>OX392528.1:16208126-17496669 GCA_947623455.1 Mimachlamys varia
ATCGTTTATTTCCAAGAGAAAAATATGCTAGTTTGCCAGATGTAACATGACCGCTACGGAAAACAAGATTCTACAAATTCGCACATGCTGTTTATTTTATGTTAATCGGTTGATTTTCAAAACGTGTTATCTTAAGTTATTCAATCGAAATTTCGATTAATTAACACGAATAAATGAAATCCCTTTAATGTGTGTTATACTCTTACTTAAAAGTACTCGGTTCTCATTTTGAGGATTGATGTTTACTTGGATGTGACCAAGATTTACATGGCGGGTGTCGTCGATGAAGCAGAAAACGCTTACTCTTCAGAAACACCTGACGCTTACTCTTCCGAAACACCTGGTCTTATATTTTCTTGTACTTTTACGAGGGTCTCCATGTAAGTCTGTCCTCCGAAATCGACTAAACCAGAGACAAACTATGGCCTAAAAGTTTACAAGGATATACATAATAAAGAATAAGTGAATAACACCAGGTATTTCAAAAGAGTAAGCGTTTCTGCTTCATTTACGACACCCACCATTTATATATAGGCTAGAACAAAGTAAATAAATACCATGGCCTACAACAAGCATACAAATATAAGCACATTCAAAAATGTCCATTTTCATATCATACAAGGATGAAGAACATTTCTCAATGAGATCAAGATGGCAACCATAAAACTTGCTCATAATCTTTTCAACTTGTATCTCTCGAATCCCCGTACCGTAAGTTTGTTGAAGTTGAAAATCTCGATAGTCAGAGCAAGTCTAAAAATACGAATCAACTGCGACAAGTTCACAACATTGGATGGAGAAGTAGGAATGTTACTCTCAAGAAAGAGAAAACCAACTATCGGAAAATCGAAATCGGCACGTTTATCGTACAGCATAGTAGTAAGCTGCTCGTGTTTGGCATAAGCCAATCATCTCCATTGATAATTCTCGATAGACCATTATCTTAAGAAGAATAAATACCGAAATTTTCGCCTGCACTTGTGGTCTACACGTCACCACAGTACACATACACTATTAAAACGCTGAAATAAAACTATCCAAGCGAACTTTTTACGACTGCTTAATGCTTTATTTTTCTATTTTCTCTTTCAAAATTTCTTTGAACAATCACTGTTAAGCACAAAATTTCCTGCAAATTATTTTTGTCGTGCTTGTTTTTTAATTACATTTGTTACGACACTTTCACGAGGATATAAACATGCAAAAATACTGACCTCTGCATGTTCCTTGCTTAATTACGACTGTCTATCACCGTATATAGAGGAAGTGCCAGAATAAAGAAGGACATATCCTTCAGACTAGCTTTTAGGTTTTGCTTGTAACAAATGACACACGTGTAATGAAGCCGACCGTAGTTCCGTTAAATACACACTGTGATTAGTTGATGTCAACAATTATGTTATTGCCTGACATTATAATCACCAGGGCAGGATAATACAATGACAAGTATTACATCACCGTGTACAAAAACACCTCTCATTTCCTCAATCATAAACGTACGTCGTGGGTTATAAGATCCCGCTGATGTCCCTAAAAAGTGTAAGGACACAACTCTTTAAGCATTAAAATCAACTAGAAATAGTAGTTTTGTTTTGTCTACTGCAATGACTTATATTGTTGTTTTACTCGGATGAGCGTTTTTTTCTAAATTCAGATTGAACGGATAGGATTAAATTTTACTACAAACGTTTTGGGCGGTATCGGTTTTTAAAATCAAGAAGACAAATAGAGAGACAATATTTATTTCTGCATTCACATATAGGTTGATTTAAACTTATTTTATTTCCAAATGACATTTCCTGAAATACACTTGATACGATGACGATTCAGAAAAAAAACCCCATTAAAACTTATGTAGACCTATCTCCTTCAAAATGCTGTAGCTATTAAATAACATGTAAATACACGTAAAAAGATACAATGTGTCTATTTATAATGATAAGTTTTAAAGATACAATTAATTAAATATATTGTCATCAGTAACTCTCTCTTAATGCTCGAAACGTTTGATGTTCAATACGAACATAATGAATATCGGGTATAAAGCTATTTAAGTAGTTTTATAAAGTGATGGGGTGATTTTTACACGCGAAGGCATGGAATTTAAAAGAATAGCAGCCGAATGTACATTGTAGGAAGGAATTTTTGTATATCTTTGTGCTATACGTTTGTTTAAACATATGATTTCTGCATATCTTGTGTTGTGGTTATGCATATAGATAGAAGTAGTGGAAAGGTTAGGCCAGCCAGTTTCTATTCTATCAATGGTTGTAAGTTTGGCTACCCCAGTTACGAGTCTAGCCTTTTCTAACAGAATATTTTCTGACATATCAAAAGATATAAGCGTATTCCAAAACTGGTCTTATAAAGGAAATGTACATGGTCTGCAACGACTCTCAGTCTATTTTAGATATTATCAACTTTCTCATTAATCACAACTTTGTATTTTCTATTTCCTTTTAAAATGTTAATTGTAGTTTTAATATGCTCCCCCCCCTCCCACACACACATGCACACATTTTCTTTGAGTTCAACGCCAATTTGTAAATAGAGGTAACACAACGAGTGGTTGTTGAATATGGTATTTATTTCACTCGAGTTAGTTAATTTTCAAAAGTTACAACGGACACGAGCTGTAGCGAGTGTCTTTGTATGATTATCATTCACACAGACATCAGGTGCATCAACAACAATGTACAATGACGTACCATTACCGAATAGATTAATAATAACATATTTATCGTCAACTAACATTAATACAAATAAGATCGGGAAACGGACCATGAATCGCCACCAGACAAGAAATTCATTGATGTACAGTGGTAAATATATATGTACCACTACGCCATCAGACAAGAAATTCATTGATGTACAGTGGTAAATATATATGTACCACTATGCCATCAGACAAGAAATTCATTGATGTACAGTGGTAAAAATATGTGTACCACTACGCTATCAGACAAGAAATTCCTTGATATACAGTGGTAAATATATATGCACCACTACGCTATCAGACACGAAATTCATTGATGTACAGTGGTAAATATATATGTACCACTACGCTATCAGACACGAAATTCATTGATGTACAGTGGTAAATATATATGTACCACTACGCCATCAGACAAGAAATTCATTGATGTACAGTGGTAAATATATATGTACCACTATGCCATCAGAAAAGAAATTCATTAATGTACAGTGGTAAATTTATGTGTACCACTACGCCATTGGACAAGAAATTCATTATTGTACAGTGGTAGATAATATACCACAACATCATCAGACATGAGATTAAATGATGTACAGTATAATGAATATCCCACAGCGCCATCAGACAAAGAGAAATCAAACAAGTAAACATTTATATATCTTGAAAGGAGTTATCAACATCTTCGAAACTGGAGTTACACCAGGTGTTCAAGGAAACGGTAAACAGAACTTCAGGTGTGTTTATTGTACACCTTTCAAATGTCTCGTGTAAAACAAGGAAATATGAACCAGTTACCAACACCTGGACACAGTGAATTCAATCTAGGATCAATGTACACGTCACAGTGGGAAGGCAAGATCAGGGCTGTGGGATTTACTAACACACTACATTGATACAGTACAGACTGACACAGTAGGTCGTTTAAGTTCTAACTTAACTCAGAAAATCTCCATACAAAGGGATCGTTGTAATAAAAAGGTAACTCGACCCTTGTAAAAATCTCAGGTAGAGCAAAACTCTATGTTGTTAGATAATTATCTGTCTGTCGTAAACGGCCTTTTAATGGATATCATTTTACATATCATTTGTGGTAATTATGACAATTTCCATTACAACAAATATATACATGTTTACAAAGAATACTACATCATGACAAGAACAAACTCGTGACGAAGTAAAAGGGAACAAAATACATCAATTTGGCAATGATGATGTTCAACCTATCTCTCAATTAAGGAGATCTTGCTTACATTCATTACGTCGATAAAAGTTTAAAATAAAGTTACCAGCCCCCAGGTCGGCGCCCTCCACCTCGTACGTGATAAATATGATATTAATACGAGCCGGTAAGTGTGATTAACTAGTCGTTATGAAGGTGTTAACAGCCCGGCCTTACAAACTACCAACACAAATTATTCAGTGGTTAGCATTTCGAGTAAATCGTAACCAAATTGGTGTAATTTAATTAAGTGCCATTATTAGCAAAGATAATACGTTAATTTCCTCTCTAATGTGCTATTTGTTTGAGATATTCCTAATTGATGAAGCATGCGATCTGTTAAAAAATAGAAATATATTTTATTATTTCAGAAAATGAAGTTTAAAAAATCTCTATGTTGGGCCCGAGAGTTAATTAAATACTTATCCTCATGTTGATGGAACGATCGGTATAAATTGTGAGTATATTTAAATTGTGTTCTGTTAAGACACGTTTTATTGCATAATAAATTAGAAAATTGACGTAAAAACACAATCAACACTAAATAATAAAAAAAGAAACTGAGGAAATATAAAAAATAGAAGAAGATCAGAACAGAAGACAAATTATCGTGGAAGGTACCAACATCACAAACCCTCACCAACCGAAGGATGGTCCATGTAGGAAGAGTCAGCGTCTCCAGAACGTGCCACGCGTCCTGCTATCTCCCGCGATGGACATGGGGCATGACATTTCCAAATATACTCTCAAAGTCTTTTATAATTCAAAGTCATTTGAAAACATTGATTTATTCTGAAGTAATTAATGAAATCCTTATTTAAAATGCATTCATCTTCATTTTTAAAATGCGTACATATCGTAAGTATCGATATTCATTTGAAGGTGTATCTTTATTTCTGGCAGATCATCAAAAGGAATCAGAAAGAACTAGAACAAAAATCATCAACATTTGATGAAATCTGTCTTTGTTCATATTTTGCCCCTAGTTAAATCAATTTTGAGTTCGAAAACGCTTCGGTATTCTCTTTTTTTTTATTTTTTTTTATTGTTATTTTTTTTTTGAAAAATAATTAAAAAATATATCTCACAAAACTAATTCAAGAACTAATAAAGATACAGTACATTCACGTTTGCGCTTTGACATAGTTCATTAGAATGACTTCTACTCCAAATCGTTGAATGCGGACAGGACCTTTATGTACTCGGGGCTAAGTAACGTTTATGTGTTTTGCTGATGAGAGTTTTACTGATGAGATAGAAAGTATTGCCGCGATGAGGATGAGGCCGTCAGTTACTGGACACGATGTGATCTACGATGATACGAGGTCATTATGTTAGGCTTTACTATACAAATCAATACACTGTCCCAGTTCTTATTTCCGTTTTCTTGTAATTACCAGGTCGTATCTAAAATTAGATCATGTCAAGATGGGGATTACGAATATGTCTGCAAAATGTAGTGCACATGGATCAAAAAGGTCGAATTGAGACACAGAACTTTCATTATCTCGGCACCAACTAACGCTGTGGATGTCACTTGACAAGTCAACGTACGCTTAAGTACGTGTCAAAATTCATCTACGTTGTATCCAACGTGTGAATCGCACTCTAGAATACAGTTGTACTTCTCTCCGTTCTTCATTTGTTGTCCGTTAAAAATGCTGTAGTTGTGTGTAAATCTTGTTTCTCCAATTAAAACTATTATAAACGATGTTTTAAGGTCGTCATTTTGGTCTCACTGAGAGATATTCTGTATCCATGTATGGGATGAATGTGGACGTTTTTGAATTGCTCATTAGTAGGCCTACTTGTTACGATTGATATGATGTCTCAGTTCTCACTTTGAGGACGTGACGTTTACTTTGACGTGACCTAGATGTACATGGCGAGTCGTCGATGAAGTAGAAGACGCTTACTCTTACGGAACACCTGGTCTTATTATATTGTACTTTGACAAGGGTCTCCGTGTAGAACTCCCATTCTGTTTATATTTTGCCACTAGTTTATCGATTTTGAGTTCGGATTCTGGATTTGCTGACGCTTCGGTGTATATGATTTTTTGAATAATAACTAAATTAAAATATGTTGCCTAGATAAATCATAATAAAAATGAGATGACACACTGTTTTATTAATCAACTTTTCATGAATTTGGCACAAACTAAAAATACAGGAAACAAGTGCTAATTGTAATGGGGTACCATTACAGATGTCCCCCAAACTACCCCTTTGGTCGGAACTGATGAGCCCAATGAACTCACAATGGAAATATAGCTGACACCCCATATATCAGCGGTCATGTTGACGAATTAGGAAACGGAGGTTACGACAATGTCCGTGGTGTCCTACTACAGATATCTATAAAAGGGCCTGTTTCCAGTAATGTTAATTCTCCATAGGAGCCTGCCCCCGTATAATTTCTTATCTAGATCAACTACAGTTTTTTTCTTTTCCGAAGAATAATTTTACACCTTTCCGACACCCAGATTTCATAATGTCAGTGAAAAAATATTTTTATAAAGTTGTCATTTTGAGCATCAAAGACATAAGGTCGTAAATAAAAGAAGGTTATCTCGAAATTGTAATTCGCAACATAGTATAAATTTTTTTTGATAAATATTTGCAAAACATTGTGTTTATTCATAAAACATAAAAAAAAAAATTCTCGGATGAAAATGCACTTGCAGAGACACAATTAGGAAAAAAAATGCCATAAAATTGCAATTTTCTCCCGTTAGATAGTTTTGGATGCAAATTTCCATCACAAAATCGGATAGAGCTTAACTTGTTTCATATGTGTACCAAAAATCAGCTAATTCCATGTGGTGGAACGTTCTCATATCGCCGCCTGAATGTGGTTGTAAATTGAAAGAAAAGGGGAAATGAGTAACAACCTTGTCTGAAACCCTATTATTTAGCTTATTATATACCAAATTGTATATTGAATATCAGAGGGGATATTTTCATGACAGTTTTATGATATCTAACGACTAAATAAACAGTATCGATATATAGAGAATAATACATACCATTTTCCATATCGGACCCAATATTGGCTCCGAGACCCTAATATTGGCCCAAGGGCCGAAGGCCCGAGGGCCAATATTTGGGCCAATATTGGATCCGATATGGAAAATGGTATGTTTTATTCAATTTATTGTATACTTAGTAATAAATCACAGAAAAATATATAATTTTAAAAGAATAAATAATTCCAATGTTTTAATGTATTGAATGAACTTCATTTTTCATTAAATGCAACAAATTTGAAAATAAACGCTTATTTATTTTAAATTATCAAAGTTTTTAAAGTCTATATAAGTTTACATTAAATGTAATGTACATTTTTGTCATATTAACAGTAACTTTTAACACTAACGTCCTTTACAAATTTTTTTTCTATCATGTGATTGTCACCGATCATCCAGAAGAATAGACTAAATTATCATTAAAATATACTTCTACTGTGGAGCGAGAATTTTCTATTCCCTCTGCTATCATTCTTTCTTTATCTGTTAGGTATTATAAATCTACCCATCTTGCTGCTAAGGAATTCAAAACTTTCTCTCCCATATCTTGATCTGTTCATCTTCGTGACGACATGTTTTTGTTCTCGTTTTGTTTGTAACACAGCAGCTAGGTCACACCCGAGAGACCCGAATGGTTTGATGCGACGCAAATCTAGAGGTGTTCCGCGAAGAGGGCCAATACGGGTTTTGGGGTGCATTACTGAATCAATAATGCATGGGTGACGATTACGGGTTGGTAGTTTTGGCGCCATAATGCATATACAAAAAACCTGTATTTATTACTAAGTATACAACAAAAAGATTCACGCTGAGGACACCCTGATACATGAATACTGTTCTCAAGTTGTCCTCTTCTGAATTTTCTGATAGTGTGCTTGTACATTTATCCGTGTCTTCTTGTCTTTGTCTATACGTTTACGGACGCTAGCTATTCTTGTCTAACTTTCCTTGTTTTATTTCCCATCTCCAAAGCGTTGTGGCTCTGTCAGGATTGAAATACTTTATTTTGTTCTAAGTAATCAATCAATTCTGCGCTTCTTGGATGTATTGAATGTGATTTATTATATTGTCTTGTTATTTTGTGTAATTAGTTGTTCTTTATTTATCACACATTTTCGGATAATTGTACCAACCTACGAGGTATTAGCTGTTTACAGCAATCATCGGTGGCTTGCTATTTTGTTACTTTATCGACGCTTCATAAACCAATCGTTATTGTTTCAAGATGGAGGGTAAATGTGTTGGAGAAGGCTGTCAACTATACTTCAAGAAATGTAGTGGCAATAAGAACAGAAGTGCACGCAATGTAAATAGTCCACAATATAAATGGCTCCTAGATACGCTGGTGCAACAAGGATGTCAGCAAAGGAACAAGCACAAGAAGTGCTACATGAAGTATCTTCGGAACAAAAATCAGCCTGAACCTGAACCCAAGCAGAACCAGGAAATATAGGACTCCCCGTCCCATATCCTGCCGTTGCTGACCCTTCATGATCTTTTTAATGGATCATCTTCACACAAAAAATGCTGTCTCTGTCTTGTTACCTTTGCAATAAATGGAACAAAATCATCAGTCTTACCAAAACGTGCAAGACATCACCTGATCTATTCACACAATCTGTGGTGTCCCACCTCATCCCGCGTCTGCTCCATTCACCTTATTGGTAACGACTTAGATCCGTCTACAGAGGTTGTCCTTGATGGTAGAGGTTCCTTAATATCTCAGTTACCATCAAAATCGTCAGAAATCATTAATGACCTCCTAGAGGTGTCGCACGTCCTTTCACAGAACCAGTCTGCGTTTGCAATAAGCTATTCTTCTCATGATGACTCGGCATGCATGGCCTGGACAGGTTGGTCCAAAGATCAGTTCCTCGAAATCCACTCGCGCTGTTCCCCATATCTTTCATCTGGTATATATACCAAGACTACACACGATGCTCTATTACTGTTCTGGGTAAAACTGAATACATTCTCGACACAAAAGCCAAATGAAATATAACGTTTGGATACGGTTCACCGTTTCACCCGATGATGAGGCCCCAATAAAGGACTACTACTGCCAGTGTCCAGTTGGAGAGAGAACGATGGGAATGTGTGCGCACATCTCCAGTATCTTGTACTACCTTGGGTATTACAGGGCGCTGGAAAACCTCGACCATTGCAACCACAGGTGAAGAAATTCCGACAAAACTTGAAATAGTTTTCCATGCGGCAACAGAGTGCATATGTCGAAAGTATTTTTGGGGCTCGATATGAAAGATCCCTGTTACCATGTGACTAACCAAACTTATAAATATAGGTATTATATAATCGCCCGTAGCTATGAACACTCCCGTAAAAGCGAAAACCAACCAAAATCATAAGGAACACGTTTTGTTTGTTGTTCTGTCTATTTGTCAGCCAATGTCTTCAACCACGGGGACTTGTGAAGTAGTCATCTTGGATTTTTTTATGAAAAAGTTTTTCTCTCACTTTTTTTCATATCTGTGTACATATTCTCAACATACCGAGCAAATACTCCCGTGTTTTTGTTAATTATCTAAAGAAAGTCGAAAATCGGCAATTCAACCATAGGCTTATTCAACCCAAGATTTGAAAATGTTCCACCACTTACATTTTGATGATTTTTCCTCTCATCATTAGCATATTACGCACTGTTTAATAGGATAAAAATTGGTTTGCATCCAACGCCCATAAAAGGGTGTATTCTCTAAAAAACACAGTTTTTGTGTCTAAAATGTTATCATCGAAAATGGCATTTTTGAGTTTGTTTCTTCCATAAAACAGCCAAATGGCGCGATGGAAACATGATTTTTTGTCACAATCATGCCATGAATGTATTCTTTACGGTGACTATCATTTAATTATATTTTCATTAATATTTTACGTAACATGCGCATTTTATCAACACTTAGACAGCTTCTGAAAGGTACAACTTTGAGGAGCCATAAAAAACAAACCAAGTGACCTAAATCTTTATACTTTATAGATTTGTAACCACAACGGCATGGGCAATGCACCACCAACAGGAAATTTGAATCGGAGAAGGGGCCATTTTGGAAACAGGCCCTTTCATTGAAATCGGACAATATATAAATTTCGACCTATCAGAAGCCAGGAAATAGCGGCCATGTTGACGAATCACGAAACGGAGGTTACGACAATGTCCGTGGTGTCCTACTACAGTTATATATAAAATTTCATTGAAATCGGACAATATATAAATTTCGACCAATCAGAAGCCAGGAAATAGCGGCCATGTTGACGAATCACGAAACGGAGGTTACGACAATGTCCGTGGTGTCCTACTACAGTTATATATAAAATTTCATTGAAATCGGACAATATATAAATTTCGACCAATCAGAAGCCAGGAAATAGCGGCCATGTTGACGAATCACGAAACGGAGGTTACGACAATGTTGTTGGTGTAATACTACACATATATATTAAATTTCATTGAAATCGGACAATATATAAATTTCGACCAATCAGAAGCCAGGAAATAGCGGCCATGTTGACGAATCACGAAACGGAGGTTACGACAATGTCCGTGGTGTCCTACTACAGTTATATATAAAATTTCATTGAAATCGGACAATATATAAATTTCGACCAATCAGAAGCCAGGAAATAGCGGCCATGTTGACGAATCACGAAACGGAGGTTACGACAATGTCCGTGGTGTCCTACTACAGTTATATATAAAATTTCATTGAAATCGGACAATATATAAATTTCGACCAATCAGAAGCCAGGAAATAGCGGCCATGTTGACGAATCACGAAACGGAGGTTACGACAATGTTGTTGGTGTAATACTACACATATATATTAAATTTCATTGAAATCGGACAATATATAAATTTCGACCAATCAGAAGCCAGGAAATAGCGGCCATGTTGACGAATCACGAAACGGAGGTTACGACAATGTCCGTGGTGTCCTACTACAGTTATATATAAAATTTCATTGAAATCGGACAATATATAAATTTCGACCAATCAGAAGCCAGGAAATAGCGGCCATGTTGACGAATCACGAAACGGAGGTTACGACAATGTCCGTGGTGTCCTACTACAGTTATATATAAAATTTCATTGAAATCGGACAATATATAAATTTCGACCAATCAGAAGCCAGGAAATAGCGGCCATGTTGACGAATCACGAAACGGAGGTTACGACAATGTTGTTGGTGTAATACTACACATATATATTAAATTTCATTGAAATCGGACAATATATAAATTTCGACCAATCAGAAGCCAGGAAATAGCGGCCATGTTGACGAATCATGAAACGGATGTGACGACAATGTTGTTGGTGTAATACTACACATATATATTAAATTTCATTGAAATCGTACAATATATAAATTTCGACCAATCAGAGGCCTCCATTTTCGTTTCGGTGGCAACCAAACTTTACGAAAATGTTACCATGTTATTCAGCATCCCTTAAAACACCCATGTACCAATTTTTACTGAAATCGGAGACCGAATTTTGAAAACCGGAAATTAGCTCTGGCGGCCATCTTGGACTTCCGGTCGCGAAAAAACAACCCGTTTTCACACACCCCGCCCCTAATGAGTATGTGTGTTAAGTTTCGTGAAGATCCGTCCAGTAGTTTTTGAGAAAACGGTCGGAAACCTCCGCGGCGGAAGAAAGTGGAAGAAACAAGAATAATAATAATAATAAGAAACCGAGCAAAAACAATATGTCCCCCCACTTCGTTTGGGGGACATAAATATGGAACAGAAACACTCGCACTTTTGTGTAACGTTGTTTGTTTTTCCTGTTTCTATATGTGGTTTACAATACAATAATGTCTCTTAGTTTCGATTCGTTTATGGTCGAGTAATACCAAATTTTCAACAGATAATATAAAAGACAGTGACTGATTTAGATCGCAATGAATATGTGTTTTGTTCTAGCTTTCCTATATAAACTATCAACCATCCCTTGTTATAAGCCTTCTGTTATTTATTAGAGTTAGCAATCTTATCTAATCTTCGCGTCAAAAACAACGGCAGAAGCATTTCCTCGGTTTGGCTTTAATAAAACAACGAAAAATATTCAAAATTTATGAAACGGCATGCTGTGAATTAGTTAGGCTAATAACAGCTGAAAATTGTTAAGTGTTCCATTATACTGACATTTATTGTACGGCATCACATGTTAGTCTTTGTTGCGCAATGATTTGTAAGCAATAGCTTGCGTACTGTGCTGAGCAGGTATTTAATCCAGTGACTTTCGTAATCAGTAAATTATGTGAATGTGCTTCCGTAATACAGTAGTCTTTTGTTGTGGCGAATCCTCACCTGATTTTATGCTAGAACTATGTGTTTTCCAGACCTCGTTTTTCCAAATGTCTCGGACTCTGTTGCTCAAAGACGGGTGCTCCTCCTCAATCTTTTGCAAGAGCTAGATGTTCCACGACCTCTTGCTTGAAGCAAATGGACAACGAGTCAGGATTTACCACTGGACCCTTGTACCACATGACATCGTAGTGAAGGTCGACGAACCAACACACATAGTGCTAGATGTCTGTTGGTATAGTTGGTACACCCTTCTGTAGTGTATGAGTGTTGCTTTATACAGCAATAAATCAGTCGAGTCTTTTGTTCACAGTTATGTGATTGATATAGGAACAACACAATGACAAGTGTTGGTTACAGCAGAGTGTCTCTGTATCGTGTTAAATTCCAGGATCTTACGTCTAGATGTGTGTTCCTTCATAACTAACTAAATCTCCTTCAAATCACACTGTTGTGCGTAGGTGACAAATTGCATTCCACTTAACGTTCTATTTTTGGTTAATTAACAAATAAATGTATTTAAAAGATTCAATGTATAAATCCAAGGATCGGAAACCGAAAATAGACACAGAATACCACAGTTACATTCTTGTTGTCCTGGTTAGTACCCAAGTTCAGGCAGAGGACGAATTTAGTTCTCAATGCCTTCCTATCCTTGCCTGTAGATTTGATGCAGAGACTTTTACTTAAATTGAAACACTGAGCTTGTAAATTTAAACAAAATATATAAGCTTCTTTTCAATATCATTAGAAGTAATACTATAACTTAACCTTTGTTTTCCGTAGACATAAAATGGAAACCCAAATTTAAACTAATCTCTCGTGAACATAACATATACCCATTTTGAATAATTGAAAAAAATCACATTTATTTTTCAAATACAAGTTCATATTCATGTTAATAGCATATCATGGAATTTTAGTAAGGATGACGTAACACACACATATAAAAGATACATTATGCCAAAAAAATGAATTAAACTGCATCATACAGCTGTTTCGTCCTCCTAGGACTCTTCTTTGATGCTAGGGACCAAAAGGTGGGAATCCAAAATATCTAAACTAGTGTAGAAGCAGAATGATCAGGTGCGTAAAACCCCTTTAATTTATGAATTTAGAAGTAAAATTCAACTAGTTCTGATAAAAAATTCAAATCGTGTTGTACGAAAATGTGTATATTATGTACCGTACCACTACTCAAATGAGAAAACTGTTGCTATTGAGGCTCTAGTAAACCTCAAACAAGTAATCTGAATTAAAACACAATTTCTAACGTGTTATTAGGTCTACAAATGAGTGGTTAAGTGGTCTTAAATGTTTAAGAAATTATAAGGATCACTAGCAAATAATGAAGTAGAATCCATGTTTTATTTATTGTATGACGTGCGGAATTTTAGTTACGATGGAATTCACAAATAGATTTTGTAATAATGCTTTGTATTTTGTGGATGCGTTGAGCTGGTATATAAAGCTTCTTGTAAATAAATCATGATTATAACTATTTGAAGGTAAAAACACCGTGTTCATACCAACACTACCTCAACATGGAATAGATTCATTATTCTTTTCATGCAACGAATTCTAAGATCTTTCTAAGATCGATAAATAAAGACTGAAGTAACTTAATGCACATCATACCGCTGGATATAAACTATTAAGTATGAAACAAATTGCTAATGTTATCTAACAGAAAATGATGCTTACTTTTTATGAAATTGTATTGGCTAAGATGCCAATGATATGATAGTAAACCTGGTCACGTGTTACTTAACACTTTCCTTTCTGGTTGATGTATAATTGTAGAGCGTATAAAACCAGGCCTGCATTAGTACGCGGACAGATGAATTAAGCGTGACACAGGCAAGGTTAAGTGATGGCGCAAACAACTGTCACGTTTCCGAAACCCAAAGGACAAATTGTTGGAAATGGGAAGAGGCGAGATGGAATCTTTAATTCAAATCTGTCAAACTCAAGGACTTGCTCAACATTTATGCGTGTGCTACCGAGGTTGTTGTTTATCCATTTGTTATTTTTATACAAGGAACTCGTATAAAATCTATAAAATCTGTGAATGAAAGAATCGAATTTCGTTCACGGAAATGACTTTTTTTCTACAATTGTCCTTGTGTTTCAATTCCTCCTACAGCATCCACGTGAAGGTAGTGGTGTTGGTTAAATATAGAAGGTTAATTAGCTTGTGTGATAAACACGTCCAATGCGATTGGTTGCTGTCCCTAGATATGTAGCATGTCCATTTAGGGATTCGCACCCTTTGATTTCATGCTGTGGATTATTCATCCGCGATTCGAAAGCATTTAATTGACGTACTGACAATCAAAATGGTATCTCATCGACAGTTACCAATTATATTGAAGTGTTAATATGTAATAATGAGCTCAAAGTATAACCAAATGAATGTTGATTACCAATTAGCAAGCATATGACCTCACACGAATATCTACACAGCGTGTCGCGAAGATTTTAAAACAACGACGTCTGTTCGTTGGCCTTGTCATAGACTTTGATCAATACAGGTCAATTAAGGATTGGTTGTCATATTTGTGACGTTCATTGGTGCGTAACATACATTGGCGCACCTACATATTGAATATCAGTCAGCAGCACATAAGCTCACGGTTGCTAGCGGCAGTGACAATCATGTATTGAAAACGATGATCTCCGTCCAGCTACCCATCCCGCCTCATGTGTCAATATCAACCCCGGCAGAAAAAGAAAGCAGCATAGATCCCGCCTTATATGAAATACAGTCAAACAGCCAACCGAATTGTTTTTTTTTTTTTAAACCATGTCTGACTAAATCGACATGATAATAAGTAAAACAAAATGACAAACCAATTAACCCATCTCTGTCTATGAACAACACCTTATTAACAGAAGAAGCATGTCATAAACACCTTAGCATCTTTATTTCGTCTAATGGAGGTTGGGCTGACCATGTTCAGTATATTATTAAGAAAGCCTCGAAAAAATTAAGCCTTTTAAGAAAACTGAATTTTTTTATTGACAGAAAAACCCTTCAAACTAAGTATTTTACTTTTATAAGACCTTTATTAGAATATGGTGATGTAATTTGGTATAATCCCACGAAAGGCCAAAGTCAAATTTTAGAAAATATCCAACTTGAGGCAGCCAGAATTGTAACTGGGGCAACAAAATTAACTAGTCATGCGAGATTATATTTAGAATTGGCTGGGACCCTCTTTCGGAAAGAAGAAGTAAACATAAAATAATACAGTTCCATAAGGTTGTTCATGGTCAGTGTCCCTCATTTTTAACTTTAACCAACATACTTCCCATGCGCCATTCTGACACTCACTCTCACTATACTAGAAACGCAACTAACTTCTGTCAAGTAAAATGTCGTACAAAACTATATAAAGATTCATTTCTACCTTCCTCTGTTGATTTGTGGAATGCACTCCTGATGACGTTAAGAAAAATCCATCAATTAAGAATCTCAAGAAGTCTTTGAATGTAAATTATCGTGATCATTTTGTTCCATCCTACTATTATTACTGCAAAAACAGATTGGGTCAAATTCATCATGCTCGACCTAGATTGAACTGTAGTTCCCTGAACAGTCATTTGTTTATCCGTAACCTAGTCGATAGTCCCATGTGCACTTGTAACAAGTCTGCTGAAACTATAGAACACTTTCTAATTACTTGTCCTAATCTCCAACAATTAAGACTTCAATGTTTTGGAAATCTTCCAGAGTAAAATGTAAACATATTGCTGTATGGCAATCCTGATATGCCTGTTGAATACAATGTAAATATTTTTGACGCTGTTCAACAATTCATCAGTAAGTCGAAACGTTTTTAGTGTTTATCATAGATTAATATATTGCAATATATATATATATATATTATTGTGTGTATGTGTGTCTGTCATATGATCCGTTTTCTTTGCACTTATGTCGTGTTCAAATTAAGATATTCTAATGTCTGTAATTACCCCGATTCCTTCCACTCTCCCTTCCCTGACTTTCTTTCCCCTTTAAACATTTTTTGCCAACCATCTTAATGTTGTTTCACTGTCATTCCACTGTCAATTTCAATGATAAGGAAACGAATTAATATAAGTTCTTTGTACTTGTTTTCGAATCCTTAAGTGTATGTATGTATTGACTGTATACTTGCCTAACTATTGAATACAATACTGTTTAAACTAAATCGACATTCAATTACTGCAGCTTCACAATCCAGAAGATGTTGAACCTCGAAATTTAGCGACTTTCCACTTCGGGCTAGTAAAACCTGGCTGCCATAGGCTCACGGATGAGTCTGCGCACTGCGTCTTAATATAATTCATACGCAATGACGCGTCAGGAAACTTGATATCTTATGAATTCATCATAAAACGAAGTATGACTGTTTGCATTTGCACCATCAACACACACCATCTGGTTGTATGACAGATCTTCAATGACGGACTATATTGATTTCAACATGACTTCAATATGTAGACTTGCACAAGCTACCAAACCTGTGGCAAACTGTCAAAATGGATTCAATAAAATTGATAAAAATACAACATACCAACATTCATCAGTTCAAAATATAAACATGTAAACTCTACAGGAGCGTTACTAGCCAAGAGCAACCTAGACTCATTGTCAACACATGAGCACAGGGAATAACACAACATCACCATAATCCGAACTCAAAATTGATTAGACCAGTGGCAAAATATGACCAAAGAAAAGTTTTACACGGAGACCCTTGAAACAGTATGAGAGAGAAGGACCAGGAAGAATAAACGTATTCGCCATAGGATGGAGGAGCAGGGATTTTACTATCAAGAAAGGGAAAGTTCACGATCAGAAAATCCCAATCGTCACGTTTATTATATAGCTTAGTAGTAAGCTGTCCATGTTGGTAATAGTTTACGTAGAGATCGAGGTAAGACGCTGATGAAGAAGAATCTGTTGTGACTTCAAATGGGTATATATGATCGACTAGGTCACCAAATTGTTTTGTTGTTTGTAGGCAATACATCGTTGATGTACCGTGAAATGAAATTGAAAGATTGTAAAAGGTTTTTGCTTCTTGTGATAATAAGTTTCTCGACAAACTCAGCCTCGTATGCAAACAAAAACAAGTCAGTCAAGAGTGGTGCACAGTTCGTTCCAATTGGAATGCCAACAATCTGTTTGAACATTTTCTCTTCAACCTCAACAATGTCATTGCCAATTAAGAATTCAATAATTCAAACTATATCTTAATCAGTATATCTCATCTTAGCTTTTGTTGTGTTCTCAAATATAGACCACCACCATGTATTTGTATCGTCGTCTTGATTTTGAACGCTCTCATAATGAGAGACCGAACAAGTTTTTTCAGTTTGGTATTTGGTCTGTGGTACAGGGTGGTAACATGAAATGTCTTTACAGACGAAATGTTTTTGGGAAGGATGTGCTCAAGTCTGATCAGATGATATTTCTACTTCTTCGAAATACACATCCCGTTAATCCAACTCTTGGAGTATATGCAGGGTCACAATAAGACTGAAGCCCTGGTCTAATAGTGCTAAGAATAGTGGTAAGAACGTTTGATAATGACTTGGTTGAGCACTGGGAAGAGGCAGCGATAAGGTGTTTATAAGGACACTTGTGCAGTTTAGGTATCAAATAAAGACGAGGTAGGCCAGCTTCTTCTCATTAATATTGAAGCAAAGTTAGATAGTAAACCATCTATCGAAAAACCGGTCAATTGGTAATCAGGGTTACCTTAGTTATCAAACAGGCCCAGTTCGTTTTGTGAGCATTGGTGTGCAAACAAGGATTAAACTATTCGATGACTTGACTGCAAACACAACCACACACTTATCTTGTAGATCGTTGAGTGTTGTTCGAATATCGGGTTCAAGAAATATCGACTTGTGTTTTCTATTCATTTTTTTGTCGCAAATCGCTTATTCTGGATAAAGGACCTGATAGATTTCATTCACTCTGAAAGTGAATCCAATTCAGCATGTTCACATCTAGCCCATTTGCTGGCATACTCTTCCAAATTCTTCTTTGTATAAAAGTCTTATTTTCACCAGTGAAAAGTATCACTTTTTTTTATATGACCTGTTAAAACACAGCTTACAAACTAGAATGAGAAACATTTACAACTGCCAATCTCGTCGAATGCTGGTTATTTTAACGACCTGAATGCCTCATTCTATTACAGAAAAATATCAAAACTGTTACCTATCATTGATGAACTATCATCTTGGAAAACACGGCGCTTTGTTCCAATACTAGCTTTCATTTTGAGGAGGCTGTTGCAGGTCAGTTATTCTATCTGTGTGATCGGAGGAAAATTGTGTCAAACGAACCGCGGAGAGAACACAGCGTCTCCCAGTCGCAAGTAAGGCCAAGCGATTGACAAAAAGTTAGTTCCTGGAACTAGTGTAATTACTGACTATGATAGTGATCAAGTTAAAGTCACAGGTGGTGCCGATATTATTTTACATGCATAAGTGTTTACAAAACAACTATGTATTTCTCCCGCTCTCCACCATTTAGATTCGTCTCTTATCAACAACGCTGTGGTTAATATTTTGATAATTAAATATTATTACAATAAGCGTCGACATCATGCATAATTGTAATAAAAACAATTTTACATTTCTTGAAAACTTGTCCTTGCTTAGAGAATGTAACTACATAAAGATAAAATTATAGTCTGAAAAGTTAAAATTGTCTGCACTTATCTCATAACTTCAACAAATTGATGATATTAAATTCTGCGCTAAGCTGATTTTGTAAACGTGCAAGAGGAATGTAACCACCACCCACCCTCCACCCCCACCCGCTTTTTTTGAAGTCGAGAAAAACGAGACTAAGGTTTTGCGGCCGAGACCGAGACAGACACTGAGTCTGCTTTTCACAGTGTTATAATTCTCCAATTGAATTGAAACTTGGTCAAACTATCATATTATAAGATGTAAATAACGAACCTCAATTTAAATGAGATTTTGTAAAATGTTTTTGTATTTTAGGGGCAAAACATTGACATTTTGAGAATTTGCATTTTAGTCCACTTTTTTTAGTGTTACTGATATCTGATTGATATGAAACTTAGTTACTGAAATCGTCACACTAAGGTTAACCTAATTGTAATAAAGTTATTACATTAAGGTTTACCTTATTGTAATATAATTCTTAGTGAAATTTTTATTACATAAAGGTTAATCTTAATGTATTAAAATTCTTAGTGAAATTTTTATTACATATTACGGGTGTCGTCGATTAAGCAGAAGACGCTTACTCTTCTGGAACACCTGGTCTTATTCTCTTGTACTTTTACAATGGTCTCCATGTAAATCTTTCCTTTGTTCATATTTTGCCCCTGGTTTAATCAATTTTGAGTTCGGATTATAATTTTGTTAACGCATCGGTATGCATTGTGCATAAGTCGAAAAACGTTCATGAGTGTTTATCTGCAATCTGAAATTCCATAGCAAGGACTGTGAAGACTTTACAGAGCGTACAACATTTCGCCCTATACACATACTACTCCCTGCCCAAAAAGTATAAGTTCGGAACAATACCGAAAATGTAACTTTTCGTCAGGTTTAACAAATGCTCCCTGCCCCAGACAAACGGTTAGTCAGTTGTGTGTTAACTTTTTGCTAGGTTAAACTAATGCTCCCCGCCCTAGACTGTTAGTCAGTGGTGGACAACACTGATTCATTTGTGTGTAAGTCACCGCGGTTATCGCTATGTGAATCACTGTTTGTGACTCAGTGTTTATGACACCTCGGCGATACTAACTTAACAATCAACACGATTACATAATCACTAGCATATAACGGAATGACAAATCCCTTTCATCAACAGCGACAACAACTCTCCTGTTCATATCAGCACAAGCACCCCAACAAGCCAACGATTGTTGTCATATCAGCATGCCGATAGCAACCAATTAATGTTTATTTCATTTAAAACCGAATGCTAATTTCTAAAAGCGTAATGTCTGTATTTGTTAAATGCTGCAGATAACAAACCAATAAAAGCCATTGCTGCGTGATAATAGCTTTATCGTTAACGTATATAGGTGAAGAACAGTGAGAGATATGTTATAGCTATGTAGCTTTAATTGATTCCAATTAATAAGTTGCATTCCAAAATATATCAGGGATTATTTGGTCTTTGGAATTTTCTTCATGAGGAAAATACATTATAGAGTTAACATATAATGTTAGCTATGTAATATTATTAGTGTTCCAATGAAGAGTATCTGTATTTAAGATACTAAAAAACTACCAGAATTGCAAGCATAGACCGGAAACGGAAGTGTTTGGAAATAAAGTGTTTCGCACGACACTTGGTCCCTGCCATCATCTCTGCTGGTAAATATCTGTGGATTATTTCTGTTTCCAATAATCTTGTTCAATATCCTAAATCTTGCTAACAGAAATCAGTTCGAAATATTTCTCCCAGGAAACCCTGTCAATGTAATTAATTATTTTAGAACACATCTATTAATAACTTTGTTTAAAGCTGTCGATACTTTGCACGACGATTCCCCAGCTGACCCGGCTAATATTTGTTTATGCTTCTTAAATAGTTTTATCATTCATTGTATTAGATGTGCTACCTTACATCTGTATTTCCTGCTTAATTAATTAACATCGGGTCTAACTACTAGGATCCTTGTGGAACCGTATTCGGTATGAGAGAAGTACATATGTAGGTCGGTGTCGTCCTCATAAACCGGTACATGGAAAGATTCTAATACTGGTACATTGTTAGATAATAAATCAGCGTAAAATAGCAGATCACAATATAAGAATGGCTACCTTGTTAATCAACCAAGCCTAGTTCTTTTGCAAACAATAAATGAAGTAGCGTCTGCAAACTAGGATCAAGGTGGTAGAAACTTTTGCGTCAGACACAACTGCATACTTATCATATAGATCGTTGAGGGTGAACAACGGAGTAAGGAAATGTCGACTTGTGTTTATTTTCATTTATCGCAAACTGCATATTCTTTTTTGAATATAGGACTTCACAGATTTCACTCACTCTGAAAGTGAATCTTATTCAGCATGTTCACGTTTAACCGAGCTTCTGCTATTAGCTTCCATAGAAACTATAAGTATATTGAAATTTCGCATTCCATTTGATATCTCCCGTAGTATGTTGGGGACACTAATCAAATTGGTAATTGCTGCAGTGTTTGCTTGTAATAGAAAGCTTGGTACATAGGTACATAGTTACTGTAGGAAATGACATATGCACTGTTACAACTTAATGTTATAAAAACCCTACAACGACTGCAACGCTTGGTGTAATAAACTTCATTTTTATTACAGAAAGCGTTGCAACTGCTACGCTTATGGTAATACATTAAATTTATTTATTACATTAGGAGTTTCATCATTGCACATGTACTTGTATGCCCTAAGTTCAGTAGCGCCAAAAATATGAATAATGTATATTAAGACCAGGAAATTTATCTGTGAGGAGGTCAATGAACACAAAGAACAGATGCGGATGTTTGTGACACGGAAAGTTCTGACGTTTTACGTCATCACAACCATAGCTGTCGGTGAGTACGAAGAAAATAACTATAAGTTAATGGAAACTTTCTTTGGCTTATCAATTTCTTTTGGCTTGTTTTTTTTTTTAAATTTAATTTTGCATATTTCTTTTTATTTGATCCTGAATCTGTCATTGCGCCTCTAGTAGTTCAGTCCTTTGGCCATAACATTTTTATCTATTCGACCACAACTATTTCTTTGACCTCGACTATCATTTTGACCTTGCCTTATTTTTCTTCCTTGACTTTTTCTCGAACTTGCTTGATTTTTCTACCCACTTTTCACTTTGGCTATTTCTTCGAGCTCGACATTTTCTTAAATGTCGTTTCTTTATTTGACCTTTACTATCCCTTCCACCTTTTTTTATTCCTTTGACCTTGAATATTCCCTTTACCTTTAATATCCCTTTACCTTTAATATCCCTTTACCTTTAATATCCCTTTACCTTTAATATCCCTTTACCTTTAATATTCCTTTGACCTTTAATATCCCTTTACCTTTAATATTCCTTTGACCTTTAATATTCCTTTTACCTTTAATATCCCTTTACCTTTAATATTCCTTTGACCTTTAATATTCCTTTTACCTTTAATATCCCTTTACCTTTAATATTCCTTTTACCTTTAATATTCCTTTTACCTTTAATATTCCTTTGAGATTTAATATTCCTTGCCTCGTATGCTACATGTCTTTATTGTCTATTTCTCTTGAACTCGACAATTCGCTATCCAGTGTTTCCTTATTTCCACAGTTCATTTCATTATAATGCCGAACCAAAATGACGAAACAGAATAATATTGATCAAATAAATATACATTTTAAACATACAACAGATCCAATCAGGATTTGTAAGACTGTGTTAGGAGGATACGGTAATACCTGTACGGCAATACCATTAATGGAAATATGATCAGGACGCTGCAGCCGGTACACGCCAAATCAGGTAATAAAGGACATCTGTTTCACATTGGGAAAAAGTATGTCATCGATTTTACATTCGTGTAACGAAGTCTAGCACACCTACTTGTCTGTGTCATACATCAAACGTGTTTACAACTGTGCCACAGATTGCGCGCATGGCATGATTATTCTATTACAGTACTGAATGGCAATTACTTATTTGAAATTTGAATAAATATTCATATTTATTTGTGGATGGATGATAAATGCAGGAATGATTATGCTATCGGGTTGTCTTTCGATAACAAGTCAATCCAATGCATAACTGCACAACACATACCAATATCGTTACAAAAAATAATAACTTAAAGTAATATTTCCTTTATCATACAAATGTTCGGTTGCTATGAAGTTCCAACTGTAACAAAATGTGAATCTTTAAAAAAAAAAATAAAATTAAGAAAAAAACAACAACTTATTGCGTATGTTGGTATAGACAGATCGACATTACAAGAATACAGATCAATGTTACCAAGCAATGCTAATGTTCTCCAGCTCTTATCGCTGCATAATGGCGACCATATGACGTCACAAAGAGAGGGTCAATGCGGCCATTTGTTTGTTTACCAGGTGGAGAGTATGACAATGACTTTTTAGAATATTGACAAGACACGATATTCTCAGAGCACTATCGCGACATCCCCATCTCAAAACAAATAAACAACGGTCGAATAAGCAGATTAAACAAGATTCATAAATCGAATCAACAAAACATAAGGAAACATTGAATTCGACTAGAGAGTAGCGCGTGCGGAGCATGCTGTACATAGGCTGCACGCACCATACGTAATCAGCCGTTATGCAAGCCGCTTTCTGATAAAGAGGAATAATCTTTTATTTCATTCATTTGCGGTATAAAGACACAGTTTGTTTGAATAATATATTAGCCGGGATGACATACGCAGCCTTTATTCTGAATGATGATAAGAGGATTGTGTGCAAATACATCATCATCTGGAATATCAGCTAGATCTATCCGCAACAAAATGTACTCGAAAGACCTTGATGTTCGTGACAATATTTTTCATAATATAGCGAAGCGACCAAGATCGTATTTCTTATCCAGCCTAATTACTTTTCAAAAATATTAAAATAAACTGTTTTATTTTGTTCCGAAAAGAAAATTGCAATAAAGAAATGATACGCGGAATCTACTTACATCAATTAATCAAGGAATTTTGTTAGCATTTTAAAATAAGACGTTTTGTCTTATGAAACTTGAATAGTTTTTTAAAGAAAAAAAGATGAAAAAAAGGATTTGATCTTAAACATAAACGTATTTTTCCCCTTTCAAAATGATTATTCTATAATTAAAAAAAACAATAATGACAAATTAACAAATAAGCTAATGTCAATTTTGTTTAATACGATTTTAGTTTCCAATTATGACCTTTCACGGGGCTTCTGGTCCGTACGCACTGTCCAGTCGATCAGAGCGACCTCGTCACAGATGCTCTCTACAGTTACCGCCAGACTGTTTGCCTGGGTTCTCCTCTCGTTGTTATAACGCCGACCGGTATCACTAAGTACAGAACATTGAACGACAAATTCGGGAAAAAGGCAATACCAAATGGATTCAGTGTACGACGTGTTTTGTCTAAATTACAAAATATTGATCCTTCATCACCGACAAAAAGAAGCCTGTATGTCGCTCAGCGTCCGGCGCTCCGCGAGATTCTCTATGATATCACTGCTATTTCTCGGTTGAACAAGTGAATAATAAGTGCGATGACATAGCGCCGTATACGAGTCCGAGTTGCCGTGCGAGCGTCTCGTCTCAGACCGAGGCAGTGGTTGGTTGGAGGTAGCGTCGCGTCGCTCCTAGAACAACGATAAAGGTTATCTTCTAAATTACTATAGAATGGCTTTCTGATGCCAGTATTGGGGATGCACAAATGGAACTAGTTTTACAACGCTATCTATCAGAGCGAATGATTGACATTAAAAGATTTGGTAGGAACTCATAGTCTGTACTGTATAATAGGAATGTGATCCGGTATGATACACTGGACTCCTCTGATGGATTATGCAAGTAGCGGTTCCAATGTAATTATCAGCATCGAAGACTAGACATTGACAGATGTATAAGAATAAGTAAAAATCTCTAATCGTCTGTATACTACATAACAAAGCTATCTTTCGCCATACGAGATTCGTATGAGCACTGATTTTAACATTTACATTACGCAAAGAATAAAGCTATGTTAATAAATAAATATAGTGGTTCTTCTTTATGAGGAGACGTATTTCCAACAACAGTCGGACCGACACTTCCGCTCTGTCTACTACCGGCACTTATATTACAAATCGATGGCGATTATTGGTCTGAGGTAATTAACAGACAATGTAAAACGTAACAAGGTCGTTGTTCTTTCTAGATACAAAATGCCGTTTTTTAAAAAAAAGATTGCAAAACATTATTAAACATTAAACGAATACATAGTCATTAAAGGAATTATAAGTTATCAAAAGAATGATAACTTAATACCAGATACAAAAGATGTTTATTCAATTACATGATTAAGAAACAAACTTCGTTCAATTGTTCCTTAAGGTCTTCGAGTTATAGTACAATAAAACGACATGTGTTGTTACCCCGACCAATCACAAGTCTACATGTGTTTATTCAAGCATCAGCAACATAACTTTTCATTTATACTTGTACCATTCTAGTCAAAGACAAAACTAAAACTAATTAAAGGCATAGCTATCCTGTTCTCTTGTTTGTAAGAGTTTTGCGTTTTGTGTTACATCATTCAATCTCTCTCTTGATGCTCTCTTGTAAGGGTAAGCAGATTTTCTTTATGTCAACTTATAGCGGACTTCCCTTTGGAGATGCTACGTTTGATGTTTATCAATGTAGGCGAGTTGTTCTGTAAAGATCGCTGGCTTTTGATAATGCTAATCAAGTCGAATTTCTCCTTTAAAACCGTTGAATTAATTCACTCTATTCGGGGCAAAGTTTTCCAATAAAGATCGTTTAAGTGCGATTATACCCTGACATAAAGTAAGTCCCTGTTGTTCAGCGTTATATAGTATTGATACAGAATCAGCCAGTGTTCCCCTGTCGGTCGTTACGTCTTGTCCGTACACTTCGAGGTAGATTGGTAGATGTTGATGATAACGTACTAGACATTATCTTCCTGCTGATTGTTCGACTTTGTCGATACCAATATAAATAATTCTCCTAAACATAGCTAGACCTTTTTAAGCTGGGTACTGTTAGGGGTTTTATGACGGGCTTTTACAGCGTACCTGTCGTTACGATTTATTATTAATAAAAGTAATTTTTCTCCACTTTATTTTCCTTCATAAGTATCCAGCATCACGCTACACCACACATAAAATCTACTATAAAACACACCTTTGAAAAGCTGATTTTCCTAAAGTGATTTTCCTTATTGTTTTAAATTATGTTACCTTTAATAATATACATAGACTGAAATGGCGTCATGTTAATGCTTCTGTTTATTAATTGCATCATACACTTAAGCATTCAACTGTTACCAGATGTAACTTTCATAAAAATCAGTTTTAACATCAGTTAATAATGCGTTAAAATTTGCCGCTTACCATATAACTGACGACAAATACTGGAACAGTCAGAATTTCAGAAGGAATCGTATCGTCCTTTGTGTCGCCATAAAAAAAACGGACGCATGCACAGTTTTTGCACGAATCACATTCCATTTTAGTCACAATTTGTGTAAATTTGTCATAAAACAATGCTTCTATAATAGTTTACTCTTTGCTATTCATATGACATCGGTTATATTGAGCATTACTATTAAATCGTTAGGCGTGACACGACTTCAGTATTCATACACTCACCTTATCACTGTAAAATAAAGTATACTGTTTATGAATGAAATTTGGTTTACTAACGGCATATAGGCAAATGCAGAACAGAATGTAAATATAATGCAATAATCGTACTTCTTGGCATGGAAGTACAGACCCAGTTATGGCCCGTTTCACTGTTAAGAGTTATACTCGAGACAAGATATAATACCAATGTTAGAGTTATTTGTTTGTTTGTATAATTATTATTTATAAGCTATAGGAAATTCAAAATTAGATACATATGGCGTCCGCGCTTCCAAACAATACGTTTATTGTTACTTCCATCAAACATTTACTGCTATTTAAAGGAAGTGTATCAATATAAGTTATTTTGTTTACATCGTTCTTGTCTCCGTGAGACAATCCTTCAGATGATGTAAGATTCAGATACATGTTTTTTTTCTAAGCAACCCAACGATAAAATATATCGATAAAACATAAGAAGCTTACTGTTAACTGACGAAGAACACGGTTGCTTAGGAACTGCTCCTTAATGCTGCATACAAATTAATTACAATCCGTTTGACATTGGTTGCTGAGTTAAAAGTACATTTACTGTCTTAAAATGAGGTTGATGTTTGGCTTTAACAACACTCGGTTTACGTTTAAAGACTAGTATTTAAAAAAAAAAAAAAACATTCGAGAATACCGAAGGTTCAACAAAACTATAGTTCGAAATAAAAATCAATTAAACTAGGGGCAAACTATGAACAAAGGAAATATTATATGGAGACCCTTGCAAAATTACAAAATAATAAGACCAGGTGTTCCGAAACTGTCAGCGTCTTCTGCTTCATCGACAATACCCGCCATGTTAATCTTGATCTCATCCAGATATCAAGTCCTCAAAGCGAGAAACGAGTCATCATTTTCAGTCACAACAAGTAAGCACACTAATAAACATATTAAAAAACGTCCATCTCCAAGTCACAAAAGATACAGAATAATTATCAATGAGACAAAGATAGCAACTATAAAGTTTGTTCATAGTTCTCATCAACCTGCATCTCTCGAATACCTGTGTAGTTAGTTTGTTTGTCGGCAGTCCCCAGGAATAATTCCACATCGCGCTGACAAACAAATGATCGATGTTGTTTTCATTTCTGCTAATGCTATATATGTTTAACCTTGTTTTCGTTATTCTAGATCAAACGTTCCAATGTTGATGCTTTATGTATTTGTCTGTTTGGTATAAATATTAAATGTTGCAATTAGTTTGTTTAAAAAGCACATTAATAACAAATTAAAGCTATTATATAATCCACATGGAAGGAAAATTAACGATGTAAATGTTTTTGTAGAAACAAACATCACACACATGCTTTGATTCTCTGATGATATAAGGGACAAAATGTCATATACAAATATTGCCGTGAACTTTGAACTTATATTTAAATATCCATTTTAGTATCGTGTCTTGTTATTTCATACATCAGATACCGGTACGTATTTTTGTAACGTTTATTACGTTAATTTCCCCAGTATTATGTTTTAGACATGCATATTTCATATCAATATTATCATTGGATAGGGTATCGTTTATTTGCGTAATTTCGATCACGTAACACACACTTTTTTCTCTATGTCACCGTAACAGACATCTCCTAAATCATATCAACCATCAAAAGTCAATTGTTAATATCAAAAGCAGTATTCGACTTCACGTATCTTCACATTTTTACCAAACTTTGACAAAAACATAATTTTTAAATAAAAAGCTGCCATAAGAAATTAGGCTTGAGCTCAAATCCATGTTTGAACGTGAAAACGGTTTCATGAATACGGGCAAAGTAGTATATACAAAGTCTCAGTTATAAATTATAATTCGTTCCGGTCTTCCGACTTTGATAATAAATATGTGTGATTAGCAGCATATCGCGGTCGATTTGACAAAGGTTGTTTGCAGGCTTTGTTTACAGCTAAATCACAACCAGTACAGCCTCTAGGATACCGAGGAGGTGGGACTAGCCATTCTTTTAAACCTGCCTTAGAAGCTTTGTAGCTTCAGCATGACTGCATACTGCCAGATAGTATTGCATGCACAAATTGAAAACGACAATTTCCGGGCCGAAGTCCAGGGGAAAGTGATTACTCAAGGCTGATGAACTGTTGAAATGGTATGGCAGATCAATAATAACATATGACTGCTTGTTAATAGGTAGCTCGTGGATCGGTAATGCATGCTCCGCGGTATCGAGACAACATTTGTAATCCCCGCTAAGTCATGGCAATATATGGTAATGTTTCATACCATGAAGTTCTGTGATACGTTTATTTTATAGATTTTGTTTAGGAATGGGGATAAGAAAACAGTTAAATACAATAGCTGGTCTTCTCATTTAAAATCAATCCACATCGTCTGACATGGGTACTAGTGACGAGCGTGCAGTACAGACATTTACTGGATTAAACATTGTATCATTTTTGTATGAAGAAGGCTTAACTTATCTTAATACATAATTCCGATTTTATCTTAATCGCTCTAATAAAAGCTGCAACGTACGTATTTGAAATCCTCCTTTTTAATTCCGTCATCTTCTTAATGAAAACACACTGGGTTTACTACATAATTATATAGATACTGTTGAATGCTTTAGTTGCTTAATCACTGTGCTGATTTAAAGTTACAGAACTCCTAAATAAAAATATAACGTTTATAAGCTGGATAATCAGCACTCCTAAATGCCTTCCCGAAACTTAATACGTAATACTACGTAATTCCTCCACCTAACTGAACCCAAATGTCACAATATAAAATAAACCGAAATTAATTACCCGTTTAAAGGACATCTATTGTTCTGAATTCAAATTCAGTTGAATAATAATTCATACTTTGAATAAAGTGATAGTCTAAAATGTTATGCTATATCTCGCACATTAAATGAGACTGACATTTATTTCAAATGATAACCATTATGGCCTGTGTTGGATGATGCCGACGGGTTTCATCGATTCTCTACATTTTGTAATTGTTAGCTATTGGTGGCATCGCAATGACTAGCCGTGAGCAATGACGTCATTGCGATATTTCGACTCGACGCAGGTGGCCATTGTTTCTGGATTTTCTACACATTACCGTCAGCCTCCCAGCGTGTTTTGGAGTTATATACTAATAGCAACACATCTGTGACAGGCCGACGTTAGCAGTAGAATACAGCTTTGTACACAATGGGTTTATAAAACAATGATTGGCTTTCTGAACTTTTGACCTTCCTATTATCAATAAAGTTTTGACTATAACTGGATTGCATGTGAGAAAAAAAAGGAATTGCTCGTTTTGCTTGTTTGGAATCATATATATGATTAAACATACGTGCAATTTGTTAATGTCACTAATAGGAAAACTATTTGGTATTTCGTGTTATAATATAAAGTTTCATGGTGTCCAAAAGATGACGTCTCACACACACACACACACACACATGCTGCACCTTTCAAATTTAGTCATAGATACAGTATGCCGACAAAAAATGAATTAATCGTGATTTTCATGATCGATTGTCGACTGCTGACAAACAAACTAACAACACAAGAATTCGAGAGATGCAAGTTAATCAGAACTATGGGCAAGTTACCAAGCTATACGACAAACATGATGATTTCAATTTTCCGATCGTAAACTTTATATTCCATTTCTTGATAGTAACATCCTTGCATCTCAAACCTTTGGTCGCAGTTGATGCAATATGCTAGGGCTGTCTCTAAATATCGTGGGTTACGTGATCGAAATCGACTGCTGACAAACAAACTAACAACACAGGTATTTGATAGATGCAGGTTGATCAGAACTATGGGCAAGTTTTATTGTCGCCATCTTTGTCTCATTGAGAAATATTCTGTATCTTTAAGTTTGAGAATGCTCATTAGTGTGCTTACTTGTTGTGATTGACAATGATACTCGGTTCTCAGTTTGAGAACTTGATGTTTACTTGGATGTGACAAAGATTTACATGGCGGGTGTCGTCGATGAAGCAGAAGACGCTTACTCCTCAGGAACATCTGGTCTTAATCTATTCTACTTTTACATGGGTCTCCGTGTAGATCTTTCATTTGTTCATATTTTGCCCCTGGTTTAATCGATTTTATTCCCTGATTTTTTTACACTGCACTATACAGCTGTTTCTTCCTTCCAGGAATCGTCAGGGATGTTATTGGCCAAAAGGTGGGAATCGAAATTTTCGGAACTAATGTAGGAACAGAAGGGTCATATTTACATCATATTTAATTATTTAGAGGTTAGTTAAATGATTATGAATGTACTTGATTTTACTTCGCCATATAAAACCTGTAATTATATGATGAATGTCGTCACTTTGCGATATGGGTTGCTTTGTCCTGACACGCGCCATATCAGGCATGCATACATCATTTTAATTTCAATTCTTGTTCGACAAAATAAGAAATCATACATTAGAATTTCATTCGATTTGAATCATTGTTAAAATATGTTTACTGCGTATAATTTATATGATAAAACGGTAAGCTTATGGCCATTTTCATTTCTCAATGTCCTTGTCTCGTATCACTGATACGGCCCGATGGTTGATATAAGGCTATTCAAAGCCCTTGTGCGTACTTTCAGACTGACATGGAGTTGTCGGCAATATCACCAAGGTAATGTATTACACTGACGTAATGTCTTATACACAGGTAGGTACACCCAGACCAACAAAAATGAATTGATCTTACACACAGAGAAGGTTTTACACACAGAGAAGGTTTTATACACAGAAAAGGTTTTATACACAGAGAAGGTTTTATACACAGAGAAGGTTTTACACACAGGGAAGGTTTTACAAACAGAGAAGGTTTTACAAACAGGGACGGTTTGACACATATTGGGCAGTCTGCCACACAAGAGATGTGTTTTGCACACGGGAGTGGTACGTACAGGTCAGAGTAGGTAGGACGGTTTAAGCATATACATACACAACACTCATTGAGTATACCCCTCGATACGATAGCTCACATAAACTGTCTGACCGTCTATGACAGACATTAAAAGATCCAATATCTGACGGAACAGCGTCCTTCTCACGGAGATGGAGAAGCAGCCGAAGATACCGATATTGCTGCTTAGAAATGCGAATGGTCCTAAGACTACGGTCGCAGCAAATCTTTACTCACCGTTTGTTCACGCTGGGGAATTGATCGGGCCTGGTATTGGGGATGCCATTCAATGCTGGTGCTGACTATAGCAAGACATTAGTACGGATGCCTTGTAATATTGATAACATCTCAAATGGATCTTTTATAAGTTTCATGACACTTGGAGGCTTACTTGAAGGAAAACAACCAGTAACCGTTTGATATCCACGTCCATTTCACTCTTCTTTGACTAACATTCGATTTACTTTGTTTGGACTGCCACATAAAAACAATCTTTTAGATAATCAGACCTGTGGCCAGAACGGGGTGGAAACCCCGGTTAGACCTCGTAAGCGGTTAGCGTACCGCAGGGCAACAACCACGGGGAATAGCCACAGACCTGTAGACAGCAGGGGGTGGAAACCCCGGTTAGACCTCGTCAGCGGTTAGCGTACCACAGGGCAACAACCACGGGGAATCGAGAGTTATAATATTTAACGTTGAATTGATTTGACCATCTGTGTATGTTATTAAATTAAAGAGAGTGAACTAGAGGTTGGAAAAATGATACATGACTGAATCTGAATCAAGACATCAGTAAATACATATTATAAACAATACCGGCTAGCTTGGAAGGGTGAACAACACATCTGTTATGACAAACAATCACCTCAGTTATGGCGTTCTGGTTTATCTATTTAAAACCTATATTTCTACCTCAATATCCTGTGTTATTCCAATCTCAGACCATTGTTTAAACATGCTGACTGTTGGATAAATATATATTATATACAACTAGTGGTATACGACCATCCCGTGACCTTGATTTGTTAAAAAGCTGAACTTTGACCAGAATGCCACATGTGGATTGTTGTTGTCGTCATCGATTGTTGACGTCGTCACTATTTTGCGGGAATATATACAAGATGATGTGATTTTCGCGCAAAAAGAAAACAAACAACACTGCCACTGCCTTAAATTATATTATTGTGGTAGAAACTCACACGACTAGTGGTTATTGGATACGGAATTTATTTCACTCTTGATAATTATTTTTTAAAAGTTACAAAAGACACTCCCTAAAACTCGTGTCTTTTGTAACTTTAGAAAAATAATCAACTCGAGCGAAATATATTCCATATCCAACAACCACTCGTTGTATAACCTCTACATATCTCACAAACGGTTAAAAATAGAAAGAAATGAATTAAAAGACTTACGAAATCAAGATGCTAAACAACCAGAGGAGACCAGAATAGAAACAAAATGGTCTTTGATAGCTAGATTTTCAGGGAATGTAGAAGATAATGTCGAAAAGCTATAACTAAGCATTAAACTTGATTTGCTAGTTTTAAAGTAGGAAATACTTAACGAAACACAAGCAAAGGAAACGGGAAATCCAAAAGTTTCCAAGAAAATTTGAGAAAAAAATCAATGTTATCTTCAAAGTTTAAAGTAATCGCTGTCAATTCCTGATTTCATCATCAATACCAATGTCCAAGGGGAAAACAGCAAGCATCTATATTATAATATACCACACCTGCAAAATAATACTAAGAAAGTCATGTTGTAATCTTGTGACAATTGGCAAAGAAATAAACAACATTCGTGCAATATCAATATCACTGTATTTACTGTTTTAATGTTCCTATTTTAAATAGTGATATTCTACCGTCAGGATCTTCAAATTTGGCAAAAAAAAAAACACCTCTCGATGAAATGTCCCTATCCATATACCTCGTCGTCCCAATTGAGGAAACAAAGGTTTTGGTCTTTGAATTCTTCGTTTAGACACAGAATAAACCAGACGTCAATAGCTGTCACCCTTACATTATACTGAGGTATATGTCAATGATGTTTGTTTTTATCCTTTTTTCAGCTATCATCATCAGTAGACACCGTCCTATGACCTTAGTCGTTGTGTGGCTCATCATCAATAGACACCGTCATATGACTTTAGTCGCTGTGTGCCCCCATCATCAGTAGACACGGTCGTATAATCTTAGCCATTGCGTTGCTATGTATTCAGCAGACCGTCGAAGCATCGTATGACCTTAGTGTTTCTTCGACTTATTATTTTCCAACAATCTATTAAGGTAAATCCTGATTTATTCATTTTCAATTTAGTTTTTTAACCATTCCATTATGCTTTTTTTAAGATGTCTATAACTCTTTGTGAACACGACCAATGATTATCTCGGCAATGGTCTCCATCTAAATCTTAGTTAAAGACAGCCACATTTTTTAAACTTAAATAACTGTCTTTTTCTATAGTCTGCAATATTACTTGTGGAATTAAAAAGAGGTGCAACTAAAATGGTTTACAATCTATTGGTGGAACAAGCGTGTTACTTCACGCTAACACTCGCTGTTGTCTGTAAAGTCAATGACGGTAATGGTTTAGCAGACACTCCACCTTTGTTGACATTTAAATAAATTGGATTTGAAAATTCGACGAGTTAGATAATGTTATTGGAATATTTTACATCAAAGTCAATACGGACAAAAATGTCTCTAGGTTGTACCACAATTGCAAAATAAGATTAGGTGATAAAAAAGAGCTGATGATGAAGACAAACCACATCTTCAGCTGCCTGTCTAACGGAATTGAAATTTTTATATGAAACATTTTCCAAATGAGCCTCTCTGATTGGAAATTGCATTTAAAGACTTCCCTTCGTTACTGCTTAATACTACAAAATGATATTAATCCAACATAAGTGGCAGCAGTAAAGTCTGGAATCGTAGATGAAATCTGTGTTAATTTCCTTTGCTGGTTAGTTTCAAAAGATTACTGATTGTCAATGTAATCTAGTGATGAGAATTCAAATTATTATAGTTTTTTAAACTCGACGCAATCAAGCGGTTTTTAGCGCTAAAACTACGAGTAGTTTTGGCGTCTATTGCTGCCACTATTCTGTGACCTTTTGACCCATGTCATTTTTTCCCCTCCCGCTCCGGAAAAGCTTGAATAACTACCAATCGCATGATATATGAACTATTTGAAAGCCTTCACATTGAAGGAAATGATGTTCCCATGGTATTGTTTATAATTATGATGACTTTAATAATCTATATGCAATTTGTAACAAAGAAATCAATTTTTCACTTCCACAGCTCATTTAAATATTACGTCTCTGCTCTTAGTTTGACCCCTCTGTGTATACATAACCTCTCGGTGTATAGCGTATAACCTCGAGCTCTCGCGATCGGTGCTATATATACACTCGTATACGGATCGCGGTATGTCCCAGACACATCGCTAACAGGTGCGTGTGTACTGTCATGCAATTTGTGTTAAACTTTGAATATATAATCGCTTCATAGCCAACAGTCCTGGTTTTGATTTGATTTCTGACCGACGGCCATCTTAGACATTTAGCTCACAGAATACAATCTTTCAGTTGATAATGCCTTTCCTTAAGAAGATAAAAGAAAGGAAAAAATCCAACTTTTTTTAAAAACAAAAGAAGATAGTCTATGGTGGGTACCGAGATCCTTCTGGGACCTATCGTTTAATGTTCATACAGATATGTTTGACTTACTATGTATGTGCATATGTTAGTGTCTCTGATACACGGGATATTCTTTATCCGATGTCTTAAATGTTTATAAGACTTAATAGTTTATATATATGTTCTAAAGTTAATGTCGCATTTGGTTTTCTACAAAAGACATCATATCTTAAACCTTTTATGAGATATACATGTACATATGTATGATATAGAATGAAATGAAACGAAATGTTTCAATTGATTCATTAAGTCCGTTTTCATTAATCGTACTTTTAGGAGGTTGGTATGATATGTCTACTTCATAATGCAAACTGTTATTACCTTACAAACAAACATTTTATTATCAAAACAAACCAGTATATGTCGTTTCAACTTTGATCTGCCATTGCTCCCGTAATTAATCCTCATCTTGCATTTCCAACTGGATCTCAGGTGTGATTTTTTGCTTAAATTGATTTAAGTGTTGCAGGGAAGGTTTATGAAATAAAGCTTCATTTTGTGTCTAACAAACTAATACCGTTTATTTCAATGCATATATTAAAAGAAACACATTCGCTTCCCTGTAAATTGATCAATATTCATTTCAAAATAAAAAAAAAAGATATTTTAGTCAAATTGTAAAAGCACTGCACTAAATTGTACATGTACATTGAAAACAACTCGCCAATCTAAACAATTTGCGTGTAAATTATGTTTACTCTAAATACTTACTAACCTAACTGTTAATCCCTATTCTGAAACCTTCTGATATCGAAACTTAGTAACCCACACAACAAAATCACTTCAATAGCTTTTAAAAAATACATACTTTTGTTAGAAGTTTGAGCGTTTCAGTACTTTCAGTACTTTGATTTTAGGTGGTTGTCTAAATAAAGTAAAGCTCCTTTAAAGAATCTGGGTACAAAATGTATTATTCTCATATGATGACACGTGCGTAAAAACAAAAGAGGTAGAATACCAAAGTGTCCAAATAAGAGAATAAATACAAAAGCGAAAAACATATAACCTAATATCAAGATACACACCCACGTGTGTTGGGAAAGACCTGCATAGAAACCAATGAAAAAGTACGCAGAGGAAAAGACCAGTTCCAGTAGTCATGAATCTTTTCTTATGCTCAAGTAGGAAGTTTGTGTTCAAAACAACTATATATCTACAAAAAAAACCCAACTAAAAACAAACAAAAACCTTGACAAAATAATATATTTTAATTTAGTATGAACTGTAAAATATAAGGCATGAGCAAAATATGCCTTCTTACGCATGATAATGGATTCAGGACTCCAGTTCCGTGAACATTCCTTAAAATTAAGGACCTTCCATAAATATCTCCAATAAGGAAGGATATCGAAAGGTAAAAGAATGTCCATTACTTAAGATGTTCCACTTAACTTTTTGAATGTTTTCTTAAGGAGATATTTAAGTTATGAAATTCCCTTTAAGTTAAAGAACGTTGATGGACCCGGGGCCTGTCACCTAAACTTCGAATACACACACTTATATGTAGGCGTTCGTATCTGATCGAACGAAGCTTCATGTATACTCGTTCGCGTGATTCAGAAGTATAGCAAATAATAAACAGAGTTTGACTGACACTTTTCTTTATATACAAAACTGCTAAATGGTTGAACCTATTTATTTGTTAAAATTCATAAACATTTATATACACCTAGTATAGAATGTGCAGGAAATATTGGCAGTATATTATCCGAGGTATTTAAGTGGTGGCTAGTGATGTGACATGTCGTTAACAGTGAAAGCGTGTTAGTCGTTATTGACCCATCATTAAACTTGTCCTCGGCATGTCGATCAATATAAAGTATACACGTATGACACTGCTTTTACAACTTGTCCATCATAACCATTTTAGGTATTTATTTAACTTGACTGTAAGTCACACGTAATGTGATAGTTGACAGTTTTAACTACCAAACACAGTCTTTATCAACACGTAGGCAGCCTGTTTAAGTTGTAAGAGAGGCCTATTCATGATGTTGTCGCATCATACTCGTCACAGACAAGCGTGGACCTCCTGCCGTAGGAGAGCTACGTCTGTTTTCACAATTACATCTACACATGGTAGTCTATGGCTAGTAATGCTACGTTATTAGAGCCATAACTACCTGTCTTATCGCTAAGTGGCTGGACATCGGCCAGTCTCGGCGTGACTGTATAATATTCTCACAGGAAACGGCAGCAATGTGATTGATTGGATATCCCCACACACACAATACACATTGATAGCTTTACTTTTATTTGTAGATAAAACTGATATATATACACCTATAAATAGCACGGGCTTTACTCGGTGGTAGTTTAAATTAATAATACGTCTGTAAAGCGATATTGATGTCTTTCGAGTGTATTCATTATTGTACACTACATAAAATCGTCCACTAACAATGACAATGCATTCTCGGAGTCGACGTCTGAACCGTGAATTCAACAACCTAAAATAGAAATTTGAAACGTAAAAGTGCTTGACAAACGATGATAATCAGTATTTGGGGAGCTCGTTTTTTTATTTATTTAATTTCATATTGTTAATGATTTTATTTACTGTATTGAGGGAACTTCTATATCTAATATTGTTGTGTCAATTACACCAAAAATAGAAATATCTATTGTCTCAACTATTCAATTTAATATAGATATATGTGCTTTTTCATTCCCGTTAAGTAACATCATACGAGTTTAATTTAACTATAATTTTAAAGGAGAAAAGGAAAGTTTCATAAGGAAATTCAGATATGTCGTCAAATCAGAGAACGTTATTTTCTGTACAGTCTGGTATAAAATAATTACGTGATAGCTATAATGCGGGTTGAAGTTCAATGCAATATTAAAAGGTTGCAACTAAATATATACATAAAACAAAGCTAGATATCATCATCACGACATACAATTTGACGGGCATTGTCCCTTTTAAAAATAAAATCTCAACTTTTCATTTTTTTCACTCACTGGCGACAGTGATACAACACGGAGATTCTAAATTACACTGGCGCCATTTTAATGTCTGATTTTGAGATTAATATCCTTATTGACTCATTATCTTGTTATTACATTAGCGTTGTATCGCATTTACGTAATTTGTTTGGTTATGGTGGTATGGTGAACTCCTATCTACAATACTGGATTTATTAGATAAACAAAAAAACATTATACCAACAGTGATGTATCGATTTTTATAATGGCGCCAAGAGCTTGTGTTCGAATAAGGGTATGGATCCATGGTAACGATGATTGTCGGTGACTTACCTGTAATCACATAACCGGGCCAAAGCTATGAAGAACGTAGCCGGTCTCGTACAGATAATACATATACATTAAGCAGGTAATTATCCTTGTATTGGTTTGTGCGCCTGACTTCGTCCACTAGTTCCGGTCCTCTCGACCGACTTCCTGGCTCTCTAGCTATTAGCAATACCGCATTCAACGCCAACTGTCATAGTATTTATCAAGCATGTTTTAATAGTTTAATGCACTGCCGGTTTTTTTTATTTAAGTTTCTTTTTCATATAACTACATCAAATACAAAGTACTTCGAAGCATTATTTCTTTAAATGAACAAAATCAACATAAGGATGAGTACAATATATTTGTTCACACATGACAAGTGAAATGTGAACGCGTTCAGGATCACTACCATGTGGCTATTTAAGCGTCCACGTTGTAAACCTACAGCTATATATACTAGTATTGATTGTTTGACGTTTAGCTGTGTCCAGTCTAGACGACTGACCCCTATGCAGAATTAATGCAGTTTAAGGACAACTTAGCTCTGTGAGGCATTGATACAATTACGAACATTTGACCATTACATGGAACCTGAATACACTGAATACATCTGTTGTTATTGCTTCTCTAAAGTCCACAAATGAATGATAACATTTTCTGTAAACATGTTGCCTTCCATTGGCTGAGCTCTCGGGTCTGTTTCCCAGCTCCCCCCCAGGAACACCTACGCCAGACGTCCAGTCACCCATACTTATCACAACTTGGATTCTCCTCCAATTCAAACCATTTCGATATGGTGTTTTCGATGATGCAGCTTACAGAATTTTCAGAATAAACTACAGCTGCTAAAGTAGTTATTTGAAGGGAAAAACCCCCCAAAAAACAGAGAATATCAAAGCGTCAACAAAACCATAATCCGAACTCAAAATCGATAAAAGTAGAGGCAAAATAAGAAAACAATGGAAAGTTTTGCAGGGAGACCCTCGTAAAAGTACAAGAGAATAAGACCAGATGTTCCGAAAGATCTCTGACCACGCTATTTTAGTCAGTTCAGTTCCTCACCGCGGCCACATATTTTGACTTCCTTGTTCTTTGTGCTTCTTCATTATGTCGTATCTGGTCTCCCATTGGTTTTCTCATCCCCGCCATATTAGCATCGCCCGAGCGGCTGGTTCTCTGCCTCTCTCAATGACCACTTCCAGTTTACCCCCTATCCTGTCTGCCCGACGTTATCATCTAAAGGACTTCCGAGCGATCACAATAACGTTACATTTTCAGTTCTTCCACGTCAGAATTATCTGCTGGTGAGAAACAGCGTAAAGCACTTCCGGTGCCGAATACAACATAATAAGCTGTTTGGATGCTGGGTAGTAGAAACCTGATTTGTCTTTTTTTATGAACACTAACCTTCTTATATCTGCTGTTCTGTTATTTTATTGTTTTTGATTTCTTTCGACCAACGGTTTTTTAGTTGCCTTCCTTATTTTGAATCTCTTCTCGCTGTATCAACAACAAATGGATCTGCCCTTTACGCGAATCTTCTTCATGTCAGAAATTCGTTCCTTGACCTTCATTCGGACCACGTTATGTATCCTTAATAAACATCAGTACGGCCCCACTTTGTGTGAATGTATGATGGAATGGGGCACTTAAGATCATTCGGGAATTATAGTCTACTATTCTTTCATATGTCAATCTTTTCCCCCAGTTATAATTTCGTCTGTCATAATGTGGAATACCGTTTTGTATCCCAAACGTTCAAAGTAGCTTTTTCATGGTGCCCATTCCCTTGGCCGGTGTATGTTTCCTACCTGTTAAGACAATGTGATCTCTCTTGCCCTCCAGACAATCAATTACCTTTCATAGTAAATGTTAAAGCTTGGGATATTCTTATTCGATCTTGTTGTCGAAGCTTCCCTTAGCCTTCTCCACAGATTTTTAACAGCTTTCCCGTGCCGATCCACCTACGTATTATTTTCTATTTGAGATTTCTAACGTCTCAGCAGGTGTTTTCCTTTCGTTAGATAGTGTTTGTGGAGTCCTGAAGTACCTGTGTTTCCCTTCAGACATTTTCCAAATTCACTGTTGTCAAAAATCATCTAGTACTTTTGCTGTTAGCGTAAACAGGTTTGTATTGAAAGTTCTTATTCTTTCGCTTCTCTTTTCAATCCTTCCTAACACGCGTGGTTTCCTTGTCCTTTACCTCACCTTTCTTCTTATTCGACTTATTCATCTCGTATGCAATTTAAAGGCATTAATTGAATTTCAAACCATTTAGAGAGACTGTCCGCAACGCGGCAGGAATATAAGGACAACTGGCTACTCTCAGACATTTCTTGGACGACCTGATATTAAGTGGCATATACACACAGATTCACGGGATAAATACTCATCAACTTAACTTGATATCTTCATTGTTTTGTGATAAGGGCATTAATGTTTATATGAGAAAAACCAAGACACATTTATTACTTAATTACTTTCTTGATATAAAAGAAACCAGGAAATTTTGTTTAACAATAAAAAAGTAATGAAATGACAATGATTAAGAGATATAATGGTTATCAAAACTGGCGGTTTGGGTTGTTTTGTTGGATACATGAGGTGTGTTTCAAGAGCTGTAAAACTTTTCCCGACGAGTTTTGTTGTCTTTACGTGTTTCCATTCAAATTTGCATAAAACTGTTTACGGTCGTTACTCTATCACTTTAATTCAAAATAACATAAATTAGGGTCAGCCATTACAAAAGATATGTTGATTGTGAAATAGATCGTGATGACCGACGCGTTTCCATGATTAAAAAAACATTCAGAGAATACCGAACCGTCAACGAAACCATAAACCAAACTCAAAATCGATTAAATATGTGGCAATATATGGCAATATAGGAGCAAATAAACGATTTACACGGTGACCGCTTGAAAAAGTACACGAACGTAAGAATAGATGTTCCGGAAGATGAAGCGTCTTCTGCTTCATCGACACAATCTGCTATGTAAATCTAGATCACATCAAAGTAAATATCAAGTTCTCAAAGGAGGGAAATCTTATGCATCATTCTCAATCAAAACAAATAGGCATATCAATGAGCATTTAAAAAAGGCCAACCTTTATATCAATCAATGATGATACAATGCATTATTAAGGGTACTGCAAGCTATGCATTCAGAGCAACTAGTGACATCATCAAATTATACCGATACGATAGGATAGCATATATAATTGGGCAGTGACGTAGTTGTTCAGCTATATGGCAACCAAATGTTTAATTAACTATTTTCGTATGTTGCACAAAATGTGTGAAAACATTCATTTTACTGGGAAATATTATAGTTTACGGCGTTGCGTTTGTACTTACATCATTTAAGCAATGGATGTCTTAGCAAATGTTTTAAATTTCTATAACACACATTACTATTGATGACAAACTCAATAAAGCCCGTTCCAATGAAATTGATGACGTTACAACATAATATTGATGGCGTCCCAATAGCAAATGTTGTTATAGTCTGAGGCGCAGGGTGTTATAGGCGTATGGTGGCAACTGCCTTTTAACATTGTGTCAATGGGGAAAATGCAGAGCAAATGTAATTATATAGTAAAATGATTAAACATCCAAAAGTATTTTAAAAAGTGTGAAACTATTCAAAACAGTGTAAAACTCTTTTAAATAGATCTCAAGTGTGTTTATGTGAAACAATTGAAATATTAACAATGTATGCCATGTTGTGTTCATTAAACAATCAACCATGCTTGGGCTGTCATAACAAAATAATTTACATATTACAATAAATCATGTAACAGACGTAGGTATAAGACTGGATTTTTTTTATTTCTGGCTGTAGTGTTACGTTATACGACTTTTGGTGCGAGATCTCAACGATGGGTAAACTTGTAACAATAACTGAAAATAAACCAAGGAAATGCGGATCTCTGTAAATTTGCCCGGAAGGGAAAAAACTGACAACGTCGACAATCTGCTGCTTGTCAGCTGTGACTTGTTTTGTAAACTGTAGAAATACTGATTCCGATGTTGATGAAAGCAATAGTCCGATAGGGTTTTAACGGGTGTAATTAATGATCCCTACTCTGCAGGCAGAACATGTGCCCGATCAATACGACACGACACGCTGTAGGTAGCGGTCTCGCGTGGTATATCCAGGAGTCAGGGCTTAGCAATGCTGTATGTGACTGCATGTGAAAGGGCACACCAACCATTGAATAGCCGTTCAATTTGTTTCAGTAAGTACATCAGTTGTGGTGTCAGAAAAAAGGTCCTATCTGACGGCAGATGAGATATATCGCATTCTTATGCATATTATTTATTGGGTAGGGAGCTCGGTGGTTCATCAAACAACCTCATTAGCAGGACATGGAGGCAATCAAACGGTAGAGGTGTTGGCAAGGCGGAGACATTGAACAGAAAGACGGCATATATGCGACTATCACAGGGGACGAGTAGCAATAGTCAGGGACGTCACACCAACAAACATGTGTATTAACCTTTCGGTGGCGCCACCACTACAAACAAATCAGGGATGACGTCACTGACGTCACAGCACCAACACGACAAACATATAGGATATTTTGAAGTGGATCAAGCTGTAAAGGTCCCTAATTGTATGATGTATGTTTTTAGATGAGATTATGGTAGTATAATTGGTCAAATTCTCAAACATCAAACAACTGAAAAGGTCATATACATTTCGCGACACAAACATGTTTGTGTTTGTTTCTGCTTGTTTGTTGTTTAATTTACACGACATTATCGTCGTTCAGTAATAGAATCAGTTATTATGCTAAAATACTTATTTTGATACCGCAGCATCTACTTCTGATGTATAATGGTAATACACGTTTACATTGCCTGCTATAAAAATATCATAACATTCACCAATGTTTTGCGACTCGTATTCAAAGTAGTCATAATTATATAAAACGGATAATGTCCACTTCTCTCATCCAATACCAACCGCGTTTTTAACCAATCAAAATGTCAATCACCATACAATTTGCACTGTAGGAGTCGATAGACGCGAGGAGAATTACAAAACATTACAAAACTTTGCAGAATTGCATTATTTTGCAAATATAATTCAACTATAGTTATTTATATGCATTAAAGGCGTTTCTAAGTTTAAAAGTTGTTCTGTCATAATCTTGGTTTCATTATCCTTGCTTTCTATTAGCCCTCAACTTCTGGGTTGCGAGTTTGAAACCACCGTGGGGCAGTTGCCAGGTACTGACCATAGGTCGGTGGTTTTTCTCCGGGTGCTCCAGCTTTCCTCTACCTCAAAAACCTGGCACTTCCTTTAATGACCCTGGCTGTTAATAGGACGTAAAACAAAATAAACCGAACCAATCTAATAGCCAGATATCTTCTCGAGCGTTGGATGGAAATACTAATATTAGAATAACGCGCACGTGAGATATCAAAATACTAACCAAATTTTATTTGATATTACCGAAGACACTGTTAAATGTCCTTTTTACCTGGACAGCTTAGATCTGTTGAACTTCACCAGAAAGATATGACAGAAAATGTCACACGATACCCGGTAGTAGGCACTCACATATTCCTATATTTCACGGTAAAACTATGCGTTTAAATGCTCAATAGCAAAGAAACGATAACACAAACTTGTGTTATATGTATACGTATTTTTTTTTTGGATACCGGTGAATCATTTTTAATAGACAGACTATAGATATATAGATAATAATCAGTGCTACAACTCACCAGCTAACTTACTTATAAAACCTATTCTGATGTTCAGGCAAAGGTTAGCCGCACCTTAGATTCAATAAATACTACGATCATCATTGGCGGCATATGTAGTCGGGCCTTGTATCATATCACTTCCTACAAGATGTTCAATTATTCAGCGATATGTATCGGGCTGACTGTCGAGCCGGTCCTGTCGGAAAGTATATCTATATACACCGGGAGACGGCTTCATCTTATGTACGAGTGACATGAAACAGACATAATTGTATTTAGACCAAGCCCTACACAAAATACATATATAAGAACTTTGATATATTCCACTTGTCGACAGTATATTCCCCTGGAAGTTATCGCTGTATCCCAGCATCACGGCCTGTCTCTCCATATTGCATTCACACGTTTCACCTGTTGACAACAGTCTGTCTACGGAAGGGCGATATTGCCTTGGTCATACTGTAGATATATTTCAAATCATTTTCAATTTATAAAGTGTTGTTCTCGTTCTAAACCGCGCCCATTACCAATTCCTTTCCCCTTATCTCTCGCCCCACCCTGTACTGTTTTTGTAAATACATTCTCTTGTTTTCCTATTTATACTGATGCCCGTCCTCCTGTGTGTTGTAATGGTGACGTTGTAGTAGAATACATTTGTCAATTGTGTTCTCCTGTTTATGTTGGACCATCATTGGTAAGGAAATAGTACATGTGTATCAATTCAGCTGCTTTTCCTCCCGTTTTCCTCTTCATGATGATTCTCTTAGTCGAAATTTTCTTTTTATTCTTCGGGTACTGTGGTTTTCCTTTCCAGCACTAACACCTGGCATGCCGTTGAATGCATATCGTTGGGTAGGACTTAAAACATGATGAAACCTAACCTTCCTATTCAAACTCTGTGTACTGTGATTCTCCTTTTTGCTACTAGTGTACTCCTCGTGTGAATAAGTTCATACTTTTGATTGTGTCAATTCACTATTTATTGAAATATTTCTTGTTCTTTTTTAACAAAATATTTTGTATGCTTGAATTGTCCCCGCTTTCGTGGATTCTTTTTCTGTTGATGGAAATAAATTCCTTCACTTTAATGTCTGTTTTGTTGCCTAGACCATATTGAAATATATACTCACAAATACATATTTATAATAATGGAACATTAAGTACAACGTTGAGTTGTATAAACGTACGAGTACCTGCTGTACTCTAACACACTATACATAACCACTGAGTCAATAGCAGGAGTCTTGAACTGGTGCCACCAGCTCATAACTTGTCTATGGTATGTATCATGGTGTTGGCTATACACGATGGTTATATAGCATGAGAGAAGTGGCTTTGTTGCAGACAGTTATGTGCTGATTATATACACATTCTCTATGACATAGTTGTTAATGTGATATTCAATATGATTATAATAACATAATTTTCAAGAAGATATGTTTCACATCTTTTTTTGTAATGTGTGTGAAATGATGCCATTTTATTAATTGATTTAAGTGTCACATCAAAAGAAAGACTCATCAATGGAGAATAAAATATGGAATTATTCTATAATACCTGCATCATTCCATTCCGTGGAGAGAGGGTTAATATACTATATATAATATAAAGTAGTATTGTTTGGAACTACATACGGAACACAACGATTATAATCGTTTATGTATATGCATTGCCATTTATCATTGACATATATGACTAGTACACATAATCAATGGCAAAGGAAACTGCAAAACATCGGCTGGATCCCCGAGGAGATCCCACGATGAGATTATGTCACTGACCCCATCTGATTCCACAATTCCTGAAAGAAAGGGAAAGTTCAAGATCGGGAAAAAGTGGAACCAACAAATTCATGACGACGACGACGACGACGATGATGATGATGATGATGATTTCTACAAGTTTAACTTCAATGAAGTCTCAACATTAACCTTTCAAATAACAAGTTTGCAGCCAAAATGACTGGAACACCAATGAAATAACTAAAATGTCGACTAAAGCGAAAGCTTGCATCCGAATCTTGGAATAAAACTATTTACATTCTAACAAAACTGCTGTGTCGTTGGTGCTAGTATATATTGCTGTATCATATGATTTTCTCGACCTTCACCGACCAAAGGGATAAAAAGTCAATTTGACAGATGTATTATGAGAGTCATAACATCTGATTGCCTATCGTTAATGTTACAAAATAATTTTGTAGATTTCAGCTTAAGTAGTTAAATAGCCAATCAGTAGCCATTGAGTGCAAGACTTTTCTATGTCTAGGTGTCGCCGTGGGCACGCTGCTTCCACATTTTCTGTGTTGCTTAAAAAGCACAAAAAGAAAAACAACCTTATTGTATTATGTCTTTCTAAAAACTGTCTTCGAACGTAGACGTGAAATGCTAAGATAGATACGATATATGTTGTAGAATTGAATTAAATCTGTTCTCAAAGCTCAAGTTTTGTTTTAAGTGGTAGTAATTCTGGTGGACAAATAACATAAATTATGGTGTAATGCCACTCGTCTAGTAAAAACGTTACCCCTGAGCTGCTGTGTTTAGGAACTTCTTACTTTCACCACACATTAACGCCCTTACGATAAGGAATCCCCCAGCTCTCCTACATTTCTGATATAACAACAGATAAAGCCACAATATCTTACGACTTGCCTCGCTAACATAACTGCTCGGTATGGGCTCATGCTATATAATCGTCTTGCTTAATCGAATCATTTTCACCAATTAAATTATGAATTAGTTCATCCTCGGCTCGACACATATCTGTGTGACTCACGTTGTCTAACGACTTGTAGAAACTCCCCACTGTTCTAACGGCACCGCCAGATCTCCAGTACGGAAACAGACGACGCGTTTGTTTACACTTGATAACGTATATTGCCTACACTATTTTTATATGATTTTACTGTGTTGATTGGCAAATTTAAATAACTTGCATGTCTTTTATAATTTATAAATACTTGTTCGCGTGATACCTAAATTATTGTTTCGTCTGCAAATAGCAGCTATCTGTGATATTTGTTGTGTATAGTTATTCTATAATGTTTTTACGAATTATTTAATTCATGGTTCCAGAAGATTTTCCACCAGACTATTGGCATTCCCATGGGACCAAACTGTGCCATACTCTTAGCTGTTTTTTTTTAGTTTTCATACAAACCTGAATTGATCGAGGAGTAACAGTTAACAAATAAATAAGAGAATGCCGAAGCGTCAACATAATCATAATCCCAACTCAAAATCGATTAAACCAGGGGCAAAATTTGAACAAAGGAATGATTCACATGGAGACTCTTGCAAAAGTACAAGAGAATAAGACCAGGTGTTCCGGAAGAGTAAGCGTCTTCTGCTTCATCGACGACACCCACCATGTAAATCTTTGTCACATCTAAGTAAACATCAAGTTCTCAAAATGAGAACTGAGTATCATTGTCAATCACAACAAGTAAACACACTAATGAGCATACTCCGTCCATCTTCATATCACTTAAAGATACAGAATATTTCTCAATGAGATAAAGATGGCGACCATAAAACTTGCCCATAGTTCTGATCAACCTGCATCTCTCGAATCCTTGTGTTGTTAGTTTGTTTGTCAGCAGTCGACATCGATCACGAAAATCCCGATATTTAGAGCATGCCCTGGAATACCGAATCAACTGCGACATGTAAACACAATAGGTTGGAGAAGCAGGGATGTTACTATCAAGAAATGGAAAGTTAACGATCAGAAAATTGAAATTATCACGTTTATCGTATAACTTAGTAGTAAGCTGTCCATGTTATTAGGGACGAGGCACCTATTACGTATGCAAGTGTGTCGTTACCAACGAATATAGTTCTGAATAAATTTGGACTATTTTTCAAATTTTTTTTCTGAAGGCCATACTGAACCCAGGGAGTTTTTAATTGGTACTAATTAGAAGATTCACATGTTTTGTTTGACTTTTCATGAGCAAAGAATAGTTTGAATGTACTGAATGCTTCAAATGGGGTATATTTTGTACCCTGGGTCATTTGAATATTGCGCCAGAATATTAACCATGATGCAGCAGTAGCCACACACTCTACATCACCACGTGAAAAAATGGTGGTCATGACCTGTCAACACTTTGGCTGGAATTGTACCAAAGACCCACCTTTGACATACCTGGAGGATTAGTCTGAGTGAGATATAGGGAAGGAGCTACACCTGTATATGTTTGGTAAGCCAATATAGAGAAATTAATAGTTATCTCGGGCCGTTGGTCGTAGTTTAAGTAGAGATCGAGGTAAACAGCTGATGTAGAAGAGTCTGTTGTGTCCTTTATTTCAAGTTCAGAAGGGTATATACGATCGACGTGGTCAGCAAACGTCTTGTTGTTTATAGACAACACATCGTCGATATATCTGAAAGTAAAATTAAAAGATTTGGCAAGGTTTATGTTACCTGTCCTGATTAGCTTTTTAATCATTTGCTTTCTCGATCTTCACTTATACCATGACTAACATGGGTATTTACTACTCACCTGAACGATAGACATGACGGTAAACGAGGACAAAGATCTATATGGCGGATATCGATCATAAAGCAGGCGACGCTTACCCTTTCAGAACACCTGGTCTTTCTTTTCTCTAGAACTTTCTCAATAAGCTCTTTTTGATCATCGGCTTGCCTCAGTCTTTACATATAATATGACCATTAGGGACATCTTACTATTAAACAAAATGATAAACAGGATATTTCGATACTTAAACATCCCTGCTTGTTGCTTGTCCAGCGTGTAGTGTTTTCATGTCCCTGCCAATTCGTTTATGGTTTGCTCTCAGGAAAGAAATATGAATTTTGTGGGACATGTAATCCAAAACAGAGGAGTTAGAGGATGGACAATATAATTATTATTAATAATGAATCTTTGGAAGTTTTGAAGCGGGCGGTTGTGCAATTTTATGGTATTTAACTGTTAATGCTGTTTTATAGTTTTTTAAGGGATGTGTTGCTTATATATCCTGAATTCTAACAAAGAATACAATATTGTACTTGATTCACTAGCTTTCGACGAAGTGTTCTATAAACAACAAGAAATTTGCTGATCAAGTCGATCCTATATACCCTTATGAACTTGAAATTCAGGAGACCACAGACTCTTAGAACATGGCCAAAATGGACAGCTTACTTCCACTACCAAAGATCAAGATTTTCCACTAGTGACCTTTTCTTGTGATTGCGGATTATGGTGTTGTTGGCGCTTCTTTACTGATTTTAATTTGTTTTATTATCATAAATCATGTCAAGGACGTCTTAATAAAGAACTTACTAATATTCATATAACTATGATACTAAAATTTGTAGCTGTATGACCAGCACACAATAGGCAAGTACATCCCTCAATGAGGGATATATAGAGAATGTATTCGTTAATTCATTGTAGACGCTGTTGTATATCATGGATTTGTCTGTAAGGCGCTGTAGCAAATCATGACCTTGTTTGTAAGACGCTGTGGTATATCATGACCTTGTTTGTAAGACGCTGTGGCATATCATGACCTTGTTTGTAAGACGCTGTGGCATATCATGACTTTGTCTGTAAAACGCTGTGGCATATCATGACTTTGTCTGTAAGACGCTGTGGCATATCATGACCTTGTCTGTAAGACGTCGTAGTATATCATGACCTTGTTTGTAAGACGCTGTGGCATATCATGACCTTGTTTGTAAGACGCTGTAGTATATCATGACCTTGTCTGTAAGACGCTGTGGTATATCATGACCTTGTCTGTAAGACGCTGTGGCATATCATGACCTTGTCTGTAAGACGCTGTGGTATATCATGACCTTGTTTGTAAGACGCTGTGGCATATCATGACCTTGTTTGTAAGACGCTGTAGTATATCATGACATTTTCTGTAAGACGCTGTGATATATCATGACCTTGTGTGTAAGACGATGTGGTATATCCTGTACTTGAATGAAGACTCTGTGTCAGTACTTGACTTCTTCTGTTGATGCCGTGGTATATCCTGGCCTTGACTGTATACCCTGTGGATATATCCGGAAATTATCTATTAATGAAGAGGTATATCGTGATATCGTGACCTTGTCTGTCGATGTCTTGCTATTGTTTAGCTCAACGAACTCCTTGTCATAGTCGAATGCGGCCAAAGGGAAACAATCCTATTGCCTTTTTATGCGTTGACTCTGTAAAATAACGTGCACCATGATATAAAATCACAGTGACAAAATAGTTTTTTCCTGTGGTAAATATTGTCATCATATAAAGATGAAGTGGTATAAAGCTTCGCTTTTATAGCAATATAAGATTTATCTGCACTCAAAGTCATTATGTTGCCAGTCATGGTACAGTGTGGCCAAGGGGAAGCAACGCTGAAAACGTTATCGTGGTAGAACATGGACAAGGGGAAGCAATCCTTATTTCAGATACTTAACGTGAAACTAGGTGTTGTATTTTATAAACAGGTCATGAACATGGCAGTAAAACGTGACTATAAATCTTATTGTTTATAAACAGATACTAAACGTGACTTGAAATGTTACTGGTAATAAACAAGGAAATTTACGAGACAATAAACGTTATTGCTCATCAAACGTAACAACACATGCTGTTTTTGTAACCAATTAACTAACGACAAAATATGTTTCTTTTATAACTGGAGTATTAACAAAATGTATCGTTTTTCATTAACTAGGTACTTAACGTAGCAAAAGGTATTGTTTTTCAATGAAGGATATCATCCTCAGCTACAATAGGGAAGTAAGTGAATTATCAGTGCATGCTTACCGTGGTTATATTTTGTAGGGAAGAATGCTATTGACCTTGTATTTACATATATTATTAGGTAACAGTATTGCTATATGTAGTGATGGATTTTATTGAATAATATGGAAAATATTATTCAAAACATGCGTACAACAATCCATTGTATAACATATGGATAAGAACAAATCAGGATAAACAACAACAAGGAAAGATAACTTGTGTAGTCCTAAGTAGGTTTAACCTAGCTGCCGAGACACATATCAAGCACATTTCTTACCTTCGAAATCAAAAGTTGAGAGATGACATTTTAACTTTTTACCACCCGGTCTGGATTCTCAAAAACAAATGAATAAACAAGCAAAGCCATAAATGAACGAGATAATAAGGCCATGTGTTCTGGAAGAGAAGGCGTATTCTGCTTCATCGACGACACCCGCCATGTAAATCTTGGTCACATCTAAGTTAACATCAATCCTCAAAATGAGAACCGAATCATCATTGTTAATCACAGCAAGTAAGCAAACTAATAATCAAAGTAAAAAAACGTCCATCTTCATATCACACAAAGATACAGAATATTTCTCAATGTTTTAAGATGCCGACCATAAAACTTGTTATGTGTTCATCAACCTGCACCTCTCGAATTCCTATGCGGTAAGTTTGTTCGTCAGCAGCTGATGTTTATCACGAAAATCTCGATATTCAGAGCAAGCCCAAGAATAACAAATCAACTGCGACATAAAAACTCCATAGAATGAAGAAGCAGGGATGCTGCTATCAAAAAATGGAAAGTTCACGATCGAGTTGTCGAATTATTGAAGTTATCGAGTTGATACGATATCCATTTGGTTTCTCAGAATTAAAAGAAACACATTCGAGTGATGCAAGTGAATGAAGATTACGTAAAAGTCTAAGGGAACAGTAATGATCTCATTGAGAATTCAATATGTGTGTTGTAAATAAATAACATTGGCTTTTATTCTGCTTAGGCATTTTATTTCACTCCTATTCTTCTATTAGCAGATATCTCCAAGCCACATTTATTTCTTTTATTGGTATTTATTTTGAATTTGAAGCTTTGATCGTTAAGATTGTATTTGCGCTAATAGATGATGAGCATCTTAAAATTACATTTGTAGTTGGTTCAGTAAATAGGTAGTTATTTTGTTGATTCATAAGTTATATCATACTCTATACTGTATCTATTACTAAATTTAAAAGGTGCAGCATATGTGTCTGTTACGTCATCTTATATCTTCAGGCAGTCTTTCAACTAAACCTTTGGTCATAGCAACAATGCTAACGCAGTTTTCAAGCATGTCGTGATCCAATGCACTCGCCATTATAAGGTACACAACTCATTCAGATAAGTATTTTTTCCATGTTAGTATTCCCCAGATTCAGAAAACATTATATAGTTCGCTATGCTATACCTTACATATTTAACCTATATTAGATGTTGACTGACTTTCCTCAATTCTCATTGGCTAAAATATGGTCACATGGAGGTCGTAATCTTGTGATATCGACCTGATGTTTCTATTTCGAGAAACACCGAGTCAATATTGCCTTTGTGACGTCATAATCATTGTGACGTTATAGTACACATGCATACAACTGTAAATTTCATTCTTTATCAAGACAGATATAATTCAATTTAAGTCTTTTGCAAACAAGTTTCACATCTAATATAAAAATTAAGGACCTTTGATTCGGTCAATACGGTGTTATACCAACCTGGTGGAATCTAAAATATGGACCTCTGGATAACGCCCTCTGTCTATATTTGATTCTACCAGGTCAGCATAATACTATATTGACCTCACCAAAAGTCCATAATTGATATATATATATAAAGTTTACTACATCATATTAAAACGAACTATATGTGGCATTACTTCCTTACTTTTCACACAATTTACATGAAACTATAGAATTTACATACAGAAATAAAAACATTTCATTTCTGCTGGTTTCTGTATATAAAACGGATACTTTGCGCATAGATTCCATAGCGGATGTAACGTTATATTTATTGGATATGCAGAGTTCATTCCATTTGTGTAGCTTAGTCCCCGAATTATCATCTTGGTTGTTGCAGTAGATAACGTCTGTTACAAACTTCCTACAGCTTATTTTCGCTTGCGATGTTCATCGTTATATTTCCTCCGATCTGTGGCGGCCAAACAGAGTTAAGAAATATGAGAATTAAGTCGTAGGTTAAACGTGCTCGTAGTTATAGCTGTAATGTTGATATCTAGTGTTATATTCGGTGCATTTTCAGGTGTTTTACATATACATCTGTATTAGGGTATCTATATACATCCCAGTGAAATCAATACTATATCTTAAAATATCCCCTCCAAATATTGTTAATTGAACCCTCCTTTGTTGTTCCCGAGAATGTGTGATCAATTGATATACCATTACTACACAATTCCTATTTCCTTATTTAAATGTCTCTGTAAAAATGGATAATGACATTTCCTTCAAATTCTGCTTCATTCGTTACAGCTTGTTACGTACTTGTCGTACATGAAGATGAGTTATTTCAATATTGCTCTGGAGCCCAGAATTGAATTCGTCATTACTCATAATACAAATTGTAATGAGGACGTAAACTTTGAAATTATTGTCATTGATTAACATTACAAGGTCCACCACGGACACACTATGGTTGTATCTAAATGGTAGGGATGTAGCTCTGAGTTCAATAATAATCAATGTTATTTTCAGATGCGGCATTTAACCTTTGATCTAGAGCATCACTAGACCGTTATTGTTCTCTAGATCTAAATCACCACTGTCAACAATTATATACATGATATCACACGGCATATCTGGAGAGCCACTTAGTCGTTTAAAACTCAGGAGAATCTTATCACAGTTGTATGAAATATCAGTTACTGTGATGATGATTTGAATTTAAGTTTGTCCTTTAGTGTGCATCCTTATCAGTCATCTCGATAGTTGAGCTATGCGAAGAGAATTCACCAAAAGACCAAGGAACTCGTGTTAAAAATACGGTCCTATAAAGCATGTGTCCCAAGCAATATCAAATAGGTTACTGTGTAATGCTGAGGAAGTCATATTGTCATTAATTTTGCATAAACACAATTAAATATTTAAGTTATGTTAGACTTTAATTCGATTTTGCATTATGTCGGATTGTGATTAAAGATCAGAATTAAAAGAAAAAGTCTGTTTTAATAGGCTTTTAGACTGACTTATATTGATTGTAAGAAACATAAGAGAGCCCTCTAAGTGAAAAAACAATGACATATATTCTATGGGTGCAAGGGCCACACAATACAATAGATGCAAAAGCATTCAATGATATGCGAAGAAAAATAAATTAAAGGCCCAATATACGTAACTTCAGGGAAATTTTCGTGATTCTGAAAAATTCTGAAAAAAAATCCAGTTGATAACCATGCAAATATAAGCCTAAAACGAAGTAAACATGAGCGGCAACTAACAATAAACTCTGGACAAAAAAAATCCAAAGAATTGAAAATGATTCAGGTGGGGCCCACTTCAATAACAAACCGAAGCTAGAAGACGGTTCGTAATGGACGCGTGTTTACAAATAGCGTGTTTCAGTTGCTGCTGTTCCGGTAACCGGGAAAGAATTCATCTTGAATATTGCTGATATCAGTTAATCTTAGCTCAATCTATACATATAATAAGTTATTAGGCTTGATTTTCGCTTCAAGTTTTGCCGAAAGTTACGTATATTGGGCCTTTAATACAATAATAGCTTTGCCATGTTTTGTATTCTGGTATGTACGACCGGTATTATATTACACTGAGGAGGCTTGTGTCATCAAAAACACTGTCAGAAAAAATATGTAAACTTAATTGATACTCAACTTTGCTAAATGATGTTATACATTTAACAAGAAGCACATGGAACTTTTGTCGAAGAATTTGGTAGAGCGAGTTTGAATATGTGGAGTTAATACCTGAGTGATTTATCATTTGTTATTCGTGTCACCTATGGAATAGGCTATGCTGTTAATGTTTAGGTTATTGCTACAGTTACAAGATAATGGTAATTATTTTAAATTAATTAAGTTTGAAATGACAAAACACTTTTTCTGGATTATAATCTGCTTTTAAAAGCAGGTTTGAAACGCATTGGAAGACCAGTAAAACCAGCAATGTTGATAACATATAAACATTCTTTATGTAATCAAACCTGCTCCAAAGATAAATTTTACTTATAATTGATTAAAGAACAATTGTATGTGGATTAAGAACGCCCAATGTACATTTACAAATTAACTGTTTGTTTAACCCTAGCACATTAAATTACCAGAATATGTTTAATGTGACGTTTCGATTACTAGTACGATATGTACCCTGTCACCTTCATCAGACTAATTGCCAACAAAGCGTATGCATACAGCAGATGTAAAGTTTGTACGAGTTGGTCAATGACAAATCGGTCAATTCGGTCTACGCTGTTAGACATATGCACAATAGTAAAATTATTGTATCGAAATGACTAGATTCATCTACGCTTTGTTAATGACTTGGTCATATATTTGCGAGAGTCTGTTAGCCCCCTCATCTCGATTTAGAACCGGCCCATTGCGGCGTATCCAGATGGCTTCTTTGATCTGCCGCCGCAGCAGATTGCTCTCTCTGGCCAAACATTTTCCCAGTACATGATTGCTTTGTACGGCATGGTCTGTGATTGCCGATTTGTTTATCTGTGGCTCCGCTTGCTTCTATTCTGATCTGGTGAATTTCTTTCCTTCTTGTGTGTCGGTATCTTTCCTGTGTTCACCAAGACGAACACCAAAACGTCTTCCCGTCTCTCCAATATATGATGCGTTGCAGTTTTGGCATCCGATCTTGTACACGCATTCTGCAACAAACTATTGTTTGTTTATTTTGCTCTATTAATGTTGATGTTGAGGTTCCTCACCTCTTTATATGACCTAATAAGTCGTATTCCTGGTATTCCATTCTCCATCAATCAACACACTGAAAGGATTTTTTTATCCCTTTACGATGTCCAGGTTACATTAAATATGAAGTTTTTTTCAACAAAAGGTGAAACGAGTCTTAATAATCATCGTCCAGGATAGGCGGCCTTTGAATGCATCATCTTTAAATATGATATATGCATTTTTTTCTTTCAAAATAACACATGAGGATTGGCAAAAATATCCATAAAAAATCCACTTGCTTTTTTTAAATTTTTACTTTATAAACCATTTAACTCCTAGATACTGTCAAATATTTCTGATCGATATACATGTACGTCAAATACTAATTAATGTTTTTAATTTATATAAGATGATATCATTTGATATGACAAATATGTTTCTGCCCTCACTCTAAACCATTGTACAAGTGGGGGTTTCCTTGGTTGTAGATTCCAAATAAACATGTTTAAATGAAATCGATAACTTTGAAAATGTTTCTTTGTTCATAACAAATAGAAGCTCATACATATATATTGATAAGTTGCCACCACAGAAATGTACGATATTAACATCACTACACACGTATCACAATACCTTCGATAACCTGAATAATGCTTTTCCTTTTATTTTATGTAAATATGATATTTCCACCATGTATCTGCTGTCACTATTAAACTATTATATATTTTTACAAGGAAAGTGACGTTTTTTTTAATTGCAGAACTTGTGTCAAATGATACAATTTGTGTTCAGAAAATGATATATAAAAGGCTATATACAAAATTAGTTGTTGCATTATTGTATTTCTTCCCTGTATCCTGATGGCGTAAACATGTGAATTCGTAATTTTAGGAAGTGCTCTGAATATCGATATTTTCGAAATAGAAGTCGACTGCTGGCGAACAAATTAACAACACAGGGACTCGAGATACAGGTTGACGAAGACTGAACAAGTTTTATGGCTGCCATCTTGGTCTCGTTGAAAAAATATTCTATATCCTTGTATGATATGGAGGAGGACAATTTTAATAAACTCATTAGTTTGCATACTTGTGTTTGAAGATGACGTAACACACACATATGCTGCACCCCTTATATTTAGTAATAGATACAGTATGCCGAAAAAATGAATGAAACTGCATCATACAGCTGTTTCGTTCTCCTGGGACTTTTCAGTGATGCTAGGGGCCAACAGGTAGGAATCCAAAATTTCTAAACTAATGTAGAAGAGGAAGGGTCATGTGCGTAAAGCCCCTTTATTATATGAATTTAGAAGTACAACTAGTTCTGTGTAATTTCAAATCGTGTACTAGCAGTTGTACCGAGTTACATAACACCCTTCTGTTGTGGCTCAAATTACATCTCTCAAGCAAGTTAACATATGGATTGTTAATTTACCACCACAAAATAGTAGAGCATTGACAACACAAAATATGTATCATTTTAACTGTTTTAATATGGACATTACATAACCGAATACATATATTTCTTTTGGTTAACTATAGGTATTGTGTTAAACGAAAAAAACCTCAAAATAGCTTTGCCACGTGAAAATTACACTGTCTCCATTTAGTTAAGTTAGTAAGAGCCATACATAATTTAAATCCGCGTTACAGAAATGGTACTAAAACTATAATAGTACTCACATTTACATTAGAAAGTTATTGATTGGATAAGTAGCAATGCCCTTTTTGAGAAGATGAGGTCGTTCACGCCAATGAAAACGAAGAAGAACAAAACAACACTTCAGAAAACACGTTTGTCCCGGCAACGTAAATAATACTCTATGCTGAGGACGTATATCGAGCATCTATAGTAGGACATGATGTGTTATAGGCAGATGTTCAGTACAGCACATTTGTTCTTGTAATCGAGTATACTTCAATAATAATCGGACAATATGTTATAGCCAGATGTTAAATAGAGCACATTTGTTCTTGTAATCGAGTATACTTCAATAATAATCGGACAATGTGTTATAGCCAGATGTTAAATACAGCACATTTGTTCTTGTAATCGAGTATACTTCAATAATAGTCGGACAATATATTATAGCCAGATGTTAAATACAGCACATTTGTTCTTGTAATCGAGTATACTTCAATAATAGTCGGACAATGTGTTATAGCCAGATGTTAAATACAGCACATTTGTTCTTGTAATCGAGTATACTTCAATAATAATCGGACAATGTGTTATAGCCAGATGTTAAATACAGCACATTTGTTCTTGTAATCGAGTATACTTCAATAATAGTCGGACAATATATTATAGCCAGATGTTAAATACAGCACATTTGTTCTTGTAATCGAGTATACTTCAATAATAGTCGGACAATGTGTTATAGCCAGATGTTAAATACAGCCCATCTGTTCTTGTAATCGAGTACTTAAATAATAGTAGGACATAATATGTTATAGGCAGATGTTCAGTACAGCACATTTGTTCTTGTAATCGAGTATACTTCAATAATAATCGGACAATATGTTATAGCCAGATGTTAAATACAGCACATTTGTTCTTGTAATCGAGTATACTTCAATAATAATCGGACAATGTGTTATAGCCAGATGTTAAATACAGCACATTTGTTCTTGTAATCGAGTATACTTCAATAATAGTCGGACAATATATTATAGCCAGATGTTAAATACAGCACATTTGTTCTTGTAATCGAGTATACTTCAATAATAGTCGGACAATGTGTTATAGCCAGATGTTAAATACAGCCCATCTGTTCTTGTAATCGAGTACTTAAATAATAGTAGGACATAATATGTTATAGGCAGATGTTCAGTACAGCACATTTGTTCTTGTAATCGAGTATACTTCAATAATAATCGGACAATATGTTATAGCCAGATGTTAAATACAGCACATTTGTTCTTGTAATCGAGTATACTTCAATAATAGTCGGACAATGTGTTATAGCCAGATGTTAAATACAGCACATTTGTTCTTGTAGTCGAGTATACTTCAATAATAATCGGACAATGTGTTATAGCCAGATGTTAAATACAGCACATTTGCTCTTGTAGTCGAGTATACTTCAATAATAGTCGGACAATATGTTATAGCCAGATGTTAAATACAGCACATTTGTTCTTGTAATCGAATATACTTCAATAATAATCAGACAATATGTTATAGCCAGATGTTAAATACAGCACATTTGTTCTTGTAATCGAGTATACTTCAATAATAGTCAGACAATATGTTATAGCCAGATGTTAAATACAGCACATTTGTTCTTGTTATCGAGTATACTTCAATAATAGTCGGACAATATGTTATAGCCAGATGTTAAATACAGCACATTTGTTCTTGTAGTTGAGTATACTTCAATAATAGTCAGACAATATGTTATAGCCAGATGTTAAATACAGCACATTTGTTCTTGTAGTCGAGTATACTTCAATAATAGTCGGACAATATGTTATAGCCAGATGTTAAATACAGCACATTTGTTCTTGTAATCGAGTATACTTCAATAATAGTCAGACAATATGTTATAGCCAGATGTTAAATACAGCACATTTGTTCTTGTAATCGAGTATACTTCAATAATAGTCGGACAATATGTTATAGCCAGATGTTAAATACAGCACATTTGTTCTTGTAGTTGAGTATACTTCAATAATAATCGGATAATGTGTTATAGCCAGATTTTAAATACAGCACATTTGTTCTTGTTATCGAGTATACTTCAATAATAGTCAGACAATATGTTATAGCCAGATGTTAAATACAGCACATTTGTTCTTGTAATCGAGTATACTTCAATAATAATCGGACAATATGTTATAGCCAGATGTTAAATACAGCACATTTGTTCTTGTAGTCGAGTATACTTCAATAATAATCGGACAATATGTTATAGCCAGATGTTAAATACAGCACATTTGTTCTTGTAGTCGAGTATACTTCAATAATAATCGGACAATATGTTATAGCCAGATGTTAAATACAGCACATTTGTTCTTGTAGTCGAGTATACTTCAATAATAATCGGACAATATGTTATAGCCAGATGTTAAATACAGCACATTTGTTCTTGTAGTCGAGTATACTTCAATAATAATCGGACAATATGTTATAGCCAGATGTTAAATACAGCACATTTGTTCTTGTAGTCGAGTATACTTCAATAATAATCGGATAATGTGTTATAGCCAGATGTTAAATACAGCACATTTGTTCTTGTAGTCGAGTATACTTCAATAATAATCAGACAATGTGTTATAGCCAGATGTTAAATACAGCACATTTGTTCTTGTAATCGAGTATACTTCAATAATAGTCGTACAATGTGTTATAGCCAGATGTTAAATACAGCACATTTGTTCTTGTAGTCGAGTATACTTCAATAATAATCGGACAATATGTTATAGCCAGATGTTAAATACAGCACATTTGTTCTTGTTATCGAGTATACTTCAATAATAATCGGATAATGTGTTATAGCCAGATGTTAAATACAGCACATTTGTTCTTGTAGTCGAGTATACTTCAATAATAATCAGACAATGTGTTATAGCCAGATGTTAAATACAGCACATTTGTTCTTGTTATCGAGTATACTTCAATAATAGTCGGACAATGTGTTATAGCCAGATGTTAAATACAGCACATTTGTTCTTGTAATCGAGTATACTTCAATAATAGTCGGACAATATGTTATAGCCAGATGTTAAATACAGCACATTTGTTCTTGTAATCGAGTATACTTCAATAATAGTCGGACAATATGTTATAGCCAGATGTTAAATACAGCACATTTGTTCTTTTAATCGAGTATACTTCAATAATAGTAGGACATGATATGTTATAGCCAGATGTTAAATACAGCACTTTTGTTCTTGTAGTCGAGTATACTTCAATAATAATCGGATAATGTGTTATAGCCAGATGTTAAATACAGCACATTTGTTCTTGTAATCGAGTATACTTCAATATTAGTCGGACAATGTGTTATAGCCAGATGTTAAATACAGCACTTTTGTTCTTGTAGTCGAGTATACTTCAATAATAATCGGATAATGTGTTATAGCCAGATGTTAAATACAGCACATTTGTTCTTGTAATCGAGTATACTTCAATATTAGTCGGACAATGTGTTATAGCCAGATGTTAAATACAGCACATTTGTTCTTGTAGTCGAGTATACTTCAATAATAATCGGACAATATGTTATAGCCAGATGTTAAATACAGCACATTTGTTCTTGTAATCGAGTATACTTAAATAATAGTCAGACAATATGTTATAGCCAGATGTTAAATACAGCACATTTGTTCTTGTAATCGAGTATACTTCAATAATAGTCGGACAATGTGTTATAGCCAGATGTTAAATACAGCACATTTGTTCTTGTAGTCGAGTATACTTCATTAATAGTCAGACAATATGTTATAGCCAGATGTTAAATACAGCACATTTGTTCTTGTAATCGAGTATACTTAAATAATAGTCGGACAATATGTTATAGCCAGATGTTAAATACAGCACATTTGTTCTTGTAGTCGAGTATACTTCAAAAATAGTCGGACAATATGTTATAGCCAGATGTTAAATACAGCACATTTGTTCTTGTTATCGAGTATACTTCAATAATAATCGGCCAATGTGTTATAGCCAGATGTTAAATACAGCACATTTGTTCTTGTAATCGAGTATACTTCAATAATAGTCGGACAATATGTTATAGCCAGATGTTAAATACAGCACATTTGTTCTTGTAGTTGAGTATACTTCAATAATAATCGGATAATGTGTTATAGCCAGATTTTAAATACAGCACATTTGTTCTTGTTATCGAGTATACTTCAATAATAATCGGACAATATGTTATAGCCAGATGTTAAATACAGCACATTTGTTCTTGTAATCGAGTATACTTCAATAATAGTCGGATAATATGTTATAGCCAGATATTAAATACAGCACATTTGTTCTTGTAGTCGAGTATACTTCAATAATAGTCGGACAATGTGTTATAGCCAGATGTTAAATACAGCACATTTCCATATATTTTACACCGAAAACATATATCATGTATCACATGCTTGAACAATCTTATTTGTTACACTCTTCATTATGAAGTTGTAAGCCCCGTTTGAGTTGTGCTGTATTAATCTAATTTGTTTAATACGTTTTCAAATAGATTTTGATTCTCTAGCAATTTCATAAATATATGTATATATTAACTGCTTGTAAGAATAAATACATACATACATTTATCTAATTTGTTATTGTACACCATTACGAATGATATAAATATCCTACTTATCTATCTACTCATCAACTCATTTCCCTAGCTACCTCAGCATCAGTCCTGTAAGGAAAGGGGTCAATGCGGACACATCTTTTTTCAGATTCCCATATACTATTAGACAATTTCTAGGTTTACTGTTTGAATAACATAAGGCAAGATACTAATACTGTAGACATGTGTACAGGGGGGATTTGGTTAAATAATCTTCATATAATTGATGAATATATATATATACATATATGTATGAATGCATGTACATGATGGACATTGTAATATTTAATGTCTCTGTTTTGTGATGTACATGTAAATGTGTCTAATGTGTGTATAGGTACTGTGCTGTTTGTTAAAAAAAAAACTTCTCGGATACTTATCTGACTATATAACTAAGAAATATTACCATTTTCTTTTCTAAATATCACTCCTGTGAGACGATATACATACAGTTGTATTACAACTATGTTAATATAAAATTATGCATGATGTATCTGTGAAGATGAAAAAAAGAAGATACTAATACTATTTGTTTGATTGTATATCCCGCCGTGATCGACGATACACTGAATGTATCCTTACAATCAGTATGAATAATCACTAGTACAGTTAATTATTTATATGACGAATCTGATGAACGTTAAGGAATGATCTGACAGAGAAAACAGTAACATTTGTTTAAATCTTGCTAATGGTCTGATGTGCTGGTTGTTTGATTGCGACTATGAAATGTTTTGATGTCAGAGATATCTTCCATTAACAAGAGCTTGAAGGTTAATTTAGAGCAACCAAGTAAGCTTTGCATTGGAGAGTAGTTGAAAGGTAGATTGTAGTCCTAGACAATTATTGGCCGAGAGGATTATTTATTATAAATGTGACATTAATACACATGGTAGACAAAATCTTACCTTTCCGTAGATTTAAGCTTAAAGGCCCAATATACGTAACTTTCGGCAAAACTTGAAGCGAAAATCAAGCCTAATAACTTATTATATTTATATATTTAGTTAAGATTAACTGATATCAGCAATATTCAAGATGAGTTCTTACGTGGTTACCGGTACAGCAGCATTTGAAACTCGGTATTTGTAAACACGGGTCCATTTTGAAACGTCTTCTAACTTCGGTTTGTTGTTGAAGTGGGCCCCACCTGAACTATTTTCAATTCTTTGGATTTTTTGTCAAGAGTTTCTTGTTAGTTACTGCTCAGGTTTACTTCGTTTTAGGCTTATTTTTGCATGGTTATCGACTTGATTTTTTTCAGATTTTTTCAGAATCACGAAAAATTTCCTGAAATTACGTATATTGGGCCTTTAATAAGCTTTTGGTTTGCTATGACTCATGTTTAAAGTGTTTAAAGTTGAAGATATTTTACCTGTAATCATTATATTTTACATGATAATGAAGATGTCAAAGTCCTTTCCAATCAGTGAACTGTTTAGTTTCTTTGTGATCATTAGCTGTCAGTGATGTTTCTTTTTAAGTAAGATAGCATTACCTTTTAAATTATAAATCAAATAATGAGCCTTTCAATGTTTTTATACAATGTTAAATAAATTTTCGAACTTTTCCTTTTCATTGTATTAAAGGCCAAATATACGTAACTTCAGGGAAATTTGCGTGATTTTGAAAAATTCTGAAAAAAATCCAGTTGAAAACCATGCAAAAATTAGCCTAAAACGAAGTAAACCTGAGCGGTAACTAACAAGAAACTCTGGGGAAAAAAATCAAAAGAACTGAAAATAATTCAGGTGAGGCCCACTTCAATAACAAAACGAAGGTAGAAAACGGTTCGAAACAGACGCGTGTTTACAAATAGCGTGTTTCAACTGTTGTTGTACCGGTAACCGCGAAAGAATTCATCTTGAATATTGCTGATATCAGTTAATCTTAGCTAAATCTATAAATATAATAAGTTATTAGGCTTGATTTTCGCTTCAAGTTTTGCCGAAAGTTACGTATATTGGGCCTTTAAATAAGGCTGTACTTTTAATCCCGGGCATGTGATATTGGTTCCAGGCGTATCCCTCGTGAAGCTAGCAGCATTATTTACTTATATATCGGCCAGTGTCCATGTTTGTCCTGAAAATGTACCTGACCTGTCGCGTCGTATCAGAAATCATGTCATTAGGTAAGAAAACATGTGAAAAACTAATAAACCTTAACGAACACAAATTAGCCCTTTCTGTGCTGATGTCAAAGTAACAAGCACAAATTAAAATTGATTTCCGACGGGTGATTACACAGACTTAAAAGTAAAGGGCCGATATACCACTCACATGATTGGTCAGTTAATAACCGCATAAACGAGGTATTAGTGAATCTGTCAGGCACTCTAGTTCCCTCCGAGGACATTTGGAATATAGAAAACCTATATCTAGCTAGCACGTCCATATTTATGAAGTGCCGATATATAAAGACACACAAATATTAATACAACGTTACAAAGTCTATTATTGTTACACGTGGTATAAAAACAACGGAAGTTACTTGACTTGATCATAAAACGTTTATATCTGTAAATATTGTACTAGGTATACCATTTAATATTAACATTCGATGTGATACCATTAACCAAGAATGGAAGACCTTCAGGAAACTACACATAATGTGTTTGTAGATCAAACAAGATATTTATTGATGACGAACTAACGTTAAATGTACTTTACTTAAGTAGTATCTACTATAGATAGTACCTTACTGTTTAAATATAGCATCCTGTTATATGATAGAGGTTACCGTTCTACAGCTGCGTCTGTTTTGGCGGTAGCAAGTAGCATCGTTTGTATTTAAAAAAATACATTTTTGAAAATGCGCCACTTACATTTCATAATCGATGATAATCTTACTGGTGCAATATTAAACATGAGTAACCGGCGATATCCATTGTAAAATAACTATAACACCAAAGGTTCAGGTACATTTAAAGATATTAAATCTACAGAAGACATGAATGCAATAATAGAGAAACCGAGGATATACATGTGAAGTTGAAACAATGTTAAAATTATGGTTTATAATTTAAAGGATATAATATAGAAATACTTCGACATTTGCCGTAACATCGTTGAGTGACCTATGATCAACGTAAAATCGAAAGGGTTTCATCAACCTGCACCTCTCGAATCCTGTGCCATAAGTTTGTTCGTCAGCAGCTGACATTTATCACGAAAATCTTGACATTCAGGGCAAGCCCTAGAATAACGAATCAACTGCGACATGTAAACACAATGGGATTGAGAAGCCGGGATGTTACTATCAAGAAAGGGAAAGTTCACGATCGGAAAATCGAAATCGTCACGTTAATCATATAGTTTAGTAGTAAGCTGCCCGTGATGGTCATAGTTTAGGTAAAGAACGATTTAGCAAACTGATGTAGGAGAGTATGTTGTGTCTTTCTAATCTCAATGTCAGTAGGGTATATACGCCCGACTAGGTCAGCAAACTTCTTTTTGTTGATAGACAACACATTGTTGATATACCTGAAAGTGAAATTGAAAGATTTGGTAAGGTTTTTGTTGCCCGTCCTGATAAGCCCTTCGACAAATTCAGCCTCGTATGAAAACAAAAACAAGTCAGCCAAAAGTGGGGCATAGTTAGAGCCTATTGGAATGCTAACAGTCTGTTGGAAAATATTTCCTCCAAACACAACAAAGATGTTGTCAACCAGGAATTCAATCATAAGATATTTGCGCGGAAACACATATTCTCGTATATATTCCAGCCAAATTATGACGACGTCAACAATCGATGACGACGTCAACAATCAGCACGTTGCATTGACCCACGTGATTTCCGGTCAAAGTTCAACTTCTCAACCAATCAAAAGTCCGGGAGGTCATATTCTTCTACATACATATATCCAACAGTCAGCACGTTTATACAATGGTCTGAGAGTGGAATAACACAAGGTTTTGTGGTAGAAATATTATGAATCAATGTTGTCTTTTGTCCTATTTTAGTGTTTATTGTAACACTGCATGGGCTATATTTGATTAATTCGTCGTTCAGTAACACTTTGCATCATCGAACTAATTTTTTATTCATTTTTCATAACAATGGAATTGAAGTGCAGACCTGTATAAAGTACACCGCTACACAGCCAATGTTTCTTTACGTGAATTTCACGTGAACAATCTCACACGAATTTGACTTTCACTTGATTTTTTTCATGTGAAATTCACGTGAAATTCTCTTTCCTCCACACTTCACGTGAAGACATATTGCTTGCGTAGGTTTGAGAAATTGAGTAGAGAAATTACCCATAAAAACTTAGCCAGTCTAACTGTATAACTGTGTATAACGAAAGCCACCAACAGGTCCCAGAACATTGAACGTTCCTTAACTTAAGGGATATTCTATTCCCATAGAAAAGCATTACAGAAGTAAAGGAAAGTCAAACTTAAGTTTTTCCTCTTAAACTTCCGTAATGCTGTCCTATTGGGAATATTAAGATAAAAGGGATTCATGAGATTTAGGAAACGTTGGTGAAACCTAGGTCAGGTACATATGTGAACCTTCATGGTTTCCTATAATTAAGATGATAGTTATAGAACAAATATTTATACATATATTTTTAGAACATTGGATGTATCTGCAGTGTCTTTCCTATTTGTACATATCCTTATAATATAATGCTTCGAAATCACATTATGAACTAGGAACGTTTTAATTGTAAAGTCAATCAGGTCAATTAGCAAATTGTATGCGATTCGATGGGATGGCCAGGTTTGTCCATAGTGACCCCGGAAATCAATACACAGTGTCCACAAACATGAAAGACTGACTGTATTATCATAGGTAAAGGCAACACCTTAGTTATACTAAGGGTTGTTGATATACACTACTACATAACCAACTTCTTCTTTTTGATATAGATTCATCCGTACTAAACAAGGTTCATAGCTTTTATATAGATTAAATCGTATAGTTCCTTGTCATCAATGGAATGAATTAATCTTGTGTCCGTCTATATAAAAAGGATTAATTAGTATTCGGTTCTCTTTATTAAAGGATTTGATAAATATATATTCATAAATATCAGGGAGTTTTGGAAATGCAGTATTATCTACAATGGTTTAAGAACATCATGTTTTAATATTTAATAGTTTTCTAATAATCTCTAATTTGTGTCCAATGTGTTCCTGTAATAAAATCGAAAATAAAATGAAAAGGTTGATCTGGGTTTGAAATTTATATGTACAGGATATTACATGAGTGTCCAAGTGATATGGAATTTATAAAGCAGGTTGAATAATTAAATATGTCAAAAGCCTTTTTCAATGTTTGTTTTCTTTAACTAAAGACTCATGTTTCATAACCGAGACAACAGCGTGACGTCATATACATAAAGATCTTCCGGCTTTATGTGAGTTCGTCAGCAATAGCAATGTGTGTTATACAAAAGTATTAACAATTGCTAAAACGTTCATTACCCATATTTACATTTTGATGTAATTATCGTGCTTGATTTAACTATTTCGAAAGTTTTTGAACATCAAATCAAGTGTAAACAACAATAAAATTGATCAGGTAACCATAGAGATTGACGGCGTCACAATAGCAAATGTTACTTTTATACCAACATTTGCCTCTGCATTTGCCTTTAACACGTTTGGTAGCCCAACGTGTTAGCCAACCCCCCACCATGTTAACAATCCCCCAACATGTTAACCATCCCTCGACATGTTAACAATCCCCCAACATGTTAACCATCCCTCAACATGTTAACCCCCCCCCCCAACATGAGAACAAATCCCAACATGTTAAGCAACTCCCAACATGTTAACCAACCCCAACATGTTAACAAAATCCCCAACATGTTGACCCACCCCCAACATGTTAACCAACCCAACATCTTGTCGAACTCCCAACATGTTAACAACCCCCAACATGTTAACAACCCCCAACATGTTAACCAACCCCAACATGTTAACAACCCCCAACATGTTAACCAACCCCCAACATGTTGACAACCCCCAACATGTTAACCAACCTCAAACATATTAAGCAATCCTCGTCAGTTTACCCTATCGTTGGGAGCGAGAAAGCCTTCAGAGTGTGTGTGAGGATAACGTATTGTGTGTGAGAATAACGTGTTGTGTGTGAGAATAACGTGTTGTGTGTGAGAATAACGTATTGTGTGTGAGAATAACGTGTTGTGTGTGAGAATAACGTGTTGTGTGTGAGAATAACGTGTTGTGTGTGAGAATAACGTGTTGTGTGTGAGAATAACGTATTGTGTGTGAGAATAACGTGTTGTGTGTGAAAATAACGTGTTGTGTGTGAGAATAACGTGTTGTGTGTGAGAATAACGTATTGTGTGTGAGAATAACGTGTTGTATGTGAGAATAACGTGTTGTGTGTGAGAATAACGTGTTGTGTGTGAGAATAACGTGTTTTGTGTGAGAATAACGTATTGTGTGTGAGAATAACGTGTTGTGTGTGAAAATAACGTGTTGTGTGTGAGAATAACATATTGTGTGTGAGAATAACGTATTGTGTGTAAGAATAACGTGATGTGTGTAAGAATAACGTGATGTGTGTGAGAATAACGTGTTGTGTGTGATAATAACGTGTTGTGTGTAAGAATAACGTATTGTGTGTGAGAATAACGTATTGTGTGTGAGAATAACGTGTTGTGTGTGAGAATAACGTGTTGTGTGTAAGAATAACGTGATGTGTGTGAGAATAACGTGTTGTGTGTGATAATAACGTATTGTGTGTGAGAATAACGTATTGTGTGTGAGAATAACGTATTGTGTGTGAGAATAACGTATTGTGTGCGATAATAACGTATTGGGTGCGAGAATAACGTGTTGTGTGTGAGAATAACGTGTTGTGTGTGAGAATAACGTGTTGTGTGTGAGAATACCGTGTTGTGTGTGGAAATAACGTGTTGTGTGTGAGAATAACGTATTGTGTGTGAGAATAACGTATTGTGTGTGAAAATAACGTATTGTGTGTGAGAATAATGTATTGTATGTGGGAATAACGTATTGTGTGCGAGAATAACGTATTGTGTGTGAGAATAACGTGTTGTGTGTGAGAATAACGTGTTGTGTGTGAGAATAACGTATTGTGTGTGAGAATAACGTATTGTGTGCGAGAATAACGTATTGGGTGCAAGAATAACGTGTTGTGTGTGAAAATAACGTGTTTTGTGTGAGAATAACGTGTTGTGTGTGGAAATAACGTGTTGTGTGTGAGAATAACGTGTTGTGTGTGAGAATAACGTGTTGTGTGTGAGAATAACGTGTTGTGTGTGAGAATAACGTATTGTGTGCGAGAATAACGTATTGTGTGCGAGAATCACGTATTGGGTGCGAGAATAACGTGTTGTGTGTGAGAATAACGTGTTGTGTGTGAGAATAACGTGTTGTGTGTGGAAATAACGTGTTGTGTGTGAGAATAACGTGTTGTGTGTGAGAATAACGTGTTGTGTGTGAGAATAACGTATTGTGTGTGAGAATAACACGTTGTGTGTGAGAATAACGTGTTGTGTGTGAGAATACCGTGTTGTGTGTGATAATAACGTATTGTGTGTTAGAATAACGTATTGTGTGTGAGAATAACGTGTTGTGTGTGAGAATAACGTATTGTGTGTGAGAATAACGTGTTTTGTGTGAGAATAACGTGTTGTGTTTGAGAATAACGTGTTGTGTGTAAGAATAACGTGTTGTGTGTGAGAATAACGTGTTGTGTGTGAGAATAACGTGTTGTGTGTGACATTTTTCTAGCTGTTTACTCTTTCATTAGTCTGAAGTATTGGGTATGTGCTGACCACACGAACTGTGTGTCCTTGTGGACTGTTTCCTGTGTTTGTTTTAGGTTAATACAGTAGTTGATTCAGATGTCGATATCTGTTTTATGACAACTGTAATAGCCATTAATTTAGGAATGTCCCAATTAGATAGCTACCTAATGACCTTCCGGTACTACTTCATAGAGAAACCTTTGATCTCTTCATCTGTCACGACATCGGGAGCAGGTGTCCGGCACATTAATTCATTTGCGTTTATCGCCTAGTAAGTTTTACAAATATTGTTTATATAGTGACTTGTAACGGAAATGTATATATCTTCCGTTAACCCTATACAAAAGTACTAACTACCATATAACCAATACACGATGATTGTATAGAACAGAAGTTCGCTGAACACTTTTACCCTCACTCTACTCGTCTCACCAAACATTGTATATCAATCTTCCTATATCAACATACTGATATCATTCTTCCTTATTGAACATACTGCTATAGCTCGTCATATATTAACTTACTGCTATCACTCTTTCTTTATCAACATACTGCTTTCAATCTTTCTCTAACAACCTACCGTATCCCATTTCCTATATGAACCTTCTGCTATGATTTATCCTATATCAACCTACTGATATCATTCTTCCTATATCAACCTACTGATATCATTCGTCCTATATCAACCTACTGATATCATTCGTCCTATATCAACCTACTGATATCATTCTTCCTATATCAACCTACTGATATCATTCTTCCTATATCAACCTACTGATATCATTCTTCCTATATCAACCTACTGATATCATTCTTCCTATATCAACCTACTGATATCATTCTTCCTATATCAACCTACTGATATCATTCTTCCTATATCAACCTACTGATATCATTCGTCCTATATCAACCTACTGATATCATTCGTCCTTTATCAACCTACTGATATCATTCGTCCTATATCAACCTACTGATATCATTCGTCCTATATCAACCTACTGATATCATTCTTCCTTATTGAACATACTGCCATAGCTCGTCATATATTAACTTACTGCTATCACTCTTTCTTTATCAACATACTGCTTTCAATTTTTCTCTAAAAACCTACCGTATCCCATTTCCTATATGAACCTTCTGCTATGATTTATCCTATATCCACCTACTGATATCATTCTTCCAATATCAACCTACTGCTATCATTCTTCCTATATCACCTACCGTATCTCATTTCCTATATCAACTTTCTGCTATGATTCTTCCTATAATATTATGAACCTACTTCTCTCATTTGTCCTATATCAACCTACTGATATCATTCTTCCTAGATGAACTACTGCTATCAGTCGTCCTATATCAACCTACTGCTATCGTTCTTCCTATTTTGGGTTGTCCCTAAATTACGACAAAGGCTTTCTTTTTTAAGCCGAGCTCTCTTTCTAGTATCGCTATTCTACCAGTATCATACGACGTGGTATGCCCGGAAAGTTTTTGCCGGTAATGTTCACGTATTTGGTTGCGGCGCAAATATAAATATAAAAGTAATGAACCAACTGTTGACGTCATTATTGAGACATCGCTATTCTAACGTTCAGTACCACATAATCTCGAATGTTATTGACCCACAAAATCCTATATTTGTATGTCCTTTCTATCACCGTAATCCAGTCTGATAGCTTCTATCACGAGTCGCTAGCAATTTACTCTTTTCATTTGATCACATGAATATGACACCAAAAGTGCCCGAGTCGGTCGCGAACAAATCACCAAAGGAGAATTAGTATAGCTTATAATTCCCCAGCTAAGGTTGGACATGCAAAAATCCCTTGTTTGTAGTTTTGTAAAGGCACGAGTACTATGGAACACACCCTGAAATATTATATCTGTTGAGAGCTGATTAATTAACATCGGCGTGATTATAGATAACATATTAATAAAAGTCTGCTGAGAGTTCAGATTTGCATTCTTTGATAAGGATTACCATTAATGATAAATCCGACAACATGAACAAAACATTGCCATCAGAAAGCATATACGTAACCGGAGAAACAGTATTTCTACCAAAACACGTGGGTGTTATTCAATTCTCAGGGTATCAAATAATCATTACAACTGTTAAATAACACTCTGTTTTTACGACATGTGGAATAAACTCTAAACGCATTTCGATTGGCTGAAATGGTAACTTTGATCGGAACAACGTCACTTGCTGGTTTTTAACGACGTCATCACTTGGCGGGAAAATACAATCTGATGTTTTTGCCCACATTGTCCGCTATTCATTTGTATTTCATGATGAAATACTAATGTTTTCGGCTTAAATTGAGGTATAATCAGATCACACGACTCTTGGTTGCTGGATATGGTATTTATTTCACCCTCGTTAACTGATTTTCAAAAGTTACACAAGACACTCCCTGAAGATCGTGTCCTTTGTATTTTTTGAAAAGAAACTAACTCGAGTGAAATAACTTCCTTATCCAACAACCAATTGTTGTGTAACCTTTAAAAAAAACGACGGGAAAAGTTGAGCCTGCAGGTCTATACAGTTTCCTGATTTAAAAACACATGACGGACGGTTTTCTTCGTTGTGTATTTTTGTGCAGACTTACTTTATTTAGTTCTTGACATAACATAAACTAAGGTATATAGAGGATATCTAACAGTGTTTTCAGTAATACCAAATTTATTTCACGACTGAGGCTAATATTTTGATATTTTTCACGAGTGCGCAGCCACACGATTAGCCACACGAGTGAAATATGTTTGGTATTACTGAAGATACTGTTTGATATTCTGTTTATTACATTTTTATATGAAAATCTACAGTGGCAGCTTCTGTTTTCCCAAACGTCGTTTGTAAGCAGCGTTCTGATTGGTCAAATCAGAAAAAGTTATATTTTTCACAAGTGAAAAATATCATATTTCTCGCCGGTGAAAAATATCACTTCAATAGAATGATTTTTTTTCGATATTTCACTTGTAAAAATGTAGTAAATTCGAATATCATATACAAACAAACAAATTTATAAGTGTAAACGATTGGCTTCTAGCCGATAGACAACCACAGGGCCAATTTGGGCCGATCTGATTCGTTAAGGATTGTTTATCGACTCGATGACACTCAAAACAACCAATAATCTACCTGTTAATCACCTGTACAGCTAATTAACGGAACTGACACGGTTAATTACGGACTTGACCGGAGTATAATATGCTTGTTAGTAGTTAATTCTGTAATACTCTGCCTGACCTGGACTAATGGCGTGAGAAACTAACGAAGTGGGCATCACTTGATAAAGCCTTCAGGGTAATTAACGTGTACACCGACATCGTTGACTGGAGGTACGGGTACCGGATACCGTAATGAACGTGTACACCGACATCGTTGACTGGAGGTACGGGTACCGGATACCGTAATTAACGTTAACACCGACATCGTTGACTGGAGGTACGGGTACCGGATACCGTAATTAACGTTAACACCGACATCGTTGACTGGAGGTACGGGTACCGGATACCGTAATTAACGTTAACACCGACATCGTTGACTGGAGGTACGGGTACCGGATATCGTAAGGGTGTCTACTGGACAAGGACAGAAACTACATATTCAGTAACATATTCCTAATCAATTACGACATGTAGAAACCGATTTCAGAAAAAAAGGGAGATTACTTTCAAGAAAGGGGAACTAAATAATAAACCTCACCAGCACATGAACCACTAAGCCAATAAAATTCTCGTTATTGATTCCATGATCAACATGACTGGATAATCCGTTAGAAACGGTGACACATCCCAAAATATTTCGATTATATCATATACCAAATTCCCTTGAAAACTATTGTACTCAATGACAAGCCAGATAAATGATCTTACTTCGGTTTGGTTTGTTCGTGCTTTACGCCCTCTTTACATATATCGTAATATAAAGACGTGCCGGGTTTAGTGATGGAGGAAAGCCGTAGTACACGGAAAAAACCATTGACCTACAGCCTGTACCTGGAGACTGTTCGAGGTAGGACTCGAACCTGCGACCTAGACATTGATATTAGTGCTAGCAGAATGTCAGACACTTTAACCACTTGGCCACCGCGACATCTAATTGTTCTTACTTTAAAACTGTATCGCAAAGTAAAATGGCTGCCCCGACCTCTAATTGGCTAAATCATTTTGGAATCATCAGGAACGACAGCAATGATTGATAATTGACTTCGTTTGAATATTCCTCACGATGTCTTCTTATTGCTCACACCGATAATTAAAAAGAACACCATGACCCCTGTTTTGGTAAGACATTTTCGAATTCGTTTCCAGAACATTCGATAAAATGTTCGGAATGAGTCCTTTCCAAATGGTCAAGATTTTCAGGAAACCCCTCCTGTACTCTGATTTGTACACATATGAGCGTGTTAAAAGTTTTTGTCTTCTTATTTTGTTTTTACTATTCAGAATAAGACAAGCTATTTACAGAATATGTATTCAAATTATCTACTGTACGGCAATCTGGTACACGACAATTACGGAATTATTTTCGCTGTGTCTGCTGCATATAGTTGTCCATAACTTGAACGTTCTCGACGGACGACGGCAGTAACGAGTATAACATTTGTGGTCTGGATTAACACAATGGGCACAGCGATTCACGCGCACTGTTTCATGATGATAAATGACTCGCTTCATCATCAATATTCTAGCGGAATTTAGGCTTAAGCGCGTTACATTTCATGATAGAGTCTAGTTTTAATGTCAAGAACACACTTGCTAGGTTATGTAGTTGAAGTAGTACTTAAAGACATCTTGATATGTCAAAATGATGATACAATGGACACAACAGTATATCTTAAATTAGTTGTACAAATACCTAAAATTTTATCAAAATTCATTAAGTAATATTGAAACATAAAATATTCACTATATTTTTAGGGCGTTTTACTTGGACATGCCTTATAGAAGCAAAACAATGTCAACCACTTAGCCGGCGAGGTGTGTAAAAGACAACTTCAATTTTAATTCAAGATGAAATGTCTGTCATTCTATTTCCCACAAATACGAGTCCTTTGTTTCTGTTGTCTTAACTGTTCCAAGATTGTGACTGGTATAGATGGATAATCGCTGTTCTGGCATTTTATAAATATCAGAACACCAATGTTTTGACTACAATCATACGTTGAACTCTAATGATCTCTTTGTGATCATCATTGAATCCAATATCGAAGATAAGGAAACGAATATGTACAATTTGAACTTTTGAAGCGACGATCCATATATTACGAAAACTCAGACGGCTAACGGATTTTACACTGGTCTCGTTCTACATGACCTTTAAAAAACATTTGATACCGTCGACCATGGAATTTTATGTAAAACGTTTTGTAGGAGTTGAATGTGCCGAAGAATGTATCTCATGAGAACGTCTCCTTCAAATTACAGAATATTACATGTAGTGTACCAACCAGTATCTTAGGGCCTTTACCATTGTTATGTAATTAAAAAGTTGCATCTGTACTCAGCGAAGAACTGTCCAGCTGTCAGAAATGCTTAATTGATAACAAATTTTCATTGTGTCCTGGAAAAATAAAAGGCATATTATTTGTATCTTGTCAAAATCTGAAACATATAAAAGATTTGAAATATATCTAAATGGTTACACACTTGCTAATACATCTAGGCTTGTTATTTGACTAGTTTGTCTCCGGTGATTGTATAGCCGAAAACATTATTAAAACAGTGAATAGCTGAATCAAATTTACATGATGAAAATGTATTTTTTTACCTCTGCTAACCAGGAAAATGATCTGTAATGCCTAGTTTTATGTAATTTTGTTTACTGCTGCTCAGTGTGGTGAGGCATTTAGTCAAAAATTAAAGAGCAAACTCCAAGCAGCTCAAAATCGATGCATACGACTTATTTATAATGTGGCACCAAGAACAATAGCTACCAAAGAAATGTTAAATAGTATAAATCTTTTAGAGCTCTCTTGAATCTAAAAGATTTTTTTTACATTGTCAATAAAATATTTGATACGATATTTTGTAATGTCGATATGCTAATTTAAAGCTCCAAAAGATAAAGGCTCTTCGGTTTTTGTTGTTCTTCGACGTCTCCTGTGTACCTAGTGTTCTTCCGTTTGATTCGGCCTCTCCTCTGTTCGTGTTGTTCTTTCGTTTGATTCGGCCTCTCCTCTGTTCGTGTTGTTCTTTCGTTTGATTCGGCCTCTCCTCTGTTCGTGTTGTCCTTTCGTTTGATTCGGCCACTCCTCTGTTCGTGTTGTCCTTTCGTTTGATTCGGCCTCTCCTCTGTTCGTGTTGTTCTTTCGTTTGTTTCGACCTCTCCTCTGTTCGTGTTGTCCTTTCGTTTGATTCGGCCACTCCTCTGTTCGTGTTGTCCTTTCGTTTGATTCGGCGTATCCTCTGTTCATGTTGTTCTTCCGTTTGTTTCGGCGTATCCTTGTTCATGTTGTTCTTCCGTTTGTTTCGGCGTATCCTCTGTTCCTGTGTTGTTCTTCCGTTTGCTTCGGCCTCTCCTCAGTTCTTGTTGTTCTTCCGTTTGCTTCGGCCTCTCCTCTGTTCCGGTTGTTCTTCCGTTTGTTTCGGCGTCTCCTCTGTTCCTGTTGTTCTTCCTTTTTTCGGCGTCTCCTCTGTTCCTGTTGTTCTTCCGTTTGTTTCGACGTCTCCTCTGTTCGTGTTGTTCTTCCGTTTGTTTCCGCCTCGCCCCTGTTCCTGTTTATGTTCTTCCGTTTGTTTCGGCGTATCCTCTGTTCATGTTGTTCTTCCGTTTGTTTCGGCGTCTCCTCTGTTCGTGTTGTTCTTCCGTTTGTTTCCGCCTCGCCCCTGTTCGTGTTGTTCTTCCGTTTGTTTCGACGTCTCCTCTGTTTCTGTTGTTCTTCCGTTTGTTTCGGCGTCTCCTCTGTTCCTGTTGTTCTTCCTTTTGTTTCGACGTCGCCTCTGTTCCTGTTGATGTTCTTCCGTTTGTTTCGGCCTCTCCTCTGTTCCTGTTGTTCTTCCGTTTGTTTCGGCCTCGCCTCTGTTCGTGTTGTTCTTCCGTTTGTTTCGGCCTCGCCTCTGTTCGTGTTGTTCTTCCGTTTGTTTCGGCCTCGCCTCTGTTCGTGTTGTTCTTCCGTTTGTTTCGACGTCTCCTCTGTTCCGGTTGTTCTTCCGTTTTTTTCGGCGTCTCCTCTGTTCCTGTTGTTCTTCCTTTTTTCGGCCTCTCCTCTGTTCCTGTTGTTCTTCCGTTTGTTTCGACGTCTCCTCTGTTCCTGTTGTTCTTCCGTTTGTTTCGGCGTATCCTCTGTTCCTGTTGTTGTTCTTCCGTTTGCTTCGGCCTCTCCTCTGTTCGTGTTGTTCTTTCGTTTGATTCGGCCTCTCCTCTGTTCGTGTTGTCCTTTCGTTTGATTCGGCCTCTCCTCTGTTCGTGTTGTCCTTTCGTTTGATTCGGCCTCTCCTCTGTTCGTGTTGTTCTTTCGTTTGTTTCGACGTCTCCCCTATTCCTGTTGTTCTTCCGTTTGTTTGGCTTCACCTCTGTTCCTGTTGATGTTCTTCCGTTTGTTTCGGCGTATCCTTTGTTCATGTTGTTCTTCCGTTTGTTTCGTCGTATCCTCTGTTCCTGTTGTTGTTCTTCCGTTTGCTTCGGCCTCTCCTCAGTTCTTGTTGTTCTTCCGTTTGCTTCGGCCTCTCCTCTGTTCCGGTTGTTCTTCCGTTTGTTTCGGCGTCTCCTCTGTTCCTGTTGTTCTTCCTTTTTTCGGCGTCTCCTCTGTTCCTGTTGTTCTTCCGTTTGTTTCGACGTCTCCTCTGTTCGTGTTGTTCTTCCGTTTGTTTCCGCCTCGCCCCTGTTCCTGTTTATGTTCTTCCGTTTGTTTCGACGTATCCTCTGTTCATGTTCTTCTTCCGTTTGTTTCGGCGTCTCCTCTGTTCGTGTTGTTCTTCCGTTTGTTTCCGCCTCGCCCCTGTTCGTGTTGTTCTTCCGTTTGTTTCGACGTCTCCTCTGTTTCTGTTGTTCCTCCGTTTGTTTCGGCCTCTCCTCTGTTCCTGTTGTTCTTCCGTTTGTTTCGACGTCGCCTCTGTTCCTGTTGATGTTCTTCCGTTTGTTTCGGCCTCTCCTCTGTTCCTGTTGTTCTTCCGTTTGTTTCGGCCTCGCCTCTGTTCGTGTTGTTCTTCCGTTTGTTTCGGCCTCGCCTCTGTTCGTGTTGTTCTTCGGTTTGTTTCGACGTCTCCTCTGTTCCGGTTGTTCTTCCGTTTGTTCCGGCGTCTCCCCTGTTCCTGTTGTTCTGCCTTTTTTTCGGCCTCTCCTCTGTTCCTGTTGTTCTTCCGTTTGTTTCGGCGTCTCCTCTGTTCCGGTTGTTCTTCCGTTTGTTTCGGCGTCTCCTCTGTTCCTGTTGTTCTTCCTTTTTTCGGCGTCTCCTCTGTTCCTGTTGTTCTTCCGTTTGTTTCGACGTCTCCTCTGTTCGTGTTGTTCTTCCGTTTGTTTCCGCCTCGCCCCTGTTCCTGTTTATGTTCTTCCGTTTGTTTCGACGTATCCTCTGTTCATGTTCTTCTTCCGTTTGTTTCGGCGTCTCCTCTGTTCGTGTTGTTCTTCCGTTTGTTTCCGCCTCGCCCCTGTTCGTGTTGTTCTTCCGTTTGTTTCGACGTCTCCTCTGTTTCTGTTGTTCCTCCGTTTGTTTCGGCCTCTCCTCTGTTCCTGTTGTTCTTCCGTTTGTTTCGACGTCGCCTCTGTTCCTGTTGATGTTCTTCCGTTTGTTTCGGCCTCTCCTCTGTTCCTGTTGTTCTTCCGTTTGTTTCGGCCTCGCCTCTGTTCGTGTTGTTCTTCCGTTTGTTTCGGCCTCGCCTCTGTTCGTGTTGTTCTTCGGTTTGTTTCGACGTTTCCTCTGTTCCGGTTGTTCTTCCGTTTGTTCCGGCGTCTCCCCTGTTCCTGTTGTTCTGCCTTTTTTTCGGCCTCTCCTCTGTTCCTGTTGTTCTTCCGTTTGTTTCGGCGTCTCCTCTGTTCCTGTTTATGTTCTTCCGTTTGTTTCGGCGTATCCTCTGTTCATATTGTTCTTCCGTTTGTTTCGGCGTCTCCTCTGTTCGTGTTGTTCTTCTGTTTGTTTTCGCCTCGCCCCTGTTCGTGTTGTTCTTCCGTTTGTTTCGGCCTCGCCTCTGTTCGTGTTGTTCTTCCGTTTGTTTCGGCCTCGCCTCTGTTCCTGTTGTTCTTCCGTTTGTGTCGGCCTCGCCTCTGTTCGTGTTGTTCTTCCGTTTGTTTCGGCCTCGCCTCTGTTCGTGTTGTTCTTCCGTTTGTTTCGGCGTCTCCTCTGTTCCTGTTGTTCTTCCTTTTTTCGGCCTCTCCTCTGTTCGTGTTGTTCTTCCGTTTGTTTCGACGTCGCCTCTGTTCCTGTTGATGTTCTTCCGTTTGTTTCGGCCTCTCCTCTGTTCCTGTTGTTCTTCCGTTTGTTTCGACGTCGCCTCTGTTCCGGTTGATGTTCTTCCGTTTGTTTCGGCCTCTCCTCTGTTCCTGTTGTTCTTCCGTTTGTTTCGGCCTCGCCTCTGTTCGTGTTGTTCTTCCGTTTGTTTCGGCCTCGCCTCTGTTCGTGTTGTTCTTCCGTTTGTTTCGGCCTCGCCTCTGTTCGTGTTGTTCTTCCGTTTGTTTCGGCCTCTCCTCTGTTTATGTTGTTCTTTCGTTTGTTTCGACGTCTCCTCTGTTCATATTCGTCTCTCGTTTTTTTCGGCATCTCTTCTGTTCCTGTAACAGTTTCGTTTGTTTCGACGTCTCCTCTGTTCAAATTCGTCTTTCGTTTGTTTCGACGTCTCCTCTGTTAATATTCGTCTTTCGTTTGTTTCGACGTCTCCTCTGTTCATATTCGTCTTTCGTTTGTTTCGACGTCTCCTCTGTTAATATTCGTCTTTCGTTTGTTTCGACGTCTCCCCTGTTCATGTAACAGTTTTGTTTGTTTCGACGTCGCCCCTGTTCATGTAACAGTTTTGTTTGTTTCGACGTCTCCTCTGTTCATATTCGTCTTTCGTTTGTTTCGACGTCTCCTCTGTTCATATTCGTCTCTCGTTTTTTTCGGCATCTCTTTTGTTCCTGTAACAGTTTCGTTTGTTTCGACGTCTCCTCTGTTCATATTCGTCTTTCGTTTGTTTCGACGTCTCCTCTGTTCATATTCGTCTTTCGTTTGTTTCGACGTCTCCTCTATTCATGTTGTTCTTTCGTTTGTTTCGACGTCTCCTCTGTTCATGTTGTTCTTTCGTTTGTTTCGGCGTCTCCTCTGTTCATATTCGTCGTTCGTTTGTTTCGACATCTCCTCTAGTCATGTTGTTCTTTCGTTTGTTTCGGCGTCTCCTCTGTTCCTGTTGTCTTTTTCTGTTTGCTGTGGCTATGATGGTTTTTATCGACCCATAATTTTCTATTTTTGTATGTTTTAGTATAAAGTTACTGATTTTTTTCATGAAATCGGAGAATACAATAAATTTCCATCACGAAAACATTGAATTTTAAACATAAAATATTCAATTTAAGAATACAAATTGATTCAAAACACTAAAGGTTATACAATTTAAAAAAAGAGAGGTAATCATGGCAAAATGAATTTTATATCAAGTAACAGCCCATCTACGCTTTTTAATTAGTCGCTGGTTTCACAATGATAACGATCACTCGACAATGACATACAACTAATCATAGAGGAAAGTTCACAGATGTGTGGACGTGGTTTTTATTAGTAACATGGCATTCATTGTTATGTACAATGCAACTCAATTCGGGCTAAATCATAATGATAAATAAACGCCTAGAAGTTTTGTATGACATGTTTGGCTACATTCATAATGCTTTTTGTTGTACTTGATAAATGAGAGTTTCAGTCACAGCATTCAAGTCTGTAAACATATCAAGGGAAAATGAAAATGTTATTAACTTCATAATACGCAAAAAAGTAATGTCACACACGGGATTTGAGTTGTTGTTACATTGATAAAAAGGTTTGATAACATATACACATTCAGGTATATAGGTAGGGTCTTGTTGTCAAAGTAATACTAATACCGGGAATAATTTAATAAGTGCTGGATAAAAAATCGATACTATTTATTTTACAGAACATTCCGAATCATTGAATGCGGTATATGGATAGTGAAAATTTACAAATTTAAGAGTCATACAATCCAAAGACAAGTACACGCAAAGAAAACAAACAGTCACGAAAACTCCCCGAGACGAAAAGTGGTTCAAACCTTTGTGAACCTCAAATACCCACATTGCACTGCACCGTTCCTTTACCTATACATGAACCGCACATACCCACGTGGGACTGGACCACGCCAAAACACCAGTTACACAATAGTATACAATGTTTCCTCCTTCTAGGGTTCGTCAGTGGTGCCAGGGACCGAGCAAGTTTGGAAATAAACATATTTCAACTAATGGCGAAGAAGATTGGGAGGTACGTTGAACGCGTTAATTATACGGCAAATGAATTCATATTGAAAATTTATTTCGATAAGAAGAGTAAATAGACGTTTACTTGCCTTTGTCGTTAGCACGGCTCTCGTTAATCTGTGTGATGTATAAGCCAAACGAGATGCTTCATCCTAATGCATTATCAATATTTAATTACACGTGGTAAGGAACATACAACGGTCATGTAGACCGGAACCATTGTTTGGATGTTGATCAATGTACAGAACACGCTACAGCCTTAACCAGTCGGTACTATGTTTATTACGGTATAGAACGACACAAAGATACATACAAACTGCTACAGAAACAGCTACGTAATGTTGTTCACACTTAGGACAGCTGTATGAGATGGAACAACAATATAGCGTGAAGCACACGGACATCATCATCAAAATAGGTGGCCTAAATCCTCGTGCTGGCAATATACTCGCCGATTTGTGAACGGAAAAGTAGTGTGTGGATAAAGGAACAGAACATAAAGGTATGTAGGTTCACGGACACATGGACACATAGGTACATTGACTATGAACCAATGATCCTGTGTCCATGTCGTCTCTTTCGGTGATTATTGATAGAAGTCTCCATCCAGACTCTATATAAGACGCTGCCATGTGGTCTCGTTCATTACCGGTTTATTTAGTAGTCGCTGATAAGCTTACTGAACGTTATAGCTTAGGCTCCTTGCTTAATAGATAAGGCATATACCTATGGAATGAAAGTTTGTTTAAGGCAATGCTAGGTGTTGAACTGATGCCATTTGTACACTTGCGTTGTTTAAGGTTCAATAAGCCATCTAATTGATGCAGTAGTCCCCATATTTGAACCCCTTTTAGTCTCATTTAAAGAAGGAAATCAAAATGTACATTGGCTATCAAGCAAATCCATAACCAGCTAAGGATACATTGAAATAGATCATTAATGCTGACATCTAAAAAAAAAAGCTAAAAATTGGTCCAATAGACTTGTTACATTTTAATCTCTTTGATGACGATGATGGTTCGTTTGAAGTTATTTATATACATGTACCCAGGTCATGCGGAGCTTTTGTCTTTCTTGTTGTTTATACTTGTTTATGAAAGGGATGCCGATCGCATATAACATATAAGTTGCTATGCGAAACTACTAAAATGAAAGTAAAATCAAATGATAAAGTAGTTGAACAGATTATAAATAAGAAAACAAAGGTTAAGTACACTTGGTTTCGATAAATGAACATATGATATGCCATTTGGTAACTATGAATGCGCTAAACATCTTTTAATCATATAGACTTAAACGTACGATAACGTTCAAATCATCGCTATCGTTTGTATCACAACATTTCTAGTTTAAGAAAAATAATGCTCCTCATGACTTATGTATACGAATGAATTTGTAACGTGTCATTCCGAACCTTACTGTTGACTACGTTGACTTTGATATGTACCGTTTGAATAGTGAGGTACAAATTTAATATATCTAAATAGCATAGACATATTGTGATAATTGATAAGGGTATTTGAATAGTGAGGTACAAATTCAATATATCTAAATAGCATAGACATATTGTGATAATTGATAAGGGTATTTGAATAGTGAGGTACAAATTTAATATATCTAAATAGCATAGACATATTGTGATAATTGATAAGGGTATTTGAATGTACTTACGACGGGGTTGAAATTTAGGGTTGCTATTACATCTTAAGGGGGTTTGTTGAACCTTAGTCCGAAGGGTTCTGACTTTCTGACCCGCTAAATATTTTGACGACAGGCGGGTGCGAGAGTCAGAATTCCTCATTAGTTGAAAAGTGGAAATTTTACCGACCCGTCCATGGATCGCCGTTTAAGCTGAATTTTATAATATGCAACGTTTTCGATCACAAGCAAATTAGATATCAATGGAAAGTACATATATTTTCCAACTAACCTACGCCTTTACTCAAGTCACAGGAGGTCGCTAACTAATTGTCGCCATCCATTTCTAAAAAATAACCAGTTTCCTGACATCTGTTTGAAAATGGCCGCCGCCTAACGTCACGTGATCAGAAACAGATCTGTCATAAAGAAATTCTCGTGGGATCTCGCAACGCGCGGCCATTTTCAAACAGATGTGAGGAAACTGGTTATTTTTAGAAATGGGTGGCAACAGTTAGTTTAAGACCTCCTTCGACTTGATTAAATGTGTAGGTTAGTAGAAAAATACCTATTCTTTCCATTGCTACCCATTTTACATGTGATCGAAAATGTTTCATATTATAAAACACAGCTTATACGGTGACCCGTGGACGGGTCGGTAAAATGTCCACTTTTTAACTAAGGGGGAATTCTGACTCTCGCACCCGCCTGTCGTCAAAATATTTAGCGAGTCAGAGAGTCAGAACACTTCGGACTAGTTGAACCTTAGTATTATTGTGGCTGATGTGTCATATATGGGATTTGAGGCTGTCCTCTATAATCCGTAGATAAAGTAATTAACTTTTGTAATCATCTAATATCCATGGTAACCTCCATACATAATATACAACAGGCACTCTTCCTCTGTGTCCGTGGAATTTCCCGCCAACTTTTCTAACATTATTCGTTTTCCTTTGTTGTTCGTTCGATTTTGGGAAAGGCAATCTTTGCGTTTTCAACACATACAATGTTTATACCAATTAAAACAAGGCAAACATAAATTCATCTTTGCAAATGTAGGTAAAGATAAGCGATACCAGCCGTCATTATTAAAATAATATCACATAACAATAGAACTGCGACATAAATCGTCATCACTGTATGCCGTGTTACCATATCAATCAATTTTGATATCCATGTTTAAAATGACTACACGCTTTGTTTAACGAAGATAGTTGTGATAGGATACGTTGTATACCTTTGTTATTTAAGACTTAATGAACGTAGACTGCGGAATTGGACACTTAGTCTTCTGGAGCACCTAGTCGCATCCTCTTGTTCCTTTTCAAAGGTCTCCGTGTTAAACTATGTATAACGGGATGGAGTATCACTATTTAACGGGATGGAGTATCACTATTTAACGGGATGGAGTATCACTATTTAACGGGATGGAGTATCACTATTTAACGGGATGGAGTATCACTATTTAACGGGATGAAGTTGTTTTATCTGCTCAAAGCTGTGTCATACCTTTAATAACACGATCATTTCACGCTTGTTGAATTTCATTTCAAACTTCCGTTTCATTGCTTTGTAATCAATTGAACTTCTTGTTTATATATACATCGAAAGGTTTTATCAATAACATGAAATAAAACAATCGTAATTATTGTTAGTTATCCATGGCAGGATTAGAACTGGTCATGTGACATTGTCGATTTTTATAACTAACTTCACAGAAGTCATGCCGACAATTTACGTGACTTGTTTTGTTTATATCATTTTTTTTATTTTTATTTTGTATTGTGGTTAAAGTTGTTGATCACAAGATATGTTTTATTTACATGATCACAGATATGTAGAATTCCGTGTTTATGTAAATGAATGATAGTGTGGTGTGAGAAGCACCAATGTTTAATGGCACCTGCAACAAATACCTGAATAATACAATGTTTCTTAATCAGTGACAAGAGAGCAATTACTTTTTAAACCGCGAACTAGTCCATATCTTGTTTCTTTTTACAGACATCACAACGATATTAGCCTCACTTCAGGAACGACTGCGAATTCACTGCGTTGATCAGGCCTACAATCGAACATCAAGTTAGTCTAAGTAAAAAAGCTACTTTACAGCCGTGTGTTTGTGTGTTTGTGGACATTCCCGTCTACAGACTCTTTACTGGCTAAGTATATTGCACACTGAAGTATAGTGCAAGTGATACAAACCGAAGCCTGTTATTATTGCCGGATACTGTACGCATACATGTAGAGACAATCGGTCAACAACTCTCAGTTTGTCATGTGTAACGCACGCGGAGAAGTTCATCGCGTGCTGACGATAATCCTGGGATACCTGGCCTAGCGTTTTATAGCTCCACAATACGTTTTCTGTAAAAAATGCTCACAGTTGAATGATTTTACGAGAAAACTTAGTGTGATGCTTTAACCGCTCAAAACTCCTGGAATCCTTCGCAATTTTGACACAAAGTAAGGTACGATAACTTGTTCTCATAAGGGATCTTTTTGAAGAGGGATAATCATATTTCTAAAGTAAGTCGCTTACGGCATATTTGACTTCAGTGTGTTACTTGTCATAAAACAGACAATTGACACAAACGAGATTTGTAATCGATCATATCGTAACGCCGGGTATAAGTTGGCGAACCAATATAGCACAGACGTACTATAATTACTTAGCACCCATCGTTCTGGCGGTGCTGTGTGTAGTGCTTCCAGTGAAGGCATCCACTCTACAATTGATTCTTTCTGGTTTCATTTGTTCCTGAGACAAACAGATGGAGTGATACAACTTGTGACAGTCCTTTAATGTGAGTTTCAGAACAACTTTTCACTGAAGTAAATTAAAATATTCTGGATTATTTGTGAAAATGGGTTGTAGCCAGTCTGGCAGTGTTAAGATGCAGCGTTCCTCCGCACAACTGGAGAACTATCTTACGTCCGAGCAGGTGCGCCTGGTGAAGCAGAGTTGGCTGATACTCGGGGAGGACATGGCTGCCACGGGTCTACTGGTATTTAAAAAGTAAATATTCTTTTATTTATTTTTTTTTATATTTTTCCGTAAACAGTTGAATAATTATATATTTCAAAGATATTAAAATTGTGAAACCATATTTTTATGAAAAAGATGATAAAAGGGAGAACAATACAAACAATTATAAAACTGATGTTGTTTTTATTAGTATTACCCTCGTACACCATATGAAACAATAAGTATGAACGTGAATATATAAATTTTAAAATTTTAAAACCTATATAATTATAATATAAACAGTTTATCACATTTTGTATTATAAATGTTATATCAGAAAATATCAACTTGATAAAACGTATATCATCACTGCTTATATTATCAATAGTGATGATATATGTCAAGGTCCAATATCAGTGCACACTATTTGTGTAATATGTTTCTATTGATCAATGATCAAATTGTATGATCAAGGACCATTTTAAAACCTTCCTTGTATTTTGGAAACTAATATTTATTTATTGAAATGTATAAATGGGCTTTTGTATTTGTTCCCTTTTCTCGGAAAATAGAAATTTATCCCGAGGCGTATCAATCGCGGTACGTTTTCCATCCTGTCCCAATCAGCTGGGACGGCACATTTTGAAAACTTAGTCATAGCCATTAAAGCTTTTATGAATCTAAAACTTGCAATAAAAAGAACATTCAATAGTTTCCCGTTGAATATCACGTATTTATTTCACTCGTATGTTTTATTTTTCAATATGTTTATTTGTGCTACGCACTCTTGAAAATATGAAAAGATCTTCCATAATTGTGAAACATATTTGATATTTATATCTATGTACAATACGGTGCTATTTATTTTGGCCATGTATTTGTGCTGTATCCATTTCCAAATCTGAAATGTAAAGTCCATGCGTGAGTCTTAGGTTCACATATCAAGACCCAAGGTGGTTGACTGTGCTAATAGTATTATACATTGTAGGTTCCGGTGTTGTCTATCTTATTTTAGAAGTGGCATGGCTCATGATATCCAATAAACAAGTAATAACCAGTACTCCTGTTATATTTCAACCCTTTTTAATGAAGGGTTTTACTGTATCCCTCTTCCTGGTTCAGCGGTAATGCAGTATGGTGTAGTGTAATTCATTTTCGCAAGCTGTATTTATTACCACGATTTGTAAGTCTGGCCCATATGTTTATTTTGATAAACTTTTATTTAAAATATTCCGTTTCCTCACTGATATACACAACATTTGATATATTCTTGGAGACGTTAACTCCTAAAATCAAATATTTGATAAATAATACACACTAGCAATACACAACAGACGAAGCATACAAATAACACATCAATAATAGCCTTCACAGAGGTACTAATATATAGATCTTCATATTATCAATTATACGTAATTGTTTTTTTTATATTCATTAATTTTTCTTTGAAGTTCAACTAATTCACGAATTCAGTTATTTCTCATGCATACTTGTTTACTCATATTAAACGTCGATCATGCAGTTTTCGTAACTGAGGTCTATAGAAATCCGATTCTCTTCAATACCCACTTCATTTTCTTACGGGTCCTTACGGATCGCCAACCCGTTGTCAATTGCAAACATCCGTAAATAACTCGCTTTAACTCGGCATATCTCGCAGACACTCGTAAGGATCCGTAAATAACTCGGCAAATCTCACAGGCACTCGTAAGGATCCGTAAATAACTCGGCAAATCTCGCAGACACTCGTAAGGATCCGTAAATAACTAGGCATATCTCGCAGACACTCGTAAGGATCCGTAAATAACTCGGCATATCTCGTAGACACTCGTAAGGATCCGTAAATAACTCGGCATATCTCGCAGACACTCGTAAGGATCCGTAAATAACTCGGCATATCTCGCAGACACTCGTAAAGATCCGTTATATGACAGGCAATTTTGTCAAATCTTTAAAAAAACGATTGTCCACGGATTTGTTTTTTCCGTAAATAACTGGTTACAACCCGTAAGTATCGTAAACTGGTCACAGTAACACGTAAACCACCGTAAACTGAAGAATCCTTAAATGACTCGTAACAGTTTGTATTGCGATTTGTTAACGGTAAGTTTACGGATTATTACGAGTGTTTTATGATTTCATTCAGGTCGTGTTACGATGGTTTTACGGATTATTACGAATGTCGAGTAAGTAAAATATTTACCTACATCGAACAAGAGAAAATGGAAATACTTTTGAATAATATAATATACAATGTTTATGACATCCCATTTTTATTGTAACTAGATGCCTTTACACGAATAAATAGTTCTACCACAAAGGACATATTGTGTGACGTGTCGATGATAGTATATTTTAGGAAACAAACCTGCAAATGTTTTGTACCTCCGTACAGAATGACGTGATTTTATGATGCTGATTAACTAAGTAGACAGTGTTGAGTGTGAAGGCTTATCACATTAATTTTATATCTCTACTAATGAGGATGTTTCCCATGAGAGTGAGTCCGAGTTATGTTGACCATTACCTATTGATGATTCCAACATCACACGACAGGGATACTATCACAATAACCGTACGTTGGCGTGCACAATCCTCTTTACATTCATTATCAGTCGATACTTTGCGAGGAGATATATTATAATTATTTCTATAATTGAGTAAATATAGCGTTGTTTGTTCGTACTTTGCGATCACTAACTTGCTAATTGGCAACACTGATATGTTGAGTTATAGAAATATTTCCGAGCAAGTCGAGGGATACCTCAGGTTAATGTACCCGACTACAATACTTTCGTTATGTTAAATCTTACAAAGGGTAACATTGTAGGCTAATACACATTTGCAGACAAAAAAAATGGCATTAAAGAAATCATATTATTAAACGAAACATGCATGACTGAGCACAAAATAGCGAAATGAGCTAAATATAACATAGCATGAAAAGTAATATAAACAATTATAAAACGTAGCATTTCAGCGTTTGAAAAGTAACATTTCCGCATATGAAATACAGGTTTGAAAACGTAATAATATAAGGTTTAAATCGTAGGATTAACATGCATAGAGAAAGAATGAGTATAAATCATACTGGTACCAGTATTTCAGGGTATGAGTGATGCATTAGCTGAAATAAATATCATTGTTTTTGAGGTAAAAAACAGTATATGCCATTGAAGAATATGCTAAAAGTCCCAGCATAAATGTGGTAAAAGATGATTTATAAGGAATTATATATATCAATAATAATAATTTCAATAATTTAAACCATTCAACTTTTAATTAAGAGTGTGACATTTATGTGCTGACTCCGTTTTTTCGAGATTGTCATCACACACCAGACAATTCGACCGTTTTTTAAAAAACTTTAATTTGCCCGCCACTAATGTATTTTTTCCTAAATAACTTTTTAAAAACTAGTTCAACATACTTTTATATAACCTCTGACGATATATTTTCAGAATTTTAACATCTATTTTTTTATTTCGAGTGGGACGAAAATGTAACGACTCTGACAATAGTTTAAACTGTATATTATTATGGTTATAGCAATAGTATACATACATAATATAAACGTAAGGATACAGTACTTATGTTAATCCGTCTCCTAATATTGATTTGAGCTATGGACTGGTATTGACAAAATTATGATACATGTGTCATAAATATGATATAGATATCTATATAACATGTGCAGGGGAAAGAAAGAGAAAGGGTGCAGGGGTCGGAATGGGGATCACTGGGTGGCATCGGGGTAGGCATCAAAGCTACAGGAATGCAATTTGTCGAACAAATAATTCAAGTTCAAAATATATACAGTACTTGATTTAAGTATTGGGACTGTATATATGTTCCTTGTAAATTTTACTGTAAGCAAGCATACAGTAAACAAAAACAAAACGATAAAACAATAAAAGGATTTCTGGCATGAAGGTAATGATATTTTCAGAAACGTTTAGACTGACTGATGAAGTTTTAAACACAATCAAAAATAAGTTCGTTGAACTGAACAGGGAATTCTGAACTACCATGGAGTAAAAGGTTAACGTTATAATTGGGAGGAAGGCGACTAAAACATTGAAGTCTAAGCTGCTGGTAATTAGCACACTGACTTTCTCGGGGTCGACCCAATCTGAAACAAATTTTAAAAACAACCTAATACATACGCTCAGTAGCTGTCCTCTACGATTAGTAACAACATTTTTGGCTGAATTTTATACTTTCTTAACATCACCTTAAAATGTTTTTTTTTTTTTTTGCTGATTTGGTGTCCTTCGGCGTCCGATCAGCCGAAGGGATTATATGCATTAAATTTTTTTTTTCATGTTTTATGTATATTCTGTTTATGTGATGTAACGTGTATTTTATGTGTCTTGATAAAGGGGCGGAGAGCCTTGAAACTTTGACAATTTATTTGTCCGTACTGTCGCTATTACTTCCACGATCATATATTAATAATAAGTTACATATACGTAACGTCGAATATAATACTGAGATGTGATACCACCATCTGTCGGTCTCTGAACCATGTATTGATATCAGATAGTATTGTACTACATGTTTACTACTACAACACATTAAAGTGTTTATGTTGAGACGTTAACACTAAGTTTATATGGCCGCTGATGGTGCTGCCCACATCCACCCTCTTTGTAGGTTTGTGTTTTGTCGTTTGTGAGTAGCTCGACGAGAGGTACAGAATGACTATGACGGGGTACTCGCAGATCGATGTCAATGTTGGTACAAACTACTCAACAAGAGCTGAAGTCATAAACGAAAACGATTCAAACTCGATGACCCTATCACGACGACAAAAAGAAAACGGGATACTCCTTGGTGATTCAATACTTTTCGGGTTTACGGACAAGTTTTGTTATAATCGGAGATCAACGTTGTAGGTGTAAATAGAGTTTTGTCTAAGTTGTATGGTCCTTTGAGCTAACCTATGTGTTCCTGACAGGGTCAGGAGAAAGCTTTAGTAGCGTTAGAAGCCAGAGTATAACATTTTCTCTCATAGCTCGCCATGTTGGATAGTGTTTGCCCATGTAAGAAATCTATGTAAGAAAAATCTATCTTACATAGCATTACACGCGACGTGACGTCACAATGGCTAAACAATGACGTGACGTCACGAATTCGGTAAACTCTGATGCCGGAAAGAGAAAACGACGGCGTGATAAAATTAAAACCTTTCACAAAATTTTAAACATAAACACCAGGAAGAGGAGATTAATTTTTCTGCGCAAACTGTGTTTGCAAATATAGGGTATGCTTAAACTCGCTGTCTAAGTCGTTTTCGTCGGAAAAGCTCAAGGAAAAGTTGAAAAATCAAAATGGTAGCCTGTTTAAACATATTTTCATGGTTTTTGAGCTTATTCGGGTAGTTGATATGAGAGAAAAAGACTCTTTCATTATGTGTGTATGTAGGATAGGGATATTCCACCCTCGGGATCACAAAATGTGGTAAAACCCTCGGCAAGCCTCGGGTTTCACCACATTTTGTGACCCCTCGGGTGGAATATCCCTATCCTACATACACGCAGCATATGAAAGAGTCTTATAATATTATAGAACTCTTGTCGCCATCATTTGACATTCACCTTGTCTCTTTTTAACTGCTCCCTCTGTCCGGCGATATGGTTAATGTGGTATAATTTTCACCTGGGATATATACAACATCTCATTAATTTAGGTACGTTTGATTATACACGCGTGTTGTATATAATTTACTTGGCTTTGTGAGATACATCACATTATTGCATTTGATACGATATTGTGGCACCTTTCTCGGAAATAGAACCACCGAGGCCGGACACCATAACGTGAAGTTTGTCTTGATAGTAACATCCCTACTTCTTCCATCTTATGGTGTTTAAATGTCGTAGTTGATTCGTTAATCTGGGGTTGCTCTAAATATCGTGATCTTCGTGATCAAAGTCGACTGTTGAGAAATTACATGTTTAGTAACTAACAACACAGGGATTCGAGAAATGCAGGTTGATCAGAAATGTGGGCGCCATCATTTTTTCATTGAGAATTACTTCTCAATGTCTTTGTGTGATATGAAGATGAACGTTTTTGAATATGCTCATTATAATGCTTACTTGTTGTGATTGACAATATGACACGATTCTCATTTCGAGGACGTGATGTTTACTTGGATGTGACCAAGATTTACATGACGGGTGTCGTCGATGAAGCGGAAGACGCTTTGTCTTATTCTCTTTACAAGGGTCTTTTTCATATTTTGGTCCTGGTTTAATCGACTTTGAGTCCTGGATTATGGTTTTGTTGACGCTTAGGTATTCTTTAATTAGTTTTTTTAGACCAGAAATATTAACAGTACTATACAAATGTAACAATCACTGGAGCAATAGAACGCCCAGATATGTAGCTGACTACCTCCTACAATTTAAATATTTTAATATTTTGTTTACAAGTGAAACTGAATAACGGTTCAATCAATTAATTATCACCCCTAATGATCAGGTTTCTTATTAATCTAGACCGCACAACAAGATAATTGTTGTTATGACGCGCGACTTGAAAGCGTATATTGGATTACTGTACACATAACACTTAACAGCTATTCTAAATCCGTCTATTATCCATTATCTGGTACTTACACACTTACAGGAACTTAGATACCTTTTTGCTCGGTTATTCCCTCAACAGCATGGTTGTTAAGTAGGACTAAATTCTTAATGCACTGCCGTAAAGTCGCCCACTTTTCATCATCATTGTTGTTGTGTTACGTACTACGACCCATGAGCTATACTTTGTGTGTTGAAATGAGGATATTGTTCTAAATTATTGATCTGTGCTTTACGTCATTCCCTTCTGTTGAATACGTCATGAGGAAGTGTAAGGTGAGTTTAGATTCAGTTTAGATTCGTTGGTTTATGTGATGACAACACTGGAAAAAAGATGAGGCGACATCATCAAAAAATAAGAGAATACCTAAGCGTCAACAAAACCTTAATCCGAACTCAAAATCGATTAAACTAGAGGCAAAATAGGAACAAGGGAAAGATTAACATGAATACTCTCGTGAAAGCACAAGAGAATAAGAAAATGTGTTCCGTAAGAGTAAGCGTCTTCTGCTTCATCGACGACACCCGCCATTTAAATCTCACATCCATGTAAGTATCAATCCTAAAAATTAGAACCGAGTCACCATTGTCATCACAACAAGTAAGCCATAAAGAAGCCAAATTAAATATTATACCAACAATACAATATGTCTTGTGTTAGTGTGTTCTGTTACTAGTTCCCCTGGTTATCAGTGTAAATCTTCACTACGTACGAATCGTTATAGAAGAGACCCGAACTAAATACGTGAGTCAGATATTAATGTTATAATCTTTCACATATTACTCATTCCTAATTCAAGTTCACGTCATTCCGCATAATGATTTTGTTACATTTTGCCTGTAACATATTTTAGATTCTATCAAATCGAATGCGCTCATTTCTTTCACACTACGACAGATTTCTGTTCAAAGTCGTACAGAAGTACATGATATACGTTAATACTGGATATTGTTTTTTGAAAACTAAACAAGTATTACCAATTTAATGAAGCAGTCACGAAACAAAAATGGCCCACAACTTTGTTCTCAAGCGTGGGGTTATCTTGAAGCTAGAAATAAACGCATTATTTATTGTATATAAGGTAGCTGTGAAATCAAGTTATTGATAGTGTTTGTCGATACCAAAGATGTACTGTTGACATGACGTCTACAGTATAGAACCAAAGATTAGGCTGCAAAATTTTACCATTTTCTATATAATAAAACTTGAATAAATAGCTGATGATTACCGATATTCTGACATACTCTGTTAACATGTAAGAGTAATCCTTGTAAAAAGAGACATTTGCCGGTAAGTTTAAACCAAATGGTCTCTTATAACAGATGGTCATTTACAGGTTCAGCTTATAGCAAAATAATAACATTCGAGTTGGTTTCATTCCTGTTAGTAATCAATATGAAACCATGAACAATTTATATTTATATATTTTGATGATACGTGATAATTGGTTTTAGGAAGAGTGTAATATTCTCTGATATGGAACTATATCAATAAGGAAACAATGACAGAATTGATTACAGATTTTCCGTGTGTTTGTTTAGGAAGGCACATATCTCTCAATTGCCTGTTTACAATGTTGCTTCATTGATATTTAGGTGTGAAATTGTGGCCTTTGGTGCGTAAATAAGCATTGCTTGTGACATGATGATCATAGCAGTAATATACAGACTCGTATTAAAAAGCAATTGTGAAGATCTCGTGGCACTGTCAGGGTTAATAGAGCGATCTTAATAAAGCCATTGTTGATATTGTATACACTTTTTTAAATATATCAAAGCATATGATTGATACAGAGAAATAATATACTATTTAGACAAAACATATACCCTCGCTGACTAGTATCAATCGAGAGGTGAATATTAACTTAAATGACTGCTCTATACACTATTTGTAATAAGCGGAGTTTGCCACAACATGCTTCGTTACGAATGGAGGATTGATAAGTGATTTAATTATCACGTTACCCATAAGTAATTTGATGTTTGTCATTAATAGTCAGTTGATAGACATTCATGTTATAAAGGATTTTCATGCATATTCCCCTCTGTGTCAAGAGTCGATGAAGCCACTTACTCTTCCGTTACACCTGGTCTTATTATCTTGGCCTTGTTCAAGAGTCTCCATGTAAATGTTTTCTTGTTCATATTTTGACCCTATTTAAATTGATTTCGAGTACTGATTATGGTTTTGTTGATGGTATTCTCTGATTTGTTTCCCCTTTGTGACCTTGGCCTCTAGCATTACCGGTTTATAATAGAAGAACGTACCAGCGTATCCGTGTACTTGATGTTGGCTTACCATATGTTATAGATACATAATGTATCTAGGCAGCAACAGTGCATGGGCGTCTTATTGACTGGATATATTTCAGATTTTAAAATTGAAAACGATCTTGAAGACATATTACGAATTGTTAAACTGTTCCTACCACGATTACATATGAAATTGTTGATTGATCGATATCGTTGTTCTATAGAAAAAAAGGTTAAGTAGCATAACATTATGAAAATTTGAATAGCTTGAAATGTCTGAAGATTTTAATTTTCATGAATATATTATTATTTTGATTATTCGTGAAGTGAACAGTTTGTAAATGCCTTACAATGAATGTAACGATGATAAACAACCATGCCTTTAACGCACCACTAATTTCATTTCAGCATTAGAACAATTGCATTGATGGAAGTTGGTAATCAACATCTGACTTTCACATGTGTTGGTTTTTTAACGAATCGTCGATCATTTATTGCATGGTAAGAGAGTATGTAATTACAGTGGTAGAAATATATATGTAGCCTGTCACAATACGTACCAATTTCGTGTAATCACAACTCTTAATGGACGATGTAATTGAGTATTACTAGGCTTAGCGAACATTTGATTAAAACAAAAACAAATTTGTTTAAATCAGGTTCGAAAGGATTGCTTAGAACGCATGACTATGATGAAATGACCTAAATATAGATGACCGTGGCGTCAGTTAATTATTATATCAGAACCAGTCAGTTCCACAATAATATGACAACAAGTATCGAACACATTACGTCTTCATATCATTTTAAACTCTGTAAGATACTTATCGAGACAGTCCCGCACACTAACATGATTTTTCAAATTACAAACACTTTAGAACCAGTAGCTTAATTGTATTATTTTCAAACTGAATAGTTGATATGAAGCTTTACAGATCAGGGAAAATTGCTGCTATGAAGTGCTTGTATTTTATATTGAACAGAGTGCAGTCCTTTGAAAATACGAAATTACGTAATTAATAGGAAATAATGCCATAGAACACGATATTCAGTCAAACAAACAAATGATAACTGAGTTCTAGAAAATTGCAATGTCCCTTTCTTCCTCAAGATCAAGTCGTTTGGCGTTTGAAGTACATATAGTACAAACCACACCACAGTTATATCGTACCTTTGTCCACTTGGCGCTTTAATCTATTATTTGTCTAATGTCAATACTGTATACTCATCTGCTTTATACAAACAAAACGATGCCAGTTTAAAGTGCATTTGAACTATCGACGAACAATGAATGTGACGCCAACATGCGTTGTAAAAGCCATGCGGTGTAAATAAGTTCTCTATTAATTGATTAAACATGTAGATACATGTGTGTATCGACTTTCCGTGTTTCGACTTGTTGACAATGGATAATTATTTCTAAAATATTATCAAAGTCAACTTTTATTAAACAAGTAACTCGAGTGAAATAATTTTTTTATCTAACAACGTATGGTTGTGTAACCCCTATATATATCGCTTGTACACCATTTTGCTTGTTACTATCTCCTGTTTTCAATATATGCCCCGATACAACTTGGACAATTTACTTACCAGCTTCAGCTTTACCTTTTGAAAAAATCATGGCTTTACTTGGTATATGTTTAGTTGTTTTTTAAGTGTATATGATTATGACAACGGAAGCAAACTTAATGTGATCATCATCAATCATATTCACATCTCCGCAGTCAGATATACACTTGGCAACTGTGTTCGGTTGGTGATGCGTGGATGTTCTACTGGATCAGTGCACTAAAGTGATGATCCTCTCGGCTATGTCTTTAATTATGTATTCAATTTATATACAACGCTTAGTAAATCAAAGACATCCCATAATGCCTTATTGATTGCTACAGGTAGAGAAAATCACACCCATACATAATTTATACTAACACTAATCATAAAGATGGTTATATCGCCCTGACATCGCGGACTAGGACAATTATCATTAACAATATTTCTTACAAATGTTAAAACGGTTTCGTCTAACAATTTTGGAATCTCAAAACGTTTTTATTCGAAGTCTAACACTACATTTAGCATTTTTTTACAGCACATAAATATGTCAAGTTTTATATGTGTGTTTCCTGCAAGTATCTACATTAGAAGCCCGGGGAAGTTTTAATAAAACGTTCAGTATGTACATTCGAAGCCCGGGGAAGTTTTAATAAAACGTTCAGTATCTACATTAGAAGCCCGGGGAAGTTTTAATAAAACGTTCAGTATCTACATTAGAAGCTCAGGAAAGTTTTAATAAAACGTATTTATGCTGAAGTATGGATTCTGTATTCACGCCGATTTTCGTATAACTCTTTTAAATCCTAAACATTTAAAACGATATTCCGTTTTAAGTCTCTTAATTGTTCCCATATCATTGACAAAATAACATTTCATAATTAATTCACGAATGAAACAAAAACCTGAGCTTAGGCATGGGGACGTTTTCAAAAGTACGGGGCTCGACGCTAATAATATATGTATTCAGGGGTTGATTATTCGTCCCAGAGTATTAGGCTAATTTTAAAACCTGGAATAATTTAACTTTGATATCTATTCTAGTTATTCCATTAACATGTACTCTAGTTTGCATATTGTTTGTGTTTGTGGTAACGTCGAAGGTTATGTAATAAGGAAACAGGCCGAGGGAGACAAGCACTTCCGGTCTCTTCCTCATCTAAAGTGCGAGCAAGGATATTTCGTATAGACTTGTATAAGGCGTGTATCATACTATCTACTAGAATGAAACGATTAATTGTAAAGTCGTTTCCGGCGAGAGTGACGTAACATATTTTAAAAAGACCTTGCAGTTAAGCACCTTTTCAAATATAAATATGATGCATTAAAGCTATGATGACACACATACATGTAGATAAGTGTAAATTGGTTCGAACTTTGGAAGGCTTGCATCGTTCTGAAAGCTTTTTCCTTGAAACACAGCCATTTGAAGGTTATCCATTCATAACGGAAGTCACCACTGCTTAGAATAAAGACATTCTCTGTAAAGCAATCCTGATTTAGGTAAAATCTACTTCAGTAATATACGTCAATTACTCACTTGATCACAGCTTCCATTTACACTCTCAGCGATGTGCCTTATATAGCATTGGTACTGTGTCATTGGTCAATACTTTTATGCAAGTAACTAAATACGGGTATTAGTGTTCAAGCCAACATACATATATGTATAAGTTACATGAAATGTATTCATTCATATAAAAAAAACGTTATGATTTAAAATTCCGATATCAAATGACAATGATTTGCGAGTCTTTCAAACCATCTCCTTGTCTATTGTTTAAAAAAAGCATACTGCCAGGCAACCATGTAAGGTCAGTACCACGTGACGAGACAACACGTTAGAAGCTGGCACCTACTATGTTCTATTACGTATAGGAACATAAGGCATAGAGAAAGAACATATGGCATAGATATAATTTCCGTGGCATTTGTAATTGGCTAGATCTCAATAAAGGTCGGCAAACTGTTGGAATATACATTGATACGCGTTAATTACATGATTATCTCCCGGTACATTGGAGCTCTGAACTGCTTCCCCGTTAAATAGTCAATATTTGGTTTAGTTTCTTTGTGTTTTTCGTCCTAGTAACACATATGGTCTTCTTGTGATGCGACAGGTTTGGGAAATATGAATGTTCACTATATTACAATAAAATGTCATTAACTGCGCTAAGAGCTGTTAAATAGGTTTAGATTTCAGAGCCGTTTATTACTCAATAGAAATAGAATAGATATTGGTAGCATTTCATGTACCAGTCGAGGGAATGATACTGAAGTAGCCATGACGAGAATTAATAGCAGTACTTCTTCCAAACTCAACTACAAACAATATTAAAAGCTAAAATATACTGGGAGGGAAGGCAGGTTAATATGATCTATACTCTCTGAAGCACAAAAGCCAACCCCAAATTGCGCAGTCGGTTCAAACGCTAGTCACCTCGTTCGATGCACGCTGTAGATAACAATAGGTGTGTCCGTTTCTCCATCCCCGTCATAGATAAGCAGTTTGTCAATCACTCAACTAGAAGTCCACACTGACTTTAAGACGAATGCCATTCAATTTCAATGGCTATGTGTATTTCTGACCAAAATGATCTTTTCATGTACCATTAAGAAAGGTAACATGATGATCTTATCATGATTGCACCTCTGATATATCTAATAATTGCCTTTTTTACCTGCTTACGCTTGACGCAAAACTAAAAACTGATTGCTTTATACAGGAAGAAAGACATGTCTCTAACCGGCCTAGGTTGAACATGAATGGCGTCGCCTTGACTACGATTAAACTGTTTTCATGTTGTTCTGGTTACGAATGCAGGTGTACAAATAATATTGACAAACGACTCCTAGATGTGTTTACTAATGCAGTTCTGATTTTGTCTTTTGTTTGTTGCGCCATGAATAATCCTGTTGATTCCCAGAAATGAGGACAATAGATTCTTTGTTATATCCTGTCATGTAATGCTCTGCTTTGTGGTTGTTAGACAGTATGGTTCGTGACAGCGTACAGATAATTTAGAGGACAATATCCGTAATTCGATATCACTGATGCTCTGTTAACGAAATATGCTAATTCACTCCTTGATGTTTGACTACAAACATTGAACTTCAACTGATTTTCTTTTAAAAGATTTTTTTTTCAAATTAGACAATGCGATTATAGATAAGGTCATATTAACAAACGGCTTTACTAAAACGTCTTAACAGAACAATTGACATCTATGTCTGAGTAGAACCATTGAAATAGATGTCTTAACAGAACTATTGAAATAGGTAAAAGCCACTGTTGTCATAACTTATTTCAGCAGCTTATGTCATATATGTTTAATTAGTTTGATTAAATCTTTTTTTTCTTGAAGAAATAAAAATCCTCTTTACTTACATGTATCTGTTTTCTTTTTTCTTTTGTTTAAGTACCCTTTTTGAAATAGAGTCGAAATGATTATGTTATAAATGTTTTTTTTTATATAAAGCATACTGGACATCAACTGTAATTTCATGTTCGTACTGCTTTGACGCGATCTTCTCTTCCCAGTGACCTGTTTTTTCTTAGGGCCGCCTGTTACAACTTACTGCTGGTCTTATCTTCCCTGTGACAAGTTTTATCTTAAGGCTGCCTGTTACAACTTACTTCTGGTCTTATCTTCCCAGTGGCAAGTTTTATCTTATGGCCGCCTGTTACAACTTACTGCTGGTCTTATCTTCCCAGTGACCTGTTTTATTTAAGGGCCGACTGTTACAACTTACTGCTGGTCTTATCTTCCCAGTGGCAAGTTTTATCTTATGGCCGCCTGTTACAACTTACTGCTGGTCTTATCTTCCCAGTGGCAAGTTTTATCTAAGGGCCGACTGTTACAACTTACGGCTAGTCTTATCTTCCCAGTGACAAGTTTTATCTTAGGGCCGCCTGTTACAACTTACTGCTGGTCTACTCTTCCCAGTGACAAGTTTTATCTAAGGGCCAACTGTTACAACTTACGGCTAGTCTTATCTTCCCAGTGACAAGTTTTATCTTAGGGCCGCCTGTTACAACTTACTGCTGGTCTTATCTTCACAGTGACAAGTTTTATCTTAGAATCGCCTGTTACAACTTACTGTTGGTCTTATCTTCCCAGTGACATGTTTTATCTAAGGGCCGCCTGTTACAACTTACTGTTGGTCTTATATTCCCAGTGACATGTTTTATCTAAGGGCCGCCTGTTACAACTTACTGCTAGTCTTATCTTCCCAGTGACATATTTTATCTTAGGGCCGCCTGTTACAACTTATTGCTGGTCTTATCTTCCCAGTGACAAGTTTTATCTTAGGGCTGCCTGTTACAACTTACTGCTGGTCTTATCTTCCCAGTGACATGTTTTATCTTAGGGCTGCCTGTTACAACTTACTGCTGGTCTTATCTTCCCAGTGACATGTTTTATCTTAGGGCCGCCTGTTACAACTTACTGCTGGTCTTATCTTCCCAGTGACAAGTTTTATCTTAGAGCCGCCTGTTACAACTTACTGCTGGTCTTATCTTCCAAGTGACATTTTTTATCTTAGGGCCGCCTGTTACAACTTACTGCTGGTCTTATCTTCCCAGTGACAAGTTTTATCTTAGGGCTGCCTGTTACAACTTACTTCTGGTCATATCTTCCCAGTGGCAAGTTTTATCTTATGGCCGCCTGTTACAACTTACTGCTGGTCTTATCTTCCCAGTGACCTGTTTTATCTTAGGGCCGCCTGTTACAACATACTGCTGGTCTTATCTTCCCCGTGACATGTTTTATCTAAGGGCCGCCTGTTACAACTTACTGCTGGTCTTATCTTCCCAGTGACCTGTTTTATCTTAGGGCCGCCTGTTACAACTTACTGCTAGTCATATCTTCCCAGTGACCTGTTTTATCTTAGGGCTGCCTGTTACAACTTACTGCTGGTCTTATCTTCCCAGTAACATGTTTTATCTAAGGGCCGCCTGTTACAACTTACTGCTGGTCATATCTTCCCAGTGACCTGTTTTATCTTAGGGCCGCCTGTTACAACTTACTGCTAGTCTTATCTTCCCAGTGACATGTTTTATCTTAGGGCCGCCTGTTACAACTTACTGCTGGTCATATCTACCTTCCCAGTGACATGTTTTATCTTAGGGCCGTCTGTTACAACCTACTACTGGTCTTATCTTCCCAGTTACCTGTTTTATCTTAGAACCGCCTGTTACAACTTACTGCTGGTCATATCTTCCTTCCTAGTGACCTGTTATTTCTTAGGGCCGCCTGTTACAACTTACTGCTGGTCTTATCTTCCAAGTGACATGTTTTATCTCAGGGCCGCCTGTTACAGCCTACTGCTGGTCAAATCTTCCCAGTAACCTGTTTTATCTTAGGGCTGCCTGTTACAACTTACTGCTGGTCTTATATTCCCAGTGACCTGTTTTATCTAAGGGTCGCCTGTTACAACCTACTGCTGGTCTTATCTTCCCAGTGACCTGTTTTATCTTAGGGCCGCCTGTTACAACTTACTGCTGGTCTTATATTCCCAGTGACATGTTTTATCTAAGGGCCGCCTGTTACAACCTCCTGCTGGTCATATCTTCCCAGTGACATGTTTTATCTCAGGGCCGCCTGTTACAACTTACTGCTGGTCTTATCTTCCCAGTGACAAGTTTTATCTAAGGGCCGCCTGTTACAACCTACTGCTGGTCGTATCTTCCCAGTGACATGTTTTATCTAAGGTCTGCCTGTTTTATTTACTGCTGGTCTTATCTTCCCAGTGACAAGTTTTATCTAAGGGCCGCCTGTTACAACTTACTGCTGGTCTTATCTTCCCAGTGACATGTTTTATCTTAGGGCTGCCTGTTACAACTTACTGCTGGTCTTATTTTCCCAGTGACCTGTTTTATCTAAGGGCCGCCTGTTACAACCTACTGCTGGTCATATCTTCCCAGTGACAAGTTTTATCTAAGGGCCGCCTGTTACAACCTCCTGCTGGTCTTATCTTCCCAGTGACATGTTTTATCTTAGGGCCGCCTGTAACAACTTACTGCTGGTCTTATCTTCCCAGTGACAAGTTTTATCTAAGGGCCGCCTGTTACAACCTACTGCTGGTGTTATCTTCCCAGTGACATGTTTTATCTAAGGGCTGCCTGTTCTATTTACTGCTGGTTTTATCTTCCCAGTGACATGTTTTATCTTAGGGCCGCCTGTTACAACTTACTGCTGGTGTTATCTTCCCAGTGACAAGTTTTATCTAAGGGCCGCCTGTTACAACTTACTGCTGGTCTTATCTTCCCAGTGACATGTTTTATCTTAGGGGTGCCTGTTACAACTTACTGCTGGTCTTATTTTCCCAGTGACCTGTTTTATCTAAGGGCCGCCTGTTACAACCTACTGCTGGTCTTATCTTCCCAGTGACATGTTTTATCTTAGGGCCGCCTGTTACAACTTACTGCTGGTCTTATCTTCCCAGTGACATGTTTTATCTAAGGGCCGCCTGTTACAACTTACTGTTGGTCTTATATTCCCAGTGACATGTTTTATCTAAGGGCCGCCTGTTACAACTTACTGCTAGTCTTATCTTCCCAGTGACATATTTTATCTTAGGGCCGCCTGTTACAACTTATTGCTGGTCTTATCTTCCCAGTGACAAGTTTTATCTTAGGGCTGCCTGTTACAACTTACTGCTGGTCTTATCTTCCCAGTGACATGTTTTATCTTAGGGCTGCCTGTTACAACTTACTGCTGGTCTTATCTTCCCAGTGACATGTTTTATCTTAGGGCCGCCTGTTACAACTTACTGCTGGTCTTATCTTCCCAGTGACAAGTTTTATCTTAGAGCCGCCTGTTACAACTTACTGCTGGTCTTATCTTCCAAGTGACATTTTTTATCTTAGGGCCGCCTGTTACAACTTACTGCTGGTCTTATCTTCCCAGTGACAAGTTTTATCTTAGGGCTGCCTGTTACAACTTACTTCTGGTCATATCTTCCCAGTGGCAAGTTTTATCTTATGGCCGCCTGTTACAACTTACTGCTGGTCTTATCTTCCCAGTGACCTGTTTTATCTTAGGGCCGCCTGTTACAACATACTGCTGGTCTTATCTTCCCCGTGACATGTTTTATCTAAGGGCCGCCTGTTACAACTTACTGCTGGTCTTATCTTCCCAGTGACCTGTTTTATCTTAGGGCCGCCTGTTACAACTTACTGCTAGTCATATCTTCCCAGTGACCTGTTTTATCTTAGGGCTGCCTGTTACAACTTACTGCTGGTCTTATCTTCCCAGTAACATGTTTTATCTAAGGGCCGCCTGTTACAACTTACTGCTGGTCATATCTTCCCAGTGACCTGTTTTATCTTAGGGCCGCCTGTTACAACTTACTGCTAGTCTTATCTTCCCAGTGACATGTTTTATCTTAGGGCCGCCTGTTACAACTTACTGCTGGTCATATCTACCTTCCCAGTGACATGTTTTATCTTAGGGCCGTCTGTTACAACCTACTACTGGTCTTATCTTCCCAGTTACCTGTTTTATCTTAGAACCGCCTGTTACAACTTACTGCTGGTCATATCTTCCTTCCTAGTGACCTGTTATTTCTTAGGGCCGCCTGTTACAACTTACTGCTGGTCTTATCTTCCAAGTGACATGTTTTATCTCAGGGCCGCCTGTTACAGCCTACTGCTGGTCAAATCTTCCCAGTAACCTGTTTTATCTTAGGGCTGCCTGTTACAACTTACTGCTGGTCTTATATTCCCAGTGACCTGTTTTATCTAAGGGTCGCCTGTTACAACCTACTGCTGGTCTTATCTTCCCAGTGACCTGTTTTATCTTAGGGCCGCCTGTTACAACTTACTGCTGGTCTTATATTCCCAGTGACATGTTTTATCTAAGGGCCGCCTGTTACAACCTCCTGCTGGTCATATCTTCCCAGTGACATGTTTTATCTCAGGGCCGCCTGTTACAACTTACTGCTGGTCTTATCTTCCCAGTGACAAGTTTTATCTAAGGGCCGCCTGTTACAACCTACTGCTGGTCGTATCTTCCCAGTGACATGTTTTATCTAAGGTCTGCCTGTTTTATTTACTGCTGGTCTTATCTTCCCAGTGACAAGTTTTATCTAAGGGCCGCCTGTTACAACTTACTGCTGGTCTTATCTTCCCAGTGACATGTTTTATCTTAGGGCTGCCTGTTACAACTTACTGCTGGTCTTATTTTCCCAGTGACCTGTTTTATCTAAGGGCCGCCTGTTACAACCTACTGCTGGTCATATCTTCCCAGTGACAAGTTTTATCTAAGGGCCGCCTGTTACAACCTCCTGCTGGTCTTATCTTCCCAGTGACATGTTTTATCTTAGGGCCGCCTGTAACAACTTACTGCTGGTCTTATCTTCCCAGTGACAAGTTTTATCTAAGGGCCGCCTGTTACAACCTACTGCTGGTGTTATCTTCCCAGTGACATGTTTTATCTAAGGGCTGCCTGTTCTATTTACTGCTGGTTTTATCTTCCCAGTGACATGTTTTATCTTAGGGCCGCCTGTTACAACTTACTGCTGGTGTTATCTTCCCAGTGACAAGTTTTATCTAAGGGCCGCCTGTTACAACTTACTGCTGGTCTTATCTTCCCAGTGACATGTTTTATCTTAGGGGTGCCTGTTACAACTTACTGCTGGTCTTATTTTCCCAGTGACCTGTTTTATCTAAGGGCCGCCTGTTACAACCTACTGCTGGTCTTATCTTCCCAGTGACATGTTTTATCTTAGGGCCGCCTGTTACAACTTACTGCTGGTCTTATCTTCCCAGTGACAAGTTTTATCTTAGGGGCGCCTGTTACAACTTACTGTTGGTCTTATCTTCGCGGTGACATGTTTTATCTTAGGGTCGCCTGTTACAACTTACTGCTGGTCTTATCTTCCCAGTGACAAGTTTTATCTAAGGGCCGCCTGTTACAACTTACTGTTGGTCTTATCTTCCCAGTGACCTGTTTTATCGAAGGGCCGCCTGTTACAGCCTACTGCTGGTCAAATCTTCCCAGTGACCTGTTTTATCTAAGGGCCGCCTGTTACAACTTACTGCTGGTCTTATCTTCCCAGTGACAAGTTTTATCTAAGGGCCGCCTGTTACAACTTACTGCTGGTCATATCTTCCCAGTGACCTGTTTTATCTAAGGGCCGTCTGTTACAACTTACTGCTGGTCTTATCTTCCCCGTGACATGTTTTATCTAAGGGCGCCTGTTACAACTTACTGCTGGTCTTATCTTCCCAGTGACCTGTTTTATCTTAGGGCCGCCTGTTACAACTTACTGCTGGTCTTATCTTCCCGGTGACATGTTTTATCTAAGGGCCGCCTGTTACAACTTACTGCTGGTCTTATCTTCCCAGTGACCTGTTTTATCTAAGGGCCGCCTGTTACAACTTACTGCTGGTCTTATCTTCCCCGTGACAAGTTTCATCTTAGGGCTGCCTGTTACAACTTACTGCTGGTCTTATCTTCCCAGTTACAAGTTTTATCTTAGGGCCGCCTATTACAACTTACTGCTGGTCTTATTTGATCTACAAGCTTTCTCTTCACTTCTAATGGAATGAAAAATAAGCGTTGCTTTTATAGAACCTGTATCTCTATAATGCCGTAAAGACTTCTTGCAACTATGACTTCAGGTGTAATAGGAATATGACAACAGCTAAGACTAAATACATGCGTGTACGAACATGTATATGGAAGGGATTGTTTATGCACGTATTCGGATCTGGTTGAAGTTAGGAGTAAGGGGCGAGTTTGTCCCTGAGGTCTGGTGGTTTGAGGGTTGTGTTAGTTACAACAGATACGTTTCCGTATATGTTTTGGTCTGTCAGAGAATGATACCGCTGCTGTTATTTATTTAATGTTGGTATTGTGTGTGAAGTTATATTTCAAAAACAAAGTGTCAACAAAACCATAATCCGAACTCAAAATCAACTAAACTAAGGGCAAAATATGAATATTTGAAGAACGATTGTTTACAATGAAGAGGGGTAGGTGACACAGGAACTTGTCATTCCCAGTTTAGATTTCCATGGTAACGTATCCTAAGCTGCTGATTGACAGATTATTATGTTAATTGTGATAGTTGAGAGGCTGCTTTTGGCTAGGGGGTTTTGAAGGAATTGAAATTCTGACCCTGAACCATAAGCATTACAATAACACACTGTTCTTCTAACACATTGCTTTGTCAACACTGTCTTATATGTGGTAGGGTCAGACACACTATGCCTGGCTATGTAACCGAAGGGGTAATACTTATCGCACTTATAAAATAAAACAAGACAACTGATTGGAATTCCCATGAAAAAAACTAAAAAATCTTTAAAAAGTATATATTGCGGAAAAAACAATCTGTAGCAATTGCGTAAATATCATTTATAATTAAAAAACCAAAAAGCAAGTACAGGCTACTAGCTGATGGTTTAAAGCTGTAAGTCGTTTGATGAACAGTTCTATTGATGAATCCGGTAATTCTCAAATACAATAAAATGATTAGTTATGTATGTCGCTGTGAGTAAATGTGAACGCTTCTGTCAATAGTCACCTCATCGCGGCTACGATAATCATGTAAAAAATAGCGCAACACAAATTCACTTTATATATATATTATGTATATTTACAGTGTTCAGGGTAAAATATTATTATTAGACGGTTACTCTTTCGAAACACCTGGTCTTATTCTCTTGTCCTTTTACAAGGGTCTCCATGTAAATATTTCCTTTGTTCATATTTTTGCCCCTGGTTTATTCGGTTTTGAGTTCGGATTATGGTTTTGTTGACGCTTCGGTATTCTCTAATTTATTTCCAGAAGATGTCACGTTCATTATCACCCTATTTGTATCCGTATCTGATCTTTCTTCGGCTATTAAAGGAGTTTAAGACATATTCAGTGTTCCATTAAAAACAACTGGTAATAAATCGTATCACAAACGTTAACTTCTTCTAAACGAAAACGGTTCTCCGGTAGTTAACCACCTATTGCTTTCGCTTTTATCTACCTTAGATCAAGACTTAACGTCTACTTTCTACTATCCTTTAGATCACATTCAATTAGCCCCGAATCAATGAGGCTCTTAACTATGCGGTTTGACTATTAATCAGCGTTTACGTATTTCTAATGAGACTGGTCAGGCGTTGGGTGAGGGTACGGGGGCAGTACCATGTCCTGTGACGTCAGCGTTATACCAGGTATGATATTAATAACACGTGTCTAGTACAGGTACGGATCTGTCATATTCGGATACAAAGTTTGACACGGTGGTCTGAAATACTGGTTAATTGTCATGTGTGTTTACCCTTTCCAAAGGTATGGAGAAGTTTCTGATCGGGCCATTATTTCTGCTTGGTCGCCTCCAAACCTTCATTAAGTTTTATTGGCGATTTCAGTAATGGCATATCTGTTAAAATCCTGTTTCCTTATTGCTAATGATCCTTCGTGTCACACATTTGTATCTTTGATGTACCGGCACCTTCTGCCCACCAGATAGGATATTGATCACAGAGAGATCAAAATAAACTCGCTTCAACATGCGTAAATAGTGTACAAATCACGATGGCGAGTGAAGAGTTCACGTACTGGCCAGTAATTTCTCTGATCGAAAACAGTATGCATGACTAGCATCAAATCTATATATACCCATCGGAAACAATGAAAATAATCGAATTGTTTGATTATCGCTTTCTGCAGCATTTGTTTTATTTTAATAGAGGATAGCTATAAAATAGACGCATTGCTTTGATATTTAAAGGAAGCAAATTTGAAACATTTATCAATTAATATTTAAGATATTAAATAAAAAAATGAATAGATGCAAAATCACAAGGCTGTTATTTTGCAGTGTCAATATGAATATATAATTCACTTCTCTTTTCCATCAAATTACATTATGATAAGGTTTTTAAAATGTGTCTTTGAATTTAATTTTTCAAAAGACTAACTGAAAGCAAATACCAAAACATTTAAATGAAAAGATATATACATAAATAAATAGAAAACAGTTTGATAGGAGATTATCATCATTTGTATTTTACCGAACAATGTAAAGAAATTGTCAACCAAGAACTCGATCATCTTTACAATTTCTTCCCAAATCTTGTTATTTGTTTTGCGTTTTCAGCATATACTCCAATAACAATATACATAGAATAAAACAGTCAGGGAACTATAATAATGACACACTGCGTTGTTTCTCCAATGTTTATTATTATTTATTTTGAGGATTTTCTTCTATTGCAGATTTATCATGATATTGCATAAATAAAGGATCTTACATGAGTGCCAATGTGATATGGAATTTGATAAATAATGTACGATTTTTAACGAGCGACATATTAAGTTTTTTACGAGTTTGATAATTTCCATATTAGACTGAGACTCAAGTATAAGATTCTATTTATCTCATAACGTATATTAATAAGAAAATGCATAAAAACTCTCAAACTGATTTCTCTCTAAGAAAGACAAATTTCTACTTCGACCGTACGATTTTCACTAACGAGACAATCATATGACTTCACAAAGACGTTACAATGGTGTAATTAAACATGTGTAATAACATATTGATGACATGGCCGTTTGACAGGACTGAACGGATCAGACAAACCTCTAAATATCGATGTATTTCTCTCATACATAGTGAACGTATTTCATTGACTCTGACAGGTCAGCGGTAGATTCGATGCAAGCCGTATGTATTTTCTGATGCTATAGATATAACACAGTCGTCGTTTACTTATGATGAAGATGAGCATATACAAGTACTTCTTCATCGATTATCACTCACATGACATGCTGATGTACGCCTCCCTTGTTTGAAATGGTTTTATGTCCGCAGTACTACCGAGTTGTTCGGTTATCCAGCTGACTATCTTTTGTATCCCCAACAGACTGACTCAAAGTAGATGGTATAACAATATATATTTCACCAGGGTCATTTTTTCAGAGAAACACCTTTGTTTCAAAAGTTGTTTAGATCAATTTCGATTTCACATTTTTGACCGCTAGCATCACCCATGATTCCTAGATTAACGAAACACTGGTGTGATGCTGTGTAATTCCTTGCTTTCATGTAACGTTCATTGCTTTCATGTTACGTTCATTGCTTTCATGTTACATCCATTACTTTCATATTACGTCCATTGCTTTCATGTTACGTTCATTGCTTTCATGTTACGTTCATTGCTTTCATGTTACGTTCATAGCTTTCATATTACGTTCATTGCTTTCATGTTACGTTCATAGCTTTCATGTTACGTTCATTGCTTTAATGTTACGTTCATAGCTTTCATATTACGTTCATTGCTTTCATGTTACGTGCATTGCTTCCATGTTACGTTCATTGCTTTCATGTTACGTTCATTGCTTACATGTTATGTTCATTGCTTTCATGTTACGTTCATTGCTTTCATGTTATGTTCATTGCTTTCATGTTACGTTCATTGCTTTCATGTTACGTGCAATGCTTTCGTGTTACGTTCATTGCTTTCATGTTACGTTCATTGTTTTCATGTTACGTTCATTGCTTACATGTTACGTTCATTGCTTTCATATTACGTTCATTGTCGAAATTTAAAGGTAAATATCATGTGGTACGTCCATCTTTCAATAAAAATACTCTTCTACTTGATTTTCGGTCATTAAATGAACACAAATGAAAAAGTATTTACAAATATTTAACGCTTAAACTCCATACGTATTCTGGTTTTACCTCTCCCTTCTGTTTTCCAAAATTGAAATTAGCCCTAGCATCACACTTTAATCATAAAACAACAAAAATGTGGATATTGGAAAGTGAACTCTCTGCACTTGCTGATGAATAGTAAAGTATAACTAATTAAATTCCTTCCCATGTGTAACATCATTAATAATTCAATCATTACGTAAAGCTTATGATAATACATTTTATAAACTTTATCAAAAGTTTATCATTAATGTACTACAGCAACAGCTCATATATGTTCACGTTAATGGTAATGCTATTTTATTCTGAACGACGCCGACGATTACTAGTACATGTTTTACCCGTCAAACGTGTTAAATTGTTAGACTTTTCAAAATGTCGGATTATTTCGTTGGGTTTACATGAAAATGTATTGAACCCATATACCCACAAATTAAACTCGTATCAGCCAAATAGAAATTTGACGTGGAAGCGAGATAGCTATCCACTCATCAGAGAACTTGAAATAGAGCGACAAGGTTAAATGTAGGGAGATGGCTAATATGTTAGAGCTCCATTATATAACATAATCTCGTAATCTTAAAAATAGTAAAATGATATTGAAACGAGATGATGGTGCTCTCGAGACAAAACATGACAATCTTTTTTACGATAGAACTATCGGGAACGGCTTGTGTTATCAAAGCTGTGATTTAGGGTGAAGGATGACGTAACACACACATATGCTGCACCTGTTAAGTTTAGTAATAGATACAATATGCCGAAAAAAAACTTAAACTGCACCATACAGCGGTTTCGTCCTCCTAGGACTCCTCAGTGATGCCAGGGACCAAAAGATGGGAAACCAAAATTTCTATACTCATGAAAAAGCAAAAGGGTCAGGTGCGTAAAACCCCTTTAATTTATGAATTTAGGATAAAATTAAACTAGTTATGTATAATTTCAAATTATGTACTACGAAAATGTGTATATTATGTACCGTGCCTCTACTCAAATGAGATTAACTGTGGCTATGCATGAAGGCTCCAGCAAACCTCGGGGTCTAAAAAGTACACCAGCATAGTCTTCCAACTCCTATCATGAAAACTTGTACCAAACACCTATGATTCCGTGCTGACACCTCTAAATCACGGATATTCCATGTGTCTCTAATTTTGAAAATATAAGTGTTTACTTTTGTCATTATGTCCAAGGGAAAACTACGAAGACGTTAACAAGATATGTACTTTATAAAGTGGCTAATCAATACATTGTGTTCATATTTAGTTTATTTGCTGTAATGTATTTCTCTGTTACCTAGCACGAAGGCTCCTAGAGACTAAATAAAGCCATTAACGAGTCTACAAAAATTGAAAGTCGCGAGTCACAGCATGGTAAACAAGTAACGGCTAACAGATAAATAGTACAACCGGTCCATCTACATCACCGTCCAAATAGGGTGGTGTGATTCATGACACTCGTGAACGCCTTTCCTATAGTGACAACAGTGATTGGTGAAGTTACCAAACTGTATCCTCCAAAGTAGTAACAATGTATAACACATTCAATGGTAGTTACATTTACATTGCGTTACGTACTTTTCATTGTAAGGTTTTACAGAGTGGGTTTGTTTTTATATATTTGATTGTATTGTGTTAAAGATGTTTGTCAAACTTTGTTTTTTGGATAAATAAGGGAAATTTAGTATTATGGAAAACATTGTTACATTAAACGCCTCTGTAATCGACAGCTCAGATATCAAAAACCTGGTTTTAACGGTGTGATGTAAAACTTAACCGCATACATATGGTATATCTTATATTGATATTTTAACTTTTATTATAAAACATTGTAACACATAACATCTTATCATCGATGACTTAGATATGGCCATGTAGCATTTTCAATTTCAATAAATGTTATTATCAAAAGAAACAAATGGATTTGGCAGCAGACATAGCCTATTTAAGCCCTCTCCAAACACAGTAACAAACAGTGGTACACTCATAGACATATTTATACTATATAACACACACAAACAAGTTGAAAGTAGTAACTAAACAATCGAAGTAGAGGAAACAAATGATAAATCCTATTTGTTGTTTAATTAAACTTAATAATTGAAACTGTAACCTTTTATTATGGTACTAAAGACATATAGATGTGTACATATGCACAAGTTATCATCAGAAAAGAACAGGATTTTTTTTTGTTATTACTATTATTGAGCTGCATTTATAAACGGTAAGTATTAGGTACTGCAAGCTCAAATCCATTACAAACTATTCGCAATGAAGTATTTTTATACACTAAGTCACCAAAACCCTCCTTATGTTTACAGGTTATTTGAGAGTAACGAAGGTCTGAAGAAATTGTTCTACAAGTTAATGAAGTCGGACAGCTCGGATCAGCTGGAGTTTGACCAGGAAAAGTTGACTCGCCACGCCACGATTGTGATGCAGGGACTAGGTGCGGCCGTGGAGAGTTTGGAGGACTCGGTCTTTCTCACGAACGTCCTTATAGCCATGGGCGAGCGTCACGCCATCTACAACGTCAAGACGGAAATGGTTCCGGTAGGTATATGTAGTGTCCTTCTGGGACAAATCCAGTCCTATTATCATTCTTAAAGTTCTTAAATTAGGACATAAGAGCAGTGCTCTAAAAGCTGTCAGTGACCATTTTTATCTAACTTTAACCGATTTACGTTATAATTTTACCAACACAGATTTTCCATCATGATTTTGTAGTTATCAATTTGGAAACTCTAATATAAAATCTTTCTTTTGTTCCTATTTTGCCTCTAGTTAATTCAATTTTGAGTTCGGATTATGGTTTTGTTGACGCTTTTATATTCGCTGATGATTTTTTTTTGTCAATGTATTAAAAAAGACAGACGCAATTCAGATTGGTCTATACATATTGATATTTGCAAAATGCACTCGATGCCCACAGCTATATTAAGTATATATTGTCGCCAGCACCTCAATTGAATAAAATGATTTAGCATACATAACGTTCTGTTAGTCGGGGAATGCAACAACAAAATACAGATATCATCATTTTATCTTACAAACATGTTAACTCACACAATAGCTATCGCCAGATCGACGACTATTCCCCGTATTTTAGAGAGTAGTCGATAGTTGACCTTTAACAGGCGAACGATCAGAATTATTGAGTCTGAGATAATGGTAAGTTTTAACGGACTAGTTACTGTAGTACACGAAAGGGAAACGTATTTGCGTCGTATTATTTTAGAGTTACCCCCCTTCGTACACTAATGAACACGGTTTCTACATCATATAGTACTACGATTTATTAAATCAATTCATAAACGTTCCTTGTCTATTTCAGCATCTGTGGCCAGCCATTCGTGACGCCTTTAAGGAGCTGATGGGGGAAGACTTCTCACCTTCCGTGGAAAGTGCATGGCTGCACGTGTTTGAGTATATTGGTAGCAAATTCAAAATGGGAATTGTATCTGGCAAAAAATGATAAAAATCAAAGAAAAACGGCAATTTTATACAGGTTTGGAAAATCGTTGTGTCAGCTATCAATCAGGAGAACTCGAACGGATTAGGGCATTTGTTTTGTTATTTCACTGTTGTCTTTTCTTTATAAAATAAAATATAAGCAAAAAATGTGTAATGATATAGTTTCAATTCAAAGAAACTAAATCAGACACAGAGATGATAAGGCCGTGCGAAAAAGTTATATTTTTGTTAAGGTCGGGAAGATGGGCAACCGTGGTTTTTATGAGCATTACAGGACACTGCGGGACCATTCCGTACTAAAATTAAATGTGTATCAGAGTGATATAGTTATTGATATTCATGTCTTATATTGAAATAAAATTATTTTTCTAAACGTTTTCTTTCTATTGTGTTGTATCATCTCCTTAATAGATCATCACCAGTTTATATATTAAACAATTTCACCTTAACTTTTTTATGTCTGATACAAATAATAGAACAAGTATTAACATGTTATCCTGTCTAAATCGACCATGACAAAGGAAATAAATTTCATACTTTTATCTTACCAAGAAGTATACATCTACATTTGTGATTTCACCTGCCGCTTAAGTTTTCCTTTCTCAAACGAATTACCATGTCCTCACAGTGAGAACCCGAGTCATCGTTGTTAATCGCAACAAAGTAAGCACACTAATGAGCATATTAAAAGATACCTGCATCTCTCGAATTCCTGTGTTGTAAGCTTCTTTGTCAGCAGCCGACATCTATCACGGAAAGCTTTATATTTAGAGCAAGCCCTAGAATAACGAATCAACTGCAACATGTTAAAACCATAGGTTTGAGAAACAATGGTGTTACTATCAAGAAAGAAAAAAATCCATGATCGGAAAATTGACATTGTCACGTTTATCATACACATGTAGTTAAAAGTAAGATGTCCATGTTGGTCATAGCTTAAGTAGAGATCGAGGTTAGCGGCTGATGTAGAAGAGTCTGTTGTGTCCTTTATTTTAAGTTCAGAAGGGTATATACGATCGACGTGGCCAGAAAACTATAGGCAATAAATCAATATATCTGAAAGTGAGGAGAAATTAACGGATTTGGCAACATTTTTGTTTTCTTCCAGAAATTCAGTCTCGTATGGAAACACCTAATTTTCTTGGAAAAAAGGCTCTAATAATGAGAGATCGAGGACGTTCTGTCAGTTTTGTATGAGGTATGGTAGTGTACAGGATTGAAAAATCAAATGTTTTGATCGAAAAAAAGACCCATTTCCTATGAGGGTGCTCAAGATTTTTTTCAAAATCCACCTCCCGTTAATTCCACTTCTGAAGTAAACAGTGTCACAATAAGAATGAAGCCCTGATAATGATTTTATGGTACTAAGAATGGTAGTTAGAAGTTGGATAAAGGCCTGGTTGAACAACTAGCAGATCCAGCGATAAAACGTTCCTTATAAGGATCCTTGCGTAATTTTGGTATTAAATGTATGCGCCAGCGTCTTGCTCATCAACCGGTATATTGAAATATTGTAATACTGAACAAAGGTTAGATAGTTCTTCATCTTTCGAAAAAAAAACGGTCATTGAGTTAGTAGGGTTACCTTGGTTATCAAGCAGGCCAAGTTTGTTTGCAAGCAAAAAAAATGTGATAGCGTTTGGAAACAAATATCAAGTTATTAGATGTTTTGTTTTCAGACATAACCACATAATTATCATGTAGATCGTTAAATATTGTTCGGACTTTGGGGTCACGAAATATCGACTTGTGTGTAAATTTCATTTTGTAACGCAAACTGCTTATAAACTACATTTATAATTGGTATGGCAACTTTAAGAATAACACACGACCAAGTCCAGTTTTAATAATTGGTATGACATGAGACAAAGTCCAGTTTTATTTACTGATATGACAACCTTCACGTTTAACACGCGACAAAACCTTGTTTTATTTGTTTGAAGGACAGCGTACGGTGTAACACGCGACAGCGTCACCAAATATTGTTGAGATAGAATGTTTGTATTCCAAGTGATGACGACAACATAATAAGCAATAAAATAGTAACAACGTAGAACTTTAGTATTGGGTCATAATGATCATCCTTTAACTAAAGTGGAGCAATTGTGAGGATTATTTGCAATTCAATCTAAGTGGAATGTAGAAAATCGGTTTTACGTCTATCAAATTGATAGTTTTATCTTTCAAATGAAGACATACAGCTGCTAATGTAATTTAATTGCCAACACTGCCCCCAAAATTAGAATTTCTGCTTAAGCAAAACGCTTCAGGTAGTGTTACGAAGATAACACCTGATTCTGGGCGTGAAGGTGATACCCTCCAATCCTTTCATCCTTATCCCGTGTCAGTCTGAGAAAAACACCTATATCGCCAATTGCCATTCGGTGTATCAGACATGGATATGCTTGATAGATATTGGCTGGAATAGGAGACTGAACATTTACGCTTCTGATATTAATTACAAGACAACACCCTCCGACAGCGATTAAACATTATTGTTTACGTACTCGTAGATACAGTATACAACACGAGACATTATAGTCACCAAATGAGAAAGGCAAACAACACACTGCATCATTATTAACAAGGCTTAAAAGAAACGGCAAACATATTATTCTACACTTGGCATGATTACTGTGCCCGTTATCAACTGTCACTCTCTGTACTGTATCACCACTCCGAACAAGTGAAATGAACGTCAGGATTTAAAGATTCCAAACTGAGCCATTGCAATTATTTTCTCTTTTCTTTTCTCATGGATCTTCTGGGTTTTCTGTGGCCTTCATATTGTGACTGGGCAGAAGAGCGTGCTATGATGGTCATGTTAATGTAGAGGTGGCCTGGAGTCACTCCAACAAGGGTTGACTTGGTCTTCATGCGACCAAAGACCTTGGAAGGTCATCTCCTCCAACAATAAAGGAACAAAAAAAATAAACACGTCAATGATTCATCAATAGGAAAGGATGAAATTAATATTACATTCCGTAGTTTTACAGTTAAAGCTTAAAGCATGTTTAAAATATCGAAATGGTTTCTTATAAGCGTATGTACAACTGTCATAAGGTAGACTGTAAAGTTTCATGGGGGTTGCTTATCTTACAACTTTCTATTCTTTATATGTGTATGTACCACTAATGAGAACCGGTACATACAATAAAAAGTTCATATTTAACGGTCTCAGATGTCAGCGTAATATCGAATTGTACCAGATTAATGCGTTGATGAATTGGCACAGGCTCATTATATGCAAAAGAAAACTATATACAAAATTCCTATTTCCCTGTAATTATTTATTTTAAGTAATATATAAAGTGCAAAAAGAGATAGAGACTGAAATATTCTTATGAAATGTCCTTTCAATATCAAAATGAAAACAGTTAAAAAGCGTTCTAATCAAATATTAATGGAAAAAGCGTCAACAGAAACATAAGCCAAACTCAAAATCGATTAAACAGAGACAGAATATGAACAAAGGAAAGATTTACACGTGGAATATTGAAAACGTACAAGAGAATAAGACCAGGTGTTCCAGAAGGGTAAGAGTCTTCTGACACCCACCAAGTAAATCTAGGTCACATCTTAGTAAAGCAACGTCATCAACGTGAGAAATAGGCAACCAAATATACATATTCAAATGATTCGCCTTCATATCATAAAAGAATACAAAACATTTCTCAACGAGACAAAGTTGGCGACCATAAACGCGTCTATAGTCTTGATGAACCTGCAACTTTCAAATCTCTTTATCTTTACTTTGTTGGTGAGCAATCGAAATCTAGTCATTTAGGGCATGTCCTAAACTAGCGAATTAACTGCAACATTTCAATTTATTATGAGCTATTTATTTGTAATGTTATAAGGATACACAGTATTTATGCTTACTGACTTCCAATAGTATTACAGTTATTCGTTACCCTCTGTATCACTTATATAGTTAGGCGGTATCCCTTTTATCATACAAGAAACATGTATTACGTTTTGCTATATCATGCAAAGATGGCAATTATTTATGCGATTCTTTGCTAATGAATCGCTTCGTCTTTTGCAATCTGATATAAATATGCGCTGATGACAACCTGTTCTATGTCATTTATTTTACACGGAACAGCATAACAATTCCTGACAAATACTTGATTTACTTGAATAAATCTTAAACAGGATAATATCATTCACTTATATTATATAAATAGTAAAACCACAGCGATACATTATGATTATTAATTACCTGTGGTTTATAACATTCATCCCAGAATACCTGACCCATTTATAGTCTTCTATTAATTATAGAATCCGCCGACGTCAAGTGTCAACTGATATTGACTCTCCTGGTCACGTTCCTGTCTGAAAAAACATGAAGATTATCTCGATCTTATATCCAAAAACAATGATATTTTCACATATTTATATTCTTTAATTTCTAAATGCAACAAAATATCTTGAAATAATCAAAGAGAGATAACTCCATAGCCATAAATAATCTCCAGTCTTTGTTGTGCTCCAGCATCAGGCGAGATGTTCTGCTCAAACCTTTGTTTGATTGGCTGATTTATTTGGCTGATTGATAAGTTGATTACATAATTTTACTGACTGAGTAGTCGATTGGTCGATTTAATGATTGATGGTGTTAAATGATTTTTATGGTTTATAAACGATTCTGGGGAAGACCGATTTTATTAACTTTTTTATTTTGCAATTTTTTTTATATTTCCTTATAACGACGTACTCAACAAAATGACAAGTCCCATTCATAAATATCTTCAAAACTGTCAACCGAGCTTTTACGTTAACACCTTAGAGTCTACCTGAACCTGATATTTTAGCAAAAGAGTCTTTATATTTTGATAAAGCTCGGTAACAGTTGAGAAAGGAAACTGAAAGTAAACATGGCATTTTTTAACCATTGTCAAATCACGGGCCCTTTTTAAGCTGTAATTCACACTTGATCAAACTATAACCGTCAAAATTGACTGGCACGATCGAGAGAGCAGACAAAAGCGTTCAGCTGACGCCTTACTTAACAGACGCCTTATGGATAGTTAAAATGTGACATGATATACAATAATGTTCAATTCATTCAAATTTAAAACAAATTGCATTCGCGTATTCGGTGACCGCTCTACTAAGGTTAGTATCACACAACGTTTAACAATAAATATCTTCAGATTTATCAGATATATATACATTTACATCGTGTTCGATACAATTTCCAAAAGTTTCTTACCAAAATGAATTTTAAGAATTAAAACCGAAGACAAGATACAAGAAGCTTTATTTAAAGTCGCATATATAAATCTGGACTGATTGAAAATACCATATAATTTACAATGTTATCTACAAAAAAACACCTTCGGTCGTGACCTTTCCATTCCTTGACAGAAACATACCTGCTTTTCCAATTTGTATTGTGTAAATGTTGCAATTGATTTGATATCGTAGGTTTTGTTACTACTAATCCAGCAATCTGGACTTTGTCGCGTGCTATACTATAGGTTGTCCTAAGGAAAAAACAAATAGTAAAACTAGACAATCCCTCCAATACCACACCCTCCGATAGAAAAATCACAACATCAAATAATAATTCCATTATATATTGTATGGAGCGCATAATCGCCAACAGTGTTTTACAAAACAAAACCCACTCATATCTCTCGTATACCCGTACAAACTCTGCGAATCCACGTCAATCTTGACGTATTCAAACAATTTATATGACAGAATATCAGTTTAACACCAGAAAACAAAGTTATAATGTTTTTTTTTAAACATGTGAACTGTCGGTGCGACTATCGCTGAATGACCCGACAGTCACATACCGCACCACCAGCACGTGCGACACCCAACTACAACGCCCCCTATCAGAAGGTATGACGGAAAAACAATTTTCGGCTTTTCTGTTCCATCAAACCCACAGGCACTTGTAGCCAGGAGAATAACCATCTATATATATAATATATAGAATATAGCGAAAGATGGAAAAATAAAATAAAATATATTAACTAAATTTTCCAATTTTCTTTTTATGTTGTTAATCATCTAAAACCATAATGAAAATAACTGCCAAATTTCAGCTTGATGCGTCAAGCGGTTAAATTTCACAAAACACAAAAATCGACTATCTGATACTGAAAAGAGAGAAGGTATGCAACTCCGTGGCAGAAAATACCTCGACCACGTTACAAAACGGTCCCAAAAACTTACATACTAGAGAAAAACGAACAGGTTCCATTAACTCCATATATCCCCCTTTCTAATAAGCTATAGTGATCCACATTTTTATTTATCGATTGCGAGCGAAGAGTCGTAACATCTCAGAAAACCCCCGAAATCTTCGATATGACAGATACTTTAGATTTATGAGGATTTTAAAATTTCATTTTGGTGACAGAGTATCGAATTCCTATGACATTATTTTCGCTACGTATAAGAATAAGATAAACTGAACATGAAGATATTCTTGTTGTGTGAAACTGCGTCCCTCTATACATAAATGGTGAATCATGAGAGATGAAAAGTACACAATATACTATAAATAGTAATTACATTTTTGAATTGAAATTAATACATTGTAAAAAGTGATTTTATTGGTAATTTTGACAAGATGAGAAACTTCCCTGTGTGGCATACTGACAAATAAACGATATACACGATATACCAACAGGGAAAGGAGACCAACAGGGAAAGGAGACCAACATCGACAAGAAAGGACAGATTTGTCCAAACCCAAATGTTTGCCAAGATAATGATTGCAGTTCCCTCACCTAACAGATCGTTTGTACGTCATAAAATGTTCATTTACTCACCATCGGTGATGTACGGGGCTTTCCTCTCCCTACTGGAGCTTGTAATAGTTGATGACAGGGATACATTTAAGGCGTGTTTTGGGTACAGCCCCTGTTATTTAAGGTAAGGGGAGCCTGAAAGGACTGTCTTCTGTGTCATACGATACCATGATAAACCATGTATGTTTTCAATATTTGTAAAAACTTTTGTGATTTATGGTATGTGAAGTGACCTCGGAGTGTCTGTGCCTTACATAATGTCCGCGTGAGAACGAGTAGATGTTTGTCTTCCTTGTGACTAAATGTTCCGACAACAAGACTGAATGTTGATATAATTATGATCCAAAGGATATCAAATTGTTTATGCCTGCACGGGTAGCATACACATGAATGGTGATGAAAACGACCCACACAAAACCTCATATACCATTACCTAATGTCGGTTATTTCTCGATTGAAATATACACTACTTCTATCATAATGACGATTATAAATGCCAGAACATCCGACTGCAGTCATCAGATATTTCACCAAGACTGTTGTCGAGTGAGTTATGATGTCTTGTCATTGTAGGGGAAGGTTTGGGTAGTAGCACCGCATTAGGGAGAAACAGGTAGTTTGTAATCTCAGTTTCTGTGTATAGCAGTGGTAAGATGAGTCCTGGCATACTATGCAATTAATGTTAATTAAGATATTTAAAAGAAATAATAATAATAAGGAAACATATTAACTGCAGATTTCCCTTTTTAAGACACTACGCATAGAAAAGGTTATTGAATAGAAGCATACACGCTATTAATTTTTGATTTGTAATTCATTATCTAATCATTTTAAACATTTGAATTTATGTTTGTAGCATAGGTTTTTGAGGAAATATTGCTAGTAAAATATTGCTTTAGATGCTGGTAGCCGGTCTATCCAATGATAGAGGTCATTGCCGTGACTCAATATCATATTTATTAAGCTTTTAGTGACGTTTTGAGTGTCGTCAACCAACATCATAAATAGCCTTGCTAATTGATTGTCATTCTGCACTGTTGTCACCTTACATGGTCAGTGCAGAATTGGTAAGCACTCGGTGGTTCAGACATTCTCAGCGTGCCACTAAAGACATGTGGATTACCACGAGTCATTGTATGGACCGCCGACATTAACGGTGCATTTCCTTGTCAGACAAATTAGCTGATTAGTGCAAGCATGTCAGGAAAGTAATGCGATTGAATGTCATACATCATTTTGGCTTACACGTTTGCTAATATGTTTTTATGGTGTATCTACATGTAATTATCACCCTTCGATATACATCAGCAATTACTGTTCATAAATAGGTAAAATTATGTTGTTAAATAGATTCATAAGCCAGATCTGTCAAATACAACTTCCGAAAATTTACAAAAATAGTTTCCACGTTTTAAACCTTCTACTTTCAGAAAGTACATTATAATCTTTTTATTTAGATGTAATATGTTATAAAAAAAATCCTGATGTCGGCTTGTGTGTACCTTGTATGCACCCGTCTGGTTTTACGTAGTCCGTACACAATCTAATCGATGTTGAAACAAAAATCAAGGGCCATCGCACTCCAACCGTGAAACGCTTCGCAGCATTCCAGATACCGACATCGGGCCTGGAATAGTTCACGTTCCAGCAGTTAGTCTTTATCTGGTCCTTATCCAATGTTTGTTTCAAAGGAACGCCAACAAATCCTGTCCAAATCAAACCTGACGGCGACTGAATACCCAACCAATAGCTGAACCTACCGGCACACGGCTTGTCGGAACCAATTGAGGGAAGCCGCGTCTCCTTCCTTAGTTTGTTTAAACTTACATCAAAATTAATAAAAACAGATGATGGATAATATCTAATGTGACTCCTCCGAGTGGTTTTTTTTTTTTTCATTTATTTAAAGTATATCTGAATTTCGAAAGCTTGTAGCTTCATTTCACCACAATAACGACTGTAGCATTTTCCGTTTCAGAATGTCGAAATAAAAAAAACTAATTGTTTCAGGGCAGGTTTGCTATAGTACTATCTACATGTAAAGTGTAAAATGTCAAAAGCAGTAATCTTACTTTGATATTTTTACTGTATGAGATAATATTGCTACTTTGTTTGCACTAATTGCAGCTTCTGTATATTGTTTTATTGTATATGTGCATTTGTTGTGAAGGAAAATTTTAGTAATGTTCTATTAAAGTTAACATTTCATAATGTCTCTAAATTCTAGTGCACTGGAACTATTCAGTTTAAATTTTGTTAGTTTTGTCCTGATAATACATCTTAGGGCTGAAAATAGCATCATATCTAAAAAAAAAAAGACGCTTACTCTTCCGGAACACCTGGTCTTATTATCTTGTTCCCCATGCAAATCTTTCGCTTGTTCATATATTAATCGATTTTAAGTACGGATTATGGTTTTGTTGACGCTTTGGGATTCTCTGATTTTTTTTATTTATACGATATAATTTATGAAAATCATGTTAGGAATTGTACAAATACATACGAAATAAAATAAACCAGTTTGCTTAATGATTAGTTCGACTCTTCATTCCGTGATATATCACCTTAGTTGTATATTCTGTGAGTGAGTTTGGTGTCGTTGCACATTAATATACAAGGATGTCTATTACTCACTTTGGTAATGTCGCCATTTCAATCACAACACGTTTCCTACACCACTAGTCGCCAGCACTCAGACTGACATGCATACACAATGAGCTGTCAATTTGACGTGAACGAGAAACATTGGAGGAAGTATGAACAGTCCCAAGTATACTTATACCCGTACGCGGTTTATTGTAAGCATGTTTCTGGAAGGGTCATACATTAGAACGGTGCGTCAAACAATTTGCACCTATTGTAACGAATAAATCAAGTACATATTTTCCGATTGTTAACTTTCCATTTCTTGATAGTAACGTCCCTGCTTCTCCAACCTATGGCGTTTACATGTCGCAATTGATTCGATATTATATAGCTTTCTCTAAATATCATGCTTTTCGTGTTCGATATCGACTGCTGACAAACAAACTAACAACAGAAGGATTCGAGAAATGTAGGTTGATCTGAAGTATGGCCAAGTTTTATGGTCGCCATCTTTGTCTCATTGAGAAATATTTAAGCGATATGAAGATTGACGTTTTTGAGTATTCTCATTAGTGTGTTTACCTGTTGTGATTGACAATGATACTCGGTTCACATTTTGAGAACTTGATGTTTACTTCCAGTGGATATGGCAAAGATTTTTGCATAGCGGGTGTCGTCGATGAAGAAGAAGACGCTTACTCTTCCGGAACGTTCGATTATATTCTCTTGTACTTTTACAATGGTCTCCATGTAAATCTTTCCTTGTTCATATTTTGCTCCTTGTTTAATCGATTTTGAGTTAGGATTATGATTTTGTTAACGCTTCGGTATTTATTTTCAATTGTGACAATATTCTGAATATTAATATTTCTCTGGTCATTTTATTGTCTATCATGTTGGTAACTGGACAATATGCTCGTCATAAAAAACATAATGTGACATCAATCAAATTGAAGATGGGAAGATAAAGTTCTGTTTTATATTTCATATTTAAGTTGGATTATGAAAGCCTCCCTTTCTGACTTTCTGCCGATATTTCAATCTTTATAGCTTGGAATGTGGATACAACTTAAATATTTTTTGTTTTATTGGCATGCTTGATTTTGAATATTTAACTGATACATGACAAAGTGATTAGTACGCCGCCGATGTTTAAGAGCTCAACTCCATTCTATCTATCTATTTATTTTTTGTTAAAGTATTGTATTGTGTTACAATAAAAAAAAATTTCCCAAAAAAGTTGACATAAGTGTTATAACTGTACGCTCCAACATTGTTGCGTCCAATTAAAGTGCAACGAAATCATCGACAAATATACATGTAAGGCATCCAAACTACTGAAAACATATATATATTATTGGTTTTCTTATTTCAGCGATTTTAAAACATTATGAAAGGATTTTGAAAGTAATCCGCTTCATCACAATGCCGCAAATTACAGTCCCAACGTATTGCTTTCTAAGGCAAGTATTGTGCGTGCTCCAATTCATCATTACCCTTATCTGTTAAAATCCAGTTATGTGCTGAAATTGAGTGCGCCAATTCATCACTACCTGTACTTGTTAAAATTTAGTTATTTGCTGAAATTGAGTGCGCCAATTCATCATTAAACTTATCTATTAAAATCCAGTTATGTGCTAAAATTGAGTGCGCCAATTCATTATTACACTTATCTGTTAAAATCCAGTTATGGGCTGAAATTGAGTGCGCCAATTCATCATTACTCTTATCTGTTAAAATCCAGTTATGTGCTGAAATTGAGTGCGCCAATTCATCATAACCCTTATCTATTAAAATCCAGTTATGTGCTGAAACTGAGTGCGCCAATTCATTATTACCCTTATTTATTAAAATCCAGTTATGTGCTGAAACTGAGTGCGCCAATTCATTATTACCCTTATCTATTAAAATCCAGTTATGTGCTGAAATTGAGTGCGCCAATTCATTATTACTCTTATCTGTTAAAATCCAGTTGTGTGCTGAAATTGAGTGCGCCAATTCATCATAACCCTTATCTATTAAAATCCAGTTATGTGCTGAAATTGAGTGCGCCAATTCATCATAACCCTTATCTGTTAAAATCCAGTTATGTGCTGAAACTGAATGCGCCAATTCATCATAACCCTTATCTATTAAAATCCAGTTATGTGCTGAAATTGAGTGCGCCAATTCATTATTACTCTTATCTGTTAAAATCCAGTTATGTGCTGAAATTGAGTGCGCCAATTCATCATTACTCTTATCTATTAAAATCCAGTTATGTGCGGAAATTGAGTGCGCCAATTCATCATTACACTTATCTATTGAAATCCAGTTATGTGCTGAAATTGAGTGCGCCAATTCATTATTAACTTATCTGTTAAACTCCAGTTATGTGCTGAAATTGAGTGCGCCAATTCATTATTAGCTTATCTGTTAAACTCCAGTTATGTGCTGAAATTGAGTGCGCCAATTCATTATTAGCTTATCTGTTAAACTCCAGTTATGTGCTGAAATTGAGTGCGCCAATTTATTATTACCCTTATCTATTAAAATCCAGTTATGTGCTGAAATTGAGTGCGCCAATTCATCATTACTCTTATCTATTAAAATCCAGTTATGTGCTGAAATTGAGTGCGCCAATTCATCATAACCCTTATCTTTTAAAATCCAGTTATGTGCTGAAACTGAGTGCGCCAATTCATTATTACCCTTATCTGTTAAAATCCAGTTATATGGTGAAATTGAGTGCGCCAATTTATTATTACCCTTATCTATTAAAATCCAGTTATGTGCTGAAATTGAGTGCGCCAATTCATCATTACTCTTATCTATTAAAATCCAGTTATGTGCGGAAATTGAGTGCGCCAATTCATTATTACCCTTATCTATTAAAATCCAGTTATGTGCTGAAATTGAGTGCGCCAATTCATCATTACTCTTATCTATTAAAATCCAGTTATGTGCGGAAATTGAGTGCGCCAATTCATTATTACCCTTATCTGTTAAACTCCAGTTATGTGCTTAAATTGAGTGCGCCAATTCATTATTACCCTTATCTATTAAAATCCAGTTATGTGCTGAAATTGATTGCGCCAATTCATCATTACTCTTATCTATTAAAATCCAGTTATGTGCTTAGATTGAGTGCGCCAATTCATTATTACCCTTATCTATTAAAATCCAGTTATGTGCGGAAATTGAGTGCGCCAATTCATCATTACCTGTACTTGTTAAAATTCAGTTATGTACTAAAATTGAGTGCGCCAATTCATCATTAAACTTATCTATTAAAATCCAGTAATGTGCTGAAATTGAGTGCGCCAATTCATTATTACCCTTATCTATTAAAATCCAGTTATGTGCTGAAATTGAGTGCGCCAATTCATCAATACTCTTATCTATTAAAATCCAGTTATGTGCTGAAATTGAGTGCGCCAATTCATCATTACCTGTACTTGTTAAAATCCAGTTATATGCTAAAATTGAGTGCGCCAATTCATCATTACACTTATCTATTAAAATCCAGTTATGTGCTGAAATTGAGTGCGCCAATTCATTATTACCCTTATCTATTAAAATTCAGTTATGCGCTAAAATTGAGTGCGCCAATTCATCATTACACTTATCTGTTAAAATTCAGTTATGTGCTAAAATTGAAGAGAACAGCTTCCAGCTCACTGACGAAGTTAAGTGAGCAAAAATATATTTGTCAAAATAATTGAACTCCAACTCCCAATGTACATTGTAAGTGCATTCATTGACACGCATCACCTAGGTTTGTTAAAGGAACAAATTTTTGTCTATTGGTCCAAGTTAATCTTTAAGTCTAGGAACTGTGCCGTCTGGTCAACCTCTTCTGTACCGAAGTAAAGTTCATTTCATATGAAGTAAACATGCTCTATACAATGTACAATCAAAAATGATAGATGATTCCGACAAATCTTTCATATCGTATCGGACGAATTCGAATTATAAAATTTTGATAACTATTAAAAGACCGGGTACTGCTATGACCCTACAGCTATGATAAAATTAATGTCTAGCAAAACAAACAGGACCGTCAATAACGTCTAGCAAAACAAACAGGACCGTCAATAACGTCTAACAAAATTAAAAAAGTGAAGGACAGCTTCATAAATCAATTACCGATATTTCTAATCAAAGTTAATTTAGCTTAATGACGTGTCTGACACGTGATGTTTTATACCCGGTGACCCTTGATCCCAGGATAGATATCTTTATCAAAGAGAAGTCCCGTCTATCTGTCAAACGATGACCTGTTTGGAACATCCGTGAATTATCCTTTTAATATCATGATTAAATTTCGTTTATGAATGAATAAATACGTATATCGGGTTAAGATGACTTGTGATTGGTCGCACCCCTAAACCCGTGTCAGTGACACTAATTACAGAACGCCGGTATTGATGTATGACATATCATGGTTCATCGTGTCATTTTGAGGTTCATGTAAACATCAAAACCTACGTCATTCCAATTTCAAAATCTAATAATGCGTTAAAGTTCACTTCAAATTCACACTTTGGGTACACTTTCACCATAGGTGTTTAGCATGCTTAAGTCAAGTAAAGGGAAGGAACTTCCATAGCCCTACAATGGTATTTCTTTCACCGTGCTGCCAACATGTCTTCCAGAAACCTATAGTGATAGTTTCTATCAAGAATAGGAACCTTAATATTTAAAATGACGCCGATATATCCCATGAAAACATTCTAATTATGTCACAAGCAGTCACGGAACTTTGCCATCTGAAGGAATTTCCCTTAGTCGGTCAACATCGAGACCATTTTAACAAAGGGACACCCCTATTCGGTTTGCATCATATCAGAAGGCGTCCCTATTTGAGCCATGGTGTGGTCAAATCATATGTCAAGACACTCTCTTTTACTTCTTTTATGTATCGTTACCATGTCATACTCCCTTTTGTGCTTCGCTGCGATAATTATCAAATTCACCATCAACCGCTACCCTGTCGATTTGTGTACGATGTAACCTGTTATGTCATTGGTTGACTATTTGTGTGCGATGTAACCTGTTATGTCATTGGTGTACGATATAACCTGTTATGTCATTGGTCGACTATTTTTGACGACATTGATTATCATAAGCATCTTCAACAATACCTAAACAGCTCTCACATCTATATATGACGTCACAACAGTATAGTGGCATTCTTCAAATGAGTGTTGCTTTGTACAAGCATAACCTGTTTCGAACTAATAGACCATTGTTTGCAAAACAAATAAACCTATGTCTTTAAAGGGACTATCAATCTATTATGGCCCTTCCCCGAGGGAACAGTTCTCTTATAGTGTTGTCTGGGGAGGTATAGTGCACGAGCCATCAGGAGAGGACACTTGACCTCCCCAGACACCACTATAAAAGAACTGTTCCCGAGGGGAAGGGACATAATAGATTTATTACATCATGAATGTACATCACATGGCTGTCATTTGAAAATAAAAAGATTAACAATATAGTATTTGCTGGGCCCCTGTGGAAATACCAGCATCTTATATTCCGAAACGTGCCGTTTTGGCAAACGACGGCGGTAAAACGGAAGCAGACATTTCAGCGCCCCCTACGACGTCACGCCGCTCTTGACGTCATGCTTCTTTTCCCGCGGGCCGAAAAAAAGGTATAGTGCCCGCTGCTAAGGAAGGCAGATAACTTTACCAAATAGAACATGGTAGTTATCTAATAACCTTTCTAGATTTTATCATGTGATGTACTAACACCGTATGATATATTATTATCACATGATGTACTGATACCGTATAATATATATTATCACATGATGTACTGATACCGTATAATATATATTATCACGTGATGTTCTAACACCGTATAAAATATATTATCATGTGTATAATTACTGTATAATATATGTTATCACGTGATGTATTAATACCGTATAATATATATTATCATGTGATGTACCAATACCGTATAATATGTATTATCACATGATGTACTGATACCGTATAATATATATTATCATGTGATGTTCTAACACCGTATAATATTTATTATCATGTGATGTACTAATACCGTATAATATTTATTATCATGTGATGTTCTAACACCGTATAATATATATATTTTCATGTGTTTAATTACTGTATAATATATAGTATCACGTGATGTACTAATACCGTAAAATATATATCATCACGTGATGTACTAACACCGTATAATATATATTATCATGTGTGTATAATTACTGTATAATATATAGTATCACGTGATGTATTAATACCGTAAAATATATATCATCACGTGATGTACTAACACCGTATAATATATATTATCATGTGATGTACTTATACCGTATAATATATATCATCATGTGATGTACTAATACCGTATAATATATATTATCATGTGATGTACTGATACCGTATAATATACATTATCACGTGATGTACTTATACCGTATAATACATATTACCATGTGTATAATTACTGTATAATATACATTATCACGTGATGTACCTATACCGTATAGCACACCAAGGAACGTGTACTAGTGCAATTATTGCTTAAATCGACAAAAAATAACGAGACTTGCGCGGCCGTACGGTCAAATTCGATGTAAAATGTATTTTAACACATTTTATGGGATTGAAATTTCGTGTTTCTAATGCTGCTGTTTCGCCGAATTGCTCACATGGTCCGTCACGTGAAAATTCTGTCTCGCCATGTCACAGCAAAAACCTGAAAACCAAGGTACATGTAAACAAAAACACGTGTACTAGGATTTACCCATTGTTTTCCCCCTTTTTTTTTACAGATTTTAACTTAAAACAAAGTAGATTCATAGTACATAGATGATTATATTATCGCAATATCCAACTTTTCAACAAATTTTGGAATGCAACTAAGTAATTGTCAATGTAAATATCTTCTTCATATAAATTGCCTATATTAAAACAATAATAAAGCATCATAATAATACGCCCTGTACATTTCAGTGAACTCTCTTGCCTTGCTTTCGGTCAGCTTGCTTCGCATGGTTTATGAGGCCATGCTATTTTTGTTCACAGACAAACACGTGCGTAACATACGCTAATTTATAAATCAGGTACGGGTCGTAACTGATACATGAAGTAAAAAATGCGTATTTATTAAATAACATGTTGGCTAACGCTTTGAGTAAGTGATATTAGAGAAAGTGGAAGTTTAAAAAAAAAATAAGACTCCTTACGATATTTTGAACAGTGATTTGTTTTATCATATAGACCCTTTAAACATTCATTATGCAAGATCTTATGGTATTGTCATCAAGTCAAATACATAATTGCTTGAATCATTAGAAGATGCTAACTTTATGTATTTTACAACAAAAGTGTACAAATGGTTCAGTCTTGTAGGCACGGATGCTAGTTGGCGGAGGGTTTTATTGTAGTACAGAATCGAAGCACCCGGAGAAAACCCGTACGTTCGAGCAGGTGACCCAATATCTGTTGCGTTCGATCGGGAAATCGAACCCCTGCCGCCTTGGTGAAAGGCAATCGCGCTATCCACTGCACCATCTGACCACTCGATGACTGGAATACACACTAGATATTACGGTTTATAGCCGATGTCGGAGTTAAGTGTTGTTATGACCTCAATCGTAACATCTCAGAGAAATTTCCGGTGATCCGAAGATTCCCCGGAAATTTCCCCGACATGTTGCGATTGGTTATCACGTATCACTTTAATGTGTGTATGACACATAGACATGTGTCATACATATTGTACGTGTACCACACGTCTACAAATCCAATGTACGAAGCATGACTCGCGAAACAGTCGTAAAACGGAAGTCACGTGATCGAATACGGAACTACAAATATTTCAAGGCCAGATATGCCCAAGATTATTCATTCTTAATTAAGCATTACTCATTTCTTGTAACTAAGACACGCTACATGTACTTATTCACTCGACGTCTTGGTTGCCTGTCTCTTTCCTTCACAGTTCCCCGATAGCTGATAGGGGAGGCTCTTATTGGATGTGACGTGAGTTGTTGGTAACATGTTCATTTGTAATATCCGTCCATATTCATTATAAATGCTGAAAATGTGTAATATGGTCCGAAAGGTTCCGAAATATAATGTGTCCCAATGACTAGCAGGGACACAGCTTACGTATATATAAGAGTTTTTTTGTGAACATCGCAGTTTAAGCCCTAACACACCAGCAGATTATTGTATCTTTTAAGGTTGCACTAAAACGGGTTGTTCTATAAATAATAAGAAGTTTGCTCGTATACACCCTTCTGAAAACGAAATCAAGAACATAACAGACTATTCTACGTCAGCTGCTTACCACGATCTGCTACTTCAAACTTTGGCAGCTGATCGTTCCCTTTCTTGATTACAGCATCCCTGTTTTTCCAAACTATTTACGTGTCGGGATAGATTAGTATTTCTAGGACTTGCTCTAACTATCACGGAGATAGATTAGTATAAGTACACTGTTCATGTACTTTTTTCAGAATCTGACTTTTACATCAATATTGTTGAACTATATGTTATATTAATTTACCAATAAAATACAGTTTAAACAAAATACCAAGATGTCGGCTGCTGACGAACAGACTATTCTTAACATTTGCAGGTTGATGAAGACTATGATCGCCATCTTTCTTCTCATTGAAAGTTGTGCTGCATCGTTGTATGATACCTGTATGAAAGTGGACGTTTTGTTATATTCTCAATAATTTACCTACTTGTTATGCCTCACTCTCTTGTACTTTTCAAGTAGTCTCCGTGTAAATATTTTCTTTGTCCATTTTTTGTTTACTCGATTTTAGGTTCAGATTATTGTTTTGTTAATGCTTCGGTATTTTCTTAACAACAACATTTTTTTATTATTATTTTGGATGTACTGGATTGAGACAAGTGTTATTTTGAAATAAAGTCTTATAAAATAAAAAAAAATATATCTAATTTGTCGCAATTTAAAACAGTGTGGGATTTCCCACACACGCTGCTAAATGAAATGTGTGGTACAATATATTACCGGATATGACATCATGTGGTTTTTAAGCGTCATTGTTATTTGTCGCCTGTTGCGCGTGGGACGAGAACACTTACATGTATGAAGTTACAGCATCATCAACACAGTTTATCCATCGTTTATGATTTACAGGATAACGTTACGTCATTCAAAGAGAAAAACTCAAACAACACCCCATACAACTATGTTTCATTAAAAAATAAATCGGAATCGCCATGCTAAGCTTATAGTTAATGCAATAAAGGGGCAGGACACATGTTTCCGCAATCTTTATCCATCTCCTGTTTCCGAGTTGATGATGAAAAGCAAAATAGTCCAATCATGTGTACGGCAAATTTCCTGATACTCCTTATGCTAAAGAAAATGTCTTTTCCTCCAGAACTAAAACTTTTACAGCTATCTGGAGAAGTGTGGAAATTTATTAGTTTAATTTATTTTTTCGGCATACTGTATCTGTTATTAAATTTAAAATGTATGTGTTACGTCATCTTTACAATTTCAGAAAAAAATGCAATATTTTCAAATGTTATTCTGACGCACATGGTGAAATATTTCTCTAAAAAACATCAATGGAAGGTTTTTCACACAAGAAGTGTTTGTGTAAATGAGCAGCAAATGAGGTTGTTTGTGGTAACGTATCGTTTATAAGTATATCTAACAAGTGCCGAGTTATAAACACTCATGGGTGTTAGCTTATCACTGGAATTATAACACTTTCACTAATCCCATATCAAATCCCGCTCGTATAATGTTCCAGTTGATTGCGACAAAACCGACACCATTGTTACCCCACCGCCTTTACCAATTAGGAATTCTTTTGTAGAAATAAAAAGCTTGAGACCTTTTGATATGTTTATAATCCAAAAATACTGCACAGGATCGAAAACACACAGGAACTAATGAATCTAAAGTTGGGCGTCCTACAGGAAACAGTGAAAAAAGAACGCGTATTGTAAGATATATCTGAAACAGATGGCTTAATTCTTGTGTGTGAAGAGGAGTTACGTTATCGGGTGATTGGTCACGTGGTTAATATCCCCCCGTGATTAATATATATTGTATATATACCTGGCTATATGCTATATTAATACAGGCGGTGCTGGCCGGATGAGTAGATATTTGTAATATATACGCTGTATAGTATACGGGCCGGTATAAACACGACTGGGGGATCGTACACCATAGCCACTCCGAATCGTCTGCTCTCGATTCCCATGTACTCTCAGGATTAAGTATTAAAACAGACGATAAATGCCAGGGCTTTTTACCTCGTCAGCTGTGTAGTGTTGTGGAGCGCCAATGGATTATCAGCGGCACGATTTACCATGTAAAGATCTTATCTGTATCTTTATGATATGATAGGATGACAACAGTAAATTCTGTCACCTTTTAATCATCACAATCATCGGCGTTATAATAGTGATATTAACTTTACTATAAGGAAGTGGTATTGAACCGCGTGTATCATGACAGAACCAATTAAGAATGAATCGTCTTAAAAAGGAATAGCCATGAGCTGGACAGTGTGAGGTGGATTTTATCAATGAATTTATTAGAAATATGTACGGGTAAGACTTAGCTGTTAGGTGGAGTTTGATAAACTGTTGTGTGTGCGGGCCCCCTTCTGTCTCAATCATGTCCCCAATGCTACGATGTGGATTTACTACAGCATTGTGCAGCTTAGTGGTACTTGTCTCAATTTGTCAAAGTGTCCCTGCTCCGGACTCTGGTCTCTCCGTGTCACAGATTCAGGAAACAGGCAAGGTAAGATCATTCATTACAGGTTTCATTTGTTTTAATTACGATTTTACTTAACATTTTTTTTACAGGTAACGCCTATTTTAATTAAACACGCAATATACATACACTGCAGGGTATAATTACATCTGTGAAACATTGTATAATTAATTACTCGTTAATATACTCTTAATTACAGGTATTAGATGTTGTAATATAACAGGCAATACATTAAATAATTACGCTTTACGAGATTCTTAATTAAATATTACACATGTAATCATAGAGGTAATAAACATGTAATGCGTCCTTAGATAGGTAAAACATCGTATAATTACTCTTTGCTAGATACTTAATTACAGGTGATACATGATGTAATTTTACAGGCTGTGAATTCATTAATTACGCTTTGTTATATTCCTAATTACAGATAATGCATGTTGTAATTAAAGAGGCTATATACACATATTGTGTCAGTAATACGATGGGTAATACATGATGCTAGTAAGTTCTAAAGTAGGAGCAGCACCGCGACCGTATCGAACCAGATGTACAGTATTGTAGGCATCATTCGTATAGTGTTTTCTGTGAACTCACTGGGGTTCCTTTGTACTTTTTATCTAACTTGGTTTACATATATCCCATGTAGCATTTTAGGATTCACACCTATAGCCTGTGACAAATGGTATCGGCAGACATCTTTTACGTTATAATTCCAAGATTGATTTAATTATATTGTGTCATCTTTATGTTGCGAGTCGGTTTATTAGATATAAAATCAAGTCAATCATAGACAAAACAATATTTCTGTAAGTCACTTTTATTTTGTATTTTTATTTTAATTCGCTAGATGTTCGTTGAATGAAGATAATATTAACGCATACGGAATGATTTAGGCAACAAGAACGTGTCCGATAAAATTGTCTAACTTCAGCACACTAACATTATATGACATGTAAAAGTGTGTACAACAAAAACTATATTATATCTTGTCAATTCCCTAGTCTGCTGTCTCACAGTGGCCTCATCATAACGATATACATTCTACAATAAATCATTTTTGAATTCATACATTTTCAGTTTCGCCGTTTCTTACTACACATACTTCTTTAAGTACACAATATATTATTATTTTATTTTCCCCATTATTATATATAAATGATGAGGTTTTCCCTGAATTATATTAAGGGGTAAAAAAAAAGAGAAGAATGTGTGTCGGCAGTTTTATTGTCGTACGACGTTGTATGTAGTACGGACCACATGTATTACAGTGCTCCACTCGGGGATACACACTTATAAACAATGATCCCCTAGCCTTTACATTAGGGGCATTATAACGCCAGGTACACGTCAAACCTTTACAGGGCCGGAATATGTTAGAGATCTACTAGTTATAACACCAGGTACACGTTAGACCTTTACAGGACCGGGATATGTTAGAGATCTACTAGTTATAACACCAGGTACACGTCAGACCTTTACAGGACCGGGATATGATAGAGATCTACTAGTTATAACACCAGGTACACGTCAGACCTTTACAGGACCGGGATATGTTAGAGATGTACTAGTTATAACACCAGGTACACGTTAGACCTTTACAGGACCGGGATATGTTAGAGATCTACTAGTTATAACACCAGGTACACGTCAGACCTTTACAGGACCGGGATATGTTAGAGATGTACTAGTTATAACACCAGGTACACGTTAGACCTTTACAGGACCGGGATATGATAGAGATCTACTAGTTATAACATCAGGTACACGTCAGACCTTTACAGGACCGGGATATGTTAGAGATATACTAGTTATAACACCAGGTACACGTCAGACCTTTACAGGACCGGGATATGTTACAGATCTACTAGTTATAACACCAGGTACACGTCAGACCTTTACAGGACCGGGATATGTTAGAGATCTACTAGTTATAACACCAGGTACACGTCAGACCTTTACAGGACCGGGATATGTTAGAGATCTACTAGTTATAACACCAAGTACACGTCAGACCTTTACTGGACCGGGATATGTAAGAGATCTACTAGTAATAACGCCAGGTACACGTCAAACCTTTACAGGACCGGGATATGTTAGAGATCTACTAGTTATAACACCAGGTACACGTCAGACCTTTACAGGACCGGGATATGTTAGAGATCTACTAGTTATAACATCAGGTACACGTTAGACCTTTACAGGACCGGGATATGTTAGAGATATACTAGTTATAACACCAGGTACACGTAAGACCTTCACAGGACCGGGATATGATAGAGATCTACTAGTTATAACACCAGGTACACGTCAGACCTTTACAGGACCGGGATATGTTAGAGATCTACTAGTTATAACACCAGGTACACGTCAGACCTTTACTGGACCGGGATATGTAAGAGATCTACTAGTAATAACGCCAGGTACACGTCAAACCTTTACAGGACCGGGATATGTTAGAGATCTACTAGTTATAACACCAGGTACACGTCAGGCCTTTACAGGACCGGGATATGTTAGAGATCTACTAGTTATAACATCAGGTACACGTCAGACCTTTACAGGACCGGGATATGTTAGGGATCTACTAGTTATAACATTAGGTACACGTCAAACCTTTACAGGACCGGGATATATTAGAGATCTACTAGTTATAACACCAGGTACACGTCAGACCTTTACAGGACCGGGATATGTTAGATATCTACTAGTTATAACACCAGGTACACGTCAGACCTTTACAGGACCGGGATATGATAGAGATCTACTAGTTATAACATCAGGTACACGTCAGACCTTTACAGGACCGGGATATGTTAGAGATCTACTAGTTATAACACCAGGTACACGTCAGACCTTCACAGGACCGGGATATGATAGAGATCTACTAGTTATAACACCAGGTACACGTCAGACCTTTACAGGACCGGGATATGATAGAGATCTACTAGTTATAACATCAGGTACACGTCAGACCTTTACAGGACCGGGATATGTTAGAGATATACTAGTTATAACACCAGGTACACGTCAGACCTTTACAGGACCGGGATATGTTAGGGATCTACTAGTTATAACACCAGGTACACGTCAGGGCTTTACAGGACCGGGATATGTTAGAGATCTACTAGTTATAACATCAGGTACACGTCAGGCCTTTACAGGACCGGGATATGTTACAGATCTACTAGTTATAACACCAGGTACACGTCAGACCTTTACAGGACCGGGATATGTTAGAGATCTACTAGTTATAACACCAGGTACACGTCAGACCTTTAAAGGACCGGGATATGTTACAGATCTACTAGTTATAACACCAGGTACACGTCAGACCTTTACAGGACCGGGATATGTTAGAGATCTACTAGTTATAACACCAGGTACACGTCAGACCTTTACAGGACCGGGATATGTTAGAGATCTACTAGTTATAACACCAGGACAGGTATATTTCAGGGAGCCACCTACAGCAGGTCGTCTATCGGATTGTTTCGTGCAATGCCTTGTATATACTTCCACTTTGTAACTAATTTGAAGTATCATCCATGAAATAAATAAAAAAAAAAACACATGCACCTTAAGAGGAAAAATCCAAAAGATAAAGCATTATTGCGATGTCTTCAAATATATTTCACTAATATTAACATTGAAACAGGGTCTTGAGCTGGAATGAACACCTTTGCCGTGTATCTATATTTGTGTCATGTAAACGTGAAAAGATTACACATAAAAAAATGTTAGAATCTTCCCATAAGATAAAATGTCAATGCGGCAAAAATGAAGTCAGAGCTGTCAGTTGTTGATATCACTCGTGAATATAGCAAACACGTGTACATTTTAAACAAACTTGTGCATGCATGCCTATTGTACGTGACCGTGACACTGACCTTTGACCAGCCGTGACCCCTAGACAGGGGTCGTTTATACAGCTGTCAGGCTGATGTCGGTTCAGGGGATGTGTTACATAAAAAAAACATGAACAATGCACAAAGTTAAATGGCTCCTGGAGTTACATACTTCCTCCAAAATGTAGGTTAAAATGACACGGAAATTTTGTGCTTTATTGAATAAAAGAAATACATTTCTATTTTACTAAATAAATAACGACATTTCACAAAATTCAACATTAGAACTTCAATATTGGTTTGCGATCAAAATCAACTGGTTTGGTTTGAATAAGACGTGAACACCTGGCTGGTTACACTACAAAGATAAATATTGATAACTTTGGCTGAACAAGGTACATAATGTACTTAGCCAGTTGTCCCGTTGAGATTGTCCCGTTAATTTCTGTAATGCTTTCCTATGGAGATGTTAAAGTGGATGGATTTCCGTAAGTTAAGGACCGTGGATGAAACTTGGGCCAGTCTATGAGGATATGTCCCATGTTACAGCTGGCCGACTCTGTGACGGGTACTTCATTGTTTATCATAAACGTATAGGCCAGAATATTTCATTTACTCATGTATTTTTCTTTTGTTGAAAAACTATCATGTTTGCATGTACATGGTAAATGGCGCATACATTTGGAATATGTAAATAACGTCATGGAGGCAAACTGATTATAGGTCCTTATATTTACTGATAAGGAATTCAAGGTGTTATAATAAGTAGGCCTAGTTTATTCATACAATTAAACGAACAGTGATTGACCTGGTTTTTTGCAAGGCATTCATAGGGTCCGGTATAAGGACTCATTTCCAATTGATAATTGACCCTATATTTTCCCAATTTTAAACTATATTTTACTAATTAGTATTAATTATAGTAAGTTAAAACTCATTAAAAATTTGTAAAGAAACTGAACGTTGTTTAAAATATTATATATATTAGAAGACTGGAAACTGAACATAAATTAAAATTGAAAGTAACAACACATTTTTTTCTGTTATTCATATTTTTCTATCTTGGTATTATTTTCCCAAACCCTAATTTGTGAAATATGCCGATGATGTTTTCCCAATATTTCCTCATTATATACTGACTCGGACATCAAACATAATACTGACTCGGACATCAAACATTATACTGACTCGGACATCAAACATTATACTGACTCGGATTCGAACTTCATCCAATCAAACATAAGGTTTTATTGATATTCATATTCCGTGACAATAAATGTAACCGCCCAGTACATGCATGTTCCAATGAAGTGGTTTTGACAAAGGAAATCAAAGTACCAAAGAACAATTTTGAAAGGAAACAGAAAATCTCTGTACTTAGCAGCAGTTCATCCAATTAAGACCGAACCTAAGGAGGGACGTCAAAAAAAAGGGAAATACCAACGTTACAGTACTAAACGGTAAATAGCCGAATAAACGCCACTGTTGTACATACTGATGCATGTAGTTGTAGATATGAAGTAGATGTATAAGGATGAGTGGCACACACTCTCAGACATTTACCAGACTGATTTACACCAAACTCGCCACACTGTATCTCTTGTTGATTAAACAAGTCCTCCTCCTGATGAAGTGTGTGTTTTACCCGACACTTACATGCTTATCAGTGTGAGGATAATTACATCCGACACCCCTCCCTATCTCTCTGAGACACCCCTCCCTATATCTCCGACACACACCCTCCCTATCTCTCCGAGACACCCCCTCCCTATCTCTCCGAGACACCCCTCCCTATATCTCCGACACACACCCTCCCTATATCTCCGACACACACCCTCCCTATCTCTCTGAGACACCCCTCCCTATATCTCCGACAAACACCCTCCCTATATCTCCGACACACACCCTCCCTATCTCTCCGAGACACCCCTCCCTATCTCTCTGAGACACCCCTCCCTATCTCTCTGAGACACCCCTCCCTATATCTCCGACACACACCCTCCCTATATCTCCGACACACACCCTCCCTATCTCTCTGAGACACCCCTCCCTATATCTCCGACACACACCCTCCCTATATCTCCGACACACACCCTCCCTATCTCTCCGAGACACCCCTCCCTATCTCTCTGAGACACCCCTCCCTATCTCTCTGAGACACCCCCTCCCTATCTCTCCGAGACACCCCCTCCCTATCTCTCCGAGACACCCCCTCCCTATCTCTCTGAGACACCCCTCCCTATCTCTCTGAGGCACCCCTCCCTATCTCTGAGGCACCCCTCCCTATCTCTGAGACACCCCTCCCTATCTCTGAGACACCCCTCCCTATCTCTCTGAGACACCCCTCCCTATCTCTCTGAGACACCCCTCCCTATCTCTCTGAGGCACCCCTCCTTATATCTGAGACACCCTCCAAATCTCTGAGACACCCCTCCCTATCTCTGAGACACCCCATTCCTATATCTGAGACACCCCTCCCTATCTCTCCGAGACACCCCTCCCTATCTCTCTGAGGCACCCCTCCCTATCTCAGAGACACCCCTCCCTAATTCTTCGAGACATCCCTTTCTTTTCTCTCTGAGACACCCCCTCCTTTTCTCTCTGAGACTCCCCCTTCCTGCTTGTCTCTTTACTTTGCACACAGTGTAATCCCTGTGTATGGTCGGTTGTGTTCGCCACACCCCTCTACCTATATAACACTACTGTTTGTGCCGAGGGTGGGGGCGTCTAGCCGATAACCAACCTCATATTTTGAGGTGATGTGGTCGGAATTGTGTGGATGGTTCTGTTCATATCAGAGTTTGTAAATTAGTTTTCTTGTGATATTTATCATATGTAGTCTTAGTCACACGTCATATAGAGTAATGTAACTTATCTGTACACACACTCCCAGCTTATTAAAAATTACCCCCATCCTTTGGACAAGAAATAGTGTAGTAATATACACGTCAGCAGATGCTATAGTTTACCAAAGACATATGACAACGATTTTTTTTTTGTATTTTTAAACCAATCTATATAAAAGTCTATCACGATGAAATACCTTAAAAAGCATTGTCTCTGGAATGATAAATATGCATGCATATCTATACTAGGAATGTAGGGAACGTAAACATCAGTTTGTTCTACCGTTTATTTACATCGTGTACTTAATTACCAACTGAAGCCATCAGTGTCGGCCTCTGATTAGTCATTAAGGTAATCGGGCGTGTATTAACGCGCACCTGTAATTAGTGAGTTACACAGGTAGAGCGGTGTAATGACGCGATGTAATTAATCTTCCCTGTACCTAATAGACAGCATCCTCTATCTACACTACCCATCAACTCTAAAAACGCCCGAGCTCTTTGTGAGCACCTCTGTCATACTGTGATACCATTTATACTGACTTAAAATGACGGATCTTTCTCATATGTGTTTAATATTTCGAAAAAAAACTTTGTTTGATGTGAAATGTCATTTTATTATTGGTGTTTAAAATGAGAAATAGTTTTCGTATATCTTTTCGATTATCGTAGCGATGATCAAGATTAGATCGGAATGACGATGAATCTGCAGTTTTTGATGAGAAGAAAGGGATAGCATGTATGATCTAAGCGACAAAGGGAAGAAGAAAGCCTTCACACCGTCAGGACAGCCGTCTGTTAGGGATGGGGAGATACCAATTTGAGATAAGTGATAGACTATAGATAAGCTCTTTAATTAGGATTTATCTGCAGATCAGGTCCTTTTCGTACTTCCACTTCGTAAATTATCATTTTAAGTGGTTACAGGGTTTCTGTAATGTAAGTACTGGTCATAAACGTTTGCCAATATGTTTTACTGCAGAATATATGTCTTTGAAGTATAGATCCTTTAGCAATTTCCTGTTCAATTCCAGCCTACAATTTTACGGGAAAACACACATGTTTGTCTAAATTTTACGACTAAAAGGTTAATTTTGTTTCATCCAGAACTCTGAAAATACTGAGATGTTAAATAAAGATAAGTGTCTGACTTGCATTCGTCGTTTTCTCTCTAAGCCGTACTGCCTTCATACGATGTTGGCAGCCATAGATGAGCCGACAGCAATAATTGTTCCCAGCAAAAATAAAAAATAAACATCAGTTAAGATTATGAAGCAATTAAAGTCCGTCTGTTCTAGACAGAATGCATAAGGTTTGAAAACGAAATGATTGGATTGTCTGCTAAAAAGTTATGTTATAATTATTTTGTATCGTTGATTGCCAAAAAGTGTTAATTCGAACATGGAAACAAAGATACATACATGGTAGCTTGCTTCATTACATCCGGATGCCTGCTTACGTCACTTCCGGTTCATTTTGTAGATAATGTACAGAATATTACATGATCATTTCAACTGCTGACGAAATGTGAATGTTTCTGGTCTAGTGTTTCGGGTTATCAAATGTCTCGTTTACTGTTGATTAAAGATGAATATTTCTGGTCACGTGTCTCGGGTTTACTGTTGACGGAGGGTGAATATTTCTGGTCACGTGTCTCGGGTTTACTGTTGACGGAGGGTGAATGTTTCTGGTCACGTGTCTCGGGTTTACTGTTGACGGATGGTGAATGTTTCTGGTCACGTGTCTCGGGTTTACTGTTGACGGAGGGTGAATATATCTGGTCACGTGTCTCGGGTTTACTGTTGACGGAGGGTGAATGTTTCTGGTCACGTGTCTCGGGTTTACTGTTGACGGAGGGTGAATGTTTCTGGTCACGTGTCTCGGGTTTACTGTTGACGGAGGGTGAATGTTTCTGGTCACGTGTCTCGGGTTTACTGTTGACGGAGGGTGAATATATCTGGTCACGTGTCTCGGGTTTACTCTTGACGAAGGGTGAATATATCTTGTAAAGTGTTTCGGGTTTACTGTTGAGGAGGGGAGACTGTTGACAGCCCGTTATGGTCGACAACCAGCTCCATAAAGTACACCCGGTATGATTTATCCCAGCTCTCTCTCCACCACACGGTGGCCTGACAATAAATTTGATAATGTGCGAGATATTGAATTTAATATTCACCCATTAGTATAATTTTAAGGTTTCCAGACTCGCCCAAGATGTATGGACCTGAAATGTAGGTTTTAGCTCCGAGTCTCGCATGTCAATAGGGACAGAGAGGACTGAGAGCTCGCCTCCCGGTGGTTGTCGTTTGAATTGTGTTTGACATGGATGGTCGGCCAGGTAACGTAGTGGAGGGTCGGGAGTGTATGAAGCCGGATCCAGATGCTGAAATTTTAAAATAATAATAATCAGCGTCGTTAGCAATATTTTTGTTGTACTCAAAGTGTTTTGGTGCATGGTGTTGTTTATTCACTGGTCACTGTTTTTTTCTGTCTTTATAGTATGAAACGGTAAATTTAGCCAAGGTGCTTGAGCCATAACATGTTTCGGTATAGCTCCACATTAATCTATATGATGATATCATGTAGTACACAAACAATGTTCACAAGTAACAAGTGTACAGTCTTTAATTTATGATAAATTCTCGTCACAAATGGAGCAATTATCCAGCCATTAAATCTACGCTGGTCTTTGTGCTGACACAGATATGGGGTAGATGATGAAAGGCTTTCATTATAGTGGTAATTCAGTCTACATTACACTCAGAATCCGGCAAGAAATTTGAGGGAATCACAGCTTAAATTTGTATTCTTCACAGGAGGCCTTTATCTTAGAAGAATGCTGTTTCCTCTGTCGAGTTTTTTCCCGGCGGTGTACAGTGTTATCCATCACTTTAATGTCCCGACATCGCTGTCACCCGTGATCGGTATTTTATATTCTATTGAATCTATTTCAATTACATTTCTAATATTCAATTTATTCTGCATTAAACATTGACTTTTTGTATTTATATAGAAATATTTTTTTTCAATTTGTTTTTTTTAATCTATAAAAGTTCGTTTGGCCATTTTCCATTCATCACATATGTATCACATTTGAACAGACTGTTTTAGGAGAGTTACACAGGAGAGTTACACAGGAGAGTTACACAGCTGTTGGGCACATGTCGATGCCTAAAACATCAGTACAGTGTTAGAACCAGTCGGTTATAAATGACAATATTTTTGACAGTAACCACACGTTTGAAGAGAAATTTTAATTGAATATGTCAGCCACTTTTCATGTACAAAAGTACAATTTTGACAAACATTTCCATGTTAAATTTTGGGGGAGGTCGAAGTTTTAACAATATGATTAGCGTATGTACATGAATGTTAGAAGAATAATGTGCCTTATATGAAAAAGTGATTTTCATATTTGACAAGAAATGTTATTTCATCGTATGATTTAATAGACAAGTTTGATATAGAAGGCTAGTGTTGACGGATACCTACATATGCTGCCCGAGGCTGAAACGTGCATCTCTTTTTGTAACTTAATACTTACCACAAACAATGCAATAAAAGTCAGCCTGGGTTGGCCTGTAGGTGACATGTTTGATAAGATTGAGACTACTTGTGGCTGTAACTGTGTGATACTACTAGCCGACTCTATGTTATTGAGGTTGTGAAATACAGGAAATCATTTATCAAAAACGTGTTTGACAGCAGAAATGCTCATTCACGTGTCATTTAACTTATTAATCATTCAAATGTTTTAATTATTGTTATTACTGTTGTCATTAAAAATGACAGATGCAGTGATCAATGTTAAAGGAAATCCGACTTTACTACGGGCGATTTCAAATCTGAAAATTGGGAAAATATATTTTTGAATAAAAGGCGAACTCTAGATAAGCCAATGTTAAATGACTAGTTAAGCCCAATTGTAATGCGTTTCGCTTACTCGATCTACCCCGGCTTTTTGTACCTACCCAAAAGTTTTATTGACATTTATTGGCATGAATTGGTTTAGACAGAACTCCACCATTAATTTAACAGATGTCTGCCTACCTATATCTACCTACCCAGCCTAATTATCTGAGGACGGCGGCGTAAACAGCTAGGGTCGTTATTGCTCCTCGAGTTAACGAGTACTGGTCTAGTATATAAATACATATAAGTGTTAATTTATTTACGCAGTTACCAGCATCCCACTACTAGTATTCTAAGATATCAACAGCTTGTTATGCATGCATCTGTATCGGGGCCAAAAAACCCCATTCCTATAGCTGTGGTGACAGAGAGAACGAAGGACAAATGACACACTTAAATATACGAAACCTCGTTTACACAGTCTAAATAACCACGTGCATCTGAAGCGTAAGGGAAATTCGTTTTAGTCTGAACTACCTGTTGACGAACCAAACCACAGAGAAGAATTTATAACGTTGCCAAGCGGACATAAGAAGGTATTATATTTCTGACATCTTGGACTGACATGCACCAATACGAACACCCAATCCAGGTGGCGTGTGAACAGAAAGGTTCAACACGTGTTCGATTACCCCGCACGTTTACTCCAGGAGCAGTGGCTTGTGCCCGTGGTCACAAGGTGTGGCCTCGCACGGCGGTGGCAGTATGTTCGGGGAAGTGGGGAGGAGGTAATATGAGAACTCAATATCTCAGTGTCATCTACCAATCGCTAGAGTTCACGAACATTTGGTTTACTTCGTATGAAGCTGAACTACAGGAAGAAACGGCTGAAAATGGATTCCTCTCTATATATTATATTCACGAGCAGTTACCTTGTTCGCTAACCCTTTGGCGCTATACAGGAAATTAGGACCAAGGGTCGATAAGGTCTTAAGTTGAGCCCCCTACTGTGCATGATGCCAATGTACAATGTATCTTCGTAATCCTGAAGATAGCATTACAGTATGTTGCCCTTTTTAAAGATGAAACTTCAGAAAGGTTTCTCATTTTTGGATTAGAATTATAGTCCTAGTCGAGGAGTCTCTCATTTTGTACTTTGTATTCCCTGTATTCAAAGACTCAACCCTCATACACCTTAATACCATAAACAATAGAACGTGAGTTGAAATGTTAAAGAAGACTTTGAGTAACTATCGCACCATAGTGACCATGTCATCATATACAGGAACATTTTGGTTTTCTCCTCCGTAAGAAAATAGTTACCAGAACAAATAACCTAAGCAACACTACTCAAAGAATGGCCTGTTATGCCATGACTTTTCCTTGTTCTTTAAGATTGCGTGGGCAACGTTTCTACGAGTGTTTGCAAATGTTCCACATAGTAGCTAAATCGGGGTATTACTACTGAAATATTCCGGGCTATGACTAAAAGTAGAACGAGAGTTTATATATATAGCTGCTATATTAAGGTGTTATAACACAGGGTGCACGCCCCCTACTGGGCACGGATTCTATCCGTCTGCCGAATTCCGCACATAGTTTGGCACCTCGCAGTTAAACACACGGGTGGAAAACGCAAATATTTGAATCCCGAGTACAAATATAACACGCTATACTCCACGACTACCGTCACCTTTATCTGCGCGTACACAACACTGTTTGCTGTCTCGATTTAGGAAGGAAAAACGGTTTACATTACAATCACAAGCCACTTCAATTTGTCCGTAATGCCCTCCAACAGGTCTTCATATAAGCGGCAATTACCAGTAAATTATCCTGAAAAATGACTACTTTTAGGGTTTCATTGTATTTCGAAATATGTAGAAATCTAGTTTTTGTAAAAGTGAATTTTTCTACTCATTTTTTATTCTGTCGGTCTGTAGAAGTTTCGATGGCCTGTCTGTTTGTTTGTAGAAGTTTCGATGACCTACCTGTCGGTTTGTAAAAGTTTCGATGGCTGTCTGTCGGTTTGTAGAAGTTTCGATGGTCTGTCTGTCGGTTTGTAGAAGTTTGGATGACCTGTCTGTTGGTTTGTAAAAGTTTCGATGGCCTGTCTGTCGGTTTGTAGAAGTTTCGATGACCTGCCTGTCGGTTTGTAAAAGTTTCGATGGCTGTCTGTCGGTTTGTAGAAGTTTCGATGGTCTGTCTGTCGGTTTGTAGAAGTTTGGATGACCTGTCTGTTGGTTTGTAAAAGTTTCGATGGCCTGTCTGTCAGTTTGTAGAAGTTTCGATGGCCTGTCTGTCGGTTTGTAGAAGTTTCGATGGCTGTCTGTCGGTTTGTAGAAGTTTCGATGGCCTGTCTGTCGGTTTGTAGAAGTTTCGATGGCCTGTCTGTCGGTCTGTAGACGTTTCGATGGTCTGTCTGTCGGTTTGCAGAAGTTTCGATGGCCTGTCTGTCGGTTTGCAGATGTTTCGATGGTCTGTCTGTCGGTTTGTAGAAGTTTCTATGGCCTGTCTGCCGGTTTGTAGAAGTCGATAGTCTGTCTGTCGGTTTGTAGACGTTTCGATGGCCTGTCTGTCTGTTTGTAGAAGCTTGGATGACGTGCAGACGGTTTCATTGAAAGTCTGGACTTGTGTGGTTGTGGGACAGGGATGGGACTGTTTTATCAATAGATGCCATTTTATCTGTTTATGTTTGCATGGCTGTTAGCAACGTTTGTCATTCTGAAGTATGCGTGTTGTACATCGTCCAAACATTCACGGATTCACAGGCAGGTTCTCTAGGTCTGCAGAACAGATATTACTTTCTCATCGAAGACCGGATTCGTATGTTCAGTTCGACGTTTTGGGGTGTTCTCGTTCATTTGTTCATTTCTTTGTTTTAGATTAATCTAAATAAGTCTTGAAAGGAAGTCGGTTACATATTGTTCTATGTAATGCTTGTCTCATATTTAAACTACGAAACAAAATACAAAAACCAAACGAATATGATATGATTATTAGGACGCCATCATCGTTCTGGTGGATGTTCAGACTTAATTATCGGGGAATATGTGAGGATAGATAATATGCCGTATGGATAATACTCTTCTACGGGATGAGGGGATATTGTCTTTCCCTCCTTGACACATAAATAGTCCACGGTCTGTAAGTGACGGTGAACTTTAGACCCTCGTCTACACTACAAAGAGAAAACCTCACTGAGTTCACTTAGGCGTATAAAGACCGTTGTTAAATGATGTGTCTGGTCAGGGGGGCCATGTCTTATTGTATATATTTATAGCTAGATACATACTAACGTGCTATCCTTACATCACGGAAATAAATCCAGGACCAGTGTTGTAATAGGGCGGTGCCGCTGTGGTATGTAGGGTCGAAGGGTCAGGTGATGAACAGGAAATGCGAAATAAAGCGTCTTGTTGACTTGAGGACGTACTTGTCTGCGTCCTTAAAACGCTTAAAAATGAGTAGAAGACACCACTTTGATGCATTTTAGATAGAAACAACTTGTATTTGTGATCGCTCAACAACAAGTATTGCAGCGAAATTGCAGGAAATGCATCTCAAATGCATTTTTGAGAGTTGTAATCGTTGCATAATTTAACAGATAACATAATAAAAAGGAAACAAACATGGTTTACTGTTTCAAATATATTTGTTCTGCAAATATATGCAACTTTGGCAATTTGGTATATATGAGCAGACTTTATAGTCGAGACCGCCAACACTAGCACCACATGCTAAGTAAATCCGGATTTATTAAAATCAGTCACCTCAGGAATGCCAAATTCAACACCTCCATTGAGGGCACATGCTTGAAGAGATTAACGTGCATTGATTTACTGATCTGTTTAAAAGTTACTAATACGACAGGGTAAATAGTTTCTGTCCTATTTTGGCTCCCTCTGTAGTTCTCAGATCTGATTTCTTACTAATGATTTTAGGACTGATCAATTCTAATTCCGTTTGTTTTAATATAATCACACATCAGCAATCAAACAGAATACGCACTCGTGAAAATATAAAAAAAAGTCTGCTATACTCGTTATGTTGTATTATTAACTTGACATTTCATCATATCAGATTATTCGTCTCAGATACATTTATTCATATTTAAGTGTTTTATGGTAGCGCCTACTATTGTAGTGGTATTGTAGTGCCATTTACCGTACTTAATTGCAAATAATACTCCTCTCCCAAATAAACCCCCTCCCCAGTTTGGTAACTGTTCTTGGAAGAGTGTGGGTTCTTGCCCCCTTCCTAATTTTATTTTCTCTATCTCTTTAAAATAATTTTATAGATTTAAATTTAATCACGAAACGTCAACAAAACCGTTATTCGATCTTAAAATCGATAAAACTAGGGGCAAAATATGGGAAAATAATTTACATGGAGACCCTAACTTTATGCAAAACAAGATATTGTATTTAGATGGCTTAACTTGAAACAAAACATCGATTAGTTTGTTATAGGAACACAATGTTTTCTTGCTTTAATTGGTTGTAAATTTTGCAATATTTGATGAAAAACGAAATGTTATTCTTGTTCCTAATCCATCATACGTTGCGCCTGTACTGAAGAAAAAAAGATTAATACTTAATATATTACATGTATAGAGTTAGAACAGAGAAGTTAATATATTATAGAGGTAAAATATGGAAGTTAATATATCATAGAGTTAGTTAGAAAAGTTAATATATTATAGAGGTAGAACCGAGAAGTTAATATATTGTAGAGTTAGTCAGAGAACTTAATATATTATAGAGTTAGTCAGAGAAGTTAATATATTATAGAGGTAGAATTGAGAAGTCAATATATTATAGAGTTAGTCAGAGAAGTTAATATATTATAGAGTTAGTACAGAAAGTTAATATATCATAGAGTTAGTCAGAGAAGTTAATATATTATAGAGTTAAAACAGAGAAGTTAATATGTTATAGAGTGAGAACCGAGAAGTTAATATATTATAGAGTTAGAACAGAGAAGTTAATATATTATAGAGTTAGTCAGAGAGGTTAATATATATTATAGAGTTAGTACAGAAAGTTAATATATTATAGAGTTAGTCAGAGAAGTTAATATATTATAGAGTTAAAACAGAGAAGTTAATATGTTATAGAGTTAGTCAGAGAGGTTAATATATATTATAGAGTTAGTACAGAAAGTTAATATATTATAGAGTTAGTCAGAGAAGTTAATATATTTTAGCGTTAGAACAGAGAAGTTAATATATTATTGAGTTAGAACCGAGAAGTTAATATGTTATAGAGTTAGAACAGAGAAGTTGATATACTTTAAGTAGTTTGTTTTCATGTACATGTAATTTGTTTAAGATCTAATAATATTACGTGAAATACAACAAACCATAGTATATTATTCTGCCTAGATGCAGATTCATTATATATATATACGATTATTACATTGTTGTTTTATGTTATATATTGTATCGTCTTCTAATGAATTATAGTATATGTTATTTGTCGTACATGCATTTATTATTTGACGAATCTATTTTATCGACTTACTATCCTTTTTTGTGTTGTCTTCTAATACATTATGCGATATTATTTGCACTAAATACAGTTATACCTATGTACCATGTGACATATGTTTTGCATATAGTCCTTGCCCAGACACAATACTGGTACCGTTTACCGTTAGGTTATATGGTCACATCTGTTCCCTTTTATGTAAGGGTGCTAGACACAACACAGTTGGCCTTAGTGTACACCTGTATGTCATAGATCAGACGATTTTATAGACGATTAAGTAAAGTACATGGCTTTATATGTAATCCTGGATAGCGGTAAAGTTTGGCTTTTATGTTTGGGTATACCTGCCGACTGCTGGCGAGGTTGTATTATGATGGTGTTCTGGGGTGGACTAAGCCTGCAGGAAGGCGATTAATCGCCTCACTTTTCACACAAAGTATCCCTTTTCTCACACGTTTACGCCTAAACATATCCCCCTCACTCGGCAGACACTTCGAGGGTCGAGTTGATAAAATATTTCGATTGTAGAGTTTGTTTTTATCCTCTGATTTGTTTTTCTAGGGTTGAAGCGTTTTTAAAACGCACTAAGCATATATATATATCCATAAGAGATATTGTAATAGAAATAGGGGTTTTAACATCAGATAGTCGTAGCTTGAGTTGGAATCCTTGTTTTTTTCTCAATCCTGGCGACCAACCGTGGCTTGACAAGTGATATTAAACTATTGACTATCCGACTCAGTGCTCCCCTGGGTTTACCACAAGTTGGGTACTTGAACATTGATGAAGTTGATTCAGTAGTGTTACCTTATGAAGCTATAAACAGGTGTAGTGAATGCCCCACAGCTGTGCTTATGGCTCAAGTACACCCAATCCCCTTCGAGTAAATTTCGAGTGAAGTTGTGCTTTGTCATGTGGCTATAGTGTTCACAAGCTCGAGTGTTCATTTCCTACCTGTTTACCTCCGTTACCTGATGGGATACCCCTTGTGGCTTCAGATCAAGATTTTCTTCCTGTATTACCTCTTCAACATTTTATCCAGTATATTTACATTCATGTTTAAATGATACGTCTCGAGTCAGCCACCGATTTAAAGGTAGTTAATATTTTCTAAGTGTATATTAATATGTAAATATACGATGATCTCGTTTTCACCTTGTATATGTGAGAGGCCTCCTTAGCCAGTGTGCTGTTCATAAATATCTCAACTGCAATTGAAAGGAACACTTAGTTTCTTTGCACCGAGCATATTTTCCTGTCAGAAAGCTTATTTATTTTCTTGACGTATACCGGCAGTGATGGTTCACTGGCGAAAATGATAAGGGTTTTTTTATCAATAAGGGGAATGAATATTTAGGGCAGACCAATGGTCGCAGTGAATCTCGCTTCGTTATAAAGCATGTACTTATTGTAACACGTATTAGGGGCAATAGAGTGAAGAATGACACAATTATTGTACCTTATAGAAAACTGTATACAGTCTCATGAGCCCTCGAAGCATGATTGTCATTGGTATTCTGAAGGGTCCATACAAATAATAAGTACACACATGGCTATAACGTAGCCTATACAGAACCCAATATTGAACATGCATGGTAATACAGTAGTCTTGATAGCTCTCCACAACATTAAGGTCATACAGGGTCACACAGTACTCTTAATATATACCGCCACCACAATTATGTCAAAGAGGGTCACACGTCATTCTTGATATATACCACCACCACCACCACCACCACCACAATTAGGTCATAGAGGATCACAAAAGCACTCTTAATACATACCGTTACCACAATTAGATAAAAGAGGATAACACATCATTCATGATATATACCACCTCCACAATTAGGTCATAGACGGTCATAGAGCATTCTTAATAAATACCACCACCACAATTAGGTCAAAGAGGGTCACATATCATTCTTAATAAATACCACCACCAAAATTAGGTCAAAGAGGTCATACATCATTCTTAATAAATACCACCACCATAATTAGGTCAAAGAGGTCACACAACACTAAAAATATATACTAACACCACCACACTTAGGTAATACCCGCTTTAATGTTTTCACTAACCCCGACCAAAGGAAATCATTTTTCGATCACCGCAAATTTAACCGTTATAACGTTGGTTTGGTTTGATTGTTTCTACATCCTACCAACAGCTAGGTCATTTAAGGACAGCCTTCCGGTGTATGCCATGTGGATACGTAAGTTGATAGCCTGTGTATGTGGGACATCTTCGTGTAAGCCTTCTTGTGATAGTCCGGATCTTTTGCCGATATCAAGTGTTATCACACTGAAGTATACTGCTGAAGACCCCTAGCAGAACACACCACCCGGTCACATTATACTGACAACGGGCGAACCGGTCGTCCCACTCCCATAATACTGAACGTCAAGCAGGGAGTAGTAGCTACCATTGTTAGAGACTGGTATGTCTCGGCCTGGGGCCGGAACCATAGCCTTTCCTCACAGAGACAAAAAAGTGAGGTAGTGCCAGGGGAGACAGTAGGAAGGAGAAAGTTGTTTAGCAAACCCGTATAACACTATTGTTGCATTTATGATATATACACTGTATATTATACCAACATCAGTGTTTACATCCACAAAAGTACTGAAAATATATTTTTGTACTATAACAAAGTTTCATGCAACGTCAAACCAATACTAGGTTTGACGGCAATGTTGGTACATGAAGGGACAAACGGGTGTCAAAGTTCCGAAGATAAACCATGATATTTACAGTTTGTACGAACTATTTGTCACATGACTCCGACAGTGTGTGATCAGAGATGATTTCACCGGAAATCCGGTTGTTGTTGTTGTTATTGTGATGATATTGAGACAAATGACGGGGATCACCTTTTCATCGTTTTGTTACTTGTATGAACCCTTTAATGAGGTTTTGATGTTAATCTGTCACCAAATGCTGGTTGGAAGCAGTACTCGGTCAGGTACGTGTCAGCAATCAATTTACCCCAGGTACAACTTCATAGCGTTTTAAAGGGGAGTGTGTGTAATTAGCTGGTCAGTAATTAATTAGATTAGTTTATCAGCATCGCTAAAATAGTTTTACGACAGGAAGGAATAACTGGGACGTGTTTGCTACCTTCTACCGAATCAGTAGACCTGGCGTTCGAACTAATTGAACCACATAAAGAAACTTGTAATTATGACATTTAAACTAAGTTTTTAGGGAAATTGGATCATATTAAATACAATGAAATGCTTATTCTTCCATTCCCCCAGAAAAGTCACATTAAAGCATTATTGTGCAATGTATAGTAAAGTGATTTGTTCTGGTTGATAAGTAGAAGAATGCATGTTATTTAACTCGACTTTTTGAGTGCAAACAAGACTGTGAATAGACATACATAATAATTAAAGCCGGGAGTCAAGACACAGCTACCTCCGATTCTCTGTGGAAGAAAACAGATTATATTCTTTTTATGTTGCATGTTTTAAAGTCATAGCGTCGTATAAGGTGTCTGTTTTGCCCCTATATACCAGGGCCGCGTGCCTCTGTTCTGGTGTAATGGTAGTAGTGGGTGTTACGACACTTTCACCTGATCGTATATACAATAGGAATACCACACTTAAGGACAAAAACCTATTCCAGCACAAGTTGACGGTAGTACAAAATTACACAGCATTTTTAATAGTGCAGCCTGACTATACCTTCTGATAGAAGCAAACTATAGCGACACCAGATGTGATGTTGTTACTCTAGACTCCAGACTTAAAGCAGTAGTGTTGTTTTTGACAACTCAGATTTACAACAGCGTTTGTTGTATTAATGAACTCAGATTTACTCAATCGTTTGTTGTTTTAATGAACTCAGATTTACTCAATCGTTTGTTGTTTTTAATGTACTCAGATTTACAATAGCGTTTGTTGTATTAATGAACTCAGATTTACGACATCGTTTGTTCTTTTTTAATGAACTCAGATTTACCACATCGTTTGTTGTTTTTTTAATGAACTTAGATTTACCACATCGCTTGCTGTTTTTTAATTAACTCAGATTTACCACATAGATTGTTGTTATTTCAACAAATCAATAAAGTTTTATTTTTGGAAGGTAGGTTAAATTGAGATTTTGATCCATATCAATTTAAACAGAATTTGAATAAAAAGTTATAATAGCAATATTTTATATTTCTTACATAAGGCATTGTATACAAAGGTTTTCAATATGTGTATGTCGTGTTGTAAATGAATGATATTGTGAACAGTCGCGTTGTGGTATTTGGCAGTATGATGGTGTAATATGCAATATAATTAATGGGTTTCTGGTGTAGTACAAGACGTGGTGAATGGACGAGGTCTCCAGTGCTTCTAGACTTCTACTTCACCTAGTAACCCGCCAGTGGTCTTACTGACACAATCATTCATCAACCAATAACAACACACGGGCAAAACCTGGCTAGATGCTCGAGATTTGTCTCTAGAATTCATTCTTTATAATATATAGAAACATAAATGAGACATTGATTATGGCTTAGTATTTCAGTCTTCATTCTACCCATAGTTGGAAAAACACTGCATCGTCATAGCCTTAGTGTAAATTTTGAAAGATGAACTTAACTCACACACATGTGCTTCATTTTTTTTTTTAATTTAATGATAGATAGAGTACGCCGAAAAAACTAAATGTTCACAACAAAACGCAACAATATCAACTAAAAGACACAAAAGTAAAAGGAAAGTCAACATCATTTCCCCACCAGAGAATACCAGGAAGCTGAAAAAAAAACCACATTTTGTTTGAAATATAAGTAATGTCATTTGTTACACTACGTAGGTTGATTAATTACATTGGGTAAAACCGTCCTTATTTATAAATACCTTTGCTATTTGTAACATCACGTGATACCGCACTTTTCTATAAATATTTGTGCTATTTGTAACATCATGTGATACCGCACTTTTCTATAAATACCTGTGGTATTTGTATCATCACGTGATACCGCACTTTTCTATAAATACCTGTGTTATTTGTAACAACACGTGATACCGCACTTTTCTATAAATATCTGTGCTATTTGTAACATCATGTGATACCGCACTTTTCTATAAATACCTGTGGTATTTGTATCATCACGTGATACCGCACTTTTCTATAAATACCTGTGTTATTTGTAACATCACGTTATACCGCACTTTTCTTTAAATATCTGTGTTTTTTGTAACATCGCGTGATACCGCACTTGTTTATAAATACCTGTGGTATGTGTATCATCACGTGATACCACACCTTTCTATAAATATCTGTGCTATTTGTAACATCGCGTGATATCGCACTTTTCTATAAATATATGTGGTATTTGTAACATCACGTGATATCACACTTTTCTATAAATACCTGTGGTATTTGTAACATCACGTGATACAACACTTTTCTATAAATATCTGTGCTAGTTGTAACATCACGTGATACTGTCCTTTTGATATATCAACACGTGCCAAAACATATAGGAACACCAGATTATACTGTACTTTTGTCATTTATAATTGTGTCATTCCTTTGCACTTAAATCTTCGTTAACGACAAGGTAAGTGCATTTTGAAGGATGATAAATCCAAGGCTATATAAGTTATTGTAATTGAATTCAGAATTCTTTTTATAATCCCTTGAACTTAATGCAAGAAATTGCTTAAGACTATTTTGTGTGTGTAAATAATGTTGTAGAAAGTACATGGGATAGATCATGCGTTCTGAAAAACAATAAGATTTATTCCTTCCCGATAATCCTTCACATTGTCTGACATTGTGAATGAACTTGCATTCTGTCTCTACAGACAGACAGTTATGATGGGACCGTCGTCGTGATTAAAAGCTATATGCCACACTGACGTGCCCGTGTAAGCCCTCCTGGTTTAGGAGATGACAGGATCTACATAAGCCAAACAAAAATGATACCTAAACACTTTTGAAATGTAATCATCATAAACTCCCAATTTGCTCGTTTTGCATATTTTATAAAGTGTGTTTGTGTTTGACATGAACGGTGTCATATTGTATCAATTGGAACATATAGTAAAACATGAATACATAATATAAAAAGAAAAACATTCTGCATCATGTCAGCGTTTTATCTCCTGAAGGAACTGTAAATGTCTTTATCAGAATGAGCTATCCTCTAATTTGTGGCGTCTCGTTTCTTGTTATGTCTTTAGTATAAGATGTGAAATTAATCAGAAAATCTATTTAAAGGAGAGTTATTTCTGTTTTAAGGAAATATTCTCTTGACAGATCCCCTCTCAAAAAGTGATTCATTAGTCGGACGATGACCTAGACCCTGAGTCCAGACAGTTACGTGTTAAAATGGCTGATATACAATGCATTAGAAACAGTATACGTCAGATGCCTACGATAGACCACTGGCGATACACTGGGAGGGTGTGCATTTATTTGTGCTCCACAATAATATAAGGGTCCATTTTCACTTCATCGTACTGCTTCTACATAAAACTATGATATAAAAGGAAAACATTTTGATCATATCATCTAGATGACACGTACAACAAACATGAGATGAAGTTATTTGAAAGTTGATATACGTTTAGATCAGGTTCGCGCATGTCGTCATGTTGTCGCTGAACGAAATATTCGCGAAATCGCCGTGGTGATCTGGCAGCGTTTGTCATCCTGTATGTATTATAGTAAGGACAATACACTCTTCCGACGTTATCAGTTTATAGATGTGACGTTTTCTATTCTTTCGCACACATTATATTACAACAATGAATATATAATTCAGATTCTATGCAGTTTGGATGCACATTAAATGTTGATGATGATTATATCCATGGATTATAACTTTTTTTTGTGAAAACTGTCTCCAGCTATTCTATACTTTGGATAATATTAATGCTTGTAGGTCGGTTTTATTGTCAGTTTTTTGTGTGGTTTAAGTTGTTGTTCAGTTCGTCAACTGATATACTATGTTAATTCTCAAGACATCGGCAGCATGAGGACACCAAAAATCGCCAAAAGACGCCTATTTGTCTGAAGACATAGACACAAACGAAAGATTCCGAATAATAAAGAACATATCTTGGTTTACAGACATAAAAAAGCAATGATAAACCGGAACTTGAAGGCAAAACCAAAGACGAGTTGTCTCGAATCAGACAACAACACCTTTTCATCTACAGACATAGACAAAGACGAGTTGTTCCGAATCAGAAAACGACTCCTCTCTTTATTTTGCATATACAGTTACCGTTTTTTTAATTTTAAAGTTTTGTAGACACTTCCACTGGCATTGTAGCTCAGACGGTTAGGGTAACAGTACAACAATCCGAGGTGCAGGAAACCCGGTGTAGGCGTTTTTTACATTATATGTAGAGCACTGTTTGTGATCATATGGTTTTGTTGTTTAGTACCTTTATTATTTAGTATGAAGGTCCAGCACGATGTTGCTTATTTTCGGAATATATTCATCAAAGCTGTCGTTATTCCGGGTAAACAGTGTCACTTGTTGATTAACAGTGTCTGGCAGTGGTACGTGGATCTTATTCGTTTATTCATATCTATAAAGCAAATATTGGTTTTGCTGATTAATTTCAAAACAATTCATCTGTTATTAATATCGTAACACCCAGTTGTTAGTCAACCATCGTACATGACACATTTTGAATGAAATGTGTAAGAAAATTAAAATTATTGACAATTTATTTTATTAAAATTTGGAGTTTTGCAGCTTTACATGAAAATAACTAACAGTCCCTAATATAGTTTCCCCAATATTATTTTGAAGATTTAATATCAGACATAAATACTGATTATTTATTTTATAAAACTTTGATATTCAAAATTAATTTCCGTTTGTTGGCTCAAGTTTCTTTTTCTTGTGATGAGAGTTTTCAGCGCGATGATTAAATTTTTTTGTCGACGCTATATTTCAGTTGTCGATTTATTCATTGAATTCTTTCTTTCTTGTAACCTACTGTTTAAACGTTCATTCTTATCTGGGTTGACACGTGCACGTGGCAAGCATTCGTACACTCGTACTGGTCATAACAGTTTTACTCCCAGAGCAATCACGATGCACACGTCCTACTAAATTATGTGGAATGAAAATATTGACCGGTACATGTTTTTATCGAGAATTTATGAAAGACTTTCATAATTATCAATAAGACAAGGAAGTTGTGTTTTCACTTTGTTCAATTAGCCTATTGCGTAAACTTTTAAGACGAGATACATTGCGTTTTCAGTATTTTTACCAACACCTACCTGTTTAGACTATCATTTTAGATCGGTCGTCAGTCGTTAAATTCTAACCATGTACTAATAAAATACTTTTTCCAAAAAATGAGGAGGGTATTTGAATGAATGTATTAAATCTATATCTGGTGTATCTGTTCGTTTTGGCTGTACCTCTGACACTCCTGCCCTTCGTCGACTTGCCAGAACGTGCTGAAATGCCACACATAGAAACAGCCAAAGCCAGCTATAATAAATACAACTTTTATCGCGATAAAATGAAGCAAAAAAGGGTAAATAGCTATATGATAGGCCATTAATGGGAAGAGAAAGCCGAAATGTAACTGGATATTACTAGTTATATCCATCGGCCTGAAGAAGGAATTACTGCGACAAGTGTAGTACTTGATATGATGTACACCTACAGCTCGCCCGTCTGACAGTTGCATGCCTTTCACTTTACCTACCACGGTATGCATTTGATAACTGCACAGCGTTTTGATAACGAAAACTTGCAAAATAGGTAATACTAATTTGACACTTTAAGGCGAATTTGCTATCGTGTGTGACATCAGATCAAGTTGTTTGTCAGGCTTAAATGTCAGACGTGGTAAATTTAGCAAAGTCCATTGCATGTCATAAATCTTATTGGTAATATGAAAATTATACATTTATCGTAAAAATAATGCTTGATCAGAACTATGTGCAAGTTTTATGGTCTCAATCTAAGTCACATTCAGAAATACTTTTTTATCTTTGTGCGATATGAAGAAAGATGTTTTTTGAGTAATCTCATTGGTGTGCTTTCTTATTGTGATCGGCAATGATGACTGTTCTCACTTTGAGGACTTGATGTTCACTTGGATATGACTAAGATTTACATGACGGGTGTCGTCGATGATGCAGAGGACGCTTACTCTTCTGGAACACCTGGTCTTATTATCTTGTACTTTTACAACGGTCTCCATGTCAATCTTTCCCTAATCATATTTTGCCCTTGGTTTAATCAATTTTGAGTTCGGATTATGGTTTTTTGACGCTTCGGTATTCCTGATTTTTGACATCATGGACGGTCGATACGAAATGTCTTACGGACATTGACCAAACAACAAGTGTTATCGAAGTCATATGCATGATTCGTTATTATTCCATTCTGGATGTGATAGTTACATTGGGAAAGTGCTGTGAAAGTTACAGTTACTTTAAATTTGCGAGTTCCCTTATTTTGCGGATTTGCTGGAAAATTGAACATCGTGAGATTTGTTTTGTGGCTTTCAGGTCAAGTGAATATCTCAGAAAGTATCTATTACATAACAGGTTATATGTATGCGTAAAAATTGTTAACCACGAAATCTAGAAAATTGCAAGGCCCTTATGGAGTCCGTCAAAGCATGCTTTACCTCACATATCCGAAACACATCTGTGACATGTACAGCACAGGAATGCGTCCACATTGTCTCGCCAGCATAATGAAACAGGACAAAATGTTTTTGTCGTGAGTTCATGCTGTGCGACACGCCTGCCCTGTAACACGCGTACACGGGTGGCGTAATAGGCCTGTTACGCAACCTGTTGCTTGTCTGGCTCACGAGGTGTGAAGAGTCCTTGTTTAGGAACAAAGAGGCCACACGGCCCCATGTGGCGCTCTGTCAAACCTGACTTATCTACTACGACTATCTACCACAGAGTGTTTAATTATTTTAAATGCCACTATCTATTAACGTTGATATATGACTGTGTCACGTAATACACTGTGTACATTTGTAGGTCAGTATGTGTCTGTTTGTGTTTGTCATACGAGGAAGTCTGCTTTAATAGCAGTTTTTGTGTTAATATCATCGCCCTCTCCTAACCTAGAACATGTGTCATCGCTACACGTCTAATATTCATCTTCTTAATAAAACCTGCATCAAACTAACGTCGTCGTGGGATCGTCATTTATACCAGCATCTACACTTTGGTCAGATTAAGTTATAAGTCTACGCTGGTTGATATAGTATGCGTGTAGTAAGTTAGAGAGTATGCATGCACTTATTATACACTTCATATTAACATAATGGGCTTCATTGTACGTGTGGTCCTCATTGAAAGAAGAGAAAAAATGTATAAAGCTCGTAAAAATCATGTATAGCCAAAATTAAGAAAACAACTTGTGCTCCTTTAGTGTTGTGTATTATCGTCAATCACCTATAGTAGTCATATTTAAAAAAAAACAATTTGGGGACTCTGCGTTTTTGAAAGGGCAGTGCTGGTACGGAATGCTGGTACCTACAATCCACGTCATATTCTGAGTAACGTTGGTATACCGCCCAAAGGTGTAGAGTTCATTTTCGCTGTATACTCTCATACCTGTTAACTACTCAATCAGGAGAGGTCGTATGTACAATTAGAATAATAATGTGATCATAACGTTAACGAGGACACATATCACAGCAGGCACTAGGTGATCTCCTGTATTACTGGGGACGGTGGTACTCGGCTGTATGTATTTGAGGGGGGCTTCTTATGATTTCGGCATTTAAAGAATGAACTAATTAAGAACTTATGCCAGATATGGATGACTTTAATACCTGACCATATATCCTAATTAAACATATTTAGTTTCAATATTTAACCCCATAGCTTGTTAGCCATTATGACGTCGAGGACCCTTGGGGACCACACGGTACAAGATTGTCTGCAGTTTATAATACTCCAATGAAACCAAAACAATACCAAACATCTCTGCAGGACGATTTTTAATGTTTGCCGATGACGAGAAGACGCTAATGGCTGGTCGGGTACGTTACTGGATACGTCGATCGTAGCTACTGGGGGTGGATCGAATTCAAGGCCAGAGGCATGAATAAACTACAACACCTGTTACATTCCAGCTACGCACTGCTGTCTCATTATAAGCATACCACCCGAAATCTGTAATGGAACAGAGGATACACAAAGTTTTCTATTTATATATTAAATGTATTGTTTCGTCCATTCTGTAATCAGTATGTGCCCTATCAGAATACGATACATAGCGATACTGTTGATATGACTATATAATTATACCACGTATCACATGTATAATTCGGCAATGTGCTCGCTAGGTACTATTTATGTGTAGTGCAAGATAGGTACACCTCTATTTCTAGTACCACTCGTGTGACATTTGGCACGAGGTATTTACCAATGTAGTCAGTTTTACCTTGCAGGAGACTTAACTTAATGTACCATTTGTAAAATTAACGGTGTTCAATGGTCCTCAGTTCGCATTTGGCGTCTATATCCTCACCTCCGCGTCACTTGTTGAAAAGTCACATTCATAAGATTTTACACAAGTAATTATATTGGCTCTATCAACGTCATCATTTCTTGGTCCAGTTCTTTGAATTCCAGACAGTTTCCGCTACCTTTGTTCAAAGCCCTTTGGTACATATTGTTTTGGCAAGGATCAGCAGCTTCAAGTCCAAATTAATCGTACAACTAAACTTACCTTTTACCATATTGTAACTTGTTAACACCCTACTTAGTCTTTGCTTATTGTTTTTGCATTATCATAGCAAAAAAAACACCACCAATGTTCTGCCTGTTTTGAGAGCGTAGAGTATTGTAATAATAAAACTTTTTTGTTACGATACCTTCATCTAGAAATATAAACCGTCATTACTTTGCTTTCGTTCATTGATCCTTCACAATATGACATTTAGTGAAATCTTTCTAAAAAATAGTTCATGTAAATAAAAACGTTGCTAGGTTATCCTAGACTTAATGTTTGAATATGATGGATTATTCACGTCTAATTACGACCATTGCTAAGGTCGAAGTTTATTTAATCTTTTTATTCAAACGAGGCAGCATTCGTTAAGGAGCTTATCAGGATAGGTAACAAAAAAATCTTATGTCGACGATGAATTATCGATAAATAACAAGAATTTTGCTGACCAAGTCGATCGTATAGATTTTTTTTTCTGAGTTGAAATAAAAGCCCGAAAAGACTTCTACATCAGCTGATTACCTCGGTCTTTATTTAGCATAAATAACTTGCTAGTTTTTCAATCGTTAAATGTCTCTGTCTTGATTGATGACGTAACACACATATGCTGCACCTGTTAAATAGCATCCCTGCTTCTCCAATCTTTGGTGCTCGCATGTCGTAGTTGATTCGTTATTATAGGGTTTTCTCTAAATATCGAGATATTTGTGATAGATGTCAGCTGCTTACGTCACAGGGATTCAAGTAATGCAGTTTCCTCAAGACTACAGGCAAATTTTACGATCGCAAGTTCATTGAAAAATGTTTTGTACCCTTGTTTGATAATTATGAAGGTTGACGTTTTTGAATATGACCAAATATGCAATGTTTTTAAATATCTCAGTTCTCACATTGAGGACATTGCATTTACTAGGGTGTGACCTTGATTTACATGGCGTGTGTCGTCGATGAAGCAGAAAATGCTTACCCTTCCGGATCACCTGGTCTTATTCTCTTGAACGTTCTCAAGGGCACCGTGTAGATATTTTCTTTGTGTGTATTTTGTCTCTAGTTTAATCGATTTTGAATTAAAAACAATTTGGTATTATCTTCATTTTTTCTTCAATTTGTTCAGAACATTAATCATTGCTATAAATTACATTCAGTATAAAATACTGACTTATAATATATTTACAATAAAATACAAGGGAATTGTATACTTGATAAATACGCATGCTTTTAGTATATATCAGCTCACCGGGCCAATATGGGCAATTCTTCGCTAAGCGGGCCAAATACACTGTATCAGTCCGCTTCCGAAATTGCCGTGACGTCATAAAACGTTCATGACGTTACAACAATCGAAAATGGATAGGAGGACAGATGTTAACGTTGAAATTGGCGAGAAAGTTATGAAGTCTATCGTATCAAGAATACTAGAGCTTGATGAATTAATAAAAGAAAAGAAAAAGAGACATAAAGGAAAACGCCGATGTAGAGGAACAGGTAAATAATTCCGAATCCATTGCTAATGGTATGAATTATGGTATGAATTAAAAACAGAAGACCATGAACCATCACAAAATTCAAAGAATATAATAAATAGAATATGACATAGTCATTTCCATATCAGGCCTTGTATCAACCGTCGACCCAATATCGACCCTTGGGCCTGCGGCCCTCGGGCCGATATTGGGATCTCGGGTTGATACAAGGCCTGATATAGAAATGGCCATGTAATATTCTCTATTTATTGAGTATTGGTTTTAGGGACAATGATTTTGATGTGAAATATTATTCAAACTTGGACGAGGTTTGTTTTGAGCATTATGTTTGTTGGGACCATGTACTTTGTAGGTTCCTTAGGAAAACATTCTAACCAATCTTGACTTAGAGTACATCAAACAGTAACACGTGATCAACTTGTTGACCAAAGCTTTAGCACAATATAGCAAGTAGTGTTATTTGCTTTGATGCCTTGCCCTAATCCCCTCCGCGGAGTTGCTCAAAGAACATTCAAGTGGCCAAAAACAAAGCCCAAGGAATCAGAAGACAATCGCGAAGTTAATTTAGGATTTCAACCACTCTAATCGTGACAAAGATAACAAAACTTATAAATCGTGAACTGTAACTGTTTTTACATAAGGAAAATCTCTATTACAGCGCGGATGACACAAGAGGTATTTTGTTTCGCACCATACCTGAATGTTCCACAGGTTGTCAACCTTCCGTGTAGTAGGTAGGGGGCGTGAGATGTAAACCTGTGACAGCCACTCAGAACATAGTGATCACACCCTGCTACAACAAGGATACATGTTATACCTTATGACTGTTTCTTGCACACTAATGTGTGGGGAAGACCACGTTTCTATCACCGAATGACAACATCAGCGCCAACAGGTCTTAAAACATGCTTTTAATGACGCTTTGTTAGAAAGGTCAGATAAGGAAGTAAATCATTTTCATAAGAATTTGCTCTTATTATGTTTCTTTCTGGGAAATCAACATTATTAAATCAATCTCGATGAAAGGTTTTGCAACATTATTGATCGTATATCAATTTGTGGCATCACCGACATTTAACTGTCTAATTTCATGTTCTGATTAACTTGGCCTACACGCTCGTTTTCCTTCCCTGCATGTTTTAGCATCTATGTAGGTCTTAGGAATACATGTCGCAAGTCATTATGTTCGAATTCAAGATGAAGGTCAGCGAACAGATACTTTGTGAGGTCACACGCTACACGTGGTTTGGCGAGAGTGTCAGAAATGTGTCAGGCCCATTTGATTCCCACAACAGTTTCCAGGTGACTGGCCGTCCAGGTTGGCATTCATAGGTGTAGACTTTTCTCTATACTTCTTTATCGCAACAGTAAATAAACAAGGACAAACGTATAAAGTCCCTGTTTAAACGAAAGAAAAATCAATGTTATTTCATCATTTCTTGATATATTTGCATTGTCCTTTTTTAATGTTTGATATTACAAAAATACTTAATGTTCTCGGTAGTTTGTTTTCTATTATGTATGTAATTTTGTCAGTTGAATGTTCGGGTTTTAAGATCGGTGAGAATCATTTATAAATACTTTTCCGGAAAAGCTTTGAGAATTAATGTATGTACTGATGAATATATAGTTTTAATTCAAATGTTATCTCATTAACCAATCATCTAAGCAACTTAATTCGACTGGAAAATTATATTTTTAAAAAAAGTATGTGGAAAGTATGAAAGGTTAAAACATACCATTGTAGTATTTTGAGAAACATATAAATGTATCGAGACCATTAGACAGACTATTTCTAATGAATTACAAGATAGTCACAGAAAAGGTCAAATGCCTCGACCGTTTTAACATTTCAGCACCCAGCCAAATATACACGTAACCTTTAAAGAATATGTTCAAGACATTGGAAAAGGTATAATGCTGTTCCCAAGCTTGTTTAGACTGGATAAAACAAGACCTTTGGTATTAGTCAAGATTGCTTCTGGCTCTATATTAACCGGACTCCTGGGCAGATAATGTATTATGTCGGTTCTAACTCTGGCAAATCTCATCAAACAATCAGAGGCAATTTTACCTCGATGTACAAACAACACGTCTTTGTAAAAAAATACACGTGCGCTGGTCAACAGGTGTCCAGTGATATCACAGTACGTTATATGTAAATACATATAACAGGAGAACCTACAATTGAAACTGAGGATCGAGTAAAGTAGATTTGAGAAATAAGACTTTAATGAACACAATAAAACAGAAACTTTGATATGTTGTCTATATTGGGGTTTCGCACTCAAAATCCAACTCAATGGCCCAATGAGCAGAAGTGGATAGCTTCTGATTTGTCGTTTAAATGTTGTATTGAAATGGTAGCCGCGGACTGAACACCTGTGGACGGCCCTACTCTCGTTGGTGACTGCCTCCATTGTGCGTTCTGTCTTGCCGATAACATGGCAGCCCCGCAAGGGAACAGCCCTTTTTTGACCCTCAGTGCGCAATTAATCGGCCGTGAGATACGTGTCCAAAACGTCCTTAGTGTGCGGTGAAAGACGTCACCAATACCACAATACGATATATAGGGTCGATGATTTGACTGAAGACAGGTGGTTATATATACATCAAGCGTAATTACAAGCTCTTTGTAAAATGAAAGAAGTAGGATGGAATTATCGGTATTAACGACCAAACGACCGCCGTTCCTAACTGGCTTCTTCTTGGACGACAGGGTGCAATAACGTAATCAGTAACGACGGATAAACAGATGGTTTTAATTCACTGACTGCAATAAGGGCAAATCGACATTCAATTATGGCGAGATGTCTAAATGCCGACAGGGCCACATAATGCTGTCACTGAAAAATATTCACGGCACATTTTAGTGCTGTCCCCGTTACAAAGTGACATTTCAGTGACTGACTTCGCCAACAGCAAATTGATGTACTTGTTCCTTAGTATTACATGTTTTTATTTTAATTTATTATGCCTACTCTGATGACACATGAGTGTTATTGTTTCATAACCATTACCTTGATCGGTTACCTCCCCCTTGCACCGATTTCTTAAAACTTCTCAATTTTTAAATAAATATTTACACGGAGACCCTCGAAAAAGTGCAAATTATTCAAACCATTTGTTCAAGAAGAGTAAGCGTCTTCTGCGTCATCGACGACATCCGCCATGTAAATCTTGGATATATCTAAGCAACCGTCACGTCCTCAAAGTGAGAACCGAGTCATCGTTCTGAATCATAACAGTAAGCACTCCAATGAGAATATAATATATATTAGTTAAATGATATAATCTAAGAAATGATATAATGTAAACCCAACATATTTGTTTTAATTTATTCTATATATAATAAAATTACTAGAGAAAATACACTGCCAATCATAAAGTGGAACTTACATCCCTACAACCTGCAGGATAACATGTCTGTGATAAAGGGCGCTGGGAAGGCATATATCCCGTTGATCTGATGTACCTGTTCTGTCTTTCTCACAGTACTGTGTGGTGGAGCGTTGTACAGTAAACGATTCTGTGTTACAGCGGTAGACGTTTAAGTGACACACTAATTGAATGTAAATTGAAAAATCTTCCCGAATCAAATGACTGGAGGAAACAATCTTAAGCACTTACATCAAACCTATTTCAGGTTAAATGTACATAAATGCTCATTTCAATTTCCAACAATTTCAAGATGAGAACACCTGTGGAAAACTCCAGGTATGACAAGAGGTGTGCGAGGGACAGATCCCCGTAACCATTAACCCATAGAGCTTTGTCGTCCACGAACAGTCCGAGAGGTCAAATAAGTGCACATTACCAGTCTCTGTAAACAACAATGAAGATCGTTCCATCAAAACCACTCCGAGGTGACTAGAATTACAGTCAGTGCGTTAATGCACTCGGCCATATAAATAACAGGATGAGATGGATAGTTGGTGAAATATTGAATAATAAATTTCGCGAAGTCAATAATTCGCAGCTTAATCTATCAAAACAAATTCGCACGGCTATCGCAAATCATGACCAAGAAAATATTTTAAGGTTGGTCGATGGAAGTAATTTCATTATCCAATTCAATTTAAATTCAAGTCATTTTTGTTGACGCGATGTTTTTGCTTGCCTATATATTTGTTCTTTCATTTTCATAGTTTAGATATTTTCGTTAAATATGTATTTTTTACGATCAAGATAAGGTGTAATAACCATAACCATATCACTGATTTTAGGTACGAATATTTGATAAGGCCAGTGTGTATCGGGGTCATCTAATATTATATCATTATTAAATAACCGTAAATCTAAAGCTTTCAAAATGTGACTGGAACGCTCTGATTTATTTCAATCGCATTCCATTTCTAGCTTTGAAATTTCATCAAATTAAACTTTACTGGTGGTAGAAATGTACCGATAATCGAGATCACGTCACATCGCTTATTCCACCGGTCCCAAGTTATTTCATCAAATCACTTAAAAGGTTTCACGATAAACATTAAATTGTCAACCTAAAATACATAAGAAAACGTTCAGCATGATTGTCGATTGAATTTTATATAAGTATGACAGCTCTAAATAGGTTTATAAAAACGGGCCTTTAAACGTTTCTTTTACAACACACTCATCAATTTTTGATCTGACGTGATTTGTCTTCTAACGAATGTAGACTTGGTGTCACCTTTTCCGACCTGCGACTTCATTTCACTGACTGATTTATTTGTCCTAGCCATGGTTCATAAACAAAGGAGACCGGTCTGTTGTATGTTTCCAATAAAGGATAGTGAAACAAAGAATGGTGAAAACTAATCACTTCCCCCTAAAACTGCTATACAGAAGGCAAATTATTCCTGAAAAGGGCGGCCGAGGATAACAAACCATGTATGATTTAATAAATTGATAAGTATAATTGGTGGTACAGTACATACTTTTAATTTGATTTAATTTAGCAGTTATGTATTAACTTCATGGGAAAAAACAAACCAAACAACATAACGTTATATTAAGCGCTATGATGTCCACAGACCTATATCGTATTGAATTAACAGGTGAGAAGCAAAAAAATAAAATACATAGTTTGAAGCTGAAATGCCCTCAAGTGTATTTATATTGACTTGGATGTTGTAGAAACGTTAACCATAGCTAAGACCTCATTTTGACCTTGTTTTGTAACTATACTAAGTAATATCACATTGTACGATAAAACACAGCTCCTATTCACAAGGCAGTGTAACAATACAACCTTTAACTTTGTATTGGGCATGTCCCGGTCACATCTCTGATAATAACAAGTCCATTGTTTTATCCATCATTTGCACATCCTGAGGAAAAAAGTTGTTTTCATATTCATTAAAAAAACAACTGTATTTATCTAATTTGAGTTTTAGTAGCAGAGCTTTTTCGTTCAGTGTTTCAAGGAACTTATTGTTTTTAAGCACATCATGAAATAAGCTACACAAAAGTGTCCCTTTCTTATATTTAGTTTTGATTAGTGTCACTTTCTTCAAGCAGAGAATGTTTAATATTCATATATATATTTGATTAGTTAATTGCATACTTGCATATTAATAAAGCCTATGCATAATCAGTGTATATATATTTAAATGACCGTATGTTAAGTAATAGTTTATATTTGACACGTGTGATTTAGACTTATTGATATAAATTATCACTATGTTATGTTATGACATATTAAGATAACCAAATTGCACTGTGTGCGTTCATGATCGTAATTAATGAACATTCGAAATAATTCGGGTTTGCTATCTACAAATGTATGCTTAAGCCTTTATGCGCAAATGATGCAGGGATTTCGGTTATTTCCTTTTCTCTTAATGTGTAACGATCCCGAGAAAAGATTTTATAATGGGCACAACGTTATCAGAATCTGTTTTCTTTCTCGTTTGATATCAAGTCAGAACGATCTGCACTAAAGAGGCAGAATTTCTCAATGTCTTTTCTGTAGCTTTGGGACAAAGTCAAAACTATCTGATCTTTTTGTGTCATATTTAGTCTTTTAGACCTTAGCACTGCTCGAAAGACGCACGTGTTCTCAATTAATCAAAAGCTATTTTATGACATTTATAGAGAAAACGAGTTGATTTAAAGTCAACAATGAGTCTATGGTCGTGTGTTTATGAGAGGCTGTGGTATGTTCGTGTAAGCCTTCTTATGATACTTTTTGCCGATTTAAAGAGTTATCACAGTGAGGCATACTAGCGAAGGTCAAAAGCAGAACACCCCATCCGATCATATAATACTTACATTGGATGAACCAGTCGTTTTACCACATAGGCTTCCTCACAGGGGCGAACGCTCAACTAAATGCAAAAATGGTGTCAATGGAGACTTTAGGAAGGAGATAATTGTTAAGTTAAAAAAGAAGTGAAAATGTAATGTCAAATTTAGTTGTCTCTCACGATCCCGCAACGAGGCAGTAGGTACAATTCTTACGCCCTACCTGTCCTCAGCTTCTGGTCTCGTGATTTGTCGAATACATGACTTTCTGTCCATAAAGATATGTTTATTCATCTGGTTAAAAAAGCGAATCATGAAATTGTTATATGAAAACATTCCCCTGTATAAGTAAGCTCCGATTGGGTACATCAAGTTCATATTTCATAAATATTATAATTCTATATACACAACAGGTTCATATAGCTTTTACTAACATCCTACAGAGTCTGAACTCTTCAGCAGAAAAGGGTTAAAAAGTACAATTGTTGGTGCCATTAAGAGCACGTTAATTTATATTTATGTCCACACATTTCTCCATAAATTCTGTTCTCAGCTTCTGGTCTCGTAATTTGTCTGTTAATGAGTACCACACGGAGTGATTATCTCTAACTGTCCCCGGGGAGGCGCATATCATGTTGTGGGCGGGATGGCAAGCCATCAAACGTCTATGTCGATAACAGGTTATATATATATACTTCGTATAAATGAGTATCGCTATTAAAGATTTCTTTTCTGAAATATAATATACCATTAGAAAAGCATTTATCAAAGTCGTTTCCCAGGGTATGATTGTTGAGATAGAACTCTTACATTTTGTGGTCAATTGTAATGGATTCATATATCAAAACTGTCTAGTTTATGTAGTGCAAGCTCCCAGACACTCCTAGCACTTCCCAATGTATTCATTCACAGCCCTGGCAAGTCTGTTTCTGTATAGGCGGTGATGAAGGATGAGCGTGCCGCCACTCATTGTGTTGACATAGATCACTCGGGTTAATTACATTCCATTACCTTATCTGTTGTTCAGTGTTTTTTTCAAAACCACGCAGAAAAGAAACAATTTCATATATACATGTTTTATCCTGGATTCGTACAAAATGTACTTTTGTCGTATCCAAGAAAAGTCTTTGTGATAAAGTTTTGAGATGTGTAGAAATTAGAACGAAACCAAAATAAAAGTTTTATTACAGAAAGTGACAATGCACAAAAAAATGACATGATGTTGTTGGTTCGAAGCATTTCCTTTTTCTGTACTACATAAACTTAGGAACAACTTTGTATTACGCTTATTGGTGACATTATGATTTGAGAGTGACATCACTACGATTATACCTAGGCTAATATTGAAGTTTCCGTGGCAGAACAAATTGACACTTCTCCTTTATCTAGTGGTAGGACGCCAAGCCAATGGCTGCGAATTCGAGTCCCGGCCACGGCACTTGGGTTGTATCATTGCTCAAAATACTATACTCCGCCTGTTCCAGTCTACTTAGTTAAACGGTATATAAGAACCTCGAATTGTTATTATTAGTCATAATTAAAACATTTGGTCTTTCGCAAAATTCTCCATTCACGTTTTCATCATATAAATTTTGCTCTAGCGTCATCGATTAAGACTTTGTTGACGCCAATGCATTTTCGGTTTTAGCTGATTGCTATATCTGCATCGCTGATGAAAATCGCGATGCATTGTTGAGAATCATTATAGCAGGTAAATTGGTACTATAATTCTTTACCTGTTACATACTGTGACAGATGACGTCGTACGAAAGGTTCAAAAAGCTACTAGTATGAACCAACGTGTTACATACTCAAATCGCGTTCGTCCGTCCTGTTGCTTGTTCATATTGTTAAAATCTCACGAACATGTTATTCAAAGATTAATAGTTCCCTCGCAGTGTCAGAATGTTTGTCAAAAAGTCATTGCGTTTTAATGTGGGAGCTTTTTTGTGCCTGATTCCAAATTGATTGGCTCGTTAGATGCCAATGACTCGAGGAATCTCAGATATGCGATCCATGTAGCTTATCACTATCCACTAGTAATCAAAATGACTTGTACGAGTTTGGACTTTTAGACCCCTGTACAAACACTATCGCTCAGCTTAATGTCATTTGCAATACAGAATCGTAAAGTACCATTACACCAACCTGGAAATGTAACTGTTACACATCCTGATCACACCAAACTAATTGAATAAAGCATTATAGAATTACACACCGATCGTTGTCAGGTTGATTTCTGTTATTTATCTACTGTCGACATGGATTTCTTGTTAAGATATCATTGCTTTTAATGAAGTCGTCCAGATGCCGGGACCATGTGTAAAAACCAAGGATAACTCGCCGACGTGCCTCATTGAGACTGCACGCGTTGGTTGAGCCGCTGAGCGTGCTGATGGGGAAAGGCCACCAGATGTGCACGTGCGTTAGATTGATCGTGATGGTGGAGGAGGTGTTTATGGTTGTAGAGAGGGTAATGCTACGGTACATTGTACTTAAAGATATATCAGTGGTGTGTCCTCAAAACGCCGTCTTTATAGGCCTGCGGAACTTATAGTTTAGGACGTCGTGTCCTGGACCTATTCAATCCGGATAAACGAACCACTCCGGACTCCCTAGACATGTTCGATCTAGGCTAAACGTCACAACGCTGGTGGTTGGGTGACACAGTGTACAGCTCACCCGCCTTGCACTGAAACGACCTTATTCAATTCCTCGAAAGGACTGTATGGACACCGGGTAGTTTTAATTTCATTCCACATAAAGACCCCTTACGCTGTTTTTTTTGCAAGCTTGAGTTTATTTTAAAAATTGATAATCATTATCATTGCATATTGATAATACCTGTTTTTTCTACTTGCTGCAATATGATTCGCCCTTTTGCTCAGATTCAGATATTGTAGTAACGTGTTTCATTGTCTGATTGACAAAATTCGGTCTCCTGTTATTCTGTTTATCAATCGCCCTGACATCATTCTTCGAATGCACTCTATATTTACTTTTCATTTGGCTGTACAAGAATTTCAAAGTCAAGAAAGAAAAACAAACAAACACAGTCCTACCCAATTTATTATGGTTGCATCGCTGAATAGGATTGTGACAAGCCATCATACGTACTACAATCGTTGTGTCATATCCTACATGTATACACCGAGTCATTACGTGAGGATTCCTAGCGACATCCGAACCACAAGCCTACTAACGGCCAGTCCCTTGTTCCCTCACCAATTCCTTATCGGGTGCAGGTGTTAGTGAAGTACCAATATCTCCACTGTATCGGTATATACCCATCTGGGTATTGATATTGAATGAGCTCTCCAGGCTTGTCATTCAGTCCAAAACAAATAGGGCGATGACAGAGTGATAAGTTCACCACAGGTGCTAAAGCTAACCCAGAGCTTAGCAGATTTGACAAACTGCTAGTTAAAACTATCGCCAAGAGTTCTCAGTCATCTGGTTGAATGACTACTTGGACACTTGTATAGGAGTAACAATCGATTAAGGTCCCGGGGACCTGTTACGGCCTAGTAGGGGTATAGAACCTGTCACTACCCGCAGCAGGGGTATATCCTCCTTACACATTTACATGGCTTAAGATGCAGGGTGAACATTTCCATTAATTGCTGGTTCATAAAAGATCATTGTCAGTCAAACCTAAGTATACGTTATGTCACTTCATTTCTGAATTTTTAAGTACGACTGATCTTTGCCTGTTTTGATGGCTGTTATATTTGTAATCCATCCTTTTGGAAACCCGTAAATACGCATGATACATTTCTTATATTTCAAGAAAAAAAATACCTTTTCGCATTGAAAGTCGAACGCGAAATCAAGCCTCAAGACCATACATGTTATTATGTATATTAACGGATTTGTTTATAATTTCTTTGATCAGTTTTTTTTCAAATTTGGTATATAAATTTTTAAAAAAAAGACCGGAATAAAAAGACTCATAGATGCCGAAGAATAAAACAAATATAATCTGATTAAGCTAGGAGCAAAACATGAACAAAGGAAAGGTTTACCCAGAGACCAATGACAAAGTATTAGAGTATTAGACCAGGTGTTTCGGAAGAGTAAGCGTCTTCAGCTTCATCGACGACACCCGCAATGTAAATCTACGTTACATCCAAGTAAATTTTACATTCTAAAAGTGAAAACATTCTCAATAGCGACAAGTAAGCATATTACTGAGCATATGCTAAAACGCCCACCCTCATATCACACAATGATACATGACATCATGCAAATGATTGATATTTCGTTATTTTTCCTTTACAAAGGTATATAGAATGAATCCGATTTGTTGATACATATATCATGTTGTTTCATGATCTACATGGCATGGGTGTTCTACCAAAACACTATAAATCTACTCGGAGGTTAGATGTCCTTGTCAGGGCCTTGATCACTGTGTACTGTACATTAAACATGTTCTCTCTTGTTGGACGAAGCCTGACGAGTGTGACACGTTTTAGGGAATGATATTCTCGGGCTAGATTAATTTGCTTCTATATCTTTATTGATGGTTTTATAATCATTCAATGCATTGTTTGAATGCATCCTAGTGAATCCTGAACTCACAAGTCCAGCACCTGTTTCATTGCCATGGTTCTTTTGCGCTGTGTATGTATATTGTGTACGATATTCCTAACTATAATGATTAATAACGTACACTTCAGTGAAAATGATACTGATATCAACCAAGCCAACATTGGTCTAAGTGAGTAGTACGCCAGGACGTACTATACCATACATTGTCGTGTAACGCTGCACTCACCCACGGCTGATGAATATCTGTTTACAAATTAATTATGGAGAAAATTAAATAAGAAAGAGAGTTACAGGTCTGATTGCATCAAGTTTTACCTTTAGCAAAACAATAAATCATTGTTTCCAAAGGTCCCTTATATAATGTGCCTTAGAGGGGCGTGTCCTATAATGTTGCAAAGGTGGGCGTGTCTGGCGATGTATATCTTTACCTTATGTGACGGTCCGAGCTATACTATATCACATCACCACAAACGAGAAGGGCCACAAGTTTATTTGTCAGCACAGCATTTACGTTTACCAGGAATTTCTTTGAACATTTTGATGTACAATTTTGAGAAAAAATCTGAAAAAACCAACGATTCCACATGTAATTCAAGTCAGTGGAATATTTGAGACCAGTAGTGTTTTTACTTGGATTTAAATTAAAGCTGTCATAAATATTAGATTTCGTCCGTGAGAACATTTATTTGAAAAGAATAACCACTTTATTTGGAAGCCGATCTTATTTCAAATGACACAAGGGGAAATTCGACTTTCTTTTCTGTATGCAGGCGCCACGAAACTATCTGATAATGCACAAAAACTAAACAAAAATGAAAAGAAATATTTTTATTGATTTCCGTTCCAATATATATCGTTTGTGGTTGGCTCGTGCCGTGAAGAGTAGTACATGGTGTACGCACATACCAGGCAGATCATACACCCAAGTGTTTCTACAGGAAAGTACAGCATTTCTTCACATGCACTTTTCCTTCGGTTTGTTGTCGGCCGGGGTTGTTTATGGTAGATGAACTTGTAAACACACTGCCTGCAATTATGTAACGAGCAAAGCATACGTTTATTTTGATCTTCGTTAAAAGAGAGGTACATGATATACTACAACAGATTCTCACAGCCGTGATGTATAGAGGACTGCAGCCTACCAGGTTATTATTAGTCATTCTTATGTTGTACTATAGGTTAATATGACGCATCCCCACGACCGTTTGTCTTTACAAATATAACATTATATATTATTGAAAATTGCGTTTTTAGACGAAATCAAAAAGTAAAAAGGTTTTCATTTTAGCTTATAAAAATACTATAACGAATTACTCGTTTAGGCTCTTGTTGAAACAGGATAATCTGTAGGGAAAGCGTGAACTTGACCGAAACCCCCCTCACACGAGAAGTGAAACTGCTGGTACATAACGCTGGGCTTTGATGTCGTCATGTGTGTAATTGTATTATTGACGGTTTTCGTCTGAATCCTCTGCTTTTTGTGACATCGTCTACGATGAACTGAGTTTCATCAGGTAATACTGGTTTATTGTTGTGTATAATAACTAGAGCTAGAAATAAAACGTTTTGCCGAGATCAACTCGATAAATAGTTGTCAGATTCTTGGATAAATTTCGTTGCACGTATCATATTTTATAACTATACCTTTCTGTGTTTGGACATTTGAAAAATCCGCGAATGAGCAACGCATTGTTACATGACGTCATATTGGCAATCGCGTCCCTATCATTAACCACCTGTTGTTAACGTTTTCGGGAGTGTATGTCTCATAAATCAAAAGTCACCTATAAGAAAACCTAGTTACCAATACACCGAAGTTAAGTTTAGGAAGCTAAGTTACCAATACACCGAAGTTAAGTTTAGGAAGCTAAGTTACCAATACACCAAAGTAAAGTTTAGGATTATATCTCTTTAAGATAAATTAGTGTCGATTGGTGCGTGATGCGCGGGCAACGGGGCGTCCGTCATCATGGTAATGGAACATACAAAGGTAAACGTTGTTTAATTGGAAACGTCAGATTTTTCTTGTCGCTGACTGGTATGAGCAAACTGTAAATGTCTACGGTCATCCATAGCGTCATATCTAGTTAACTGTTTTACTTACCAACATAAGTGTTTTATAGGTAAGACATTCACTCGGAACTTATCCATGGATATCAAATTACAGATCACGTGATTTTGTTAAGCAATTTGGTCTTCTGCCTATGTTTATGAGACGCTTGATAGCTTCTACGTATATCTCTGTGCCTTTGATATCATCATTGGATCCAAGCACTTAGAAGATTATACACCAGTTTCTCACACACAATTTAACATCATTCATACACTTCAAACACGCTCTTTATTAAAAGATGAAATCGTTCGAAAGTTTTACTAAAAGTAGATTTTTAAAATCTTACGAGATAAGATGAGATATAAATCTCGCCTTTCGGTAGTGCACACAGATGTTCAGACTTATTCTACTGCATAGATGCAAATCTAGCGCATCCGCAATTTGTTTTTAAATGTTTAAAATTGATACGGTTATAATTTATCGAATGTAAAAAAAAATCAACAGATGGAGTATTATGACGGATGGTGGGCGACTGTTCTCTTGTTATAATTGGGGATTTATGATGACACGTCAAACCATCTCCATCTCACAGGTGCGAGTTTGTTAACGTGAGAAAGAAACACAACAACGTTGCTGGCTCCTTGTGCAGGTGTCGCCAATTAGAGATAAGGTCCAATAAGGGATTCATATAGATCCCTATAGAAGCCATGGATTAGAATGGGATCGTATTTAACAAGTAGACTGCTAATTATCAAGGAAATGTTCAGATTTCCCTCGCTTTAAACTCTTTCAATCTTTATTTTCAAATGTGTATAAATTTTACATAAATCTGTAGTTGTACCTTATCAATGTAAAAGTGAAGCACGCACCTGCATTTTATTAACAGAATTCTTTAGTGATAAAAATGTACTTTTTACGTTTGAGGCAAACCTAAAATAAAACTATGATATTCTGGAGTGGAATAACGTGCAGCGAAGTCTAGAACACAGTTTACATATCGTATCCCGAGGCCCTTAGTATTATCTTAAACAGAGTTAATCATCTGGAATAAAAGGCAGATAAATATTTATTGACAAATATGAACGATTACATGGATGAAGCATTGAAGCATTGCCCACTATTATCGACGGCGGATAAGGGCTGAGGTACGTGTGAATGAATCGGCGCACCTCACCCTGGCAGCCGTTATATAATAAACACAGGTAGTATTAGAGACGTATCCGATAGGTCAGCCCTGTATATAGGTACAGGAAGGTGATACCTATTTACGTTAGGAAAAACAACCTCGTGTGATTTTTCTTTTTCATATGTCGGGTTTTAGTTTTAGGAATTGAGACTGGTAGAGCTAAAACGATTCCCAGGCAACTTCGTCTCTGTAAAAGTTGCAACATACTAGAAGACGAGATTCATTTTGTTTTTCAGTATGCTTACAACGCTAACATAAGAAAACATTTTTCGCAAAATATATAATAGATACTAGTGTTCCCGACATACAAAATCTACAGATGCTATTATCAACAAATGAGATACGCAACTTTTGCGCCATATTGACCACTTCATTAAAAAGTATTTTGAACCTGAACCGAGGAAGGTATGCTTGTAAGTTGTCTAAGTTTTTTCAATACTATATATGCATATGTCTTTTACATGTATGTTTGAATGTTTGGTTATGTAATTCGATTAGCACAATGTTATTTGGATGTAAAATGCAATACAATTGAATTAAATTGAGTAAACAAAATATGTGGTAAAATCAATTGTGTAGATGAGCAAATTTAATACTTTAAATGAATATAAAAGAGCGTACCTATACGATATGTGTAGCTTCCATGTTATGTAATTATTTCAATATTGTTTTGTTTCAATTTGAAGTTTTACTGTTTGAATGCTTTGATTGCATTGTTTTTTTCCAGCAGAACTACGGTATATTACATCAACATATCATGTGTACGGTATGTTACCAGCATAACTACGGTAACTTGTTGTAATGCTGGAGGTATTTTGTCACGTAATATAAAACAAGCCCTTGTTCCCTCATGTTAGTAATTCTCAACAGAGGCTGCTCACTATTACAAACCCAGATTGTAATGACAGTAGGAGAAATGTGCACAGGTATTTTATCTTCTGATTAAGATCGTGGGTTCGGGCCCTTTTCTGTAACAACATCCGTCGTGTGTAAGCCATGCTCGACACTATAGCAAACCTCGGGGTCTCCAAACCGTTTCTTCACTTTAAGATACCCATTGATCTCTGTAGAGTATGAGAATATAAGACCACTAACAATAGCAATGCTGCAACTCATTTGAGTAAATTTTTGCATTTAAAAAATACAACCTTTTGTATAACGATGAAACTTAATATGCATATCGATTTGTACCTGCAATTATGCGCTATGTATATAGGCATGAATGTGTACTTTAAACGTAATGAAATGTTTACTATCACAAATAGCAGTGGACCACATTCAGTACGTGTAGTGTATCTTGATTATGACTAATAAGGAGCAAGCCTGAGGGCTACAGTAGGATGTCTGTGAGTATGGTGCAATGTTCCCAGCTTACACATTCCTTAGTCCTGATTACCATTTCTACACCCATAACACAAAGTCATCTGACTAATGTTAATTGAATGAACGATATAAAATTTCGATTGAAATGAAACAAAAAACATATCAGATATCTTTTGAAAATGTGCATGTTCAGTTTACCTTAATATAACGCGGTTCTTTCAGAAATATTATTTAGAAGATATTTAGAGGTTTGACAGTATGATTTTTTAGAGCAATAATTCTGGTATTTGTTTTGATACTGAAAATCATCTTCCTGTTTCATAGCCAAATAATTCTTTAAAGTTTGTAGACTGCAGATAAACCAATTTCTTTTACTTGAAGAATATGTATATCCATACTAAATAGAAAGATTGAAACAATTTTTCCTTCTTATTGAGGTGCATCACAGTATCCATTTTGGATTGAAACATGTTATAGTTGACTAGAGTGTATTCATTCTTGATCACTCTCATTAAATAATTATCACATTGTTGAAACGTAATTCATATGTTTTGGTCATCATTATGTAAACGTCTGTTGGTGGGTCGTAATCACTTACCTGATTCGTTACAATTTGTTTTCTAATTCGATGTAAGCTAATCTTTCTTTTTTACTTACATAAAGAATTGTTGTATATACAGTTAACGATACATTGATCAGGGCTTTATACCTGAAAGTTAGCTCACTAAGAAACTAAACAAGCATCAATATTAGTTGTTGATTTAGAAAGCACGATATTATCAATATTTAAACACAATATTTCATAAAATAAGGTATTTTAGTTTTACTTTTGAAAACGAGATCTCCTTTGTCATTTTAGGCTAAGGTTTTTGTTTTCAATAATGGTTCCTAAACTTCTGTTCTAGATCGTTAATGACAAAACTAACATTATTCTGTCTTTTGCGCGTTTTTTGTTTGTTTTTTTATTTTTGTGTTTTCTCTTCTTCTATTCAATGATGAGGAGACTGATTCGCTTTGTCCTTAGATCAATACCTTTGACATATAGATCTATAATGTGTGGTTGTCTGTGTACTGACGATTTCTCATACATTTATTTCAGGTGCTGTTTCGGTCTTTACGGAACACGGAATGTAGTATAGACTGTACGGGAAAGGGAAGGCGACCGGTGTGCGGTTCTGACGGAGTGACGTATGCATCGCGATGTGATCTTAAGCGCGCCAAACATTGTGAAAACAGACGGGTCAAGGTCAAAAGTAGAGGGGTATGTTCAGGTATGTCATTATTATCTGACCTTATCAAAGATGACATTCATCTCATTTAAACATGATATGATACATCATCAATAGTGATTATTACCTGTTTTTATGCAATGATACACTTGTTAATCGCCTAAGCTTCCATGTACAATGTCCTTCACATTGTTAACGTCAATAGTATTACGTTCATGACAGCCAACATATTTCAGGCATAATGATGTAACACTGTTAGCCCATTAGCATTCAAATACGCTCTCAACACATTCTTATATACAGATGATCATTTCGTGTGTGACATCATTCATAAATTTATTGAAGAGTGCATGATATTCAGTTTTCAGTTTTAATTTCGTGTCTTACCATTGGAAATGTTTTGTAAGACTGAAACAAAATATCGAAGAATAAAGCATATTTATATTTATATGTATAAGCATTCCATAACTGTGATAAGCAAATCGTCCCTTAACGCGCTATTGTCACCTGTCTGGTCTTTCATTTAAATAATCCTTATTGGCAATACAACGCTTTAACCTCTGACATTTCCACAGAAACATTTCACCACCCTTCTCGTTACCACTACCAACAAAGCTACAACTTCCACACCGTAAAGGCTTATTAGCAATACCTAATCCGTTATACATATACTAACAAGATAAAAGTATCATTCGGATTTATACGCATGCCTTTTCACTCCCATATCAGCCAGTAGGTGACGTCACACTTATCCTGGACCAGATAACGTATTGATCGGCGTGGGTGGTGACATATTAATTATGTGACATCAAAGTGATTGTCATTTAGCCTTAGTGATCCCCCGCGTTTTGTCTATTTGTGAAAGATTTAATAGTTGTCTATCAAGAGATCTGAAGCTAAGAGCATAGTAAGAAATGTTAATGCTACCTATACGACCTCACTGGGTGTCACTTAAATCTCTCACATCCTCTTTATTATAACAACTCATCTGGTTCACTTTGTCATCTAAATAAGCGTAAGCTGAGCGACTACTTACGAAAATTAATAATCATGTGGGTTTTATTTAGAGATATTCAAGATGTACCTATCATTTGTTTGTCTTCTGGTATTTACTTTGACTCCATAAATAGAAAGTTTTTATGTTAGGTTGGTGATTCAAAGGTTTCCAGATATATTATTTATATGTGTTTCTGTTATTAAGCTGACAGTGCTTTTCGGTATCTAGACACTCTAAACTGAAGGTTCGTCTGAATTTCGTGTTAATTGCTCGTCAGCATCACATCAACTTACCACACACACAAAAATCATAGGCGTAACTGTCGAAATAGCATCTAACCTCTCCATGTTAATTGGCATCACGTTTGACTTAGCTTCTTTATTTCTATGTCATAGGGAACCACCTTTATTTATACGTAAGGGAAGGACAAGTTTCAGGGAAACAATATTAAAATCATATTTACCAATAAATGTCTCGTCACAAAGTTTAGAAATGGGGAAATGTTTAATTATGGTACCTTGACTCTCTATTTTAAGGAAATAAATTGTATCTATTTTGGCTTTTCTTGACTTTTGTGTGTTGGAGGTAGCCATGGTATTTATTATTTACATAAACTGAATGAAAGGTCAATCCCCATTGTCAACTGTTACAAATGTTCTTGTCACATCAAAGGTTATTCATTTCTTGAATAAACATTGTTTAAAAACTGATATCGTTTTGTGAATTAAAACTGAGACAAAAATAAAGCATGCATTAATTAATACCATATTGCAAGTGTGTGAGTTGAGAAGCACTTGATTGGAAACGTCAAACAAAATAGGACAAGATGACGTTAATACTCTCATTGAAAATTAGCATCAGTACAGCTAAATATGCAACTACATGTAATTACAAAAATATAAGACAACATAAATCTAGTGTTTCAAATGTATTTTCATTTCTAAATCTCAGAATAAAATGATGGCCATTATTTCATATGCTTTAAAAAAGATCGCAATCATTGAAAAACATTAAGTCATTGATATTTTGTTTTCCAAAATGTTAATGTTATGATGCTAGTAATGTCAAGGGATTCACACAAACAAATATTGTTTTGTGTATTTGTTTGATATACACGAACATTAAGACAAATCTTAACAAATATGACTGTTAACCCTCAATTAAAACTTTATAATGTGAATTGTCACCATGGGGAGAATGTCTGTGTTCGTTTGTTGTGGGGAGAATGTCTGTGTTCGTTTGTTGTGGGGAGAATGTCTGTGTTCGTTTGTTGTGGGGAGAATGTCTGTGTTCGTTTGTTGTGGGGAGAATGTCTGTGTTCGTTTGTTGTGGGGAGAATGTCTGTGTTCGTTTGTTGTGGGGAGAATGTCTGTGTTCGTTTGTTGTGGGGAGAATGTCTGTGTTCGTTTGTTGTGGGGAGGATTGCGGTGTTCGTTTGTTGTGGGGAGGATTGCGGTGTTCGTTTGTGGGGAGAATGTCTGTGTTCGTTTGTTGTGGGGAGGATTGCAGTGTTCGTTTGTGGGGAGAATGTCTGTGTTCGTTTGTTGTGGGGAGGATTGCGGTGTTCGTTTGTGGGGAGAATGTCTGTGTTCGTTTGTTGTGGGGAGGATTGCGGTGTTCGTTTGTGGGGGAATGTCTGTGTTCGTTTGTTGTGGGGAGGATTGCGGTGTTCGTTTGTGGGGAGAATGTCTGTGTTCGTTTGTTGTGGGGAGGATTGCGGTGTTCGTTTGTGGGGAGAATGTCTGTGTTCGTTTGTTGTGGGGAGGATTGCGGTGTTCGTTTGTGGGGAGAATGTCTGTGTTCGTTTGTTGTGGGGAGGATTGCGGTGTTCGTTTGTGTGGAGGATTGCGGTAATCGTTCGTGGGGAGGATTGCGGTGTTCGTTTGTGTGGAAGATTGCGGTGTTCGTTTGTGGGGAGGATTGCGGTGTTCGTTTGTGGGGAGGATTGCGGTGTTCGTTTGTTGGGAGGATTGCGGTGTTCGTTTGTGTGGAGGATTGCGGTGTTCGTTTGTTGTGGGGAGGATTGCGGTGTTCGTTTGTTGTGGGGAGAATTGCGGTGTTCGTTTGTGTGGAGGATTGCTGTGTTCGTTTGTGGGGAGAATTGCGGTGTTCGTTTGTGGTGAGAATTGCGGTGTTCGTTTGTGGGGAGAATTGCGGTGTTCGTTTGTGTGGAGGATTGCGGTAATCGTTCGTGGGGAGGATTGCGGTGTTCGTTTGTGTGGAGGGTTGCGGTGTTCGTTTGTGGGGAGGATTGCGGTGTTCGTTTGTGGGGAGGATTGCGGTGTTCGTTTGTGGGGAGGATTGCGGTGTTCGTTTGTTGTGGGGAGGATTGCGGTGTTCGTTTGTGTGGAGGATTGCGGTGTTCGTTTATTGTGGGGAGGATTGCGGTGTTCGTTTGTTGTGGGGAGAATTGCGGTGTTCGTTTGTGTGGAGGATTGCGGTGTTCGTTTGTGGGGAGAATTGCGGTGTTCGTTTGTGGGGAGAATTGCGGTGTTCGTTTGTGTGGAGAATTGCGATGTTTGTTTGTGGGGAGAATTGTGGTGATGGTGTAAAGGGGAAATGGTGGTGTTCGTTTGTGTGGAGAATTGCGATGTTTGTTTGTGGGGAGAATTGCGATGTTCGTTTGTGGGGAGGATTGCGGTGTTCGTTTGTGTGGAGGATTGCGGTGTTCGTTTGTTGTGGGGAGGATTGCGGTGTTAGTTTGTTGTGGGGAGAATTGCGGTGTTCGTTTGTGTGGAGGATTGCGGTGTTCGTTTGTGGGGAGAATTGCGGTGTTCGTTTGTGGGGAGAATTGCGGTGTTCGTTTGTGTGGAGAATTGCGATGTTTGTTTGTGGGGAGAATTGTGGTGTTGGTGTAAAGGGGAAATGGTGGTGTTCGTTTGTGTGGAGAATGGCGGTATTCGTTTGTGGGGAGTGGTGGTGTTTGTTTGTGTGGAGAATGGTGGTGTTCGTTTGGGTGGGGAATGGCATTGTTCGCTTGTGGGGAGAGTGTTCGTGTTCGTTTGTGGGGAGAGTGGTGGTGTTCGTTTGTGGGGAGAATTGCTGTGTTAGTTTGTGTGGAGAATTGTGGTGTTCGTGTGAAGGGAGAATGATGGTGTTCGTTTGGGTGGGGAATGGCGGTGTTCGTTTATGTGGAGAGTGGTGGTGTTCGTGTGTAGGGAAAATGGTGGTGTTCGTTTGGGTGGGGAATGGCATTGTTCGTTTGTGGGGAGAGTGTTCGTGTTCGTTTGTGGGGAGAGTGGTGGTGTTCGTTTGTGGGGAGAATTGCTGTGTTAGTTTGTGTGGAGAGTGGTGGTGTTCATGTGAAGGGAAAATGGTGGTGTTCGTTTGGGTGGGTGTATAGTCATTGATAGCTGTTAGCCAGACTTATGTATTAAAGATTGGCAATCATTATCATTATTAGTAGTAATACTTAAAACAGTCAAAGTGCAACAGAGTGTGGCTTATCCATCAAAAGTATGAAAGCAATTAGCATTTGGCCCGATAAAATAGTCAGACAGACATTCTATTATTTAAAACCTCAAGGAATTTTAGAAGGAAATAAATTGTTTTTAAAAAAGTGTTGTATAGGGTGTAGCATTGCAAAATTTGAAATCTAAACGTCACTGACAACTGTTCACGTTGCTGGTTCCCGTGTACTTTACTGAAAATAAATTAGAGAATGCAGAAAAATAGTCTTTGAAGATTAATAAATTCAAATATTTTATCCTTAAGATGACATAAACGTCATTATGTTATCAAGGCAAATAGTATGACGAGATTTACTACATGACAGACTGTCGGATTCTGAATTGCGTGTTTCCCTGCATTTGTTCTGAAGCAACAGATTAACAAAAATATCAATCAAACTTTTAAAAATGAACATTTAACCGACATTTATTGTCACGTGATCGTTACATTATTTTGTCTAGACCTTCGATTAATGTCACGACTTATAGCATACACTAAACAGGAAATGAGGTAGCAATTATATGTCTTTATTATATACAATTATTGTCTATTGTGTATATTTAAAGGGTTTGTATCAATCATAGTATTTATCAAATATTCTCAAACTCTCTAGACTATTTGGTTATATATATGTAGTACAATTTCCTGTTTACTCTGGTCATATACATGTAGTACAATACAAATACAATGTTTAAGTTTGTCTTATACAGTTAGTACAAGCAAATGTTTTCCATTTGCTGTTTTTTTATCACGCTTTAACACTTAACAGTATGCGTTCACATGCCTGTCGTTATAAACACTCCTGGTCCAAGTACCTTTATATATTGAATGACCATTATTTGACCACTGATTGTAGTTGTTTTTGTTTTCGATTTGATACATTATGGATGGCTTCATGCATTCGTTTACACTTAGCTGTGTCCTTGACCCTTCTGCTTCTACATTAGTTTAGAAAGTTTGCTTCCCACCTTTTGGCCCCTAGCATCACTGAAAATTCCTAGGAGGACGAAACGGCTGTATGATGCAGTTTAATTTTTTTTTTCAGCATATTATATATCTATTACTAAATTTAAAAGGTGCAGCATATGTGCGTGTTATGTCATCTTCACACATGAGTGTTAACACAATTATTAGTTTTTAAAACAACCTGACCAAAATGCATAAAGGATCTGACAACACACATCCCCCCCACCACCACCACCAAAGACATTGTTCTGATGACCTTTGCACCTCATATACATCATACTTAAGATGAATCGTCTCATTGGCGATGTTATTTGCAGAAAGTCATTTCGTTGCGACATGTAGAGTAGCTTGTTATGACAAAATGACTTAACAGCCTACATATGCGGAAAATAACATACCGACAATTAGGATCTGCATTACAATCAGATTGTTTGTAATTGAGAACAATAAGAATGCCAATATGTTATTAGTGTCTTTCTCCGCATGACATACTTGAACTGTATACAAGTAAATTTCAATTTGTTTGTATAACATTTTCGATCTTGAAACTGTTACTAGCACGAAGTGTATTAATTTTGTTGAAAAAGATATTAATTTTTTATCGCAACTCTTTTTGATAATTCATCAATTTTATTCATGAGGGTCATATTTTTTACACGTTGTGTTAGCTATATGTCAAAGATGACATTATGATCCATGTACGTCTGTGGTTTTTTTCTGATATTTGAAAAATTAAAGATTCGAAATATTACATTAGTATTGTCAAATATGATTGATCGCATGTCATTTTCTCTTGTTTTTGCAATGCGTAACAAAATGAATACCCGTTACAGAGATATGTGCATGGATTGAAATAGTTTAAATTGATCTTTTGTACAGTATGTTTTTCTATTTGACGTGATGTTGTTGATGAATCGTGGATACACTAAATTACGTTAGGATATAAGGATCCCTACAGTTTATACATAACCTCTGTACGTTCAAAGTGACATCAACTCATCCTGATAGACCCAGCTATCCTGACAAAGATATTAGTGAAGTAAACATGACTCTGTATGATACTTTATAAAGATAATATAAATACATTTTGGTATCTGATCAATGTACAAGAATTATATAATCATATATTTGACTTTTACATTATTTTGAACTTAAATTGTGAAGTGTCTTCAGTTCCTTAAATATAAAATAAAAATGTGCAATCGATGATCTAAACTTAATAAAACAATTTTCCTTATTTAGCCAAATAGTCTAGACGTAACACAAACATTACGCAGATACCTGATACTTTGAAACATAAGATTATATGCTTTTGTGATGCCTCCCTAATATTTCTGTCAGGATAGCTGTGAAAATATTTTAAACGTTTCTTTCTTATTATGATATCATATCTATAAATAATTGTATAAAGCACAATATATTCTTTTTCCTTATTAAAAAAAAATGCTAACTATCATTTTGCATATTGAAGTCACTTTTAATAATATATCAAAAGAATATTTTAAAAGATATCATATAATATTCATCTTATTTTATTGATCTACATTTTTTTCGACCTTAGCATGACAGCATATAACATGTTGAAATTAGGGTTTGTCAGGTATGGTTAATAATATTTTTAAGGCGATTCTAATTGCGTTTGGTATGAGTAATCTTAATACATGCACACTCATTTCACATTTTATTTTATTTTACAAAGGATTCTCCTCATCAGCAAATTCAAGTATTGACTTAACAATCCCATAAACATTTTATCAAACGGTTTCCAATATTAGAAAAATATCACAAATTGATTCAAATACTGCATGTTTCTGAATTAATTGCAATGTGATATAAAATCATATTTCAATTAAAATAATGGGATGGTATGAATAAAATAATTCTATCTTGATTTAATTTTGCACCTGCAAAATAATAATATGCAATAGCTTAAAGCATGATATATCGTCTCAAGTGAAATGTGAAAATATCTATAAATTATTTGTTTTTAAGTTACTTCATTCTTTATTAACATTCAAGGAGATAAACCAGATGACAAGGAGACTTGCCATCGACAAGTACTTAAAAACTTTATTGATTATCATAAATGGCACAAGCCTGGTCGATCTGCATGCAAAAACTGACAATAGCACGGGACTGTAGATTGTTGAATTCTTTCTTCTGTCATAGGTTGTGAAAACCAATATCAATCATATGCATGTCTTTCTCTTGGTGTGTGTCATATAACACTGATGTAGAGCGAAGAAGGGGGCTTGGAGAAGCCTCTCATTGATAATGATACAGTGTAGTTGAATATCTTTAGCTGTAAAAATATACAAATGAATGGAAATATCGGACAAATAGGAAACGATCGAATGATGTATCATTCTAATTAGTTATTCAAGTATGTTAACTGCAGTGTTCAATTTGAACCAGAGGCGAGTTCAAAACAAATAGAATTCAATTGATGCAATTAGTTAGATATGAAAAAGATATATTTATAAATGTATTATTACATTTCAATTTCGTAATAGTATTTCCATCTCAAAGGAATAATTTTATTTATAAATTCGGTTTGTAAATTTTAGTCTGAACATACCTTGCTTTTTATTTCCTTCAACGTCAAATATTGATATGATATGATGCGATACATATTTTTGGAGCAAGATGTAGATGTGTAAGAAATCAAACCAAATAGTAGTTTATAACAACACTAACAAAATATAGGATTACTTTACTGCAGGCATCTTATATTTTTGATAATAATTTCAAATGAAATTTTAAAATGCATAATACAACAGATTTGTACAAAAGATGAATTTTCCGACTTTAAAAGAGTTTAAGAATGATGCCAGTGATGGATAATCTGACGATAATGAATTTATATATAATGGTCACGTTATTTTACAATTAAAACTAATGTGATTCCGTTGTTTACGTCCCTATCGATCGGTTGGTACATACAAAATGTAGGTGCTTTTACAGGTTGCATCACTTCCTATTGATAAGTGTAGGGTTTGTACATATATCCGTGCCGTCTATAGATAACGGTGCACTCGGGGAATATTTCAATTACTTTCCATAACTTGCTAAATAGAAACAGATACATTTCCTTAATACGGTATATAGTGTGTTTTCAGCTCTGCACGTTTCCAACTACTATCTGTTTGATCAATTCAACTGAAATTATTTTAAAAATGAAAGTCAGCTTCTTAATTGTTATTTTCAATGCAGTCCATTATCTATTAATAATTATATTATTATATGCATTATATAACCTCCTGCCACTTAAGCTGAAAGCTCATTGTAAAAAGTTAATTATATTTAACTATCAACCTCCTCCTTCATCTCATAACACTATATCTTTAAAACATTTTAATTAGTATTAATTATTGCTTATCAATCAATATATTAATCACATTAGTTACCTGTACAATATGCAATGAATTAAACCGCACTGCTGTATGCAATCAAACATCAAGGTGTCAAAAGACAGCCATTTTGAACACCTGGGCGCACAATGTGTATCAATCGCACTTGGAGAAATCACTACTTAGAAATCTTCACATATATGTCATGGGATTTTAGCATCAAATTTATATTACCGTTCAATTTAACTTGCCTTATTCAAACGCTCATTGCGATTAAAAACGTCGTAGAGGATTTGTGTTGACTTATCCTGGAGCATGATGTCGGTAAAGGTCAGACAAAGACGTGGGTTTAACCGAGAGATTAGAACGTTTCCTTAGAGCTCACTGTACTCTTTCCTGTGGTACAGTTCTGTTTTAAATGGACGTTTTCTCACGAATGTTCTGCATATTCTTATATTGGGTGTGGGATAAAATCCATTAAATTACTACTTTATTTTTTATTTTATTTGTCAATATAATTCTTTACCGCAGAATGACTTGCTAAGTTGACGAAGAGAGCCAGAATGTATGCCCTACCTTGGGTTGTGTGGCTGCGCATAGTAATGTGCTACACGTGCACCGTCAGCTGTGTCACGTTACAGTGTACTACCTAGACGTAGGTAGAAGTGGCACTCTGGGTAGTCATTCCTCACGGTTTATACACCGGCATGGTCGCATATAATGACAAGTCTTTAAGTTTGTTACATTTCAATGTTAAAGTTTGAAAGGATAATTTAAAATTGTTTGGATACACAGATAGATTGTTTTCTCGCTGGAAAGTTTTAGATTATTGAACATTTTGATCACATCACCTGGCCGCTACTTATCGCCTCACCTGGATGCCACTTAACCGTTTTGCCTTGTATTCCATTCCTCTGTTGGACACAACTATACAGACAGAATTATTTCCTTCAAGCTTTTTGTTGTTCCAGAAACATAGGGGAGTTTTCCGCAGTGTTTCTTCTCTCGAGATTATCTTCAACAGATAGATGAGAATACTAATGCTGTATTCTTGTTAACATTCACATCAAAAGGGTTCCTTTTGATCAGTAAAGCAATTCTTTTTCCTGCAAACTTTTGAGGATTCCTTTGACACGAATCATCTCAAGGATGAATCGATCGGGCTTTGGTTTGATAACACATGATTCGTAAAGCATGAATGTATTTTTGGACATTGGAAGTTTTCAAACTTTCTTACACCGCCAACGAAATGTGGGATATTAGTATTGAATGAGTGTGATGATGAGCTGACTAGTGACGTCATGACAATAACACAGCTGCCCAGACGCTCCATGTGTATAATAATGTTTAAGTCGATGCAGTACAGTGGATCCGTTTTGCTAACTTTCCTGACACTTCAAGTATTGTTGACTTTTCAAGCAGGTAGACGTCAGTGTAACTAAATACAATTAATATATGTATATCTAATTACGTTAATATATGCATAATCGTAAACAAAAAATGCAGGATTATTTTATCTGTCAATATTCTAGTGGACAGCGATAAAATATCTCTATCAAAATTAAATGTCAGTATACATACTTTGATCAAATCATGTATGACGTTAACTTACATGTGTCGCGAAAACAGACACGCTGTATATACACCTGTGAACAACATACATGGTTGATTTACACCTGTGAATAACATAGTGGTTGATTTACACCTGTGAACAACATACATGGTTGATTTACACATGTGAACAACATACATGGTTGATTTACACCTGTGAACAACATACATGGTTGATTTACACCTGTGAACAACATACGTGGTTGATTTACACCTGTGAATAACATACATGGTTGATTTACACCTGTGAACAACATACATGGTTGATTTACACCTGTGAACAACATACGTGGTTGATTTACACCTGTGAACAACATACATGGTTGATTTACACCTGTGAACAACATACGTGGTTGATTTACACCTGTGAATAACATACGTGGTTGATTTACACCTGTGAACAACATACATGGTTGATTTACACATGTGAATAACATACGTGGTTGATTTACACCTGTGAACAACATGCATGGTTGATTTACACCTGTGAACAACATACATGGTTGATTTACACATGTGAATAACATACGTGGTTGATTTACACCTGTGAACAACTTACGTGGTTGATTTATACCTGTGAACAACTTACGTGGTTGATTTACACTTTTTAAAAAGGGCATGATCTGTGGACACCTGTTAAAACAAGAAGAATTGATACGTACTAATTAACAACGAAGATGGTTAATATCCACATGTTAACAATATAATCGGTTTATTTACATATGTTAACAACACATAGGTTATTAACCCTTGAACGACGGAAGATATTCATATGCATCTCTAAACAACATTCATCGTTTGAATACACATTTTATAATAGGCCAAGTTTATTTAAACTTGTTCATATCTTACATGGTTTATATACACCCTTAACAACTTACATGGTTTATATACACCCTTAACAGCTTACATGGTTTATATACACCCTTAACAACTTACATGGTTTATATACACTCTTTAGAACTTACATGGTTTATATACCCCCTTAAGAACTTACATGGTTTATATACCCCCTTAACGACTTACATGGTTTATATACCCCCTTAACGACTTACATGGTTTATATACACCCTTAACAACTTACATGGTTTATATACCCCCTTAAGAACTTACATGGTTTATATACCCCCTTAACAACTTACATGATTTATTTACCCCCTTAACGACTTACATGGTTTATATACCCCCTTAACGACTTACATGGTTTATATACACCCTTAACAACTTACATGGTTTATATACCCCCTTAACAACTTACATGGTTATTATACCCCCTTAAGAACTTACATGGTTTATATACTCCCTTAACAACTTACATGATTTATATACACCCTTAACAACTTACATGGTTTATATAACCCTTAACAACTTACATGGTTTATATACCCCCTTAACAACTTACATGGTTATTATACCCCCTTAAGAACTTACATGGTTTATATACTCCCTTAACAACTTACATGATTTATATACCCCCTTAACGACTTACATGGTTTATATACGCCCTTAACGACTTACATGGTTTATATAACCCTTAACAACTTACATAGTTTATATACCCCCTTAAAAACTTACATGGTTTATATACCCCCTTAAAAACTTACATTGTTTATATACCCCCTTAAAAACTTTCATGGTTTATATACCCTCTTAACGACTTACATCGTTTATATACACCCTTAACAACGTACATGGTTTATATACCCCCTTAACAACTTTCATGGATTATATACCCCCTTAACAACTTACATGGTTTATATACACCCTTAACAACAAAACTGGTTCATTTACACCCTTAACACTTTCATGATTTATATACACCCTTAACAACTTTCATAATTTATATACTCATGTTAACAAAAAAAAAAGTTCTATTTCATCATGTTAAATTTTGTAAACACAATTGAACAACACAGCTGTTTTATTTACGCCTGTTGACAACATACATGGATTCTGTTAACAACAAAGTTGGTTTACAATATGCAAGGCTTGTATACAATTTGTAACAGAACACAACCAAACAAACTGTCCTAAATTTACTCTGTTGGTCTGAAAATGATGAAACAACTTATCTATAATGTACTGTATTGATTCTGATATCGCCAAACAATCCAGTCCGTTCGGGCATTTCAACAATGTTTGTATTTATTTCATCAAACCAATCCTTGTGTAGATTTATATAATTATGATGTTTATATCACGAAACTAAACATTTCCTTTCATGTTTATATCAGCGAACTAACCTACCCCTTTATACGTTTGAATTAGAATTATGTTAATCATCAAGCACTTTCATGCATTTTGTTTGCTTAGATAAGCCTGTTCGTTTTGTATATTCTTTCTGCAAGCTACACATTGCAAACTTACCATTTCAGGGTTGGCAGTTATGCCAAAAACAAAATGCATGCAGGAAAGGGAAGAGGCCCAAGCTATAGCAAGAAAACCAACGCTGGGAATTTTCATACCCGAATGCGAACAGGACGGTTCCTATACTGAGATCCAGTGTCACGCCGCCACAGGCTACTGTTGGTGTGTCACCAACGACGGCAAACCTATCAAGGGTACATCAATTAGTGGCAAGAGCGCACCTTGTAAACGTAAGTCAACTAGAGGTAATGACAATTTATTATGATTCTATTTCGCCTGGCTTTTCTCCATAACAAAAAGCACACAATGTGTTTCACTATATATACATTATGCACTCTTCTTTATTTAAGACAGTACAATCATGTTATTTCCTTATATACACATTATCATACGGCAAATCGCGATATTAGGAATTAGATATATGACGTATCATTGGTCGTTCTTTCGAAAGTGTTCAAGGACCGTTATCGAAAAAACAGACACTTCATATTATAAATCAAGTGTAGCACAAGCTGACTTCTAGGCCGCACGTAATAATTTGAGGACGTGACATTTACTTGAATGTGACCTCAACCTTCATGATAGGTGTCATCAATGACGCAGAAGACGCTTACTCTTCCGAAACACCTGGGCCCGTATTCATGAAACCGTTCTCATGCTCAAGAATGGATGCTGTGCTCAAGCCAGCTTTCTTGAAACTCTCCTTAATCATGTCGAAGTGTCAAAAAGTCAATGTAAATGTTGAAAACAGTTTTGGCTTCATGTCTCTTCAACTTCTTTTCCAAAACTTTGACAAAGTTAGATTTTTTAAATAATTTATAGCCGGAACAAAAAATAAGGCTTGAGCACGAAAGGCATGCTTGAGCATGAGAACTGTTTCATGAATACGGGCCCTTGTCTTATTATCTTGTATTTTTCATCTTTTTTTTAATCTTTGTAAATCTTTCCTTTGTTTATATTATCCTTAAGTACATAGATTTTGTGTTCAGGTTATGGTTTTGTTGACGTCTCTCTATTTTTCAATGGTCGCCATCGGTTCGTTTACTTTTACTCCTCGTACCTAGTATCCTGTCTGGAGGTCAACATAACTTACATCGTTTTAGAAAAATCAAAATACTAGTGTTTCTGTTACTTTTATTATACTCCTACGATTATTTTATTTTGTAAAAAATAAAGTGTTCACTCTGGATATAGATTTGTTTATTTTTTAAGTCCTACTTATCCACCGAAACTAAATTTATTATGGCCGTCTTTTACGTCGGGAACAGTTCTCTAATAGCATTGCTTTGGGAGAAATATTCGCCTGATGCATGTTGTGCAACTATATTCTGCCCAAGGCACTACTATCTGTGGTCAGCTGCATCAATAATGGGTCATTATAAAATAATTTCGGCTTCGATGTCGGTATCATTTCGTTATATGATAAATGTTTCTTATATACATATGAAAATGTCTATATAATTTAATTTTGTTTGAAACAAGCATTTTCATTGATTTAAAAAGTTATGTTATCAGCCCATAACGTTAAAAAATGACATCGCCGTTTATAACGTCGCTTTTGATTGGTTAATGCTGCAGCGTATTAATTTTCTAAGAGAAAGGAGTCCATCAATAAAATTAATTTTCGCAGTGTATAGATTTAATTATAAATATTAACTTGAATCTATTTTTTATGTTATGGGATTATAACACAAAAAACTGGAGTGTACTCTCATCATAAAGCGCTTCAGTACACTCCGGTTTTTTCGTGTTATACCTCCATAACATAAAAAAAAATTCAAGTTGTCCTTAAATAAATAAATCTCCTAGTTTTATTTTAACACATAACCTATTGTATAATATCATTATATACACTCTAACATGAGACAATTCTTGGTTGTTTTCACTAGGAAATATGTTAAAACTAACTTTAGTTCAATTCATGTATTCACAAATAATATTTTCTATTTGAATCTCATCACATTTTACCAACGCACGCACAATTACCACTAGGACGAAGTCAAACATAATTAATTACATCATTATTTTTAATCGTTTAACTTGAATTTCTTAGTTTTGTTGATATGTATCTAAAAGACTTACATTATGCAATTAACATTTTTTATTAATTGGTTTCTATTATAACTCATTTTAATACTTTATTAAACTATGGGCAAATAGTGCGTTCAAACAAACTACCTTAATGAAAATGATGGCTAGATCAGGCTTTGGTATTCTATGTTTTTTTCTTTTCTAAACTATAAAGATCAAAGTATTTGGGATGAAAGTGTGGCATGATGGGCAGTCATATTTGTACACGAACATCTGATAGCACACAACGACAAAATATTATGCAATGGCTGACCGTTAAAATATGTAAAACTATTTTTTCTTTAAAGCATTCTCGCACAACTCTGAACGATGTTAAATCGTTTAGCCATTTACCTGTCTCACCGATATGATCTTAAACACGGCAGTTGAATTCGTGGCTTAATATTACAAGATGAGCTTCATGATGAGAATCTGTATTGATAGAGGTTTCGGAGATAAACAAATGTGTTTTTAATGTTGATAGTATATGTTAAGAGGAAGATAACCGTCCCCTAAACATACCAAGTGTTTACTCGAGGATTTAGATCATTGCCGTATCTCTCTTGCCCGAGACTGTGATAAACCAGACGTCATGTTCATTATATATCGCCTCATCAAATAGCAATAAAGTAATATAGTAGAACATTAGAATTGAATCAATAACCGACTTCAGCGGGAGGAGTCTGGCACCATAAGACACGTGCTGGGAGAGAGACTCCATTATAATTCAAACTATAAAATCACTTCTCAGTGAATAACGGCTTTGGTATTTATTAGATTTTTTTCTAATAATTTTTAAATACATATTTGTACGCCGCTTTTAATATTAGAATATCTTGCATTATTGGTGTTTAATGAAGAGATAAATTAATGTTTTGTTTTAATTGCGTGATGAATTGTATTAACTGCATTTCTTTACCAAAAATGAATTAATTAAACAACTAAAAATCATTATGGTGTTAAATGCAATGATCTTAGATAACGCTTCGACATTCTCTTATTTATTTCTATTTACAACATACGATGATTATTGCTCTCCTTTATAAAATATTTCATAATATTGTGAATTTTTACATATTTTTTTTTCTTATATATTTTTTTCTTTTAAAACTTTCGGTTCAATTAAAAAAAAACTTTGTCCTGCAGGGAAAAGAAGGCGACCACAGAAATCTGAGAAACACAAACGCCGAACGGATAGAAGACGGATATCATCGAGACGAAAGAAAAGAGGTAATAATGCTTTTTAACGATGATGGCAATTGTTCAAAACATTTAATATAATTTTGTGAATTCTCCCTCGTTTCAACAATAAGCTTTCTTTTCAAACTGTTTCTATGAAAAGTATTATTTCTTTTCAAACTCCAACAGTCAAAAAAATTGAATTGGTTTTTGTTCAAAAATAAACACTTACACATGTTCATCTACAAATACAAAATAATGTATGTTTTTTATCAGTAGTATGATATTATCATATATCTTTCAAAGACTCGTAGACTGCAGTAAAGTTTATTTAGACCTAAGATATAAATATAGCGATCCTCTTTTAAATTATATGTTGTTATCCAGAGGATGTCCAACATGGGATGATAACACATTCATTGATCAACTTATATGGAGGATGTGTGGCAAAGTATAGTAGACACTTTATTTGCATAGGAGTATGATACAAAGTGGATTTTTGTCGAGGTGTTAAAGCATGAGGAAAGCTACATGAAGGGTAATCCTAAGGATCCTCGTTGTATTGCCAAGCAGTGCAGCTGCGTAATGGAAACTGTCCTGGCACGACTTTAGCTTTACTAAAAGAAAGCCATTTAGGGGTCAGGAATCAAAATACGGTTATAATAAACACAAAAGAGCTGAGTGAAAAATTCATCGCTTCAATAGCTCTTTTTGGATGAGGAATTCGGTCGTCAACGAAATTACCCTGGTCCAAAAGTGTAACATGAATGTGGCGATTGTTTGGTAAATTGGAATTCCCGACGAAGCTATATCTGTTGTGTTTGATTAAGTATTGGTCAGTATTTTTGCATATGCAGATATCAATTTTTTGCCGTCTTCAGTCTTATCGTCAGTGAATATTTTTTTAAAGGAATTCTTTTATGAATTTTATAAACACCGATCTTACTAATACTAGACTTCAGCTAGAAGTGTTTTTCTTTCTATAGACAGGATGTTTTAAAACCTTCTCCGTGAAATGCATAACCAGCTCGGAGATTCCGTATACCCTGGGCGATTGTCGGCCCTATACATTGATGTATTACGCTTTTTTATAAAAATAATCGTTAAGCATATATATTTATCTAAAATATAGACAAGCTTATCATCCTTTCAACTGATCGAATGATTATCGCCATTGATATCGGGATATAACACTTATATGATAACAATGAATGGTATTGAGAAAGATTGGTATTTTGATTGGTATGTCACACCAATTAATGGTTTGAAAATAAATAAATCTACGTTATTTCTAACTATTCAAATTAAATATTTTTTATAGATTATGTATTTGTTTTTGTTTGCAGCCTGTAAATCTACAGATAGGATAGAGTTTAATCAGAACTTAGTGGCTGCTTTTACACAAGAATATCAACGATTTGAAACTTTAGGACAACCAGGTAAATATTTATGCTGAGCATATATACCGATTACATACGTTTATTATTTTTATGCTGAGCATATATACCTATTGCATACGTTTATAATTTTTAATTGATATAATTTAACTGCACAAATATGGCTTTTGATTTTCCAATATATGGCATACTCTTACTATTGTATTTTAAAGGAAAAAAATGTTCGACAATAACGTTATATACAGAAAGAACCTCTTTTAAAGACGGCCTATCTATGTAAATTAAAACTCATGATTGGCGAAATATTTACCGTTTTAATTGGAGTTAAAACTAATCTTATTTGACTTATAGTGATGCAAATGTGAGATAATCGTGTTTACAACATGCTTCTTGTAGGTAGTTTACCAGGAAATCCTTTGCTGAGCTCAACAGAAAAACGGGTTGTAGATTGGAAGTTCTCACAATTGGATAGAAACAATGACAACAAACTTAGAAGACGGGAGGTGCGATCCTTAAAACGGATGGTTAAAAAGGTTATAAAACCACGTGCATGTGCAAGAAACTTTGCAAAGTATTGTGATTTAGACCAAAATAAGCGAATAGAGCGGAAGGAGTGGTCTATTTGTCTTGGAGTCGATATCAAAAGTAAGTGATATGTTCTGAAGATATTTAAAAAAAGTTATAATCCTTCCATAATTTTACATTTAACTTGAAAACTACTGATTAGATAACCAAGATTTTTTTCAATTCATGTTTCTGTTAAAGAGTATATGCTATGTTTCTTTATTTCAACAAATGATTCATTTTCAGCCTGTGCATTTTAATTTATGTTAGACTTCTTAGCATTAAATCCGTCTAACATATTTTAAAATGCACATTATAAGTCTTATCCAGTCCATCTATTACTGCCTTATAACTGCCGATAAGACCTCACCAACATGTAGCCTTAACATCAATATATCTTTATAAGCTTACACGACACATTTCTTAACCATGTCATCAGTCACTGCTAGATCTATCTCAACTTGCTTTATTTTATTTTAAGTGTGGAAAATTTGCGGTCAAACTTTCCAGTTATATATATGCTACAAACGACGTTTGGTTTAGAGCTAGACAATTTAAAAAGTAAAATAGTATGCACTATGTATGTGTCCCATATCTACACATTACTCTTGCTTAGGTAACCAAAGTGTCACGGATATAGCGAAACACGGAGACACCAGTAAGTTGTTCTTTGTCAACCAATCAGCTTTCTACGTTTACGACATAAGCCAATCAGCTTGAAAGATCTATACTGTCCTAAACCAACCAGCTTGCTTGTTCGGAATTTTAGTTATATGGGAGGGAATCCTGTAAACAAATTAAGTTACTATCCTCGTTAAGATTGGAGGAAATTTCACGTTGAAAGTTCTTCGATAAGACAATTTTTATAAATAATTAAAGGAAAGCATAGCTATAACCTTTTGTTCTGGTCGGATTGATCAGTATTTGTGAACACTTTGACTTAACATTCACTTGCCTTTTATTCATCATTTGCAAGATATTATTGTACTGAGCTGTGCTATCGCTTCTATCAATGCTAGTAAAGTGGTATGTTCTCTCCAGCTTGCAATCTATCCTCTCCTTTATGTTGACCTTACTCTAGCTCTAATGCAACGTGATATATATCTGTGAACGATACCGCTGGTATTGCAATATCTTCTGGCCAACTGAGATAAAAATTTCATTTTAAATGTATTTTAAAGTGAGGTTGAATAAAACATTATGATTTGCAATGAATACAGTTTCAACTGTCACAAACTGTGACTAGGCATTATGGTTGAGTAACTTTGGTTAGGCATGGAACCATAGATATAGCGTTGCCGTAATCAGACTTGATGATTGTTTGTTTCCTAGTTACGTTGTTTGTTTCCTAGTTACGCATCAGTATTTGGTGCCATTGATATTTCCTTGCTTTTTTTTGCATCATTGAATTTAAGAACAATTTTGCTTTCAAAATCTTCATTCTTAATGACGGTCGGTTTTATTTGTGATATTTCCTGGAATATGACATTGTATAAACAGCAAAGTAACTACATCAGGATTCGGTTTAGACTTTGAGCATTACAAAGTTGTTTGTCGCTTTGTATTTTTGCAGATTTCCGTAAAAGTAAGGTTATTTTATTTCCCCATTAATAATGCTATACTTTTCAAATTATTTGACTCCCTTTGAAACCTTAAAAATGACTTAAAAATATGGAAAATTAACCGTAATCGTATGTGAAGTTTTCAGGTCATTAGCAAGTTTCACCTAGAAGTCATGATATTTTAACTTTTAACCTGTTCCATTACTCTTCCATCGCACTCCTTCATTTATTAATTTTTGGTCATGGGAAATATTTCTTATCCTCGCACATGGACTGGATCAGACTTTGATAGGGTTACACGTATCATATTGTCAGTCTACAATGGAAAGAAAACAATATTTTTTTAGGAAAAAGTCAACGAACCATCGTGAACAAAACCAATGCAATCCGATGGGACGTAAGGCAGTTTATATCTTATTTAGTATTGAAACCGTTAAAGAAAACATGGCAGTAGTTTTATAAAAGTATCTTGCAGTAAGCGTTTGATAGCGACAAGTGACATTCTACGTCTGTCTGTCATGGTTCTAACCCTGTAAAAGTGAAACCAATGAAATACCGGAATCAAACCGCTCCTGTTTTACAAAGGAAACATGCGTTTTGGAAAGATCGCAAAATAACTTTTCAATTAGTGCCTGTGTTAAAAACAAGCTTGATAATAATTATTGGAATAGACATTATTTCCATAGTTAGACTGAAACTGTTGCGTGTGCTTCTATGACGTAATTAGTTTTAATCTATACAAACCCAGGGTGTTCTAGTGTAGCATTTGTTTCTTGTCATGAGCTGTGCTTGATTTCTGTCATATTACAGGAAAAGAACTGATGTTATCAAATAACACTTCCTTCTAATGAGGAATGTATAATGTGCACACTTATTACAGAAAGTGATGTTGCAGCAGAATAATCTGTGATTTTGTTTGTGTTGAAAAAAATTAATTACCTATTTTTACCTTTATATATTACATCTCTTTCTTCCGCTGTTAACATTTTCTGTGAGCGTGTTACTAGCCTAAGCAAACTGACATAATTTGAAAATAAAATCAGAAAAAACACCATAATGCAATATAGCAGGTGGCATTTTTCAAAATGCATATTATAGTATTCAAACTTGGAAACAACAAATAACATGTTTTTTTTTACTTTTTGAAAAAATAAAATTCCATTTGATACATTGCGAAATTGAAAAATAAATCATTTTTGATATTCGCATTTTTTTAAAGTATGTCCATTATTGGCATCTGCTAGATTGTCACATAAGTTAGAGTTCCGAATTGCTTGGTTTGCGGTTGCACTTTCTCCGGCTTGTAACGCTTTTTGCAGTCTTCTTCACTGATGTCCCAAAATTACATCGTCAGATTATCAAATGATGACCGAAATGTTGATCACACTATCGGTATCAATCAAGAACTTTTGTTTTGGATGAAAATGTTTTAAGAATAATTATATTATTATACAATGTCTTAATGTTTGATAATTATAGCAGTTGTCATACGTTAGTCATATGAAATTCAGGAAATGCAATATCTTTAATAATCTTTATCTGAAAAACATTTGGAAAAATTCATCGAAACCAATGTTGGTTTTTGTGTGTGTGTGAAAAAAAGTATAATTCAAGCGTAAGTTTAACACTTGTTAAAGTATCTTCTTTGACGAAGCCTTTAGACAATTGTATGGGACTAAATTCTGCTTTCATCTTTTATTCTTTTTGGAGGGACGAGAAAGGTGGCAAATGGTTACGAGCGTGATAGATGAACGAGAGTTAATGAAACTTTTGAATGTGGTGAAACTGTGAGTGCAACAAATAGGTACGAACGGAGACTGTATTAATCGAATGATGTTGAATGTGTTGAATCCGTGAACGGCAGAGGTGATTGTCAACACAGAATCAGAGCGAGTCAGACCGCATGACAGCAGCCCATGTGTGAGTGAGAGTCTGACCCGAATCGTCCCTCCTCCTGTCCTTCTGGACGTTACTAACACTAACAGGCTGCAGGCCGGGTCAAGTGCAATACAATCCTAGCAATAGGAACAAGGGTATTTACACCCAGTTCATAATAGTTTCTTTTCGTGTGTTTCTATCTCTGAACTCAGAAGAAGATCAGTCTCCTCAGCTGACACCAGAGCCCCAAACCATCGAAGGTATATATCACTTTTTTCATTATTTACATCGCCATGTACTGTATAACAGACAGGTCACCTGTTCATTATTACGCTACTTGTTTTCTTATACATTACCACGTAGAATTAAATGCCCTGTGACACAAGGTTGTAATGAAACTTATCACTAATTATTTTTCGTTAAATGGTATGTCATATTATAAATAACCTTTGATGAATGATCTAACCGCATATGTGTCAATAGCACATCAATCCACCTGAGAATCTACCGAGAAGAACTTGTCACGTGTTACATTATTATATCTTACAGAGTCAATTTGTCCATGTAGTACATTAGAATCAACCTTACGGCGTGGTACATTAATGTGCCCAAGAGAGTCGACCTTGTGACATGGTGCAGTATTCTGCCCTAGAAAATCCACCTTATCACGTGTTACATTAATGTGGCCTAGATAGTCGGCATTGTCACATGATACAGTATATAGTCCTAGAGAATCAACCTTATCACATGGTACATAATCTGTCCTAGAGAGTCGGCCTTGTGACATGGTGCAGTATTCTGCCCTAGAAAATCAACCTTATCACGTGTTACATTAATGTGGCATAGATAGTCGGCCTTGTCACATGATGCAGTATTTAGTCCTAGAGAATCAACCTTATCACGTGGTACATAATCTGTCCTAGAGAGTCGGTCTTGTCACATGGTGCAGTATTCTGCACTAGAAAGTCAAACAGTTGATTATACTCCCGCAACGAAGTTAGGGGGGGGGGGAATACTAGAATCAGCTTGTCTGTCTGTCTCTGGACACAATTTTGTACCGCCTACTACTCCCAAAATTATGCATGGATTTCAATGTTTAACATGGCGTATTCGTGTTCCTCCAAGAACTCCATTTTTGTTGCCCTTTTAGGGACCCAATTAAGGGGCCAATGCAGGGTAAAATTGCGCACAATTTTACCGCCTACTTCTCGTAGGATTATGCATAGATTTCAATGAAACTTTGTGCATGACATGTTCTTGTGCTTCCCAGAACCGCATTTGTACACATGTTCTACATAACATGTTCTTATGCCTCCAAGAATTTCATTTGTACACATGTTCTATATTACATTTTCTTGTGCCTCCAGAACCCCATTCGTAGGGCCCCTTTATGGATCCAATAAAGGGCCAGAAAGGGGTAAAATTTGGCACATCTTATCAAATCTTCTTTTCGTGATTCAACAGTCCAATTGATTTAACATTATATATTTAGGGACCTTAGGGAGTGGTCCTAGTTCTAGTTGACCTTGTCATTTGGTTAAGTATTCTACATTACATAGTCAACTACTTAAATACAACTTCATAAAGTATTTGTAGGCACTTTTATTACTTTTTATTTCAAACATTGTGAAAATAAATTATAGAATACCGAAGCGTTAACAAATGTATGCCTGATTTTTTATGCAAAACACCCAATTCGTTCTTCACTACAAAGATATGCATATGAGGAAAATCTTTTAGGGAAACAATTTTGTAACGATATTGTTTTTGTTTATAGAGAGTCGGAGCTCGTGTTCACTGTTTTATACCTTGCTATATGTATATAACTATATAGCAAACGTATGTGTTACGTCATCTTTTAAATATAAGTATATGATAATGGATATTATAACATTAATTATGTTCTCATTTGGAGCAATATTATTTTTCAAGACTGGGCATTACCACATACACATTATTTTATTAAAGCGACCTGCCAATCATATCACCAAAAGTGAAATAACTGCAAACAAGTGTGTGTTAATGGCCAAAGCTGTATCATTGTATTACAGATATCAAACTATCTTGTTTCTACATACAGTCAAATTAATTTCATTAAAGAATCAGCATAGTCATTAACTTGAATGTATTTTATTTGATAAATTCATCAAACAAATGTGAAAAATAACCAATAGACGTGTTTTAAAACAAACCGCACTGGACAGAAAAATGTTCAAATGTCTTGCAATGATTTTTACTTCAATTTCATTTATATACATCTTCATTTTTGTTTCGTTTCAATGGAACAATATTTTATATGTATATATATATATTCAGATTCTTTTTACACAATCACATTTCCACATAGTTTTAAATTTCTTGGATTACATATATAAATATAAACTTTATTTATTTTACAACAAATATGAAACAAGTTATACAATTTATATTAATCACTCTTGTTGGTCCGGATGTTAGCGCACGAGGGGTCTTATTGTAGGAGGAAACCGGAGGACCCGGGCAGGTGGCCACTACCATTAAATTATATACATGAGAATAACAAAAGTGTCATATGAATGTAGTATATTGCGAATATAACTATGAACGTATTAATATGTTCAGTATCGTAAGTGTATTGCCAATCTGAATTTTTTTAAAATTGGTATTGTACGATGCAATTCTTTTTCGGCAAGTTTCTTCCTAGTATCATTTGACAGAAACAATTGTATAATGCCCATGCTTACACCAGTAAAACAAGGCCTGTCGATTACAGCCTTCGATTCAGGTACACTGATGTCATAAGTTTGATTTCAATCGAATTCGAATTGAAAATGCCTTCATCTTTTTTTTCATCCAAGTTTAACTTTATTTAAGACATTTTCAATTAATTCTCGACAAGATGGATTTTACTTTCAGATATATGTTGCAACGTCGATCGAATACCAATTCACCTCCCTGTAATATAGTTCAAAGTTACCATTTACGCTTTTACATCAGCCGGTTACCAAAGTATTTACCTTCAGAATTGCTGATAGTGAAGGCTTACTTCTATGTTGTATAAAACGCCTGGTCCTTTCTGATTTCCAAATGTGAACTTTCACCTTGAAAACAAATTTACAAAAAGATTACATTGACAAAATTAGAGAATACCAAAGCGTCAACAAAACCATAATCCGAACTCAAAATCGATTTAACGAGAAGCAAAATAGGAACAAAAGAAAGATGTACATGGAGACGCTCGTAAAGGCACAAGAGAATAAGACCAGGTGTTCCGGAAGAGTAAGCGTCTTCTGCTTCATCGACGACACCCGCCATGTAAATCTTTGTCATAATCAAGTAAACATCAAGTTCTCAAAACGAGAGCCGAGTATCATTGCCAATCACAACAAGTAAACACACTAATATTCATACTCAAAAACGTCCATCTTCATATCACTTAAATTAGACATATCCTTATTTCGTTATTTATTGTTTTGTGGATGAGAAATTGGATTTAATCCACATTAATGTTTGAAGTGTCATCCATGAAGCATGAAGATATTGATCCATGGTTCGCGTGTAGATATTTCCTTAAAGTATATGTTGCCCCAGTGTTAATAATCGCACATGTTAGAGTTAAACAATGCCTCATTCTATTTCTTTACTTCGATATTTTCCGGTTGATTCTTACTTATATATGTAAAACAATATTTGTCGAATTTAGGTTTTAGAGGGAGGAACGTTATTTTCAGTGTTATAGAAAGGGGAAAAAACAACTTGAAACACAGCATCTGCAAAGTAAACCGTACCGTCTTCACGTTGCATTATGTTCTATGTTGATTGATGAAGCGTACATATTCCATAAATGAAATATGAAAATGTGTTGATGTCTTTTTAATTTCATGGAATATTAACAATAGTTGTCAAACTTACAAATCAACATTTTCAAATTCATGTTAGAAAAAATCATTTCATTCACGTGTGTTTGTGTGTTTAACACTGCTCAGTAGTAGACGTAGTACGAACACCTTTCTCCATAATACTCGCTATCATGTTCCTTTGACGCCTCACTACGGGTATATACTCATCCAGTCCGTTTTCCCTCTTGTGTTGTACAGAGCCTGAACTTATAATAGACTTCCCTCCACGACTTAACCGGTGGTCTACATCCGGGCTCAATCCCCGCCGTACCAATACCCCAGCGCCTCCTATTGACCAAGAAGACAGTAAGATGTTCATCTTGTTCTTTATAAAAGCTTTTATCGTATCTTTAATAAACTAAATTTTATATTTCAAACAACTGTGAAAAAAAATCTGGACTAATTGCTTCGTTAAGTGACTTCACTTTTCTGTGATTATAATTTTTATTTTAAAGATTAAAGCAAGACAAACCCTGTATAATTATATGCTGAACAATAATTTATCATAGGAGTTGTCCAGTGTAATTTTAGCGACAAGATATGCCGCAAAATTGACCATCACAAATAGTGGGCGTCACCTTGGCTTTTGATCAGAGCTTCATCATCAGATTCATAGAGACTTGATATCACCAATGACTGCCGAGTTTGTACTGATATTTGAGCATAGATACTATTGACGTGATACTATCTTCTGTTATAATTGTATAATCCTTATCTTTCACAAATATGTTTTTGATGTTCGATTAATGCAAAAATAAATATGTGACTTGTGATGAAGTAATATTTTTTGATGTTCTTGATATAAAAAAACTATATTTGATACCAAATAAATCATAATAGCAGTTTTCTTATTTTTCTTACATCAACTTTTTATCAAACAGAAATACGATACTGTATACTAGTAATACATTATGCATTTTGGAACTGGTTTTTTCTAAACTTGAAACCATTAAAGGCACATACTCATAGAAATGTTCTCAAGAATGTGCGAGTACAAACTCCACCAACACTGGTGATATTTTGGATCATTGAAAAATCACTTACAATAGATTTGCTTGGTGTTGCTTGGGTCGCAGCCGGGTAAATTTGCCAGAGACTTCCATTACAAAAGGTGCAGGGCTTTCTGACAGAGCTTTTTGGCAACCATTCCGAAATCAATCATATTCAACTTAGCTCAGAGAGTGATGCTTTGCCTCATTGATAAAAACCATTGAAATAATTCTACTACCAATCGACATTTTGTTTGAGTTATAATACTATGTTGAGACAGAATATGAATATAAGAAGTGTACAATGAATAGCGCCACATTGTCATCACTGTAACGATTATAATATATATATGGAATGTGCGTTGTGATGATTCGTATTACCTTTATTTCAGACAGGAGAAGTTGCGTGGATGAACAGTCTGCGGCTATGCGACAACATGAACAAGACCCAGATGGCGGAATATTCATCCCTGTGTGCACTGACGAGGGCAAGTGGAACAGAGCGCAGTGCCACAAATCCTCCCAATACTGCTGGTGTGTAGACGAGAACACGGGCTCGCCCATCCCCGGCACGTCCACCCACAAGATACAACCTACCTGTGACATGGAATCCGAGAGAGAAATGAAAGGTAACTGTTTCTGAATCAGTTGTTGTTTTCCAAAGCAACTTCAATAAGCGATTGTTCCAGCGAAGTTGTAGATGGTTTGTAATTTAAAGGTTAATCTTCTATTTTTCAATATTTTCATTGTAAGTTCCACGTGGGTATCCTCTTAAATTTAAAGTGTATATGAAGGGTTGATATCCACATAAATGAGAGAGAGAAGAAGCAGTTCCAAACACATTTGTCACAGCATAGGTTTAAGAGGGTTTGCAATGGTTATTTTCGTGTCTTATAATTTATCATTTCGTAATAAATTTGAAGTGCGTATCGTCTGTGTCATCAAAGATGACGTAACACGCACATATCAAAATAATCAATAAAAGGTTACTATCTACATGAGAAAGAGCGCGAAACAAAGATCATTGTGTTCTATCACATTTACTTTCAGTTTTTTACAATTTGTTTTCTGTTTTAAACACATGCTCTATTGGTATTTATTTTTCAGATTTTTACAGTTAGCATGATAACAATGGTCAAATGACTAACGATTACATTTGTTACTATTTTCGTCTTTTATTCCTGGAATTCATTTAAGAAACCACAGTTCATATATTCACAGGGTGTCCATTACCAAAGAAGCGACGTTTTTTGAATTTCCTTCTAGAACAACTTGCTCAAGACATGGATATATACGTTTACAATGGAACCGACCCAAGGTAATGAGCTTAATGTTATTGGCATTGTTCTGCCAAGAGTAACGGTATTGGGGCTCCAAAATTAGGAGCTGAATCGCAGTTATATCTAATCGCCAAAGAATAATCCTTTTTTTTTGCAAAAAAAAAACGGTTATTGAAGAAAACAATTAATTCTGCATTAGAAACTTCATTTTTAATAATAAAATAACTCCGAACGGGACTTTTTTTCAAATGCACAGAGCTGAAATGAATAGAAGAATAATAAAAACAGTGCCGATAGTTTGAAAAGTAAATATGACTACACAAAGACTCGATTGCCGAACCTCAACATGCTTTCTTCCTAATACATCTGTACGTCTAGCTTTCCGTGATTCCTAGTCGACGGAGAGACATGGGTTGAGTATACGTTCCTAAAAAAGGAGTGCTGTTAAACAGGGATATTTTAAGGAATCAGTTTAACACTAACGACTTCAATACTGCATTCCTTTTATAACACATCTCTTCCTTATGGCTATACATACGTTTAAACGTAGAAAAGTTATAAAAATTGGCCATTTACTTTGCAAACTAAACAGTGCATAATTAATTATCTTAAGATCCCATCTAAAATTCGAACAAATATTGACCTAGATGGTTAGATTTGCTATAACAAAATGAGCAGGATACAAACGTTGTCTGACCTCACTGCTGATCGGTCAAATTTCAAAACTATTGAAAAATTATTTTCATGATATCTCTTTATATAAAAAATATATAAAGTTTTTATATGATATCTCTCTATATAAAAATTGAAGAAACTAAAATCAGAACATTGTAGCTTTTAAGTTTGGTTTAATTTGTTTGTTTTTCTTTATATATAATTAACAGCTAGGTCATTTAAGGACGGTTTAATTTGTTTGTTTTTCTTTATATATAATTAACAGCTAGGTTATTTAAGGACGGTTTAATTTGTTTGTTTTTCTTTATATATAATTAACAGCTAGGTCATTTAAGGACGGTTTAATTTGTTTGTTTTTCTTTATATATAATTAACAGCTAGGTTATTTAAGGACGGTTTAATTTGTTTGTTTTTCTTTATATATAATTAACAGCTAGGTTATTTAAGGACGTTTTAATTTGTTTGTTTTTCTTTATATATAATTAACAGCTAGGCTATTTAAGGACGGTTTAATTTGTTTGTTTTTCTTTATATATAATTAACAGCTAGGCTATTTAAGGACGGTTTAATTTGTTTGTTTTTCTTTATATATAATTAACAGCTAGGTTATTTAAGGACGGTTTAATTTGTTTGTTTTTCTTTATATATAATTAACAGCTAGGCTATTTAAGGACGGTTTAATTTGTTTGTTTTTCTTTATATATAATTAACAGCTAGGCTATTTAAGGACGGTTTAATTTGTTTGTTTTTCTTTATATATAATTAACAGCTAGGTTATTTAAGGACGGTTTAATTTGTTTGTTTTTCTTTATATATAATTAACAGCTAGGTTATTTAAGGACGGTTTAATTTGTTTGTTTTTCTTTATATATAATTAACAGCTAGGTTATTTAAGGACGGTTTAATTTGTTTGTTTTCTTTATATATAATTAACAGCTAGGTTATTTAAGGACGGTTTAATTTGTTTGTTTTTTTTTATATATAATTAACAGCTAGGTTATTTAAGGACGGTTTAATTTGTTTGTTTTTCTTTATATATAATTAACAGCTAGGTTATTTAAGGACGGTTTAATTTGTTTGTTTTTTTTATAAATAATTAACAGCTAGGTTATTTAAGGACGGTTTAATTTGTTTGTTTTTCTTTATATAAAATTAACAGCTAGGTTATTTAAGGGCGGTTTAATTTGTTTGTTTTTCTTTATATATAATTAACAGCTAGGTCATTTAAGGACGGTTTAATTTGTTTGTTTTTTTTTTATATATAGAATTAACAGCTAGGTTATTTAAGGGCGGTCTCACGGTGTATGCGTGTGTTGTGTGCACGTGTATTTGGAAGACTGTGGAATGCACGTGTAAGCCTCCTTGCAATAGTCCGGATCTTTTGCCGATTTAAAGTGCTACCACAATGAAGTATACTGTCGAAAACACAAAACAGAACAACTCAACCGGTCACAATATCCTAACAACGGGTGAACCAGTCGTGCCGCTCTGGTAGGTCTCGGCCTGGGAACTGAACACATAGCCTTCTTACATGGGCGAATGCTCAATTAAAGGCCAAAAGGGATGATGTATTGTCAAGGGGGACATTAAGAAGAATATAGTAGTTAAAAGAAAGAACGAAAAAGATAAGATCCCAAATTTAGTCGCCTCTGACGATAATGCAATGGGGGCAGCAGGTACGAACCGTACGTCCTAACTGCAAGGCTTTCATGTCATATTGATGAATGCAACCATAATAAATACGTATTTGTAAAAATATAAGAAAGGAAAAGGTAGAGGTTTATTAAAACACAATAAATGGTTGCGTGTGCCAGCGAAATCTGATGTCTAAAATATTGTCTTACGTGTGTTATTATGTTATAAATATATGTTATATACCACTAGTGAAATATGATCTTACAGACTTTTAATTGGTTGAAAAATTGAACTTTGACCGGAAATCATTTGGGTCAATGCAACGTGCTGATTGACGTCGTCATCGATTGTTGACGTCGTCACAATTTGGCGGGAATATATACGAGTTGATGTGTTTTCGCGCAAATATCATCCGCGGTTCACATAAAACAGCACTGTCACTGCGATTTAATAGTATTGTGGTAGAAACAGGTCACAGGACTTGTTGTTATTGGATATGGAATTTATTTCACTCACGTTAATTATTTTTTAAAAGTTACAAAACGTTTTTGTAACTTTTAAAAAGTAATTAACTCGAGTAAGATAAATTCCATATCCAACAACCACTCGTTGTGTAAACTCTATAACTCCACTCAAGGAGTTCGACGCGGCCATCACTGCAACTTCAAATTCACAAACTTGTCTCTTGAAAAATGACAGTAGGTTACTAGATATATGGAAATTGTTGATCTGAAGTCTTTGTTGGCATGACTCGAACTCACACTGTTCAATGTTTCCGACAAAGTGGCTCTTTCTTAATTAAGTTACTCTTAATTATAATCAAGAAAACCATGCAATAATGATTTAATGTTTGTATATCATCCTTTTGAAGTCCAAAGTATGATATACCTTACTTTGTTTTTAGTAGTAATCATTTCCAATGTTGTGAAAGTGTTATCAATGTCCACAATGTGCATGTGTCGGTGTCATATATCTACTAGAAGAATACTATATCTTAGTGATCTGGTATTTAACATGTTCACCCTGCATTCGGACTTTCATATGGTAACGTGTATACAAAGTGATAACAAATTTACAAAATTTAATATAGATGCTTATACTTTACAGACCCCATCGTGATATCATCAAGCAGCAATGAATTGTAAAACAGTTGAACCTCTGTCGTGTTGTCATTACATTGTACTATATCAATATGTATGTTGTTTTGTTTTGGGGTAATTTAAACCGAGCTATTATCAATTTGAAGCATTTTTTGTACAAATGGTTAAAGATGATGTATGTACAATTAGTCATTGCAATATTGTTGTAAATTGTAGTAATTATTAATAAATTACCTCAATCTCTACTTTATCTATTACCACCATGGACAACTTACTACTAAGCTATGCAATAAACGTGACTATTTCATTTTTCCTAACGTGAATTTTCCCTTTCTTGATAGCAACATCCCTGCTTCTCCAACTTTTGATGTTTACAGTTGATTCGTTATAATAAGGCTCGCTCTAATTATTGATATTTGCGTGACCGATAATGACTGCTGACAAGAAAACTTACTACACAGGGATTCTAGAGATGCAGGTTGATCAGAACTATAAGCAAGTTTTATGGTCGCCATCTTTGTCTCATTGAGAAATATTTTGTATCTTTGTGTGATATGAAGATTGACGTTTTTTGAGTTCGCTCATTAATGTACTTACATGTACCTGCTGTGATTGAGGACTTGACGTTTACTTGGATGAGACCAATATTTACATGGCGGGTGTCGTCGATGAAACAAAAGATTTTTACTCTTCCGGAACATCTGGTCTTATTCTCTGTACTTTATCAAGGATCTCCATATAAACTTTTCAAACTTTCATATTGTACCCCTAGTTTAATTGATTTGGAGTTAGGATTATGGTTTTGATGACGCTTCGGTATGCTCTACTTTTTTAATCAACCGATGTACTATTACTTAATACAGCATTGTAGTAAATTGTTAGAGTAGTAAGTTGTGATTGTTTTGTAATTGAAGCAATCAAAGAAAATAATCTTATGCACAATCACTCATTGCTACATAGTAGTAAACGGTAGCAGTTAATTAGTCTGATGTATACTTGAATGACGGGTTGTAGTCTTGTTGTAAACGGTAGTTGCTAATGATAAAACTGATGAAGAATTAGTCCATAATTTGTATTTCTATATTATTCGAACATTGTTAATGCAGGCATTGTTGTAAAAGCTGGCAGGTAATGAAATAATCTGTAGTAGAATCTGTCAATATAGATTATTCGTTTTGTAAACAATATGGGTCCAGCTTTTCTACCCTTTCTGACGTATTATGTGTATAACCATTATAGTAAATTGTAGCCGAGTGCAGCAGGGGATCATGCCAACTGTTTGACATTCTATTCAAAGGGAAAATAAAAAGGTGGACATGATCACAGACAATAACTAATACCAGTGCCAGGTTATCACTAATCCCGGACTTCTACGGTTCCATCACGAAGTCGCAGTTTTCATTGTTCGAGATGGCATGAATGATATCAATTTATCATAGAACCAAATTTTTAAATTGCATTTAACCTACCACGTTGTTACATCTAACGGGTACGGTAGAGTACGTTTTTATAGCAGGCAGGCGCCTCGACAGAATAGATCAGTCGCGCTATATTAAATCCATTTTAAATGATTTTTGTCTTAAAGAAATTTCGTCACTTAAGTAGACGTAAGAAATATATGTTTACACTTTCTGTCGAACGCTGGATATTTATTTCCCTTGGCGTGTATGCTTGGTACGAGCCGCCAGTCGTGGCTGTCGTTTTCGCAGGTGTTAGGATAAAAGGAGGAATGCTAAGTTTACACAGGTGTATGGTCAGGCTGTAAAGATTGACGGTAACACGATCTTGTCAACTGATTCTCGGTATGTGAATGCTGTGATTTACTCGCGCCATTGTATGTATAAAAGCTATTGGATTTGAGGGTTCTCTAGAACAGGTGTGTGGAAAGCAACACATCCGACCAGGTGTGTTACCATGCGGGACCTCTGTATTAAATAAATATCTTAGTTAACATAGAAATCAAATATTGTCTGATTGCAAATATTCGTGTCATTTACAGGAGAAACATTGGCCCCTTTACTAACGTGTGATTGACATTGTAATAAATGGTGTATATACCTTCGGTTAGGCTTTGTTATCTTAATACAATGTACACGTTCTACGGGGTATAGTTCTGGTTATGTTTGACTTCTAACACTTGATTGGCCAATCGTTAGAATTGTTGCTATTGGTCTGTTTGTCTGAATGTTGTCTATTGTTTAAAGTGTTTGAAAACGAAATTGAACATCGAATAAATCTTCACTCATTTTTATTTTATAAACATAGATATATTTATTAACATATCTGAAGTGGTGAAGACTTATCCCAGATTAATTACATATCAAAAGCCATATCAACTTTAGGTACACGTACAAAGACAGTATCGACACTTGGGGTGCCCCCACATCCTATTCGCCTCACCTGAGTGGTCAGGTGAGCGTGCTTTTGCAACATTTGGGAGAATAGTGGAGAGGGTGACACCTGCACGTTGAGCCCATGAAAAAGAATCTATCATACCAACTAAATAGGCACTAGTCTTATCTATCAACACGTGTACACAGCCCGATAACAGCCAAGGAACTACCATTCTCAACGTCTCAAAACAACATCAAGGGAAAATAGTCGAGTAATAAAGTGCATGACCTAAACGTTAAGGGAAATAAGGATACGAAAGACCACGGCAACATCAAAGAAGTTGCTTAATATTTGAAGTTGTTGGTGATTATGTTATATATATTTTCTAAACAATCTTGTTCAATGTATATTATCATTTACAACATTTTCAATTTAAACTGAGATTTTATAAGAAAACTGAAAAAAAATAAAATATTTAGTGAAAGAAAGCATTAACTAAGCTCTCGCTTTAATTAAAAAATGACAGAATACTGAGGCGTCAACGAAACAATAATCCGAAATCTAAATTGATTAAACTTATGAACAAATGAAAGATTTATATGGAGACATTTGAAATAATTAAATGATCGGCTCGATAATCGATTAATGTGATGTTATTGCTGATTATCTGTAATTAAAGTATCATTTTGCTTCAAGTTATGAAAACGCAAAAGCTCTTGAAATTATAACACCCTTTCACTTCGTCTTTATAAAGAAAAACAACATGTGTGAAATTCCCACCCACCGATATGTAGGGTATAAACGCAATGATTTGAAGTTTCTCGTACACATGATTGTGAATCATTTCATTTCATTTTCTAGCAAAAGGCCAGAGTACAACCCAGAATTAACAGTGCAGGAAAAAGCCGCCAAGTGGAAATTCAAATTTTTAGACGCTAATGCAAACAATGTGAGTAGTTTGATATTGGTGGCGTTTCCTTTTAATTTGATATAACCTCGGTTCTTGTTTTGTTCTGTTTGTTTGCTTGTTTCTTTTATTAATGCAAATAGTTTCATTAACTTACCTGTGAATAACACAAAAACATAGGATTCAAGCAAAACACGTTAAAAACTATCAAACCCAGTTTTTTAGAAGGCACAGTTTTCGATTCGGATTCGAATTGAAAACAAGTAATATCTACCTTTATGATGAGACGTGATCATTCCATGATGGCTTGTCATTAAGTCAGTCAGTGTCGAAATACTTTGTGACGGTAGGTATTTTAATATCGGTTTTATGTCAACTGACTTCAGTTGAAGGGAGACTACCCTTATATTACACATAAAATATGGACAAATTTGCTTTTGGTTAGGATCAATTGTTTACTATTGATTTATAATAATGTGTGTGGCCAGTCATTGCATATTCTTAGATATATAAATGTATGAATATTCCATAAGGTTTGTTTGCGCATGCAGTAAAAGTTTGATACATATACTAGTATCAATTTAGAAAAATGTGTTATCCCCATAAAACTTGTTTTTGGTACTTCATGAATATGAAAATGTACTATTTACAAAAAACAAAATTGCTTTGAATTTAAACTATGTGTACTTTTTATATTTTTTCATATTTCTCTATTTGATAATCATACACAGATGTTGGAGCGGAAGGAGTTAAAACAGTTCCGACAGGAAATACCGAAACGGAAGGACACAAGAAAGTGTAGTAGAAACTTCATTCGATATTGTGATGCTGATAGCAACAGAAAAATAACCTTAGATGAATGGATAGATTGTATGGGTTTAAAAAGTAAGCACAAATCTATCATTCAACAAAAGTGTGTTGTATATAACTCCGAAGTGTGTTTGTATCAAAATGGTACAAGGAAAGGATAGACAATAAGAGGTTATCTAGGGACAATCCACTGTACCGAAACAAAGAAAAACACTGCAAACTTACATTCCATACCCAGGTAAAATTGATATATTATATATATAAAAGATGTATTACTGGAGAGAAGTTATTATGATAAATAATAACCCGTTGGTAAACATAAAGCCGGAGTTGGAAATAACACTTTACTGATTGGCTGACAAGTAAAAGTGTGCACGTGATCAAAGACAAAGACATGGTTACATAGATGAAAAATCATTCGACGATTTATCCATTTATGATTAGTTGGTACAGGGAGTGGAACTAATTATCTTTCTAATTAATTAATCGACGTTTCAGTTATTTTCAGCTTAATGTTTCCTCATCTTTCAAGTTTTTTCAAGTTTTTTCTCTTTGTCGCTTTACGCACAAGCTAGGTATTATTTGTCAACATTTGGGTCATATTTCTGATTAATGTACTTAATTAGTATAATGTATCGCTGGATAGAGCCAGTACCGGTATATTGTATTAATGCATTAAGACAGAATCGGTATATTGTATTGCTAAGTTAAGACAGTATCGGTATATTGTATTAATGAATTGAGACAGTATCGGTACATTGCATTACTGTATTGAGACACATTATCAATATTTTTTTTATAACTGACAATTTCAGTAAATATAAATAGTGTCAATATTTTAAAAAAATAGATCGCAGTAACTAAAACATGCATTCGTATTTTTGTTCCAGATAATACCAGTTTTCTACCACAGAATCCAAACCGGAAAGGTCCCAATCCATTCAGCCATTATCTGAAACCAAGTTAGCAAAGTCGATAAACTTCAGTATGTCGTCAACACTTGTTAGTTATACACGTGACCAGTGTGTAATTTGAAAGTTAAAATACTTAAGGATACTCCTGGATATCAGGAAGGAACATGTTACCTTACTGTGTGCTGGATGTTGGTGATCGTTAATGTTCCTGCTGGGAATCAACACCCGCATTTCAGCGCTACAACCGTGGATATATTGTCATGTCTTCCCATTGTAAATAGTGTCTCTGTTAGAGACTGGCAGTGTAAAAGGTGGTACAGGCTGTCGGTAGTCAGGGTGTAAACACTGTTCAATTCTAACAGTTTAAAACAAAACAGTGTCACGTGTTAACAGTGTAAATACTCGCGTGTAAAAATATGAATACAATCACGTGCTAACAATATAACACTCGCTTATAAAAGTTTAAATACAATCACGTGTACAACAGTGTAAACATTGTCACGTGTCGTTAAGAGTGCTAACGTTGCCCCGTATGAACATTCGTTATACTGTCAGTGGTAGGTAGTGTCCGGACATTTCTGGTTCCAACTGGCATCACTGAAAACAATACCGAGTCCATTTACATTAGATGTGAAGACGATGATGACAACCCTGATGATGACGTGTTATCTCCAGTTAAGGGCTTGATGGATCCATGTTCTTACTACACGTGAGTGCACGTTAGCTAATTTGTGTATAACAGAAACAACTAAACATAAATAGCTACACGTGAGGGCTTACAAGTTACAAGTGAGTACTTGTTAGTTACACGTGACAGGAGGATTACTTAGTTACACGTGATATGAGTTAGTTACACGTGATATGAGTTAGTTACACCCGAGTACTTATTATTGTATCATGGTGTAAAGCATTGTCAGCTTTATAATCACGAGTGAAGATGTGTTTCAAGTGGGAGACTATAATTGAAGGTCACACTGCCGGACAATAAAACACAAGGAGGTGATAACTGAATATCGACAAGTGTGAAAAGATTTGATGGAGTCTTGGGAGAAAACAAGCTTTCTGAAGGAACTTGTAGATACACTGCATCAAATTTTATTAACATAACAAGCAGTTTTGTGCGCAAATGTAGACATATGGACTACTACTATGTATTGCATATTGGACATTTGCAAAAAGGACACTTATCCTTCCACCCTTCAGCTTTTCAAAAGCACGCTTATTTGTGTATATGTTTACATAAAAAATTGATATCAATGGAGAGTCCCGTATAATTTTTTTAATGAATTATGATGTAATCTTGTCTGTATGACTTCGGAAGCCTGCCTGTCACCATACAGTAACACGGCGTTCCTAGTTACACTTATCTCAATCACCTCTGGAGACACATTTAAGCTCTTCTTACCCAAAGTTGGAATGGTTTATTACTAACTTTCAGGGGTGAGTGAGTTATCGTTATCAGTACGTTATTTGTTGTATTGTGTATAAAGTGCAAGATTTTCGTTGTTTTTTAGCTAGTGCCAAACGTGTTTTTTGTTGACAAGAGCAAATATCATTGACAGCTTGTACAGAAAGAACATGGGAATGCAATCATTGGCGCAGGAACATAACCAAAGAAACTGTATACATATTTCCATATACTATATAGAGGTTTGTCAAGAATGACGATGGGTTATCAAGCTATTTCAAGTTGTGTATAGACCGTATAAAATGTCAGCAGCCTGTACCAACTGCTTAACTTTGTTTCCAATATCAACTATTGACTTTTTATTTATATTTCGGTACATAATATACACATTTTCGTAGTACACGACTTGAAATTATACAGAACTAGTTTAATTTTACTTCTAAATTCATAAATTAGAGGCGTTTCACGCACCTGACCCTTCTGCTTCTACATTAGTTTAGAAATGTTGGATTCCCAACTTTTGGCCCCTAGCATCACTGAAGAGTCCTAGGAGGACGAAACAGCTGTATGGTGCAGTTTAATTCATTTTTTCGGCATGCTGTATCCATTACTAAATTTAAAAGGTGCAGCAAATGTGTGTGTTACGTCACCTTCGTTAAGAATTCCTTTTCAAGGAAGATGTTGACAAGAGCAAAGCAATAAACTGCAACTATCTGATCAAAAGTAGTACGTTGTGTACGACACATCCAAGTCCTCTATTCGTGTTCTACTAGGTAACATGAAAGAATGTTTAATCTTTCGTTTACATCACATTTCCATTATTCGTGTTTTACTAGGTAACAGGAAAGACTGGTAAATCTGTCGTCTACATCACATTTCCATTAATTTCAATATAGTTTACAACGTCTGTGTTAACGGTAAAGCAATGGTTAACCATCTTGTCAGAGCGATAATATCGAAGTTTTTTTCTATGCTTACGAAGCAAAAACTTTCAGTAATATTCAAACAGTACTCATTAATAGTCATTGTCTCAATGGAGAATAGTTCCTTAATACAGTCTAAGACTCGAAAGCATGTGATTTTCAGCAACTGTCAAGATGTTGTTAGAGAATACCTTTCGTTTTTTGTTTACATTTTATTTGTTCATGATGATGCCTGTATTTAAATATAGTCGTCATACGCTATCACATTATATTTGTAGCATAACCTTCAAATCATATGTCAATAAACACAGTATCATGACACGGTATGAGACGATATTCACTCCGATGGGTTTTCCAAGACTGACATGAAAGCATGTGCACTTCATTAACTTTGTAAGTTCAAAGGTCAATGATGACAACGACCTGTGTTAGGGATTATGTTATAAGTTTATGTCAAATGACAGTTGGTGTAAAATGATATGTATGTATATATTGTGACACTGTCTTTACGACTATAATGTGTTCGTCGTCTGTATTACGTTTCTAGCATGGGAGATCAAATAGGTAATACAACTGCAGTGTAACTTATAAAACAAGCGCATCAAAATCCTGATTGTCATTTATTCATTTACAATATGTTTATTCAAACAAAACTTATTAACTGTTGTTTGCAAAAAGAAACATTTCAATCAGTCTATCTTAAATATGGGTTTTAAATTTTAAAAGCGAACGAAAGAGATGATGTCTTTTTTTATTGCCTTTAAACAAAAGAGACACAAGTAATGGAATAATGATGCACGAGTACAGAAGTGTGTTATTTAACCCTTAAAACTTACAAATGTAATTAAAGTGATAAACGTGTGTAAAGATCAGTATTTAATTGATATACATCGATGTTGCATAAGTATGTAACCCATCATGTTATGGAACTATAACACATAAGCGGGTGAATGTCTGACCTACAGTTGTGATGATTGATTTTCCCACCTGTGATAGTGGTGTTCCAAACACTGAAGCAGGTCCTACGGACTGTTAACGGTCCCTGTACCACTGCCAAGAACTAAATTCACGCATTCGAAAATGATTATTCTGGTTTTATTAAAAAAAAAACGTTCTTTTTAATAAATCGTTTCCGGGGAGAACAAAATATCATTGAAATTCTCATCAAAAGCTAGTGGAGATGAATTAACAATGATACTCAAAAATATTTTCCGAAATAAAAACGAAATTCATTATGACTAGACATACAGACCCTCTGACCGGCAGAGCTATCTGATAAACTGATGTTAACGGCAAATGATCTGAACCAGCTATGCTTTAGATGTATATCAAACTATAGGGAGATACTGTATTTACTATATAGGAAAACGCAACATGCAGTGAGGCAGGGATCCTTAACATGTCATTATCGCGATATTACAATACATACATCAAAAAGTACATAAGATTCATTTTATGTATACAAATATGTGTGCGTGTATACTTAAGTACTGGTACATATGTATATATATCTAATGGACATAATAATAAATGCATGCATACAGTTTAGATATAAATGTACATACGTTATTTAGAAAAACAATTCTAAATTCATACATAAAGAGGGTTTTACGCACCTGACCCTTCTGCTTCTACATTAGTTTAGAAATTTTGGATTCCCACCTTTTGGCCCCTAGCATCACTAAAGAGTCCTAGGAGGACGAAACAGCTGCATGGTGCAGTTTAATTCATTTTTTCGGCATACTGTATCTTTTACTATTTTTTTTTTAAAAGGTGCAGCATATGTGTGTGCTACGTCACCTTTATGCATATAAAAACATACATATAGAATACATTGATTCAATATATAAAAAATGCATACATTATGTATCAATACATAATAAGTACTCAGCGTTATATATACTTACAATTTATGCTTGTATCTATTATGTGCATTTGATGTATGTATAATAGTTTATGGTTTGATTTAATTTATACAGTTCAAATTCAAAAATGGAAGTATTTGTAAATATTAGAAATAAAGTAAAATACGTTTATTAAGCATGTGTATGTAAGGAGAATACACACAAATATACAAATAAACATGAACACATATTACGTACATACATTCAACTGTAAATGTTTGTAAATTATATACAACATGTAAGACGTATGTTGATTACACAGGTGAATATTACAATAGATAAAGTAATAAAAAGTGATTTTGAAATGCTAGAAGAACAAATTGATAAGCTATATAATGTGACGTTTGACCATCCATTCATTTTTAATATAGATACATTATTATTCTAATCATTTTGTGTATAAAGTAGCATTGTGTTATTGTCTTTGTTGAATTAAAACTTGTTCAGTTCACCTGTAGTGTTCATAGAAGAATGACAATAAAATGAAAGAATAAACAAATTATTGAATCTATTTTAAGATTAGCTTGTTTTTAATTGTGTCTGTCATTGTTTATAAGCAGGAATTTGAAATTATTAGCGAGAGGTCGACAGATTCTTAGTAAAAACACTTCACTGTGACAAGCCAAATTACATAGCACTAATTATAGCAAGGCAATATTCTGGCGTTTTGAATTTCCTTTTGTCTAGACTAAAGCCGAAATGTTAAAAACAAAAGATAATGGTCAGTTCTCTTCTAATAATATCTATATACATGTAATAAGCACCCAAAGGATAATCTATTAGCCCGGATTCTGTGAACACTGTTATTTTTACTTTAAGACATATTCATAATCTGGACAATCAGTAGAATTTTACATTCTCTCCTTCGACACATTTAAGAGACGAAATAGCTGCTTAATAATAGACATTCTGTCTATTGAACATAAATTATGCAACCTAACCTTCACCCTTCATTGGAATCCCGAAATAGAAACAAGGCAATTTTACTTGATCGTTTACCTACTCTAGATAGATCTTTAACAAACAAGTTGTATTACATTCGTACTGCTAATTTTACTTGATCGTTCACCTACTCTAGATAGATCTTTAACAAACAAGTTGTATTACATTCGTACTGCTAATTTTACTTGATCGTTCACCTACTCTAGATAGATCTTTAACAAACAAGTTGTATTACATTCGTACTGCTAATTTTACTTGATCGTTCACCTACTCTAGATAGATCTTTAACAAACAAGTTGTATTACATTCGTACTGTTAATTACACAACAGGTAGGCATTGTAAGATAAATCTACGGAACTTGTGGATAATTGAATATGTACATATCTTTGATATCTTTGGGGCTAATTTCCTTTTTTCAATGTCGATTCTGTCTTTGTAACACTACATGGATGATAACTCTGCAGAGTGATCAATACAGTACGTTAGTGAACATTTAGAAGACTGGTGTCAAGTATGTCAAACTTCCGTCCGATCTGTTTTATTAATTTTAATGATACAATATCAAGACTCTCTGCGCACTACCAATCTGGCAAAACATAACGGTGAAGATACTAAAATGGTATTATTATGTATCGAAATTTTCCATTATATTAAGAGAAAATGGAAAATGCATGTAGTATAATTGTCAACAGGGAACCGAGTCTGAATTCGGAGTAGTCCTATAAACAATGGTGCCCACTTTTTATAAGGATCACTTTGTACATAGTAGTATAGATATAAATGAAGATGGAGTCAACAAGACACTTTAAAGAATACGCCATCCAACAAAATCCATTTAGCTAATTTATCCAAGGTTCAAAAGAGGGCAGCAATAATCATTTTAAAAGTTGCTGAAGTTTTTACCCCTATATATGAGCTTTTACTGCAGTTAAGATGGCTACCTATACAGAAGATTTATGATTTTATAAAATATGTTTTATTGTACAAAATTATTAATAGAAATATCGCACCTGAAATCAGTCTTACTTATGTCAATCAAGTCTCATCTAGATTATACGTTCTTTGATCAGTCGCAAGTTATTATAAAAACAAATTCGGACATCAGCATATTAGCTTCTCAGCAAGTGTTTTATGGAACAACCTATATAGATCAATGCATGTTTTACCAACCTAAGCGTCTTTTAAGAAGTCTCCATTGCAAAAACTATCTTAGTTACCCCAAATGTCATGTGTTCCGTTCAGTTGCTATTTTCCAATATGTGAATGTGCAAATCTGTGATACTACATGTTTATATATGTTCTTGTATTCTGTTTATTTGTCTTTGTATATATTGTGTATCAGAGCCACATTGTAAATTAGATGTCAATCTAAATGTGAAAAAATACTATTTACTAATAAACAGTACGGTTTTATGTCAGGACGGACAACAGCCTTGTAGCTCCTAAATGTTCTAGAAGAATGGACAGAAGCCCTTGATAAGGCCCTAGATCTATAGAATTATATACTAAGACTTGAAACAATCGTTCGACACAGATTTACATGGCGGGTGTCGTCGATGAAGCAGAAGACGCTACTCTTCCGGAACACCTGGTCTTATTCTCTTGTGCTTTTACGAGAGTCTCCATGTAAATATTTCCTTTGTTCTTATTTTGCCCCTAGTTTAATCGATTTTGAGTTCGGATTATGGTTATGTTTACGCCTTGGTATTCTCAGATTTTCAGTTCTCAACTGGTTAGAAGACTTGTTTATATAACAACAACGAGTAATCATCAATGGAGCGACATCCGGTTGGGGCAGAGTACAGTGTTAGGACCACTTTTGTTTGTAATATACATAAATGACTTGCCAGAAAAGTTGAATTCAACTGTATACCTATTGGCGGATGATACGAAAATGTACTAGATTATAAAGTCTGGGGAAAACAAGAAACCTTTACAGACTGTCAGGAAGATCTGCTAAGCCTTTCTCAATAGAGCAAGACTTTGCTGCTCACATTCAATGAAGACAAGTGTAAATTCATGCATATTGGAAAGCATAATACTACTTATGCACTGAATAACACAACCCTTGAGGAAGTTGAAGAAGAAAAAGATATTGGAGTTACTTTGGAAAAAGAAAGGTACAAAAAGCAACATCAATATTTGGCATGATTAGCTAGAAGAGCATTCAAGTTTCTTGATTCTAAACTATTCATCCCTCTCTACAAATCACTAGTAAGAATCAACCTCGATTATGCCTGTGCTGTTTGGAAACCCTACAAAATGAAACATGTTGAACAATTTGAAGGTGTACAAAGGAAGACAACAAAACAACTACCTGGAATGGAAAAACTTGTATCCAGAAAGACTGAAGATGCTGAAACTGCCGACCCTTAGTTACAGGCGTTTACGGGTAGATATATATATATATACCGAGATATGTAATTACAATTAGTGGGAAATACGGTGAGGGGGCAACACAGTTCGTCAAAATGTGGCCTGACTCCTCAGAAAGGTCTAGTACAAGGACAAATTCACCGAAAGTATTCCCAAAGCACGCAAGAACATCATTACGTAAACAGAAATTCTCCATAAGAACAACAGCAGTATGGAAAAGTGTGTCTGATCACATAATGACTTAAAACACACTAGATAGCTTCAAAAAGAACTGGATGACAAGTGGAATGTACGGAAACAATACTAATAACAACCGGAAGTAAAATTTTAATTATAACAATAACACTTATAGTTCAGTGAAGAGGATCATTAAGGAACCTGTGCTGGAAAACATCATTAATTTTCATTAAGGAAGTACAGTAACGTTATATGTATACCACACAAGCTGGCCTTTCGCTGTCATTGGATATCGGTCTTCCTCTTAGGTGGTGTCAATTTTTCAACCTCGAAAGCTTTCTACCCTTTAGACGTAAAAGAGAATGGAAAGTGCCAATGGTTCCCGATTGTTGTTTTGAACATTGAGGGTGCATTTTTATCAAGTAAAGTTACACCTTTGTTTATATCCAAAACTAGCTGTAACAAGTTATCAGGTCCCTGTGCATACTACCTAAGTATCCTACCTAATATTGGATCAGCGCTGTATCTTTGAGCTTTGCTCAAAAAGTACGAAGGGTTCAGACTCTCTTATCCACTGAATATTTGGACGTTGCTCGTTGGTGGGTGCACCCCATGGCCACCAGCCGTTCAAATATTTAGTCGGTCAGAGAATCAGAACCCTTCGTTCTAATCATCTGGTATAAGTGTTACCATGTTCGCATATCATCTGGTAGAGTCACAATGTTTGCACATTATCTGGTAGAATTACCATGTTTGCATATCATCTTTTAGAGTTACAATATCTCACAGCATTCAAAGATATGTTGCTTTCTACAATATCTTATGTTTGCATCTGTTTTAAAGCAAACACTATTATGTTCACAAACGATATTTCCTCAATGAAAACACAATAACAGTAATTAAGACAGTAAATTCAATTTTTTATTTCATTTCAATTTCACACTAACATCCTTCCACCCTATAAAATTGCATACATGCTCGCATAAAAAAAGTAAATGCCGTTGTTTGGAGTAACTGGTCTACTTTTAGCTCATGCAACCAACTTCTTGAAAGACTTTAAATATCATCGTCACAAAATGATGAATAAATTATACAAACAACTTTATCATCTTGTGAAAGATACAAGAAAAGACAAATGGGCATAATGCTGAGTGGACCAGCTCCAACACTCAATTTAAAACCTTAAACCTCAAACACCAAACTATTATCTTTATTCCTGATTGTAATTAGCATATTATTCAGGTATGATAGACATATATGCAGCTTATTCATAGTGATCTAATATCAAAACAACAGGCTTACTGCAATAACTAAATGTTCCTTTCTTTGACATGATAAAAACCTGTGAATGTACATACTAACGTCAGTCTAACTAGCTGTAAGAAATCAAAATGAAACGTACAACTGTGTAAAAAGACGTAATTCCATGTAAATAGCCTAAATGAATTAACATATAAAATTAATCCAAGGTAAAATAAAAGGTAGCCTTCCTTTGGGACATTGATTAAAAACAAACTTTTCTCTACAATCAAGTGTAGTTCGTAGATTTTTACATCAATTTCATGGTTGATAATTGACAAATTGTTGACAAGCCTGGGGACGGATTCTAATTCTCCAGCCTCACACCTGCTCAGACTGACGGAGTTATATGCCTCTGGGAGCTGCACCTGCAGAAAACAATAAAACAATTAATAGACACATGTATAGCGGCGCGTGACATACTCAGCCCATAGGATACAGACATGGTAGTAGTAAATGTGTAGTGGGGACAAAGTTAGACAGGTGCACATAGCTTAAACATTGAAATGCCAACAAAATACATCTGTATCAAGATATCTAACAATTTAATCTGTTTCTTTGATGTTCCAAATGATAAGAACCAACAATGAAAAATTTGACAAACTAACTGCAAATTGGACTGTGCCCTGAGTTTTTCTGATTTTCTGTGTGATGAACTGGATAACAGATGAGAAATGTAAGTTTGGATATGTAGCAGGTACAAATGTCACCTGTAATAGCATGTAATAGGTATGTATTTCAGGTAAGTCTGGTACAACCAACACCTGTCTTCAATAATAACACTCATGTTTTAAAATAAATCAATGTGGAATATGGCTATGCTACATGCATACATTACTGAGCCCATTATTTTGTTAATTGCTAAGTAACAATATGATGTATATTGCCAAGATTAGTGATGTACATTGTCAAGTTCTTTGATATACATTGACAAGCCCTTGGTCATGTACATGTACATTGCTGAGTCCTAAGTGATGTAAGTAGGCATGTATGTTTGACCTTTAAACCCAAAGCAGGTCATCTGACAACATTTTGGTATACTTGATGTACAGTGTATCTATGATAATAATATATGCTGTAACCTCTTACAATGTCCACAAAAAAAACAACCATAGTTGTCCACAAAACATCAACCAACCATAGTTGTCTACAAAACATCAATCAACCATAGTTGTCTACAAAACATCAACCAACTATAGTTGTCAACAAAACAACAACTAACCATAGTTGTGCATTAAACAGCAACCAACCATAGTTGTCTACGAAACATCAACTAGCCATAGTTGTCTACAAATCATCAACCAACCATAGTTGCCAACAAAGCATCAACTAGCCATAGTTGTCTACAAATCATCAACCAACTATAGTTGTCAACAAAACAACAACTAACTATAGTTGTCTACAAAACGTCTAACCATAGTTGTGCATTAAACAGCAACCAACCACAGTTGTCTACGAAACATCAACTAGCCATAGTTGTCTACAAAACATCAACCAACCATAGTTGTCAACAAAACATCAACTAGCCATAGTTGTCTACAAATCATCAACCGACCACAGCTGTCTACAAAACATCAACTAACCATATAGTGGTCCACAAAACATCAACCAACTATAGTTGTCAACAAAACAACAATTAACTATAGTTGTCAACAAAACAACAACTAACCATAGTTGTGCATTAAACAGCAACCAACCACAGTTGTCAACAAAACATCAACTAGCAATAGTTGTCAACAAAGAATTGACCTGAACCAGAAAATTGGCCCAGAGACTGGCATTATATGCCAACAATAAGCCATTGTTACTAAAACCTATTTCTACCACAATACCCTATGTTATTCCACTCTCAGACCATTGTATGAAGGTGCTGACTGTTGGATAAATATATGTTATACACCTCTAGTGGTATATGACCTTCTGGCCTTTTGATTGGTTTAGAAGTTGAACTTTGACTGGAAATTACATGGTTCAATGTCACGTGTGGATTATTGACGTCGTCATCGATTGACATCGTCACAACTTGGTGGGAATATATAGGAGATGATGTGTTTTCACGCAAATATTTACATTTGCTCTGCATTGCCACTATATAACACTAACAAGGTCAGTTCTGTGTTATGAGAGCATAACACTGGAGTGGTCATTATGACATCATTACGATTGTGACGTCATAATCATAACGTTGGATATAGCCGGCCGATAGTGGCTTTTAGCTGTTCCATTTATTGGTTTTCAGGACAAATGTAGAATATAAATATAAATTTATTATCAAAACCAATGGAAAAATGTAAATATAAGCATTAAACATCATTCTGTTCCGTGTTATGGTCCTATAACACGGAACAGGATTGCAGACAAACAATCATAACACGCTAACGTGCGTTATTCATTTTGCTTGCAAACCTGTTCCGTGTTAAAGGACCATAACACGGAACAGAATGATGTTTAATGCTTAAATAAGCCACGGTTCCCTCCAGAAAACAACACTGCCCCTGTGACTGCATCATGTATGTTAATACCTAACACAACAATATTATTGTGGTAGAAACAAGTCACATGACTTGTGGTTATTGGATATGGAATGAATTTACACTTGTTACTTATTTTCAAAAGTTACAAAAGGCACTCGCTGAAGCTTGTGTCTTTTGTAACTTTTGGAAGATGATTAACTCGAGTGAAATTAATTTCATAACCAACAACCACTCATTCAAGTTTCTTGTGTGGTAAAAAAAACAGGTAAAAGCACTGGTGAATTAAATCAGATCAGAAAAGAATATATAATATAGATTTTAACTCATTTCCCAACATATTGTAACACGGACTAAATATGAATATTTAGGGATGAAATTGTCCAATTAAAATATGTTACAGTTTTCCAAATAAAATATGTTACAGTTTTTACATATAAACAAAAAACATATGTTGCTCTTATAAATATGTATTAATATAATTGGTGAAATTTAATTGCCTATGAGAAGATGCCTGATATGTGTCATTGATCGTTTCCCTTTAGCAGATAAGCTACCATCAGAATACCATCAGCATTAAAAAAAAAAGCAGAATTTGCCTAAAAAAGATTCAGATTAGTTGCGGCAAAGTCCGCCTGGTGTGCTTCTGATCATGACTTGGGTACTAAACAGGCTGATAGTTTTCTCATTTCTCTTTGTAACTCGCCTGTAAGTCATAACAGTATCATGGATATTATTGATTATTTCAGGGGTTGCAGCAGTATCCATATCAGTATGGATATCCTTAGGTGCTAGACATTTCTTAAGCAATTATTGACTCACTGTTCCTTCAGCAATTCTGTCTATTTTGCAAAAGTTACTTGCTTTATTTACTTTGGGAGTGCTATCTTTTAGACATAAACTGACCAAATGACATCACTCTTCAGGTACACAGCCTTAAATAGTCCGAGAATAGTAGAGCTTTAAAAGGACATACCTGCTTAACTTCTTCAATAGAAGGCTAATAATACCAAAATGGTAAATTTATACTCACCGCTCAAGTTGAGCTGCTAGATAATCATTGTTGTTTCTCTCTTAGAATTTAATATGTCGGAACTTTTCTGCTGTTACAGTTTTATCATGTTTGGTCTGAAGTCAAATAAAAAGTCATAACACATAAATCATCATGCGAACTATCACCTGACTAATACTAACTATCACCTGACTAATGCTAACTGTCACCTGACTAATACTAACTATCACCTGACTAATACTAACTATCACCTGACTAATACTAACTATCACCTGACTAATACTAACTATCACCTGACTAATACTAACAGTCACCTGACTAATGCTAACTGTCACCTGACTATTGCTAACTGTCACCTGACTATTGCTAACTGTCACCTGACTATTGCTAACTGTCACCTGACTATTGCTAACTGTCACCTGACTATCACCTGACTAATGCTAACTGTCACCTGACTAATGCTAACTGTCACCTGACTATTGCTAACTGTCACCTGACTAATGCTAACTGTCACCTCACTAATGCTAACTATCACCTGACTAATGCTAACTGTCACCTGACTAATTCTAACTGTCACCTGACTAATGCTAACTGTCACCTGACTAATGCTAACTATCACCTGACTAATGCTGACTGTCACCTGACTAATGCTAACTGTCACCTCACTTATGCTAACTATCACCTGACTAATGCTAACTGTCACCTGACTAATGCTAACTGTCACCTGACTAATGCTAACTGTCACCTGACTAATACTAACTATCACCTGACTAATGCTAACTGTCACCTGACTAATGCTAACTGTCACCTGACTACTGCTGACTGTCACCTGACTAATGCTGACTGTCACCTTACTAATGCTAACTGTCACCTGACTAATGCTAACTGTCACCTGACTAATACTAACTGTCACCTGACTAATGCTGACTATCACCTGACTAATGCTGACTGTCACCTGACTAATGCTGACTGTCACCTGACTAATGCTAACTATCACCTGACTAATGCTAACTGTCACCTGACTAATGCTAACTGTCACCTGACTAATGCTAACTATCACCTGACTAATGCTGACTGTCACCTGACTAATACTAACTATCACCTGACTAATGCTAACTGTCACCTCACTAATGCTGACTGTCACCTGACTAATGCTAACTGTCACCTGACTAATGCTAACTGTCACCTGACTAATGCTAACTGTCACCTGACTACTGCTGACTGTCACCTGACTGCTGCTAACTGTCACCTGACTAATACTTACTGTCACCTGACTAGTGCTGACTGTCACCTCACTAATACTAACTGTCACCTGACTAATGCTAACTGTCACCTGACTAATGCTAACTGTCACCTGACTAATGCTAACTGTCACCTGACTAATGCTAACTGTCACCTGACTAATGCTAACTGTCACCTGACTAATGCTGACTGTCACCTGACTAATGCTAACTTTCACCTGACTAATGCTAACTGTCACCTGACTAAGGCTAACTGTCACCTGACTAATGCTAACTGTCACCTGACTAATGCTAACTGTCACCTGACTAATACTTACTGTCACCTGCCTAATGCTGACTGTCACCTGACTAATGCTAACTGTCACCTGACTAATGCTGACTGTCACCTGACTAATGCTGACTGTCACCTGACTAATACTAACAATCACCTGACTAATGCTGACTGTCACCTGACTAATGCTGACTGTCACCTGACTAATGCTAACTGTCACCTGACTAATGCTGACTATCACCTGACTAATGCTAACTATCACCTGACTAATGCTGACTGTCACCTGACTAATGCTAACTGTCACCTGACTAATGCTGACTGTCACCTGACTAATGCTGACTGTCACCTGACTAATGTTAACTGTCACCTGACTAATGCTAACTATCACCTGACTAATGCTGACTGTCACCTGACTAATGCTAACTGTCACCTGACTAATGCTTACTGTCACCTGACTAATGCTAACTGTCACCTGACTAATGTTAACTATCACCTGACTAATGCTAACTGTCACCTGACTAATGCTGACTGTAACCTGACTATTGCTAACTGTCACCTGACTAATTCTAACTGTCACCTGACTAATGCTGACTGTCACCTGACTAATGCTAACTGTCACCTGACTAATGCTGACTGTAACCTGACTATTGCTAACTGTCACCTGACTAATTCTAACTGTCACCTGACTAATGCTAACTGTCACCTGACTAATGCTGACTGTCACCTTACTAATGCTGACTGTCACCTGACTAATGCTAACTGTCACCTGACTAATGCTAACTCTCACCTAACTAATATAAGTTAAAGTCACACAGCAGTACTCAATATTTACAGTCTACACTGGTATCCACTTGATAAACATAGTTCCCTAAAACTCATCACTTATCATCTCATGTGCCGAATTTATGTGATGTCAACAACAATACATTGGGTGGAGCTATGCAAATTATCACAATCGAGACACAAATGTGTGATGTCATTACTAGTATACATGGACGGAGTTAACAATGACTTAAGCAAATAGCATGCTATAACATTCATTGAACCGCTCTCAAAATAATGAGTTTTGAAATCAAAAAGATTTCAGAACTGGATGACAAGTTTGCCAGAAGTATAATGACTCATTATATGTGAAACATATACGTAAATGAAGACTTACCATTTCAGTTGGGTTAATACCTTTCCTAAAAAGTAAAATATAAAACTGATATAATTGAAAAAATAGGTGTGCTATTATACATAGAAAATAACACAAAAACTGTATTCAATTATGTTAAATTTACTTTTTATTTTCATTTCAGTTCAATTCTACCAGAATATACATGAATAATATTGAATTGCTCTGAAGACCAGACTATCTTAGGTGGCTATAAGCTTGACTTGACATAGGATTGTATTACATACAGCCTGCGTAAGTTTTTGTACCTGCTGTTGTACGTACCTAGTTGTGATCAACTGATGCATCTCCTGTGCATGTTTCTCATGTACCTTTCTATCTATTGGTGAATATTTTCGAACCCTTCAAAAAATGAAAATAAAAAAACATCATAAATATCAACAGACCTATTTGTGTTCAATTGTTAATGTGACATTTTTATTTACGAACTCTCACAGTGCTAAACTTGAACACTAACATGCCAACAGGGGCTTCAAATTCACTTTATAAATAGTGTATAACACAGAAACACAAATGGTGAAGGAAGACATTTTTTTGCTCTCGGACCCAATTTTGAACATGAATGATCCCCATGACCATGAAAAGATAAACAATGTTCATGTGAGAAAATATTGTAACACTCCATCCTAAATGTGTACCAATAGGTAAAGTTTATTTACAGACCCTGGGACACTCAGTTCTTCAAGAAAAAATGTTCAAATAAAAAAGACATCCCTGAGAAATCTTTGCAACAACAATTGTACCATCTAGATCTTAATCAGCTCCATTTCAATTTGATCTTTTCTCTGCCTTTCCTCTTATTACTTAGATCAGCCTTTTGATAAAATTTCTGAAGAACCTAAAATGGAACCTATGTATCAGCTATGCAAAAGATTACTCTGGTACATTACAAGAAATAGCCATAACAAACTTAAACTGAAACAAGAATCTTGTTTCAGTTTAAGTTTGTTATAGCTATTTCTTGTAATATTGTTTTTGAGGCCTGATGGCAAGTCCAAGATGGACATAGACAAACTTGTTACAAGATGGTCTCTGTCCATCTTGGACTTGCCATCAGGCCTCAAAAACAATAATTATACGGTAAATAGGGAATATCGAGAACCTTTAATTGAGATTTGAGAGAGGTTCTTCCTAAGAAAAAGCACTAACAAACTTTCACTCTCAATTTCATGATGGCTTGCCATCAGCCATCTTGGTTTTGCAATCAATTACATAAAATGACATGCAAAATAAAGGATCATAAGATATTCAGTGGATATAAGAGAAAGGATTTCCCATACTTTCTCAAAAATAGCACTGACAAGGATTGTTTAAGGATAGACAGAATGATGGAAGGACCACGGACACAGGATGATTCTAATAGACCACTGATGAAAGACAGACGGATGATAGATCCTGCTGTACCTTTACACCACTTACTATTGGCAAAGTTTCATACTTAATGCATCATGAAGAACATTTATGAAATTGTACTTACAAGATTGCTAAAGTAGAGAGCCCAACAAACCCAGCCATGGTTACTGCCATATACCAAGAAGCTTGACGATACGGATTTTTTCTGGCTTTTTCACCCGAGGAAAATATCACCTGTCTGTAGTGGGCACCTGGAGGGTTCTGTCGTCTGAAGTTATTACAACAATCTGTTACAAAATGTTTACTGTAAGATTTTGTTCCACACAAAATCAACTATCATTTCTTATTTACAGGAAATACAACCAAAATATACTTCTACAATTAATCCCACAAAATAAATGTAACTCTCACATTGGTACCAAAATGATCACACATGTTGGAAAGTAGCTGCAATAGCCTAGCTCTAAACAAGGCTTTTACTTATTGCTTCGTTAGAGCCAAAGGACTCAGGGTGGGTAATAATTTTGGTACTAGTGGAAAAGCAGTGCAATAATTGGCCTGTAATGCGGATTTTTATGTATGCAGTTTTCACAACATGACAAAGATTTGTTTTCATGGACAATTTCAATTACAAACTTTTTCAATTTATATATTCAATGCTATTTATTTTCATCTTATTTTGGTTATCATTTTCTTTGAACCTTGTTTTTCGAATTTATGTATGCGAATTGGAAAAGTTTACCTTTAACTGACTCTACTACCACTAGATTGAAGGCATTTTCTGCTTATATTAATTATTTATCTCCCAATACAGGTATTAGTAAAAATAACAAAGTACACGCACACCCCTCAACCCCCAAACCACATCCCCTTGCAGCAAACAGACTGACATTAAAATGTATAAGGATTTCAAATAATATAGCACCAAATGTCTGTGATTCTTGGAAATTTTAATTTCAAAATCATGTGCTGATGTATTGTTTTCACAAAACTTTTGATATTTTTCTCTATGTAGTTTTTACTATTTTGCGTATAGTGAACCTACATAGATGTTAAAAGTAATCTTTAAATATATCTTATCGGGCATCCCATAATATTTTACCACCCTTTTTGTATTTTAAATAACAAATATTCACAGTTTCTGATGTATCGTTGATATTCAATATTTAGCTGTGTTAAGATTTTCTCTTTAACAGAACAAAATTGTTCTGTTACTGACTTCAATTTACTATTTCTTCAATTGACTAGCATACAAAGACGTTTGGTAAAGTAATTTTAAATACACACCTTAGATTGTTTAATGTTGTGTCCCTAGATCTGTACACATGTTGTCCTCGGTACATGTTGGCTTGTGTTGGACCAAAATACATCCTGTCGTATATCCTCTTGGACTTTTTGTCGCCAAGGACAGTGTAAGCCTCTGCAATCTCCGTGAACTTCTTCCCAGAGTCTTGGTGAGAGCTGACATCAGGATGGTGCTGTACAAGGAAAGATAACTCCTACTCATACTACGGTCAGCTAAAAGGATAGGTTGGTAAATGTGTAGTGTTCCAAATATCAATCTTAAATGAGAAAAAAATGCAGCAGCAATAAGACTGTTCTAAAGACTTCTGTGCTACTGCAGCCTTTACTTAAGTTTTTAAGTTTTCAAGAAAGTTACTCATGAGCACTACTGTGGATAAAGTGGCTACTATACTTAAAAAATAAAAGTGCTGTGGGGTGAAACAATAGACCCTTGTTCTATGCCAAAGTGAAAGACGTTATTGTATCACAATCCAAAAATAATGAAAATTTTAAAACAATTTGTTCAATTGCAATGCAATGCAACAAAGAAAACACAAAGAAAATACAATTTTCATTATCTTAATACATTAAAGCCTCCAAATTTTGAAAGATTTTTCATAAGAAAGACATGGAAAAAATAATTTTTTAAGCTTGAAAGAAATTGGAGGAGTACTTTAAATTTAGAAATATTTTGTCCGATGATTATATAAGATCTATATTTTGTTAACATCAAATAAAAATTAGGGGTCAGCAGGCTTTTTTTTAGTGAGTGTTGCTAAGGGAAAAGGCAAAAGAGTTCCAAAAAATAATCAATTTTTTTAACAGGCAACCCAATTCCCTTAAGGAAGGCCCCACTATGTCATCTGACACTAATAGTTAAGCAGGTAGGACATGTACCATTTAACCTTGACATTTGGTCTGATTATATATACCTCGAGGTTAAGATGTTAAATATGAGCTTCATGTTTAATTTGATGACGTTGAAGGTTTCATCAGTTATTTGTACATGTAATTAGAAACAAAGTTAGAGACCATTGGCATCCCCTTGACGTACATCTTTAGTCCATCAGAAACTAAGTTTCTGTATCTTATATACCAATGACCAACCCATATATGAAATATAACAATAAGTGAAGGGTTCTTAAGATATTAATTACTGATTAGACAAGATGTGGTTTACCAACTGACTGATCAATATGTGTACACCAATATACAGGTAGACCTCTTCTTTGAAAGAGGGGGTGGGGGCATAGATATTTGGACATTACTGATACAGTATATTGAATCCAGCATATTGAATCCAGTACTGAGTATCATGAACAAAACAATTTAGTGAATTACAGTTTTCTACCAAATGCGAAATTATATGCCAAGAACACACAGATGATAAACTTGAACAAGAAGTAATTTTAGACAGAGAAAGAGCTCATCCAAATATTTTCTACGATGTGGTCAAAGGTTAAAATGTAAGTCAGTGTAACTAGATATTTAGATAAGCATGGTATTCTAATCCTTGTTGTAATAATACTCTATTCACTGACATATTATCAAATTGTACAATACCTTTTTACATAATTTTACATAAGCACTCTTAATATCTTCTTCAGTGGCATCCTGTTGGATTCCCAAAACATCATAATGTGTTGACATGGACCTGGAATTCCTGAAAGAAAAAAATTAACAAAAAACTAGGAAAAATTCATATGTCATTAACAACTTAAACAAGAGGCCCAAAAGGACCGTATCACTTACTTGGATCCATTGGTATCCAGGTAATAATGGTATTTTCTAAAATTAAAAGATCCCATGGACAGAGACAGACCCTACAGCTAAGACCTATCCTTGAAGCATATATGTATAAATTAAAGTTTAGTTAATGGGAGGGTATCTCGCCTGTTTTCAAGTTCAAATGAGAACTACTGTATGTCCCTATGGCTGTGGCCAGACCCTGACATCAATATTAATGCTAATATCATGATTGTGTTTGTCTCAGGGCATAAGCTCACCAGCCTTTCAGACCAGGTGAGCTAATAATGGGGATGTAATAGCTTAATATTCTTGTATTTGGCACTGTTTAAATATCCTAAGTATCATAAACTTCAACAAAAAGGTCCATTGCAATAGAAGACTACTGGCTATGTAGAATCCGTAATCTTATCAAACATTATCTTTGAAGTCAAATATTATGCTACTTCAGTTCTTTTAATCATTTTCTTCTTCTTTAATTCTGAGGTAGGAATGACACAATTTATTACATTGTAAAACTGTTGACTGAATATGATCACCAACTGTTTCTTCCCCCGTATGATTCTGTATCTGTTGTTTACTAGCCTATGGTAACCATTAAGCTTTAATGACACTAATATCATATAATTATACAATGTTTGTTCATGCATGAATCTATAAAAGTGATGAAATATTAAAACACCTACAAATATGTATCATATGTCCTTGATAATGACATTATGTAATTCACATCCACTGAATATTTTAACTTGTTTGTACAATGAACCGTTTGTACCTCGTGAGAAACCAAAGGGCAGTAGCTTGTGGATTCCATTTCAGTCTAGTCAGACCAACAATCGGTGCCAGTGCCTTCATGTCTCAATCATGGCAGTCAGCTTGGCTTCCATCTGATGGTTACTGTAAAATATGATAATCAAAAGCTAAATGATAATTAAAAATACAGAAACAGAGCCCCTGTGAATAACTTATACCTCTTCTTGACATCGAAGGTTAGCTTATATCTACTAATGATGACTTCTTTGGTATGATTGGGTGGATTGGTTGAGTGGTAACATTCTGGCCTTCCACGCAGGGGGCCAGGGTTCCATCACAAAAGTTGTGATATGCATGGAATATTCATAGAAAGTGTTTTTCTCCTGCCAATACAACTCCAACAACCCAGGTGGAGTATAAAATGGTGTGAGGTGGGTGCTGCGTTATCTGTGCTATGACGTGGCACTATAAAAGATGCCATTAGATACCAATAGATCACAATACACCCCAGCACACATGCATACATACACAGATAGGGAGATATTAGTCAGGTGGTATGGAACTAGTAGGTAGTGCCTGATTGTATTCAAAAGATGTGCATTGATTAGGTTGCCTTAAAAGCATATGAGCTGCAGTTTGTTGCTTTTTACCTGTTGTAAACATGTGCAAATTAAGCTGTTATATAGAATTATTTAGTTGCGTCATGATTAGAAAGGGAGCTTCTATAATTTTAATACCCCCGTAGAAGGGTGGAGGGCACTAATAGGGAGAGAAGCGCTAATTACAGCTAATATGGTATATGTTAGAACTGAATGTGTTAATTTTACTGTAAAGCGCTTTAGAATAGCTTATGTTAGTTAGATAGCTAGGGTATATATATCAAATGTATTATTCATATTTATATATTAATATTTGATAACTCAATGTTTATTGGTTTAACTAATTTCTCTCCTCTATTTTCAGGTCAGGAAAAACTACAAACTTGCGTACAATATTCCAATAGGCCTTTTAAATTTATATACCAATTGAGGTATGGATTTGTAACTAAATTTTTAAACAAGAGGCCCAATGGGCCTGCATCGCTCACCTGGTATCAATCTCTGACTTATTTTATAGTGTAACCCTAAAGTCCCCTTAAAATCTTTTACTGTAAGACATTCAGAAGAACATCTTAAGATTTAAATATATTTTACCCCTGTGACCTTATAAGACAACATCATTTTCATTTTAAAATTTTGTTTGGCTTCATCCCAGGACGCTACAAGACAAATATCATATCTCTAGGCATTTCGGTTTATCAGAAGAAGTCGCTCAAAGCTTTTAACCACTGATTTGACCACTGTGACCTTTAATATGGGTCAAGATCATTTTCCTTCCCAAAGTTTGTCGGGCTTCATCAAAGGAACCTTTCAGCGAAATATCATGCTTCTAGGGCTTTTGGTATTTCAGAAGAAGTCGTTTAAAGGTTTTAACAGATTTGACCCTTGTGACCTTGAATATAGGTCAAGGTCATTTCTTTTCGCAAACTTTGTCGTGCTTCATCCAAGGAACCTTTCAGCCAAATATCATGCTTCTAGGGCTTTTGGTATTTCAGAAGAATTCGTTTAAAGGTTTTAACAGATTTGACCCTTGTGACCTTGAATATAGGTAAGGTCATTTCTTTTCGCAAACTTTGTCGGGCGTCATCCAAGGAACCTTTCAGCCAAATATCATGCTTCTAGGGCTTTTGGTATTTCAGAAGAAGTCGTTTAAAGGTTTTAACAGATTTGACCCTTGTGACCTTGAATATAGGTCAAGGTCATTTCTTTTCGCAAACTTTGTCGGGCTTCATCCAAGGAACCTTTCAGCCAAATATCATGCTTCTAGGGCTTTTGGTATTTCAGAAGAAGTCGTTTTAAGGTTTTCATAGATTTGACCCTTGTGACCTTGAATTAGGTCAAGGTCATTTCTTTTTGCAAACTTTGTCAGGCTTCATCCAAGGAACCTTTCAGTCAAATATCATGCTTCTAGGGCTTTTGGTATTTCAGAAGAAGTCGTTTAAAGGTTTTAACATATTTGACCCCTGTGGCCTTGAATATAGGTCAAGGTCATTTCTTTTCGCAAACTTTGTCGGGCTTCATCCAAGGAACCTTTCAGCCAAATATCATGCTTCTAGGGCTTTTGGTATTTCAGAAGAAGTCGTTTGAAGGTTTTAACAGATTTGACCCTTGTGACCTTGAATATAGGTCAAGGTCATTTCTTTTCGCAAACTTTGTCGGGCTTCATCCACGGAACCTTTCAGTCAAATATCATTCTTCTAGGGCTTTTGGTATTTCAGAAGAAGTCGTTTAAAGGTTTTAACAGATTTGACCCTTGTGACCTTGAATATAGGTCAAGGTCATTTCTTTTCGCAAACTTTGTCGGGCTTCATCCAAGGAACCTTTCAGCCAAATATCATGCTTCTAGGGCTTTTGGTATTTCAGAAGAAGTCGTTTAAAGGTTTTCATAGATTTGACCCTTGTGACCTTGAATATAGGTCAAGGTCATTTCTTTCTGCAAACTTTGTCGGGCTTCATCCAAGGAACCTTTCAATCAAATATCATGCTTCTAGGGCTTTTGGTATTTCAGAAGAAGTCGTTTTAAGGTTTTAACAGATTTGACCCTTGTGACCTTGAATATAGGTCAAGGTCATTTCTTTTCGCAAACTTTGTCGTGCTTCATCCAAGGAACCTTTCAGCCAAATATCATGCTTCTAGGGCTTTTAGTATTTCAGAAGAAGTTGTTCGAAGGTTTTAACAGATTTGACCCTTGTGACCTTGAATATAGGTCAAGGTCATTTCTTTTCGCAAACTTTGTCGGGCTTCATCAAAGGAACCTTTCAGTCACATATCATTCTTCTAGGGCTTTTGGTATTTCAGAAGAAGTCGTTTAAAGGTTTTAACAGATTTGACCCTTGTGACCTTGAATATAGGTCAAGGTCATTTCTTTTCGCAAACTTTGTCGTGCTTCATCCAAGGAACCTTTCAGCCAAATATCATGCTTCTAGGGCTTTTGGTATTTCAGAAGAAGTCGTTTAAAGGTTTTCATAGATTTGACCCTTGTGACCTTGAATATAGGTCAAGGTCATTTCTTTCCGCAAACTTTGTCGGGCTTCATCCAAGGAACCTTTCAATCAAATATCATGCTTCTAGGGCTTTTGGTATTTCAGAAGAAGTCGTTTTAAGGTTTTAACAGATTTGACCCTTGTGACCTTGAATATAGGTCAAGGTCATTTCTTTTCGCAAACTTTGTCGGGCTTCAACCAAGGAACCTTTCAGCCAAATATCATGCTTCTAGGGCTTTTGGTATTTCAGAAGAAGTCGTTTAAAGGTTTTAACAGATTCGACCCCTGTGACCTTGAATATAGGTCAAGGTCATTTCTTTTCGCAAACTTTGTCGGGCTTCATCCAAGGAACCTTTCAGCCAAATATCATGCTTCTAGGGCTTTTGGTATTTCAGAAGAAGTCGTTTAAAGGTTTTAACAGATTTGACCCTTGTGACCTTGAACATAGGTCAAGGTCATTTCTTTTCGCAAACTTTGTCGGGCTTCATCCAAGGAAAATTTCAGCCAAATATCATGCTTCTAGGGCTTTTGGTATTTCAGAAGAAGTCGTTTGAAGGTGTTAACAGATTTGACCCTTGTGACCTTGAATACAGGTCAAGGTCATTTCTTTGCGCAAACTTTGTCGGGCTTCATCCAAGGAACCTTTCAGCCAAATACCATGTTTCTAGGGCTTTTGGTATTTCAGAAGAAGTCGTTTAAAGTTTAAAATAGATTTTACCTCACTGTGACCTTGAATATTGGTCAAGGTCGTTTCTTTTCGCAAACTTTATTTGGCTTCATCCAAGGAAGCTTCTGGTCAAATATGAAGTCTCTATGCCTGACGGTATTTTAGAAGAAGTTGTTTGAAGGTTTCGACATTTTTGACCCCGGTGACCTCGAAATTAGGTCAAAGTGATTTTTTTTCGCAAACTTTGTTCAGCTCCTTCCAAGATATCTACCAGCCAAATTTCATGTCCCTGGGCCTTTCAGTATTTTAGAAGAAGTCGTTTAAAGGAAAAAGTTGACGGACGCAGGACGGACGGACGGACGGACGGACGGACGACGGACGCTGCACCATCACATAAGCTCACTTGGCCCTTCGGGCCAGGTGAGCTAAAAAGCTTGAATCACTTAATTTTAACTTGTTTATTTCAATTTTTCTGTCCAATTTATGACAAATTAAATATTCTTTACTGAAAAATGTTTAATGGAATCATTTGCTACTTAAAAACATGATGTAACAATTGCCGCCGAAGTAACTCTACCATCGTAACATTACATTGCAGACCTAGCCATATACATTATACATGTGGACAGGAAGTTTTGCATTTTTTTTTGGTACTTTCCTGCATGCCAATAAAATTAATTTTTGTATTTGCATAATATTTCATGCCTAAATGAATGCGAATTATGAAGAAACACTGAACAAGTGAACTTCAGAAGTTAAAATAGCCCCAGTTTCCTCTGCCCCGACACCATATCTGGTTTTGGGCCAGAGCGCACATGTCTGTAAAAATGTGGAATTTGCCGACATCAATCGATATCGGGGGAGTGACTAATTAACAAAAAGATGCGTCCTGGAAATCTTTTGAACAAGAATATTATCTTCCATTTTCCGTCCAGATCAGTACGGTTTGTTGATTGGTCACCCTGTGGCCTACTTCTGAGGTAAAAATGCTCAGGTGGGAAATTACATACGGTTGAAAACCGAGGACTCTACTGATGGAAATTATGAGCTGTTGGTGATAATCAGAGTGGGTTTGGGTCAATAAATAATCCATTTATCAATATATGCAAGGTATCCAAGACGACCCATAAATCAACATGGTAATTAATCGTTTCATTTCAGGCATCACACAAGACAACTATGAATACAATATTCAAATATTATTAATTCAAATAGTGAACTTTTACCTTAATTATTTTTACAAATATCTGTCTGTCAATTTGTGTAAAAAAATGTGATATTTTGCAATTTTCTAAATGAAAAGTAAACATTTTCTATGCCTAGATTTTACAGTGTTTTATTCAAACTGCAACAATAATGCCACGTTGCTTAAAATGCTATATTCTTTTGCTGAAGGCCTAGATTTATCAACTAAAAATATCATGATTAGACAGAGGACATCCGGTTCTGTCTTGAGAATTGTTCTCAGCTTGACTTTGCTTTAAACGCTGTAGGTAGGTTTTTAAAGTTGAATAAAAAATGGGTTTTGGTAAATAACTGATTTACTAGAAGTTTTTATTCATTTTGTTATAAAATTACAAATTAAATCGTCTAGTCGCCTTTTTTGGTCTAGATATCATATGCCTGGTGGCTTGGTCTTGCAGCAGACGACACTTTGAGAGACTTCACGTGAGAATTTCACGATATAAACAAAATAGCAAACATACATGTTGAATATTTTTTGGTATATATATAAAAATTATATGTCAATAATGGGTGACCAGACCATATGTTATGTCATGAGTCAATTTTTGTTGTCAGCATATCTCAAAACTCTCAGCTATCAAGACAGTGTCGGATAATTCCATGTTTTGATATAGGTATGCGCTCTGGCCCAAAACCAGACATTTATCTGTCAAAATGTCTAAGTTTGGTGTTAGGGCCAGAGGAAACTCAGGCTGAACTGTAAAGTAACTAGTTTGGTTATTTGAAGTAACAAATCAATACCTTGAATACCCCAATCAGCGTATCCTAATAGGCCTATTTCCATATTATACAAAAAATTGTTACGTCATATGTATTAGGTCTACTCAAAAATCTGGAAACTGAGTCCCTGTGTAGCTAAAAACAGAACAGCTGCAGTACTACGTAAACATATCTAGAAGGCTTACTGAAGTAAGTGTTACAGTATGTATAGTCCGAAGGGTTCTGACTCTCTGACCCGCTAAATATTTTAACGACAGGCGGGTGGAGAGTCAGAATTCCTCATTAGTTAAAAAGTGGAAATTTTACCAACCCGTGCACGGGTCACTGTTTAAGCTGTGTTTATAATATGAAACATTTTCGATCACATGTAAAATAGGTAGCAATGGAAAGAACAGATATTTTTCTACAAACCTACACATTTAATCAAGTCACAGGAGGTCGTAAACTAACTGTCGCCACCCATTTCTAAAAAAATAACCAGTTTCCTCCCATCTGTTTGAAAATGGCCGCGGTCGCGAGATCCCGCGAGAATTATGTTCTGAACTAACCTATTTTGATCATGTGATGTTAGGCGGCGGCCATTTTCAAACAGATGTCAGGAAACTGGTTATTTTATAGAAATGGATGACGACAGTTGGTTTACGACCTCCTGTGACTTGATTAAATGTGTAGGTTAGTGGAAAAATATCTGTTCTTTCCATTGATACTTAATTTACATGTGATCGAAAATGTTTCATATTATAAAACATGGCTTAAACAGTTAAAAGGCGACCCGTGCACGGGTCGGTAAAATTTCCACTTTTTTAGCTCACCTGGTCCGAAGGACCGAGGTGAGCTTATGCCATACCGTGGCGTCCGTCGTCCGTCCGTCAACAATTTGTTTAAACGACTTCTCCTCCATAACCACTGATAGGAAATCAACCTGGGTGCCCAGGATTCAAAATTGTACTAATGGTGGTACTGACCCCCTAGGGGGCTGAGGGGCGGGGCCAAAAAGGGTTATTTAGCTATATTGGTTTAGTCAACTTCTTCTCCATAACCACTGATTGTTAATCAACCTTATTTGGCAGGAAGCATCCTTAGGTGCCCAGGATTCAAAATGGTACTCATGGTGGGACTGATCCCCTAGGGGGCTGAGGGGTGGGGCCATAAAAAATTATTTACCTATATTGATATTAGCGACTTCTTCTTCATAACAACTGATTGGAAATCAGCCTTATTTGGCAAGAAGCATGCTTAGGTGCCCAGGATTCAAAATTGTACTAATGGTGGGACTGATCCCCTAGGGGGCTGAGGGGCGGGGCCAGAAAGGGTTATTTAGCTATATTGGTTTAGTCAACTTCTTCTCCATAACCACTGATTGTTAATCAACCTTATTTGGCAGGAAGCATCCTTAGGTGCCAAGGATTCAAAATGGTACTCATGGTGGGACTGACCCCCTAGGGGGCTGAAGGGCGGGGCCAAAAAGGGTTATTTAGCTATATTGGTTTAGTTGACTTCTTCTCCATAACCACAGATTGTTAATCAACCTTATTTGGCAGGAAGCATCCTTAGGTGCCCAGGATTGTACTAATGGTGGGACTGACCCCCCAGGGGGCTGAGGGGCGGGGCCAAAAAGGGTTATAAGCTATATTGGTTTAATCGACTTCTTCTCCATAACCATTGATTGGAAATCAGCCTTATTTGGCAGGAAGCATCCCTAGCTGCTCAGGATTCAAAATGGTACTCATGGTGGGACTGACCCCCAAGGGAGCTGAGGGGCGAGCCAAAAAGAATTATTTAACTATATTGATATTTGCGACTTCTTCTTCCTAACCACTGATTGGAAATCAGCCTTATTTGGCAGAAAGTATCCCTAGGTGCTCAGGATTCAAAATTGTACGCATGGTGGGACTGACCCCCTAGGGGGCTGAGGAGTGGGGGCCATAAAAAAGTATTTAGCTATATTGATATTAGCGACTTTTTTTTCATAACCACTGATTGGTAATCAACCTTATTTGGCAGGAAGCATCCCTAGCTGCTCAGGATTCAAAATGGTACTCATGGTGGGACTGACCCCCAAGGGAGCTGAGGGGCGAGCCAAAAAGAATTATTTAACTATATTGATATTTGCGACTTCTTCTTCCTAACCACTGATTGGAAATCAGCCTTATTTGGCAGAAAGTATCCCTAGGTGCTCAGGATTCAAAATTGTACGCATGGTGGGACTGACCCCCTAGGAGGCTGAGGAGTGGGGGCCATAAAAAAGTATTTAGCTATATTGATATTAGCGACTTTTTTTTCATAACCACTGATTGGTAATCAACCTTATTTGGCAGGAAGCATGCTTAGGTGCCAAGGATTCAAAATCGTACTCATGGTGGGACTGATCCCCTAGGGGGCTGAGGGGCGGAGCCAAAAAGGGTTATTTAGCTATATTGGTTTAAGCGACTTCTTCTCCATAACCACTGATTGGAAATCAACCTTATTTGGTAGGAACCATCCCTAGGTGCTCAGAATTCAAAATTGTACTAATGGTGGGACTGACCCCTAGGGAGCTGAGGGGCGAGCCAAAAGAAAATATTTTATCATGATTACTTAGATACCAATGTATCCAGGTGAGCGATACAGGCCCTCTGGGCCTCTTGTTTACTAAGCAGGAATTCTGACTCTCCACCCGCCTGTCGTCAAAATATTTAGCGGGTCAGAGAGTCAGAACCCTTCGGACTACAGTATGTACTGTACAGTACAGTAGCCGTTTTATTTTAGAAAATACGACATTTTCATCTCCTTCACCTAGTTTTAAAGAGGTCAAATTAATTAAACTCGTGTGTGCAATAAAATGTACCTTATTGTTAGTTCAAACTGAATAAACATAAATAAGCATACCATTTGCTGCCAAAACAACTCTCAACCCTCATAGATGTGTACTATCAGTGTCATAATCATCAATACGCTTGTGCATATTGTTCCCTGCGTAACAAGCATTATAGTGACTAAAACTTACTAACAATGATTTAAGGAGAAATGACTCATGTTGTAAACTGACATTTTCACGGGTGTGTATATAATTCGAAAATTACGTTGAAAAAATAAGGAATTTGTCGTTTTGCAATGAAGATAATGATGAGAACATTTTCACCCAGAGATTGAATTTACTTATTGAAATGTTTACAAGATCAACGGCACTAATATACAAGTTATGATATTGTAATTTAACCCATTTGAAGGAACACGCTGCCTTAATAAATACTTTGTTGTATAACCCTTTTTCTAACTCTTAAAGACGTTTGTCGTTAATGTAAGAGTAATTTGAAGCGCATGACTGACGCAGATGTAAACAAAATGTCTAGCTGACACAGCTGCGAGGTGAGGGATTCTATCTCAAACATAGGCCTACTTATGCTTGACATGTTCGTGGCGAAAACAGCTAAAAGTCCAGAAATAGAATGCTATACAGATAGGTAGCTATTAAATTATCTGATGATAATATTTATATCGGTTTCTCCATAGTCTTCCTTTTACAGTTTTAGACTGTTGATCAGGTTTATGTAACCGCAGAAGTGTTAAAGGGGCATCCCGCGAAAGTAAGCTTTTTTTCATATTTTTTTTCAAAATATTACATACACATATCGAGTGGGTATTCTTATGGACTACGACGATCGGATTTTGCTGATATGTATTCATAAAATAAATAATTTCAAAATAACTAGTGGAATTCCAAAACGACTGGCCAGACGCCTGGATTGGGATTTCCACCTACCAACGCATGCGCAGCGAGCGCCGTTTCCATTGTAAACACTCTATCTGGTATTACCGTTACACCACGATAAGACCTAACTACTAAGCGAAAAGTTGCCGAATGGTCAAAATATGACGCAAGACTGCATTACGAAATCATATTGAGAGATGGGAAGTATTCAAAGGAGAAACTACCTGCTATATTACGTGTATGTTACATATTTCTTCTGTGTAACGGTAACATGCACAAATAAAGCTTTGATTTGGTTTTGGGGCTACCCAAGGGGAAACTGTTTCAGTCTTCTGTTGTATAAATGCGTGTGTAATATTAAACTTAAAAGTGTGTTTTATAATATTCCCTTTATAAAATCTGATGTTCCAGTAAAACAGTATGACTTAATTATAATTGCTGGAAAGAAAGACATTTTCAAAAACAATATATATCATAACAGAAAAATTCGTTTGATTACGTTGTAAAACGGGACGTGCGACCGAGGTACATACGGCTTCAATTTGGACAAAAGGAATAAAAAAAATATGTTGTCACGCGTAAAAAAAAAAATATGATATTCATACTAATCTATAAATTAGTGAAGGTACAAATATCATTGGGTTGGGACCCCGGTATTGAATTTGATATGGAAATATATACATAACGGGAAAAAAATACCCAAAGTTATACAACATATACATATGTATATTCCATTCCTGCAGTTTTTTTTTAAAGGTCATCGTCCCTTTACAAGACGCCAAAAAAGATGTAAAAGAAAGCGGAATTATCATAACATATTAATAACGGGTAGTTATAAGTGTTTCAACAGTTCCAAATCTGATTTACGTATACATTTTATGCATGTAGTCACGCTTAGTGTGTGGTGCGTTATATGAGTGTATGGACTTCAATATTCGCATTCTGTGATAGTGTTAACGTGTGAAGACGCTGAAAGTTGGATAGATTTTAAATGAATATGAATGTACATTGTATATATAGAGATAGTCTGAAAAAAAATCCTCAAGACGTTGAATTGTAAAAAAAATCGCAAACATTTCATATTTTTTTTTTTGTACTTTTCAATACATGCTACATACATTTTATAAAATCATCTGAAAAGTTGGGTTCGTGAATATTACCTTTTACATAAATTAAGGTTTGTACTATGGCCGTATTCCGTACCCATGTGTACCGGTCTCGGTCAGGTAAATATAATATAGACAATTCCTGGTGTCGATATATGGTGCCTATATGCCGACAATTATTCTTCATTTGAATATCGGTATGTGTGCAAGTGATGTCTTATTTTAATGTGAATATGATTCAGTAAGTTATACACGGACTGTTTCATCAGCCGTATACATTACGCGTCCCCTCCCGTATGGCCCCTGCCGGCAAACCGATCGGCACACCTGTCATGTGGCGTCATCTCCGCTATTTTTATCAGGGCTTTCCCGGGGAATGCGATTTTGCAAGTGGTCAATATAGACATTTTGAATGGACTTTGAATATGGGAATAACAGTAAAGTATAATTAGTAGTGCAGACGCCATGTATATTCAAGAACAGGCATTAAGGCTTTCGCGGGATGCCCCTTTAAAGATATAGATCTATAACATGTGTATAGGCTGAGTAGGTAATTTAAGCATCATATCAATTTGGATCAAAGGGATATCCTGTATCCTAGAATTTGTTTATCAGTTGATATCTAATTTGAACGTTACAGGTTTTTGAAAGACTTCCAGACTGCCTTTGGTAAAATAAATAGAAAATTTGAACATGTATGATAATACATACATTTGTAGGAGTCATGCAGTTTTAGTTTTAGGGGTCATTGGCTTCATTAAGATTGTACCATCTAGGAGGATCCCTTTGACCAGAGTACAGTCATTTCGGCACCCGGTTGTTTCGGTACTTCAAATAATATTGTTTCGACATTTCTTGAAATTTATTCATGTACCTTTGTTTCAGTACTTCTAAGAGCTGTTTTGGTCTTTTGATTTGCTTTTACTGTTGTATGAATTATATTTATTAAAATTTAATTGCTAATTAATGCTTATCTTTGTTTTCCAATTAACATTCATGAGAACCGAAATGACTGCAGATTATAAAGTACCGAAATGACCAGGTACTGAAACTACCGGATGCTGAAACGACTAGAATTCCTTTGACCATGCAAGAAAATTTAAATAACTATCACAGATAAACTTAGTTAATTTCTTTAAAATATTAGCTACATGTATTTTTAGGTTTTGAGATCAGAACATTTGTTTATACAATTCTCTGAGGATGCTAACATATTTTTGGATCTTGTTATTTAGGTTTTACAAGATGCTGGGACCATGATGGTGTATAAACAAACTGCTCTCCTGGTGAGGCATTGCAGGTCCTGGCCAAAGCATATGGTGCAATATCAGGGATTTCAAACGTCAGTCAGGTAATGTTGCCTTGTATTACATGTTTGACAAATTGTTACACATACAAAATTATGTACCTTCAATGCAAAACTAATCTAATCTTTGCATCCAAATTATTTGATTAAAATGAAACCTTCAATATTTAATAATGATATTATTTTTAGGAAAACAGTCAAAACTAGTATGCTACTCGTCAACATTGAACCAGGTATTTGTGTTCAAGAAGTCCTTAGCTATATATAAGGTCTAAGCAACAGAAATTTGTATCTGATTGATGATTATTAGACAACTTCTTCTCTTATGATTGTATAATATAACCAGTTAAATGCAAAAGGTTGTAGATATAAAACTGATGAAATTTGGCTGCTGGGTTTTCAAAATTGAACAAATGGTAGAAATGACTTTCCATCCAGGGGCAAAGGTACGAGGTCAAAGGCATGATATTTGTATTGTCAATATTGCTCTAAAAATTAAAACTATCAGTCATATTTTGTTTGAAACTTGCATTGGAAGTGGAGATTTAAAATTGTACAAATGAAGGCGCTGACATAGATGCATGGATGAAATCATATTAGAACTGCCATCATCACCGGGTCTGGCTCCACCATTGCTGACCTAATCCCCCGGGTCATAATTAACTTTGAAACGGTTGAGATCCCCACCCCAAAACTTCATTCACAATTGCTGAATATATATATAAAGTGATGAATGCACAAATGCTTCCAGGTTCGCCACTGGGCATGTCCCACCGTTTGAGACTTAACCCAGGGTCATTAATCTCAGAAACAATTGAGATCCCCACCCGAAAACTACAGTACACAAAAGTTAATTATTTGACATGAATATAGAGAGAGATACAGTTATTATGCTATTACAATTAATCCTGGGATCTGCCCCAACCATTGTAGACTTTATTAACACCTGGGTCATTATTTGAAAAATATTGAGATCTCATTCCATAACTATACATATACAATTGCTGGGCATAAAGAGAGGATTTCTGTCATGATATTAGAACTAACCCAAGGATTTAGCCATATCACTAACATAGGGGTTTAAGTTCTGAGTCACAATGCAACTTGGAAACAGCTGAAATCCCAACCCATTAATCGTGCAATTTATACAGATGGGCTTCAAGGATTGGTCTTTGGGGATCCGTGTCCCTGGGATTTATTCTTTTTGAAAAATATTTTGCTATGACTGCTTTGATAGAGTTGTATTCAGGTGAGAAATACAGGCCCTTTGGGTCTTGATTACCTGTTCTTGAGAACACCAAATTTAAACTTTTCAAAATGCAAACATTTGAGATTGTCAGTTGATGTGTTATGTATTATACCGGTCTTTGATACAGTCATGCAGACCTAGGGTGGACTATCCTTTGACAGTCCTGAGCTTAATTGATACGGGAATCAGCTGATGAATCCTTTTTAGATATTTTGTCTTTATTCCAGACACTATTCCACTTTTTATGATGTACTGGAAATAAAAAGAACTGCCACTCCGAAGGAGATCAAAAGAGCCTATATTAATGCATCTAAAAAGGTTGGTTGTTTATAAAATATTTTTCATAATTGAAAACTATTAAATAGGTAACTTTGCTCCTTGTTTAATTGTTTCTGATATAAATGTATAGATAAGTTACATATTGTAATCAAACCCAGTACATATATATCGTATATATATTTGTGAACATTTCACTTGTTTTCAATAACCTCACTTTCAAGGTCACATTGATCATATGTAATAAAATCTACAATAAACCTCTTCTCAATTACCAAAAAGCCCAGGGTCCTGATAAATGTGCGACCAAGTTTAATGAAATAAATTACCTTCACCTGCTTTCAAAGTCAAATGGGTCACAAGTGTTAAAATTTTCAAGCTATTTTTCCTCACTATCTCAATCATAGGCTTAGGTTGATGATAAACAGTAGAATGCTTGGATGGAGAGATATATTTTACTAAGAATGTTAAATAAATGACCTTCACAAAATAACCAAGGTCATCATATATAGGGGTCAAATATGTTAAAAACTTAAAATAATTTCTTCTGAAAAGCTATGTACCAGGTAACTGTTTGACAATATAGCTATTATATATAGCTACTCATCTTCTACCTCGTAAGGAGTAACAATAGCAGAGCTGTTTAGCAAGTGTTGTTTGTAAAATGCATACAATTCTACACTACATATCAAAATTCATTTGTATTTTAGTTTACTCATGTAGATTAAACTGTCAACATGCAAGCATTAGAGCAATGTATTTGTAATTATATAATGTAACACCCTCACACATGTGTCTCTAGATCTTAATACTTATAAGAACTCATCAGTTTAAGTTTTGTCATTTGAAAAACTTAGTCAAGGAGCTAATAATTATGATAATCTGTAGCACTCATTTGTCATTGCTAATGGCCATTGTATCAGAGTAAGTGTAAAAATAAGGATGTACCTGGTCATAGAAATGGTAAAAACATACATCAGAAAATACACACAGTGTGTCTTATATAACTCTCCTCTTATTCACACACAGTGTGTTATATAACTCTCCTCTTATTCTCAGTTGCTTGTTTTAAATGTAAAGTTATCTCCCCTCTCACAGCACCACCCAGATGTCAGCAGTGATTCAAATGCACATGAGCAGTTCACCAAGATTGCTGCAGCCTATGAAGTCCTTGGTAACCCACACTCCAAATTATCCTATGACAGTTTTATTTTCAATACATCTACGGGAGCCCGAGGTCATCATCGTCATGCTACATGGGAAGATTTTGATATGGCAAATGGACGTTATAGGTACTGTATGGTTTCAAATGTTGTTTTAGTTCAACAGACATAGTGCTTTAGACTTGAACAAGGATCTTTTTCTATCCATCCATTTTAATTTGCTGAAGTGTTTTTTAAATAATCCTCCCCAATATTCATGGTCATAGCAATAAAACAGGTTAAAATCTTCCATCAAATTCTTCTTGAACCATGAATGACTAATGCTATTTGACCAGTATCTAGCATGCTTGAGATGTTGTTAAATAATGGTACTACAACCATGACACTAACTTTTTAAGGCACTTTCCCTGTCAAGCAAGTAAGTGAAAATTTAACTTAACAGGACACTGTTTGTTGGCTAGTAGACATAAACAGTGTGTGAATAAGAGGGGAGTTGTATAAGGCACACTGTGTGTGAAAGAGAGGAGAGTTATATAAGGCACACTGTGTGTGAATTAGAGGAGAGTTATATAACACACTGTGTGTGAATAAGAGGAGAGTTGTATAAGGCACACTGTGTGTGAATAAGAGGAGAGTTATATAAGGTACACTGTGCGTGAATGAGAGGGGAGTTGTATAAGGCACACTGTGTGTGAAAGAGAGGAGAGTTATATAAGGCACACTGTGTGTGAAAGAGAGGAGAGTTATATAAGACACACAGTGTGTGAATGAGAGGAGAGTTGTATAAGGCACACAGTGTGTGAATTAGGGGAGAGTTGTATAAGGCATACAGTGTGTGAATGAGAGGAGAGTTATATAAGACACACAGTGTGTGAATTAGAGGAGAGTTGTATAAGGCATACAGTGTGTGAATGAGAGGAGAGTTATATAAGGCATACAGTGTGTGAATGAGAGGAGAGTTATATAAGACACACTGTGTGTGAATGAGAGGATAGTTATATAAGGCACACTGTGTGTGAATTAGAGGAGAGTTATATAAGGCACACAGTGTGTGAAAGAGAGGAGAGTTATATAAGGCACACAGTGTGTGAAAGAGAGGAGAGTTATATAAGGCACACAGTGTGTGAAAGAGAGGAGAGTTATATAAGGCACACAGTGTGTGAAAGAGAGGAGAGTTATATAAGGCACACAGTGTGTGAATGAGAGGAGAGTTATATAAGACATACAGTGTGTGAAAGAGAGGAGAGTTATATAAGACACACAGTTTGTGAATAAGTGTAATGCCTTGTTTACTGTGTAAATAGTCAATCTTTATGATCTAATTTCAGAGATAAACGAAATGGTTGGCAAGCGAGAAACGAGAGATATTGGGATCAGAAAATTGAGATAATCATGAAAGTAGTGTCACTATTTCTTGATGTGGTAGCCTATACCATGCTGATCACCTTTGTCGTGAGTTACTATATTGATCGTCGTGAAAAAGGGTAAGTCATGGTCACTAATTATAAACTCTCAAAGGTTAGTGTGCAGACATTTGTCTGTCAGATGATTCAACAAGAATGTTTACATTCGATTAACAATATCTTTGTTAATAGAATTGGTTAGGGTCTGAAATATTTTTAATAAAAAAAACATACATATCAAATTTGAGAAAGCTACATATATATATATAATATACCTCCAGTGTTTTATGACATAAATAAAAAACATACATACCAGGTAACCATAAAATCCAAGATGGCTGCCTGCTGGCAAAAGTCCCTCCCATATAAAGTCTTTCTCTGATACTGCAGTCCCACCTATATGAAGTCTTTCTAAACAATTCACCCACACAAATATGTTTAGATACATTGTACAGTGGATTCCACTTAATATCACATTCCTCTTTATATCATGTTTTCCCAAGCATCAATTTTCTATGTATATCATCTATGTAATTTTATTTGGTTAATAACATGTATTTTGAGGTGAATTCCTCTTAAATAATATCATGTTTTTTCAACCAATCACATAAAATATCCAGAAATTGATGTCATTTCCATTGATTTCAGATAGAACATGTACAAAATATTGTATAGAAAATAAAAAATAACCCAAACAATTATTTCTAATTGAAATAGTGTTATCTATGTATTGAAACACCTTCATATGTACATTGAATAGCTAACTTTTAGTTATGGAGATTGGAAATGCACAAGATTAAGTGGAAAAACATGTTTCTCTTAATGTCATATTCCTATTAATATCATGTTTTTTCTGAAAAATGCAACATGATATAAAATTTCATTACATAGTAAATTACTATGTGACCATGGCTGTGACATATCATTCTGCAGCGGGCTAACCAATCAGATTGAAGCTTTCAAGAGTCGGTCATTTGACCCTGCCCATACTGGCGAGCACTCTTTCTGGATTGTTCATGAACGTCCTGTTACCTAAGTTTATATACAGCATACTTGGATTAACATTGACTGAATTCTTACATTTCCATGTAAGTATACATGCCAATATGTGCATTTTGACAAAATCAGATGCTGTTTGTTCAGATCTGTGTAGAATTTGTGTGCAAAATGCAAAAAGACACAATTTTGAAATGTTCCATTTGGTTTTGGATCTAGCTAGATACGTACAAATAAATGGAATGAAAATTTCATCAATTAATTGAGCATTAAAGAGCAAGGAATATGTTTTTACTTTTCTTTTGTTCAACAAAAACAATTCATTGGTTCTCTCTGCTCCGTTGCCTGCTAGCCTTGAATCATCAGTGCGGTTTCACTTAGAGACGAGCCTGACACCATTTTGTTAGAAATAGGGCATTGCTAAATTGTGATAAATGTGAGATTAACACGATTGCCCATGATTCTGTTGCAGATCAGAACATGGTCCATTTATCAAAACATACATGTCAAATGAATCATGTTAGTATACATATCATATATGATGCCGTTTTATGTTTGTTTCTAGACTCAACTTCATTTTTCCTCCAAGACCCCCAGAAGACACAGGGGTCACAAAGAAAAAGAGGAGTAAAAATTATCCTAAAGGTAAGATTTGTTGATGGTACACTTTTTATATCTGTGCAATCTGCAAAGAACATGTATATGATCAGAAATAAAATGTTATAGTAAAGATAGATCTTATCTAAACAAGTTACAGACCAAATTCTACTTACTCCAGTAGAAGTTCATTTTCTTAATATATTTCTGTTTGTGGTCCACCCTCAAAGTGATCAGAAAACTTTACAAGATGGCTGGTTGGTGGATATTACTCGAATCAGTCCCATTTTGATTTTGATGAAACTTTGCACATATGTTAAACCTCAAATGAACTTGCGCCTCCCAGGATGCCATTATGTTCCTTTAATATTATGCCCTTTTTTATGTAGACAGTATATTAATTCCTTCGCTGAAATAGCTAGTAATCTTTTGGCAGGCGAGCTAAGAAACATAATGTTTTATCTATGATTTTATACATTAGTGATTGTTTCCTTAGAAATACAAATGAAATGGGGAGATTACTCAATTCAAACATATCCTTGCCTATTCTATTCTATTCTACTATGGCTACGTTTGACCAGAAACTTTGGAGGCAGAGTTTTGATAAAACATTTCATTGTTTGATAAATGTGTTAGGTGAATCATATTCCTTTGTTTTCTCAGGTTCTAAACAGAAACAGAAAGGAGTACAATGAAAAAGTTAACCTACTGGAGAAGATAACGGTAAGTCATTCTGGGTTCAGTTAAAGTGATCAGTAGATAACAAAATATAGGTGTATACATGCGGTACCGTGTTTTGGTTTCGTCAGTCAGGATATGGCAGTTGAGGTAGATGTATAAAAAAGAAATGCTTAGATAAGTATACATATATGCACATTCAAAGCGTCACTTATTGATTTAAGTAAATAAAGAATTCAGCTTATTTTTTCCAATACCCAACTAACGTGTAACTGTTTACACCTGCTAGGAGGCTTTCAGAAGAGTTTAGTATGGACAGTTACTGATAATATTGGAAGTTCAGTACATATCACTATAGCCCGTGTGGTAGTACACTGTATTTCTTATAGACCATTTATGATTACGAAATATGGTGAACTTTAAAAGGAATCTCAGGTCTCAAATTCATGTTGATTGTATTAATATATTTATCATCTACAAGTATTGACAAATTTATCATCTACAATTATTGACATATTTATCATCTACATGTATTGACATACTTATCATCTACAAGTATTGACATATTTATCATCTACAAGTATTGACATATTTATCATCTACAAGTATTGACATACTTATCATCTACAAGTATTGACATATTTATCATCTACAAGTATTGACATATTTATCATCTACAAGTATTGACATATTTATCATCTACATGTATAGACATATTTATCATCTACATGTATTGACATATTTATCATCTACAAGTATTGACATATTTATCATCTACAAGTATTGACATACTTATCATCTACAAGTATTGACATATTTATCATCTACATGTATTGACATATTTATCATCTACATGTATCGACATATTTATCATCTACAAGTATTGACATACTTATCATCTACAAGTATCGACATATATATCATCTACATGTATTGACATACTTATCATCTACAAGTATTGACATATTTATCATCTACAAGTATTGACATATTTATCATCTACAAGTATTGACATATTTATCATCTACATGTATAGACATATTTATCATCTACATGTATTGACATATTTATCATCTACAAGTATTGACATATTTATCATCTACAAGTATTGACATACTTATCATCTACAAGTATTGACATATTTATCATCTACATGTATTGACATATTTATCATCTACATGTATCGACATATTTATCATCTACAAGTATTGACATACTTATCATCTACAAGTATCGACATATATATCATCTACATGTATTGACATACTTATCATCTACAAGTATTGACATATTTATCATCTACAAGTATTGACATATTTATCATCTACAAGTATTGACATATTTATCATCTACAAGTATTGACATATTTATCATCTACATGTATTGACATATTTATCATCTACATGTATTGACATATTTATCATCTACATGTATTGACATATTTATCATCTACATGTATTGACATATTTATCATCTACATGTATAGACATATTTATCATCTACAAGTATTGACATATTTATCATCTACAAGTATTGACATATTTATCATCTACAAGTATAGACATATTTATCATCTACATGTATTGACATATTTATCATCTACATGTATAGACATATTTATCATCTACAAGTGTCGACATATTTATCATCTACATGTATAGACATATTTATCATCTACATGTATCGACATATTTATCATCTACATGTATTGATATATTTATCATCTACATGTATTGACATATTTATCATCTACATGTATTGACATATTTATCATCTACATGTATAGACATATTTATCATCTACAAGTGTCGACATATTTATCATCTACATGTATAGACATATTTATCATCTACATGTATCGACATATTTATCATCTACAAGTATTGACATATTTATCATCTACATGTATTGACATATTTATCATCTACAAGTATTGACATATTTATCATCTACAAGTATTGACATATTTATCATCTACATGTATTGACATATTTATCATCTACATTTATTGACATATTTATCATCTACATGTATTAATATATATATCATCCACAAGTATTGACATATACATTACTCTTTTTAACTTTAGGTCCTTATGGAACTCAGTATGGATATTGAGTACTTCAGATTGACTAAAACACAAGTTGGGTGATATCTAAATGCTGAAGTGATGGTGAACATTGTACTGCAAAGATTTCTGTACAACTGCACTTTCTGGGGACGGTTATTTCAAATTTAATTTGGACTGAGACACATCACTACAAGGCAAGGTGTTAACAAGGTCGCATACTCTCTACAAGTCCGATCACAGTAACTTGAATATTACATAGAAATCATGTAGGCAAGACATCAGATATAGGTCATGTAATTGTGTTTCATTTGAAAGGTTTGAAACAAAAGCACATGACAAAAAAATTGTAATTTGTCAATTATGTCTAAAATTAAGATGATTAAATTTTGTTTATAAGTCTAATAATGGATAATAATAGATGTGAAATGTCATTGATGTATACAGAAACACCTGATTGTGTTTCTTTTATAGAAGATGAATTAATTTAATATTATGCCTCGGGATGTTATTTTGTAAGAAATGTACCTAACCTTCATCGACCCTACTTTAAGGAGGTGATGTACCTATGAATCAGGTAATCAGTTGTTATCTTTGTATGTAAATATCAAATGTTGGTTATGATGTACATGCAGTTAATATACAGGTATGTATAATTTTAAATCTGAAATATTAAATTGTCTGTTTTTATCAACGGTGTTATTGCATTGTTATATATACTTTTAGTTGAGTCATTTCAATTGATTTATGATGTATACTTTGTATACAAACAGTTGTCTACCAAAGCCCAGATATACAAATACATGTAGTTCTCTACCAAAGCCAAGGCGTATACAAACAGTTGTCTACCAAAGCCAAGTTATACAAACAGTTGTCTACCATAGCCCAGGTATACAAACAGTTGTCTACCAAAGCCCAGGTATACAAATACATGTAGTTCTCTACCAAAGCCAAGGCGTATACAAACAGTTGTCTACCAAAGCCAAGTTATACAAACAGTTGTCTACCATAGCCTAGGTATACAAACAGTTGTCTACCATAGCCCAGGTATACAAACAGTTGTCTACCATAGCCCAGGTATACAAACAGTTGTCTACCAAAGACCAGGGCCCGTATTCATGAAGCTGTTCTCATGCTCAAGCCTGGATTCTGTGCTCAAGCCAGCTTTCTTGAAACTTACCTGAATGATATTGATGAGTCAAAAAGACATTGTAAATGTTGAAAACAGCTTTTGAATTTATGTTTCTTCACATTTTTACCAAAACTTTGACAAAATTAGATTATTCGAATAATTTATAGCCAAAACAAGAATAGAGGCTTGAGCACAGAATCCATGCTTGAGCATGAGAACGGTTTCATGAATACGGGCCCTGGTGTCTAAACCAAAACCAAGGGCAATCTGGACTTAAAAGTGTATTCCATGATCTGTCATCACATTTTTGTTTAACAGACTATAAATGAAGAACGCCATAAGCAAGTCTGACTAATTTTGACTAGAAAAATCCCTGTCTATTTCATCCCCAATAAATTCCTTCCTTTAAGATGGGACCAAGTAAAAGTTAAGGTTTTTTTTTTATCTGAAAGGGAGATAATTCATGGAAACAAGAGGCCCACAATCTCTAACCTGGATGTATTAGTATCTAGGTAATCATGGTAAAGTATTTTCCAAAAAGATCCAATGGATACAGACAGTCCCAAAGACCAATCCTTGAAGTAGATCTGTATAAATAAAGATTTCTTTATTTTTAAATAAGTTGGTATCTCAATTGAAGTTCAATTGAGATACTAGGTCCCTAGGGCTTCGACCACCCTGATATTGATGCTTATAGTCATGATTGTTTTCCTCTTTAAGCCCAGTAACTGTATAGAGTTTTCGGGTGGGAAGTCTGCAAGGGCGTGGCAGACCCCGAGATCAAATCTATAATCACGCTTTTGATAGCTCTCTTTAGGAACCTGGGCTAGGTGAGCTATAAAGCTATTTTCATAGGTTTTAGCTCACCTGAAGGGCCGGTGAGCTTATGCCATGGCACGGTGTCCGTCAATTTTTCCTTTAATCGCTTCTTTTGACCAAATTTGTTCAGAAACATCCTTGGAGGAAGGGGGAACAGATTTTGCATAAAAAGTGACTCTGACCCAAGAGGGGCAGGGCCAAATAGGGGAAATAGAGGTAATTCCTTTAAATCGCTACTACATGTTTATGTAGTTATACAGTTTTGAGTGGATTTTAACCAAATTTGGTCAGAGCTATCATTGGGGAAAGGGGAACAGATTTTGCATAAATGGTGACTCTGACCCTCAAGGGACCAAGAAAGGTGTGGCCCAATAGGGGAAATAGGTAATTCCTTTAAAATCGCTACTACCAGGTAGTCATAAATAGATTTTGATTGAATTTGGTCAGAAACATTCTTTGGGAAAGGGAACAGATTTTGCATAAATGGTGACTGACCCCTAAGGGTCCAGAGGGGTGGGGCCAAATAGGGAAAATTCCTTAAATTCACTACTGGTCATAAAGTTTTGAATGGAGTTAAACCAAATTTGATCAGAAACATCCTTTGGGAGAAAAGGAACAGATTTTGCATAAATGGTGACTCTGGCCCTTTCGGGACCAGAAAAGTGGGATGCAATAGAGGAAATAGGGGTAATAGCTACTAGCCATAATGTTATCATTAGCCATAATGTTATCAATGGATTTCGACTGAATCTGGTCAGAAAAGTCCTTTGGGGAAGTAGAGAAGCTAGATTTTGCATAAATGGTGACTCTGACCTTAAGGGGCCAGAGGAGTTGGGTCCAATAGGGGGAAAAGAGGCAATTCCTTTTAATCGCTACTAGTCATAATGTTATGAATGGATTTTCACAAAATTAAATGGTCAGAAACATCCTTGGGTGAAGGGGAACAGATTGTGCATAAATGGTGACTATGACCCCTAAGGGACCAAAGGGGAAATAGAGGTAATTCCTTTAAATTTTTATACTTAACTTAGTCATGAATGGATTTGAACCAAATTTGGTCAGAATTAAACATCCTTTGGGGAAGGGTAACAGATTTTGCATTAATGGTGACCCTGGGGTCAATAGGGAAATTAGAGGTAAAGCCTTTTTAATCACTACTTTGCATTAATTGTGACTCTGACCTCCCAGGGGAAGTAGAGGATAAACATTTTAAATTGGTACTTGTCCTCAAGTTATAAATTTGACCAAAGTACTGAGTGCATCTTTTAGGAAAATATTTTTACCATGATTATCCATATACCAATGTATCCAGGTGAGTTATACAGGCCCTCTGGGTCTCTGTTTTTCCATCAAATTATCTCCCTTTGATTGCCTTATTGCATTTACTTTTTGTTGTTACTGATCTGAAGTTGTCTGGTATGGGAGCAAGTGTTAAGAGAGTATTTGTTCTACTTCCTTGCTATTGATTCCATTCTGAAATATATTTTTTTGGAAAAGACTTGTAGACATATGACCTGTTGTTTTATCTATTTGTTAATGCTGTAACAGTGGCTGTAAACATAACCTTGTTCAACTGTATGTATATCTGTGGCATAAACAATAAAGTAATACTTGGAACTTATTGGGTTGATCATACCCTCAAAACGTATCATACGTATCCGTTATAATGGCATAACGTACTGCTCTGCAGGCAGCATTTCTCAACTGATTGGCAAGAAACTTCACTTTTCATTTGAGACCTGTGGGTTAGAACAGACAGAGAATCGCGTTCTCCCAAATAGAAGTCTATTCAGAGGTTTCAACCAATCAGAATAGTTAATTCTCCTGGCATTCTGGAAGATAAGTTTACCTTGGTATATTTCTATTGGCATATCAATGTCTGATGGGACTTATTGTTTATGTTGTTAACACACAGCACTGGTTGAATATAATGGCAGGAGAAGTGCACACTTGTAAAAGTTCATGACAGGCAAACGACACATTACCGTAATACATCCTGTCAAATCTGATGGGCGTATAAAAATGAATCAAGTCATAAAGATCTTTATTGCAATATTTTAATAAATAATCTTTTATGACAATGACATATATACATTAACAAACAAATCATTCATGACAATTCATAGTTTATCCCTTAACACTTCAAACAACGAAATTCTTAACCAATTATCGTCACTTAATAAGAAAATTTTACATAAGAATAGCCCTTAATTAATCGACATGGACATTTGTATATTAAGATGTTAAGGAGAGGATACTGATGATTTCTCTTACAACAATTATTATTAAAAGCAGTATATTTGTTACCGTTGGAAAAATGTCTAGTAATATTTATAGTCTACACTGACATTCACTCGATAACTATTGTCCTCACTGAAGTTATTTTCCAATAACTATACTTGAGGCTTAAGTACATGCGAAATTTCCATGACTCAACAACAATACATTTGGGCGGAGCTATGCAAATTATCCAGTTCAAGTCACGATTGTATGAAGTCATGATCATCAACAATGGACAAGGGCGGAGTTAACCACAGCTTATGCAATCTTCATGCTGTTACATTTACAGAACCATTTTCACATTTGTTTACTTTGAAATGAAATCCTTATCTGCAGATGGGGCTATATTGAACAGAAAAGTTAAGAACTATTTACAGAAAAATACAGTAACTGTAAAGTAACCTTTGATATTGTTTAGTTTATGAGATCAAAAATCCAATGAAGCAGTCGATAAATTTTTTGCATTTACGCTATTTGCCTCATGCTCCATTGGATTTATGATCTCATAAACTAAACTAAACAAAAGAAATCACAAATCAGCAAAATTATTGTATATCATTTCATTCACAATAAAGCTATGTACTGCCCCTCATTTTGTTACCCCTGGGATCCCTTGACACTACAAAATTAATAATATGTTTAGGCTATTTTCCTGATAATAGAAATTCTGTAATGCTAGCTGTTGGTCAATGCTGGGATAATGCAATATATCAGCCCTATCTGATGTAGACAAAGAAATTCCAAAGCCCTATCTGATGTAGACAAAGAAATTCCAAACCATAGTCAAAATTCTTGTAATACAACTGTACCTAAAATATCATTTGGTTCAGATTTCCAATTTTTTCCAATAAGGCTTTTGACCAGGAAGTGCTGAACTTAATCAACTTTATCCATAGGGTTGAGACATCTATATTCATTGCACAGGACTGAATTACTTGCTGGTTAGATTTCTCAAACATGTAAAATAATTAGTTGATTATTGGACTAAATTGAAAATTCTGAACAAACTTATTATATGTTACTTTGTATCTATTAAAGTAACTGTATCAAGTTCATGTCCAGGTATGTTGTTAATTGATCCATACTCCCCTCGACGTTTAGGATGATGTGGAAGTGGACTGTAAAATCTGCCAGGAAATGCTTCTAGTCACTTTTTTCAGCTGTGAATTAAACAAGAAGTAAAACATAATACACATCCGCTCACATACGTAACAGTCCATTAAAGAGAGCAACATCTAACAGACTCAGCACCCCAGAAACTTAAGTCTTTTCTACAGAAGACATATACATAAAAAAACTTCCAGAATGGCTAATCTTTTCAAAATACATTAAGTAAATTTTACCATAAAGCATTGAAACACACACTGGTTCAAAGTAGTCTGAAGTAAAATCTGGTCTGAAATGGCAGTGACTTAATCAAATCAAGAAGGGTCAAACAATTTCAAATAGAAAAATCTTTGTATTATGGTTCTGTTGTAATTGAACTTAAACAGTGACAAGTCAGCAAAGACCTCATCAGACTTTGGACCCAATGTTCATCAGTGAAAAGTTTGAAAAAATTTGACCCAATGACTTTGACTTTTGGTCATTTGACTTGTTCAATCCAACAAACCTTGCTTCATATTGTCACAAGTGAAAATTTACAAAATCTGACCTCGATCATTGACTTGATGACCTTGACTATCAGTCAGTTGATTCCTTGTTTAGTTCTGACAACCTGCTTCATATGTCAAACAAATTGCTCGATAGTGAAAATATACAAAATTTGACTTTGACCTTTGACCCAGTGAAATTGACTGTTGGTCAGTTGACTCCCAAAATTAAATTATGACAAACTTTGTGTCAAAATGTCATAACAAAATATTCATTAGTGAAAAGGTACGAAATTTGACTTTGACCCTTTTGACCTTTACCTTTGTCTATTGACCTTGCTTTTTTAATTCAGTGGGTATTTTAGTGAACTGAATATCTTGACCAAGTTTCATACAAATTGGTAAATTAATACTAAATTGACTGGAAGATACATTCAAGGACCTTCTACAAAGATAATTTAAATGTACATCTTGTATGTTCAGATATAACATATTACTTACACAATTTCCTTAGTTTAGCCAGTTCTCTTCTCTCTCGCATAAGCGCTTTTCTTTGCAATTCCCTGTGAAAAAGAGGGAAAAAGCCTAATTAAAGCTAAAGAAGGCTAGATTAAACCAATATTACATATTTGAAGAGTCTTTAGAAATCTGTTTCCTTTCCCAACTAAAATTTCATTAACTGATTTTAATATAACGTGTCATTACTGTATTTTATATTTTCGTGATTTTTACACATAGAAATAAGAGTGCAGCTCTGGGGCATGAACGACGCTCAAGTGAAGCTCTTAAATTGTAACAAATGCGTGCGTAAACAGAGTTGCTTCCCCTGCTACCCTTTAATTAGCCTTTGATTTCTTTTACGTCACACTATCACATTACATCACACTCTGCCTTATCAGTTAGTTTCGGAAGGTTGAAAATAACCAGAATATTTTTCCGCTGATGTCTGTTTCATTTATCTCCTTATTTCAGAAGCTGTTGTCTCCTTTTTTTTCAACTTGCCGACTTTATATTATAATAGAAGTTTAATCTCATTCTAAACAAGTCTGTTATATTTATTATCAATGTTAATAGGGTTGTTATACCTAACTACATACTTGGTCAGATGACCGTGAACTGATACGAAAATTAACAAGATGATATGGAGATGGAAACCTCTAAGGGCCCATCAGGTCAATATGTGAAGAATCTATTTGAGTACTAAATTTATCACCAATTAAGTTTAAATAAGGGCAAAATGGTTATGAAAAATGATAAAGAAAATAATAACTAGATATGAAGTCCTAAACATGATAAGGCCGCATCTGCTTGTCTATAATCTTTATCATAAATTACTTACAAACTGCCTGACCTTAGCAGTAAAGAAATGTAGAATTGGACTTGACCTTTGATCCAATGATCTTGATGTTTGGTCAGTTAATACCTTGTTTGATTACAACCAAATTTACTTCATGTCGAAACAAAGAACTGGTCTTGAGAAAAAGTTTTTAAAGTTTACGGGGTACATAAAATGCATGAAGAGAAGAAGATTGATGAAAATAGGCCATCACATGAGCGACCATGTGAGCAGAAAAGTCATCATTTCATTGATATATTCTGCTACAGATGTTACTAAACATACCGGTTCATAGGACTCTGATGACTTTAATAGAAATGGAGTTAATTATGTCTTATGGACTTAATTTTTAAATACTGTATATTCTATGTATACTTGATCAAAAGTAAGACAAGTCTTTGACTCATTTTATTATCAAATATTAATCAAGATTATTATTACAAGCTTTACTGAACATAATCTTACAGTGTACACGAATGAAGAACGTCAGCCAATAATTGTTTACCGCGGCTACCTGACATTTGCGCTTCCGGTTCTATTTTTATACGAGCAATCACGTGATTTTTTTCGAATCATGTGACAACTATATCCTGCTCCCGGTTCCGTGCCGATTCGCAAAAAAAACCATAAGAAATGTTTTTTAACATAGAAAACAATAATAGAAATATAACTATGGTACTGATGTGCTAAGTAATAAATCTTGATATGAAATAAAAATAGTATTGTTTGATAATCTAAACTGTTAAGGTTAAAATTTTTATAGAAAATGTTTCATGTCGTACCATGTTTAGATTCCTATAATTAGTCGAATGGCGGCGACGAAATTGAGCAGACGAGCACCAAATTTAGCTAAAAATGCCGTTTTAAGGTACTTTCCTGTTAATTGACACAACTGAGACCTTGATTTTCCTTCTTAAAAAAGCATTTGCCTTCAGAATATATATTTCATTTAGAAATAGGACCAACCACGAGCTAATAATTATTATTATGTAAGATTATGTTTTAATTATTAAACTCTGACTCATTTTGTTATCAAGTATATATAAAGACTATTAGGCCATACCAATTTGATTTATTGTTCGTCGGAAAATGAGATTTCAAAATTGGAGCGAGTGGGCAAAATGGTTTTTTTGTTTGTACAAAAAAATTGAATTCCTTAGAATTTCGAGCGAGCAGTAGTTTTCAAAAGAATAAATGTCAGAATACGTGTTTGACTATTAATATATTAATGTATTACCAAAAAGTACACATATTTAAACTGTTGAAGTGTTTTTAATCATTTCCATGGTACAAACTACTTGTATGAAGCAGTGCAATAAAATAGCATTTGAGAGAAAAGCTTTCTTTAATTACCTTCTAATAGAAGACCCAAAGTCATTCATTCAAGTTTAGTAGTTGAACTAAAGCCGCAGAAAACACCTTTTAGCAACAACATTTTTAACTTGTAGGTATTAAGATGCGTCTGTTAATGCAGAATGCATATTTTATCAAAGTGATATAAATTAATGACAAAATATATGACTGTATGATCTTCCACTATAAAACAAACCATGAAGGCTAGTTGTATGGCACTAGGTGTTTTTCTGACATAACTTTCGAGTTCCAATAATAATAATAGTAAAAGAAATGGACCCAAACATTATTTGATGTGTACTAAATATCCAAATCATAAAGATTAATATCAGTTTATAAGCTGACGTCCAGTAAATGAATAAGGGCATTTCTTGTTTATCTCGTGGTTGAATAAGCATCATGAACCCAGTGTTTATCAATTCGGGATTTAAATGTTTTGACTACTGGTGACTAGGTAACTCCGGCATCTCGAAGAGAGTTCTAATGGTATCACATTGTACTTTATAAATATTTCAAAATATTAATAACGAACACGTTTTTAAACTATCAACAGTGGTCATATTCTATTAAAATAAGACTGATGAAACGCAATGATGTCTGCTAAATTGGGTCGATTGCTTGAGAAAAATATTGATTTGAAATTTAATATAGAGGTGTTATTATAGTCGTACATTTGTATTAACAACATCATATCCTTTTGATGTCGCTCCCTTAATTCTTGATTTTTATAGATATCTTCTGTTGATGCTTGAAGTCGCTTTTTAGTGATACCGCTTGAGTTCCGTATTTTGTTTATTTGATTAAGAGATCTTGGAACGATAAACCATCTATTGCAGTATTTTGCAATACAATATGGCAACCGGATTATGTAGTGACCAACACGATAAGAATGCTATTTTAACACATTCCCAGTTTTCTTAAAAAGTGTAAAAGCCTCAGCACGCATTTCCCTCACGTTGTTGCAAAAAAAGGCTTGAAATAGCATTTAAACATTCAAATGATTTTGGAATGGCGCTTTCTAAATGTTGTATTTTTTTCAAAACAGGAGTGGTAAATCTGATACACAATAAATTAAATTGGTATAGCCTTTTTATTATTATTAAACTTCGACTCATTTTGTTATCAAGTATAAATAAAGACTATTATTGATAAACAGAATCTAAAAATATTAACCGATCTACATTGATCTTACTTAAGATGTATATATTGACATTAGTAAGATTTAAGACTTTTGTACAACTGTATTAGCCAACTTCTATGTATCCAGACTGTGAACCAATGGAAAAAATGCAAATAACTGAGGTTCTTTGACCCTACTCTACAACAAATCCAAAGATGACCTTTGAAACTTAAAAGTGTCAAAAAAAGATTTCTTTCATAATAAACTAGTGAGAGCTCTTAGCAGCCATTTTACATATTTTAGGAACCAAGGCTCTTGACCTACCTTGAACGATATAATAAACCTGATGCAGTGTGTAATAAAACAAATAACACCACTATGAAGATAAAAATATCACGCCACATCTGGTTCTGTTTTTTCATTGCATCCCTCATGTTCATCTGGTGAGTGTTTTTTTTGTCCCGAGCATTTTTCCATGTCTCTGCTCTTCGTTGTGCTCCCATGTCCATATATATATCCTCAAATGGATGCATTCCATCTCTTAAACATCAAACCAGAAACATTTGATAATCAAAAGCAAATTTGAAATATTTTGATATTGAACATGATAATTATGGTAAAAAAGAAGACTTAAACCAGAGGCCCACAGGCCTAAACGTTCACCTGAATTTTGATATACTAGTAGTACCAATAACTGCATATCTGGGTCTTTAAAGAAGAAGATTGTTGAAATTTTAGCCAATTTGACCCTTTTGAGCCCCTAATCCCATTGCCCTGGGGTGTGCCAGAGTCAATTTTTTTTCAATATCAAACTGTCAACTCCTGGTTATCATTCAAACCAAGTTTCAATTATCTCCAACTGAAAATGAACAAAATATATCCAATAGTGTCATTTTCCTATATAAACTATAGTTAACTTCACCCCCTCCCCAAGGGGGAATGTGAAATCTGGGAACAAGAAATTCACAATTCTGATATGTTTGCCATGGCCGCCATTCTCAAAAACATTTAAAAATTCTTTTTTTCTCTTGACATGTCAACAGTAGGTGAATGAAACTTAGCACCAGTTTATTTTGGGTTAAACTCTTACCAAATTACCTTTGAATTGACAGATACTGTTCTCTGTGTTATAGTCAGATGACTGTTAAAGTCCATGGGTCTCCTGTTGACTTTTGCTCTTTGGGTGAAGATCACAATAAGTATTCAACTGATTAATATCTTTTTTAAGTAATTTGTGTACCTGTGGAACCAGTATTTGATTTTTACCTTTCAAAGCCACGATATCGATTTGAGGATGCAGTTGGATAGGTCCTCCCCGTTCTAGTACGGAAACCTGTACTAGAAGCCTGGAATGGATCGGGAGCCTGTGTGTACTGTTGAGGATCATAGGTGTATGATGGTTTCCTTAAGGTGGCATCGTAATCAGTTCGTGACTTTTCTTTCCCTAAAATTTCATAGGCTTCAGCACATTTGTTAAATAGTGTCTTTGCATTAGGATCGGAGTTTCTATCAGGATGATACTGAAGTTGAAAAAAAAAGTAAATAAATAAATAAATATGCCGTGGTACAACATCAAGTTCTAAATAGACATTATTTTATTCATTGGAAGCTGGTTTCTGCCAAAAATGACATACTTATTCTTCAAAACTAAACCAGGTGTTGTTTTTTTTTCATAATGTGTCCTATAAGTCAGCATCATAGCATGTAAACATTTGAATTGCTATCCTTGAACAACTGTTTAATATCGTCTTCAAACAAGAGATCCCAGAGGGATCTTGGCACCCTCCAATGATGATTTTTCATTCATTCTTGAAAAAGATGGATCTTTTCCCTTCTTATTTCAACTTTCATTTATTATATTTAATCTTAGTTCTATGAATTTCTCTTGAAAATTAAATAGTTGAGAGAAGGTCACTTTTCAGGAGTTTGGTTTTTCTGATAGGTTCAAAATTCCAAATCCATCTTGTATTTCTTAAACGAGGGGAACTTACATATGAAATTTGAGGAAGATCCATCAAACAATTTCTCAAGAATTAATGATAACAAGTTTCAATGGTAAAATCCAAGATGGCCACCTTTCAGCAATTCTATTTTTCCAATCAATTACAAAATATAAAGGGCACAACTAGGCACCAAGGGGAATCTACATATGAAATTTGAATAAGATCCATTAAGTACTTATCACAAAATAGTGATAACTAATAAAATTACAATGCCAAAATCCAATATGGCCGTCTTTAAGCCATTTTGTTTTTCCTATCAGGCCCAAAATCTAAAAGGGACAACTTAGGATCAATGGGAACCTACATATGCAATTTGAGTAGGATCCATCAAAAACTTCTCAAAAAAAGGCAATAATAAACTTTCAATGGCAAAATCCAAGATGGCCGCCTTTCAGCCGTTTTGTTTTTCCGATCAGTCCCAATATCTAAAGGACACAAATAGCCACCAATGGGAACCTACATATGTAATTTGAGAATAATCCATACAGTACTTCTCAAGAAATAGCAATAAGAAAATTTCAATGTCAAAATCCAAGATGGCCACCTTTCAGCCATTTTATTTTTCCGATCATTCCCAAAATCTTAAGGGCACAATAAGCCACCAAGGGGAACCTACATATGTAATTTGAATATAATCTATTGAGTACTTTTCAAGAAATAGCGATAACAAACTTTCAATGGCAAAATCCAAGATGGCCACCTATCAGCCGTTTTGTTTTTCCGATCAGTCCCAATATCTTAAGGACACAAATAGCCACCAAGGGGAACCTACATATGTAATTTGAGAATAATCCATACAGTACTTCTCAAGAAATAGCGATAACAAAATTTCAATGTCAAAATCCAAGATGGCCACCTTTCAGCCATTTTATTTTTCCGATCATTCCCAAAATCTTAAGGGCACAATTAGCCACCAAGGGGAACCTACATATGCAATTTGAGAAAGATCCATTCAGTGCTTCTTAAGAAATAGTGATAACAATTGTTTAAGGACGGACGGACCACTGATGCAGGGCAATTTGAATATCTTAATATGACTATTGGTTTTAACTGGTCAAATGATACACAGATATTTGTTACCCTACAACTGTTGACTGGTCACATGATACACAGATGTTCGTTACCCTACAAATGTTGACTGGTCACATGATACACAGATGTTTGTTACCCTACAATTGTTGACTAGTCACATGATACACAGATGTTTGTTACTCTACAATTGTTGACTGGTCACATGATACAGATGTTTGTTACCCTACAATTGTTGACTGGTCACATGATACAAAGATGTTTGTTACCCTACAAATGTTGACTGGTCACATGATACACATATGTTTGTTACCCTACAACTGTTGACTGGTCACATGATACACAGATGTTTGTTACCTTACAACTGTTGACTGGTCACATGATACACAGATGTTTGTTACCCTACAATTGTTGACTAGTCACATGATACACAGATGTTTGTTACTCTACAATTGTTGACTTGTCACATGATACAGATGTTTGTTACCCTACAATTTTTGACTGGTCACATGATACAGATGTTTGTTAGATATACCTTTTTCGACTTGTCAATGAATGCAGCCTTTATATCTTTCTTGGTCGCATTTGGAGGAACACCTAGGACATCGTAGTGGGAACACCTGTAACACAAACATTGTCAGGTCTTACAGAGGTACACCTAGGACATCGTAGTGGGAACACCTGTAACACAAACATTGTCAGGTCTTACACAGGTATACCTAGGACATCGTAGTGGGAACACCTGTAACACAAACATTGTCAGGTCTTACACAGGTACACCTAGGACATCGTAGTGGGAACACCTGTAACACAAACATTGTCAGGTCTTACACAGGTATACCTAGGACATCGTAGTGGGAACACCTGTAACACAAACATTGTCAGGTCTTACACAGGTACACCTAGGACATCGTAGTGGGAACACCTGTAACACAAAACATTGTCAGGTGTTTCACAGGTACACCTAGGACATCGTAGTGGGAACACCTGTAACACAAACATTGTCAGGTGTTTCACAGGTATACCTAGGACATCGTAGTGGGAACACCTGTAACACAAACATTGTCAGGTGTTTCACAGGTATACCTAGGACATCGTAGTGGGAACACCTGTAACACAAACATTGTCAGGTCTTACACAAGTATACCTAGGACATCGTAGTGGGAACACCTGTAACACAAACATTGTCAGGTCTTACACAAGTATACCTAGGACATCGTAGTGGGAACACCTGTAACACAAACATTGTCAGGTCTTACACAGGTATACCTAGGACATCTTAGTGGGAACACCTGTAACACAAACATTGTCAGGTCTTACACAAGTATACCTAGGACATCGTAGTGGGAACACCTGTAACACAAACATTGTCAGGTCTTACAGAGGTATACCTAGGACATCGTAGTGGGAACACCTGTAACACAAAACATTGTCAGGTCTTACACAGGTATACCTAGGACATCGTAGTGGGAACACCTGTAACACAAACATTGTCAGGTCTTACACAGGTATACCTAGGACATCGTAGTGGGAACACCTGTAACACAAAACATTGTCAGGTCTTACACAGGTATACCTAGGACATCGTAGTGGGAACACCTGTAACACAAAACATTGTCAGGTCTTACACAGGTATACCTAGGACATCGTAGTGGGAACACCTGTAACACAAAACATTGTCAGGTCTTACACAGGTATACCTAGGACATCGTAGTGGGAACACCTGTAACACAAACATTGTCAGGTCTTACACAGGTACACCTAGGACATCGTAGTGGGAACACCTGTAACATAAAACATTGTCAGGTCTTACACAGGTATACCTAGGACATCGTAGTGGGAACACCTGTAACATAAAACATTGTCAGGTCTTACACAGGTACACCTAGGACATCGTAGTGGGAACACCTGTAACACAAACATTGTCAGGTCTTACACAGGTACACCTAGGACATCGTAGTGGGAACACCTGTAACACAAACATTGTCAGGTCTTACACAGGTACACCTAGGACATCGTAGTGGGAACACCTGTAACACAAACATTGTCAGGTCTTACACAGGTATACCTAGGACATCGTAGTGGGAACACCTGTAACACAAACATTGTCAGGTCTTACACAGGTATACCTAGGACATCGTAGTGGGAACACCTGTAACACAAACATTGTCAGGTCTTACAGAGGTACACCTAGGACATCGTAGTGGGAACACCTGTAACACAAAACATTGTCAGGTCTTACACAGGTATACCTAGGACATCGTAGTGGGAACACCTGTAACATAAAACATTGTCAGGTCTTACACAGGTATACCTAGGACATCGTAGTGGGAACACCTGTAACACAAACATTGTCAGGTCTTACACAGGTATATCTAGGACATCGTAGTGGGAACACCTGTAACACAAAACATTGTCAGGTCTTACACAGGTATACCTAGGACATCGTAGTGGGAACACCTGTAACACAAACATTGTCAGGTCTTACACAGGTACACCTAGGACATCGTAGTGGGAACACCTGTAACACAAACATTGTCAGGTCTTACACAGGTATACCTAGGACATCGTAGTGGGAACACCTATAACACAAACATTGTCAGGTGTTTCACAGGTATACCTAGGACATCGTAGTGGGAACACCTGTAACACAAACATTGTCAGGTCTTACACAGGTACACCTAGGACATCGTAGTGGGAACACCTGTAACACAAACATTGTCAGGTGTTTCACAGGTATACCTAGGACATCGTAGTGGGAACACCTGTAACACAAACATTGTCAGGTGTTTCACAGGTACACCTAGGACATCGTAGTGGGAACACCTGTAACACAAACATTGTCAGGTCTTACACAGGTATACCTAGGACATCGTAGTGGGAACACTTGTAACACAAACATTGTCAGGTGTTTCACAGGTACACCTAGGACATCGTAGTGGGAACACCTGTAACACAAACATTGTCAGGTCTTACACAGGTACACCTAGGACATCACGGTCGAAACAAACTATATACCGTACATTGCCTACATGTGGCAACAAACACATACATCATGGAGTGCTAATGCATACCATAGGCTAGCATATGTATGTTGGTTCACAACTGTAGGCTTATTACTAGTACTGTATATAATCAGAATGAGGTACAATATCCTTCAGCAAATCAGCTTTTTTTGTCTAGTTGTGAGAGAAGTCACATATAGGCTTATTTGTTTTTGTTTCATGTCCTATTAACAGCCACATATAGGTCTAATAGTCTTAAAAAATTCACATTCTGTTTCTTATAGATGATTTGTTCCAGGAAAAAAATCGAAAATTTTTACAAGATATTATGCAATTTACTATGCAATTCTACCGTGATATTGATGTTAGTTCCTTAGACAAGAGTTTTGTTTATGGTTGTACTTACCTGGTAATAAGGATGGATGACCAGCTATATACTTTGGGGTGGTGCCACCTGGTGGTTGCCCTGGTTACACATCCACACACCGCAGCAGCCAAACTTCCCATGCTCACATTACTGGAATCTAAGCCTGTATTTATAATGAAGTAAAGAAATGTTTATGACAAAATTTCGGTATACATGCATTTTTTTTCTATTTTTTTTTGTTTTGTTGAACTGACTTTTTATTATAAGCCCACAGGCAGAGAGACTCTGCAGTGTCTGAGTGGACTATATAGTCATTAGCCCTTCATGATCACCACTGGGTTAAAGTATATTATATGTATGACAAGCACCTGTAGTACAGCCCACAGGTAAATTAATGCTTTTGCTTTTCTTAATATCATGTGACTAAAAATGTGGTCTATTTTAGCCAGCTAATTCTATACTTGCCATCTTCCCTTTTTCCCAAATCATGATAACAATTGGATATGATTATAAACAACTACATTTTGGAAGATATAATATGCATACATTTTACATGTAAAAAGTGAATATAATGCATGAGTATATATAAATATTCCAGTTTGGGTCTCACTAGGGCTTTGTATGCATGTTCTTTTATATGTTGAGAGTTTTTTTTTAAGGTTGCGTTTTAGGAAGCCTAGTGATCGGGTGGCGTTTGCGGTGATGTTGTTGATGTGTGTGTCCCATTTGAGATTTTTCTGTAGTGTGAGTCCCAAATATTTGTTGACGTCAACATGTTGCAATGCTAATGTTGATGTTGTAAGGTACTGGTGACAGAACCTTGTTCCTTATAGTCTTTGTATTTGTTGGTTACAAATCGTGCTGCATTCCATTGGACCTTTTCTATGATGCTGACATTCTTGTTGGTATATGGGTCCCAAACGGTCACTGTATATTCTAGTGTCGGTCTTACAATTGCCTTGTATGCAGCTTCCTTCACCGATGTTCTGCGCAGCCTCTCATATTACATCTGATGAACCCCAGTGACCTGTTGGCTTTAGTTGTGATGTTGTTCACATGGACGTTCCACTTCAAGACCGGACTGATGGTGACGTCAAGGTACTTGCTACTGTGTATGTGGTCATGAAGTTTGTAGTTGGTTAAAATCGGGTTCTTCTTTTTGGTGACATGAATAATTGTACATTTATCAGGGTTAAAGGCCATCTGCCACTTGGTTTCCCACTTCTCCAGCGCTGCTAGGTCTTGTTGGAGCATCTCAGAATCCTGTTTAGATGTTATTCCTCTAGATCTGTAGAGTATAGAGTCGTCTGCAAATAAGCTTATGTCTGAGGATGATGTTGTTTCTTTAGACAGGTTCGATTCCCGGCCCTGCCTCAACAATACTTAACGAACAGTACCAGCATTTTTGTTTAAATTTGCCCTATATACGTATAGTCATGTTTGACCTAGTCCGAAGGGTTCTGACTGTCTGACCCGCTAAATATTTGGATGACAGGCGGGTGCGAGAGTCAGAATTCCTGCTTAGTAAAAAAGTGGAAATTTTACTGACCCGTGCCGTGTTATAATATGAAACAATAACAGGTTCGATTCCCGGTGGCCATTGGCTGTTTGAAAATGGCCACCGACTAACGTACGTCAAGTGATCAAAAAAGATAGGTCAGAAAGTAATTCTCGCGGGATCTCGCGACACACAGCCATTTTCAAACAGATGTGGGAAAATGGGTTATTAGCCTTAATACTGTTATATATATTTACTTCTGTCTGTGTGTAGTCTTTTTAATACCACTCTAAAGTAACCTTATCGGTACAGTAGGGCTGCACGTTCGGTGTATGCTTCCCGTCGAGTAGCAGCTATTGCCGGTGTAGTCTATTTGTTTACATTGGTGTAGGCATCTGAGACGACCGGGATTAGGCGAGTCGCCGGAAGACGTTCCGACCTCACTGCACAATTTGGACAATCAGAATGGGTATGCAACTAGGTAAAATAGGACCCAGGAGGCTGGGGGTATAAGATAAGATGCACAATCAAAATCGGGAACTTGCGTGGCCGGAGATCCGGCTAGACCAGGAGGGGAAAACCTCTCCACCCAGGCACTGAAACCAGTGCCCTCCCATGTACTGAAAACAGTACACCTACGTTAGGGTATGATAGCTATAGGTTAGCTTAAGGCTTATTAGTTTGACTACCAGTATATGTGGATAGGTGTTCTGGGTGGGGGTGGTTTTCACTACCATACCTTATTTCTATAGGCCTGATTTTACCACGTGGGGGCCAAGTGATATACAGTAGGTGATCCAACTTAACCCTTATATATATATATATCAGTCCGTATATCTTGTTCTGATTTATATTATGTATTGTTAACCATGTGTTAAATGGCTAGTTCCGCCGTGTTTTTTTATCTCGTATTGAATAAACGTTCAGTTGATCTTTATACAAGTTGTTGATTGATTTATGACTCGGAATACTCCTCCACATCTATCTGACCTGTGGTCTGACTGTACAGACGGACGCATAGGGGACATTCTTGGGGATTGCCCCAGGCCGGTGTCGGTAGTTTTTACCAAACTCTGAAAGACTATACGATCACTTTTTATCTGCCGACACTGGACTGGCTCTCTCCACGGACGTCCTATTACACAGATATCAGGAAACTGGTTATTTTTTAGAAATGGGTGGCGACCTCCTGTGACTTGATTAAATGTGTAGGATAGTAGAAATATATCTGATCTTTCCATTTATGCTTAATTTACATGTGATCGAAAATGTTTCATATTATAAAACACGGCTTAAACGGGCGACCCGTGCACGGGTCGGTAAAAAATCCAATTTTTACTAAGCAGGAATTCAGACTCTCGCACCCGCCAGCTGTCGTCCAAATATTTAGCGGGTCAGACAGTCAGAACCCTTCGGACTATGTCTGACCTTGCGTCCAATTCTGCCTACATGTATATGGTCAGATTTGGCGGTGCTCCAGTACCTGTTGATGTCAATGATGGGCTCTTGATAAGTTGTGGCACCTGTTGACGGTCTTCTCGCCACAAAGCTTAAGGTGCGTTGCAAGATTGAATTCTTATTTTTTTCTGGTGTATTCTTAAGACTATATATACGTAATGAGTTGGTTAGATAACGAAGATATAATGCTTACCGTAAATCAACCTTGAAAACATTCGATGGAAAGCATCGACACCACAAGTTACGAAATCATAATATAATATAAGCACCGCCGTGATCAGGATTCCATGCCGGAAGCATTACAAAAGTAATTAAAGAACCAAAACGTCAAGAATGGACCGGATTGCATTCGATTTTAAGGAGGCTTTCCCGTTGATAATTTTTGAGGTTCTTCTTGAATATTTGCTGGAATCGGGTGTTTTCGAAGTATTTGAGGGTGTGGGGAAAGCTAAATATTTCTTGTATTTCACCATTCACTCTCTGAATATCCTTAACAATCAGTATTGTTTTTCATGACAGAAGGTCAAAGATCAAGGTCACTATTATTATAAAAAATAAATATAAGTGATGACTGACACAATTTTTTCATTCGATAGATTGAGTTTTTCTTAACGAACTTTATTATCAATTCTAGTTTATCTAAAAGAAAAATGAAAAATGCCTGGCTTTTATTATTGGAATGAAAGAGAATGAAAGAATAAATGATTTGAAGTTTGAGAGAAGAAATGCAAGAGGAAGAGTGAATGAAGGGAAAGAGGCCTCCTGTGTGGGGTTACATGTTGTAAGAGGGATGATCCCAGGGCACCCCAACCCTGGCATCCTTCCAAAAAAAAGCTGGGGAATTAAAACATTTTTCTGAACCTAAAAAAAAAAATATTTCTTGTAAAATCTTAACATGAGGCCCAGAGGGCCTGTATCGCTCATGTGGATATATTGGTATCTAGGTAATCATGGTAAAATATTTTCCAAAAAGATCCCATGGACAGGGACATGAAGACAAATCCTTGAGGCATATCTGTATAAATCAAAGTTTGGTTAATGAGTGAGTTCTCAACTTTTTTCAAGTTCAATTGAGAAACTGTGTCCCTAAGCCCGCTAAGGGCAGTGATCAGACCCCATCATCAATGCCAATTGCAATATCATGATAACATTTATCTCTTTATGCCCAGCATTTGAAAAGTATTTGGTTAGGAAGTCTACAAGCGCATGGTAGATCCTGGGATCAAATCTATATCAGAATTGTGATTGTCTCTTAATGCCCAGCAATTGTATATATAGCTTTGGGGTGGGGATCTCAACCATTTAAAAGTTATGATTCAGAAATTGATTCTGCAAGGGGCAGGACTCATCCTGGGACTAAACATAATATCATGACTGTGTTAGTCTCTTTATGCCAAGCAATGGTATATATATAATATTGTTATAGGGTGGGGATCACCACCAAAACCAAGTTACACAAGCAGCGATTTAAAAGGCTTTTCCTGTATTTCATCTATTTGGCCTCCGGCCCCAGGGGGGGGGGGGGGGGTCAGAAGCACCATTTATACAAAATCTGTTCCCCTCCCCTATAAAGGATGTTTCTGACCAAATTCGGTTCAAATCTATTCAGTATTTTAGGACAAGTAGGGATTTAAAAGGCTTTTCCTATATTTCCCCTATTGGGTCCCGCCCCTCAGGCCCCAGGGGGGGGTCAGACCAACCATTTATACAAAATTGAATCCCCTTCATCCAAGAATGTTTCTGGCTAAATTTGGTCATATTCTGTTGTGTCATTCAGGACTATAGGATTTATAGGAAAAATTGACAGACGGATGACGGACGCTGCACTAATAATAACTAACAAGAATTTAAAAATTAACATAACATCTGCTATATATTATGCTTTTATTTCAGAACATGTTCATTTGCATTAGTAATGATATTTTCAACTCCAAGAAGTAAGAGCTAGGATAAATTAAATGAGTCTGCATCTTGTAAAATTCAAAGTGGATCAAAGCACACCTACATAATATCCATTATGATGACTCTAAAAATGCAACACATTCGATCCATGTGACCTTGAATTTCAATTAATGCTTGTAAGTTTTATCACAGAATTAGATCAAAGTCTGTGGTTTAAGGATCTACTCTTGTGAGGTTTCAATGACGTTCAAATCTGGTTTTGATCTCACACGAATTTTTTTTGTAATATCTAACAATTTATCAATTTCGATAGCAAATATACGTCTGAAAAATGTAGCAAAAAATTAGATGTCTGTTAATGTTAGAACTTTTTTTAGAAAATTTTTTAAAATGACCATTATGGCGGCCATTTTGAAAATTAGTATTTCTGTACAAGTGTGTTTCTTCTACTTCATGAATGGCCAAAATTTCATGATTTTTGTGCTTGATTGATCATTTAAAATCGTCAGTGTGTCACCATTTCTCATTACAGCAAGTTCATTTTTGCTGTACAACTTCTTTATGTTCATCAAAAAGCGACTATTATGCAACAAAAATATTTTTTTACATTTTGGGTATATTTTTAAGATATTTGGTGTTATTGAAGTGATTTTGATTTTTAACCCAGTTTTTATGACTGTTTTACTGTTTTAGAATGAGAAACCCATTTCCTTTTGATCTGCCAAATATCTAAAAAAGTTACTTAGTCGCCAGAATTTTTATAAAGCATTAAATCTGCAAAAAATGAGGAAAAATGGAGTATTTTATCATTAAAACAAGAGGCCCAGAGGGTCTGTATTGCTCACCTTGATACATTGGTATCTAGGTAATCATGATAAAATATTTTCTTTTGGCTCGCCCCTAAGCCCCCTAGGGGGTCAGTCCCACCATTAGTACCATTTTGAATCATGAGCATGGGGTACTTTCTGCCAAATAAGGTTGATTGCCTATCAGTGGTTATGGAGAAGAAGTCGCTTAAACCAATATAGCTAAATAACCCTTTTTGGCCCCGCCCCTCAGCCCCCTTGGGGATCAGTCCCACCATTAGTACAATTGAATCCTGGGCACCTAGGGACGCTTCCTGCCAAATAAGACTGATTTCCAATCAATGGTTATGGAGAAGAAGTCGACTAAACCAATAAAGCTAAATAACCCTTTTTGGCCCGCCCCTCAGCCCCCTTGGGGATCAGTCCCACCATTAGTGCAATTGAATCCTGGGAACCTAAGGATGCTTCCTGCCAAATAAGGTTGATTACCAATCACTGGTTATGAAGAAGAAGTCGCTAATATCAATATAGCTAAATATTTTTTTATTGCCCCATGGCCACCCCTCAGCTCCCTAGGGGGTCAGTCCCACCATGAGTACAATTTTGAATCCTGAGCACCTAGGGATACTTTCTGCCAAATAAGGCTGATTTCCAATCAGTGGTTATGGAGAAGAAGTCGCTTAAACCAATATAGCTAAATAACCCTTTTTGGCCCCACCCCCTCAGCCCCCTGGGGGGTCAGTCCCACCATTAGTACAATTTTGAATCCTGGGCACCCAAGGATGCTTCCTGCCAAATTAGGTTGATTTCCTATCAGCAGTAATGGAGAAGAAGTCGTTTGAGAAATTGTCGACGGACGACGGACGGACGCCACAGTATGGCATACGCTCACCTCGGTCTTTCGGACCAGGTGAGCTAAAAAAGGGGGTAGGGGTAACTAGAATTTATGCTTTGAACTAAAAGAATATTTTAAAGACTTTTTTCTTCCGTAATAAATAAGAAAATTCACTGTACTATATTTGTTAATTCTGCAAACATTCTGTCATATCTGATCACAAATCTGGAAGACATTGATTGAAATTTTCTGCAATTGGCAAAAACAGCATTTTTAACATAAATCACATGTTTTGCTCATTTTGGTATCTTTGACCGAGCATACAAATGTAGCATAAAAACAAGTTCACTACCATATATTTCATTTCGTAAACTGCTATGCAATAAACTCCCTTTTCCAAAAATGCAGATAAGAAAAAAAGTAAGTCGTCAGAAAAATTTCGACTTTTCACAATGAAGATTCTTAATTTACTTTTTATACTTTTTCATCCAAGCATGCAACTTACCAGCTTTCACAACAAGATTTTATGTTTATTGAGATGGTTGTTGATGACCATTTGTGACTTTGAAAGTGGGTCAAGGTCATTCCGTTAATTATACTTGATCTTCATCTGAAAATTCTGCTCCCTAAACATCAACACTTGATCAATTATATACAAATGCAAATTTCTATAATTCAATATTTTTTAATGAACCCTTTGACCTGGAATATGGGTGAAGATTGTTCATTTGAACAAAATTGGAAACCCTAGTTTCAAAGCACACACTAACAAGAATAATGTTTATAATATGATTAGTTTGAAAAGTCCCATCGTCGGAAACCCACGGTACACTTCTCTGACGTTTGCATACCGTGGGCTAAAATCGATGGAAACTCTCGTTTTCGTACTAAAACAGTAGCCAATCATATCGATAGTTTTATTTGTGACTACATCCAGCCGGGGTATCCCGTTTAATTTGTAGCACCGCCTGTCAACAAAACCTGTCGATTGTGTTAAAATTATTGTGACGATTGTGATTAAAATATAAGGTCCTGCTATACAGAGATTGACATCGGCGTCATGCCTACAGAAATATAATGGTTGTGGTCATAGTAAAATGATCTAACAGAGTTGAATATTGGCATGTACATCACAGTCTACGACATTAGCCACTAGAGTCCTATGCCCGAGACTAGTAAATTTTGGTACATAGTGGAAATTCCTTGAATTTCAATATAATTTGTTATAACAAACATTGCATTTTGCTTGTGTGGACTAGTGCTTAAAAATGTTAATGTCACAGACTGACACCATGTACATGTATCTTAATTACAATGAAAAATAAATAACTATGTGGTTTCATCAGATTCAAAATGGACTTGGATGAAATTAAATATATATATATTTCCAGAATACACCACCCTCTCTTCGGTTGGCACCACTTTGCCACTGCTTGTAATTTCAAATGATATTCCTCTTGCATAGAGCACTTACTATCTTTAATGGGGCTTTCATTCACAAAAACCTAGAGTCAGATTTCGACATTTGGAATGGGCTATATGAATATGATGGAAGCAAGAAAACCTACCGTATATACCTGGCAGTGCACACATGTTCATTTCATAGATAAAATATACTTTTGACATCATATTCATGTCTCTTTAATATATTCATAACCAGGGTTTGAATTTAACTCGTGCACTCACCAAATTCGAGTTGATTTCTGCAATTGCAAGTAGAAAATTATTGATGAACTTGCATTTTTCAGCAAGTGGGTATAATATTTTGCCTCTTCAAAGGTGTATATACATGTTTATATATAAAAAAGTTAAATTCTACCCCTGATATCACTAATGAGAGGTGTACATGTCTAATTTTAGAATTACTGATTTACTATATAGCCTGCAATCAGAAATTGTTAAAACTACACTGTAGATGTACAATGTAGAAATTATATATATAATTAATATTATAGCCTCTTTTAATTTCACCTGAATTAAATATAATTTTCAATTCTTTGGATTTTTCTGTCAAGAGTTTCTTGTTAGTTACCGCTCAGGTTTAATTCGTTTTAGGCTTATATTTGCATGGTTATCAACTGAATTTTTTTTAGAATTTTTCAGAATCACGAAAAATTTCCTGAAGTTTCGTATATTGGGCCTTTAAATGAGATAAAAAAAACAACTGAATATACATGTATATAGAAATTATTGTTCACTGTCCTGCACCACTATCATATTAAGTAACACAGACATGTACACTCTTGCACATACAGTATTCATATCAACTTAAATACATTTTCATATCTTTGATAAAAATGACTGGAATTTACATTCAATTAATTTGCAGTTACACATACTCCAATGCAAATTAGTCAACATCTGATATGTAATTAACCTATTCCTTGACCAAATATGTTTTACATTCTTCAGCAGCGAAAAACTGTATCAACATATTTGAAGTCAACATATCTAGATTTAAACACACATGTATAAGTGATTTTTGATACAAAATATTTGCACTTGTATAGCAAAGAATTATTTCCCTTTCTTCACAAATTACTTTACACTCCAAAATAATTTACACCATAAAAGCAATGAAGGTTAGTCTTGTTATAACACAGATTAACGAGACAATATCAAATCACAGTCACCCAAGTCATGTTCCCCATCATCTACATCAAACCATCAGTCATAGATGCCTGCCTTGATGTCCTATCTCTATAACCTTTCACCACAAGTGGTGCCTGGAACCACATGTACTGCTCCTCGTTAAGTGAGAATACCCTTTCACCTACACTATCGTCTATCACATCATTGAATTGCATGTTTCCCACACTCTGTATGATTGTATCTGTTGAGTTTGTGTCGTTTGTCGTTAGACTCTCCTGAGACAGATTATTGTAGTTGTCTGTGCTGTTATGAAGCCATTTATTTGACAAGAATGATAGATCCTCCTCACTTCCATCTTCAACAGGTGCACTTACATCTGAGCAATCCAATGGTTCAATTCCTGATATTTCTATTTCATATTCATCCTTCGTTATATTGTGACTGTACGAGTTTGAATGTTTTCCACAAACATTCATGACATACTGTTTCCCCCTCATTGGTACTCTGAATGTAGGCTTTGGGAGGAACCACCCCACCCCTGCCTCCCTTGGAGCATGAAGCAGTACCCTCAGGCACGTGGTTCCAATCGGCTTCCAACCTCCCACTATGTCTTGTGATACAAGTTGTCGGTACAGGGATCTAACACAGGTTTTCAAAGGGAGACCTTCTGCCTCTGGGTTAATCCCAGGTAGATTGACCAGGTAGGATTCTTTAGGACTGACAGATGTTCCTCCAAACATCAGAAGAACCTGATGGATTTCTGGACATATTTCAAAAACCTGCAATACATGTGATGATAATTCATCAAAGTTCTTCAGCGTGTTTGTGGCTCTCTTTGTCTCTAATTTGTTCAACTGTCGAGGTTTTGGTTTTTTTCCACCATTCTGAAAGGCAATAAACAGCATATGAATATAACAATGAATTATAAAGAAAGAAGTAATCATGTCTTTTATTATGGTCATATATATGGTCACTTGTAAGTTGTAAATAAATATATTTTGACTCTTACAGTTATCAATCTAGAATTTATTTTTATGAGTCCCTTTTGACTGTATGTATTGCTAAAAACAATGAGTCCCACAACATTAAATTTAAGTACTTCGTCTTCCAGAAAAATCTGTGAGTCCCATAAAATGTCTATGAGTACAAGACTCGGGACTCGCACGTAGATTTGTCACTACACTCTTATAACTGCAAGTGGCTTAAGTAACATAAAGGTAAGATATGATATCAGAATGCAATATTCAAGAAACATCTGAAGACGTACCTTTTCACATCTGCATATTAGGGTATCAACTTAGACGACATGTATATACTGAGTGACATTTGTTTATCTAGTTTGTATTTATATGCATTTTTATATTGGTACCGCGGTATATAAATGTTGTATATTATTATTATTATAATATTACAGCAGAAAAGAACATATTTATGTATTGGGAAACGTATCGGAACATATGACTGGGCTGATTCTATTTGATATAAACATTTCAAATAACTTAAACATGACTGGCAGTAGGGTGATGCCTCTATAATTATTGGGATCATCTTTTACTTTCCCTTGACCTTTGTGCAACGTCACAATTAATCCCTTTTTCCACTGTTTTGGAATGTATTCATTTTTTATTATCATATTGAATGCAGCCATACATTGTATGTACGAATAGTTTAATACTTCCGTACTTAAAATGCTCATAAACTAAACCATCATGCCCTCCAGCTTTATTTGTGCTGAGTTTCTTGCATGACGTAGATATCTCTACTGACGTAATGACGTCATTCAGGAAATTATCCTGTTCGAACTTAACATTGGACTCAATATTGTCAATATGCGTGTTTATATCATTTTCAAAGCCTGTTTCAAAACATTCATCCAATTTATCTTGAAATATTGTACCAAAATGTGACGTCCATGCTTCTGCAATATGAGCGGGCTCGCGTAAGGTTTTACCACTGTACCTAAATTCAGTTTGTGATTGGGGTCGTTTATTAACTTTACGTTTATACAATTGCCAAAACAATGTTTGGTCTATCTCACCACACTTATCAATTTCAGAAAACTGATTTGACATATAAGTATGGAAGGCAGTACGTAAATTTCTGCGAAAAATAGCTTTGTTTTGTTTATACTCCAAAAAACTGACGCTTCCGGATCTTGGCCTACCTTCTAAGATCCAACGTTTTCTTTTATTAGTCATTACCTTATGCATTTGTGATACTTCATCGTTCCAATACGATTTTAGATAACTTTTGTATACACTTTTAGGTAATGTTAAGTCAGCAGCTTTCTTGACTGACAATACTATGTTAGAATAATATCCGTCAATGTCTTTATTCGATATAATACCTTCAGGTATAATCACTGAACTTAAATTATCATCTAGACATATTGTAGAACTTTTCAAGGAATTGATTGTTTTTGCCTTTTTCCAATTATATTTTACATATGCAGATCCCGTAGAATGAGGGGCAGAAACTGGTATGGATATGGAACATATGACAGGGTGATGTTCTGATAAATTATGAAGATCATCGTCTAGTACTTCACAGTAATTTATCAAATCAAAAACGTTTGACTGAATTAAGATATGATCAATGGTAGTACAGTGTCCTGTTTGAGGATAAAATGTGTACACTGGTCCTTTACAATTTAACTGAACGTTAGCAGAATACAAATTAGTTCTATCTAAAAAAGATTGGAATACACTTGACCTTTCATTTTTTTCGAAATTACTTCTGTGCCCTCTGATTTTAACATTCAGATCACCAATTATAAAAACCCTACCCTTTTTTGAGTAAACTGTAACTAGTGACTCTAGAATTTCAACATGCTCAATAAAAACATCAATTGGTCTTGATGAGGCTGGCATATAAACTGCGAAACAGTACAAATATTCTTTATTGGGAGTTTGAATCTCCAAATAGCAAATAGGCAAAATCGTACCTTTTTTTTTTTTATTTTTAATTTAAAGAAATTATTTTATTCCCTTTAGCTCAGCTAGCATTGGAGCATCTGGCTGGAGAGCCAATGGTCACGGGTTCGAGCCCCAGCAACGGCACCATCTTTATCACTTTTCCTTCCTCATCCTATTAATTACAAACTGGTGCCGATGACCCTCCCTTTTTTAAGGAAGAAGAAGCCTTGGTAGGGAGTCAAAGAACCTGGATTGGAGATTTAGAAAAAGGGGGGACTATAGTGTAAAAGATGTGCATTGATCATGATAAGGTTGCATTCACAACAAGCATGAGCTGTGGGGAATTTCCCTTTAGCTCAGCGGTTGAGCATAGGGCTGGAGAGCCATGGATTGTAGGTTCGAACCCCAGAATGACACTATCTTTATCACTTTTCCTTGTCCAATTACATATATAAAAAAATATTCCAACAACATCCAAAGTATCTACAGTATATCAGTGTATTGCAGGTCATTTGAATTTATTGAAATAAAGAGATCTCTATTTTGATTTGTTATATATATATTTTTCTGTCATATCTAATAATCAAGATTATCCATTATTGAAATAAAAGATATCGTTCATTCAAAATGAATATCTCCATTTGAAATTAATATATTTGAGATATCTTTGAGTTGTTTTTTTTTTCCTTTCTTTAAGCTCTTTAGTTCAGAGAAGTTCAGTGAAGTTACATTTACTGATTGAACGAATTTTCAATTAAAACCTTGTCCTGTCTGTTGTACAACATGTCTTTATGGACTTAATTAAGTTTATAGAAACACATAATTGGAGCACCTGTTCGTTTCCGAAATGGTTTTCTGATAATCTTTTCAATTCCTGCTTCACGTAGTCAATAGGCAAAGGGATCTGCTGTCTTTCATAAAGAAGATATTTGATAAGTTCAATAACTAACGTTCCTCTCACGCTTGATTGTAATGTACCATCGAAAACTAATGTACACGCCAGCCTGTCTTGCTCCCTCTCTTTCCTTCTCGCCATCTTCGAATTTCCCACTTTACAACCGGTAATTATAAAGGGAGACTACTCTATCCACTCATTTTTATTAAGGATGCGAGCACCGAGATTCTTAATACGATATATTTTCATGTCAATTTATTGATTTTTCGCATAATTGCACATTAGATTTGCAAAGAAGTTTATTATCATTATCTATCTCCAGGAGATATTAAAATTCTAATATTAAGATCTCCGCATTTATAAACACATAACGGCGGGCCCAGTTGTTCAAAAAGATGATTACGTACTGATGCATGATATATAATTAACTGTTAGCGCCAATTTTAATTATCCCGTAACTTTAAAAAGGAAACCATATACTTCGTTGCATTTTTCCATGTGTTAAATATGTTATAGTATATATCAATGAACATAAAAAAAATGTGAGTTTGTACCTTATATATTGCTAGAATTATTAAAGGGCTGAAAAAATTATCAAATATTTTAACCAACTGGGCCCTGCTCATTGTGGAGTATATGATATAACATATAGACAGAAACAGTGTAGATGTAATCTAAAACTAGACCCAGTGGATATGATTCTGCAGTCTCCCTGTCAAAGGAGACGAATCTTGTACTTTTTATTATAATGGAATCAAAGACTGGAGCTATCTTCCAGATCCGATTAAAAGAGAAAGAAAATAAACACCGTTTTAAGGATCTTGTGAAGCAACATCTTATTGAAATACCAAATCTAATTTCACCAATGATTTTGTTTGAATTACAAGTGCTTATCATATGCTTTCAACATGGTTGTGCGCCTTATGTTAATGTATCATTTACATTCATGTGTTTACTGTACTGGAGACGGATTTTACATAAGTGTTTAACACTTGTTTCCGAATCCAATTCATCCCTAAGTGTGTCCAATGTATTGAATGTAAAGGATGTATATTGAATGAAATAAAGTTTATACTAACTTCCACAGTAAGTACCGATGACCACACTGAAGTCTATATATATGAGCTCTAAAAAGTAATGTTATACAGTAAACATGTCATACTCAATATATATAAATATACAGATTGATTTGTTACTTTCACCAGGGACCTATATATATGTGAGATACGTCCCTGGTGTGCCAAACGTCGACTTTTCCATATCAATTTATATATATATATATACTGGAAATACCTTTTTCGTGTACCCCATTGGAATTAAGCCTTAGGGCTTTATGGGCTATCCAAGTTGCTAGGTAACCGATGAAAATTCTATCAAAGTTATCAATGTTACATATATATACGTCCCTGGTTTGATTTATTTTCTTTTCATTTAATTTACCTTACTAATTGGTTTACTCTAAAACTAGCGTAGGAACCTGTACCATGAGTAAAATAACGATACACTTTTTAATGTTAGCAGTCGTCATACTATTGCGACTAAGTGGTGTTGCTAAATACGGCAGTACATTTTAGAAATTAAAAATCATGTGTTTTAGCAGAGATGTAAAATGCTGAAGTATAAATATACGTCTCTGATTCTAGTGGAAGCCATAACAGCATAATTGCATTAATGTATATATTTGTTACATAATATATCATTGCTGACTGGCCCTTAATACACTTATAGATAATTCATGAAGGTGAACGTTAAAACTTTAATTATTTCAAACGGGGATGGGAGAGATGGGTATAGGTAGGCTAAATATCATGTCACAACGGTCGTGGTTATCAGATTCCCCGTCCGTCCTAGAAGAAAAGCATTGTGTCAATCACTGAAATCACGTGGCTTTTCACGAGTACTCATGTTACCTCCCACACTATCTGTTACACTGCTATTGAGTAATCATGCAATTAATATTTATCATCGCTTTTCTCGGCTGTCCATGAGCTTTTGCAACTGTAACAGGAATCAGTAATTTAAGTTAACGTCCTTCTGATTTAACCTCCTCTTTCTATCCATAACAATAACTTACCGTCACACTCTAGCCTTCTCTCTGTCCATAACCCCAATTGACCGTCATCCGTACCTTCTCTCTATCCATAACAGTAAGTTACCGGCACCCGTAACTTCTCTCTATCCATAATAGCAAGTTACATTCACCCTTACCTTCTCTCTATCCATAACAGTAAGTTACCGGCACCCTTACCTTCTCTCTATCCATAACAGTAAGTTACCGGCACCCGTAACTTCTCTCTATCCATAATAGCAAGTTACATTCACCCTTACCTTCTCTCTATCCATAACAGTAAGTTACCGGCACCCTTACCTTCTCTCTATCCATAACACCAATTGACCGTCATCCGTACCTTCTCTCTATCCATAACAGTAAGTTACCGGCACCCGTAACTTCTCTCTATCCATAATAGCAAGTTACATTCACCCTTACCTTCTCTCTATCCATAACAGTAAGTTACCGGCACCCTTACCTTCTCTCTATCCATAACAGTAAGTTACCGGCACCCGTAACTTCTCTCTATCCATAATAGCAAGTTACATTCACCCTTACCTTCTCTCTATCCATAACAGTAAGTTACCGGCACCCTTACCTTCTCTCTATCCATAACAGTAAGTTACCGGCACCCGTACCTTCTCTCTATCCATAATAGCAAGTTACCTTCACCCTTACCTTCTCTCTATCCATAACATCAAGTTACCGTCGCCCGTACCTTCTCTCTATCCATAACAGCAAGTTACCTTCACCCTCTGTCAATAACAACAGTTTACCAAAGAAGATATGATAGCAAAAGGTATTAACTAAAGATGTGAAACGAGTCAAAGATGTTAAAAAAATAAATAAAGGAATTAGATTCTAAGCAGTAATTTGTATACGCCCTTCACATATTATGAGACATATAATGGAAATATCATCTCACAGTTTCCAACCGTTCTCTTTTAAACTTTGTACCTTTATTAACTACATATGTATGACACGAAGTTGTGTTTTCCTGAACATCGGTTTCATTCTCACGATATTTGGACGAGTTACTGCCCCTTGCATATTTCACAATCTGGAGAACTCCATACACATTTTCAACCGATTTCTTCATGTTAAGTTTTCCACATTTATTCACCATGACATGAAGTTGTGTTCTCATAAACATTGGTTCGATTTTACAATGCATTGCAGTGTTATTGCCCCTTTACATAAATTTCTTTCGAACTCCGAAGGTTCTAACATATGAAAACCAATGAACTTTGCTTTCTCTGTGACATTGTGATTGAACGGTGAGATTTTTCAGTGAAAGTTAAGGTTTGGCCGAAACTACGTATACTTTTCTGTTGTTTTTTTGATCAAACTCCACCATTGCCTGGAGGTTGACGGATTTGCATAGCTACTTTCCAGCAGGCAAAGAAACAAATGAAAAAAAAAATATTTTAAAGCCTCATTCGAAATGTAATAAAAAGAAAATTCGATGGTTTGCCGTTTATTATGAAATACAAAAAAAATCTGCCATACTCGTGAAATATATTCCATAGTAAACGGCAAACCATTGAATACTCTCTACATATTGTTCCGCCCCTTGGCACTCTTGTTGTATATCACACGCATACCCTGATATGCCCCTATAAAATGATGACATATATTCCTTGTCAAATTTTGGCACGTTCGATAAATTCTTCTGCTATTACAATCAATTTGTCAATATTACTAAGTCGTTTAAAATGGCCGCGCGTCGCGAGATCCCGCGAAAATTTCTTTCTGAACTATATAATTTTTATCACGTGGCGTTAGGCGGCGGCCATTTTCAAACAGATGTCAGGAAACTGGTTATTTTTTAGAAATGGGTGGCGACAGTTAGTTAAAGACCTCCTGTGCCTTGATTAAATGTGAAGGTTAGTAGAAAAATATCTGTTATTTCCCCCAAATACTTAATTTACATGTGATCGAAAATGTTTCATATTATAAAACACGGTTTAAACAGCGATTCGTGCAAGGGTCGGTAAAATTTCCACTTTTTAACTAAGAACGCATTATGACTCTCGCACCCGCCTGTCGTCCAAATAGACAGATAGTCAGAACCCTTCGGACTAAATGCAGACAGGCGGACGGTTCGCTGGTACATCAATAAGTCAATATACACGGACAATAAGACCTATGCTTATTGGGTGGTGTATGGTGGCCGGCACGTGCGCCTAGTCAAGACGAGGTTTGCAGAGGACTACCCCTGACGGGTCCCAAAGTCTGTAATATCGTACTTGTTATATCGCACTATAAAGTCGGTAACAGATCTGTAACACGGTTTGCAATAACAACATGCACAGACACATGTACTTCCGGTTGCGCGCGCATCGACGGCGATTGACTCAAAAATCTCTCCGTTGACCTGAACTCTAAAATCCACCATCATCTCCGTTTTAAAATGCTGTGAAGGCCTATATCTAATTTAAAGATATAGTCAAGTATCCATATTTTTGTTTGATACCATTTTTGTAAGGTTAGATGAAGGTTAGTTAATTATGGCTTGGAAGATGGTCTTGGGTTTTGAGGCCCGATCAGCCATCTTGGCTGTATTGCGCGGTCCATAGATGGTCAACAGGATAGCCTACGGTAAGTAGACACCTTTACTTAATACACTCATATTTATCACTGTCATTCCACTAGGTCTTTGTCTAGTTCTAATAATACTGTTCATACTGCTTCGTACTTTAAACCTGTTAGCCTGTTTTTGTGAAAAACATTAGTACTTATGAGTGCGTCTAAACTGAGTAAATACCAGGATAAGTCCCGGGTGCCGCTGGAGTCATCTGACCCTTCACGAACACTTATCTTAGTATCTGATAGCAAAGGCCAACGCCTGAGGGACGTGTCAGTAACCCACCTAGAACCATTGCATGGAACTGTAGACCCGGTAGAAACTCTAGATCTTCGGTCAATTATATCATTGAAACTGTTGAAATTCTACTGCGTAAATACGACAAAGTAACAATAGCGGTTTGTAAAGCGGTTTGGACTGGAACATGTGACCTTACTAAGAAAGTCTGTAAGTTTATCGAGATAAATGAGGGATCAGTTGACGATACTACCGAACAATTTAACAGATTGGTTCCAATTGCCCGTAAATATGGAGATGCAGGGAAAATCGTTGTACTGGAGTGCCCCTACTATAGTATCCGCATCTGGAACATCAATCACCGCCACTCGAAGGGTGAGATATTCGCGGAAGCTGATAAATCTCTTCGTGAGAATATTTACGCCCTAAATAGAGGAATGCACACTCTCAACACAGAACTGGGACACACGTCGCCCAAGCTGTCGCTTGACCTGACCAAGTCTAGAAAGAGCAGCAAAGCTTACACCATATTCTTTACTGGTTGACGGGGTACATCTAGGCAACATTTTGAGTCGATACTGGCTGCGGAGACTAATGGAGTGCCTTCTCTCCTGTTAGTAACCCTAGTGACAATGTCTACTATTGTTATCCAGTATTATTATTGTGATCTAGTCTAATAGGGACATGTGTAAATGAACTTTGATATATGAATTCATTTGATTCCAACGCGTCGTCTGTTACCAGTCCGTTGTCTATTACCAGTCCGTTGTCTATTACCAGTCCGCCATTTATTACCAGGCCGTCCTCTATTACCAGTCCGTCCTCTATTACCAGCCCGTCATCATTTACTAGTTCGTCATCTATTACCAGTCCATCCTCTATTACCAGCCCGTCATCTATTACCAGTTCGTCATGTATTACCAGTCCGCCATTTATTACAAGTCCGTCATCTATTACCAGTCCGTCGTTTATAACCAGTCCGCCATTTATTACAAGTCCGTCCTCTATTACCAGTCCGTCATCTATTACCAGTCCGTTGTCTATTACCACTCCGTCATTTATTACCAGTCCGTCATCTATTACCAGTCCGTCGTCTATTACCATTCCGCCATTTATTACAAGTCCGTCATCTATTACCAGTCCGCCATTTATTACCAGTCCGTCATCTTTTACCAGTCCGCCATTTATTACCAGTCCGTCATCTATTAACAGTCCGTCATCTATTACCAGTCCGTCGTCTATTACCAGTCCGTCATCTATTACCAGTCCGCTATCTATTACCATTCCGTCATCTATTACCAGTCCGTCATCTATTACCAGTCCACCATTTATTACCAGCCCGCAATTTATTACAAGTCCGTCATCTATTACCAGTCCACCATTTATTACCATTCCGTCCTCTATTACCAGTCCGTCCTCTATTACCAGTCCGTCATCTATTACCAGTCCGTCATCTATTACCAGTCCACCATTTATTACCAGTCCGTCCTCTATTACCAGTCCGTCCTCTATTACCAGTCCGTCATCTATTACCAGTCCGTCGTCTATTACCAGTCTGTCATTTATTACCAGTCCACCATTTATTACCAGTCCGTCCTCTATTTGTAGTCCGTCCTCTATTACCAGTCCGTCATCTATTACCAGTCCGTTATCTATTACCAGTCTGCCATCTATTACCAGTCCGTCATCTATTACCAGTCCGTCGTCTATTACCAGTCCGTCATCTATGACCAGTCCACCATTTATTAACAGTCCGTCCTCTATTACCAGTCCGTCCTCTATTACCAGTCCGTCATCTATTACCAGTCCGCCATTTATTACCAGGCCGTCCTCTATTACCAGTCCGTCCTCTATTACCAGCCCGTCATCATTTACTAGTTCGTCATCTATTACCAGTCCATCCTCTATTACCAGCCCGTCATCTATTACCAGTTCGTCATCTATTACCAGTCCGTTATTTATTACCAGTCCGTCCTCTATTACCAGTCCGTCATCTATTACCAGTCCGTCCTCTATTACCAGTCCGTCATTTATTACCAGTCCGCTATCTATTACCAGTCCGTCATCTATTACCAGTCCGCCATTTATTGTCAGTCCGTCATCTATTACCAGTCCGCCATTAATTAACAGTCCGTCATCTATTACCAGTCCGTCGTCTATTACCAGTCCGTCATCTATTACCAGTCCGCTATCTATTACCATTCCGTCATCTATTACCAGTCCGCCATCTATTACCAGTCCACCATTTATTACCAGTCCGCCATTTATTACCAGTCCGTCATCTATTACCAGTCCACCATTTATTACCAGACCGCAATTTATTACAAGTCCGTCATCTACTACCAGTCCGTCCTCTATTACCAGTCCGTCATCTATTACCAGTCAGTCATCTATTACCAGTCCGTCATCTATTACCAGTCAACCAATTATTACCAGTCCGTCCTCTATTACCAGTCCGTCATCTATTACCAGTCCGTCGTCTATTACCAGTCCGTCATCTATTACCAGTCCATCATTTATTACCAGTCCGTCCTCTATTTGCAGTCCGTCCTCTATTACCAGTCCGTCTTCTATTACCAGTCCGTCCTCTATTTCCAGTCCACCATTTATAACCAGTCCACCATTTATTTTACAGTCCGTCCTCTATTACCAGTCCGTCCTCTATTTCCAGTCCACCATTTATAACCAGTCCGCCATTTATTGCCAGTCCGTCATCTATTACCATTCCGCCATTTATTACCAGGCCGTCCTCTATTACCAGTCCGTCCTCTATTACCAGCCCGTCATCATTTACTAGTTCGTCATTTATTACCAGTCCATCCTCTATTACCAGCCCGTCATCTATTACCAGTTCGTCATCTATTACCAGTCCGTCATTTATTACCAGTCCGTCCTCTATTACCAGTCCGTCATCTATTACCAGTCCGTCTTCTATTACCAGTCCATCATTTATTACCAGTCCGTCCTCTATTACCAGTCCGTCATCTATTACCAGTCCGTCTTCTATTACCAGTCCATCATTTATTACCAGTCCCTCCTCTATTACCAGTCCGTCATCTATTACCAGTCCGCCATTTATTACCAGTCCGTCAACTATTACCAGTCCGCCATTTATTACCAGTCCGTCATATATTACCAGTCCGTCCTCTATTATCAGTCCGTCATCTATTACCAGTCCGTTCTCTATTACCAGTCCGTCATCTATTACCAGTCCGTCATCTATTATCAGTCCGCCATTTATTACCAGTCCGTCATCTATTACCAGTCCGCCATCTATTACCATTCCACCATTTATTACCAGTCCGTCATCTATTACCAGTCCGTAGTCTATTACCAGTCCGTCATCTATTACCAGTCCGCTATCTATTACCATTCCGTCATCTATTACCAGTCCGTCATCTATTACCAGTCCACCATTTATTACCAGTCCACCATTTATTACCAGTCCGTCATCTATTACCAGTCCACCATTTATTACCAGTCCGCAATTTATTACCAGTCCGTCATCTATTACCAGCCCACCATTTATTACCAGTCCGTCCTCTATTACCAGTCCGTCCTCTATAACCAGTCCGTCATCTATTACCAGTCCGTTCTCTATTACCAGTCCGTCATCTATTACCAGTCCGTCCTCTATTTTACAGTCCGTCCTCTATTACCAGTCCGTCATCTATTACCAGTCCGTCGTCTATTACCAGTCCGTCATCTATTACCAGTCCACCATTTATTACCAGTCCGTCCTCTATTTGCAGTCCGTCCTCTATTACCAGTCCGTCATCTATTATCAGTCCGTTATCTATTACCAGTCCGCCATCTATTACCAGTCCGTCATCTATTACCAGTCCGTCGTCTATTACCAGTCCGTCATCTATGACCAGTCCGTCATCTATTACCAGTCCGTCGTCTATTACCAGTCCGTCATCTATGACCAGTCCGTCATCTATTACCAGTCCGTCCTCTATTACAAGTCCACCATTTATTACCAGTCCGCCATTTATTGCTAGTCCGTCATCTATTACCAGTCCGTCCTCTATTACAAGTCCACCATTTATTACAAGTCCGTCATCTATGACCAGTCCACCATTTATTAACAGTCCGTCCTCTATTACCAGTCCGTCCTCTATTACAAGTCCACCATTTATTACCAGTCCGCCATTTATTGCCAGTCCGTCATCTATTACCAGTCCGCCATTTATTACCAGGCCGTCCTCTATTACCAGTCCGTCCTCTATTACCAGCCCGTCATCATTTACTAGTTCGTCATCTGTTACCAGTCCATCCTCTATTACCAGCCCGTCATCTATTACCAGTTCGTCATGTATTACCAGTCCGCCATTTATTACAATTCCGTCATCTATTACCAGTCCATCATTTATAACCAGTCCGCCATTTATTTCAAGTCCGTCATCTATTACCAGTCCGTCCTTTATTACCAGTCCGTCATCTATTACCAGTCCGTTGTCTATTACCACTCCGTCATTTATTACCAGTCCGTCATCTATTACCAGTCCGTCGTCTATTACCATTCCGCCATTTATTTCAAGTCCGTCATCTATTACCAGTCCGCCATTTATTACCAGTCCGTCATCTATTACCAGTCCGCCATCTATTACCATTCCGCCATTTATTACCAGTCCGTCATCTATTAACAGTCCATCATTTATTACCAGTCCCTCCTCTATTACCAGTCCGTCATCTATTACCAGTCCGTCGTCTATTACCAGTCCGCCATTTATTACCAGTCCGTCATCTATTACCAGTCCGTCATCTATTACCAGTCCGTCATCTATTACTAGTCCGTCATTTATTACCAGTCCGTCATCTATTACCAGTCCGTCGTCTATTACCATTCCGCCATTTATTTCAAGTCCGTCATCTATTACCAGCCGCCATTTATTACCAGTCCGTCCTCTATTACCAGTCCGCCATCTATTACCATTCCGCCATTTATTACCAGTCCGTCATCTATTAACAGTCCATCATTTATTACCAGTCCCTCCTCTATTACCAGTCCGTCATCTATTACCAGTCCGTCGTCTATTACCAGTCCGTCCTCTATTACCAGTCCGTCATCTATTACCAGTCCGTCATCTATTACCAGTCCGTCATCTATTACTAGTCCGTCATCTATTACCAGTCCGTCATCTACTACCAGTCCGTCATCTACTACCAGTCCGTCATCAACTACCAGTCCGTCATCTACTACCAGTCCGTCATCTATTGCCAGTCCGTCATCTTCTACCAGTCCGTCATCTATTACCAGTCCGTCATCTATTACTAGTCCGTCATCTATTACCAGTCCGTCATCTACTACCAGTCCGTCATCTATTACCAGTCCGTCATCTATTACCAGTCCGTCATCTATTACCAGTCCGTCATCATCGTGGATGGTGATCATCGTTAACGTCAAAAACCAGACGATTCACTCCACTTGTGTGGACGATGCCAAACAGATCTAGGGCACGCAACACACCATATCCAGTGCGATAACTGCGGTCTGAACATTTTCCAGTCCGGTACAAATATTTCAGTGACCGTGTACAAGTGTATAATTAGAGGTGAATTGGACAATATGTCCTGGTCATGTTCTGTGTGTAGAAGGACCAAACCAACCCTCGATAGTATTAGTAACTCTCTCAAAGAGATAAAAATGAGGCAAGACTGGATAATATCGAAAGTAGGCTCCGCTCACTTGGAGTCTCTACTGAACAACAAATCGTGGATGGATTACACAATACTTAAGCTGACCTACTTAAAGTAATGGAAGACAATATTGCTGACATAGTTGATAAAAGATCAAAGGAGCTCGACGATAGAAGATCTTAAGAAGGTAACATTATACTTTTTCATGTACCAGAAATTGATTGTTACGACTCTTAAGGCAATAAGGAACTAGACAGACAATCCTTTAGGGAGATATGCATTGCCCTGTAGGTGGAAGAACTTGAAACCCCAGCCCAATATAGACTGGGGCAATACAGTAAAGGTTCGTCAAGACCATACGTCGTCGTTCTCTCTAATAAACGGACAAGGAAACAACTGCTTGACAGAGCCCATGGAATAAAGGATAGAGTCCCTATCAACATGAAGAAAGTAGTACTTACCAAAGAACTTACTCAATTGGAAAGAGAAGAAAGAAGGGCCAAGTACTTGACTAAGATTGTCGCTAAAGAACAGGAAACCCATATGAAAACTAACACTACAGGTGAGGACCCAATGTCTGGGGATTGCTCCGCCATAGGCCCTCATCTAGTGCAAACTACCAAGAAACCACAACCTGCTAACCTAATGAGAGATGATAGAGTGACGGATCAGGACCTAGTCCATGGAGATTTCTCTGCCATAGGACCCCGTCAATCTCTGTCAACAATTAACAATAGTAGTCCTAAAAGTGTCAACTTTCAACCTAGCAGAGATCTACACCCATCTGGACTCCCAGGATTAATTCCCAGTCCGATTCCATCGAGGGGCAATGTGAGGCTTGTCACAGCCGATGTGTACAGTAACAAAACACTCAATTTCTCACACCTATGAATAAAGGACAGAAGCGTCAGTAACTAGCCTACGCTGTAGATTCTGATGATGACTAAGTATGTGTAACTCCTGTGGACAACATACCAACACATACATAGGATATCAGTTTTACCAATTTTACCCGTCAACAGGAGAGAAAATGCTACCACTACAGAAAAGCTCTCATTACTTTATACCAATTGTGATATCTTGACACCTACTAAGAAGCTCGAACTTGAAGAGTGTGTTGGAAGGCAAGACCCAAACATAATATGCCTATCAGAAATCTTGTACAAAATACCTATGTACGACTTCGATAGCAGAATGTATCAACTGGATAATTACCAACTATTTACAGGTAAACATATGAGAAGAGGGATAGCCTTAAACATAAAAAAATAACATAAGCTCGGAATAAGTGGACTTAGATAACCTGCACGACCACGTCACTTGTACAATAAACTTAGATGTCAATGACCAACTCTTAGTCTGCATCTTCTATAGGAGTCCCAACTGTAATGAAGATGATAACAAAAACATCCTGTTACTTCTAGATAAGATCAATAATTCCGGGTACTCCCATCAGCTCATAGTAGGAGACATCAACTTCAAACAAATTAATTGGAATACCAATACAACAACATCAACTTCAGAAGATCACCCATCGCACAAATTCCTCTCCAAGGTCAAAGATCAGCATCTGTACCAGCATGTCACTGAACCAACCAGGTACAGGGAGGGACAAACCAGCAATATTCTCGATCTCATTTTCATTAATGAAGAAGGAATGATAGATAATCTTCAATACTGACCTGGTCTTGGAAAGAGTGACCACCTAGTACTCAAGTTCGACTTCTTAGCGTATACTACCCTAGTCTCGACCGAGCAAGTAGAACCTACACTTAACTTGTTCGAAGGTGACTTCATCAATATCAACTCGAACTTGCTGAAATTTGACCAGGATCCCTTATTAGATATGAATGTATCAGAACGCTTGGAGCTGCTGTTAACCATATCAACACGGAAATTTGAAACAATATTCCAATTCGTGTAAAAGCATCTGGGAAGAGCAAAAAACCGTATATCAACGGAGAAGCCAGGAAAAAAATCAGGAAGAAACGTTAGCTGTGGACAAAGTACAATAACTGTAAATCGTCGATTAATCTATCGAACTATAAGACTGCAAGGAACTTAGCTACCAGAACTTTCAGAACATCAAAGTACCACTATGAAAAAGACTTAGGAAATAGAATTAATGACAACCCGAAACTCTTCCCGAATTACGTAAGATCTAATTTTATAGGTCATCTTAATTTGCCAAGTACCGGTTAATGAGCAAGACGCTGACCTACCTCGTCTTTATTGGATACCGAAACTACACAAGGATCATTATAAGCAACGTTTTTATCGCTGGCTCTGCCAATTGCTCGACCAAGCCATTATCAAAACTTCTTACTACCAGTCTTAGTACCATAAAAGCAGGGCTTTAGTCTTATTGTGACACTGTATACTTCAGAAGTGGAATTAATGGGATCTGGATTTTGAAAACTCTTTTGATCAATCTTGAACACCCCCTTCTAAAAATGTTTTTTCGGTCAAAACATTTGATTTTTCCACCCTGTACACTGCCATATATATACCTCATACAAAATTGAAGGAACGTCTTCGATCTCTTGGTATGAGAGCTTTCTTTTCCAAGAAAGGCGGACGACGGTATACATATATGGTAGTGAGCTATCTTGGAGCATACTTTGTGAAAAACACGACAAAAGCTAAGAGGATTCGAGAGATGCAGGTTGATCAGAGCTATGGGCAAGTTTATGGTCGCCATCTTTGTCTCATTGAGATATATTCTGTATCTTGAATATCTGTAATATGAAGATGAACGTTTTTGAGTATGCTCATAAGTGTGCTCACTTGTTGTGATTGACAATGATACTCGGTTCTCACTTTAACTTGGATGTGACAAAGATTTACATGGCGGGTGTCGTCGATGAAGCAGAAGATGCTTACTCTTCCGGAACACAGTCGTGGTCTTATTCTCTTGTTTTTTTACAAGGGTCTCCATGTAAATCTTTCGTTTGTTCATATTTTGCCCTAGGTCTAATCGATTTTGAGTTCGGATTATGATTTTGTTAATGCTTCGGTATTCTCTAATTTATTTTCTTACGGACGACAAATGAAAACGCCCAGAATAGTACGTGTCAACTTTATGCCGTCTTTAAATTTTCCTTTGATTCACATTTTGTTGTTTTTAATCACATTCAGTGATCATTTTACACGTTGTGTCAACCAAATTTTTGTTTCTTATTCTTGTTTCATAAGTGTGATAAGCAGATATTGACATGTAATGTGAAATAGGCAATTTTAGAATCCTCCCTTTTTCATTTCATCCTGACGCTTGCCACCGTGCTTCGTACATCGTCGTATACCGTCCACTGTCTATGATGCTCTCTAGTTTGGAGCTAAACCATGCATGCTATATTTTCCAGTGATTTAGCATCATAATAACTTGAATTTGAATGAGGTTTGGATTCCAATTGGACATAATACCATTCCACTTTTAACGACGGGTTTAATATACATTTTCCATATACAGTTGTTATGCATGCGCCAAAATATTTTGGGATAAATACCCTGGTATATTAGTTTCATAAAGATAAATAAGATTGCTTCTTACAACATATCGACAATACCATATACCAGAAAAAAAGTGGGGAACACGTGATATTGGTTGGAGATATTTGTGCATGATTTTTTTTCCAGTGCTGCAAACATTTCAGACCTATCACCGTTCAAACCAGCTAAATGCAATCAAAATACTAGTATAGCAGCAAGTCTTTCCGAATGATCTAGAAGTATTTTGGACTCATGAAATTACATGTATCATATGACATGAAATCACAATAGCAATCTCTTCGAACCCATGCAAGTTGTTCCCCTCTACAAGACAAATACTTTTGACGTTTTCTATTTAAATTTTGTATTTGTATTTTATACACATGTTTTGTTTTTGTTTAACTTTTAACATTTGGATGCAAATGTTCATTATTAAATCTACAGATGGTTCTCTGGTGTCGAGACCATTGACATCTCTGCATGTTGTGATTTTTTAAATCGTTGTAAGGGTTTTAGAGGTGTTAACCCCTGCCTCCTTTTGATGAAGTGGGATTTGCAATATGGTTGGTTTGTGCTACATCCCAAGGGAGTTTTCGAGTGAAAAATCAAAATTAGTTTTTTTTCGCCACGAGGAAAACTGAACAGTTTTCTTATGTCACTTTCTATTTTTAGGGTCAAAGATTTTGAACTCATGATTAATCTGCAAATAAACGAAAACTTTAAAACCAGCACAATTTTTTGTAAACCTGAATATCTTAAAGGATTTGTGCAACGAAAAATGAAAATTTTATATTTGGTAAAAGTCATGTTTTAAAACCATATTCGTGGATTATAGAAAGCAGAGACGTATAAAGCAAATAACCGAATAATAACTTTTAAGGAAATTCTTTATTTTTTTTTTTTTTTTTTTTGTGGTGGTGGGGGGGGGGGGGGGGGCGGCGATCGGAACGTCCAGGGTGTCTATATTCGAGTTACAATAATAAACATTTTCTTAATATTAGATATTACATAACTTCTTCAGCTTCGTCTTTGCTAGTTAACCCCTGAGGTCAACACAGGTGTGAAATGACTTACCTCAGATATCAAAGGGACGCGCGGCGGCCGGTAGATGTAAGAAAGACGATCGGTACATGCAATTATAATCTTATACATCTGGTCAATTAACACATTAGGAAAGGTATACATTAGATTGACACTCTGTCAAATTATCTCAGATAATAATTAAATGTACATTGCGATGTACATTATTTTGCCACTATACATATATTTTGTATTCACTGGAAAAATATGAATTAGGAAAAAAACGTCGCCAATGCAATCGTTGCGATGGATAGGTAAAAACTGTCGCCGACATGGAACTTAATAAAGAAGCGATATTTCCTTCTTCAAATTCCCGAATTATCCCACGCAGAGATCGGAACGGGAATACTATCGAAAGGCCGGGTTTTCTGAGGCAAATCTAAGATGGGAATGTTCAATACCACAAATAAAATAATCACATCTTAAAATTGTTGCATTTCTGAGCTGACGTAAAATAAATGAAAATAAGTACTTTCGTATTAACATTTTTCTACGGTGATCCCAACCTTGTAATTTAATTCCGTAAAAAGACACGATACATATTATTATACATGTTGTGAATTCCCTGTCATAATTGTACCGTGTTAATATAAACAAGCTATAATATATAATGTATATTTATGGGGTTCTGATTTCGTTTGTTGGTATTTAAACCGAATACATGTAGAATTTACAATAGCATTTTTAGATAGTTAGATTGTATTTCCCGTTTTCGAGTCGAAGTAACATACGCGTTGCGACAATGTTTTCTGTGCTGATGTCGCTTTCTCTGGTATGTCTACTTGTCCGTCTCTGAAAGCGACAAATAATTCTGTAGCTCTATAAACATGTTTTTGTTATGTGGATAAAATATCAAAGCAAACTCTAATGTTACCAACTACATCACTATATGTATCTGGCATGCTGAATGTTGCCAAAATTACGTTATTTTAGGTCGGTAATCAGCGGACCTAATACAAGAATGTAAGCCGGTAAGGTAGGATTGAGGAGTCGTTGTACTAAGATGACGTCACGCGATCACATGACCAACGAACTCATTATCTCTAGTTTCGCTGAGAGGTCCAAGGCGTATGACCCGAATTTCGTGTAAATGCAAGAAAACCAGACCCCGCGCGATCGTCAGGGCATGTTATTATGGTTTTACAATACTACTTTTACCAAATATAAAATTTTCATTTTTCGTTGCACAAATCCTTTAAAAGAAACAACCGACAAATCTCTGTGAACCTTACCAAAACTGTATTTGGTAGCGAATTGGAGCAAATAACATATATATTTACAAATATTTGTTTGTTAAGAATATTTTTTAAACGAAAATATTATCATTGTGCAAGCACAATATTATTACACGTTGTTAAAACGCATTTTGGCTCGTTTTTTTGCATTGTTGACAAGGGTTTTGTGAACCTTATCTCGTCAAGTGAAAACAGTTGCTCGGAATGTTTGGAGAAATTGCGTAATTAACATACAAACCATCAACTGTGGGTGAAAATTGCCACCTTTGCGGGGTATCTGCGCTTTATCCGATAGAAATCGGTAAATCATTAATGGAGATATCAAAGAAAAACCTACCTGAAGCGAACAAGATGGCGGCCAATTTCGAGACGCCTTATCCTTTGATTCCCCGCCGTGTATACTAAAATAGGATATGTTGGCTGAGTGGGAAGACACCGTTGAGACAGGTCAGGTAATTGCCTGAGGCCTGAGGGTCAAATCAAAACATCTGTCCCATACTGAACAATCTGACTAAATTTTAATTTATTGTTGTATTACTTTTTTTTAACTTTAAATTCTTATATTTATATTAACACTGTTGTATGTGGTGATATATATACATACAGATACACATGGAGACAACCACTACTTGTTTCAGTGGCTGTATATATATATACGTCCGTTTCACACAGACACACATGTACGTATTATTACACATGGAGACAACCACTACTTGTTTGAGTGGCTGTATATATATATACGTCCGTTTCACACAGACACACATGTACGTATTATTTCACATGGAGACAACCACTACTTGTTTGAGTGGCTGTATATATATAAACGTCCGTTTCACACAGACACACATGTACGTATTATTACACATGGAGACAACCACTACTTGTTTGAGTGGCTGTATATATATATACGTCCGTTTCACACAGACACACATGTACGTATTATTTCACATGGAGACAACCACTACTTGTTTGAGTGGCTGTATATATATAAACGTCCGTTTCACACAGACACACATGTACGTATTATTACACATGGAGACAACCACTACTTGTTTGAGTGGCTGTATATATATATACGTCCGTTTCACACAGACACACATGTACGTATTATTACACATGGAGACAACCACTACTTGTTTCAGTGGCTGTATATATATATACGTCCGTTTCACACAGACACACATGTACGTATTATTACACATGGAGACAACCACTACTTGTTTGAGTGGCTGTATATATATATACGTCCGTTTCACACAGACACACATGTACGTATTATTACACATGGAGACAACCACTACTTGTTTCAGTGGCTGTATATATATATACGTCCGTTTCACACAGACACATGTACGTATTATTACACATGGAGACAACCACTATTTGTTTCAGTGGCTATATATATATATACGTCCGTTTCACACAGACACATGTACGTATTATTACACATGAAGACAACCACTACTTGTTTGAGTGGCAGCTGTATTCCGCGTCACTACCGAATTGTTCGGTTATCCAGCAAGCCAAGAAAAGAACGAGTAGAATTGGTATATCAGGTAGCTATATATAGTGGAGGCCCGGGCTATGGTCACAACCTTAATGGCATGAGTATGGTGGCTGATTACGGCTATCTCGTGTTGTCACCTTGTCGTGTTGTCGCCATGTCGCGGTTTGAAAAAGCAAAAAGACGACATTTTATCTACTGAATCGCGGGTTGTCGCAGTAAATGAACGCGACAAAACGACAACACGAGATGGCCGTAATCAGTCACCATACATGAGCGATGTACATTAAACCCGAGCCCGACTCACATATTGGACGTCAATTATCAACTGGAACACTTGGGATTTCATGGTATTGCGAATCCCTCCAATTCGAAAAACCCTATATATGATTCCTTGCGAGTCACCATGAAAGATTAACCTACATTTATTTCTTAAACGTTTTTGATACAAAAACGTGATGATCGCATTCCTAACAGTGGAATCTTATTGAACTTTGTTCGATATCACGACTCTAATTCATGAAAATAAAATATGCACCTTCGTGGCACTCGGTGACCTTGGACTTATCACTCTCGTGCTCACGTGATTGTGTTATTTTTGGTTACATACCCATCACCCGATACCGACAACGGCTCGGTGCTATATTGTCCGGGCACCAATGGTGTTGATTTTGCTTTAGAAACTGATTATAAATCAGCGGCTTGTGGAATTCAATGTTACGTGTTTTTACAGTCGTTGTTAGTTATTATTGATTAAACAAACTAAGAAATATCTGTACCATTCGAAAGAGCTCGCGATCTGTTGACTTGAGTCTGTAACGGGAAGCTTGATAACAAAGACCATTAATGGTATCAGGCGTGGCGAGTGTGGACATTTCCAATAGGTGCAGCAAGGACACACTTTGGTCATAGTTCTAAATTGATATTTGACACGTGATCAAACATTGGTGAACTATTCTATAAGAAGTGTTAAAGGATGCTGATGAATCCGGATCAACAACGTTGCCATGCTTGCAATGATATGTGTTGGTAGTCGTTTCATACCGGTTACAGAGTGCAACGACCTCGTGGTGTAAACATCCCACAGTCTACCTCGAAATCCACGGTCTATCAAAGTTTACCGTGGTATAACAAATCCCACAGTCTACCTCGAATTCCATATCTTATCATTATACTCCATGAATGTCTGTCAATAAAATAAAATGCTTTCCGAAAGTCTTCGAAACAATAAAACGTCTGTCCTTATTTTTGAACTTCTTATTACCCCATAAACCATCAGAGCATACGGTGGAATAAACAACCCTCGGTCTATCAGAGTTTACCGTGGAATAAACACCCCACGGTCTATCAGTGTTTACTGTGGAATAAACACCCCACGGTCTATCAGTGTTTACTGTGGAATAAACAACCCACGGTCTATCAGTGTTTACTGTGGAATAAACACCCCACAGTCTATCAGTGTTTACTGTGGAATAAACAACCCACGGTCTATCAGTGTTTACCGTAGAATAAACACCCCCACGGCCTATCAGTGTTTACCGTGGTATAAACACCCCACGGTCTATCAGAGTTTACCGTGGAATAAACACCCCCACGGCCTATCAGTGTTTACCGTGGAATAAACACCCCCACGGCCTATCAGTGTTTACCGTGGAATAAAGACCCCACGGTCTATCAGAGTTTACCGTAGAATAAACACCCCCACGGCCTATCAGTGTTTACCGTGGTATAAACACCCCACGGTCTATCAGAGTTTACCGTGGAATAAACACCCCACGGTCTGTCAGTGTTTACTGTGGAATAAACACCCCGCGGTCTATCAGACTTTACCGTGGAATAAACAAACCACGGTCTATCAGAGTTTACCGTGGAATAAACAACCCACGGTCTATCAGAGTTAACCGTAGAATAAACACCCCACGGCCTATCAGACTTTACCGTGGAATAAACACCCCACGGTCTATCAGTGTTTACTGTGGAATAAAGACCCCACGGTCTATCTGAGTTTACCGTAGAATAAACACCCCCACGGCCTATCAGTGTTTACCGTGGTATAAACACCCCACGGTCTATCAGAGTTTACCGTGGAATAAACACCCGACGGTCTGTCAGTGTTTACTGTGGAATAAACACCCCGCGGCCTATCAGTGTTTACCGTGGAATAAACACCCCCACGGTCTATCAGAGTTTACCGTGGAATAAACACCCGACGGTCTATCAGAGTTTACCGTGGAATAAACACCCGACGGTCTATCAGAGTTTACCGTGGTATAAACACCCGACGGTCTATCAGAGTTTACCGTGGAATAAACACCTCACGGTCTATCAGAGTTTACCGTGGTATAAACACCCGACGGTCTATCAGAGTTTACCGTGGAATAAACACCCCACGGTCTATCAGTGTTTACTGTGGAATAAACACCCCACAGTCTATCAATGTTTACTGTGGAATAAACACCTCACGGTCTATCAGAGTTTACCGTGGTATAAACACCCCACGGTTTATCAGAGTTTACCGTGGAATAAACACCCTAAGGTCTATAAGTGTTACCGTGGTATAAACACCCGACGGTCTATCAGAGTTTACCGTGGAATAAACACCCCACGGTCTATCAGTGTTTACTGTGGAATAAACACCCCACAGTCTATCAATGTTTACCGTGGAATAAACACCCCCACGATCTATCAGAGTTAACCGTAGAATAAACACCCCACGGTCTATCAGAGTTTACCGTGGAATAAACACCCCACGGTCTATCAGAGTTTACTGTGGAATAAACACCCGACGGTCTATCAGAGTTTACCGTGGAATAAACACCCCACGGTCTATCAGTGTTTACTGTGGAATAAACACCTCACGGTCTATCAGAGTTTACCGTGGAATAAACACCCGACGGTCTATCAGAGTTTACCGTGGAATAAACACCCCACGGTCTATCAGTGTTTACTGTGGAATAAACACCTCACGGTCTATCAGAGTTTACCGTGGTATAAACACCCCACGGTTTATCAGAGTTTACCGTGGAATAAACACCCCACGGTCTATCAGTGTTTACTGTGGAATAAACACCCCGCAGTCTATCAGTGTTTACTGTGGAATAAAGACCCCACGGTCTATCAGAGTTTACCGTGGTATAAACACCCCACGGTTTATCAGAGTTTACCGTGGAATAAACACCCTAAGGTCTATAAGTGTTACCGTGGTAAAAACATCCCACGGTCTATGAGTGTTTACCATGAAATAAACACTCCACGGTCTATCAGAGTTTACCGTGATATAAACACCCCACGGTCTATAAGTGTTACCGTGGTAAAAACATCCCACGGTCTATAAGTGTTACCGTGGAATAAACACCCCACGGTTTATCAGAGTTTACCGTGGAATAAACACCCCAAGGTCTATTAGTTTACCGTGGAATAAACACCCCAAGGGTTATAAGTGTTTACCATGAAATAAACACCCCACGGTTTATCAGAGTTTACAGTGGAATGAACACCTCACGGTGTATCAGAGTTTACCGTGGAATAAACACCCGAAGTCTATAGGAGTTTACCGTGGAATAAACACCCCAAGGGTTATAAGGGTTTACCATGAAATAAACACCCCACGGTATATCAGAGTTTACCATGGAATAAACAACCCACGGTCTATCATACTTTACCGTGGTATAAACACCCCACGGTCTATCATACTTTACCGTGGTATAAACAACCCACGGTCTATCATACTTTACCGTGGTATAAACACCCCACGGTCTATCAGAGTTTACCGTGGTATAAACACCCCACGGTATATCAGAGTTTACCATGGAATAAACAACCCATGGTCTATCATACTTTACCGTGGTATAAACACCCCACGGTCTATCAGAGTTTACCGTGGTATAAACACCCCACGGTCTATCAGAGTTTACCGTGGAATAAACACCCCACGGTCTATCAGTGTTTACCGTGGTATAAACACCCCACGGTCTATCAGAGTTTACCGTGGTATAAACACCCCACGGTCTATCAGAGTTTACCGTGGAATAAACATCCCACAGTCTATCAGAGTAAACACCCCAGCAGTCTATCAGTGTTTACCGTGGAATAAACACCCCACGGTCTATTTGAGTAGTAACGATTACAAACTTCATTTCAAATCCAATAATTGTGTAAAATATTGGAATATTTGAATTAGAACTTCTTTGAAGATATGAAAACTTTTTTTTTATTCTGATGCAATTTTAATTTTCCTTGTGTAGATATTGAATCATGCTACAAACAAGACACCGTGGTGTTTACAGGTAAATACTAAATGCTAGGACGATCATTCATGTGATCAGAATAGATCTATCACTTACGATCTTGCAGATTCGTTGCCATCGCCTTTTAATATTATACAGACTTCTGTCAGAACGCCTTGACATATTCTAGGTCACATTCTGCCTGCTCACCTGTCAGTACCCTGACCTGGCCTTGACATATCTCATCACCGTTGTTTATCGTAAGTATGACCCTTTTTAGTGGTATTTTTCTCAAAGTTGTTTTGTATCTCAGGGTCATCTGGTTATACAAGTAAACAGTGAACAATGATACAAATAAGAAGATAAATGAACATATTTTTTTTCTGATAATAATTAAACGCCACCTCAAAGCAGACCCCTGTCATCTTTCATTTCTACAAACTGATTGTGAATATGCAAATGTAGTCCGTCAGTAATGCTATTTGTATATCAACATATCTCCGGTGTCATATTAAACGCCGCCCCATTAATATAAACCTCCAGATGAAAAGGAACCCCCAACATAATTGCCATAGTAGGAGAGGTCTAGAGGTGGACATCAGCTAGCCGTGCTTTATGTATTGTAACCCCGGTAAGTAATCTTATAGAGTTGTTACATGGTAGGATAATCGTGATAGACACATCCCTCTCTCATATTGTCAATTTGGTTATGAATAGATAACTCTTCATAAAAATGGTCTTTCTACAACCATGCATTCCCAAGCTTTCCACTCCTGTAGATTTGCCATGCTAGCGCGTTATGACGTCATTGCAACACAGAGGAATTAACTTGGTTTGAGTCTGCGATGTAAGGAGCGGGCGACGGGGGACAGTTTTACGGTAATCCCTCTCGTTACATCCACTGCGTGGCGTGTATTTATCCGATTTAATACGTTTCCGGCGACAGCAACTTTAAACAACTCACCTATTGGGATATCTTATACTTGTTGAATCTAAACCAACACGATTCTGAACACTTTAGAATCAGCCCGGTGTAGAAGCTGCTGGTTTTGTCATAGCAATTACTTGTCACTTTCTACCGAAAAAGACAGAAAGAAGAAAGCGATACAAACGTAAACATTTGTTTCCGGTATCTAATGTCAACTTTCATTGTTAGTCCAAAAAACAAGAATTGAATCAAATGATTCAAATTATGATGAAAGTCATACACGACGACAGGTTAGGTGACAAGGGAGTAAGCATGGCAATTTAATTGGTTAACACATCCTAAACAGAAACTAATTGCTCTGTCTAATTCGCATTCATCTCCCGTCTTAACTGGGAAGCAGTAATGACGGTGACAACAGATATCGTATAAAATCGGACTCCTTGATATTGACCAATGCTCGTGGATCTGGCGAGCATTACCCAATAATTGCAGGCAACCTTGAAAAAATCTAAATAATTGATTTGATAATAGGATTTGTATACGGACAGTGTATTTGGTTATAACTGCTGGCTGGGAGTTTCCATGCTCATCATATTAGTTCTACAAGCTACATATAACATTCCAATTTTCACCACTAGGCCTAATACACAAATCACCCCCATCGGCATGAGCGGCATATAAAGGATACATGTAAATACGTTAGTTCCCATGGAACATATCCTCGAGTAATTAACCTCCCATCCATCTAACCTCTGTTCACCAACCTTCATAACGAATATAAAATATCACGTGAAATGTTTCAAATAAGAAACAAACGCAATATTACAAGTCAACTAAAATGAAATAACACTAAGACAGACTATACTTTGACAATACCTAAAGACGCCCTTCCACTCAAAAAGCAAGAAAATTAAAAATTCTTCTGTGAATCATTTAACACCATATGAACAGGTGCAAATTTAATGAATGACGAAATCCATTTTAAAAACTACGTATTGACTGTATACGTGCTCAACAAGAGTTATCATCTCACAACCAGACGGAAACAAACCCTTGTATTTACAAATATTTCTGTGAACTTGGCATTGTTAATTCATTCACTTATCTGTGGGGTCGGTTTAGTTGGAATTGTGGTCTGAAGGGACCCGTACAGGAACAATACACTGTTGCCCACGAACCAATCTAATCATAACTGTGTGTTGTTGTAACGCTCTCAGAGAACGTATAGAACTATCAAAAGGTCCCCAGGGCCTGTACCATGACCTACTAAATATCAAAACTATTTTGTATTATATTAAACCATATGCTTAAAGTAGGGTCTTTTATGAACTATGAGCTCAATTAGATAATCAAATATGTCTGTATGATACAATAGTCGAACTCCCCTATAGTGAATTCAATTTGGACGCTAACTCACTCAGACAACGGTCAAACCACGCAACTAGAAACTTGCGCAATAAAATGTAAACATTCTTCTTCATGCCCAGTATTTTAGCATGTCAAATTTTAACCAGAGTTTACATGTCGCAGTTGATTTGTTATTTTGGGTCTTTCTCTGAATATCGAGATTTTCGTGATAGATGTCGGCTGCTGACGAACAAACTTGCGACAGATTCGAGAGATGCAGACTATGAGGAAGTTTTATGGTCTCCATCTTGGAGTAACGAAGTCGGGAGCAGGGTAAGGGTCTTCTGCTTCATTGACGAAACCTGCTTTGTAAATCCTAGTAGCCTAAACCATGTGATGGAAATAAATGGTTTCTTGTACTTCTATTTCAGGAGTACTGATCAACTTAAAACATCAACCATCTAAGCTTATCGTGCAGTTAAAAGGTTTTTATATACTCATATAGTGTATAAAAGAGAAAATCGAAATTAATTCTTAAAGCTTTTTAAGATCTTAGCGTCTCTTCAAGTAAAATAAACATGGGTGGAAATGAAAACTTCACAATGAAGTAGCTGATTGGTCATTTTCCATGTACTTTTATTTCATTTCAAAATATTACATGTACGTTTTTTAATATGTTTGTTAACACTTCCCTTCTCACTTTGAGGACGTGATGTTGACTTTGACGTGACTTGATTTACATGGCGAGTCGTCCATGTAGCAGAAGACGCTTACTCTTCTGGAACACCTGGTCTGAGATGCCCAGGGGCACTCCGGGACAGATTAAGAATATGCTTGTTTCAGCAGTATGCTTATTTAACAGTATAATTTCTTCATGTATTTTCCAAAGAAATATACTAGAATAAAATTACAACATTTTTGTTATACCCTCAATATTGTTTTTATGTATTGTAATTATTTTATGTTTCTTTAATTTGTGTCTTGAAAAAGGAGTGGATTGCTCCGAAAATTTGACAGCACCAGTTTGTCTACACTGTTTGAATCATATCTTTGTCCAGAATAAAACATATATATATATAACTTATTCACGTTAACATATAAATATTACAGCCATATGTTACAGTGTACAATCACTATGCTGACGCAACCAATTATCAAATTTTGATAAATAGCTTTCTTGGGAAACTACAGTTTCGGTACTTTGATTTTATTTATATGCCTAGAGTCTAAGAGAATACAATGATTGTTATACGATATTTAGACTTGATCAAGTACCAGCAGACGACAGCTTTATTGAGTCCTACACAACAGAGAAGTTCTTAAAGTAAGGCAGGTTTTTTTGTGTACATAGTGCATTAAATTATTCCTGTAAGAATTCAATCCTTCTGTATGCGATATCATTTTGCTCGCCTTTGATATTTCTGCTCTTTACAAACCGTCACAGAATCGTCGCCCCGACATCCTTAATGTCGTTCTTCGTGTCCTTCAGCTCCATACAGAAAACCAACAGAGAATATATAATGCAGATGTAATATAAATTCTATTGTCAGATAAAAAAATACAACTTGATTTGTCATTCGCACCAGAGCTTTAAACTGAAATAAGAGACAGCCCGATCTACACATATCAACGTCAAAATCGGGAAATAAATGGATTTATGACAAAGGTAAAAAAAAATAAATCATAATTCGATAATAGTGAAGAAACACTGGGAAAATGTATACGTAGTCACTAGAGATTGCTTATGCCGTTTTAACGTCATGACCTACATAACAGCATGATTTGTACGTTTTTGGTTGGTTTATTTTGTTTTTACGTCCTTTTTACAGCTAGGGTCATTTAAGGACGTGTCAGGTTTTGAGGTTGGGGGAAAGTTGGAGTACCTGGCAACTGTCCCACGTTGGTTTCGGACCCAGAGGTGGAGGGCTAGTGGTAGAATGTCGGGATACCTTATAACCACTCGGCCACCGCGTCCCAGTTTAAGTAGGCAGTCAGCAATGTCTTAATATACAAAAGGGAAATCATACGCACAGGAAAACGTAGTAATAAGTTTAAGTGGTTTCCCTTTTTCAAATGCTTTTTAGTAGTAGTGATGAAAAGTCGTGTTGTAAGATTTGTTGACTGTGAAACATGTTAAGGCCGACAGGGGAAAACTCTAATGCTTGTTAACGAATGATTGTATTCCTGGTTGACATTATTTTTGTTGAGTTTGGAGGAAAGATTTTCAAGCAGACTTTTGACATTCCGAGGGGACAAACTGTTCCCCATTCTTAGCTGACACGTTTTTATGTGCATACGAGGCTGAATTTGTAGAGAACTAATTAGGACAGATAACAAAAACCTTGCTGTATATTTCTTTTTCAGATATATCGACGATGTGTTATCTTTTAATAACAAGAAGTTTGCTGACCACGTCGGTCGTAAATACCGGTGCCCTTCTGAACTTGAAATAAACGATACAACATACTCTTCTTCGTCAGCTGCTTACCTCGATCGTTACTTAAACTTTGACAGCTACTAAGCTATACAATTTTCCTCTCATGAACTTTCCCTTTCTTCAAACGTATGGTGTTTACATATCGCAGTTGATTCGTTATTCTAGGGATTGCTCTTTCAATTGAGATTTTCGGGATAGATGTCGGTTGCTGAAAAACAAACTAACGTCACAGGGAATCGAAAGACGCATGTTGATGAAGACTATGAACTAATTTCATGGTCGCTATCATCGTCTTATCGAGAAATATTTTGTATCCTTAAAAGATATAAAGGTGGCCGTTTTTAATATGCTCATTAGTGTGCTAACTTGTGATGGAGAATGATGATTCGGTTCTCACTTGCAGGATTTGACTTTTACTTTGATATGACTTACATTTACATGGCGGGTGTCGGAATACCTGGACCCGCCTGAAGCTTTATGAAACCATTCTCATGGTGCTCAAGCTTGGATTCTTTGCTCAAGCCAGCTTTCTTGAAACTAACCTGAATCATGTCAAAGAGTCAAACAATCATTAAATATTGAAAACAGCTTTCGACTTAATGTCTCTTCAACTGTTTCTTTCAAATCTTTGACAAAAGCAGATGTTTTAAATAAATTATAGTCGGAATAAGAAATTTGGCTTGAGCACAAAATCTACGCTTGCGCATGAGATTGGTTTCATGAATACATGCCCTGGTCTTATTCTGTTGTACATTTACGAGGATCTCCATGTAAATTTTTCCTTTGTTCATATTTTACCTATAGTTTAATCGATTTTGAGTTCAGATTATGGTTTTGTTGACGCTTTCATAGTCTCTGATTTTTTTCTCTTATACTTTTCCATGGGTAAACAATTCTTTGCTCTTATTTTGTCCATAGTAAATCGATTTTGAGTTCTTATTGTGATTTTCGTGACGGTTTTTTTCAAGTTGAAGGACGGTCTACTTTCAAACCGAATATCTAGGGTAAGTCAGACAGGAGTTTTTATTGGTAGTTATAAGTATAATCATCATATTTTTGTTTTATCAGTGGTACAAGGTAACACTTGGAAAATAAAATTCCATATATGAAGTATTCCCATACAGCCTAAGGTACCCATATACAACTCTATAACCTTCCAGATCGAAATCAGCTTAAACTACCTTTTTATGTATTCTTTAGAGCTTTTGTTATCTGTGCCAGAATAATTCACGTTTACGACCATCCTAAGTGACTCACTGTCAACCGCAGAGGTAATCACCTCGTAACATAAAAAGATTGTTTTTGAAAATTACAACGAAGGAAGACCATACCTTAAACTTTGGATATCTAAAAAGAAATTCATACAAAATAAAGATATTTACTACATCATTCGGTATCTAGGATTTATGAGGGGTGTTAAAATCCACGTCAACAGAATTCCTAAGCGTATGTCGAAATACATATAGCGAAAACTGATATACATGTAGAACTATATTTAATTCATGTTATATACAATTTTAAATGCCCAGGAATATAATACTACAGTGAAACCTCTCTATTAGGACCACCTTAGGGGCCACACCAAAGTGGTCTTAATAGCGATGTGGACTGAATACTGAGGGTGACCATGCAGAAAGATTTCTCTGAAATTCACTTTTTGACCTGTTTTCATGGTCCATTAACTAATATATAGGCTTTTTAATGGTAAACACACAGTAATTGTAACTGATTAACCAATTTTACACCAAAATACAGCTTACTGATCTGCCACTTGGCAGGTGTACACAGTGGAATACACACCAGGTGTTTGGTCGGTGGTCTGAGTAGTGAGGTGAAACTTGGTGCAAAAGTGGTATTTGGGACTCTTCAAAACATGTCTTAATAGTGAAGCTTAAAATACATAGATATATAGATTTTTTCAGGACTGATATGAAGTGGTCTTGATAGCGAGTTGGTCTTAATTCTGAGGTGGTCTTTAAGCGAGGTTTCACAGTAGTATACATCATACAATGAACTGTCTGGAGATGGGAAGCCCCGGCTACAGTCCATAATACAATATATTCTCTAAGTATTCACTAATTTCACCCATGCATCTCAACAGATACAAATGCAACTTCATTTCATCTCACACATACGACAGCGCTGTATATAGATGACTTAACTGAATAATTACCACATTTCCAAAGCATAAGGATAAGAACTATACAGTTGCACCTGTTTTGAAAACCAGCGCTTTATATGCAATATTTATAATGAAAACATGCATACAATAGATTTCCCTTATGCATAAGTACATGTAATACAGTAAGGTTAGTCTTATGCTGAAATCTGACAACTGTGACCTAAATCCGTAGATAAGTATTTCTGATTTACATAGTTTAGAACTGAAAACAAACAGTTTTATTACGTCTCTCTGTTAGTTGTAGAGTTCCCTGTTTATGAATATGTTTTAACATGGTTGATAGAAACATGCATACTAAACCTATAAATCGGAGAACTTAAAGGAACTACGATTTTAATCCTGAAATTGATTAGATAATACCAAAGCGTTAACAAAATCATAATCCGAACTCAAAATCAATTAAACCAGGGGCAAAATATGAACAAAGAAAAGATTTACATGGAGACCCTTGTAAAAGTACAAGAGAATAAGACCAGGTATTCCGGAAGAGTAAGCTTCTTCTGCTTCATCGACGACACCCGCCATGTAAATATTTGTCACATCCAAGTAAACATCAAGTTCACAAAATGAGAACCGAGTTTCATTGTCAATCACAACAAGTAAACACATTAATGAGCATACTCAAAAATGTCCATCTTCATATCACTTAAAGGTACAGAATATTTCTCAATGAGACAAAGAGAACCTGAACTTGGAAGGCTTATAATTATGACCTTGTTGAATTACTGATGTAGTTCATGCCTACGATACCAATGGTTCGTTTTGATTAATGCATCACATCTATTTAGTATTTTTTTAGTTGATTAACGTTTGGCCAACACAGAAGAATTTTGGTCCATTGAAAAATAGGTAATAGAAACAATATGCCTTTCGAACATGATTATTTAATAAGGTATTCTGGTTTTGGCCTAGCGGAACATGTATATGGATTATAAAGGTAGATTGCAATGGAAGTTCATGTTATGTGGTCTTGTTTACGGTGAACATAACATATACACGTGACTTTTCTGTATAGATAGAAAGCATGCCAAAATGAAATCACACTAAAGAATACGTCCTTGCCATTGCGCCAATTATGTGTAAGGACACAGCGAAGTTCATGCTTTGTTTCTTGGAGTCAAGGACAGTTTAATTCAATGATCAGGAAAACACCGAAATGATAAACAAGGTGAAACCTTGAGGGGATTAACAAGGACTCACAGATCGCCTTACAAATACACACTGTGAACAATGCCCCGACAGGTTTATCCTTAGGTATACATCCAAGCCCGACAATGTCAAGGCCAGGGGTTTAGGAACTAGTGTATCTGCGGTTGTTGATTGTGTCGGCGAATATCACGTGTTTTAATATGTTTCGGGTCTAACTTACCCTTACATCATGGATTATCCATCATTAGTCAACTTTTAATGATAAGTTTTAGCTTTGAAAATTCTATTTTGGGAAAAATGAGTAAAACAAGTATATTAACTGTTGAAACCCAAAAGCATGAGTGGGGAATGAAAAAAGAAGTCAGGAGGGAGCGAAGGAAGAAGAAACGAACGCACGGACAAATAACAGATCGAACGAACAAATGGATAATGAACAAACATTAATAGATGCAAATAACAATTGAAATAATATATGGAATTAATGCTATCCTTTCTTTTTCAGTAGAAAATACAAGTCAAAACGTATGCTTATATTACCATCGAGAAAGTATTGATTACGTAAATTGCAAAAAAAAATGTTGCTGTCAAAGTCATTCAAAAATCACTTTAATTTTGACACCGATAGACGCTCGGTCTGAAAAACACGTGTAGCAAGTTTGAATCTATTTCTGCAAGGATTCCCAACCAAAATTGAATATCTCAAACCACATAAAGATGGAGTGTTGATACTATTAGGTAAAACCGAACAATCAACTGTAACTTATATGCTATATTCTTGTTTGTATCGCGTACACCTTAGAGATACGTATATGTATCCTACATCCGCTAATCTTTGATGATGGTGCCTGCCGTATTCATTTGATTTCGACACTTACTTAGCCTTAAGACCTGTCAGTGGACAATGCTGTATTATACATATCGGGTTTAATATATGCTGTATGATATTAACGACGATAGTTTTAGCACGTACCTTGATGACGTCATATACAATCAGGTGTATTATCTCATACCTGTCAGCAACCGGGTGTCACGAACGCGCCGCTGACAGGTGTAAGTACAAGGTTATCTTTCAAGGTCAAACAGGTAAAGTACAAGGTTATCTATGACAAATCCACCTTGTATCAAACGCGCACACGAGTGTATGTACATACATATAGAGGCTGGACTTTGCTCCCACATTGTGCTTGGTTATTACGATAGAACATCGATATTAAAGCCCCTCGTAAGCAACGTGATGTGCTTTTTTATACAGCAAAGCAATGGCATTGTGTTATTGTCTGTAATAGTAGAATACTGCTTTTACTGACTTGTAAACATATATATACCAGCTGAAAAAAAGAAACGGAAATTTATTTTCGATAGTTATTATTTTACATGATTCACTGATGATACGTTTATTGTTTGGGTTCCTCGATTACTACATCATTAATGAATACATTTTGAAGATTTTTGTCCTATCACAGAAAACGTTTGTACTACTGAATAAGGATCTGTGTGAGTTGAGCGACGTCATATGGGACGTAGATGCACTTCCTAACCGCCCTATCCAGCGCGTCCCACAAATGTCCGATTGGGGACAAATCTGGACTGTATGGTGTCCATTCAAGAACTGGGACGTTGTTTTGAGACAGAAAGACATGGCAAACACTAACAACGTGGGGTCTCGCGTTGTCCTGCTCTGTAACGTAAGGTTACGTTGTAAGACTTGATCCCGATATCTTGCTGCTATATAAACATGTCGCTTTCCGTTAGGAATATCGCTCACCACAACATCGTCAAACACGTTGTCGTCCATCGGACATGTAAAACGTGAAGCGAGACTTGTCAGTGAATAACACGCTTCTGTAATGGGTCAAACGAAACCGATTAGGTGCATGTGCAAGCAACCACTGCATTCGACGTTGGCGTCGCCTCTGTGTGTACGCGACGGACAAACATAGGAACGTCGTGACCTGAAATCGGTTACGGAGGCGCGAGAGACGTATGCTTAGATATCTTGACGTCACGAAGTAACGCGCAGGCGTCTGCTCCTGGGACGGTCACATAATCTCCCTGTGCCTCTAAGACGCCCAACTAAACGAATATTGTTGTCTCATGTAAAACATATTGCTGGGCTACATGACGTTACGAATGCCCCCTATATGATCAAAGTAATGACACTACCCCTTATACTTCACTCACCCGCCGCATTTCACTCTACAATTGACTTCGAAAAGAAATGTTGTGTAACTGACCTGCACTGTTCCAATGTTCGATTTGATGATTTGCCTGTACCCTGGACACACACTTTCTTGAAAAACCTTTTGAAAGCATGCAGCGTCGAGCAGTGCACGGAGTCAAATTTACATAACGTCTAAAAGTTATATTAAAAAAAAAAAGAACTTTCTCCGCTGGTATATAGGTTACTTCCGGAAATGATACAGGAAACCCTCGATATAGGGGTCACTGTATACACTAGACCCTTGATAGGCATTGGTATACTGAATTGTGCTGGCGTTGGCTAATTTGATGTTTAATGGTGCTCTGTAGACTAAAATATCTTTGTGTCATGACAGAAAGGTGTGACCCGCCCCCAGAAATACTACCGACTTGCCCGATGACGTTTATAGCAGGGTCTGTCATCATGGTATAGATGTACACGTAGTGCATACTATATGCTTATCTTGATTATATTTGTTTGTAAAATATATATTCATTGTTTAAAGGTCCAATATACGTAACTCCAGGATTCTGAAAAATTATGAAAAATAATCAAGTTGATAACCATGCAAAAATAAGCCTAAAACGAAGTTAATCTGAGCGGTAACTAACAAGAAACTCTCGACAGAAAAATCCAAAGAATTGAAAATAATTCAGGTGGGGCCCACTTCAACAACAAGCCGAAATTAGAAGACAGTTCAAAATGGACGCATGTTTACAAATACCGAGTTCCAACTACTGCTCTACCGGTAACCGGCTAAAAATTCATCTTGAATTTAGCTGATATCAGTTAATCTAACTAAATCTATGACTATAAAAAGTTATTAGGCTTGATTTTCGCTTCAAGTTTTAACTTTTACTAAATAAACACATTACACACACTGTATACACAAACAATTTCAATAAAAACATATTCTCCTATTGGATATGCGCACATTTCTATTATACATACTCGACTCTTCTATCAATACTTTGGGGTATTCTTATGAAAAGTCGTCTTTGCTACATCGTCAAAACATAACCGTGTGAGTTAAAGTGGAGATTAAAAAGCTATTTTATCATTAAAAATAAACAAAGTTAATATTAATTTGTACAGAAGAAATTCAATAGTGTGGTCAAAAAATATAATAACAATTTCCGAGTTAATGGAACAAAGTTTATTATATCAATTAAGTAAATCTTGGTCGTTAGTGAAACCCATTCAGGAGGGGAACCTTCAGTAAGCTTTCATAAGGATTTTTACATCACATCATACACATAACCAACGTGTTAATTTGTACACGGGGGAAGTTGACCATGTCCAGAAATATACATTTCGTAAGTTAGCCGGTAGATGACGACACCATTGTCACCGAGATCTGTGGCGGAAGTCGCACTGGCCAGTCGTTCGATAAGCCAGATGTAATCTCGGCGTCAAATGTCGCTCGTCAACTGGAGAGCGTGATGTGCTTGCGTTTCCAGCAATCATCACCTTCAACATAGGAGAGTTCCATTTCAAAATGTCTATAGAACAACCAATGCGTTGTCAATGATGTATTTCTGAATTTGCATTATCTAAACAAACAACATTAAAGCTAAATCGTTATTATATATTTGTTTCGACACTATATATTTATTTAATGAGCACGTATAACATTTCGTCCCACGTGCTAAACAGTTGCCCTGATTGGTGACCTTAGTCCCGCCTTGAATGGCTATGTATTAGCGTATATAATCTGGCTGCATGTAGTGCCGTTATACTATACCAGGCGGGGACTACAGGAGATTACCACAGAGTCGTAACCGGATACCAGCTCCCAACTAAATGTGAGTACACTTATTTGCCTTATAGAAAGTTATTGACAATTGTTTTACGTTTCTGACGTTGATTTCTAATTTCTATTTAGGAGTTCATTGCGACAAATAAATACCTTTGTTCTAACTTCAAAAATGGCCTGTTCTGATACGCTGCTTTGTTTTTGGTTCCATTATTTTGGTTAAGGTAACTTTTGCATCCCAGTTCTTCAGGGTCTCTTTCACAGTAAATTGGCATGCTGGACCGCATATAATCCAAACCTTTCACGCATATGTTGGTTGGTTTGGGTTTAGGTCATTTTTTCACATACTGATAAGTATCATGATACAATCAAAAGCTTTCCTAAAAGAAACAAAATTCCAAACAGCTCCAAACAAATTATACATATGATTTTGTCATCTAACTGTGAAATAATAATCAGATGCTTTCAAGTGTACGTCGTAGAAAGAACGATAGAAATGTTCTTTTGGGTTGTATCTTCTGGAATAAGCATTTCAGAAATCCTATTTTGACAATTCCTGTGTAAGACATAAACAGTTTTATAATCCCGACAGTATTCTGGTATTGCGACTATAGTGACAGGCATACTAAGAGACAATCGTAACCGTCATCATGTACGTTAGACTGAAGACACAATTCACCTTATCTTTGTTCGGGTTGACTGTATTTGGTTATGAAGAACATCTATGTGAGATATTTTCATTAAACGTGTTGACCGTCTTTATTCTGTTGAGATATTTTTTTCGAAGATTGATTATTTTACCTGCTTCAGAATAAGTTCAAATGACCAGGTGAGATAAATTAGAATCCTATAATTTGTGAAGCGCATCAAGCGTACGACGTACGAACTAGCTTGTGATAAAGATGTATATAAGGACCTCCATTTAATATATCATTATTTATATTATTATTTTCATAATTATAATTCATATCTGATGATCGAATATCAATTATAAAAAAGTAAAGCCTGTGTCAAACTGATCGAAGTGATCGAAAATAATGAAAGAGTGAACATTTAGGCTTATTGTTAGTGCTTTTCGGTTAAACCGAATTAAGATTGCAATATTTGTTGTTTTAAGGCTTTTGGATTAGCGGTGAAAGAAACGTTTAGGTTAGCTGTAAGGCGGTTTCAGGATGTAGATTTCTCTGTAAAAACATGCAGTTGAAAAGCGTGTTTTAAGAGTTTGGGGTTAGTTGTTGTTGAATAAAAGGTTTTCAGAGAATGACCTTAGCTGTACAAAATGTAATTAAATTGGAACTCATTGAGATATCGAGTAACTGTTATAGCCTAATACTGGTAGGTAGATGATTTTGGGTCAGCTTTGATTGAAACAGTTGTTTACAGAGTGTGTGGTTAGTTGTGATGAAATTGAATGTCTTTGAGAAATGGAGTTGTCGTTATAGACTTTATGTAGAAGGCGGATGTTTTCATACTTTTGCCACATTAGAAGGTTTTCAAAAATTCATGGTGAATAATGAAAATAAATCAATGCAGTAAGTCTGGTATTGTTCGGACAGTGTAATTTGATTCAATTAAATTAGCAGAATTTGCCTGGTTTTATCGTTTCAGTGCTTCGTTCATTTTTTGTTTAAGTTTGTACGACCTAAACAGCGATCTGAATATGTATTTCTTTAATTTACAAATTCGTTTCACTTGTTTACACAAACATTCATAACGTACAAAGGGATTAGTCTCTGTACGATTTTTGTTTGGTTTACCGTAAAATACTTTTTTATAAGATAGAAAATAGTGTTAGGATTATGTTGAGAAAGGTTCATGTTAAATATGAAATCTCTTTGTATTGCGAATTACAAAACCAGCTAAATTGAAGCCTACAATATTTACCGCATTGCATGTATGGTCATACAATTAATTGAGTAATTAGTTAAGTTGAATTACGATACCGACTGCTGACAAAAAAACTAACAACACAAGGATTCGAGTGATGCAGGTTGATCAAAATTATGGGCATGTTTTATGGTCGCCATCTTTGTCTCATTGAAAAAAACATTCTGTATCTTTAAGTGATATGAAGATGGACGTTTTTGAGTATGCTCATTAGTGTGTTTACTTGTTGTGTTTAACAATGATACTCGATTCTCATTTTGAGAACTTGATGTTTACTTGGATGTGACAAAGATTTACATAGCGAGTGTCGTCGATGAAACAGAATACGCTTACTCTTCCGGAACACCTGATCTTTTTCTCTTGTACTTTCCCTTGTTCATATTTTGCCCCTGGTTTAATCGATTTTGAGTTTGGATTATGATTTTGTTAAAGCTTCGGTATTCTCTTATTTATTTTTACAGTATGAAACGAAATGTTCGTGAGGGAGTTCCCTCGTGGTTTAAAACCGTTTAGTTTGACTCTTGGTACAAACTTTCATGGAAAGTCGTTTAACAAACAGTAGACACGTATATCATTAAGTTTGTTGATTTTATTTTTATGGTTCAGTAACAACAAAGAAAACCACTACCGATAGTCTATACAATAAAGGGGACGATTTTTCGTTTTCTGATGATGAAGTTTCTATTTATTGATAGTAACATCCCTGTTTCTCTAACCTTTTGTGTTTCCATGTCGCAATTGATTCATTATTCTAGGGCTTGTTCTAAATATCGTGATTTTCGTGATCGATGACGACTGCTGACAAACAAACTAACAAAGGGATTCGAGAGATGCAGGTTAATCAGAACTATTGACAAGTTTAATGGTCGCCATCTTTGTCTAATTGAGAAATATCCTGTATCTTACTGTGATATGAAGATGGACGTTTTTGAGTATACTCATTAGTGTGTTTACTTGTTGTGAGTATGCTCATTAGTGTGTTTACTTGTTGTGATTGACAATGATACTCGGTTCTCATTTAGAGGGCTTGATGTTTACTTGGATGTGACAAAGATTTACATGGTTGGTGCCGTCGATAGAGCAGAAGACGCTTACTCTTCCGTTACATCTGGTCTTATTCTTTTGTATCTTTACAATAGAATCCATTTGTATCGTATATTTTTCCGTATTTTGCACACAATTTAATTGATTCTGAGTTGGGATTATGGTTTTGTTGACGCTTCGGTATTCCCTAATTTACACAAATAGCTCATGTTAATCAGTAGGTGTTCGGTCGTTACGGCAATCGTTACCCTTTGTTGTGTGACGATTCCTTTATTGGAACAGTTTTTAAAAACGTGTAAAATTTTATTGTTCCACGTGCAGTCACCCGTCATGGCTCCCACACCGACCAATCCGAGTGAAGACCCGTTACGGTCCGGTCAAGGTCGGATCGGGTTAATAATTCAGACTATGCGCCAACTGTAATAGCACCAAGGTGTGGAGTACATGTTAGTTCCCTTCATATTCCCATATACCATCATCGATCACGTCCTGATCCATTATGTACACCATATCTCTGACATGTAGATTCACCCAACTTGATAAACATTCTGTTTGTTAAAGACCATAAATCACATATTTCAATAACGATAATTCATGGACAAACCTTACTGAGAGCGTGGGAGTACGCCTTAATTACAATGATATTGAAATCAGTCTGACGAAACAATAAGTGAATTTAACGTGGCGAGCACTGGCAGGTATGATTAATAGGTATAACTGTGGAATTGGATGTTTATAATGATATCACTTTGTGTAGGAAGCAGACGATCCATTGTTAAAGGTGTTGTATGCACGTGCTTTGTGTCATTATTACTGACAGAAACGGTTCCTCACGTGCCTGAGTCATCCCCGTCACATCGATACTGTCAATATTTGGCATTATCTGGTGTCATTAAGATCTGGACCACAAGGATTGGCGGCATTGAGAGTGTTTAAACAATTAATGTATTAAAACAACTTAATACACAGGTGGTCACTCTCATACACACAGTCACAGTCAGATCTGTCCGCTTTAGTTATTGGTGTCGTTCACGATGTTCTTTTATTATTATATGGTGCTTGCTTATATATAATATAGGCTAACGTCAATTACTTTGTTATCCATATTCTATGTTTTAGAGTACAAAGAAACTTCATATTTTGGAGAAAAAAGCTTTGTAAGTCTTTCGTCAAAAATACAAATGGAAAAACATATTTAAAACAAAATCGTCTGCCCGTTGAGAATATAATGTTATATTAATATCGTACCAGAAATACACAGGAATGCCGAATTCACTATGGACTTCTGATCATAAAATATCAATCTTATGACCGCAATGAAAATGTATTTCAACATTTTTTTCCAGACATTCTTACATAACAAAATATAATATATAGGAATCTATGAAAATGAGAATTATTTCTTTTTAAATTCGATATGATGAATAATAATATATATATATATCAATAAATGATGACTGTTTTCTCTGCACCTGGTGAATATATTTGAACATTTCAAAATCTGAAGGCTGGACAGTACTTCCTTTGGTTTAGAAATACATGGACTGTTTTCGTAACTTGACATCACAATCTCTGTCAAGAATAAGTTATCAATATCAGAAGTCTGAAGTGGATATGTTTTTGATGATTTGAATCGAACGTCGATTCGACCGGATATTGAATCTCGTTTTCAAAGCTTAAGTTTGTTTCAAGGAGAAACAGGTTTTTTTTTATCATTAAAGTAATGCGTAAATGGCTTTAGTCAAAGGTCAAGATTACAGACATGAAGTTTACATTATATACTCAACAGCTTCCTGCCTTAGCCTTTATAATAAACTCGTCCAATTAACTTTGATAAATCGATGCTTTTCACACATATGAAAAAGACGTGTGAGAGCCAAAGTGTTTACATGCTCACGTCGGCACGTGGTGACAATGCTCTCGTGTCGGCACGTGATGGCGGTGCTTACTGTACGTATGTCCTGGTAATCATATCTAATTGTGTTTTATAACAACAGAACCGCGAGCAGTGAAGTGATAGCTACAGCGCGACAAGGAGACTACTTGATATCACATTTCGAGACTGATACAGAGATCGGTATTGACTAGAGTAAAACTGAAGACACTTATATTTCAAATTCTTACAGCAAATTTTGTGATGGTGCTAATTTATATGAATGTGACAACACAGTTTTTTATCGGGCAAATCATCGAAATTATATGCATAAACCGACCGACCTCTATCAAATCCCTCTGAATGGACGTGGTAGGAACACTGTCTGGTCACGTGACTGAACAGAGGCTCTTTTGTCTCATCAACGCAAGGCAGAAATAGGTAGCCGAAAACAAATACCAAAATGTATTATAATAAAACAATGTAAAACTGTAAAATGCCATCTCTCTGAAGGGTTATCACCTTGGACACGGTGGTAGAACACTATCTGGTCATGAGACTTAACATGAGTGCTTTCGGACTCGTTAACGAAATGTATAAGTACTGTACAAATACCAAAACGTAGAGTAATAAAACAACAAAAGCGTCTTCTGTCTTCACCATTAAAACCGGTGTAAAATGTTTAGTTACAATAGAAATTGTTCAGTGTTGCAGCGAATCAAAAGATTGACGGTTGGCTTAGCTACGTAGTCAACTGAAGCAAGTTACAATATGTGTTAGCCAATCAAAATGTAGCTTATTTAAGTTAGCTAAGAAGATAGTTACCTAGTGAAAAAACTTTCAACGTTGATAAATTGAATGGAAGTAACTGGAGCTAATCCAACCATATACTAAAGGGAAACAACTGTTTTCAGTCACATATATATATATACTGCAACGTCAGAAAGGTTAATGGTTACTAAATAGTCACTTAAAGGGATCATCCATGACTGAGAATCGTAAAGCAATCGTTTTATATGCTTAATTCGTGGACTCTAAGTATTACAGCTTCTGTTGATTTACAAAATAAAATAACTTATGTAGCCATTTAATGTAGTGTTAAGTTTCTGTGATACTGACCAAGCAGGACGAACACCAAATCTTGCCATGACCGTTATCTGGTACCGACATATAGCCCTTAACATAGCACAGAAGGACATTAGTTGTTGGAAATGTTCGGCACCAAAGCGTTGTTCCTACACATACTCGTATGTTACACCAATTACATTTCCTGATAGGTCAAGGTAGCAGGCAAATCTACAAACAACCGTATTGAGAATAAGAACGAGTCCCTTTAAGATGGAAATAAGTGTTCAGATTATTATGCACAGAACTATGGTTACGAAGGGTGAGGTCATAGTAGATTGGTCGATGAAGTGCTACGTTTCGGACATTCACACCTGCGCCGTGTCGCCAAGGAGAATCATAATATACATTATGGATAACTGACCTCGACGTTAAAACTCTCTGGAGCTTTACTCTCTCAGAGGGCAATACGGAAGAGGGAGTTAAGTGATCTGAAGGAGGACAAATTGGACCAACTTCAGTTCGGTAATAATGTGATGTTTTGTTTATGTCCATGTCTCCTGAATAGAAGACAAAAAGGAGAACGCTCCCCATTATGCAGAGGGGCGTGGGGCGTTGGGTGGGTGGAGGGGGCGTGGCAGGCAACCGAATCATCTTGTTGTGTGTGTGGGGGGGGGGGGGATGGGGTAACATAACAGAGTGGGATACAGCAGACTTAATGTTTCCCCAAACCTCCCAAAAATTATATTTTGCCTTAGCTGCGTCGATTTTGGGATGCAGTTTTGTTGATGACACTTTCATACTTCTGGTTTTTATCTACTCAAAATATATATGGTGTGACTTCATGCTGTGCAATTAAAATACTTCTGGTGCTTCAATATTTATTTGTCAAATTTTAAGATACAGAAAAGGAAAATCGACTAAGATGTCGACTAAGATGTCATATTCATTTAAAAGGAATTTGATGATTCCAATGAGAAAGTCGAGGCTTTATTACCCGCGTGTGAAACCTAATCTAAAAAGGTAACTACGAAAGACATGTATCCTTATAACCAGAATCAAATGTTCTATTACAAATAAAACGTAGGCTTTTACGAATAAGAAAACACGATGAACGGGGACGAGGGGCGCTTTGGGACAGAAGGTGTTGGTTTATCGAGACAAATGTGTTACTTGAGCTGCAATTTAATCAGACGAACACGCATGGGAACGCGATGTCACCGAGAGATAGCAATTATCACGAATTATCATCTGATTTTACAAATTGAAACCGTGAGACTTGTAAAAGACTTCCCTAGTCCAAATACCCCAGTGAATATAAATCCGACCATTTCTCGATACGTAGGGTATTAAAGCCAGATTTACTGATATTACTCGATATTTTTTAGATGCTTTCATTCTTACAATGCTTTGAATTAATAGATATGAACAGGTTTATAATTTCCTTGTGACGTATGCAGTATGATCATGCAAAAAATATAATGTTTCTTGAACACATTTGCTAAAACCTAATATACACACCTTCACAGTATGGTTTAACAGTTCCTAGCCCAAAATATCGACCGCGTCACGACTAGAGCAATGTATTCATAAATGTACCCAACTCAGATGAATTAGATTTAATCAACGGCAGTTTTAAAAAGAAAATGTTATCAAATAGAAAAAAAGTAATTCACTTTGTGGTTTGTAAGACAGACACTTCATTTATCGAAGAAAATATACTATATAAGTATATTTAGTGTAGCAACACTTACATCAGTCAGTTTGCAACGACAATATTTTACGGATAAATATTCTTTTTTTCACTGTTCCTAAGACACCGGTGCATAAAAACGAAATATAAGCTGTTGTTAAAGTCATACATTAGTTACAACACGATCGTTTGACACATAAGTTTGAAGTAAGCATCTTATTCTGTGGTAATTGGGACACATCACCACATTCACACGATAATGCTGTTGTGTATGGCAGATGTTTTATACACAGGTACGAAGATGTCATTAAGGATTTGTTGTTCTCCTATGTAAGTGCATTTCAAAAACAAAATTCTGTTAACGGGAACAGTGATGGGTTTCAGCATGCGTTGTCTTACGGAATGACATTACTGAGCATCACTGCGTTGGTCCCAGGAATGTATCTTCAGACAGGATGTGTCTTGCTAAAAGGAAAACTGCTTCAAAAATTGTACTTCCTTAAAACGTCCGTTGTGTGCAGGACTAGCTCGAGGCTGATATTAAAATTAAATATAGATAAATTCCCACGAGCAGAAAATATACTCTTACATTCGACAAAAGCTAGACGAAACTAGACAGATAATGAATTTCGTCCTTGGACAGGAAGGACAAAATACCGAAACAACAATGATTCAATTGTAACTTCTTCCTATAATGATTACCTTACTACACGTTATCTCTGCCCTAGCGTTTACTTATGTTTCCCTGTCAACGCTCAACATCAGTCGTCTGTCAGGTAAAATACAGTTTAGTCGAAAATCTTTTAAATTGTTGGCCAAACCCTATACTAAATGACAAAAATATTAGGTATATAAGGTGTGTTTCACAATAGAATAAGCTCCATTGAGGCGCTAAAAATCGACAATTATTACCAACAGGTAAGTGTGAAGGGCGTAACGACCACGTGGTGTTGCTCGATCTGTTCAGATCCGAAGGGCGTGGCGCCTTAATCCACGTGTTGGTCAGACAGACCACAGGGCGTTCATGTTTGTATATGGATTATTAGTAGAATTTTATATCGACACTCGGTACTCCATTCCCCTATCCCTTGTACGCTAATTTGTAAGGTAATGAATTTGTAATGAGGTAAAAAATTTATTTTCTATTAAAAGGACGGTTTTTGAAAGAACAATTCTATTTTCAAAACATGCTAAGTATTAATTGCAACGAAACGGCTAGGAAGGGTGAAGCAGGATGGGAACGAAGGGTCGCTGAGGTTAAAACAACTAAGTGTTGATATAGACATACGATATACTGTATAAAAGTGGAATTATTCGCGGTGTGGAAATTTTCGCTTATTTCACTGCCATTAAATCTCTGCGAATATATCCATACCCGAACATATTTAACACTACGCACAATCTACAGTATATATTAGTATTATATGGCCTGACAGCGCGAATATTTCCACTCCGCAAACAGTTTGGAGACTGACTTAATTTTAAATTCCACGCGTGAAAAATATTGGCTTTTACAGTATTCGCAGTAAAGATATATACATATGTACATTCAAATTCCTGACACTCTGTCCAATTTACACAATAATCAATCGAAAAAATGACAAAGCAAGAAACATAGCAGTACTAGAGAACCAGGAACAGTATACCCTCAGTTGCATCATATGGTCATTACGATAACAAAGGACTACCAGAAGATACCTAAAGCTGAGAACCATGGCAATAAGGTCTTAATAAATCAGAGGATAGCGAAGCGTCATCATAACCACAATCCGAGCTCGAAATCGATAAAACAAAGGGATACCCTTGAAAAGGTAAAAATAATAAGACCATATGTTCCGGAAGAGTAAGCATCTTCTACTTCATCAATGACAACCGCCATGTACATCTAGGTGGCATCAATGTAAATACCATGTCCTCTAAGTGAGAACTTAAACATTATTATAAACATATTCAGAAACGTTCTCTTTCATATCACACAAGGATCACTCCACGAGACTTAAGATGACCATAAAACCTGCTCATGGCCTTCATCAACCTTCATCTCTCGAATCTCCAAGTCGTAAGTTTGTTCGTCGGCAGCCATTTTCCATCACGGGAATTTAGAATAAGATATCAAAATATTTAAAGCAAGCCCTACAACTAATAAACTGCATCATAAAAACGCCATAGGCTGGAGAATTAGGTTTGTTACTATCAAGAAAGGGAAAGTTCACGATCAGAAAATCGAAATCTCAAAGCGTAGAAGTAAACTGCCCATGTTGGTATTAGTTTAATTAAAGATCGAGGTAAGAAGATGACGTAGAAAAGTCAGTTGTGCCAATGATTACAAGTTCATCGGCGATATAACTGAAAGTGAAAATAAAACATTTGGTAAGGTTTTTGTTTCCTGTCCTGACGTGTTCTAAATCATACGTTCCATGGCTATAGGTACTTACAAAATCGTTCCATATTTATTACTTTAACATTATACAATACGAGTATCTTGCAGATAATGTAGACTTAAACTACATTACTAGTATATCAAGAAAACGATGACGGAAAAAATTACAGCATCAAGAATAGAGTCCAGGGAATCAGTAGTCAATGGCAAGAGTCAACCACCTAGTTCAGCATATTAAAACATTGGAAATACGAGGAAATACAATACGGGAAACACGACCTTATTTGGCATCAGTCGAGGCATTCGTGATAAGACCGATCCCTAAGGACCTCTTACCTTTATTGAAATTACACTCAAAACTTAACGCAATAATCGACACAGTATCTTGTGTCACGAGACAAAATCGAATTTTTTTAAGAAAGCAGAGATCACGGCCACTCCGTGATCGTGACAATCGCCTAGGCCAGCACTTAACAAGCATGAGATTAGGCTATCAGCCAATCATTGTGGCGTACTGAAGAATCTTACTCGCTAAAAGCGAAGGGTAACGGAAATGGGGCGTCGTATTGATCATGTTTCATGTACCTTTATGTGTCTAAGATAGCGCTACTATTTTCTGTTGCCTTTCAAATATTTATCCTTTTTTTTTGTATTTCTAGCTAGTTTTCTTGAGATATTTGGGAAAAACCGAACAATCAAAAAAGGGATCAATCAATTATCCAACCAATTTACAGATCTTTAACCAATCAATCAACTTAAAAATTAATAATTAATAATTAATCAAATCATCTACAAATAAACGATTCATACGGCCTTCAGTAAATCCGTAAATGAAAAAAAAAACCCGTTAAGTATGCCTATAAGCAACACGCTTGTCAATTAGAAATCAAATCAAATAGTCTTAGGTTTTGGTTTACTGATAATCTGTAAATTGTTTGGTCATACACCAATATAAGCTATTGTAATTTTTTTTAACCAATGGAAAATCGATACACAAAAATTATGTGTTCAGATATTTCAGTATTCTGGCAGTAGTTGTCGATATATTCCGGAGGTCATTGGCCGAAGTCAACTGTCTCAAGTAGCGAGGTTAGAATAACGGGTGGTAGTAAGGATCCTAGTCCCTACCTTGACCATAAAAACGGTAACAAGGCAAGCTGGTGATGCAGTGTCCCGAGGGAGCGCAGCTCCCAATTTAACAAGGAACTCTGTAATTACCCATAAAGGATGAGTTTGATTCATGGGTGCGTTCTGGTGAATTGGGAGTTTTATATTTTCATATCAACATATTTTTGTCATTAAAATGTACATTTGCAAACTACAAAATACATATTCAAATAAAGAAAATGCCATTTATTTGTCGTTTATAAACACTAAAAGTAAAACATAAGGTACACATGCCGCTGTTCGGAATAAAATGAATATTGGAACAAGGTACAGCTGGTGGCTAAAGTACCTAAACAACCAATGGTACAACCACAATAACAACACAGTCAAATCTCGTTAAGTCGACGGGACCGTGAGATAATTCGAACTATCCGATTATTCGTGTGAAGCGAGTTCGAATGTTTCCTGTAAATGGCTAGCACCTACATAATACTTCGAATAAAATAGGATCGAGTTATACGAGTTTCAGTTAACGAGGTTCGCATGTAATACATAATATTTATGTCGCTTTAAAGTTGATTTCCTGATTATGATTTGTGACTTTCAGTGAAAATCAGTATTACGTTCGGTTCTCTATCCAAATAAGTATGCTGCTAGGACTTATGGTATACTCAACGACACGGAAGTCTTATCAAGGGCAAAACTATTATAATGTAGATTATAATGAAGACATGTAAGGCCTTATCGTATATATATAATTTTTCTGACTGACCTTTGTTCTGATATTGTCAGACGTAATATGAAAACAATATCTGTTACGCTTGATGGAAACATTCTTTTATGTTGCTTTTAATTATTTCATTTCCGGTGCTTGTCAATATTCATAGAACGTTAGCACTCGTTCCCTGAAAAAAGGCGCTATTTCTTAATCTGGTTTACAGAATTTGGTGGATTTCTCTTCCTTCTATATAAGAAATTAATTACAATGATCAGAATTAATATCCTGGTTAAGATTTGATTTTTAATATAAATCTGCAATACCTTAGGTTCTCATTATCTTAATAAGTAGGCTTAGTGGACTTTTGAGGTATTATATTCAACGACACGGAAGTGTTATGATAATGACGAGAAAGGCAACATCAAATATACGTGTTTTATCTGATTGGCGTTTTTCTCGTCAGTCTAAATCGAAAAAAAAGATCTCATTTTGGTTCTAATTCTTGTTTGCGGCACTTAACAATAGTCATAGACCACATCACTCGTTCCTTCAATGCAGTTATCCTTTCAAATTGGGTTTTTTTCTTCTTAAAATCATAATGAAAAGCGATCAGGGCAGGTTCTTTACAGTCACACCATATGTAGGCTTGTTTGTAATTTTATATTTGGGACTAACTAAAGTTTTTTAAAAGTCCTGAATAAAAAAGAAGATGGCCCCTAGAGTGAAATTTCTACACGATTTAAACTACTTAACACGGAGAATAGAACACTTGACGTTAATCTCCCTTACCTGTAAACTCCCTTCGTGGTATGCAAATAGCAAGTAATCATCGCTTAGATAGGAATCTGTTATCCCTGTACAACCTCTAATAGCCGTGTTTGTGAAACTATATGTTGCTTCCTGAGAAAGCTAGCTTCAACCTCCGATTAAAGCTATATGCTTCAAAACAGAGCATTCACAGGAAAAAGGGGTCGTTTAAACACTTTTTGACTTTAAAAACGAAAGACTTAATGGTGTCTTGTCAAACATAGTCAAGTTGGAAATATATTGTAGTTTTATTCACAAAGTCAATTTTTCAATATCAATATTTAATTTTTGAATTGTAAAATGAATTAGATATTTCAGATTTCGACCAAACTGATTACTTTGATTCTTCAACGCACCTGTATTCAGTCATTTCATGAAAAAACATATCACTACATGTAACTTATGAGTAAAATTGAACAGTCTTTGAAGTTCTAATAACACAATCAGTACATGTTTTTGTGACGTTTTGATAAGTAGTACCGTATGTACCCTGTCATTGTTTTCAGGCAAATGACCAGTAAAGCGTATGAAGCATCCACGCGAATCGATGCTGATTCCGGATAAGCTTGTACAACAGTATTATGCTTGAACAAAAATGACTTGATTCAGCTACGCTTAGCATGGTCATAGATGTGCGGGAGTCTATGATCCCCCTCATCTCGACACTGATTAATGTGAATCACTCGTACACCTTTCACAAATTAAACAAAGCAAAGGTAGGGACTCTCTGGTCCTTTTGGACCCCCGTATCACTAGCTTGCCTCATAACAATTTTCCTGGTCAAGGTGGGGACTAAGATCTCGTTATCTGACATCTGACCAGTGATGTCCCCGACACAGTCTAGTAAACAGTAGCCGTATCTTTCTAACGTCACTTCACTGACTAGATCATATGTGACTGCAGATATGCACTCAGGACGTCATACGCCGGGGTCAACTGTCTAGTAGCGAGGGCAAGTTAGTGATACAGGTATCCAAAAGGATCAGAGTCCCTACCTTGCCCAGGAACATTGGTATAAGGCAAGCTAGTGATACGGGTGTCCAAAGGGACCAAAGTCCCTACCTTGACCAGGAACATTGTTAAAAGGCAAGCTAGTGACACGGGTGTCCAAAAGGACCAAAGTCCCTACCTTGACCAGGAACATTGTTAAAAGGCAAGCTAGTGACACGGGTGTCCAAAAGGACCAAAAACCCTACCTTGCCCAGGAACATTGTTATAAGGCCAGCTAGTGACACGAGTGTCCAAAAGGACCAAAAACCCTACCTTGCCCAGGAACATTGTTATAAGGCCAGCTAGTGACACGAGTGTCCAAAAGGACCAAAAACCCTACCTTGACCAGGAACATTGGTATAAGGCAAGCTAGTGATACGGGTGTACCAAAGATAAAGTTTCTTGACCAGGAACATTGTAACAATGCATAAACGATGGATTATATTCTCGGTTGTGTTCTCGTGATTTGGAAGAGTTGTCAAGAGATTTCAGATTTTGCAAATAAACATGTTTCTGCCATTTAAATGTACATTTATTTCCATGTTTTAAAATTAAAAAATGGTCATTTACCTACACTTCTTCACCGTTACTTTGATACCTTTATGGTGCGTAGGCGCTTTCAGAAATAAAAATAACTTGAAAGAAGATAGAACCGATGTTTGCAACACCGTCAACAACTATAGGGATACACAACAATAGCACTGCATGCATAATATTTCATGCTGTATTTTAACGTTAAATCCCTGACCACTTTGTTCGGTAAAAATCAGCAATACCTCAGGTTCTACTCAATGAACCAATAAAATGATGACAGGAAAGGCTTCAAATGGAAAATAATATCTTTGGAAAATTGTTTTATTAAATAACCAGAACGGGTCCATTTCGATCAGCGCATATGTGGATAAATTAAGTAGAGTTTGTACCTTCATATTTCGAACACGTTTATGTTTTAATACAAGTTTAATTATGAATAAAAAGCAAATGACGTCCCAAACTGGCCCCAGGAGAAAAACAACTACACGATTTGAGATAGTTCACACGGACAGTAAAGCACTTTGTGCTGTGTCAGTATCCGTTACCGTTATACTCCCTCCGTGGTATGTATACAACAGGAGCTCTTAACCTTGACGATACCTGCTCTACCTCTCCACAAGTGTCCAGCCATTTTTTGATAAACGAGATACGTTTTAGATTTTATGCGAGAAACATTCACAAAATGATCACTAACGATCAAAAGAATACAGGAGTTCAGGAGTTGGGTCTGGCCGCCTACCTAAACCCGATGATCAGTTGATCACGATTATCTATGAATAGAAAAAAACCTGATCAGGGCAATATTGCTTCTTATAAGCCTACATACGTTCTATGGAAAGGTGTGAATTATGCGTCAGTAGGAATCATTTGATAAATGTAACTTATAAAAGGGGATTAGCTATGCTTTTCGCCACGCAAACATCGCAATGCTTGTCTAAAAGTGATGGTCATTCGATCTAGATAATCCATGAAAGGGGATTCGCTCTTAACGCATTAACGTTCCGTTAAAATAGCATAAGAATATAACACCCGACAACTGTAGCATGGTGAAATTGAGAAGTTCCGCATTAGCAGCCCACCTGTTAGCCACTGTGTGCCGAGGTTATAGTCACTTTGGTAGAGCACGAAGTAGGAATGACCTCAAGTCAAGGTGAATTTATAAATGTGCTGCACTCGTGGTACAGAGAAGATGACCCTTCACGTCAGAACCCCTGCTGAGACCTGCTGTAGTGTTATCTGTGAGTTAATCTCAGTAGTATCTGTAGTATTACCCTCAAAGGTCTTGTCCAGCGATAACTTCGGACATTCCTCAAGCCTTAGATATCAGTCATGTGACCGGAAACAGTGACCAGCGATTCAGCTGTACCCTTTCTCGAACGTGTGTTAGTAACGTCATTGAATAATTTCAAACTCTAGTAAAGTTGGGTGTTTATTTATATATATATAAACGAATTTTGTTTTGACGAAAAAAATGACGAAAATAATGACGAAAATAGTGATGAGCAGAGAGGGGCCTCTTCAATCCAATCTTAGACCTTCCGGACAACTCAAGCTCCAGACTCATTTACAGAAAACTGAATAAACTATATTTATTTGACAGTTCAAATGTTAGGATTATACATACATATGTTAAGTAGGCAAGCTAATTAATAATCAAAATATCCGGAATAACAATTGCAAGTCCTTGTAAATATGGCAATTATTATCAATGATACCATATTTCTCCCATTTTTAGTAATTATACTACATTTCCCCCATTACAAAGTGTTCATAAAAGGTTTCACATTTAACGAAAAATCCATTTATGGTCAGGAATTAATTGTCGGAAAAGCATATCACATGAGCACTGGATTGCATTAATTGATGATCGATACTAGTCAGGCGAGCTCCCAGCTCTATTAAAATCAATTAGAAAATACGTTGAAAGCATTGTCTTTACAGGTAGGTCGTGCTTGATAGTTAGAAATCTCCCAGGTAGGTGAGGTAGGAAGTTACATACCTGAACAGATTAAATTCCTCGTGATACGTATAGATTACCACCTAACATCTGACAGTGTTATCCAATAAGGTACTTTGCCCTTATAACTCGGAAGTATTTGATTGGTCGAAGAAAGACAAAGCAATGATATTATGAAACTCATTCAGGATTTTATTTCACTTTGAAAGTATCGCGAGAACTTACCACACTGTAACACGACATCGTGTGTCTCTGTTCCCGGGCAAATTATCAGAACTTACATTGGGATTTAATTCACTAAACTGTACACAGGTAATACACTTGTATATTTCATAAATAATTTCAGACAATTATGTTAATTATGAAAATCATGATTAGCTGTGAAATACTTTAGCATATTACATCATATGCTGTATATGATATTTATTTATTTAGTCGTGCTATTGCAATTGGTTTACTGTGAACTTTTATTATTTTCACACATTGCAGGGATTTACTTATTTAAAAACAGTGGGGGTATCAATATCGACAACTTTAATTTACCGATGTCTTACGTTCAGCAAATGAGCATGTTAATTTAACAAGTTAGTCGTAGATGTTAAGTTATGATTATTACCGGAATGCACCAGACGTTATTTCACAATGGCACGACGTTACACTGGAATTTGTGTGATCATTTGTTAAAATTAAAAAAAAAAAACAGATGACTTCCATGGTATTCAAATTTTATATCACGGCCCTAAAGGATATGTTAAAGTTCTACTTTTTACATGCGGAACATAGCATGTCCCTAGTGAAGTTGATGAAACGATATGTGTGATCAGTAAATCTTATCAGATTATATTTTTGTCTAATTGCAGATGAAATACACAGCGCTCCTAACGGTGGTAACTGTTACCCTTTACCTGACGTGCACGTGTGTGAGCGGTCGTATTATCGCCCGGCGCGGCTTCGTCATTGACCGCCAGTTCGAGGACAGTAAGTGCGCGTACGACGACAGTTACAACACAGTATGTTATGGATGTGGACGACAGTTCGGAAGCGTGGAACTCTTCACTCAGTGTTGTAACGAAGAACGTGAAGTGGCGCAATTCTGCAGTAGAATATATGGAAGAAGATGACGATAACGGAGGCTTTATCTTAAAACAAACATACCGGGCAGTGCAAGATCTTTATGACATAAACATATTTATAACAAAACGTGATTTAGTGTGAATGATGGTGGAAGTTTATTAAGTGCATTCCTATTAAGCATCAAATGCTGCGAAGGCATTCGTGACCGAAATAGAAGAATACATGGTTTTATTTCCCGTGTAGGATCACATTGAAGCTGAGACAGAAACTACCAGCGGAGGACATGATCTCGTCTGACACGTGCATAGTACGTGCACATTATGTTAATAAACATTTGGTATTGACTTTTTATCTGAAATGAGAACTCACGAAATGATAGAATCTGAATACTTTTATTTTCTTACTTGTACCAGAGGTGAGCCAGGACGTTTTGTGTGCTTGCTGTTATCGCGACTGATAATTGTTGGAATGCCGTTGGGAAAAAAGTGTTTTATTTTATTTTATACATTAAAGTTTAGCTCGTTTTTGTACTTCTGTGTTGTCTTGAACCATGTAACAAGAACCGAATTCTGCAACGATATTCGTCCATGTCCAATATCAGTACCGTTGGGGTTAATGTGAGTCTCGTACAATTTCGCATATATAATTATATATATACATAACTCCTCAGATGAAGAGGATACTCATTGGTTTCCGGCAGAACATATTTTACTTTATGGGTCTTGTAAGAGGAATCGGGTAACAAGCAAAACTTCTAAAGTTTATCTCTTCTCAATGAAAACGACATTGCGTATATACAAATATATAAATATCAAAACTTGTATTATACAATGATATGGTTTCTGACTTAATGTGAGGTTGGAGACAAAAACGATATATTGTAGTTATAATACAGTATCTCGGATAACAGTCAGGTCACGGTTACTCACATATAGTTAAATTTTAACATTGGTAAGTACGAAAATCAAATTGTTGCAAAAAGGAAATCGGGGTTTTCATTTTCGAAACACATCGATTTTATTTGACTGATCGCTTACAATTGATGTGATATTGGAAGTTCTTCAATTTATTGTTTCTGTGTGTCTACATGTTTGTTAACCAAATGTTTACTCTGACCAAACTTTGAGAAGCCGATGCCTCTTTGTCGTACACAAGAGATGAACCTAAAACACACATATGTGCCGCACCTTTAAATGGAGTAATAGACACTGACCATCTCTTTAAGAGGTGGTCAGCATTGTCAACTTATTAACGTTGTTACTTAGTAACACCAATCCATACTAAAGAAAGGAATTTTCATTTTGGATGGAAATCCATATTATTTCACAGATCTTGTGGAAAATCTTATCCCAAGAAAGAATGAAAATGATGCGTTCGTACTTCAGTATGGTATAGAGAACAACGCGCACATGGTATACAACAAGATCATGATGACAAAGGTCAAGATCACAAATCTAAAAATAGTGATTTTTAAAACGTTTTTAACTATTCGTCCGCTGGAAATCCGAATTTTAAAACCACCCAAACAACGCTTTTGGAACAACCATAGCTTCAAAAACGACCTTTTAACTTCAGGAACACTTCAAACACCTCAAAGATGACCTGCTATAGTGTCAAAAAAGTCACTCAAAAATGAAAATATTGAAATTAAATCGTTTTCATCACATCTTACAGCGATTCTAATCAAGTTTTTCCAAAGTCTAAAGCTTAAGCATTATAAAATAAAACATCTAGCACATCCATATAATGTACACATGACTATACGTACAGTTAATAAGATGACATTGACCTACATGTACCTGGGGTTAAATGATAAAACATGTTGCTTGAATGGTCAATACAGTTTCTACAAACTATATATTGAGTGTACTGGCAAGACCTTCGCTGATTGTACCTGCAAGACCCTCACCAAGAGAACAGACAAAACCCTCACCGAGTGTACTGGCAAGACACTCACCGAGTGTACTGGCAAGACCCTCACCGAGTGTAGTGACAAGACCCTCACCGAATGTACTGGCAAGACCCTCACCGAGTGTAGTGACAAGACCCTCACCGAGTGTACTGGCATGACCCTCACCGAGTGTACTGGCAAGACCCTCACCGAGTGTACTGACAAGACCCTCACATTCTATACTGGCAAGACCCTCACCGAATGTACTGGCAAGACCCTCACATTCTGTACTGGCAAGACCCTCACCGAGTGTACTGGCAAGACCCTCACCGAGTGTACTGGCAAGACCCTCACCGAGTGTACAGGCAAAACATGACCCTCACCGAGTGTACTGGCAAGACCATCACCAAGTGTAGTGACAAGACCTCGCCGAGTGTACTTGCAAGACCCTCACCAAGTGTAGTGACAAGACCCTCACCGAGTGTACTGGCAAGACCCTCACCGAATGTACTGGCAAGATCCTCACCGAGTGTACTGGCAAGACCCTCACCGAGTGTACTGGCAAGACCCTCACCGAGTGTACTGGCAAGACCCTCACCGAGTGTACTGGCAAGACCCTCACCAATGTAGTGACAAGACCCTCACCGAGTGTACTGGCAAGACCCTCACCGAGTGTACTGGCAAGACCCTCACCGAGTGTATTGGCAAGACCCTCACCGAGTGTACTGGCAAAACATGATCCTCACCGAGTGTACTGGCAAGACCCTCACCAAGTGTAGTGACAAGACCTCACCGAGTGTACTGGCAAGACCCTCACCAAGTGTAGTGACAAGACCCTCACCGAGTGTACTGGCAAGACCCTCACCGAATGTACTGGCAAGATCCTCGCCGAGTGTACTGGCAAGATCCTCACCGAGTGTACTGGCGAGACCCTCACCGAGTGTACTGGCGAGACCCTCACCGAGTGTACTGGCGAGACACTCACCGAGTGTACTGGCAAGACCCTCACCGAGTGTACTGGCAAGACCCTCACCAATGTAGTGACAAGACCCTCACCGAGTGTACTGGCAAGACCCTCACCGAGTGTACTGGCAAGACCCTCACCAATGTAGTGACAAGACCCTCACCGAGTGTACTGGCAAGACCCTCACCGAGTGTACTGGCAAGACCCTCACCGAGTGTACTGGCAAGACCCTCACCGAATGTACTGGCAAGATTCTCACCAAGTGTAGTGGCAAGACCCTCGCCGAGTGTACTGGCAAGACCCTCACCGAGTGTACTGGCAAGACCCTCAACGAGTGTACTGGCAAGACCCTCACCGAGTGTACTGGCAAGACCCTCATCGAGTGTACTGGCAAGACCCTCACCCAGTGTACTGGTAAGACCCTCACCGAGTGTAGTGACAAGACCCTCATCGAGTGTACAGGCAAGACCCTCACCGAGTGTATTGGCAAGACCCTCACCGAGTGTACTGGCAAAACATGACCCTCACCAAGTGTAGTGACAAGACCTCACCGAGTGTACTGGCAAGACCCTCACCAAGTGTAGTGACAAGACCCTCACCGAGTGTACTGGCAAGACCCTCACCGAATGTACTGGCAAGATCCTCGCCGAGTGTACTGGCAAGACCCTCACCGAGTGTACTGGCAAGACCCTCACCGAGTGTACTGGCAAGAACCTCACCAATGTAGTGACAAGACCCTCACCGAGTGTACTGGCAAGACCCTCACCGAGTGTACTGGCAAGACCCTCACCGAGTGTACTGGCAAAACATGACCCTCACCAAGTGTAGTGACAAGACCCTCACCGAGTGTACTGGCAAGACCCTCACCAAGTGTAGTGACAAGACCCTCACCGAGTGTACTGGCAAGACCCTCACCGAATGTACTGGGAAGATCCTCGCCGAGTGTACTGGCAAGACCCTCACCGAGTGTACTGGCAAGACCCTCACCGAGTGTACTGGCAAGACCCTCACCAATGTAGTGACAAGACCCTCACCGAGTGTACTGGCAAGACCCTCACCGAGTGTACTGGCAAGACCCTCACCGAGTGTACTGGCAAGACCCTCACCAAGTGTAGTGACAAGACCCTCACCGAGTGTATTGGCAAGACCCTCACCGAGTGTACTGGCAAAACATGACCCTCACCGACTGTACTTGCAAGACCCTCACCAAGTGTAGTGACAAGACCTCACCGAGTGTACTGACAAGACCCTCACCAAGTGTAGTGACAAGACCCTCACCGAGTGTACTGGCAAGACCCTCACCGAATGTACTGGCAAGATCCTCACCGAGTGTACTGGCGAGACCCTCACCGAGTGTACTGGCAAGACCCTCACCGAGTGTACTGGCAAGACCCTCACCGAGTGTACTGGCAAGACCCTCACCAATGTAGTGACAAGACCCTCACCGATAGTACTGGCAAGACCCTCACCGAGTGTACTGGCAAGACCCTCACCGAGTGTACTGGCAAGACCCTCACCAAGTGTAGTGACAAGACCCTCACCGAGTGTACTGGCAAGACCCTCACCGAATGTACTGGCAAGATCCTCACCAAGTGTAGTGGCAAGACCCTCGCCGAGTGTACTGGCAAGACCCTCACCGAGTGTACTGGCAAGACCCTCAACGAGTGTACTGGCAAGACCCTCACCGAGTGTACTGGCAAGACCCTCATCGAGTGTACTGGCAAGACCCTCACCGAGTGTACTGGTAAGACCCTCACCAAGTGTAGTGACAAGACCCTCACCGAGTGTACTGGCAAGACCCTCGCTAACTGTAATAGCAAGACCCTCACTGAGTGCACTGGGAGTTTGGTCACTGTGTCCACATTACAGAGCTGCTAATCACCACTCACTACTTTCTCCTAGGATGGTGGAGAGGTGCAGGGAAGGTAATATAAACTTTCTATTAAAACTGATCATTCAGATATAACTGAACTCTCTGCTTTAAAAAATGTACGGCGTTTGTCAAAGAGGAGAAGCAAAAGGAGGCGTATACAAAATTACCCTAAAAGGGGATAGTGATTGATCTAAAACCTGTCCAAGCTGTTCACGGAAAACCCTGCGAGCCAGGTAACCCAACAGCGGATTCTACCACCTTTTGACGTGAAAACTAACGCACACAGGAACACACGAACACAAATAAAACCACATAAAGTTGATTGCACTTAAGTTAGAAATCAATTAACCTTACATTTTCATTACAGTTTAACGTCCTTACCCATTTATTCTTTTACAATGATATCATCATTGTGTCATTGATTTCAAGTTCAACAGAATATAAATTAGAGAATACCGAAGCGTTAACAAAATCATAATCCGAACTCAAAATCGATTAGACCAGGGGCAAAATAGGAATAAAGGAAATATTAACGTGGAGACATTAAAGACCTTAAGACCTTGTAAACGTACAAGAGAATAAAGTGTTCCGGAAGAGTAAGCGTCTTCTGCTTCATCGACGACACCCACCATGTAAATCGTTGTCACATCCAAGTAAACATCAAGTTCTCAAAATGAGAACCGCGTATCATTGTCAATCACCCTAATCAGCATACTCAAAAACGTCCATCTTCATATCACTTAAAGATACAGAATATTTCTCAGTGGGACAAAAATGGTGACCATAAAACTTGCCAATAGTTCTGATCAACCCGCATCTCTCGAATCCTTGTGTTGTTAGTTAGATTGTCAGCAGTCGACATCGATCACGAAAATCACGATATTTAGAGCAAGCCCTTGAATATCGAATCAACTGCGACATGTAAACCGCATAGATTGAAGAAGCAGGTATGTTACTATCAAGAAATGGAAAGTTCACGATCGCAAAATTGAAATCATTACGTTTATCGTATAGCTTAGTGGTAAGCTGTCCGTGTTGGTCTTAGGTTTAGTAGAGATCGAGGTAAGCAGCCGATATAGAAGAGTCTACATCAACTCAACAAAAATAGTGTCGACCAGGAATTTATATATTCTTCCTTACTATATTTTCCTTCAAAGGAAAATTGTTAAATCTGTATTTCATATATGGAGGGAAAACCGGAGAAAACTTACATGGTCGGACATGTGACCCCATACCATTTTTCGTCCAATCAGTTAAAGGCCCAATATACGTAACGTTCGGTAAAACTTGAAGCGAAAATCAAGCCTTATAACCTTTTATATTTATAGATTTAGTAAGATTAACTGATATTAGCAATATTCAAGATGAAGTCTTACGCGGTAATCAATACAGCAGCAGTTGAAACTCGGTTTTTGTAAACACGCATCCAGTTTGAAGTGTCTTCTAACTCCGGTTTGTTGTTGAAGTGGGCCCCACCTGAATTATTTTCAATTCTTTGGATTTTTCTGTCAAGAGTTTCTTGTAAGTTACTGCTCAGGTTTACTTCGTTTTAGGCTTATTTTTGCATGGTTATCAACTGGATTTTTTTCAGAATTTTTCAGAATCACGAAAAATTTCCTGAAGTTACGTATATTGGGCCTTTAATGAACCCCAGTCGCCTTAGTGAGAGACAAAGGCGCTACGGGTATCCACTGCACCACCGTCTAGCCAATAAACATCTGATATATCATTACTGTAATAGTTTCACTTTAGATAGTTCTTTTTAGTTAATAGTATCCCCTTCAATTGATTCAATCAACAAGTATTGTTTAACAAAGTAACAAGATCGTTAACTGGTATGTAGATATAATTGTAAAATAGTCCTTAGCCCAAACTTGTACATCTGCGTTATAGATCGTTGGTTGCTTTTCGTGTATATATTCAAAAGTGACGCTTTGTAAAGCTTGTAAAAGTCAATTCGACATTTGACCTCAACATGCTATCTTGACGCTGTGTTGTATAGCACTTACATCCGAAATACCTACTTTTATATATATAAAGTTTACCAAATTTACATGAATATTTCATCAGTTCGAACTAAACGTCGACAAAAACTGCCGGGGCCAATTATTTTAAAGGTACTTGACAGCAGTCGGGCGATTAATTACTCAACTTATTTTCTTATATACACTCGCTATGTTTTATACACTCGCCTGGGAATTCCTTCGTTAATCCGGTTGTACTTTTCAAAGAAAGGAGACAATGCCATTACCAAGATGCATGTAAATTGTCTCTCTTTGACGCGACCGATGGGACTAAATAGGCCAAGTAAAATGGACAAAAAATGTACCGCATCATCAATACACCACGATCAATAACCTGTACGAAACCAGTAATGAAAGCAATAGCCTTCCACAGGAAAAGAAGAGGCATCAAAGCAAAAGGGAAGAGAACAAAATGAACCTATGTCAAACAAAAAAAAAACAAAGGAAAGACAACAATGCGAACCGATGTCAAAACCAAAGAACAAAGGAAAGGTATCAATATAAACATGGCGCTAAACATCAATATAAGGAAACATCGAATTACAAAGGAAAGACCAACATAAGGAACTGAGGAGACACCAACACAGGAAATACAATATCTAAACCAAATCTCAAAGGAAAGACAGCAACATGAATTGACACAAACACACAGATACAAATGAAGACAATAACGGGGAAAAGATAGAGAGAAAAAAACAGAAAATACCGAAGCGACAACAAAACGATAATCGGACTCAAAAGCGATTAGCCTCGGAGCAAAATATGAACAAACGAACAATTTACACAGAGACCATCGAAAGAGGACAAGAGAATAAGACCACGTGTTCCGGAAGCGTCTTCTGCTTCATCGACGACACCCGCCATGCAAATCTTTTGTTTTTGTATTTTTTTAATTTTATTTTTGAACAATTTAGCAACAAACATTTCATCAGTTACATAAAGATATACAATTATTGTATATATATTTTCATGAGATTTATACATATACATGTATCAACATATTACCTTTATGTTTATTTATATATAAATCTTGCTCACTTCCAAGTAAACATCAAGTTCCCAAAGAGGGAACCAAGCCATCATCCTCAATCACAAGTAAGCACACTAATAAGAATACTCAAAAACGTCCATCGTTATATCACACAAGGATACAAAATATTTCAATGAGACCAAGATGGTGACTATAAAAATTGCTCGTATTTCTGATCAACCTGCATCTCTCGAATCCCTCTGTAAATAAATAAATAAATTCAGTAATAGGGGAAAATAAAGACTAGAAAATAAGTCAGGATGTGAATTAAAACATAGAACAAGAATCAACAAAATAATAACATGTTATTACTAGATTTAGATTGTACCTGTTCATTTCTGTTTACGGTTTAAGTGTTAAGCTAAGTGCTATAATCCGTGTGCGAAAATTCCCCGAAATAGAATTTGAGGAAATGTGGACCCCAAGCTGAGTTAAAGAGTCCTTGTGATTGTTCAAATAAACAAATAGTACCACACGTGATTTGATACGGTGTCGCTGATAGCACAGGATTTTGAGGAGACAAACACAAACAATACGGTTTCCCGGACCCCTCATTGGCTATGACGTTTTCCACCAAACTACGGACTATAGGAACACCACAATGTAGAAATTACTAATATTCTCACCAACTCAAAGTTGTTATTGTAACAAATAACGAATATTTCCTTAATTGTTTTACCAACACAGGTATATAGAAGTGACTACATTACATTTGTTATAGAGGATTTATGCCACACAGATTTATAAGACGGGAACAATCTTTGTATTGTATTGGTGAAATATTCAGTTTTTTTGAGCTAGGACTTTAATATGTGAAACGTGAACGAGTGAACTACGTAGTGTTATTGTAAAATATGTTGTGATTTCTCTTGGTCTTAATTTTTCCAGATAATGCTATATTTAATACCAACTTACTTTTGCTCACTTTTCATGCAAGATAATATCTCTTGTTTTCCCGTAAATACACTTTTACGGGTACATAAGAATACCAATAAATACCACGAACGGCCTGTAGAAGTCAGTATTACTCTGTTGATATGAACTTACAGATGTACTCTGATATAAGGGTTGTTTTTAAAGTTTATTTTACATGTGTTCTGTACTTATAATTCTGATATAAGGGTTGTTTTTAAAGTTTATTTTACATGTGTTCTGTACTTATAATTCTGATATAAGGGTTGCTTTTAAAGTTTATTTTACATGTGTTCTGTACTTATAATTCTGATATAAGGGTTCTCTATACTTAGATTATCAAGGTGCGACCTGCATAACAAATCTCCTTTAACATTGTCGTCACTGAGTGTGGTAACAGGCGTACATGTGTGAGCAAAAATTACAGTGACGTAGCTTAGCTTATCATCAAAATCCCTTTCTTAACTTCTTGTTATCCATTAAAAACAGGATGCATCAATTTAGCTAGTAAAAGTATGTGGGAACACCTTACAAATATGGGATTGGCACCAGAAATGTTACCCATGTTGACAAAGCATGTTATTTACATAACAAACTGAACTCCCAATTAATATACCCTAAAGTCAGATTTGTGACAAGGCCATGCAGGTATATCACCCCCCAAAAGAATGTTGTTTTATAAAGAATCAATGGAGATGAGAAGTGAAATATCAGGGTAACCGTTTGGTGAGGCATTACGCTTTGTCGAAGCTCTTGTCATATACCAATGGAGTGTTATAAATCTTGTTTTATTCTGAACTATACATACAAGGTCAAACTATACATACAAGGTTTAAAGTAAAGCATCAATCTTTTGCAATAGTTAGCGTTAGAAGAATTTTCTGTGTGTGTGTTTTATTTCTAATATTTATTTAGTTATAGAATACAATTAATGATTTTATTATTGGAAACTTCTGTTCTTTTAAATAATCGTTAAGCAACTGTCATGTTGTCTGTCATTTAGATATGATATTCGATGGTTAGAAAATATCAGCTTATCGTTTTCATGATTTTTATTTCCCCTTTTATTGTGTCATAAATGTGAAAATACAAACTTTTCAGATGGTCAATACATTACCAAAATAAGTTGGTATACTGACGAGATTTTTTTATTTAAAACGTCGTCACAATTCACCAGAATACGATTAATCAATAAAACTATTACTTTATTCGATGCTGAATGCAGATTGTCAATTGAACCATAACTTTTTGAAATATTTTATTCAAAGATGACGTAGCACACACATATGCTGCACCTTATAAATTTAGTAATAGATACAGTATACCGAAAAATGAATTAAAACTGCATCATACAACTGTTTCGTCCTCTTAAGTCTCTTCAGTGTTGCTAGGGACCAACCGGTGGTAATCCAAAATTTCTAAACTAATGTAGAAGCAGAAGGGTCAAGTGCGTAAAACCCCTTTAAGTTATGAATTTAGAAGTAAAATTAAACTAGTTCTGCAAAATTTTAAATCGTGAACTACGAAAATGTGTATCTTATGTACCGTGCCACTACTCAAATGATATTAACCGTGGCTATGTGGAGGCTCCAGCAAACCTCGGGGATTAAAACATCCACCAGCAGAGTCTACCACCCCTTATCTGTTTAAAAGATGATGTAACACACACATATGCTGCACCTTTTAAATTTAGTAATAGATACAGTATGCTGAAAAATGAATTAAACTGCACTATACACATTTTACACTGTGACAGTACATTGGCGGAGCTACAAGTAATTAAGGTTGGAAAAAAAATCGTCAAACTAATTTTAAACAAATCACTCTTAGAACAATCGTTCCCAAGATATCAGCTGTATAAAGCAGTTGACAATAGGGTATTGTAGAGATCATTGTTTTGTGCCATTCTTACAGAACACTATAGTCTTATTCCCCTTGCGCTCTTTGATATGCTCCTAACTAAAACATTTTTCGTTGACATATTTCTGCAGTTTCATCTTTTTGTCAGCTGTTGACATTTTCTGAAGTTTCACCTTTTTGTCAGCTGTTGACATATTTCCGCAGTTTCATCTTTTTGCCAGCTATTCCGCAGTTCATTCTTTAATTTTTGTCAGCTGTTGACACCAGCTTCCTCGCTAACTAAGATTAAATCAATAAGTCGTCAAGAACCTGACTTGAATATTTGAGAAATTCAGAAAATATTGTCCATGTTAAGTTTTTATGCCAATAGGATGAAAAATACCGAAGCTTCAACAAAACCGTGATCTGAGCTCAAACCCCATTTAAGTAGGGGCAAAAAGAAGAAACCGAATGTAATACATGTATTTACATAGAGACACTTGAATATTTACAAGATACATATCACCAGTTGTTCCGGAAGAGTAAGTATCTTCTTCCTCATTAATCAAACCCGCCATGTAAATCTAGGTGACATCCAAGTAAATGTCAAGTCCTCAAAGTGAGAACTTATATTTCCCCATTATATCATGATGGCGGCCATAAAACTTGTCTGCGGCCTTCATCAACCTGCATCTCTCGAATCCTTGTATTGTAAAATTGTTAGTCACCAGCCGACATCATAAACTTTATCGGAAATAGTTGTCTCTTTTAAGCTATAAAAGTTTTGGAACGTGTCATTCAACACGTCTTTATATTTATCAGAGTTTGTAAAAGTGCCACTTGTATATTTTATTGTATTTGGTATCAAGACAGTCCTTGTTCATTGATTCTTAGCTTGTCTTTTTTTCAGAATCCATTCGGAGAATCATTTCACTCACAAAGGGTTCGTTTCGTTTGCTTCTTTCGTGCTGTTGTTTATCACGTGTCAGCCTTAGATAATGTATATTGAGTACATTGTATATTGCTATTCTCATAATAGAATCATAGTGCTCGGTTTTGTCGCTCATCGGTCCAGTGAGACTCAAGGTAAACGTCAAAATGTCAGTAAAACTAATTAATAGTAGTCTTTATTTTTTCGATGAAACATCGAAGATTGAGTACCTTTTCCCAATATTAAAGCAACAAAAAATGGAATCAAGAGTGGGGACAATATAAATTATAACTATATTTTGATTATCATTATTGTTTAACGCGCAATCTACATATATACTTGATAGAAAGCACCTTCCATATGAGGTCCTTATAGCTTGTGTTCATATATAGAAACGTATATTGAAATTAGGCAGACAACGGGCAATAACTCCTACTGAAAAATCATTCTTCAACAATTCAAGAGTGAATTACTGTAGTTATCCGAGATGTACATTTATGGTTTTACTGAAATGATTTACTATCCACGAAAATACCAGGGGTTAAAGGGACCTGGTGAGTGTTTGAAAAGCGCCCGATACGAGGTTTGTTCTTTCATATAAAGCCGGGACACCCCATTATTCTTCCAGTGACACTGGAGCTGAATAAATATCTCATAAGGGACAGTTCTTTTCATTTACGTATGAAGTGAGATTGTGAAATAGAACTCCATTTAAGTTCAGGGATGGGTGTTGCGGGGGCGTGAAGCACCCTTGATTTTCATTAGAAAATGTGCATCAATATTCCGGTAAGATTGGTTTCCGGCCACTTTAGAATTAATAAGGAACTATATGTTGACCACAGAGTTAGGACGTTCTATAAAGTCACATACCTGTACTGATTAATACCTATATATAGATAACTTACCACCAGACTGTGTTATACAATATGGTACTTTGTTCTTAACTCGAGAGTGTTTGATTGGTCAAGGGAAGATAAAGCGATGATATACTGTACAGCTCATTCAAGAGTCTGTATCACTGTAAAACTATCGTGAGAACAGATCAGACTATAGCCATATCGTGTGACTCTACTACCGAGGAAATAGCAAGTACCTAACTACACACAGGTAAATACACGTTTATAAGTTTGCGAGACAATTTTAATCTGTTATCAGAACCTGATTTCTGTGAAAGTAACTGTTTCAGCCTTGTTATAACATTTTTACCTGTGAAGTATCAGAAAATATCAACTTGATAAAACTTGTATCGTTACTGCTTGTATTATTACTGGTGACGATGTAAAATATTCCATCATCACTACTGTAGTGATGATAGAAGATGAAGTCCGATTATCACTGCGTATTATTTATGTACTATTTTCATTATTAAACGATCAAATTATATGGATTAAGGACATTTTGAAACCTTCATAGCATTTGGGAAATTAATAGATATATAATAAAACTTTAAATAGAACTTAATCATGTCAACTTCGCAAGTCAAGGGTGTACTTGAAAAGGAGATTAGCGTATCGTACACCCTTGGAAAAGTATCAAGTTTAAGTTCAAGTTCTTTATTAACCTTGAGTCTACTGACTCATCGGTTTTCAAGTAGCAACATAGATTAAACATTTTAACAATATTAGCTTACATGTATACAATTCTATACATCATTACAAGTTATTACACATAGAATGTACACTCGGAGAGAGCAAACAATTACATTAATTGATTCCTCAACGTATCAGCAGCTTTGATATGTTTGGACATTTTTTTCATTTTTTTTTTTTTTGTGTTTTTAACATTAAATAATTCAATAAATTTGAACATACTCGGTTTTTTAAAATAGGCAAGCTTGAAAATATAATTAAAACAAGCCTGCCATACTGAATATATTTGATATTAAACTACTCTTTCCATTGAACAACCTCTATACAACAGTACAATGAAGAGAACAATTACAGTAAAATGATACCTGGTTAAATTATACTTAACTTAAATGTATCATAGAATTTATCAATTGATAGTAATACATGTAGATATAAAGCCAGATTTTTTCTTACAGAACGTGCAAGATGTGTACGATGACATACACGTACCGTTACGCTACTTAATAATATTCATAAATTCTATAAACTAGAAAATATCGACTACCGTTGTTAACAGATTATAATTCTGTACAAAAAGCTTTAAATACTGTTTAGGTCATCAGATTGATAGGGAGCAAACACTTACTGAAAGAAATATCCATCTTAAGAGAAAAAACTTCGAACTTTATACATTTTTACACATCTCTGTTTTCAGGAGAATGTTTTTGAAAATTCACTGATGTTCACAGCAATATCCCGACAGTCTCAATCTGATTAACATACAGATCCTCACTATTACCATCATGTACACGATAGTAATAGTGAGGATCTGTATTTTAATCAGATTGTGACGGTCTTAGAACAGATTCGAGAATGGTTTGCGTTTTGAGATTTTGTTTACCGCCAGATAAATTAATAAAATATTTAGATATCTGATTTTCATCAAAAGCACATACCCTTATCGAATTGTTCAGGCTGTGATCATTTGTTTCAGATTGAAAGAAAAACAAATTGAACGTCCAACAAATATTTAAAACTTGAAAAACAACTTTGAATGAATGGTTAATTTTCAATTTAACAGATACATCGTATTTCCGAATTAAACAGTATATTGCTTTTAATTGGCCATTTAGTTCATACTGGAATCGTCAGAGGAATTTATGTAGAAAGGATCTAAAGTGTTCCGGAGCTTTCGAAGAATTCGGGTGGCGGGAGTGAGGTGTCTATTTGGAACCCGACAAAATGCTATCAATGTCGCCTTCGTATTTCTGATAAACAATTCAAATGTAACTTAGGAGCATTTTAAGCATGGTGTTTTATTCTTTCGAACTTAAGATTCGCTGGGCGGTCCTTATAAAATAACCAAGCATACCCTGTCTGGCACCTCCTGTTCCCACTGCAAATGTGTTTGTTGTGGACACGTATCCGTCAGCATTACAAGTAGATGTCATTTTGCAATAGAAAAACTAGCGATACCCTGATAACATGTATGTGTACAAAGTATTGGTTAGAATATACCGTTTGACCTTACTAATGGCGTTTTTGTCTAATTGCAGATGAAATACACAGCGCTCCTAACGGTGGTAACTGTTACCCTTTACCTGACGTGCACGTGTGTGAGCGGTCGTATTATCGCCCGGCGCGGCTTCGTCATTGACCGCCAGTTTGAGGACAGTAAGTGCGCGTACGACGACAGTTACAACACAGTATGTTATGGATGTGGGCGACAGTTCGACAGCGTGGAACTCTTCACTCAGTGTTGTAACGAAGATCGTGAAGTGGCGCAATTCTGCAATAGAATATACGGAAGAAGATGACGATAATTAACCAATCGTCGTTTAAAAAGAAACACATCGGGCAGTGCAAAATCTTTATGACTTAAAATAATTTATTTTGAAAACATGACGTGGAGAAGACTTTATACGTTGACGCGTCAGAGGATGTGCGTGAGCACGTGACCGAGAGGTACGGAGGACGTAATCTCGTCTTACAGTTGTATTCTACTCATATGTATTACGTAATGATATTTGGTATTGACTTTTTACTTAAGCGTTTGTTCAGTTGAATACTTTGTAAAATGATCGAATCTGAAATGATATTTTATCTCGAGTCAAGGACGTTTTGTGAGATAGTTGTAGTCGTTACTGATCATTGTTGTAATGCCATTGGAAATATTTTTATTTTATCTTATAATTAAAAAAATAAGCTCAGATTTGTCCGTGTTTTGTTGTCTTGCAATATTGAATAATATGACAATACACCAACACTACGATGCTGTTCCAGAATGTAAGAAATGCTGAAGTTATTGTTTATTTCGCACTTACTTTTTGCAAGATACAATGTATAGACTATATCAAAATCATTTTACGAAATATTTTTATTCACAATTACTTTAGGGTCTCAAAAAAGGGTACAAAAACAACAGGAAAACGTATCAAATTGCAAAAGCACAAGGAAACTTACATTTTTTAGAATAGCTGCGATTGTTTAACCATATAGCAAATATTCATAGTATATTATAACACATCCACGGGATAATACTGTTTTGTTATTTTTCTACTTTCATTGGGGAACATCCATAATATTAATCTCATGTGTGGTTATATACTTCTGTTAAATACGTTGTCAACAATTATGTTATACGTGATTATTATTAGATCCCACGAGAAATTGTGTTGGTATACTTCAACCTACCCAAAAGCAGATATTATTGAAAGCTCGTATATACAGGGGCCCTCTGAAGGGAACTTTGTTAACCAGAAAACACGCATGCTCCGTTGGGTCAAAATGCTCAGAGATGTTTGTAAACATATGTCTCATTTGCATGGGTTGGATGATTAGGGCTTTCCTTATTATTAATCGAAAACGAATGGAAAACATTACGTTTGGCAAAATATAGGTATGAACAGTTCACAAGGATTACAATGTTAACTACAATTTTATAAAATAGTTGGTGTTATAAAAAAGTAAACAAGCGTCGCTTAATTGCCCTCTTTAACCCAGCAAGATTAGTAAAATGACAGCTGGGTTTCCCAGCCTATAAATCCTATTTTCTGTAGCTGAGTTTCCCAGCCTATACTTCCCTATTTTCCGTGCTGAATTTCCCAGCCTATACTACCCTATTTTCTGTAGTTGAGTTTCCCAGCCTATAAATCCAATTTTCTGTAGCTGAGTTTTCCAACCTATAATACACTATTGTCTGTGCTGAGTTTCCCAGCCTATACTTCCCTATTTTCTGTAGTTGAGTTTCCCAGCTTATATTACCCTATTTTCTGTAGCTGAGTTTCCCAACCTATAACACCCTATTTTCTGTAGCCGAGTTTCCCAGTCTATAACGTGTACCCTGTTTTCTGTGCTGAGTTTCCAAGTCTGTAATTCTGTAGTTTCCCAACTTATAATACCCTATTTTCCGTATAGCTGAGTTTCCCAGCCTATAGGCCTAATACCCTATTTTCTGCATCTGGGTTTCCCACCCTATAACTTTCTGTAGCTGAGTTTCCCAGCCTATAATACTCTATTTTCTGTAGCTGAGTTTCCCAGCCTATAATACCCTATTTTCTGAAACTGAGTTTCCCAGCCTATACTACCCTATTTTCTGTAGCTGAGTTTCCCAGCCTATAATACCCTATTTTCTGTAGCTGAGTTTCCAAGCCTATAACGTGTACTCTATTTTCTGGAGCTGAGTTTACCAACCTATAATACACTATTGTCTGTGCTGAGTTTCCCAGCCTATACTACCCTATTTTCTGTAGTTGAGTTTCCCAGCTTATATTACCCTATTTTCTGTAGCTGAGTTTCCCAACCTATAACACCCTATTTTCTGTAGCTGAGTTTCCCAGCCTATAACGTGTACCCTGTTTTCTGTGCTGAGTTTCCCAGCCTGTAATTCCGTAGTTTCCGAGCCTATAATACCCTATTTTCTGTAGCTGAGTTTCCCAATCTATAATACCCCTATTTTATATAGCTGAGTTTCCCAGCCTATAACGTGTACTCTATTTTCTGGAGCTGAGTTTACCAGCCTATAATACTCTATTTTCTATAGCTGAGTTTCCCAGCCTATAATACCCTATTTTCTGTGGCTGAGTTTCCCAAGCCTATAACGTGTACTCTATTTTCTGGAGCTGAGTTTCCCAGCCTATAATACCCTATTTTCTGTATAGCTGAGTTACCCAGCATATAGGCCTATAATACCATATTTTCTGCATCTTGGTTTCCCACCCTATAATTTTCTGTAACTGAGTTTCCGAGCCTATAATACCATATTTTCTGTAGCTGAGTTTCCCAATCTATAATAACCCTATTTTCTATAGCTGAGTTTCCCAGCCTATAACGTGTACTCTATTTTCTGGAGCTGAGTTTACCAGCCTATAATACTCTATTTTCTATAGCTGAGTTTCCCAGCCTATAATACCCTATTTTCTGTGGCTGAGTTTCCCAGCCTATAACGTGTACTCTATTTTCTGGAGCTGAGTTTACCAGCCTATAATACTCTATTTTCTATAGCTGAGTTTCCCAGCCTATAATACCCTATTTTCTGTGGTTGAGTTTCCCAGCCTATAACGTGTATTCTATTTTCTGGAGCTGAGTTTACCAACCTATAATACCCTATTTTCAGTAGCTGATTTTATCAGTGAATTTAATAGTTTATCTGTTACTACTCAGATTATTTTTATAAGACGGTCAGACTGTAATACGAAGTATTCCAAACACACCTGGAACCAGTCTTTAAAGTAAGGTTTAAGTTAACCAGTGGTTAGACCAAAGTTTTATGTTATGAATACAAAAAAAAAAGATTGCAAAACACCAATTACATTTTGTACTGTTTCACTTCTATAGATTTCTTGAAACAGATCAGTTAAATATAGAAATATATAGAAGTAAAACTTTAAAAATTGAAAAAAAAAAAATCACTTTATGAAGGTGAAAAAAATAGTAATGATAGGCGGCTTGTTTTGCATGTTCACCAGAAAGGTCTGATGCCTTGTGAAGGGTTATCTCCCTTCCTTTATTCAATGCGAAGCGTTCTCTCCAAGAGATGATACTGGTCTCTTCCCCGAGTCGGCTTGGTGAGGCCATTTAAATGTTTATACACATTTGACCATATATGTGTCTTTGAAATCGGATAACTATATTTTTTTGTTTAAACTTTTACCCGAGTAACCAAGAATATTGGTGAAGGTCAATCATTTGAACAAACAGGATAAACTTCCACCAAGCACATATAACAAGACAAATATCACAACCCGGGGTCTGCTATTCAGGAGAAAGAATTACTGTGACTTTGAACATGGGCGAAGGTCATTTATTTGAAAATATTCACACTTTACCATAATATACATTTGGTCAAATAGCATTGCTGTAACCATTTTTTTCATTCAGAAGAAAAAGTGTGAAGGTCTTGCCCCACGTGTCCTTGAATATATGAATCAAAGTCTTTCATATGAACAAATTTTGTAGCTGTAAAATCTTCAGCTTTAGCACGTTACCTGCCGAATAACATCACTGTCCCGATAGTTTTTATTTAATAACATGTGACCTTCAATACTGTACATGTCACTCGTTTTAAATAACGTGTTGCCATTCGGTTATGCAGCGGAATCATTGGTTATTAAGAAGAGGTCATTTAGGTACATGTAAGCTTCAAATAATAAGATAAAATGAAGGACTGCATGTGATCAACATTTTTTCCTTTTCCAACATTTTGGTTATATTTGGACCTAAACTGTTGCGTATAATATTATCAGACTTGAGGTTTGAACATTTGGAATGGCATTTTTATCGAAAATTTAATAAAACCTCCAAAAGAGTAAAATTATCTTTACCATAAACACCTTATATATAAACTTTATTTATTTTACAACAATTATGAAACAAGTTATACAACTTATATTAAAGGCCCAATATACGTAACTTCAGCGAAATTTTCGTGATTCTGAAAAATTCTGAAAAAAAATCCAGTTGATAACCATGCAAAAATAAGCCTAAAACGAAGTAAACCTGAGCGGTAACTAACAAGAAACTCTTGACAAAAAAATCCAAAGAATTGAAAATAATTCAGGTGGGGCCCACTTCAACAACAAACCGAGGGTAGAAGACGGTTCGAAATGGACGCGTGTTTACAAATAGCGTGTTTCAAATGCTGCTGTACCGGTAACCGCGAAAGAATTGATCTTGAATATTGCTGATATAAGTTAATCTTAACTAAATCTATAAATATAATAAGTTGTTAGGCTAGATTGTTGCTTCAAGTTTTGCCGAAAGTTACGTATATTGGGCCTTTAATCACTCTTGTTGGCCAGGATATTAGCGCGCGAGGGGTATTATTGTGGAAGGAAACCGGAGTACCCGGAGAAAACCCACGTAGTCGGGCAGGTGACCCCATACCTTTTCACGTCCGGACGGGGAGTCGAACCCCGGCCGCCTTGGTGAAAGGCAAGTGCGCTATCCACTGCACCACCCGACCACACCTTAGTTAAAGGCCCAATATACGTAACTATTGTTATGAAAGGTCCAACTTGTCTATGGCTTGAATAATTTCTCATCACATTTCTAGGTCGTATTGCATTCCAGGGTAGGTTTTCGTTGTAAAAATGTAATAAACAGCAATATTAACAGTAAACTAAGTAATATCAAATATATTTTTCACGGTTGTGGCAAATACGAGTAAGAGTACTGAATACGCACTTAAGAAAACATATAAAAAAATAATTTGCCCCACTCGTGAAATAGATTTGGTATAGGCCTAACTGAAGACTGTTATTTCATGCGGAGGCAGTTACTAAAAAATAGTTTTAAAAGCCAAAATAAACGGGAAAGTATGTGTGTTTGACTGTCACTAAAATTAACTAATCTATTGAAATGCTGTATGGAATTCTTTTTCTTTTTCTTTTTTAGTTATTGAAAATCGCCGTTCTTTTCGAAGGTTTTTCATTAAGCCTAGGTGCCTATGGGATTCCTTGTCTTATTTGAACCTGAAAGCGCGCGTTTTTCTGCGTCAATCATGTAGCGCATGCGTACAAAAGCTGTGTAGCAGGCGCACGAATTCTCTCTCGTAGACACGGTCAAAATTTTCCCGGGTAGAAACTGCTCCTCGTCCAGTGCCTAACGGTATAGTAAGTAGAATGAATAAGGAATATGTTTGTTACTTATCTCTTTGATTGTAAATTCATACAGTACAGAGTAGAATCTAGCCATCAGAAATTCTTGACGACTGTCTAGTGTCCCCAGTTTACACGCACTGTAGGCCTATGGTCACTGCACTAATCCCGACCTTGTAGACCAATAGTTGCATTTCAATTTTGGGGTGCACGGATTGAGCACATTCTAACGACAGTGAAACTTTATCATCCTAGTTCGTCACCTGTATTTCCCCACTTGAGAGTGTATAGTGTAATTTATATCGCTATCGTGTGTTTCCATCAGAACGAGGATTCTTCAATATCAATGTGTACGTCCCTGAAGCCTTAGACAACTACATGACATGTATGCCCCCCGACCCTCCCCCCCCTCCGCCCCCGCCGACCCTTTTTATTTTCACGTACGGCAGGCCTAAGCCCTAACACAGGGACACGTATAGACGTACGGTATATGATAAAATTAGCGACAAATACCGATATATATTCATATTTTAGGCCTATTTATTGCTTATTTTATCAAACAAGTCTTGATACCCTGTACATGTGGGCCCACTGAACTTTCTTGTTTATGATAAATTGGTCATTGTGACAGGAAACATTGTTGTTTAATTTTAATATTGTCAGAGACTAAATGATGTTCTCATGATTAGTCATAAATTTAGTCAGCATAAAGCCATATATATGTTAATTACATACCTTTACTGTTAGTTGCATTAATATTCTTTGTATTTATATATTATAATCTGCAAGAGAAAGAATAATTGTTATGAAATTGTGGCATGGCTCGTAGGTTGAGAGTCTGTCTAGAGTTCGAAAAGGTCGAAGGTTCGAACCTTGGTTTGGCCGTGCATCTTTCCTCTCTTGTTACCTTTGTAAATATGAGTGACCTTAATTTCTGAAAATTATTTTTAGTTTAAAGTTGTTGAGAGGACATCAACAAAGAGAAGGTCGACCTTTGAAAAAAAGAAGACATTTTCCAGGTCCCCTCTTTTCAAATTTTATAGTCTTTAATCAGCACTAAATTTTCATATTTTGACTAAAATAATATATCACCCTCTCTTTGCACCTAAGCAGGATGGTGTGCGATACTCTGTTTAACTTTCATTCAAATTTTTTTAACACTTGTCTGAAAAAAAACAAAATTTGTATAGATAAAATTATTCTTCTACAGACTGAATTCTTTTATTTAAAAAAAAATCTTGCTTTTGCAGATTCGAACCCACTTTGCAAAATATCTATTAGCACGGACTTAGTCCATGCTATTAGTTAGAAGGCCATCTCTCTAACCATTCGGCCACTGGGAACCTTATGCAAAATATGTAATAGAACAAAATGTAATGTTTGTCTACAGTTTCCAGGGCTTTATCACCCCTCTTTTTAGGTCCGGTAAACAGACCCATTCCCAATGAAAAAAGGTGTGATTTTCCCCAAATTTCCTCTTATTCCCAACTCTGTCACTTGGAAAAACATTTGGTGGTTTTCCATGCTTGAGGAGCTTCTTGTGACATTAATTTTAATAAGAAACAAGAAAGATGGACTGTAAATGTCATACTGACAGTGCTTTAAATAGGATTTAGAAAAGAAATAATGTATTTAGTTATAATTGTGTTGTCAAAATTTCCCAAATAGCTGTTATGTCGATAAATTTTTCCCAATTGATCTCAGGGTCTGATTCCCAAAACCACCTGATAAAGCCCTTGTTCCCCTTGGTCCCTAGTTGTGCATTATACAGGTTTTTGAGCTAATTTGAAAGAAGAAATATGGCCGACAGACAGCCATCTTGGATTTAGCATTTATAGTTTGAGACCGCTATTTCTTGAGAAGTACTTGATCATCAATTTGATGGCTCCTTCTCAAATTTCATATGCAAGTTGCCCCTGGTTCCTAGTTGTGCATTGTCAATTTTTTTAGCCGATCCGAAAAAACCAATATGGCTGACTGGAAGCCATCTTGAATTTTGCATTAATAGTTTATGATTGCTAATCTTGAGAAGCACTTAATGGATCCTTCTCAAATTTCATATGCAGATTCCCCTAGGTCCCTAATTGTGCATTGTTCATGTTTTTACTGATTAAAAATACAATATTACCGACAGGCGACTGTCTTGTAGTTTGACAGTTATAGATTGTGATCACTATTATATATAAGGCCTGTTACTTGAGAAATGGTTGTTGGACCTTTCTCAAATTTCATATGTAGGTTCCCCTTAGTGCTTAGTTATGCCCATTGATTTTGACTGATCAGAAAAACAAAATGGCTGACAAAAAGCCATCTTTGATTTAGATATTAAAATTTGTTTTTACTATTTCTTGAGAAATACTGAAGGGATCTTTCTCAACTTTCATATGTTGGTTTGCCTTTAGTTGTTGCCTTGTTGTTTCCTTTTGATTTTGGGACTAATCAGAAAAACAACATGGCTGACAGACGGCCATCTTGGATTTTGACTATGAAAGTTTCCTTAATTTCATAAGCATGTTCTTTTTGGTCCATATATTTGTTGCTGTTTTGTTTTGGGACTGATTATAAAAAAGAATATCATGTAAGCAATTTTGTTTTTATAAAATTTATGGCAATAGCTAAACATTTGAATTAAATGCAGCAATAGAAAAATATGTAGCTAATGAGGGTAGACCATGTACTTTGTTTTCTATAATTAATTTCTGTCAATGTATAAAAAGTTGTGACTGCCCTCTGTTTAATTTTGGGAGTCGGGTCCTTACTTTGAATGCTATTTGTGTTTGGCTGTCTGTGTGTCCAGCCTTTATCCTAAAAAACTTGAATGATCAGATTTGGTTAAGGGGCTACAGTATATGTACCTCTGCTGACTTTGTTGTTATTTGTCTTATGGTCAACTCAACTGTTAAGGTTCAATAAAGTTTCAAAGGTGGCAATCATACCACATGACCACTGCAAACGTTGTGCCCTATATATGTCACAAATCCTTAACACCCTTAGTTTATATCATCATCATATTATGCTATTATAAAGGTCTACCCATCATTATATTTTGCTGGTCAAAGTTAAAGGGTCAGAGGTTATACATGGCAAAATGTCTAGTAAAATCTTGTTTACAAGATGATTCATTAACCTTTGGAACACAGTTAATATCAAGGCTTCGACCTGCTGGGAAATACTTGGTGGCCATTGGTCATGGTTAAAGGGTCAAGGCCACCACTAAAGGGTGAAAGGTTACAGACAAGGTTGTGTCAGGTGAGACAGATCAGAAATGGGGGGTATGGGGGTGGAGGGTTAGTTGGTTGGTAAACCAATGTGTACCTCATCTAACTTTATTTTAAGCTACCATGCGAGAGGCAGGTTTCTCATATAGACCAACCACCAATTATTTCCCAATTCAGCCTTACATTTTAGTAAGTGATTATGAAACATCAGTCCTAATATGGTAAAGTAGTAATTAAGCCATGATTGTTTGGTAAAAACGCATGAATTTTGGCTTTATCTTTTAACAGCCAGAGCAGGTCCAAGATATCCATTATCCTTTCCAATGGAAGCCAAGAAATTCAGACCTGTAGTAGAATCAGTCACCGATGTTCAATGGGGTATTGCAGCAACATCAGATGTATGGCTACATCAGCAGGCAATGAGTCAAAGATGCAATGAGTTCACACATCAAAAGGAAGCTGAAAAGAAACATTCTATCGACGTCTGTAAGAAAACAGATGTTAAACTTGGTGGATTTAAAGAAAAGGATGGGAAGGGTTTGTCTCTGTTAGGGAAACTTTCCAAGAATCCTGTTAAAGTCATTCAAGTAAAACCACACAAAAGGGCTGTTGAAGTCATTGAAGTAAATCCTTGTAAGAAGACTGTGGAAGTCATTGACATGGAACATGCCAACAAGATGGTGGAAGCATTTGAGGTCATCCCCTCAGAGACTGTTGAAATTATTGAAGGGAAAACCTCCAAGAAAATTGTTAAAGAAACTGAGGGAAAATCCTTGAAGAAGACGGCTAAAGTCATTGAAGTGAAACCTTCCATGAGAAATGTAGCAGTCCTTGAGACCCTCAAACTTGTAAATTCAAATGCCAGAGATGGAGACAAACTGGATGTAGAATGCCCCATCTCTGTGTCAAGGGAGGGTGAAGACCATGGTAATGACAGTGAGAATGATATGGAAACTGTGGAGGATTTGTTTAAGAAATACGTCCCTGAAGAATATCTCGACTTTTTAGACAGCTCGCTCCCTATAGATACATGCTGTGAAATCTACAATAACTTCAATGATGAAAAAAATGTCAACCAAGAGGAACCTACGTCCAAATTGTTTCCACTGAAAATGTTGGAGAAAGCTCAAAATGAACTGGAGCACGCACAAGAAACCCAGAATAACTTCTCTTACAAGTTGAGCCAAGTCGATTTAAACGGATCTAAAACAGATCATGTTGATGGGAAAGATGGCATTACAACTGAGGAGGCAGCAAATTGTCCTTCCATGTCGTCTGAGCAGGCTCCTTCTGTAACCAGTCAGAAAGCAGTGACATTATCAAGGAATGACCAAAGTGAAGATGCTGAAGAACAGCCCAAGAGGTATTCGCTCCGACAAAGGAAGAACAAAGGATTCAGAATCTATGATGACACGGATGAATGGTGTGACCAATTGGACTTCATCGAAGAATGTGAAGACAAACCCCCAGTGAAAAATTTGAAAGATCATAAACAGACAATTGATAATTCAAGGGAAAACGAAAACAGGTATCGACAAAGTACTGATCACAATGTTCGAAGTGTAATTCAAGAGAGATTTACCCCGATAGGTGTGGCCGAGGAATCAATGGTGAACAGGTATAAACCCAGGAAACGCCGATCAGCTGGATCACATTACTGTATGGCCTGTCACAGGGCTTTCAAATCTCAAGGTGACCTTCAGATGCACAAGGCCTTGAATGGCTGTGATGATTTGTTTCAGTGTGTAGTTTGTTCTGATCTGTTCTCTTCTATAGAAAATCTCTGCATCCACGGTACCATTCACAATGTTTTCTTTTGTCGTGTTTGTGGAAGATGCTACAAAACTAAATTTGGCCTGTACAAACACCAATTGGACCATACAAAATTTAAACCTGAGTCCGTTGACGAATGTCGCAGCACATACAAAACAAGAAATGAGCAGGTCATCCAAGATGTGTATCATACTGGTGAAATGAAACTGAAACTATTTCAAAAATGTTTCAAGGGAATCCTAAATCAAGGCCAAATGAATAGACATGTTAGTATGGATGTTACAGATACAGTTCAGAAATTGGAAACAAATTTGGACTCGTTACAGTGTTATGAATGCAAAAAATGTGGCAATATCTTCAATTCCGAAGAATTACTTCGGAGTCATGAACATTTACACGATATGCCAGAAGGAATGGTTGATACGTCTGTTGACAAATCTCAAAACTATGATAACAAGGTAGAACTGCACAGAATGGACATTAAAAACTGTGACAATTTGCAGTCCAATGAAGATTTTACATGCCAGTCATTCGAGTGCGAGGATCATTCACAATCACAATTGTCTGATTTTAACCGATCGGAGGAATGTGGGGACAGTTCTCAGTGTAGGAAATCTGGTGTACACCAGCTGGAAGAACAGGAGGATACCGTTCAAACACAATCTGATGTAAAGATTGTAAACCAATACAAGGAACAGGGAGACAATTTTCAATCGCAATTGATCCAAAGGGATGAACATGTAGAGAACATGGACTGCGATGAACCTTTTTATAAATGTACACAATGTAGCAAAATATTCAAATCCCATATGGCCTACCTGTATCATAAACTTATTCATAAACGTGATACCCTAGAAAAATCTTACAAATGTGACCAATGCCCGATGCTGTTCCATTTGGAGTCTTCCCTTGTGAGTCATCAACTCATCCACAGGGAACCGAGGCCATCTATGTGTGACACTTGTGGGAAGATGTTCAGTAATAAGTTGGATCTTGTGTATCATAGAACTGTTCACAGTGCCGAGATAAATTCCATAACGTGTTCTAAATGTCCAAAAGTCTTCCAGTCGGACAAACAACTTGCCAGGCACTCGGAGACTCACTTGTCGGACAGGAAGCAGTTTCCGTGCGACAAATGCTATAAGATATTCCAAACGAGGTCAGGACTTGCACGTCACAATATGGACCACACAGGGGAACGGCGATACAGTTGTTCAATGTGTACGAAAAAGTTCAAAACCAGCACTCAGATGCGCTGCCATTTTGCAACACATACAGGTATTCGGCCTTACATTTGCCAGATTTGTGGAAAGGGCTATCCTATTAAAAGCTATTTGACAGCTCACTCTGTGACTCACAAATGCAAGTAACAAGGATGTAATTGGATGGATGAAACTTTTTAATGAGGAAAGACATGTTTTAAATTCATTGTGAAATGTCTGCATATGTTTTCAAAATTTTAATTTGAAAACTTTTTTTAAGAAATATACAAATGTAGCAAGTTAGATCAACATAAGTAGTTAAATGATGAAGAAGAAAAATATAAAAATGAATGATTGTATAAATAATTACATATCCACATGTATTTTGAAGTAATTTCCATAGTTTTTGCATGGAGGTGTAAAGTATACACCAGACACTGCTCCCAAAAATATGTGGGAGTGTTTTTGAAGGATTGTTCAAACCAGTAGCAGGTATTGAAATATTGTAATACAGGTCTAGTAGCCAGAATACCAAATGACTGTTACATGTAACCATTGATAGAGATACTGTATATGCAGCCAATTATATAAATACATTTAATTAGAACATGAATTACATAGAGCTCAGAACACAGAATTTATTGAAAACTGAAAAATTACTTCAAGCATAACATACGGAGTGTAGAAAACTAGTCAATGTAACGAAAAAAAATAAAATTGCAACCTTCTTTGCCAACCTGGGAAAAGATGGTGTGGTGTTGATGTCCAGTTTGTTGATTGACCTTCATCTGTATTCAAAATCACCTTAAGGTTTGTTGATTGACCTTCACCTGTGTTCAACATCACCTTCAGGTTTGTTAAAATAAGTGATATTGACCCTGTTAAAGGTCGACATAGGGTTAACTGTTAAAAACTTTCAATAACTTGTTCCGAATGACCCAAGGTTATGAAGTTTGAAGGAATTCAATTAAAGTTATTGACATGACTATAAGTGTACACAAAATGTGAAAAACATGTTAGAATTCTGCATTTTAATATGAGTTGCTTACCCGATTGGTGAAGAGTTTTTCATATTTGCAAAAAGTTTAATACATTTTGGTTCATTTCAACAAATTAACATCTATCGTTAATATTGCTGTGTATTTATTTGATATTTATGTACAAGAGTGATATAGGTGACATGCACTGTCTCATGCAGAGCTTTAAGCTTCCATGTAGTTGTATACATGTATGTTACTGATTAAAAATTGTTAGAAAGTCATTTAAATTTGTGACTAAATAATTATAATATTATGCTGCTGTAAATATTGTTTAATTAATTTTTAATGTTTTTTCTTTATCATGTCAATCAGGCCATTGAAATCAGAGGGTACATATTTTCAGTCAATACTCAGAAAGTAAAATATCTCTTGAGTAATGAAACATCATCAACTGGGGTCTAGCTGAGGCTCATTAGAATGTAGCCGAGCTCAAGTACTATTGAAATTTTCCTCACACAGCTTATTAATTCCCGAGTAAAGGTGTGTACATATAACAAGATATTTCATCAGAACAGGCGTGACCATGGCTCTAAGGTTACAGTGTAGTTTGTTTGTGAATAAGAATGTCTGTGTGTACGGAAGGATTTGTCATTGTTTGCTTTATTGATCAAGGATTGACGGTGAAAGTCTTGTGGTCGAGTGGTCGATTCCCGCTATAGTTTGTGAACATGGTGTGATTAAGGAGATATAACTCTTGCTATGTGTGTGTCCATTCTAAGGATGGAGAGGTCATTTTCTAGAACTAATTAGTACAACATGGGGTGGTCAGTTTCTAGAACTGTATAACATCAGGAGGTCAGTTTCTAGACCACTATACCCATACCTTAAATTACAACAAAGGTGGTCAGATAATTTCTTACACCTTAAGTACACCTGACCGTCACGTTACACCTTGTGTCCACTTGTCTGTCACGTTACACCTTATGTCCACTTATGATGTCCACTTCAATGTTTCAGAACCAGGTCAGGATGTAGAACAAAATTGGGGATGCCAAAATTTCATTTAAAGTGTCTCTTCCTTTATAAACATGAATGATTGTATATATATTGGTAAATAAATATTTTTTAAGCTGAAGACTTTTTAACTTATAAACTTTCAACTATTTCTGTAAGGGCATTTGTGGTACAGGGTTTGTATACTGCATGTCCTTTGTTGTAGCAAATTGCAATATCATATTTTAAAATGGTCTTTCAGCTAGTGTGCATAGTTTTTGTGAAACCTTTTGGCCCGGCAAGCTTCTTAAAACACCTTGTATGCCAAATTATTTATGGATTTATGTTTAAGAAGCACATATTGCTAGTCTAAGCTCTACTTGTATTAACAAATATGTGTCGATTCCTATACGGCTGTGTATATGCCAACAAAAACTTCAAAGGGGGATTCAATGCACTATCAAGTTCTACATCTGATTTGATTTTGGTGAAAAATTAACTTGTGTTTAATATATCCTCAATGAACTTCTGTATGGTCTAAATTCCTATTCAATGGTAACATCAAGTTCTTCACTTACCGGTAATTAGATTTTAGTGAATTAAGTCAAAGTTCAAATGTCAAAGGTCACACTTTCATTATTTATAAATCAAGTAGTAAATATTTTCTTCATTATCTTCATTTTTATTAGCTCACCTGGCCCGAAGGGCCAAGTGAGCTTATGTGATGGTGCAGCGTCCGTCCGTCCATCCTGCGTCCGTCCACTTTTTCCTTTAAACGACTTCTTCTAAAATACTGAAAGGCCCAGTGACATGAAATTTGGCTGGTAGATTTCTTGGAAGGAGCTGAACTAAGTTTGCGGAAAAAAATCACTTTGACCTAATTTCAAGGTCACAGGGGTCAAAAATGTCGAAACCTTCAAACAACTTCTTCTAAAATACCGTCGGGCATAGAGACTTCATATTTGACCAGTAGCTTTCTTGGATGAAGCCAAATAAAGTTTGCGAAAAGAAATGACCTTGACCAATATTCAAGGTCACAGTGAGGTTAAATCTATTTTAACCTTTGAACAACTTCTTCTGAAATACCAAAAGCCCTAGAACCATGGCATTTGGCTAAAAGGTTCCTTGGATGAAGCCTGACAAAGTTTGCGAAAAAAAATGACCTTGACCTATATTCAAGGTCACAAGGGTCAAATCTGTTAAAACCTTTAAACGACTTCTTCTGAAATACCAAAAGCCCTAGAAGCATGATATTTGGCTGAAATGTTCCTTGGATGAGCCCGACAAAGTTTTCGAAAAGAAATGACCTTGACCTATATTCAAGGTCACAGGAGTCAAATCTGTTAAAACCTCTAAAGGGCTTCTTCTGAAATACCAAAAACCCCAGAAGCTTGACATTTGGCTGAAATGTTTCTTGGATGAAGCCCGAAAAAGTTTGCAAAAAGAAATGACCTTGACCTATATTCAAGGTCACAGGGGTCAAATCTGTTAAAATCTCTAAAGGGCTTCTTCTGAAATACCAAAACCCCCCAGAAGCTTGACATTTGGCTGAAATGTTTTTTGGATGAAGCCCGACAAAGTTTGCGAAAGGAAATGACCTTGATCTATATTCAAGGTCACAGGGGTCAAATCTGTTAAAACCTTCTAACGACTTCTTCTGAAATACCAAAAGCCTGAGAAGCATGATATTTGGCTGAAATGTTCCTTGGATGAAGCCCGACAAAGTTTGCAAAAAAAATGACCTTGACCTATATTCAAGGTCACAAGGGTCAAATCTGTTAAAACCTTTGAACGACTTCTTTTGAAATACCAAAAGCCCTAGAAGCTTGATATTTGGCTGAAATGTTTCTTGGATGAAGCCCGACAAAGTTTGGGAAAAGAAATGACCTTGACTAATATTCAAGGTCACAGGGGTCAAATCTGTTAAAACCCTCGAACGACTTCTTCTCAAATACAAAAAGCCCTGGAAGCATGATATTTGGCTGAAAGGTTCCTTGGATGAAGCCCGACAAAGTTTGCGAAAAGAAATGACCTTGACCTATATTCAAGGTAACAGGGGTCAAATCTGTTAAAACCTTTAAACGACTTCTTCTGAAATACCAAAAGCCCTAGAAGCTTGATATCTGGCTGAAAGGTTCCTTGGATAAAGCCCGACAAAGTTTGCGAAAAAAAATGACCTGATCTATATTCAAGGTCACAGGGGTCAAATCTGTTAAAACCTTTAAACGACTTCTTCTGAAATATCAAAAGCCCTAGAAGCTTGATATTTGGCTGAAAGGTTCCTTGGATGAAGCCCGACAAAGTTTGCGAAAAGAAATGACCTTGACCTATATTCAAGGTCAAAAGGGTCAAATCTGTTAAAGCCTTCAAACGACTTCTTCTGATATACCAAAAGCCCTAGAAGCATGATATTTGGCTGAAAGGTTCCTTGGATGAAGCCCGACAAAGTTTGCGAAAAGAAATGACCTTGATCTATATTCAAGGTCACAGGGGTCAAATCTGTTAAAACCTTTAAACGACTTCTTCTGAAAAACCAAAAGCCCTAGAAGCTTGATATTTGGCTGAAATGTTTCTTGGATGAAGCCCGTCAAAGTTTGCGAAAAAAAATGACCTTGACCTATATTCAAGGTCACAAGGGTCAAATCTGTTAAAGCCTTCAAACGACTTCTTCTGATATACCAAAAGCCCTAGAAGCATGATATTTGGCTGAAAGGTTCTTGGATGAAGCCCGACAAAGTTTGCGAAAAGAAATGACCTTGACTTATATTCAAGGTCACAGGAGTCAAATCTGTTGAAACCTTCAAACAACTTCTTCTGAAATACCAAAAGCCCTAGAAGCATGATATTTGGCTGGAAGGTTCCTTGCATGAAGCCTGACAAAGTTTGCGAAAAGAAATGACCTTGACCTATATTCAAGGTCACAGGGGTCAAATCTGTTAAAACATTCAAACGACTTCTTCTGAAGTACCAAAAGCCCTAGAAGCATGACATTTGGCTGAAAGGTTTCTTGGATGAAGCCTGACAAAGTTTGCGAAAAGAAATGACCTTTATCTTTATTTGCCTAGAGACATGATATTTGGCTGGTAGCGTCCTGGGATGAAGCCAAACTAAATTTTAAAATGAAAATGATGTTGTCTTATAAGGTCACAGGGGTAAAATATGTTTAAATCTTAAGATGTTCTTCTAAATGTCTTACATTAAAAGATTATAGGGGACTTTAGGGTTACACTATAATATAAGTCAGAGATTAATACCAGGTGAGCGATGCAGGTCCATTGGGCCTCTTGTTTTGATTCTTTTAAGTCAAATTAATGAACATATTTCATTGAAAACTTGATCAGGCTTAAAACACTTTAGACCTTATGAACTGACCTATATTTCTGCATCCCCTACAGTGGCAATTGATTTTCATGGACTACAATCAAGTCTCATGACATTCGCTTACTTTTGTGTGAAAGATAATAATTTAATTAATATAATTATTACAATTATGCATATATAGGTTATTTTATTAATTAAGAGCATGAGAAATGTTTGTTGTTATTGTTTACAATGCTTGTTATGGATTGTATAGTTATGTGACGCTTCCTAACCTAGGGACACAAGTGTGATTTAATAAGTCTTTCAGACTTAACAACTACAATATGAACCTATTTGTACATAAAATAAGTACTGATATAGTTATTGTTCATAATGGAAAATATAGCATGCCATATGTCGGTATTCTGCTTACTTGCATTTTTTCCCTGTAATATTTCCTATTGTTTTGAAGAACATAAATGAATGGGGTGAGGCTAGTTGAAGTGTACTAAATTAAGAATTTAAAATTTTAAATTTGATAGATCTTATTCACCATGTATTTTACATATTTATGGTCTGTGTATATGCAACCCAATGAAGCGTTGGACAGATTAACGACAATAAAGTGTTAATGAAAGTTTAGTCGGTATGGATATTTATTCATTGATTGATTTCAATATTTATCATGACTTAGAATGGAGAAAAGTCACTGGTACTCTTAATGTTTTTGAAGTTGGAAACGGACGTCCTTGAAAGCTTGAAAGCTTGGTCACATGATTGCAAGGACTGGTCACATGATTGTATGGACTTGTCACATGATTAAGAGGATGGACTCATTGAGGACAGAAAAGAATAGCAAAAATTTCAGGGGGTTTTAATTCATTTGAAGAATGGAAAGATTGCAGGCCACATAATAAGGATACATTTCACTCATTTGTGGAAAGAAAGGAACAACCAGATGATTCTGGGGATTTGGTTTGTTAGAACAAAGAGAAAAGTGCTCACATTATGTTAGGAGTTTCTAACTTAATTGAGGAACAGAAAGGCTTACAGTTCTTCATGATTAAGAGGCTTAATTGACTCCTTAGATGGTGGAAGAACAGCCACATTATAGGAGATTTTGACTTGATTGAATAGGGGCCAATCTTATGTAGTTTAACTTGCTAAAGGAAAAGAAAAAAATGTCAACATCAATAGGAAGTTTGAAAATATTATCTGGTAGTTTGGCTTATTGGAAGAAAGAAGCGTTAATATTATCTGACAGTTTGGTTCATTGGAGGAAAAGAAACATCTGAAAGTTTGGTTCATTGGAGGAAAGGAAACATCTGAAAGTTTGGTTCATTGGAGGAAAAGAAACATTATCTGAAAGTTTGGTTCATTGGAGGAAAGAAACATCTGAAAGTTTGGTTCATTGGAGGAAAAGAAACATTATCTGAAAGATTGAATCATTGGAGGAAAAGAAACATTATCTGAAAGTTTGGTTCATTGGAGGAAAGAAACATTATCTGAAAGTTTGGTTCATTGGAGGAAAGAAACATTATCTGAAAGTTTGGTTCATTGGAGGAAAGAAACATTATCTGAAAGTTTGGTTCATTGGAGGAAAAGAAACATTATCTGAAAGTTTGGTTCATTGGAGGAAAGAAACATATGAAAGTTTGGTTCATTGGAGGAAAGAAACATTATCTGAAAGTTTGGTTCATTGGAGGAAAAGAAACATTATCTGAAAGTTTGGTTCATTGGAGGAAAGAAACATTATCTGAAAGTTTGGTTCATTGGAGGAAGGAAACATCTGAAAGTTTGGTTCATTGGAGGAAAGAAACATTATCTGAAAGTTTGGTTCATTGGAGGAAAGAAACATTATCTGAAAGTTTGGTTCATTGGAGGAAAGAAACATTATCTGAAAGTTTGGTTCATTGGAGGAAAGAAACATTATCTGAAAGTTTGGTTCATTGGAGGAAAGGAACACTATCTGAAAATTTGGTTCATTGGAGGAAAGGAACATCTGAAAGTTTGGTTCATTGGAGGAAAGAAACATTATCTGAAAGTTTGGTTCATTGGAGGAAAGGAACACTATCTGAAAATTTGGTTCATTGGAGGAAAGGAACATCTGAAAGTTTGGTTCATTGGAGGAAAGGAACATTATCGGGGTATTTGGAAATTTGGCTCATTGGAGGTAAGGAATGGCCACATAATAAGGGAATTTGATGTATTGGTGACTCATTGGAGAGAATAAAAAAGTGCCAACATTAAAAAGAGTTTTTTGGCTTGTTGGAAGAAAGGATAGAAAAGTGACCTCATTATTAGCATTATCAAGAGGTTTGACTTGTTCAAGAAAAGAAAATCTCAATGGCAGAAGGAACCAGGAGGCATGGTCTTGTGATTTGGAAGTTTGACATATTGGATCAAGGATGGAAAAGAAGTTGCATGTCTAGTGAAAGATTGACCGATTGAGAGAAAAGCAATAATAGGATCAGAAGGTTTGCCTTGTTGGAGGAGAGAGTTACCCTGTACTAGCTTCATGTTGGAAGAAGGCAGTGACTGAGAATGATCAAATACAGATTTCCATATTGGAGGTAAGGTGAGTTATTTTCTATTTTTTGTGTACCTGACAGAAAAGTGTATAATGTCATTAGCTTACTGAGTATGTAATACTTATTTTCAACATTTCATAAATTAAACAAATATCTAAATACAGTGCACTACTCTTTATAGCATGTTGCATTTGTCAGACAAAGAACATGATACATGTATTAACTGGAATGTGACATTAAGAGAAACATGTTTTTTCCACTAATCTAGTGCATTTCCAATCTCAATAACTAAAAGTAAGCTATGCAATGTACAAATGTACATATGAAGATGTTTCAATATATAGATAACATTATTTCAATCAAAAATCATTTTTGGGCTTATTTTTTATTTTCTAAAATGCAACATTTTGAACAAGTGGTATCTGAAATCAAAGGAAATGATATCATTCTCTGAATATTTTATGTGATTGGTTAAACAAAATGTGATATTAAGAGAAATTCACCTCAAAATACATGATATTAACGAAAAATAGTGCTTTGGAAAAACATGATATAAAGAGGAATGTGATATTAACAGGAGTGATATTAAGTGGAGTCCACTAAAATTATAAGGATTGAAAGTCATTTTCTTAACTTTCATAGAACTATCCATATTGCATTAAATCCAGCAATGAAGAAACGAACATGTTAGTATGGCGTTTTCCTAACTTTGATACAAGCCTTTAAGGAAAAATTTACTTTTACAAGTGGGACTTTGATTGTGATCAGTGACTGTTCTCTGATACATATTGATCTGAAAGCTTGACTTTTTGTCATTAATTGCTTTCAAAGAATTTAAAGCAGTTGTCTCCCTTCTAACATAACTGAAGTGGCAGTCACCATTTCTGATCTGTATGAGTTAGCTACTATATTCATTGATAATGTAGTGTAAAAAAACACTAAATTAAACCTTAACATTGAGGTGTCTTGATTATTTTGTTGAAATGTAAAATGAGATATAATTACATCTGTTTCTAAGAAGATAATTAAATATTATTATGTTTGAATTTTTCAACAATTCAAGTTATTCAAGGAATTTATTCACCTGATTGATTATAATGCTGTAGATTTCTGAAACGGCAAGTGATAGATTCTTATAAATTGAAACTCATTGATCCCATATATATACCTGACCAAAAACTACTTAACTGTTGAAAACGGTTTTGTTATCTTTGAAGTGATTATTTGTGATTTTGGTGATTGCAACAATTATTTTTTTCATTTGACACTACATGGTAATAAACACACAACAATCTTTGCCAATTCTGAAAACTGGGTACCAGTAACATTCAAGTCTGTTCTCTACTGGTTTCTACCGTTCTTCTGTTAACTGGGGAAAAGTTTTCCTTTTCAGCTCACCTAAGGCTAATCATTAAAAGTAAAGACAACAATTTTATCACAAAGACTTCCATTTCACTTTGTGTAATTGTGAAATCTGCCAGTAATTAACAAACAATAGAAATATCTTAGTTTTCATGGTGTAAGATGAATGGCAAAAAGGATTGTAATTTTAATGTCCATTTTCATGGTTAGAAATATGAACACGAAGAATGACAATTCCTATCAAATGTCATTTTTGAAGGTCATAAAGGAAATATATAGTTATTCCTTCATCCTAACATTTCATTATATAAACTTTATTTATTTTACAACAATCACGAAACAAGTAACATCAACTGTTCTTTATTACTTATGTTGGCCCGGATGGTTAGCGTTCTTGTGACTTAGCGTGGAAGGAAATCATCTCAGATGATCTGTGAATCGTCATCCCAACCCGATTAAAAGATCCTGCTGTGTTGTTCAGCTCAGCCATTTACCCCTGAAGACTCATTGAAACTCCTGATTAGGAAATATAGTCCATTATGAATATTTCAGGGGTAAATTAGTTAAAAAGCTTTTAGTAGGGACTACGCGTTTACCAACAATATCCATGGCATTAATCATCCCAAACTAAATTTTCTTCTTAAAAGGAACTTTGTGCGAACTGTTGTGTAACCAACCTCCGAGGAGATGTTAAGTTTGTCAGATTGGCAGGAGACGGGGGTGTTGTTTATTTTTCCATACCCGAATCTTGTGTGATAACGTTACAAAGTGTTAATGAATATATTAACCAATAAAATATTAAAGCTAGGTTGGGAACAGTTTAATGTAATAGGGTGGTCGGGTGGTGCAATGGATAGCGCACTTGCCTTTCACCAAGGCGGCCGGGGTTCGACTCCCCGACCGGACGTGAAAAGGTATGGGGTCACCTGCCCGACCTCGTGGGTTTTCTCCGGGTACTTCGGTTTCCTCCCACAATAAGACCCCTTGCGCGCTAACATCCAGGCCAACAAGAATGATTAATATAAGTTGTATAACTCGTTTCATAATTGATGTAAAATAAATAAAGTTTATGTTTAATGTAATATTCAAGAATATCACACCTAAGGTTTCTGATTTCAATTGCAATCTTTATTAAATGGTATCGAAACAATGTTATAATCGACCAATATGGAAAAAAAATTCAGGAGAAGAGAAATACTGGTGTGACAAAAACAAGCCTGGATCAGGTTTTCTGGATCAGATTTTCTTTTATGACTTAAATTTATTAAGAGTGTAATTCATCAAGTCATATTTTACTTAATAGAACTCAATAATCTAGTTGTTTTAGGAGAATTGGTGTTCATTGAACAATAAATAAATCAAGCTGGCTTTTACTTGAATTGATACACGATATTTAAATCCGTGGCATGATTGACAGGGGAGGTGATGCATCATGATTGGTAGCAATAAAGCCCACTCATGTATATATTCCCCAGTGTAACACCCAATAGGTGTTGGCGGTCCATTGCTGAAACCGTTCCTGGATGCTTGCCCAATTATATAGGTGTGTGCTAGCAATAAAGCTGTGTTTAGGATCAGATGGTAGACTTGAACCTTGTAATTATATAGGTGTGTGCTAGCAATATAGCTGTGTTTAGGATCAGATGGTAGACTTGAACCTTGTAATTATATAGGTGTGTGCTAGCAATATAGCTGTGTTTAGGATCAGATGGTAGACTTGAACCTTGTAATTATATAGGTGTGTGCTAGCAATATAGCTGTGTTTAGGATCAGATGGTAGACTTGAACCTTGTAATTATATAGGTGTGTGCTAGCAATATAGCTGTGTTTAGGATCAGATGGTAGACTTGAACCTTGTAATTTTGCTTTGTTAAGCCTCGCATAACGTAAAAGATTTATTTTTCTTAAAGCAACTGGTCGTACTAAAGTATGTTTAATGCTCCATGTATTTATATGAAACAGAATGTACATTTATCTATATTAAAAAAAAAAATATTTTGACATATTCCAGATTTGCACTGGAAGTTAATCATCATCGTTGGAAACACATTCGATTGTACTAGCGCTTATATACAATCAAATGATGGCTGCTGATAATCAATTATTAAGGAGAAGAAAGTTCAGGAATAAGATAACTATATGTAGTTAATTTTTGGTGTTTTGCTATTTGCAGTTGAACTAACATACAGATCTGTTACAATGTGTGTCATTGACACTAGATGCCCTACCCACATCTACAGTGACAAGTCAAGCCTTTATTTGATGCAGGTTTGACTCCCGTATGGCTACCAAGGTTACATCACAGGAATGCTTCTCATGATTCCCGAGAGAAAAACATGGAAATATTGACGCTTAATTAAAAAACCATCGAAAACACCTTCATTAAAACGTAATCTGCCTGGAAATATTGGAAATGATGGGTTACAAGGAAACTTGTAATGGACTTAATGGACCATTAAATGCTCCAATAGAGAAAAAAGAAGTTTTTCATTAAATCCGATAGTTTTTTTTGACGTAACATATAATGTTTCCATAGAGACATTAATAAAATTTGCAACTGGATATTTCCTGATCATCTCAACATTTGCACGCATGACTTCAGTTGAAGAAATTAAAGTGTTTTGGGTGTAATAATTTTAGTTATCTCTCCCATTACATGATTTAACAAATTGTTTTCAAAACATTTTGTACAACTGTATGTCACTGTCAAGAATATACTTAAATTCTATTTTATTGCAATGATAAAGATAATAAGTTGGTGTCCAATTTCTGTCACAAAATACAGTGTTACAGTGAAACGTCGATTACATGGAGGAAGTTTAAGACTGAAATCTGTCATAATTATTAAAGGGGTGTTGAAATGATTTTAGTGTTAGGTACCAGGTAGATGTAATTACATTCACACATGACCAGATCATCACAAAATGTTACCATGGAGGTGTTGCACTAGAATTTTACTATTATGCTTACATGAGAATGTGTTCTAGCAAGAGATGGAATATTTTTATGTAAAGAGGATTTTTACACAATTCCAACCAATAAATATTTATATTTACACCTCTCCCTTCTTGTGCTTAGTAAACTCTGACTGCGAATATATTAGCGTATATGCAGTGAAAAAAGGCTCGGCGGATTGATATTGTTCAAATATTGCGTCGTCCACGCTTCAGAATAATAAGTATTCACTGTCGGCCATTTTTTGGTTCCTACATGATTTTGAAACATGGAACATATATGAAATCAGTTTCCTGTGATTAAACAGCAAATGGTTTCTAGCAAAATTTTGATTCCAAACCATGCGTATTCAAAATTATTTGATGGTAACGCAAACATGGCAGCGCCCTGCAGTTGTGACGTCTGACGTTGGACCGCGTCACAACCAAATCACTGTGTCAATGCGTGTACATAACGACCGTAATAAATAAAGAAATAAATTCTACGTGCTAGAAATATTATTTAATACCAAAATTTACATATGATGTTATGAAGAAAAATAGTGTTGTTTACTGTGTATTTTCTAAATTTATCAATATATTAATGAAATCCAATGGGACTATATTATCTTAGCAACCACGGCCATCGTAGTTACCATCATAGCAACCCGCTTCGAATGCTTTTTTTCTTCGTATAGCACTTGAAAATGAATAATGGTGTAAATATAAGGATTGTACCTCATTTTGACTGTGTATACAGTAGTATGCCCGCAGTTGGCATACTACCGTATACGCAGTCAAAATGAGGTACAATCCTTATTTGTGTGACGTTTTGAGGACTTGTACGATGTGTACCCTGTCATCTTCTTCAGACTAATGACCAGCAAATCTTATGCACACGACAAGTGTAAATTGTGTACGTGTTGGTGACAACAAATCAGTCATTTTGTCTACGCTGTTAGGCATATGTAATATAGTAAAGTTATTGTACCCAAATGACTAGATTCAGCTATGCTTGGTTTAAGACTTGGTCATGATAGATGTGCGAGAGGCAAGTTTGAGCCCCATTTATCTCGATTTAGAACTGACCAAACTTACATAATGAACTAGTCATGGAAATGTCGCATAAAAAAATATTTATTATATTATGGGACACAGTGGTCTAGTGGTAGGATGCCAGGCTCATGACCGAAGGGTTGCGTCAACTGTTCAGGTCCCAGCTCCAGCACTTGTGTTGTACTGTTGAGCAAGACACTTGACTCCGCTTGTGCCACTCTACTCAGCTGTAAATGAGTATAAGGCTGGGCAGTGCTAGAAATTGTAGAATGCTAGCTGTGAGCACCGAAATGGCAGCGCCGGTTATATGCTCCCCATGAAGTTGAGAAAGATATTGGCTGATTGCTAAGGCCCTATAATATAACCACGGATAATAATTTGTGAACCACTTTGATATGACGTTTAATATAAATCATACTAAATTCCAACCTGAAGAAAATGTTTACAAAAAGAGACGGAATACTTTTTAAATGAAGTTCATAAATTGTTTAGGCACAATGAAATCAATGAATTAAAGGGGCATCCCGGGGAAGTCTACAATGAAGTTCTTGAATGTACATGCTGTCTGCACTACCAGATACATTTTCCTGTTATTTCAATATTCAAAGTCCACTCAAAATGTGTTTATTAGCCACTTGCAAAATTGCATTCCTCGGGAAAGCCCGATAAAAATAGCGACGGTCACACGTCATTCACGTGACTATTTTGTCTTACCTTGTACGTTTAACAGTGTCATGTGGGTTTCTGACGATGACAATCATAGGGCAAACCTTAATTTCTATAAAAAGTTATCTTCACGAATCCTCATTTAGAACCATTTCACAAAAGGTGTGCATGCGTTGAAAAGTACAAAAATAAAATGAAATGATTCCGATTTTTTTATACAACTCAATGTCTTGAAGATTTTTTTTCCAGACTATCTATATTCATCTAAACTCTATCCAACTTTCAGCGTCAACATACTTTAACACTTACAATTATGTATCACGGAAGTCCGTGCACTCATATGACGCACCACGCACTCAACATGTAGAATACATGTATAATATATATATCAAATTTGGAACTTGTCGAAAAAAGATAATTGTCCAATACTTAACCAATTATATATGTTATGATAGCTCAGTTTTCATTTTACTTTTTTTATGTAAATTTAAAGGTTCAACAAACATTTTCAACACAACTGCAGACATGGGACATACAGGTATATGATTTTTTTTATAAACTTCACTTGACTTCACTTATATAATGCATATATTTTGATTCATATCAAATTCAATACGGGGTCCAAACCCAATAACATTTGTACAATCCGTATTTTATAGATTAGGTATGATAAGCAGTTTTATCCGCACATGATGACATGAATTTATTCATTTTGTCCAAATTGAAGCTGTATACATTAAACTCAATCGCACCTATACCAGTGTTTTACAATGTAACACCCCCCTTCCCGGTTTCTCGTGTATGTGAAAAGGTCTTTCTCTTCAGCAATATAATTCAATAATGCCATTTTACTAGAATATTATAAAGGGAATATTACAAAACACGCTTTTAAGTTTTACACACGCATTTCATGTAACAGAGGAATGAAAGAGTTATCCCTTGGGAGGCCCCAAAACCAAATAAAAACTGTGTCACCGGCAATCCAGAAGAAACTGTAACATGCAAACAATTGGGCTGTTAGTCTCTCTCTTGAATACTTCCCATCACTCATTATGCTTCCCGTTATATGATCCTTACGTTATAGTTTGACCATTCGGACACTTTTCGCTTGATAGTTACATGTAGGTCACGCGAACTGCCATTTTTTGTTTACCGATGTAGCTTGATATGCGCATGCGTTATCATATGTGACGCAAAAAAATTTTCATGTCCAAATCGTTGATCAACGAAATGTGATTCCCTTTTTTAATTATTCATTTAAGTTTTTGAGAACATATTTCAGCGTAAATCACCCATTAATTTTCCATAAGATTATACATTTAATTCATATATAAAATAATTCTAAATAAGCATAAAAATATATAGTTTTACCGTGATGCCTCTTTAATACACCCTTGCCCTCGAGGCTGAGGGGTAGGGCTAATAAGGAATAAATTGGGCTGAGATGGCTTTAAATTTCATATGCATTCACCTGAAATTTCATAATGAATAATTGGTATTCCATGCATCCCAGGGCTATGGAATGGGGCCAACAAGTTGAGATGAATAGGACCACTTGACTATAATCATATAAACAAATGCTGATATAACAAGACACATTAGAGATTGCCTCACGGTCTGGCCCTCACTTATGGTGCGCTGTAGTCCAGGGATCATATAACTTAGAAATAGTCTAGGGCCCTGTTAACTCTATAACCCTTTAAGAGATGAGTGCAATCATATGATATAATGTATAGAGATCTGCAAAATCTGTCAGTCCAGTTACCCCTATTGACTTAATTCTGGGTCATACTTCTGAACCAGTTGAGATCTGCAGATTTTCATCACTTACTGGCCTGGCAAGGCCTAAAAAGGACAAACACAAAAAAAAAAAGCAAATTATATAAGAATTGACCCCGGTTCTGCCCACATTCAAATTATATGTAGTTAGTGGATAACAACATGGAAGGGGTTTAGAATCCACCCTATAATAATTATCACAATAGCTGGGCATAACATGACCTGCTGCCGAGTGATCAGACTTTGGCAGGGCTATACATGTAGCTGCTCCTTCCCAAAGTCAAAGTATAGAATGTTTCAGATTCCCACCATGTAGCAAAATACAGCAAATGAGCTTTGGATAGAAAATGCTGTTAGCGTTGGGTCTGTAAGGTCTGTGGATGTTGTTTGCTTTAAATTGCAACATTTAACAAGAATATTGCTATGGTTGCTTTAATTTTCATGTGAGTAATACAGGCCCTCTGGGCCTCTTGTTTATAATTTGTATCTGTTTACAGACTTTGGTATACAGACAGAGCTCCTTCTGCTCTATTTTTTCTACAAAATTAGCATCATTTTGCCATTTCATGTCTGTTATATCTGGTGCCTTTTGGCTGATGTGAGTGGTATATTAAAGAGCTGGTAGATTGTCATCTTCGCCCTTGGTAACGTAAATGGATCGTGGGAGTTGAAGAGTTATAAGAACCTTAAAATAATCCATTCTCCACTGACTTTCTAACGTCACAAACCCTCCGCTAATGGTGAAGCGTACATGATTCACGCGATAACATCCTCCCAATAGCTGCTCCCACATCATAGCACTGAAGGCATGTTATCATGCATTGTTTTACGTCAACGTGGCACAACAGTTTACAGATTATATGAGATATGTGTTGATGGGAAAGTACTTTTAGAAAATTGTCTTTAATACGGCTGATCTAAATCGGATACATTTGTAATCTCACTTCTCAGTGAGTACTTCAGATACTTTTCATGTGAGAAGCCATTTAATTATTGACTGTAAATAGACTTATTTATGATCTTGATACACCAAGTGTCACATACACCATTTATTCTCTCTTGTCAACAGCACAAAAAAAGATTGTCATCTCCATTGTTTTAACACTGTCTTTCTGTGAACACAATGTCAAAGTCATATATCAAAGGCCTGCAGGACAAAGCTTGATTCCAATGATGGGGCATCTTTGTACTTGTGAAGCAGATTCTGAATCATGTTGGGGATGGGTCAGAGGAGTGGTGGTTAAAAGTGATGTAGCCTGCAGCCTCAGTCTGTCTTTGAACGTGTGCACAAAACAAGTTATCAAATTGATGGCCACCTATAAAATGATGGTGATTTCATATTTCCTTCTACAAGGAGGTTTGAAATTAACATTAAGTGACAAGGTTTACCACTTAATATTTTTGTTTTTATATTCTGAAGGTCATTATGGCATAGTTTGACTTCTAGAGATTTTGTAAATTAATTCTCATCATCTGGTATAGTACATAGCATGGTTAACAGATGACCACTTGAGGCCGAGTGGTTAAGGTGTCCAAACATTCTACCACTAGCCCTCCACCTCTTGGTACTGAGTTTGAAACCTATGTGGCGCAGTTAATGCCAGTACTGACTGCAGGTTGGTGGTTTTTTCTCCGGGTACTCGACTTTTCTCTACCTCCAAAACCTGGCACGTCCTTAAATGACTCTGGCTGTTAATAGAATGTAAGACAAAATAAACCAAACCAAACATAAACCAAAGATGACCACAGTGTTGCATGTCACTTAAGTATCTGAATTTGGACTGGGTTGTACAGTTGTTGGCTTATCTGGAGGTCATTTCGGAGAATATTGAAGGACATAGACCACAGTTTAAGATACCAGCTAGCCCATATTCACATTCAGTGCTATTATTAAACCCACTTTCTTCTAACTTGCTTAAAATCATGTCAGTCATGTTTATTTTATAAATAAATAACTTAAAATGAGAAATTGGGCTTTAGCACAAAATCTTAGTTGGAGTATGAGGAAAACAATTTCCAGATATTAGCCCTTGTGACAGGAGAGGGAAAATGCATGGCCAGACCAGGATCGAAGCCGGGACCTTCCAAATTCTCGACGGAGGCGCAACCAATTGAGCTATCTGGTCGTCGATGATGACCTGGTCTAAATCTGCTATATTCCTCCCTCCCTTAAAAAAGTCTTCAACCCCAACGACACACACAATACCCAATGCCACCTTCCCTTGGTATATTTTGTTGGTCGCCAAATGTCACAGGAAAGGAAAAATGCACTGCTGGACGGGATTCGAACTAGGGATCTTTGGAACTCTAGACAGAAGCCAAACTAATTGCATGTTGCCGACAATCGTCTTTCATAGTCTAAATCAGCCGCTACACACTGAACAATTGTTATAAGACTCTTGGCTACTGATGAAGTTTAAATAATCACAGAGTTTTGTAGACTGTTACTTGGGGTTGCATACAATTATAACTTATAAGATTTAAGCTCTAGAAAATTTAGCAATTACTGTAATTCTTGTAATTCTGTAAATCTTGAAGCAGACTGGTTGATAGGCCCAGAAAATCTGTTAGTTTTGAACAATCTCTAGACTATATAATCTTAAAGGTCTGTTTATGATATGTAGCTATATAGATTTTGATAATCTGAATTGCGTTGTATAATCTCTTGTTGTGGTTGGTAATTCATAATTTTCAGGCTTTAAATATAATCCTTAACGTCTTTGGAGTTTGTTTTTTGTTGGTTCTTGATAATCTCTTATCTCTTGATAATTACTGTAGGCATAGTAGGAAATAACTTAAGGCTCTAGGCAATCTTTTAATTTCTGGTCAGTAACTCATTACAGAACTGAATGTTCTCTCTAAGCTTTGGGATCAGCAACCACCGAAGGAGATTGACGGGAGTCAGTAACCACTGAAGGAGATTGACAGGAGTCGGCAACCACTGTAGGATACTCTGGAGTCAGCAACCACTATAGGATACTCTGGAGTCAGCAACCACTGTAGGAGACTCAAGAGTCAGCAATCACCGTAGGATACTCTGGAGTCAGCAACCACTGTAGGAGGCTCTGGAGTCAGCAACCACTGTAGAAGGCTCTGGAGTCAGCAACCACTGTAGGAGACTCTGGAGTCAGCAACCACTGTAGGAGACTCTGGAGTCAGCAACCACTGTAGGATACTCTGGCGTAAGCAACCACTGTAGGAGACTGGAGTCAGCAACCATTGTAGGATACTCTTGAGTTTCACTGGCTTTGATAATATTTGCAGGCCGTTGAAAATCACTGAAACCTAGCGGGGGGTGTTAGTCAGCCATCCTGGCAGATGGTTCTAGTTTAGTTTTTCTGTATAGTAGAATCCATTTCAGTTTCAGGTTTAGTTTAGTTTGTTATTATATAGCTGACAAGTCTTGTGTTTTCTTGCAGGGAAATGTTCGTAAGACACATTCCAAAAACAATTGAGAGCTTATGGCTTATGTCATTCACATGTCATGTATATCTTGCTTTGGGTCATTCACATTCATTGCCTTTCCAAGTGTAACTCTTATGGGTTCTTAGAAGCCCCACATCTATGGAAATTGAAGCTTGAGAAACCACACAACATGGTGTACTGCTTCCTTGCTCTGTGTGCAGACAAAACGCTACAAAATGAGAAGATCTTTTGGATTGACTAATAAGGTTTGCAGAATGTTGGCATTCACAGAAGAATGTTCATTTGGTATTGTAATGGTTATCATATCACCCTTGCATACATTTTAAAAAAGTACTTGCTATAAATATGAATGCTGTCCAATTATCAACCTTGAAAAAGGCTAAAATTCTAAATTCATGATTTGTGAAGTAGGATTTATAATTGAGATTTGAAAGTGTTCAGTAACGTGACATTTGATATTTTGGATTGATTGAGCTGGCTCCCAGAGCTATACCTTTGATTCGGAGATTCCGAGGCCATTACCATTCTATAATTGATATGTTGGTTGATTTGTCATGCTGTTCACTTGGTATCATCCATGTCACCAATGTCCTTGATAAAGGTGAATTAAGGACAGAGGAGTCATCGAACTACACACATCTTATGTAAACAAGTTAACAGAAAATGGCAGGCTAGCTGTAATGTAGAGAGGCTAAGAATTTCTATTTTTGTACACGGTTTAGATGACTGACATTTAATTTATTAAACGTCTTTTGCCGGAAGCTAGGGTATACCAAATCATTTACCAAAAGTGTACATATACAACATCATTTACCAGATGTGTTTATATACTATCCATTTACCCGATTTGTGTATATTGATGAAAACATTCTGCTACCCGACCATCCTAAAAGCTTTTGGCTTAAAGTTAACATCAATTGCTGCTGTATAATTACATCTTTCACTTTAGCTAAATTCTAAAGACGTTCTAAGACAACAATTGGTATACATTTTGGAGACAATTTACCCGTCTTACACTGTGCCAATTCTATTTGTCACTCACTCTATTGAAGAGCTTCCTGTTGGACCTTAACATGTCTGGGTTGACTTCATGTCACTCAACACGTTTGAAATTGACTTCCTGTTGCATCTGGCTGTCACTAGGATCGAGCTCTGCTGTTTAACCAGCTCAAGTCTCTGAGAATAAATTGAAATGCATAGTATGTCCGCTTGGGATGTGCCCTAACTAGTTGATAGGCAATGAATGTGTTAGGTTAATGTGTTGGATATCTGTTTAGCCCAACATCATCAAATGGAGGGGGGTGGGGGGCTATTATAATCGCTATGCATCCCAGCTCTTCCATCGCCCGTCCGCCCTTGAATGATTCTTGTGATTGATATTTCTTGAGAAGTACTGGATGGAACCTTCTTGTGTGTGTTCCCCTTGGTGCCTAGTTCAGCATTATTACATATTTTTACTAATCTGGAAAGAAATATGGCTGACAAGAATTCAAAGCCATATGGATTTTGACAATAAATGTTTATTGTTTGTTACTACTGGGTTTTTTTGACAAAAACTGAATGGGTAATTTTCAAATTTCTTATTCAGAATCGCAATTGTTTGTTGTTAGGCATTGTTCCTTTTTGGATTGATCCAAAATCCAATAAGGCTGATAGGTGGCCTGGTCTTCCATTTTGGCAGAAAAAGTATACAGTTGTTGACTGAGGTTCAGGGCAGGCAACAGATGATCTGTTGGACCCAAAGACAAACTATTGCCCGGAATCCCAGTTGATAACTGTTTTGTTATACCTCCATAACTATGACGTCATATTGTTTTGTGACGTCAAAGCGGGCAACAGCACCTGTTATCAGTCAATTTTGACAGTTTCTTCAGCCAGCAAACAGTTCGTTTGTTGGTGGTTTTTTTACATACATAGACTGTATAGGAACTATTTTATAGGGGATTTAACAATATTTTTTACTGGATGAATCATTAATTTCTCATATTTTATATGTAGGTAATTAATTTACTTCCCAGAATTTGTGCATGGTCTAATTTTTGGACTCAATATCTGGGGAAAAAATACAGAAAAAATTCTGTCATTGATTTTGACTATGAAAATATATTCTGATTTGGTATTTGGTTGGGCTAGCATCCTCACTATACCATTGTAGACCGCCAGTTGCACCAGCATCCTTAGCTTGTGTCCAGTCTTGACACTAGTGTCCATCAACAACCCCAAAAGTGTAGGTCTTAGGAAGGCACTTAAACTAACCAATCATAGTCATATAGCAAGGAAAACTCTTCTCCAAACATCAGCCTCCCAACCATGTAGCCTGAACAAAAATTGGTCAATTTTGTCAAAACCAAACCGAGGACAGTATCTCGATGAATGCTACTGCCATACCATCTAAGCATTAGGATGAAAATAGTTAGGGAGCAACACCATCCCTCACTTAACCAGTGTTGGAATATCATCACCCTGGATGCATGCATCCATTCGAAACGTAGTTTCTACCACAATACCCTGTGTTATTCCACTCTCAGACCATTGTATAAACATGCTGACTGTTGGATAAATATATGTTATATACCACAAGTGGAATATGACCTTTCAGACTTTTGATAGGTTGAAAAGTTGAACTTTGACAGGAAAAAATTCTGTCATTGATTTTGACTATGAAAATATATTCTGATTTGGTATTTGGTTGGGCTAGCATCCTCACTATACCATTGTAGACCGCCAGTTGCACCAGCATCCTTAGCTTGTGTCCAGTCTTGACACTAGTGTCCATCAACAACCCAAAAAGTATAGGTCTTTAGGAAGGCACTTAAACTAACCAATCATAGTCATATAGCAAGGAAAACTCTTCTCCAAACATCATGCCTCCCAACCATGGAGCCTGAACAAAAATTGGTCAATTTTGTCAAAACCAAACCGAGGACAATATCTCGATGAATGCTACTGCCATACCATCTAAGCATTAGGATGAAAATAGTTAGGGAGCAACACCATCCCTCACTTTACCAGTGTTGGAATATCATCACCCTGGATGCATGCATCCATTCGAAACGTAGTTTCTACCACAATACCCTGTGTGTTATTCCACTCTCAGACCATTGTATAAACATGCTGACTGTTGGATAAATATATGTTATATACCACTAGTGGAATATGACCTTTCAGACTTTTGATAGGTTGAAAAGTTGAACTTTGACAGGAAAAAATTCTGTCATTGATTTTGACTATGAAAATATATTCTGATTTGGTATTTGGTTGGGCTAGCATCCTCACTATACCATTGTAGACAGCCAGTTGCACCAGCATCCTTAGCTTGTGTCCAGTCTTGACACTAGTGTCCATCAACAACCCAAAAAGTATAGGTCTTTAGGAAGGCACTTAAACTAACCAATCATAGTCATATAGCAAGGAAAACTCTTCTCCAAACATCAGCATCCCAACCATGTAGTCTGAACATAAATTGGTCAATTTTGTCAAAACCAAACCGAGGACAGTATCTCGATGAATGCTACTGCCATACCATCTAAGCATTAGGATGAAATAGTTAGGGAGCAACACCATCCCTCACTTAACCAGTGTTGGAATATCATCACCCCGGATGCATGCATCTATTCGAAACGTAGTTTCTACCACAATACCCTGTGTTATTCCACTCTCAGACCATTGTATAAACATGCTGACTGTTGGATAAATATATGTTATATACCACTAGTGGAATATGACCTTCCAGACTTTTGATAGGTTGAGAAGTTGAACTTTGACAGGAAATCACATGGTTCAATGCAACGTGCTGTTTGTTGACGTCGTCATCGATTGTTGTTATATGACTTGGTGAATACTTCTCTCTGATTGGCCGAAAGGCAGGCTAGAGGTTTTGACAAAATACGATATTAACCTGAAAATGCACGCGAGGTTAACAACACATACACTAAAAATAGTATCAGGGAATTCCCAGACGATTTGGTATTTTCGTCCAATCAGAAAGCCGGAAAGTCGATCGTCGGGCACTTCCGTTGTCAACAAAAATGGCAAACACTGATGGTGCTGTGCTTCATGAGCAAAACAAAAGCAGATTTGCCACGGTTACACAGCAAATCAATTGATTCTTCCATTTTTTTTTATTATTTATGTGTCATATAACAAAACAGTTAATGATTGTTTTTAAGGTTAATATGAGGATTTGTCTCCGGCCTCGGGGAACATCACCTTGCTCAGGTCGACAAATCCTCATATTAACCTTAAAAACAGTCAATAATTGTATATTGACGTCACAATTTGGCGGGAATATGTACGAGATGATGTGTTTTCGCGCAAATATTCAGCAGTTCACAGAAAACACTCACCACTGGGACTTAATATTGTTGTTGTAAGAAACAGATCACACGACTTGTGGTTATTGGATATGTAATTCATTTGACTCTCGTTAATTATTATTTAAAATTTACAAAAGACACTCGCTAACAAGAATGAAATAAATTCCATATCCAACAACCACTCGTTATGTAACCTCTATAGATCTCATCCCCTGCCATATATTCAAGAAGCAATGCGTTGACGAAACCAATCATCAATTCAAAATCCGAAAAAACACATTTTCGATATATCAATAAACCAAGAGACACACCAGTTGCAAACCTTTTTAGCCCTGAAAACCATGACAACGAATGTCTCCAGTGTCAAATTATCGAGGTTGTTAAATCTGACCCCGATTCTCCCTCATCTATCAAAGTCTGAAGGGACAGGGAACGCCATTGGGTACACCACATTTATATACTGGACCCTGTGGGGAGCAATGCTTTTGGGTAAACCTGAGATGCTTTATTAAAATGTATTCATTATTTTTGAGAAATACGAAATACAAGATGGGTCTTCAAGGTTCGACACTAACACTAGTCTGTTAGTCCGAGACTAGTGAAAATTCTGAAGGACTAGTAAGTATGCTCTGTTTATTAGTCCTGTGGACTAGTGGAGGTTTTGTATTTTGTTTTGTATTCTAATCTATAACTTATACTCAAGAAGAGAATTTAATTGTACAAAGTTAGCACTCAGGATACACCAAAACTCATATTAGAGCATTTAGATATTAATTTTTTACTGGGAAAGACCCCCATACCCCATCCCCCTTCTGGACTAGCCTGCAGGCTCATCGCTTCTCGATTTGTTGTTTGTCACTTCATAGTGTTTCAACTGAGGCTGAAGCCCTCAGGACTAGTCACAATACCACAGGACTAGTATCTTTGGACTAATATATTGAAAAAGTTAGTTTCTAACCCTGGTCTTTATACTAAATTGGTGATAGGCGTCCATTTTTGGTTTCCATCTTTTGGCCCCTAGCGTCACTGAAGAGTCCTAGGAGGACGAAACAGCTGTATATGATGCAGTTTAAATTCACTTTTTTGGCACACTGTATCTGTTACTGAATTTAAAAGATGCAGCATATGTGTGTGTTGCGTCGTCTTTCAACTGTCATTACCATTTCTTTAGAGGAATTCTCCAACTGTGGTTAAGTTCATGTAAGAGGGGGGAAAGAAATTAAGGGGAAAGATCCCAACTTTTTAAGAACAAAAATGAACAACATTAATATGATGGGTGCTAAGATCCCTCTTGCATCTCTTGTTTTTATACATGTCTGTCATCACAAATCACTATTTACCTATAGTGATCATGGATCAGCAGACATGTTAAAATATTTATAAAAAAGGTTTTGACTAAAATTTTTGGTTTATCATTTTTAGGCTTCGAATAATGCTCTAGTTACACCCCGACAAAGCATAAGAAATCATGATAGTCTATAATCAAAGATTGAATTGATCAGTATCATTACTAACGAAACTACCTGGAAGTGAAGTGGATGTAAAACTACCTTAAGAAGTCATGCTTGTGCTACATTGTGCTTCTATGTAGTTATCGCCACATTATGATTAAGTTTGTAGATTTATTTAGAGCATGTACAACAGAAATGTATATTCTTGAATTTTGACTGTGTAACAGGTGAGATATTTCCTGCATATAATTAGATATTTAATGCATATACAAATAAGATATAACATCTGTCAGATAGATAATGTATTAATGGCTTGTGTAGAAGTAATGATGTTTTGCTGGACTTTATTCACATGTTTAACATGCACACCTTAAAGGGCTTATATTTAGTTTTACATGACCATATATATTGTTTTGATTGTCTGATAGATAAATGGTTCACATGTTGCGTAACGTTTTATGTGATTTGTATACGGTTATATTGATTGTTGGATCGATAAATGGTTAACATGCATAACATTAGCAAACTATTACTGACCATGTATGTATATGAAAATGGACAAACTTGATTCATTTTAAGCGTGGTATAATTATGATGACATACGTTATCAGTTCAACTTAGTATTAATTGCCGTATTAGATTGCAGAGGATGTAATATTTTCCCTTGATCTTTGACTGAGTGGAACATTTTAAACCATTTTGAAGCTGATTTTTAGCTCACCTGGCCCGAAGGGCCAAGTGAGCTTATGTGATGGTGCAGCGTCCGTTGTCCGTCCGTCCTGCGTCCGTCAACTTTTTCCTTTAAACGACTTCTTCTAAAATACTGATAGGCCCAGTGACATGAAATTTGGCTGGTAGATTTCTTGGAAGGAGCTGAACTAAGTTTGCGAAAAAAAATCACTTTGACCTAATTTCAAGGTCACAGGGGTCAAAAATGTCGAAACCTTCAAACAACTTCTTCTAAAATACCGTCAGGCATAGAGACTTCATATTTGACCAGTAGCTTCCTTGGATGAAGCCAAATAAAGTTTGCGAAAAGAAATGACCTTGACCAATATTCAAGGTCACAGTGAGGTTAAATCTATTTTAACCTTTAAACGACTTCTTCTTAAATACAAAAAGCCCTAGAAACATGGCATTTGGCTGAAAGGTTCCTTGGATGAAGCCCGACAAAGTTTGCGAAAAAAAATGACCTTGACCTATATTCAAGGTCACAAGGGTCAAATCTGTTAAAACCTTCAAACGACTTCTTCTGAAATACCAAAAGCCCTATAGGAATGATATTTGGCTGAAATGTTCCTTGGATGAAGCCCGACAAAGTTTGTGAAAAGGAATGACCTTGAATTATATTCAAGGTCACAGGGGTCAAATCTGTTAAAACCTTTAAACGACTTCTTCTGAAATACCAAAAGCCCTAGAAGTATCAGACATTTGACTGAAATGTTTCTTGGATGAAGCCTGACAAAGTTTGCGAAAAGAAATGACCTTGACCTATATTCAAGGTCACAAGGGTCAAATTTGTTAAAACCTTTAAACGACTTCTTCTGAAATACCAAAAGCCCTAGAAGTAACAGACATTTGACTGAAATGTTTCTTGGATGAAGCCTGACAAAGTTTGCGAAAAGAAATGACCTTGACTTATATTCAAGGTCACAGGGGTCAAATCTGTTAAAACCCTCGAACGACTTCTTCTGAAATACCATAAGCCCTGGAAGCATGATATTTGGCTGAAAGGTTCCTTTGATGAAGCCCGACAAAGTTTGCGAAAAGAAATGACCTTGACCTATATTCAAGGTCACAGGGGTCAAATCTGTTGAAACCTTTAAACGACTTCTTCTGAAATACCAAAAGCCCTAGAAGCATGATATTTGGCTGAAAGGTTCCTTGGATGAAGCCCAACAAAGTTTGCGAAAAGAAATGACCTTGATCTTTATTTGCCTAGAGACATGATATCTGGCTTGTAGCGTCTTGGGATGAAGCCAAACAAAATTTGAAAATGAAAATGATGTTGTCTTATAAGGTCACAGAGGTAAAATATGTTTAAATCTTAAGATGTTCTTCTAAATGTCTGACATTAAAAGATTTTAAGGGACTTTAGGGTTACACTATAATATAAGTCAGAGATTGATACCAGGTGAGCGATGCAGGCCCATTGGGCCTCTTGTTTAAAAGAAGAATTGAGTCTTGTCCTAAATAGCCAAGACAATTAATGAGCTAGGGTGCAGTGTGCGTGTCATCTGGCCATATCTGACTAACAGTCATCGTTAGCTTTTCCCTTCAAACAAATTCTTCTCAATAACTAAACAGGGTGATGTATTTGGCAGGCAGCAGACTGGGATTAAGGGCTCTGAAGTTTGTTGAAATTAATGACCTTGACCCACTTAAGGTTACTAAGGTCATATTTTTAAAGGATAAGTATGGCAGTTATTATCAGACAATATGTATCTTGAAGAATACAAGAGGTTACAGTTCTACTGTTATTGTTGTGTAGAGTGGAACCGGACTGTCAACTGAACAGAGTTGTCGTCTATAATATTAGCTGCCACCAGGTAGCTCAGAGGTCAAATCCCAAATGACTACCTATTTTTTTCCCTTCTTGTTTCTAGTACTGGATGAATGGTTGGCAAGGGAACTATATGAGCCCATTAACCTGGGTTGTAAATTTTGTTGTCTTCTGGCGGCAAAATTTAAGTAAAAAGATGCAAGGAAGTGGAACTGGACTCGAGTTTCCATGCAGTAGCTCACTTGGTAAAGCGACCATGCATGTAACATTTGGAGAATTTGGTTTGAATCGCAGTCTAGACGTCCATTTTTCCATCCTGTTAACAGCAGTATTTTGGCTTGACAATTAAAATCAAAGTTGGTGAATAAATTGGTGTGAAATTTTATGTTATGAAGACCTTTATTAACCATTTTAACGTGAAACTTTTTATGTTTTGATGAAAATATAAACAGATTATCATACAAGTTACAATTTTATTACGATTGATGCCTAATGATATATGTATAGAAATAGATTTAGGTTTAAATAACATGTCAACTTTTTCTGTGTTACAAAATTTTGTTTTCAGTTTGACGATATTATCTGTAATCATTTTACATACCAGGAATTACTTTTATCCAAAGTCATTTAAGAAGTAATCAACTTTGACCAAAAAGTTATGTAAATTATGCTTCTTTTAGTGAGGACAAACTATTCATTGGAGCGCATGCATCCTCTGTTTGTGGCACTAGGGGTTTATAAGAGTGGGCGGGCTATTATCTTGGTCATGCCTAGGAAGTAACAATTTCCAGGCTACCAGACTCTCCTGCACTAAATGTATTGCACACTAAAACAGTTTATGTATGATCACAGCTGAAGTAAACAAACACTTGAAATCTGCATTGGATCTGGCTCCTTGGGCACAGATGAAGTAACACAGCCCATCCTTGTTATGTGTGCATGTGTTGTTAAAACAAGTCAATATTTCATACTTTTTATCAATTCCTGAGCTTGTTTACCATACAATTTGAATAATAACATCGATGATTATCCCTCAAGTCATTAGCATGAAAAACAAAATAATGATCAAGCCTTATATTTTTGTGCTACTACATTGTCAAGAGTCCTTTGACAAAATAACAGGACGTTAATTTCTTATCTGAAGAATATGTAACAACAACCCAAGATCTTTCACCTGGCCTGTACTCCAATAAAGGCTGTAGTTTTGTTTCCTGGCAGGCTGATTAGATAAATAACACTACTTAACCGACATCCACAAGGGCCAGGAATGTTTTCTCGTTGACCCTCGAGATTAAAGCTACTTCGAGCAATGTACGTGGTCATCTTGGCCATCTTAAAATCCATGGTCATTGTGATATCACATTTGAAAGCTCTGGTTCTTTTTATGAAAACAATGCTTTAAGGTCTTTGACATAAAGGGTCGGACAATAGCTTAGTTTTAGTTATGGAGATTGGATAGTAGGAAAACATGTTTGTCTTAATATCACATACTGTTAATATCATATTTTTTTTCTGATAAATGCAACATGATATTCAGAGGAATGGACTGTGCTAAGTCTGTCTTACCAGTTAGCTAGATATTGGCTACCGTCCCACTGATCATACTGCGTGATAGAAATGTAGAGTCACGTGGGCTCGAACCTGCGATCCTTGGTTGTCCAGCTTGGCCCCTACTGTTGACAGTTGGAAAGCCAGGGTGGGGGGTTTGAGCCCAGCAATATGACATTGTCATTATTCGTTGTCCATAACAAAATAAAAGAAAAAGGAAAACAGAAAACTACAGGGGTATATAGAACTGGGGACCATAACAAAGCTAACACTTAGCCAATGCTGCTGTACAGGACAGCATCGAGATGAGTGTAGCTCTTAATTTATACTGTCCTTGTCTTGGACATATAATTGTTTATGGAGGTCCTAACTCTAGGCCAGAAAAAAATCCATTTTAATTCCTCAATCTTTTATTAAGAATGAACTAATATTCTTCACAATTACAAATAATGCAGTCAGGTACCCTTTCAAACTTAAGACTTTTGAAGAAGGAGAATTGTGAACTTGTGAAATATTAGACATAAAAGACAATACCAGTACCACAGATTTAAATTCTTTCTCCGAGGTGATAATTCAAGCTAAAGTGCATTGTAGAGATTTTACAGTACATGTTTGTACATGTAAAGCATAAATGTTACCGTGTATAAACTTTATCCTAAAATATTAACAATTACGGCTATCTGAAACTGAGACTCGTCCACATGTCTAAATGAATTAGTTACTTAATGAGGGGATCTCAGCTTTGTGATGCTCCATGACCATCAGATTACTAAAGAATCATGATATTCCTAACAAAATCTGTATAACCATTATATCTAAATACAGACTAATAATTGCAGTCAAAATAAGCATAACAAAAATTCTATAACCAAATAGTGATTTAACCTTTAAAGTACAGGCTGTTATCATTTCAGTGCACTGCTAATTAAGGATCCTTGTTTTTTGTATTTTTGTTTTTGATAAATAACTTTTCCTTTAACAATCTTCTTCTCAATAACCAAAAGGCCCAGGATGCTGAAATTTTGATAGTAGGTACCGGGGATAGCTAGAGTGCTACAAAGTTTCCTCATATCAATGACCTTAACCTACTTGCAAGGTCAAAGGGGTCAAATATGTAAAAATCTTAAAGAAACTTCTTCTCAATAACCAACAAGCCCAGGATGATGCAATTTGGCCAGTAGGTACCTAGGATGGAGTGTTACAAAGTTTCCTCATTTCAATGACCTTGACCTTCTTTCAAGGTCACAGAGGTCAAATGAAATAAAATTCTTTCAAGCTTTCAAGCAACTTATCAGTAACTAAAAGACCTAGGGTGATGATATTATGCATGTAACATACTGGGATGATGGGTTACCAAGTTTGTTAAAATGAATGACCTTGACTTACTTTCAAGGTCACAGGACTCAAATGTGTTAAAAATCTTTAAGCAACTTCTTCTCAATAGCCAAAAGGCTCAGGGCACTGATATTTGTCCTGTAGTATGCTGGGATGAAGGGCTTCCATGCTTTTTTCAAATGAATGACCTCAACCAACTTTCAAGGCCACAGGGGTCAAATGTAGTAAAATTATTTTAAACAACTTCTCCTTAGTAACTATAAGGCCTAGGGTGATGGTATTTTGCGTGTAGCATGCTGGGATGAAGGGCTTCCAAGTTGTTAAAATGAATGACCTTGACCTACTTTCTAGGTCACAGTGGTCAAATATGTTAAATCTTTAAGAAACTTCTTCTCAATAACTTCAAGGCCGAGTGTACTGATATTTGGCCAGTAGCATGCTTGAAAGAAGGGCTACCAAGTTTGTTCAAATGAATGACCTTGACCTATATTCAAGGTTACAGGGGGCAAATCTGTTAAAATCTTCAAAGAACTTCTTCTGATTAACCAAAAGACATGATATTTGGCTGGTAGTTTCCTTGGAAGAAGCTGAGCAAAATTCATAAAATGAATGACGTTGAACCATATTCAAGTTTGTATGGGTCAAATCTGTTAAACCTTTAAACGACTTCTGCTGAAATACCAAAAGCCCTAGAAGCATGATATTTGGCTGAAAGGTTCCTGTGATGAAGGCCAACAAAGTGTGTGAAAAGAAATGATCTTGACCTATATCCAAGATCACAGGGGTCAAATCTGTTAAAACCTTTGAGCGACTCCTTGATAAACCAAAAGGCCTAAAGTTCAGAAATATTTTTAAAAACACAGACAATTTGTTTGTCTGGGGAAAGTACCTAAAGTCGGCACATTAAAAGGAACTGCCTTTTAAATGGTTGTTTAAGGCATTAATGAAAATTATATTAATATAATGAAAGTTTTAATATAATTGAAGATGTCTATTCATGATGCTGGAATTATTGATTCAGAGGTGTAATTGGTTCAGGTCAAATCTGTTAAAACCTTTGAGCGACTCCTTGATAAACCAAAAGGCCTAAAGTTCAGAAATATTTTTAAAAACACAGACAATTTGTTTGTCTGGGGAAAGTACCTAAAGTCGGCACATTAAAAGGGGTAAAAATCACTGGGTTTATAACAATTTATTTCTCGTACAAAAAATCTCTGAATATTTAATCGTCAGTATTCCATTTAGTGAGGGTTCAGCTAGAATGCACATACATTTTTGAAATGGAGTGTTGTTTAAAAATTAACCTGACTTCACTTTTTACTGTGGAGGTAAAAGAACACTCATGCAATCAATGTATTTATCATAACTCTTTATATTCCATCATGAGGATATCAAATTTCCTACTTTCCTCCTTATTTCTCATGCTTTCTTCAGCATGAAAAGGGTTACAACAGCATAAAAAAAATGCAATTTTAATTATTATTTCTTATTAGAAGACCATTCTCCCTATATGTGAACAATGAGTGAAAAGTTGTATCAATGCTTTGTAATTAACATTGCATGCAATTGCAATATCACAATCAAAGCGTAAAGCAAACCTAAAAATTATTAGGACTGGTATAGCAGAAAAATGTTCAGTTGAGCTCACGTTGCCGAAGTTTGTCTAGTTAAACTACTAAATGACTGCAATTGACAGTGTTGCTTTACATTCTTCATGTTATAATACGGACAAATGAGAAAAATTAAAAAGGTGCTGAACTTGTTGGCCTGATTTGATAAACACTTGAAACATGATCACTAAAACGGTAGGTGTGACAATTACACCTCTGAATCAATAATTCCCGCATCATGAATAGACATCTTCAATTATATTAAAACTTTCATTATATTACTATAATTTTCATTAATGCCTTAAACAACCATTTAAAAGGCAGTTCATTTGATTTTAAAGAAGTTATCAGCACTCCTAAAATGCAATCCTGCGTTAATGATCCCCATAAAATGAATCGTGTTTCTGATGTTTATTTGGGTTTAGACACATTTAAGTCTTAACGGAAATGATCTTTCCTTTTATATCACTAAACAGAGAATAAAGAACCATAACTCTGTTAAACATTATTGCAGCTTTTGATTGTTGATTTGTTATAGTGGAAGAGGGAGTAGTTTTATCAATATTTTATTAGTGGTTTTTTTTAAGACAACACCGGTCCTAATAAATGGATGGTCCCCAACTTCCAGGAGGTTCCTATGTTGGATTTAATCATAATTGGGAGTGGTGGAATCTACCGGTAATTGCATGCATCTGTATCCTGATGTTTCCTAAACCACATCAAACAAATGACAATTTGTGGGCTGGACATTTCCTGTTAACTGACAATTTACTGAGAGTGTGAAGTATAATGATTATAGATATCATTTTTGAAGATGTTCTGCATTCCAGCAATATTTCTCAAGAATTTTGAATTTTCCTTAATTTTCCTATTACAAAACTGGTCCGGATGACATGAAAAGCTAGCTAAGTTACAGGAAGTAAAATATTGACAATAGTACATGAGAGAAAACAACTAAGTATGTACATAAAATTTGATTTTAGATAGAACTTAAGAAAAAAAATCCTATAATATTTGCAGGGGTCAAATTTTGGGTAAAAAAAAGTGGGTTTTGTTTTGCATTTTTCTGTATTTTTAATGTGGTAACCATATGGTTTTGGGTCCATCGGTCTGTCACACTTTATTATCCAATTTTCTTGAAACTTGGTTACAAGGTAAAATGCCTAAAGCTGGATGTCATTTAATGGCAGGGTTATATGGCCCCTTGATTAATATTTTGTGCAATCACGGCAACAAATATTATCAAGTTTTTGTGTATAAAGCTTTAGTTTTTGTTCAGTGTCCAAGCAATACATCCAATATGATTATCCCAATTACGAAAGGGGGAAAATCGAGGGATATTAATTCTACGAATAAGCTTTTTTTTTTTTTAATTTTGATACGGTTGATATTATAGGGGTTATTCATTGTACACAAAAATCCCCCATGGCGACCAATTGCGCTACTGTACACTGCTACCTATATTTGTACACCGTAAGGAATGTTTGATTGCTCTTTCAGAATTCTTTAAACAATGATTTCAAATGATAGAGGAACTGTCATTACAAAAAGGGAAGACATTTCCATTCTAGCGTCAATATATTTCAATAGATGGGCATAAAGAAAGGTTATTTATAATAACAGTTAGCATGACATATTGATTTATTCTGCGTGCTACTTGTGTACTCTAAACAAAGAGCTTGCCTGGTTCAGTCACTACCCCCAGGATATATGCTTTGGCAAACGATGAAATTGAGTCCTGGAAAGCGCTTTTTTGAATTTTAATGAAAATTAATACAGCATTAGCCTTCTGTACAGGTGCTCAGTATTGTGCACTGCTCGGACATAGGCATGGGGTTAGACTTAATGAAGAGTGAAAGTGAGTGACTGCTAGTTATTTTGATTTGAAATATCCATGATTCAGATAAATTTCTACTTTATAGGATATTTTCGACCAAATCACACTTGTGTCTTCATCAGCCGATATGTTCACTGAGAAGTGCAGTTGAGATATAATTGTTTGCTTGATCAATGTTTAGGTCTTTAAGTTCTTTTGCATTGCTTAAAAGGCAAAGCTTAAAGGCCCAATATACGTAACTTCAGGAATTTTTTTGTGATTCTGAAAAATCATGAAAAATATCCAGTTAATAACCATGCAAAAATAAGCCTAAAACGAAGTAAACCTAAGCGGTAACTAACACGAAACTCTTGACAGAAAAAATCCAAAGAATTGGAAATAATTCAGATGGGGCCCACCTCAACATACAAGCCGAAGTTTGAAGACAGTTCAAAATGGACGTGTGTTTACAAATACCGAGTTGCAACTGCTGCTGTACTGGTAACCGCGTAAGAATTCATCTTGAATGTTGTTGCTATCAGTTAATCTTAACTAAATCTATAAATATAAAGAGTTAGTAAGCTTGGTTTTCGCTTCAAGTTTTGCCGAAAGTTATATTGTATATTTGGCCTTTAAATAAAGGTTTCTGAAAAACAAACTGTGACCATCATTTTTTCAGAAAATGTATTTCAAATTTATTGTACCTCTAGTTAGGAATTTTATAATTAACAACAAATTGGGAATCCAAAGGGGCTTCTATTTGACCCCAAATATCATTGTAAGAAAATCCTTGCATAGACAGAAAAGATGCATAACAGTTCTTACAACTACAACAACAGATTATTACAACTGATAATTACAACGGATGAATATGTCCACTGAAAATCTGTTTTGATTAAAAACCTAAATAAGCTTAAATCTCTCGCAGCTATGGTAAATCTGTACACACACTAAAATGGCAGTAAGTTAACCCATCACTACTGTAACAGAAAATTAGTTTCCATGTGATGAATAGGAGAAAGAGCAACATTGTGTGGATTGGTAATTGAAAGCTGTGTGTGAAATGCAATATCTGACTATTCCATCAGAGTTAAATTGAAATTTAGAACGATGGAAATAGCTGTAACTCTGTAGGAGATGGTGGCAATGGAATTTGTTTTGTTTACGTCTAGTCAATATTAACATGTAGTTTGACATATCCATTTCTATACGGTGTGTAATTAAAATCGCCTATTGGTATTCAGACTGTGATCCACATTGAATTCACACTGAACCTTTTAATGGTCTTTGGATATTGTGTAATGTGTTACGTGATGCATTTCACAATTCAAAACATTCCTATAGATCAATAGAGGTTATAATCTCGTCATGACTTAATTCTTTATTGGCCTATAAACTCTGTTTCAGTATATAAATACAGAGTGTGAATTCATTGGACTGCACAAGAATGAAAAAGGTTGGGTTGGCTAACAAGGAATTGTGTAAACAATGTTCTCAAGGGGTTGGCTTCAATCAAGCATAATACGGGTGGTCGTGTGGTGCAGTGGATAGCGCACTTGCCTTTCACCAAGGCGGCTGGGGTTCGATTCCCTGACTGGACGTGAAAATGTTTGGGGTCACCTGCCTGATCATGTGGGTTTTCTCCGCGTACTCTGGTTTCCTCCCGCAATAAGACCCCTCGCACGCTAACATCCGGGCCAACAAGAGTGATTAATATTAGTTGTATAGCTTGTTTCATAATTGTAAAATAAATAATAAATATAGCATAATTGGTCAATCCGCTTGACATGTTGGTAAGCAACTTTTTCATTGTCCTGATCAACGGTGAAGTTTCAAATTTAACTTTTACGACTGCTGTTGTATCTTAATTAACGTTCACTTTACCTGCTTATAAGGATAACACAGTCAGCATCTATATACACACTTCTAGAGTACAATATTGGTTAATATTTTTGATCCAGGGACTTAGCAAGAAGCATCCTTATCATCATTCAAGTTTTATATACACTGAGGTCTATATTTGTTGCTGTATCAAACAAAGCCCTTAAATGGCAATGTTCCCCTAAAACTCAGGCATATTTTTTGGTCCACTGACTTTGCCACGCAGCATCCTTTTCATGTTGTAATCTACATTTGCTGCTGATCTTCACAAAGTTACTGATGTTTGGTAGGCATAATAATGTCCAGCGTTCTTTCAATTTTGAAGTGTTGATCTGCATGGCCGTAACTTAAATTTTCTGGCCTTGTACTCCTTGACTGGTAATTCTGAAGAACTGAAAGATTGAGTCAATCACAATAGAAAGTTTGTAGATTTCTTGGAAGTTTTGAAGATAAAATAATAATATTGACCCTGACCTACTGTCAAAATCATACAGGTCAGATCATGTACATGTATTTCTAAACTTAAAAACCTTCTTCTGTCAAGAACCAGAGAAATGAGCTAGGCTAATAATAATCCTTGGACAGAGCTGAGGTAAAGTTTGTGAATTGAAATGACTTGACTTTAATTCTCTCAATGTCACTGTCAGATCATATAAGTGTAAAACCACAAACTTCTTTGGAAGATCTGCATGGCAAAATTTGTGTAAAAGAATGGAATTTGACAAACTCTCAAGTTCACAAGGGTTAAATATGTCTTTAACTGTCCTAAATTTTAAAGGAAAAATCTGATGAAGAACTGAAATACCTAAAGTTGTGATTATAAATATAAAGACTGATAAATGTCTTTCATGGAGCCAACAATGTTTTGCAAACAAAAGTGTGTAAATGAAAAACAAGTCGCATCACAGCCCTAGACAATTCATTCAATAAAAGTGTATGCCATTTGACAGGTTATGTATCAAAATAACAAATTCCAGATGAGATAGTATTAGGCCCTTGGGAGCTCTTGGTTAGAAACAAATGAGTGTGGGAGGGAAATAAAAACATAAAGCTGATAACTGTATACCCCTGATACATGAATAAATGTATTCAGGTTTCGTACACAATGCTGGGTTTAACACCCTGCCTAAGTAGGATTTACTGCCCAAGTTTCAGTGGTGTGCATACGTCATCATGAAACCGAAAACCTGTCAATACACTGTTTAGTATTCATATTAAATATCTAGAGGATGGAATGTTTGGGAAGATGTACAAATCTTGAGTATATCTCAAGGGAATTAGTATACAGAGCCCTGATTGTAGTGATCGATGCATGTCCAGAATCTGATGGGATCCCCACCACCTTGTCCAAGTGTTTAAAGTCTTTAAGAATCCAGAAATGGGCCTGACAGGTGCCCTTCCCAAGTGCTTTGCGTAGGTTGTAGTCATCTTGTAGGACCTGTTAATTAGCACATGATATCTGGTGTGTCATTTCTGATTTCTAAAAAGCTGGTGAGCTTTATGAACAACTCTAAGTAACACACTATAATCGGCAGCTTTCATGTACAGTAGAACCTCATTATCACGAACTCGTATAACTCATAGACCCCGTTTAATTCAATCAAAGTATTTTGTCGGTCTCAGCCAAGCTTTACACTAGCATTCAAACTCATGTTACTGGAATACTCGGATTAACTCAACATTTCCTACCACGGGTACCAGCGACTTCAACATAACGAGGTTCAAAGATTAACTGTTTAATATGAAATGTTTGTAGTTTCTTAACATTTATTGTTTAATTGGTAGCTATTGAACCATGAAAATAAATACAGAATTTAAATGATATATGAGTCTGTGATTGATATCCACAAAACTTTGTACTATAGAACTAAGTTGGAGGCTTAACATGAAGGAAAGGTAACCCACAAAAATGTATGGTTTACAGTAGATATAGTTTCTTGAGAGAGGTGTATATTGCAAAGGTCGTGACAATAATTAAGTAATATATCACGAGCAATGTCACATCTTTCTGTACAAAACTGTATCTTGATTAGAAACATCTTTAGATATAAAAAAATCAACAATCCCATGATAGTGCTGACTGTATTCTTAATGAAATTATGGTGAAATAAGTCATTCATTCCTGAATTGGTTTGGGACATTTTACAATTATTCCCAAAAATTGTCTTAAATGAATTGATGATAAATGATCACCACCAAGGTTAAAACTCTAAAGCAGCAGGAACTGGCCGTAGACAACTTTTTAAAGTATTTTGATACTTTTGGCAAATACCATGATGCATAAATACACAATCTACGACAGATCTATTTATATGTTTAGAGTTTAGTGTGTATAAGCAATTAAGCAATAAATATTTTAGCAAATGTGGTTACAGTCCTAACACACATTGCTATTAAACATGCTTTATTAAGTTTGTCATCAATAGTAATGTGTAGAACTGTTAACAATATTTGCTAAAATGTTCATTACTTAATTTATGTTTACATTTTGATGAAATTATTGTGCTTTATTTATTTATTTCGAACTGATTTTGAGCAGCAAATCAAGCGTAGACAACCATGAAATTGATAACGTCACAATAGAGCTTGATGAAGTCACAATAGCAAATGTTGTTATAGTCTGAGGCGCTGGGTGTTATACGCGTATGGTGGCAACTGCCTCTTAGAATATTGTGTCAATAGGAAAATGCGGAGCAAATATAGATATTAGCATATGAGTGTGGCAGGCCTTGTTACCAGCTAATTTCATGGTGTGATAATTTGCCAGTGGAAGGAACTATTTCTCCATCTAGATCCACTACAGACTTAAGTACCATATCCAAAACGTGAAATCAAGGGGGGTAACTTTATGTTTGTCTTTGGAAGTCAAGACAGGGATATTTAGTTACCTCATTCATACACCCATGATGCAAATCCATGATAAACTATTACAACCTTTGAACTGGAAGAGTTGAAATGTGTCTTCAGGAGTGAATGAGTTAATTCTATCCATGATTTGAAGCCTCAGATCACTACAAAAAAAGATGGTGAACAAGTGGTTCAATATAAGAAAGGTGTTGGACTGTCAATAATTACTGGCCTGGCCTTCACCACTGGGTTGAAGGTTCGACTCCGGGAGCTGGCAGCAGACTCAGATTATTTGTCTCTCGTAATGAAACATAAAAGACAAACGAACCAAACCACAACATAAAAACAATAGTGAAAGCTCATATTTAGTCTGTTTTAATCATGAACTGCCCATGGCTATAGGTATAACTAAAACACAGGTTTTCTCTGGATTTACAAACAATGAGACACGGAAGCCACCAGGAGGTATTAGTGTTATGTATATTTGATGAGGGGTATTGATATTCAGAACAAAGATTGCTTCTGACAAAATCTAGATCTGCTGCGTTTTCCTGATTTAGAGCCTGCGGGAAAATAATCAATGGATATGAAAAGGCTTATAATGAAAATGTTTAATTTCGCAAGTTACATTGTGTAGACATGTAGCTGAATTGAGCACGATTTTTCTTTTTGTACAGTTGGTGTAAATGTTTGTGTTGTCTAGACACTAGTGATACAGGAAAAGGTTTGCGGCAGGAAAAGAAAAACAATTGCAAAAAAAAAATCACAATTTTAAAAACATTTTCTTTTGCTTTTTTTTTCTGGACACTTATTAGAAAATTATTTTGATAAAAAATAAGCCTATAATTGTCATGTATTAAAATACCAAAAGATAGATTTTGTTTGGGCTAGTAATATGTTAAAGATACCACTACATGTACATGGATTCAGCTGGACATAACGATTAACAGAAACAGCTAGGGTAGTCTTATAGTCTTGTTTATTTAAATAGAATGAATAATTTGTCACAATTTAAATGGGTATGTCTTTGTTTAGGTTTTCTTATAAGTAGAATAAATGAACTGATAGTTTGAGCTTGATGTCATGTATCTTGAATTTTGGGTATAGAATGAAATTGCTGTAAGCAGAATGTAACACAGACAAAACCTAGATACTCCGTGATGTCTGACCTCTACACTAAAATGGTCAAAGCTGATGCAGCCCTATCAAATAAGTTGGTTCCAATTTAAAAAGGCCAATATGGCATATGAATTGAGACATTTTCACATTTCCAGTCTGCCATCAAAAGAGCTAGAAACTGATAGTGACCGAAATTCATCCAGAAGAGATTTAGGTCCGGTAGAAAGGTTAATAGTTTGCTTCTTACGCTGTTGTGCTGTGGTGTGATAAAGCGCAATTTCTATGAATTAGGGCTTTCATTCCATTGTAAGATTACGTTTGTCTCCATTGTCCGTGGCTAATAGGGCGCGGCTGTCAATGACAATCCAATATTGTGTTAGAGTGCCATCTTCCAGGCATTGATTAAGCCCGTCAAGTAGCACAGGCCAGAAGCTATCTTACTTGGGTAAGTATGGAAGTCAATCCGTTTCCTTCTATCTCTGTCACAAGGGCATGTTTCTGAGGTCCTGAGTCACTTTGCATACCGACCAAGGGATTTGGGGATAAATTGATGGCATTTTCTTCAAATGAACTTGTGAAGTTTTATCACTCCCGAAGAATCATGAATCATGAATGAGCACTGTGATTTATTTAGTTTCGTTTTAATGAGTTGTAATTAAATTTTTGTCATGGAAAATTTGCAGGAAAAAAATTTAACAGGATGTTTATTGAATGATACTTGATTGAGTGAGTGGGTGTATTCTATCAACTTCTCAAATTGTAAAGCTGCAGACTTAAGGATGCCCGTACCACAGCCAAAACTGCAACCAGCTCACAATTTGAAAAATGTTGTTATTGCAACATGAACTGTGATATATAATTTCTGATAAGAAAACCACCTTACAGAATTTTAAAAGAAATAATATCAATATAACCACCCGCAGTTTTCTCAAAAACAAAACTTAGCAGAGATAGACTGGATTACTACCGTAATTCAAATATTTGCAATGAAACTGCATGATCTTCAAGTTATCACATTGTGTGAAAAACTACAGCTCAGTACAATTGAATTACAAATTGACGCCTTCAATCACTTCTCATCATTTCCAAGGTATCTCTTTTCTATAGTTTCATTACCTCTGTAGTGAACCATAAGTTCATCACCAACTTTGAACGTCATCATTCTGTTTTATGCTTCGTAGTAAAAAGAAGTAGTTCGATCCCTGGCGTATGAATATAGTTCACAAGAAAGCAGTCAATCAGCGTAGCGGAAGGTGTTTAACTACACATGTGTAATACAGAAAATTTATGTAATGGCTTTATTACACGGTATATCACGGTAGCCAAACGATGAAACTTCTTGCTAAATGAGTACATGTATACTTCAGTTGTTTTTATGTTAAATATAATTACATGTAATATAGAGATTCTTCTGTGTCTCAGTTAACAATACCCGGTACACTTTGTATAATCCTTGGCCTTTATGCTAAAAATGTCCATTTTGATAATCATGCAATTAATATGTGTGAATAGAATCTATAGTATAGCATTGATATGGTCTATCCACTGATAGGAAAACATCAAAAAGGAAATAAAAAAACACCCCCAAACAAGGTTCTGAATAACTTTTAGTTTGAAACCCATGCGTGGTAATTACCAGGTACTGATGGTTTGTCGGTGGTTTTTCTCCAGGTACTCTCAGATATTCTTCCACCTCCAAAACCTGACAACGTTCTTAAATGACCCTGGCTGTTAATTATAATAGGACATTGAGTCAACCACACTGGATGATAAAGCCAAGAATGCTGTCAAGAAGTGGTATGATATCAGTGATGATGGTTGTCACCATGTAACAGAAACCAATTAAATCATGGCAACAAACTAACTCATTCACTCCTGAAGACACATTTAAACTCTTCCAGTTCAAAGATTGTAAAGTTTATCATGAAATTTTAGGGGTGAATGAGTAAATTTAAATCCAAACAACAAGAAATCCATGACCACAAATGATGCAAATAATACAGAGATGAAGCTGTCTGACAATTGATGCCAGTAATGTCAAGGTTAGGCCACCTGTATCAATTAATAATTGATACCAATAATGCCACGGTCAGGCCACCTGTATTAATCAATGTATACCAATAATGCCAAGGTAAGGCCATCTGTCTTTATCAATGACAATTGATACCAATATTGACAAGGTTAGGCCACAGGTATTAATCAATGACAATTGATACCAATAATGCCAAGGTTAGGCCACCTGTATCAATCAATGACAATTGATACCAATATTGACAAGGTAAGGCCACCTGTATTAATGACAATTGATACCAATAATGCCAAGGTTAGGTCACCTAGTGTATCAATCAATGACAATTGATACCAATGATGGGTAAGGCCACCTGTATCAATCAATGACAATTGATGCCAATAATGCCAAGGTAAGGCCACCTGTATTAATCAATGACAATTGATACCAATAATGACAAGGTTAGGCCACCTGTATTAATCAATGACAATTGATGCCAATAATGTCAAGGTTAGGTCACCAGTATTAATCAATGACAATGTATACCAATAATGCCAAGGTTAGGTCACCTAGTGTATCAATCAATGACAATTGATACCAATGATGCCAAGGTTAGGCCACCAGTATTAATCAATGACAATTGATACCAATAATGCCAAGGTTAGGCCACCGGTATTAATCAATGACAATTGATACCAATAATGCCAAGGTTAGGCCACCGGTATTAATCAATGACAATTGATACCAATAATGTCAAGGTAAGGCCACAGGTATTAATCAATGACAATTGATGCCAATAATGCCAAGGTAAGGTCACCGGTATTAATCAATGACAATTGATGCCAATAATGCCAAGGTTAGGCCACCAGTATTAATCAATGACAATTGATACCAATAATGCCAAGGTTAGGCCACCAGTATTAATCAATGACAATTGATGCCAATAATGCCAAGGTAAGGCCACCTGTATTAATCAATGACAATTGATGTCAAAATGCCAAGGTAAGGCCACCTGTATCAATCAATGACAATTGATGTCAAAATGCCAAGGTTAGGCCACCTGTATTAATCAATGACAATTGATGTCAAAATGCCAAGGTAAGGCCACCTGTATTAATCAATGACAAAGTGATGCCAATAATGCCAAGGTAAGGCCACCTGTATCAATCAATGACAATTGATGCCAATAATGGCAAGGTTAGGCCACCAGTATTAATCAATGACAATTGATGTCAAAATGCCAAGGTAAGGCCACCTGTATTAATCAATGACAAAGTGATGCCAATAATGCCAAGGTTAGGCCACCGGTATTAATCAATGACAATTGATACCAATAATGCCAAGGTAAGGCCACCTGTATTAATCAATGACAATTGATACCAATAATGCCAAGGATAGGCCACCTGTATCAGTCAATGACAATTGATGCCAATAATGCCAAGGTTAGGCCACCGGTATTAATCAATGACAATTGATACCAATAATGCCAAGGTAAGGCCACCAGTATTAATCAATGACAATTGATGCCAATAATGCCAAGGTTAGGCCACCGGTATTAATCAATGACAATTGATGCCAATAATGCCAAGGTTAGGCCACCGGTATTAATCAATGACAATTGATACCAATAATGCCAAGGTTAGGCCACCAGTATTAATCAATGACAATTGATGCCAATAATGCCAAGGTTAGGCCACCAGTATTAATCAATGACAATTGATGCCAATAATGCCAAGGTTAGGCCACCTGTATCAATAAATGACAATTGATACCAATAATGCCAAGGTTAGGCCACCGGTATTAATCAATGACAATTGATACCAATAATGCCAAGGTAAGGCCACCAGTATTAATCAATGACAATTGATGCCAATAATGCCAAGGTTAGGCCACTGGTATTAATCAATGACAATTGATGCCAATAATGCCAAGGTTAGGCCACCAGTATTAATCAATGACAATTGATACCAATAATGCCAAGGTTAGGCCACCAGTATTAATCAATGACAATTGATGCCAATAATGCCAAGGTAAGGCCACCAGTATTAATCAATGACAATTGATGCCAATAATGCCAAGGTTAGGCCACCTGTATCAATAAATGACAATTGATACCAATAATGCCAAGGTTAGGCCACCAGTATTAATCAATGACAATTGATGCCAATAATGTCAAGGTTAGGCCACCTGTATTAATCAATGACAATTGATACCAATAATGCCAAGGTTAGGCCACCAGTATTAATCAATGACAATTGATACCAATAATGCCAAGGTTAGGCCACCAGTATAAATCAATGACAATTGATGCCAATAATGTCAAGGTTAGGTCACCTGTATTAATCAATGACAATTGATACCAATAATGCCAAGGTTAGGCCACCTGTATCAATCAATGACAATTGATACCAATAATGCCAAGGTAAGGCCACCTGTATTAATCAATGACAATTGATACCAATAATGCCAAGGTTAGGCCACCGGTATTAATCAATGACAATTGATACCAATAATGCCAAGGTTAGGCCACCTGTATTAATCACTGACAATTGATACCAATAATGCCAAGGATAGGGCCACCAGTATTAATCAATGACAATTGATACCAATAATGCCAAGGTTAGGTCACCTGATCAATCAATGACAATTGATACCAATAATGACAAGGTTAGGTCACCTGATCAATCAATGACAATTGATACCAATATTGCCAAGGTTAGGCCACCTGTATTAATCAATGACAATCGATACCAATAATGACAAGGTTAGGTCACCTGATCAATCAATGACAATTGATACCAATAATGACAAGGTTAGGTCACCTGATCAATCAATGACAATTGATACCAATATTGCCAAGGTTAGGCCACCTGTATTAATCAATGACAATTGATACCAATAATGCCAACGTTAGTTCACCTGTATCAATAAATGACAATTGATGCCATTAATACCAAGGTAAGGCCACCTGTATTAATCAATGTGTACCAATAATGTCAAGGTTAGGCCACCTGTATTAATCAATGACAATTGATACCAATAATGCCAAGGTTAGGCCACCTGTATCAATCAATGACAATTGATACCAATGATGGGTAAGGCCACCTGTATCAATCAATGACAATTGATACCAATATTGACAAGGTTAGGCCACCTGTATCAATCAATGACAATTGATACCAATGATGGGTAAGGCCACCTGTATCAATCAATGACAATTGATGCCAATAATGCCAAGGTAAGGCCACCTGTATTAATCAATGACAATTGATACCAATATTGACAAGGTAAGGCCACCTGTATTAATCAATGACAATGTATACCAATAATGCCAAGGTTAGGCCACCTGTATTAATCAATGACAATTGATGCCAATAATGCCAAGGCTAGGCCACCTGTATTAATCAATGACAATTGATGCCAATAATGCCAAGGTTAGGCCACCAGTATTAATCAATGACAATTGATGCCAATAATGCCAAGGTTAGGTCACCTGTATTAATCAATGACAATTGATGCCAATAATGCCAAGGCTAGGCCACCTGTATTAATCAATGACAATTGATGCCAATAATGCCAAGGCTAGGCCACCTGTATTAATCAATGACAATTGATGCCAATAATGCCAAGGTTAGGCCACCAGTATTAATCAATGACAATTGATGCCAATATTGACAAGGAAAGGCCACCTGTATTAATCAATGACAATTGATGCCAATAATGCCAAGGCTAGGCCACCTGTATTAATCAATGACAATTGATGCCAATAATGCCAAGGCTAGGCCACCTGTATTAATCAATGACAATTGATACCAATAATGTCAAGGTTAGGCCACCTGTATTAATCAATGACAATTGATACCAATATTGACAAGGTAAGGCCACCTGTATTAATCAATGGCAATTGATACCAATATTGACAAGGTAGGCCACCTGTATTAATCAATGACAATTGATGCCAATAATGCCAAGGTTAGGCCACCTGTATTAATCAATGACAATTGATACCAATATTGACAAGGTAAGGCCACCTGTATTAATCAATGACAATTGATACCAATATTGACAAGGTAGGCCACCTGTATTAATCAATGACAATTGATACCAATGATGGGTAAGGCCACCTGTATTAATCAATGACAATTGATGCCAATAATGCCAAGGTAAGGCTACCTGTATTAATCAATGACAATTGATACCAATATTGACAAGGTAAGGCCACCTGTATTAATCAATGACAATTGATGCCAATAATGCCAAGGTAAGGCCACCAGTATTAATCAATGACAATTGATACCAATAATGCCAAGGTAAGGCCACCTGTATTAATCAATGACAATTGATGCCAATAATGCCAAGGTAAGGCCACCTGTATAAATCAATGACAATTGATGCCAATAATGTCAAGGTTAGGTCACCTGTATTAATCAATGACAATTGATGCCAATAATGTCAAGGTTAGGCCACCTGTATTAATCAATGACAATTGATACCAATATTGACAAGGTAAGGCCACCTGTATTAATCAATGACAATTGATACCAATATTGACAAGGTAAGGCCACCTGTATTAATCAATGACAATTGATACCAATATTGACAAGGTTAGGCCACCTGTATTAATCAATGACAATTGATGCCAATAATGCCAAGGTTAGGTCACCTGTATTAATCAATGACAATTGATACCAATATTGACAAGGTAAGGCCACCTGTATTAATCAATGACAATTGATGCCAATAATGCCAAGGTAAGGCCACCTGTATTAATCAATGACAATTGATGCCAATAATGCCAAGGTTAGGCCACCTGTATTAATCAATGACAATTGATACCAATATTGACAAGGTAAGGCCACCTGTATCAATCAATGACAATTGATACCAATAATGCCAAGGTAAGGCCACCTGTATTAATCAATGACAATTGATACCAATATTGACAAGGTTAGGCCACCTGTATTAATCAATGACAATTGATGCCAATATTGCCAAGGTTAGGCCACCTGTATCAATCAATTACAATTGATACCAATATTGCCAAGGTTAGGCCACCTGTATTAATCAATGACAATTGATACCAATAATGCCAAGGTTAGGCCACCTGTATTAATCAATGACAATTGATGCCAATAATGCCAAGGTAAGGCCACCTGTATCAATCAATGACAATTGATACCAATAATGCCAAGGTAAGGCCACCTGTATTAATCAATGACAATTGATACCAATATTGCCAAGGTTAGGCCACCTGTATTAATCAATGACAATTGATACCAATATTGACAAGGTAAGGCCACCTGTATCAATCAATGACAATTGATGCCAATAATGCGAAGGTAAGGTCACCTGTATTAATCAATGACAATTGATGCCAATAATGCGAAGGTAAGGCCACCTGTATTAATCAATGACAATTGATACCAATATTGACAAGGTAAGGCCACCTGTATTAATCAATGACAATTGATACCAATAATGCCAAGGTTAGGCCACCGGTATTAATCAATGACAATTGATGCCAATAATGCCAAGGTTAGGTCACCTGTATTAATCAATGACAATTGATACCAATAATGCCAAGGTAAGGCCACCTGTATTAATCAATGACAATTGATACCAATATTGCCAAGGTTAGGCCACCTGTATTAATCAATGACAATTGATACCAATATTGACAAGGTAAGGCCACCTGTATCAATCAATGACAATTGATGCCAATAATGCGAAGGTAAGGTCACCTGTATTAATCAATGACAATTGATGCCAATAATGCGAAGGTAAGGCCACCTGTATTAATCAATGACAATTGATACCAATATTGACAAGGTAAGGCCACCTGTATTAATCAATGACAATTGATACCAATAATGCCAAGGTTAGGCCACCGGTATTAATCAATGACAATTGATGCCAATAATGCCAAGGATAGGTCACCTGTATTAATCAATGACAATTGATGCCAATAATGCCAAGGATAGGTCACCTGTATTAATCAATGACAATTGATACCAATATTGACAAGGTAAGGCCACCTGTATTAATCAATGACAATTGATGCCAATAATGCCAAGGTTAGGTCACCTGTATTAATCAATGACAATTGATGCCAATAATGCCAAGGTAAGGCCACCAGTATTAATCAATGACAATGTATACCAATAATGCCAAGGATAGGCCACCAGTATTAATCAATGACAATTGATGCCAATAATGTCAAGGTAAGGCCACCTGTATCAATAAATGACAATTGATGCCAATAATGTCAAGGTAAGGCCACCTGTATCAATAAATGACAATTGATGCCAATAATGTCAAGGTTAGGCAACCTGTATTAATCAATGACAATTGATACCAATAATGCCAAGGTAAGGCCACCTGTATTAATCAATGACAATTGATACCAATATTGACAAGGTAAGGCCACCTGTCTTAATCAATGACAATTGATACCAATAATGCCAAGGTTAGGTCACCTGATCAATCAATGACAATTGATACCAATAATGCCAAGGTTAGGTCACCTGATCAATCAATGACAATTGATACCAATAATGCCAAGGTTAGGCCACCTGTATTAATCAATGACAATTGATACCAATAATGTCAAGGTAAGGCAACCTGTATTAATCAATGACAATGTATACCAATAATGCCAAGGTTAGGTCACCTGATCAATCAATGACAATTGATACCAATAATGCCAAGGTTAGGTCACCAGTATTAATCAATGACAATTGATGCCAATAATGCCAAGGTAAGGCCACCAGTATTAATCAATGACAATTGATACCAATAATGTCAAGGTTAGGCCACCAGTATTAATCAATGACAATTGATGCCAATAATGCCAAGGTAAGGCCACCTGTATTAATCAATGACAATTGATACCAATAATGCCAAGGTTAGGTCACCTGTATTAATCAATGACAATTGATACCAATAATGTCAAGGTTAGGCCACCAGTATTAATCAATGACAATTGATGCCAATAATGCCAAGGTAAGGCCACCTGTATTAATCAATGACAATTGATACCAATAATGCCAAGGTTAGGTCACCTGTATTAATCAATGACAATTGATACCAATAATGTCAAGGTTAGGCCACCAGTATTAATCAATGACAATTGATGCCAATATTGACAAGGTAAGGCCACCTGTATCAATCAATGACAATTGATACCAATAATGCCAAGGTAAGGCCACCTGTATTAATCAATGACAATTGATGCCAATAATGTCAAGGTAAGGCAACCTGTATTAATCAATGACAATGTATACCAATAATGCCAAGGTTAGGTCACCTGATCAATCAATGACAATTGATACCAATAATGCCAAGGTTAGGCCACCTGTATAAATCAATGACAATTGATGCCAATAATGTCAAGGTTAGGTCACCTGTATTAATCAATGACAATTGATGCCAATAATGTCAAGGTTAGGCCACCTGTATAAATCAATGACAATTGATACCAATAATGCCAAGGTAAGGCCACCTGTATTAATCAATGACAATTGATGCCAATAATGTCAAGGTAAGGCAACCTGTATTAATCAATGACAATGTATACCAATAATGCCAAGGTTAGGTCACCTGATCAATCAATGACAATTGATACCAATAATGCCAAGGTTAGGTCACCAGTATTAATCAATGACAATTGATGCCAATAATGCCAAGGTAAGGCCACCAGTATTAATCAATGACAATTGATGCCAATAATGCCAAGGTAAGGCCACCTGTATTAATGACAATTGATACCAATGATGGGTAAGGCCACCTGTATCAATCAATGACAATTGATGCCAATAATGCCAAGGTAAGGCCACCTGTATCAATCAATGACAATTGATACCAATATTGACAAGGTAAGGCCACCAGTATTAATCAATGACAATTGATACCAATAATGTCAAGGTTAGGCCACCAGTATTAATCAATGACAATTGATGCCAATAATGCCAAGGTAAGGCCACCTGTATTAATCAATGACAATTGATACCAATAATGCCAAGGTTAGGCCACCTGTATTAATGACAATTGATACCAATGATGGGTAAGGCCACCTGTATCAATCAATGACAATTGATGCCAATAATGCCAAGGTAAGGCCACCTGTATCAATCAATGACAATTGATACCAATGATGGGTAAGGCCACCTGTATCAATCAATGACAATTGATGCCAATAATGCCAAGGTAAGGCCACCTGTATCAATCAATGACAATTGATACCAATAATGCCAAGGTTAGGCCACCAGTATTAATGACAATTGATACCAATAATGCCAAGGTTAGGTCACCTGATCAATCAAAGATAAGTTATTGATCTGGGGTCACATTAATACACAATGATGGTTGTTGATGCTGTAAAACCCAAAGGAGCATGATGCTAACAGACTATCAATCTTATAAAATCACCATAATAGAAGATGTCAACAGAACAATTTGGATGTTAAGAAGTCATTAATAATCATAACATTCTAATAGAATTCCAGCAGAACGAAACATTGTCAACAGATGATTGGTCCTATTTATGTACTGGGGATAATATTTTAAATTAGGACTAAGATGATACGATAATTCTAGTGAATTGTTAGAAGCTCTAAGATGGTGCTAAACAAACACGATACAAACATACAAAGACACGGGTGGTCAGATGGTGCAGTGGATATAGTCAACCACATTAAAGACACAGGTGGTCGGATGGTACAGTGGATAGCCAACAACATTAAAGACACGGAAAGACACGGGTGGTCAGATGGTGCAGTGGATAGCCAGGGTTCCATAACTTGGTCAGACATGAAAAGGTACCTAGCCACCTAACTGCAGACCATGTTAGTTTTCTCTGAGTTCTCGTGTTTCTTCCCACTAACATCCTTGCAAACAAGACTGATGAATATAAATTGATTAATTTGTTTCATAATTGTTGTAAAATAAATTAAGTTTAAAACAATATTACATACATATCTGTAGTTTGTCTGCTTACACACCATCTATGCTTGACCTAATATTGGTAATAATGATAGACAATGGCGGAGATGATGCTCAGACAATACATGATGTCTGATCAGATCCTGGAGGACAGAAACAGACCATTGATGATGATGATGCTGTTGGAAACCTTAGATGATGTATCAGAGCAGTACTGACCACAGTACTGACCACAACCACAAGTCTGTGATTACTCCGGGAAGGCTGGGGGGGGGGGGGATCCTCTGGCTTCTTACTCAACCATAAAACATGGCTTGTCCTTAAGTGACCATTGTTGTTTAACAAACAAACAACCAAAGCTAAGCTCAAAGCAATCTTTATGCCAATAAAGCCTAGACTCCACTAACAGACAATTAAAGGGGCAATTAAGCCAAGTAAAACTGTTTACTTTTTTTATGGTATTGCCAAATGTTATATAAAATTAAATTGTAGTTTCGTAATCCTTGTGAACTATTCGTACCAATATTTTGACAAGACTTGATGTTTTCCATGTGTTCATTAATAATAAGGAAATCTTTAATCTTCCAACCCATGCAAATGAGACATATGTTAACAAACATCTCTGAGCACTTTGACCCCACGGAGCATGCATGTTTTCAGGTTAACAAATTTTCCTTCAGAGGGTCCCTGTGTATGCGAGCTTTCAATAATATCTGCTTTTGGCTAGTTTGATGTATATGCTAACACAATTTCTCATGAGATCTAATGATAATCAAATATATCTTAATTATTGGCAACATATTTCTTTAATCTAACATACCTTGAAAGAAGTTTGTATGAAATCAAACTCCTCGTGTCCTTGCGTCCAATTGTTTACAACACATACATGTGGCCGCACCAGGTGGCGTGGTTATTTCGTGCTATATTTTGATGTACTATATATTTGGCGTGGCTTTCCCAATAATTAAACTGACCACATCGGACATCGGCTACATGGTATCTAGTTATCAAGTACAGATTCCTTTGTCTGAATATAGGTATTTTTCATTCAAGTTGATTTTAAAAAACATGGTTTCACTAAATTGCCTCTTTAATGATAATGCTTAATTAGGACCATTCAGGATTCAAAACAGGAGATAGTTGAAACTGCATGATTTACCTGTACAGTTCAGTAAATTAAGATAACCATTAAAAAGTTGCTGGTAAAAAATGCATCAAAGCTAAATTTTATATGTTGATTTCCTTTCATATGCCTTACAGGTTTTCTCATACCTGGATTTTAAATCGGATTATGTGTAAAACATTTGTGTATTTACACCTTGTTAGCAATGCTGAACAGGTTACTGTACTAGGGAGTCGTACTGTTGAAATGATGTTGATCACGTCTTATGGGTGAAAGGTTCCGATAGACTGCTATTGTTGTTGTAATTGTTAAACATCGGCAATGTGATGTTGCGGTGATTAACAGATGTTGTGTTGGGTTGACAGAAAATACAATATAATCTATACAATCTTGTACTTACCGTCTGTGTGTATTGATCAGCTATTTTATGACAGGTTTATATTTAGTTTTTGTTTTATGAGAAATCGTTTCCTGTTAAAAAGACACATTAATTGGGATTTTGCAAATCAATCACTTTTTCATATAAATATCTTCGATGTTCTTTGTCCATTAGCACATTTTCAAACAAATTAGAATAAAAAAGAAGTGAACTTTTTAGACAGATTATGTGTGTACTGCAAACAAGCAAGTTAAATGTTTTGATTGAAAAAAAATTAAAAACAGATGAAGCATATTAAAGAAAAATGTGATAACACCTTTATGTTTTTTCACATGTGTAAGTTGGGTACTTTCCTGCCCCCAGTAATGTACAATGTACTACACAATCTTCTTCCGCCATATATCGTTGTCAGCCACTGAAATGTCCAATGATCGAGGGATCTCCATCCACTTTTCCAGTGAGCGAGAATTAAGTGTACTTTGCTCAATTCAACTTTCCCTTTTTTATACGGTATCGCAGATGTGAAAAAATCTGGAGCTGTTCTAGAATTTTACTTGAACTGTTCTAGAACAAATTTTCTAGAACTGTACTAGAAAGGTTCTAGATAGGTCCTAGAACAAGACTTGGACTGTTCTAGAACGTTAAGTGAGACAATTTTCTAGAACTAAATATTCTAGAACACATTGTTCTAATTCTGTTCTAGAACCTTTCGTTCTAGAAATGTTCTAGAACTTACACAATCATGGATTGGTAATTCATATTCCAGAAAACAATATTTACAGGAGTAACATCAGGACTGTCTACTCATTCACCCCTAAAGATAAAGGGAGTTTTGTTCATTATGAAATTTCAGGAGTAAATGAGCTAAGACACATAGATGCCCTGAGCATTGAAGAATTTAGATGTACAAATTGTTTACATTTAATTTAATGATTTCTTTGTGGTATTCACTCTTACCAACTGCCAACTGTGTGACAAGGTTCTGTTTCCTTTTTTAGGTCATCTGACCCTTAGACATGCTGTTTCTTTCCCGCCTTTACTGAAGACAATCCAAGGTAAAGAATTTTGATTGCTCCATAGAAAACCTGATTGATGGTTACAAGCCAAGTGGACCACAGATTTACAGCTCAGGTAGCTAACAGAGCGTTTATTGAACTTTCTCACAAAAACTAAGGGCCAATTAAGATTTTCATTCTATCTCAATACCATATAATGTCATATCCCCCAACATATCTCACAGTGTTGATCCAGTTTTGATGAAATCGTCTGGGGCATCTCGTGGAGGATTTACACAAAGATGCCAGATTGGTTGAAGTCAGTAGTTGTATAGGATTTGTGCTTATAAGCCATGTTCTTGAAGCTTAATACAACTGTGTCGCGCTTAGGATGAGTATTTCTCCTGGTCAAGGTCAAGGTTAAAGATGAGACTGTCAAATCTGACGTTATTTCGAAATTGCTTAACTCGAAGAACCTTTTTAATTTGAGATATTTCCTTGTTCCTTGTCAGACTTTACAGTTATTCATTCAAATTCACAATTTTTCCCGATATTTAGATAACTTAAGTTTTCCGGCGGTCCTGCTGACTTGGAGGTAAAGAGGTTTGACTAATTTGATTTGAAGATTATATATACATATATAATAATACACTAGCTGTTCTGATATAGTTTGTTATGCTTAATAATTTTAAGGATGGATTTTGCAATCTTAAATCAAAGTTCAATGTTAACAAACAGGCCAGGGCTTTATCAGGGGTTTTGGGAATCAGACTCAGAGATCAAATTGGGAAAAAGTGATCATAACAGCTATTTGGGAAATGTTGACAAACACTATTATAATAACTAAATACATTATTTCTTTTCTAAATTATTATTTAAAGCACTGTCAGTAGTCATGACATTTACAGCCCATCGTTCTTGTTTCTTATTAACCTTAGTGTGACAAAAAGCTCCCCAAGCATATAAAACCACAGTTGTTTGAGTTTCTGTCAGTATATAAAAAAATGTAGCCGTGGCCCATTACAGAATTTTTGTAATGGGAGGCCAGGGCTTTATCAGGGGTTTTGGGAATCGGACTCAGAGATCAAATTGGGAAAAAGTGATCATAACAGCTATTTGGGAAATGTTGACAAACACTATTATAATAACTAAATACATTATTTCTTTTCTAAATTATTATTTAAAGCACTGTCAGTAGTCATGACATTTACAGCCCATCGTTCTTGTTTCTTATTAACCTTAGTGTGACAAAAAGCTCCCCAAGCATATAAAACCACAGTTGTTTGAGTTTCTGTCAGTATATAAAAAAATGTAGCCGTGGCCCATTACAGAATTTTTGTAATGGGAGGCTTATTTCACACATATATATTTATTATTTACTGACAGAAACTCAAGCAACTGTGGTCACACCCTGCCTAGCACTACAGGGTTGGGAGAGGTAACTAGTTTGTTTGCTCTCTGGTATCCACTGGCTTCTACACAAGAGATTTGGCTAGACAAGAGGGTCTTTACTGGTCAGAGGGGTCAAATAAAATTAAAATGAATGACCTTGAACTACTCTCAAGTTCACAGGGGTCAGATATTTTAATATCATAACCAACTAAAATTATATATAGTCAGATGACTGTAAGGCCTGTTGGGCCTCTTGTTCTAGTAAAGGGTCATAACTGTTATGTTCATAATAGTCCTATATGTGGACATAGAATCACTTCAAAACTTAATGTTAACATGAGGATGGTCCAATAAAAGTAACATCACAAAATTTGCATAAACCATGGTTAACTCCGCCCAATTGTGTCTCAAAGCAGATAATTTGCATAGCTCCACTCACATATTTGATGATAACTCTAGTTTGCCGAACAATGATTATCGAGTGAATGTCAGTGTAAACTGTTCTATGATGTCAAGATAACTAATGCAAGCTTTAAACAACAGATAGTTTGGCGATCACATAAATGTAAGCTATGATGCAGGTTTTGTTGCAGCTCACTATTTATTGATAGGAATCTATAATAGGGACATGCCTACCTTTGTTGTTTTGACAATATCTGTTTATAGTGTAACACAAGTCAGGAATTCCACTGACAGTCATCATCAAAAGGCAGCCATACACAAACACAAATAATTAAAATGATAAATGAAAAAAAAATGTCCTTTTATCATGCAGCTTTGAATTATAAAGTATTTCCAGCAAATTTACATTTTTGACATCAATAAATTACTAGGTAAAAACCTTCATCAACAGATTTCATTTCGATCATGCCAGAAATAAGTAGATAAAGGTTTCGTGATTCCATTGTGTAAATGTCACCGGTTTCTAAATTCTACCCTCTCAGTCCCTCTGTGTTTATATTGTAGACAGAAAACTGAACTGATTTGTATTCTAACTTCAAAAGATGTTGGTGTTTATAACGTCACGGTAGTGTAATAATCCTATAAAATTTTCAGTCTTAATGCCCAAATAACGGTGTGGGTTTGATCGGGGGATGTACAGACGTGACACTGATATCACACTAGTTGTTATTGAATCCTACGAATTCTATGTACACGACAAATCATCATTGAACTGCCCAAAGTATAGCCTTGTTTGGTGGACCTGTCAATAAGTGTAATTTGATTATTAACAAGAGTTAGATGCATCATTAATGACTTTTTAATAGGTTAACATGACTTAATTTATAAAATCATAGCAATTTACTAGGGTATATGAGGGTATTTGGCCAACAGATATTAAAAAACGCCCCTTTAATCAAATTAAGATTATTGCGATATGACGTGTATTTAAAAATTTCGGTATTGACCAAGATGTAGCCCAAGTTACCACTAAGAGGCCTGGCTGGTATCAATTACACGCGACAGCTGTGGGACTAGAATAGAAGATGAGGACTTTCAGGTAATAAATACTTACTCAGTCATGTTTTCTTAATCATAATTGTTATGTGTACTAATTTGATATACATGTGAAAGTTAAAACATGAAATTATTCTCTGTAATAACTTTGGACATATACAAGATCCGGTTCCAAATTTAAGTACATGTAATATTAATTTGATTGATGCAAATCCCATTTTGAATTGAATTTGTAATGATGTAATATTTTAAACATTGGAAACACTATTGCTTTATTGATTTGGAGAATCTGCGCTTTTCTATTGGACAGCTTTGGACAGGTTGCTGGTGGGTCAGAAATTAGCTCCCTCGTCGGAGCTTGTGACAGCGTCAGTTTAACCGGAGCAGTATTGAGGACAATACCGGGGACCTGATGTCGTACATCACTACCAACGACGTAAATACTCCTTCACAGTTAAACTGAGATACACATCTGATCAGTCATATTGATACAGTCTATTGGATTTTAACACATAGCTGTGACGCTCCAGACCAGCAGTTGGTATTCTCCATGTCGAACCTGTATAGGATAAAAGTTGTAAAGTTCAGAGCAAGCTGGTTGTGTTTTAATCAGTTCTCATCATTGGATGTACATGTTATTAGCTGTGACAATTAACTGGCTTTGTGTCTGTAAAATTGCGTAAGTAGTAGAAACAACGATAGTACCTTTAGAAAGAAAGTTTTTCTAGAACATGTATCTGATAGGAGACAGACTGCTTAAACACTTTGCAATACTGTGTTTTCCTAAATGTTGAAGCCAGTGTTTATGATTTGGAAAGTTAATTTCAGTGAAATAATAATTCAAATTCTTTATGCCCGATATTTGAGAAAAAATGGATGTAAAAAAAAACAGTAATAATATTACTGAGTATTCTGTAGAAAATTTCCTGCAGTTGTATTATATTGCGATTCTGGTATACAGGTCACACAGACAGTTTTCAACATTTAGAGACATTGAGTTGTAAGCAGTATAATACTTAAAGTACATCAAATGATGACTGACAGCTGACATCTAATGGGGTTATACTGAGGACTGACAGCAGTGGGAGATATCTAGTGGGATCATACCGAGGACTGACAGCAGTGGGAGACATCTAATGGGATTATACCGAGGACTGACGGCGGTGGGAGACATCTAATGGGATTATACCGAGGACTGATGGCAGTGGGAGACATCTAATGGGGTCATACTGAGGACTGACAGCAGTGGGAGACATCTAATGGGGTTATACCGAGGACTGACAGCAGTGGGAGACATCTAATGGGGTTATACTGAGGACTGACAGCAGTTGGAGACATCTAGTGGGATCATACTGAGGACTGACAGCAGTGGGAGACATCTAATGGGATCATACCGAGGACTGACAGCAGTGGAAGACATCTAATGGGGTTATACTGAGGACTGACAGCAGTGGGAGACATCTAGTGGGGTCATACTGAGGACTGACGGCAGTGGGAGACATCTAATGGAGTCATACTGAGGACTGACGGCAGTGGGAGATATCTAGTGGGATTATACTGAGGACTGACAGCAGTGGGAGACATCTTATGGGATTATACTGAGGACTGACAGCAGTGGGAGACATCTAGTGGGATCATACCGAGGACTGACAGCAGTGGGAGACATCTAATGGGGTTATACTGAGGACTGACAGCAGTGGGAGACATCTAGTGGGATCATACTGAGGACTGACGGCAGTGGGAGACATCTAATGGAGTCATACTGAGGACTGACGGTAGTGGGAGATATCTAGTGGGATTATACTGAGGACTGACAGCAGTGGGAGACATCTTATGGGATTATACTGAGGACTGACAGCAGTGGGAGACATCTAGTGGGATCATACCGAGGACTGACAGCAGTGGGAGACATCTAATGGGGTTATACTGAGGACTGACAGCAGTGGGAGACATCTAGTGGGATCATACTGAGGACTGACAGCAGTGGGAGATATCTAATGGGATTATACTGAGGACTGACAGCAGTGGGAGACATCTAGTGGGATCATACCGAGGACTGACAGCAGTGGGAGACATCTAATGGGGTTATACTGAGGACTGACAGCAGTGGGAGACATCTAGTGGGATCATACTGAGGACTGACAGCAGTGGGAGACATCTAGTGGGATCATACTGAGGACTGACGGCAGTGGGAGACATCTAATGGAGTCATACTGAGGACTGAAGGCAGTGGGAGATATCTAGTGGGATTATACTGAGGACTGACAGCAGTGGGAGACATCTTATGGGATTATACTGAGGACTGACAGCAGTGGGAGACATCTAGTGGGATCATACCGAGGACTGACAGCAGTGGGAGACATTTAATGGGGTTATACTGAGGACTGACAGCAGTGGGAGACATCTAGTGGGATCATACTGAGGACTGACAGCAGTGGGAGATATCTAATGGGATTATACTGAGGACTGACAGCAGTGGGAGACATCTAGTGGGATCATACCGAGGACTGACAGCAGTGGGAGACATCTAATGGGGTTATACTGAGGACTGACAGCAGTGGGAGACATCTAATGGGATTATACTGAGGACTGACAGCAGTGGGAGATGTCTAGTGGGATCATACTGAGGACTGACAGCAGTTGGAGACATCTAGTGGGATCATACTGAGGACTGACAGCAGTGGGAGACATCTAGTGGGATCATACTGAGGACTGACAGCAGTGGGAGACATCTAGTGGGATCATACTGAGGACTGACAGCAGTGGGAGACATCTAATGGGATCATACTGAGGACTGACAGCAGTGGGAGACATCTAATGGGATTATACTGAGGACTGACAGCAGTGGGAGATGTCTAGTGGGATCATACTGAGGACTGACACCAGTTGGAGACATCTAGTGGGATCATACTGAGGACTGACAGCAGTGGAAGACATCTAGTGGGATCATACTGATGACTGACAGCAGTAAAAACCTCCAAATTCAGGACTTTTAAAAAAAAGTCAATATTTCACACAAAATATGAAAGCTAGAGCAGACAAACTTGGATTATAGGTTTATTGTGGGTCATCATCATGTGAAAAATGCATATAATAATGTCAAAGTGGGGCAGGCGATGCATATAATTGCGCGTAATTCTTGTATTATTATTTCCTCACATTTATCACCAAATGTCTTGATAAGCCCCTTCTCCTCCCTTTAAAGAGGTTTACTTTAGATTTTAGAGTCTGAGTATTGATAAGCCCCTTCTCCTCCCTTTAAAGAGGTTTACTTTAGATTTTAGAGTCTGAGTATTGGGAGACTGTTACATTAGTCATTATCATTCTTAATTCTCATTAAACATGTAACAGGTCGTGCCTTTGAAATTGTAATTACCCAAGGTTAAGTGAAAACATTACAACAACTGTATCAGTTTTTGGTATAACAATAACTTCAAGCAAAACAATAAAACTGTAATTAGAGGTGTGTACAGTAACAATGATTAGATAGGCTATAATAAAAATGTGCTGCTTTATGTGACTAGTTTACCAGTGAGGTGATCAATGAAACCTGTTTCTGAATTCACTGCTGTCCCTCCATACAATTTACTAAAACATTCACACACACCATTTCTGTGAGGTTGACATATTTTTCAGTGGTAAAAGTCTAGGAAAAGAATGGTTTTATTCTGAGAATAGATGAATCCTTTTTCATGTTTGTCGTAAATATAGTTTTGTCATCAGAAAAGATAAAATTTGTGTGATATGTTGTTATCCTATGACCCCGGGTGTTGAGCAAGTGTTTCTATGTTTTGTGTTCGTTGATGACTGTGTATTGATTTAAGATATATATGACTTTACCAGATTGTCCGTCAACGTAACTGTCAATTTCGATTTGGTTATGGGATGCATGTTGCTGAGGCCAGCGGAACACTAGGACACAGAAGGCGGGAGTATTGTCACACAGCCTGCATTCTGCCATGCTACAAGTGGCTGTGCCATTTGGGGCCCTGCTCATCTGGCTTCTGTGGCTGCCTACAGTTAATGGCAGATTATGTGATTTTAATTCGGATGATTGTCAGTGGAAAATACAAACAAATGATCCTCACAACACAGGAACGAGGTCTAGATTGAAGGAATTTGTTATAAGTACACGACAAGAAGTGGAAAAGTTTGGTGTCAATGGATCTATTCTGGATATTAACCCATTAATCCCAAAAGGTAAAGTCAACTTTTATTTTTTTCAGGGCATAAGAACTTTTCAGTCAAAGTAAAGGTATTTAGTTAGTGTATTTATTATTGCTGAGTAAAAACCAGGTAAGTGATTATATATATATATAAGAACTGGAATTTTTGGTACTTTTTTTTTTAATTGCCTTTTGGTTTATTTTTTTTAATGTTCTATTGACCACCAGGGTTATTTAAGGAAGTGCCAGGTTTTGGAGTTGGAGGAAAGCCGGAGAAAAACAAATGACCTACGGTCAGTACCTGGCAACTCTCTCACTTCTGTTTGAACTCGCAACCTAGAGACGGAGGGCTAGTGGTAGAATGTCAGGCACCTTAACCACTCAGCCACCACGGCCCATGATTCTCTCTTCGCCACCACGGCCCATGATTCTCTCTTTACCACCATGGCCCCATGGTTACTATTATGATCAGTTGTGATACACTATACTGTTTTGCATCGACCCTGAAAATTCTTTGTACCAATGTCAAAAGTTTTAACTACATATTTGAAACTTTTTCCTGGCATGGCTTAACTCTAAAGCTTTAATAGATTACAGTAAAACCTCGTTATATATCGCCACTTTCTGTTCTCCGTGATTTTGGCAATATAACAAGTTTTGCGGTATATCGGATTCACCGTTCAAACCCTATAACTAGTGTTTTGATAACAACTGTAGACTTGAAGATCAAAATTAACATCAGAAAATTTTGTCAAAAAACTTTCATTCATTTAAGCAATGAACTGCTTTCAGTTGACATTCATTGGCTATATGAATGCCAACTGATCAAAGGCAAATTCAATTCAGCACGCTAGCACTTCATGTTGGATTTGCCTTTGTCCAGTTGTCATTCATATTGCCTATGAATGCCAACTAAAAGCAGTTCAATACTTATATTTACCATTTTAAAAATCCGTTCATCTCATAAAACAATCAATAACACATTTTATGTCTCAGCATTTAGCTCATATAATGTATTTGTTGCATATGCTTGTTCAATAAAAAGAACAGCCATCGCCCGGGGACGGTCAATAGTATCCAACGTAACAATTATGAGGCCATAATGATGATGACCCTCTGGGCTACCTCTGATAGGTCAATAAAAGTGCCCTGGCTCATATACTGATCAGCTGTGATGCAAATTAAATAAAAAAAGACATCAAGGGGAAGTAACTCAAAATGCAAAAAACCTCAGCACAGTGGAACTGGGATCTTTAAATAATGTTATTTTCTTCATAATCGTATAAACATTGATGTTAGGGTGCATGCCTATTTTTAGAAGTTATACATCAAGGTGTCTCTCTAAAATAAAAAAAATATATTTTCTTTGATTCAGAAGGTGCATGTGTGTTACTCATGAACCCTGCTAGGAAGAATGAATCTAATGAACATGCACATGTTTTTAGAAACATGAACGTTATGAGGTTAATATATCACAGTTCAGAAAATAAATGCTCAGTTTGAAATGTGACTGGCACCTTAAACCACTATAGAACTTTCGTTACTTTTGATGTTGAAAACATTTATCCTAGGTTATGAGTTGTAGTAGAAACACTTGTCTTGGTAAAACAGGTAGCTTTGAACCCATGCATGACCTCCCTCATAAAGATTATTATTTGAACCATGAACTCTTCGGTAATAAACATAATTGGAATATGAAGTCCCTGGTAAAAACTATTATTATAACTATGAAATCACTGGTAAAAACTATTATTGGAACGATGATGAACATCCAACGGTACCTATACATGTACTACTTTGTATTAAAATCATGAAGTCCTTGGTACAGTGTATTCCTCTTCATATCATGTTGCATTTTCAGACAAAAACATGGTATTACAGTCATCTTCGAAAATAACAAATTTGGAAACAACAAAAAATTGTATGTGATATTAAGGACGCTCGATCCTACGTAATTACACTAGTTTTGATTCTCGTTTTGTGGTGACGTAGCTTCCTATTTGTGTACCTGGTATTTGAAAACGGGGTATCAAATTCGTTCTACACAGTGATATGTCTTGATGTCAACAATGGCGAGATGAGAGGGAACGGTTTTCAATAGATATACACTATATCGACACATGATGGTCGGACACTGACAGTGACGGCAACAGTATAGAAACAGAATCAGAAGGTAGTACCGGTACAACTGGCCATGTTTTCTCAAACTGGAAAAGTAGCATAAAAAGCTTGTCTGTGATATTTTGATTCAATTTTTTACTTGTGCTTTATGTAACTATATGGTTTGTAAATAATTTGACTGTGAATACTGAAAGGACTATGTATGGTTTTGCCTGTTTTTGGCCCCCAAATCCATCAAATTTTAAATTTCATTATTGAACACTCAAATAATATTATTTCAAGTATAGATTACATCCCTCATGCAATTGTAATAACATTTATTTGTTATTTGTGCTATGGTTGCCATGGTAACCATCCGAAATATGCATAAATTATGCAAATGTAAATATTTGGTCTATTTTGGTCAATTTTTACATAGATTTTCACACAGCAACCATAGAGCGCATTCTTGAACAAAGTTTATATTTCTCCTAAAGATGTGGTATAAGTGCCCACATATTCTCATTTGATATTAAGTTTGTTCAAGAATGCGCTCAATAGTTTCTAATAGAAAAACTATCCAAAAAGTGGCCAAAATTGACTAAATGGTCAAATTTCCCTAATTTATGCATATTTGAGATGGTTTCCATGACAACCAGAGTTGAAACAACAAATAATTATTGTTTCAGTTTTATCAGGGATGTACTCCATATTTGCAATACATTAATTTGAGAGTTCAATAATCTACTTCAAAATTTGATAATTTGGGGGCCAAAAAAGGCCAAAACCATATATAGTCCTTTGTCCACTAAATATAAAAAAATAACACACTTTGTAAAAATCGTTTTGTCCATTTTTCCACAAATAAAATATTTTTGAGGTAGCAATTGATTTCTTTTTTTATTTGATGGTATGTTTGTGATTTTCAACAACATTCACAAGAAAAATTAGAAAAAAAAACATTAAATTTTGAGAAAAATCATTTTTTGGGTGTTTTTCTACCAAAAATGAAACAAGTCATAGGAATGCTTAGATTTTCACAAAATCATCTCTACCTGGTAGCATAATCAAAATATGAAAGTTTTAAGGAATTCTAGTGGTTAATTGCGAAAGGATCGAGCCTCCTTAAGAGAAACATGTTTCTTCCATTAAATCTAGAGCATTTCCAATCTCAATAACTAAAAAGCTATTCAATGTACATGTACATATGAAAGATGTTCAATCTATAGATAACATTATTTCATTAAAAAATCTTTTCTTTTTTATCCTTTAAATTTATGTTATGCAATATTTTAAACAAGTTGTATCTAAAGTCAATGTAAATGACATCATTTTCTGGATATTTCATGTGATTAATAAAAACACACCATGGTATTAAGAGGAATTCAACTCAAAATATATGATATTAACCAAATGAAATTATATAGATTTTATTGAGGGAATAATTATGTTTGGGAAAACATGATATAAAGAGGAACATGACATTAAAAGGAGTGATATTAAGTGGAATCTACTGTATAATTATTATATAACCCTTAACTCTCTGGTATCGGTAATTCCCAGATAATATTATTAGGCAATATAAGAACAATGAACAGTTACAATATGTGCATGGACAGACCAAGGTTTGAACCTAGTGTAGATTCCTTTCTTTCCCAGTCTAAAAGTTTCCCGGGGAAAAATCAGCTAGCTAGGTCTTTCCTGGGGGGAATATTCAGCTGATACTTTCCCTCCCTAGTTAATCCCCCCCCCCAGGAAGAAATTGCCTAGTGGATTCTCCCCCCCCCCCCCCCCCCCCCCCCCATGAATATTAGAAACATGAATTAAATGCAATTATCATCATCCTAACTTACTCCTGATAATACATAAGTAAATAATTTTCACCACCAGGATATAATACAATGCACCCTGAACACCATCTCCCCACATAGAAGTCATGTATAACAATGTCCTCCGATGGAGACTGTCACTACCTGGGGTACATGGAATTTTGCCATAACTTTCATGCTTTTAGCTTCCACTTCCAAACCGTCAAGAGTAACCTCCCCTTAATGTATATTAACTTTGTTGTGACTATATATATGACACAATTAGGTACTATCAATGACTAAGTGGCTTAAATTAGTTGGAGAGTTTAATCAACAACAGTATAATAATTGAAAGTTCAGGGTTTAAAGCCAGTAGAAATTATAAACTCTGATCACATGACGCTTTAAATGTAAAATTATTAAAGTCTAATCCAGAAAAAACTATTATAATGACGATCCAAGTTAGGTAGAGATTTTGCTTGTGATACTCGGAGATCATGTTCTTATGCAGTCACAATATTCTGGTAATGGGTTATACATAGCTTAATGTAATATGTCCCATTGTTTCACAAACACCATTTTGTCACAGGCAGTGAGCAATAGTCTGCAACGTTTAACATACACAGTGGAATCAGCAAGCAAAAGTGAATGAGAATTGTTGATAAAACAGTGATTATCGGCCAGCATCAGTGAGTGGGGAATTGTTGTCAAGACAGTGATTATTGGCCAGCAACAGTGAGTGGAGAATTGTTGTCAAGACAGTGATTATATCGGCCAGCATCAGTGAGTGGGGAATTGTTGTCAAGACAGTGATTATCGGCCAGCAACAGTGAGTGGAGAATTGTTGTCAAGACAGTGATTATCGGCCAGCAACAGTGAATGGAGAATTGTTGTCACAGCCAGTGATTATCGGCCAGCAACATTGAGTGGAGAATTGTTGTCACGGGAAGACGAAATCGGCCAGCAACAGTGAGTGGAGATTTGTTGTCATGGGAAGTTGAAATCGGCCAGCATCAGTGAGTGGAGAATTGTTGATACGGGCAGTGATTATCGGCCAGCAACAGTGAGTGGAGATTGTTGTCATGGGCATTGATCATCAGCCAGCATCAGTGAGTGGAGAATTGTTGTCATGGGTAGTGATTATCAGCCAGCAACAGTGAGTGGAGATTTGTTGTCACGGGCAGTGATTGCACCCTAAGTGCTACAGGCCGGGTGGAATAAAAACAACCAATCTGTATTATGTCTATGTGTGTTTGAATAAATGTACAAATAATTTGAAGACACTTTTTTGTTGGTTTTTCACACATTTAAAGGAAATCTTAAAAGTACATGTATCATATATTTTCATTGGCTGAAATCAACAGATGTGTTTTACCATATCAACCTATTAAGTTATTATGAAGGACAGAGTTAAATTGTGTATCCTGCAGTTACTTAGTAAGGTTATTTCAATCAAGAACATGTATACTTACAGGATGTAAATTAATGGAATATAAGTTTATGTATTGTACTTAATTAATACTTTATAAAATTCAATATTAAGTCTTAAATACCTGACTTATATAATTACTGCATGTGTCAAATGTACCAAACAGTGTAGTCTTATTTTGTCCAATCCGTTACTTGATTCTGACAGCCTGAAGATGTCTTCATGGGGTGTTTGACTCCAATGGTGCAATCAATTTATGTCACTCCCATGATGCAATCAATTTATGTTACTCCCATGATGCAACCAATTTATGTTACTCCCATGATGCAACCAATTTATGTTACTCCCATAATGCACTCAATTTATGTCACTCCCATGATGCAATCAATTTATGTTACTCCCATGATGCACTCAATTTATGTCACTCCCATGATGCACTCAATTTATGTTACTCTCATAATGCACTCAATTTATGTCACTCCCATGATGCACTCAATTTATGTCACTCCCATGATGCACTCAAATTATGTCACTCCCATGATGCACTCAAATTATGTCACTCCCATGATGCACTCAATTTATGTCACTCCCATGATGCACTCAATTTATGTCACTCCCATGATGCACTCAATTTATGTCACTCCCATGATGCACTCAATTTATGTCACTCCCATGATGCACTCAATTTATGTCACTCCCATGATGCACTCAATTTATGTCACTCCCATGATGCACTCAATTTATGTCACTCCCATGATGCAATCAATTTATGTCACTCCCATGATGCACTCAATTTATGTCACTCCCATGATGCAATCAATTTATGTTACTCCCATGATGCAATCAGTTTATGTAATCCACAGTTATAATCTGTCACAGCATTATCTTAGGTCTTATGTCCCAAAGGTCATTGCAAATTAAGCTCAGTTAATTAAAGTACATTTACTTCACTTATAGGGACATTATGATTGAATGGCATTACATTTGTATGTTAAACATAATGAAAGTGAGTATTGTCAAACATAACAAAAGCACTTGAATTGTCAAACATAACGAAAGTGAGAATTGACAAACATAACAAAAGTGAGTATTGTCAAACATAATAAAAGCACTTGAATTGTCAAACATAACGAAAGTGAGAATTGACAAACATAACAAAAGTGATTATTGTCAAACATAACGAAAGTGAGAATTGACAAACATAACAAAAGTGATTATTGTCAAACATAACAAAAGTGATTATTGTCAAACATAACGAAAGTGAGTATTGACAAATGTAACAAAAGTGATTATTGTCAAACATAACGAAAGTGAGTATTGTCAAACATAACAAAAGCACTTGAATTGTCAAACGTAACAAAAGTGAGTATTGTCAAACATAACAAAAGTGAGTATTGACAAACATAACAAAATTGAGAATTGACAAACATAACAAAAGTGATTATTGTCAAACATAACGAAAGTGATTATTGTCAATCATAACGAAAGTGAGAATTGTCAAACGTAACAAAAGTGAGTATTGTCAAACATAACAAAAGTGAGTATTGACAAACATAACGAAAGTGAGAATTGACAAGCATAACAAAAGTGAGTATTGACAAACATAACAAAAGTGAGTATTGACAAACATAACAAAAGTGATTATTGTCAAACGTAACAAAAGTGATTATTGTCAAACATAACAAAAGCACTTGAATTGTCAAACGTAACAAAAGTGAGTATTGTCAAACAAAACAAAAGTGAGTATTGTCAAACATAACAAAAGTGATTATTGTCAAACATAACAAAAGTGAGTATTGTCAAACATAACAAAAGCACTTGAATTGTCAAACGTAACAAAAGTGAGTATTGTCAAACATAACAAAAGTGAGTATTGACAAACATAACGAAAGTGAGTATTGACAAAAATAACAAAAGTGATTATTGTCAAACGTAACAAAAGTGATTATTGTCAAACATAACAAAAGCACTTGAATTGTCAAACGTAACAAAAGTGATTATTGTCAAACATAACGAAAGTGATTATTATCAAACATAACAAAAGTGAGAATTGACAAACATAACAAAAGTGATTATTGTCAAACATAACAAAAGTGAGAATTGACAAACATAACAAAAGTGATTATTGTCAAACATAACGAAAGTGAGAATTGACAAACATAACAAAAGTGATTATTGTCAAACATAACAAAAGTGAGAATTGACAAACATAACAAAAGTGATTATTGTCAAACATAACGAAAGTGAGAATTGACAAACATAACAAAAGTGATTATTGTCAAACATAACAAAAGTGAGAATTGACAAACATAACAAAAGTGATTATTGTCAAACATAACAAAAGTGAGTATTGACAAACATAACAAAAGTGAGTATTGTCAAACATAACAAAAGCACTTGAATTGACAAACATAACAAAAGTGATTATTGTCAAACATAACAAAAGTGAGTATTGACAAACATAACAAAAGTGAGTATTGTCAAACATAACAAAAGTGAGTATTGTCAAACATAACAAAAGCACTTGAATTGACAAACATAACAAAAGTGATTATTGTCAAACATAACAAAAGTGAGTATTGTCAAACATAACAAAAGCACTTGAATTGTCAAACGTAACAAAAGTGAGTATTGTCAAACATAACAAAAGTGAGTATTGACAAACATAACGAAAGTGAGTATTGACAAAAATAACAAAAGTGATTATTGTCAAACGTAACAAAAGTGATTATTGTCAAACATAACAAAAGCACTTGAATTGTCAAACGTAACAAAAGTGATTATTGTCAAACATAACGAAAGTGATTATTATCAAACATAACAAAAGTGAGAATTGACAAACATAACAAAAGTGATTATTGTCAAACATAACGAAAGTGAGAATTGACAAACATAACAAAAGTGATTATTGTCAAACATAACAAAAGTGAGAATTGACAAACATAACAAAAGTGATTATTGTCAAACATAACAAAAGTGAGTATTGACAAACATAACAAAAGTGAGTATTGTCAAACATAACAAAAGCACTTGAATTGACAAACATAACAAAAGTGATTATTGACAAACATAACAAAAGTGAGTATTGTCAAACATAACAAAAGTGAGTATTGTCAAACATAACAAAAGCACTTGAATTGACAAACATAACAAAAGTGATTATTGTCAAACATAACAAAAGTGAGTATTGACAAACATAACAAAAGTGATTATTGTCAAACATAACAAAAGTGAGAATTGACAAACATAACAAAAGTGAGTATTGACAAACATAACAAAAGTGATTATTGTCAAACATAACAAAAGTGAGTATTGTCAAACATAATGAAAGCACTTCGCATAATGAGAGCGAGCATATTTAACTCGGCCTAGAGTATCGAGGATGCATTGGCCCTGAATCTCCCTACCTTTCTGAACTATGCTAAACTATTTTGAACCTTTATGACAAGTGATTTAACTGCACTTAGCTGTAAGCTGATCATATAATCCACAGTGACATTTGATTGCTGTGTCTCCAGACCCGTCACTCTACCCTGTATCACATAATCCATGCTGACCCTTCCATGTCTCTATGGACTTCCAACAGAACTACAGAATCCATTTTAATTTGTCTGCCCTTCACTTCCACATATCACACAGTATTAGTAATTTTACATTTCAAAAGACAAGCAATTACTAAGACATTTTACATAAGAACCAGTTCTATTTGTCAAGATATGCAGGTTTATTCCATGTGCACATAATGACCACAGTCATCTGTAAACAAACAAAGATACAATCATATAATATATTGACAAATGACAGACCTGTACATTATCAATGATAAAAGTATTCACTTTAAACACAAAATGAAACAGGTAGTAAAACAGTCATAACATACCTATTAGGCTGTCGAGCTGTAGATAAACAATAGAACATGTCACATTGCCGATTATAGTTTTCATCTCGGGCAGATGCTATTCTCACACCCCTTATAAAGGAAACGCTACTTGCGAAGTCTGGAAAAATAATGATAACGTCCTACGGGCAAAGGGCAATAATCCTCTACATTTGACCCCTATAATGCCACAATTTAACCTTTCTCTGTTTTCCCGGAGGTTCTTTAATTGGTCTCTGGAAAAAAAAATAACCACCTATCTGTTGAATATTAGAGAAGAGTAATACCCATTTTTCCATCGAGAATTGAGAAAAAAAACAAGACTAAAGTATTGCTTTTCCGGTGGTGGTGGTGGCGGCCGGGTCAATATTTGCTTTAAAGTCCACTTTTCAGTTTTATGATTATTCAATTAAATTGAAATTTGGTCATGCATATTACTCAAACTTTCATACTCAATACCTAACCTCAATTTAAAAGAAATTGTGTGTGTCACAGGTTTTGGTATTTTGGGGCAAAAACTTGGGAATTTTGAGAATTTGCATTTAAGTCCACTTTTTAGGTCACCCGAGATAAATTCCTAAGTGACCTATTCCAATCAATTTCTGTGCGTCGTCCGTAAACTTTTTACATTTTCGAGTTCTTCTTCACTTGAACCTGTTGATGGAATTTTTCAAACTTTGCTAAAAAGGTACCACAGACTATTTCTTTACATGGATAGAAAGATTATCAGGGGCTTTGTTTCATTTTTAAATTTCCGTACCCCTGGGCTATATCCCTTCCACCTCGGGGAGGGGGTAAATTTTACTATAGGTTATGTTGAGAAATAACACTTTTGGGTATATTTTGTCCTTTTTAAATAGGAAATTATTCCTACTTTGTCACAATCATCCTTGGAGAAAGGGGTGAAGGAGGGGAGGGGATGAAGTTTACTATAATTTTTTTTAGGAAAATGATAATTTTGGATATTTTGTTGAATTTCAGTTGGGAGATAAATCCAGTTGATAACCATGCAAAATTAAGCCTAAAACGAAGTAAACCTGAGCAGTAACTTACAAGAAACTCTTGACAGAAAAATCCAAAGTATTGAAAATAAGTCAGGTGGGGCCCACTTCAACAACAAGCCGCAGTTAGAAGACAATTCAAACTAGACGCGTGTTTACAAATACTGAGTTTCAACTGCTGCTGTACCGGTAACCGCGTAAAAATTCATCTTGAATATTGCTGATATCAGTTAATCTTAACTAAATCTATAAATATAAAAAGATATAAGGCTTGATTTTCGCTTCAAGTTTTGCTGAAAGTTACGTATATTGGGCCTTTAAGCATTCTTGGTTATAAAGATGATTCAAAATTTTATAAATGTTGAGACTGACGCAGGGGCCCAATAGGGGAAATTTATTTTAAGTATGTAAAACCTCTTAAAGGGGCATCCCTCGAAAGCCTAAATGCCTGTTATTGAATATACATAGCGTCTGCACTATTAATTATATTTTCCTCCTATTCCAATATTCAAAGTTCGCTCAAAATGTCTATATTGACCACTTGCAAAATTACATTCCTGGGGAGAACCCCGATAAAAATAGCAGTGATTAAAGGGGCATCCCGCGAAAGCCAAAATGTCTATTCTTGAATATACATGGCGTCTGCACTACTAATTGTACTTTTCTGTTATTCCCAAATTCAAAAGTCCACTCAAAATGTCTATAATGACCACTTGCAAAATCGCATTCCTCGGGAAAGCCCAGATAAAAATAGCGGGGATGACGCAACGTGACAGGTGTGCCGCAAGTTTCCAGCTCAGTTTGACGGAAGGGGCCATACTGGAGGGGACGCGTAATGTATACGGCTGATGAAACAGAGACAAAGTCCGTGTATAAACTTATTGAATCACATTCAGTTTGAAATTAGACATCAATTGCACACATACCGATATTCAAATGAAGAATAATTGTCGGCATATCGGCACCATATATCGATCAACACCAGGAATTATCTATATTATATTTACCTGACCGAGACCGGTACACATGGGTACGGAATACGGCCATGGTACAAACCTTAATTTATGTAAAAGGTAATATTCACGAACCAACTTTTCAGATGATTTCATAAAATGTATGTAGCATGCATTGAAAAGTTCGAAAATAAAATGACATGAAATGTTTGCGATTTTTTTTTACAACTCAATGTCTTGAGGATTTTTTTTCAGACTATATATACAAAGTACATTCATATTCATTTAAAATCTATCCAACTTTCAGCGTCTTCACACGTTAACACGTATCACGGAATGCTAATATTTAAGTCCACACACTCATATAACGACACACTATAAGCATGACTACATGAATATCAGATTTGGAACTGTTGAAACACTTATAACTACACGTTATGAATATGTTATGATAATTCCGCTTTCTTTTAACATCTTTTTTATCGTCTTGTTAAGGGACGATGACTTTTAAAAAAAAAAAACCTGCAGGAATGGAATATACATATAAGTATATGTTGTATAACTTTGGTTTTTTTTTTAAATTTTTTTTTTTCAGTTATGTATATATTTTCGTATCAAATTCAATACCGGGTTCGCAACCCAATGATATTTGTACCTTCACTAATTTATAGATTAAGTATGAATATCACTTTTTTTTACGTGTGAAAACAAATTTTTATATTCCTTTTATCCAAATTGAAGCCGTATGTACCTCGGTCGCACGTCCCGTTTTACAATGTAATCAAACGACTTTTTTCTGTTATGGTGTATATAGTATTTGAAAATGTCTTTCTATCCAGCAATATAATTAAATCATACTGTTTTACTGGAACAAAGATTTTATAAAGAGAATATTATAAAACAAACTTTTAAGTTTAATATTACACACGCATTTTATGCAACAGAAGACTGAAACAGTTTCCCCTTGGTTAGCCTCAAAACCAAATCAAAGCTTTATTTGTGCATGTTACCGTTATACAGAAAAAATATGTAACATACACACAATAGAGCAGGTAGTTTCTCCTTAGAATACTTCCCATCTCTCAATATGATTCCGTAACGCAGTCTTGTGTCATATTTTGACCAATCGGCAACTTTTTGCTTAGTAGTTAGGCCTTATCGTAGTGTAACGGTAATAACAGATAGAGTGTTTACAATGGAAACGGCGCTCGCTGCGCATGCGTTGGTAGGTGGAAATCCCAATTCAGAACGTCTGGCCAGACGTTTTGGAATTCCACTAGTTATTTTTAAATTATTTATTTTATGAATACATGTCAGCGGAATCCGATTGTCGTAGTCCATAAGAATACCCACTCGATATGTGTATGTAATATTTTTAAAAAAAATATGAAAAAAGCTTACTTTCGCGGGATGCCCCTTTAAGCACCGTGACAGGTTTGTCGGAAACCGCATGACCGATTTTATAAAGGGGCCATCAGAACGGTTGGGAATCATGTGACTAAAAATTGGTGAGTTTTATAAAACAAAATGGCTGCAAAAAAACCACGGCGAGAAAATCCAGGTTTGTCATATTTGAATCTATTTATTGTTTGGTTAGATATTGACGACCACTCAATGCAAACTACAATACACTCAGTGAAACCTTAGACTTGTCCGATTTTGCCTTGGTTGTCGAGAACATTACGACAAAAAATTTCAAGCGGAACTATTTTACATTGGTGTAACCCATGAACAATGTCTGATTATGACTGAAAAACGCTATATTTATTATTTTACTTGGTAATGCATCAATATGTTTTTATGTCTGCCACATGATAAATATTGCTCAAACTGCACAAACAATGACGTAAAAGATAGTTTCCAAAAACTGATGAGTTCCCATGACGGTAATCTAAATGGCGATTTACCATGAATAAATCTTATTTATCAAGCTCAGGGATACGTGTGCTATGTTTGGGCCAAAACATATGCAGCACTTACAAACCAAATTCAATGAAATTTGGCAGGCACCTTCCCTAGCCAAAGATGCACCCCATTTATGAATTATATGGTTCTAACCCATTGTAGACCCTAGTTAAAATGTCAACAATGTTCTTCTTCAGACCCAGATATGCTGGAATCAAATACCATTCACCAATAGAAAGGTCTGAAGGTGCTTTATTAAAATTGTGAATTTCAGGACCCAGGCTTCAGGTTCCCCCCTGGGGAGGGGGTGAAGTTTACTACAGTTTATGTAGGAAAATGACACTTTTGGATATATTTCGTTCATTTTCAGGACAGTGGGGAGTGGCTCAAAAAGGTCAAATTAGCTTAATGTCAACAATCCCAGAAAGTACTCAAACTTGATTGAAATTACAACCATGAGATGTCAGTTTGATATTTGAAGAATTTCGATTCTGGCCTACTCCGGATCCTGGGACCGGGGCTGTGGGGAGGGGTTCAAAAGGGTCAAATTGGCTAAAATTTCAACAATCTTCTTTTTCAGACCCAGATGTGCTGGAATCAAATTATAGATTGAAGGGACTTTATCAAAATTGTGAATTTCATACCCCCGGGACTTCAGGTTCCTCCTTGAGAAGGGGTGAGATTTGCTATAGTTTATATAGGAAATTTGGTAAAATTGGGGAACCTTTATCAGAGTAACATAAAATTTGTCAAGAGATTCAGTTCACAGAAATACTTACTGAGGTCAAAAACCAAAGTCCAAAGTCAAGGTCACTGCATCAAAAGTCAAGGTCAAATTCTGTAGCTTTTTACTTATAAACATTTTGTTATGACATTGTGAAGCAAAGTTGGTCAGAATCAAGTCCACTGATCGAAAGTCATGGTCACTGGATCAAAGGTCAAGGTCAATTTTATATCTTTTCCCTTATATAGACTTATAAACAGTGTTCTAATTACCTGTCAGTGTTCTAGCTCAAACTTAGTTTAAGTAAATGATGATTTCAGTGTAATGACATAACAATGAAAGTTCTTGGTTCTAATGCATCAAAGCTAAGGTAACCGTTAAAAAAAAAAAAATCCTCAAAATGAGAACCGAGCCACTGTTCACAACAATAAGCAAACACACTAATAAGCAAACTCCAAAACGTCCATCTCCAGGACTCGCACAACTAAATCAGCGTATCATGAAGTATTTCATACGTTTGTAGTCCCTACTGAAAATTTGTTCCGGCTAAGTACAGTGATTCTGAGTAACTTAGATAGGTAAATGTTTACCTATTCTGCATTGAATGAAATCTATAGATATTTAACTTTACAAAAATGTATACTTTTGGTAGATTTTGATATGTGATGGCAGATTGATATGGGGTCAAAAGTCAGAGGTTGACAATGTTTTTTGTGATGATGTTGCTTTCCCTGGTATGTCAACTTGTCCATCACTGAAAGCGACAAATAATTCTGTAGCTCGATAAACATGTTTTTGTTATATGTGGATGAAATATCAAGGCCAACTCTAATCCCAAGTACATCACTATATGTATCTGGCATGCTGAATGTTGCCAAAATTATAGTTATATATTTTAGGTCAGTAATCAGGGGAACTAATTATATAAGAATGTAAGCAGGTAATTAAGGTTAGATTGAGGAATCCATGTACTAAAGTGACGTCACACGATCACGTGACCAACGACCTCATTACCCCGGTATCTCTAGTTTTGCTTGAGAGGTCAAGGTGTATGACCCGCATTTCATGTCAATGCAAGAAAACCAGGCCCTGCATGATAGTCAGGGCATGTTATTATGGTTTTACAATGATACATACTTTTACCAAATATAAAATTTTCATTTTTTGTTGCACAAATCCTTTAAAGGCCCAATATACGTAACTTTCGGCAAAACTTAAAACGAAATTAAAGCCTAAAAACTGATTATATTTATAGATTTAGTTCAGATTAACTGATATCAGCAATATTCAAGATGAATTCTTTCGCGGTTACCGGTACAGCAGCAGTTGAAACACGCTATTTGTAAACACGCGTCCATTTCGAACCGTCTTCTTCCTTCGGTTTGTTGTTGAAGTGGGCCCCACCTGAATAATTTTCAATTCTTTGGATTTTTCTGTCAGGAGTTTCTTGTTAGTTACCGCTCATGTTTACTTCGTTTTCGGCTTATTTTTGCATGGTTATCAACTGGATTTTTTTTTTAGAATTTTTCAAAATCACGAAAATTTTCCTGAAGTTAGGTATATTGGGCCTTTAAGGACGAATTCTTCTTAGAAGTCAAAATTTTCCTGTATTAAAACTTTTTTTCTAAGGCCATACCAATTTGATTTATTGTTCTTCGGAAAATGAGATTTTAAATTTGGAGCAAGCGGGCGCAATTAGAATTCCTTAAAATTTCGAGCGAGCGGTAGTTTTCAAAAAACTAAATGTAAGAATAATTGTTTGACTATTGATATAATGTATCACCAAATAGTACATGTATTTAAACTGTGGTAGCGGTTTTAAAATAAATTTCCTTGGTACAAACTACTTTTAGCAACCACATTTTTTTCTTGTAGGTATTAAGATGCTTCTTTTCATGCAGAATGCATATTTGATTGAAATGATATGAATTAATGATGACAAAATATATGTATGATCAAGGACTTAGATAGTCTAATCTAAATCCGTGGTATGATGTACCGCTATATAAAGCAAACCCTGAAGGCTAGATGTATGACGCTAGGTGTTTTGCTGACATAACCTTTGAGTTGAAATAATATTAATAATGATATTAATGGACAAAAGCATTATTTGTGTACTATATATCCAAATCAGAAAGATTAATATCCGTTCATAAGCTGACGTCCCATATATGAATAAGTTCATTATTGTTTATCTCGTGGTTGAATATATATAAGCATCATGAACCCAGTGTTCATCTATTCGGGACGACTGATGACTAAGTAATTACGGCATCTGTAAGAGAGTTCAAATGGTAATACCTACATACATATTTCAAAATATGAATAACAAAAACGTTTTTTAGCTATCAACATTAGACCTTTTCTACTAAAATAAGACTGAAGAAATGATCTTGATGTCTGCCAAATTGGGTCGATTGCTTGAGAAGAGTATCAATTTGAAATTCAATATAGAGGTGTTATTATAGCCTTATATTTGTATTAACAACATGTCTTCTGATGTTGCTTACTTAATTCAGGATTTTAAAAGATATTTGATTGAAGTCGCTTTTTAGTGAGACCGCTTGAGTTCCGTATTTTGTTTATTTGATCAAGAGATCTTGGAACAATAAGTTATCTATTGCGTTTTTTTGCAATACATTATGGCAACTAGATTATGTAGTGATCAACACGATAAAAAGCAATTTTGACGCATTCTCAGTTTTCTTAATTCACAAGTGAAAAAGCCCCGTCGTGCATTTCCCTAGTGTTGCTGCCGAAAAAAACGCTTAAAATACCATTTTTACCTTCATTTCAAACATTCGAATGATCCGAAATGGCGTTTTCTAAATTTTGAATGATTGTAAAATATATCCAGATTTGTAATTTTTCATTGACGCTAAAATTCGAGCGGTAATATTTTGCTTTTACTTTTATTTTATTTTTCCAAAATAGGAGCGGTAAATCTGACGAACAATAAATCAAATTGGTATGGCCTAATATACATTTTTGGAGTTCATGGCATGGCAGAAAATACATAGATAAGGATATGTCAGCATGCTCGTTTTTGTGCTATGATATCAGTCAAAGATACCAATATGATTTTAAAGTGAATTTTGCAGTTTTGACCAATTGCAGGACATCTTTATACAATATCTTCCAAAATTGTTATCCAAATTGCGTGAATGTTTGCAGAAATGACAAAAATACTTTTTTCTTTTAAGTTATGGAAGTAAAATTTCTCTAACTTATATTTTAACTCAGGAAAGCGATTTAAGTTACCCCTACCATGGACTTCGATTATCTAAGTCTGTGCCCCTACCCCTTTTTTTTTAATGAGAAAATCCTCATTTTTTACCATTTTTTGCAGATTTATAATGCTAAATAACAGAAGTTCTGCAATTAACTTTTTTTAATATTTAGCATATGAAAAGACGAGAGGCCCAAACGGCCTTAGCGGTCACCTGAGTAATGTTATAGGTATGGTAGCTCGCTCAATTTTAATGATGAAATCAACATGTTAACTAGGTGAAATATATTTGTCATGTTATTACAGGAAAAGAATTCTAAAACTTTTGAAATGATTGTCACGAGGTAGGAATGGTTTCCTCAAAGAATATGGAAAAGAAAACAACCATATGAGGGGTGTTCCAAAAATAATGTCACTTGCATCGGTGCTCATATAGCGGAAGTGCTTTTGTTCATTTTAATTTGCTCTGCCCTTCAAAATACTCTCCCCCAGCCAGAACACACCTTTTTAGCCGGTCAATCCATTTTTGGAAGCATTTTTCATACTCTTCAATGGGTACACCCATCAGACACTGATAAACAGCAGATCCAAGGGCATTTCTCGAATTGTATCTCCTTCCAGATAAATGATATTTAAGTTTTGGAAAGAGAAAATAGTCGCAGGGGGCCAAGTCTGGCGAATACGGAGGGTGTGGAAGGATGGTAACCTTATTTGACTCCAAAAAGTCAGTCACAATACGTGCCTTGTGAGCGGGTGCATTATCATGCAAAAGTCGGACATACTTAAATCCTGTTTTGGGGCGGTGACTTTTGTAGTAGTTCTTCAACTTTCTCAGAACAACGTTTTTATAGAACTTGCCTGTGACCGTTCTGCCTTTTGGCACCGGGATTTGAATAGCTGGACCCTTGTTAGTGAAAAAAATAGCATACAAAACCTTCATTACCGTTCGTATTCGTTTGGCAATACTTGGGCGTCTGAAATTTTTAGTGGCCCATATTCGGTTGGCAACCTTCCGCTTTGGTTCAAAATAATACACCCAGGTCTCATCACCAGTGACTATATTATCAAAAGCCTTTTAACTATATTTTGGGTACATTTTGAGAAGTTTTTTTGCCATTGTTACACGCGTCTTCTTTTGCTCGTCCGTTAACAAATGGGGTATCCATCTTGCATTTATCTTTCTAACATTTAGGTGTTTCTTCAAAATTGCATGAACTCCTGCTAACGACAAGTTTGTCATTCGAGCCAATTGTCTTACAGTGAATCGAGCATCAGTTTGGAGGATATTTCGGATTTTTTCTATGTTACCTTTGGTCGTAGTTGTTGCAGGACGACCTGGGTGAGCAGCATCTTTCAGTTTTCAGTTTGCACCTACAAACAGTCCTGTGAGACATTTGGCCCTCCCCTTAAATCTCACACACCTCGCGGTGAATATCTACAGCCTTTATGCCGAGTAATGACCTACTTTTTATATAGGCCCTAATTTCAATAACATTTTCAGCTCGTTTTCCTGTCTTTTTGTGTCTAGTCTAACGAATAGGCTATGAAACGATGTACACTGTACCGAGGCCAGTGAACGTGTGGACGAGATATTTACCTGTGTCACGAGCCAGTGATCACTCAATCAACACGAGGTGGTTTTGTGCATAAATTGCACGATTTCCGCGAAATAAAGCACAGATGACATTATTTATGGAACACCCCTCGTAATCCGAACTCAAAATCGATTAAACTAGGGGCAAAATAGGAACAAAGGAGACTCTCGTAAAAGCACAAGAGAATAAGACCAGGTGTTCCGGAAGAGTAAGCGTCTTCTGCTTCATCGACGACACCCCCCATGTAAATCTTGGTCACATCCAAGTAAGCATCAGTCCTCAAAATGAAAACCGAGTCATCATTGTCATCACAACAAGTAAACACACTAACAAGCAAACTCAAAAACGTCCATCTTCATATCACACAAAGATACAGAATATTTCTCGATGATATTAAGATGGCGACCAGAAAACTTGCCCATAGTCTTCATCAACCTGCATTTCGCGAAACCCTGTGCCATAAGTTTGTTTGTCAGCAGTTGACATCTATCACGAAAATCGCATTATTCAGAGCAAGCCCTAGAATAACGAATCAACTGCGACATGTATATAAACATCATAGGATGGAGAAGCAGGGATGTTACTATCAAGAAAGGGAAAGTTAACGATCGGAAAATCGAAATCGTCACGTTTATCATACAGCTTAGTAGTAAGTTGCCCGTGTTGGTCAAAGTTTGAGTAAAGATTGAGGTAAGAAGCTGATAATATACCCAAAAGTGTTATTTCCCAATTTAAACTACACTAAACTTTACCAGGACCCTAGTGATGAGGATAGCCCAGGGATACTGAAATTTCCAAATTGACTAAAACCCATGATGAAAGATCTATCCATGTAGAGAAATAGACTGTAGTACCTATGAGTCTGCCTAGAAGAGCATTTTTGAAATTTTGTATGATTTCTTCTTGGGGCCCCGGCTTGGCCCCTGGGGTAGGGGCAGGAATCCAAATTTTACATTTTGATTCCATCTTTCTTCAAGGATGATTGTGACAAAGTAGGAGTAATTTCCTACTTAAAATGGACAATATATACCCCAAAGTGTTATTCCTGTACGAAAAGTCCCACCCGTAATCCAGGTGTCACTGAGGCGTCTGTTCAAAGTGAATTCAGGCGTATTTTTTTTTAAGCCTTCTAGACTCTGAATATTGAGTTTGAGGCGTAAACCAGGCGTACCCTACCAGGAAAACGGGCGTCATTGGATCAAAATGACCAAGAAGCGCCAAACATTTTACTCATTGGATCAAAGTGACCAAGAAGCAGCAAACATTTTACTGGTGTCATTTTTGAAAAATTCCGGACGTCACTTTTTGAAATTCCAGGCGTCGCTTTTGGAAATTCCAGGAATCATATTTGTTTCAGAATTTGAGTAATGTCATTTTGTATTTTTGAATTATGGAGGTCATTTCAGTAAAATCTAGTACAATGATAAAACATCACATACATAATCTGATAATGATATAGGCCTAGTGAAAACTTAAATGTAAAAAGGAATTACCAAACATTAAGATTGTTATTGACACTAAAGTGACATTTATTACATGTCCATTTAATGGCTCCATTTTACAATTTAATGATTAATCATACTGGTAAAAATTTAGCACATTTTGCAAATCAATTTTCACATTATTTAACAGGAATATATTATTGTTGAATGCATCAAATAATTTACTATATGCTACATATTTAAACAGTTATCCACTCATGTATAGTGCAGCTATATATATATACTGTATAGTGACCTAGTCTAAAATACATTTCAGTTATAATTATGAATGTTGTGCTATGTTGTTACATCATCAGACAAAGCAATAATACTCTACATTACCTTAATTATTAAACAGCTAGGATACAATCCCAAGTTAAACTACAGTCTCCAATTGTACACAATTCCATTGAATTATCTATCACACTCCGAGTGCTTTCTTCCATCATGACAGCCATCTTTGTCAGTTGGGGAAAATGGAGGGAATTTACATCAACAGGAAATTCATCCAAAAGCCCTAACGAAATTCCTTCTCAACTTAAAATGACGCCTCGATCAGTTTCGCCTCAACCTTGAAAATGACGCCCATAAAAATTTCATAGTGGAGTTTTAATGTACATGGCAGGATTTTTTTCTATCACAAATTCTATCATTCTATCATTTCGTGTCCTGCTTCATTACGACCATCAGTTTGATTTTCCAGGTGGAATCCATGCATCGATCTACTTTCCGCCTGTTTGATGGACGTAATACGCCTCAACTTTTCATACAGGTTTCCCTATATAATCTATAGTAAAATTTACCCCCTCTGGAGGGGAATCGATAGCCTGGGGTTTCTGAAATTTACAAAACCCCTGATAATCTTTCTATCCATGTAAAAAAATACATGTAGGCTGTAGTACACCTCCGAGTCTGGAGAAGAAGATTTTTGAAATTTAGGATAATTTTCCTTTTGTGGCTCCGACCCTGGGGACCAGGGACAGGAATCCAAATTTTACAGTTTAAAACCATCTTTCTCTAAAGATGATTGTGACAAAGTAGGAATAATTTTCTTCTTAAAATAGACAAAATATACCCCAAAGTGTTATTTCCCAATATAAACTAAAGTAAACTTTACCGGCCCTCCCCGAGGGGAATGGATAGCCCAGGGGTACTGAAATTTACAAATTAAACAAAGCCCCTAATGATCTTTCTTTCCATGTAGAGAAATAGGCTGTATTCATGTAGTACCTCCTATATATAGTCTGGAGAAGATTTTTGAAATTTAGGATAATTTTCCCTTTGGAGCCCCACCCTGGCCCCTGGGGTAAGTGCAGGAATCCTAATTTTACAGTTTGATTCCATATCTTTCTCCAAGGATGATTATGTCAAAGTAGAAATAATTTCTTGCTTAAAAAGGACAAATATACCCCAAAGTGTTAAATATTTCCCCTTTTAAACTGTAGAAAACTTTACCCCCTCCCCGACGAGGAATGGAAATTAAACAAAGCCCTTGGTGATCTTGGTGATGCATGCATGTACAGTAGAGAAATTGGCTGTAAGTAGGCTACCTCCGAGTCTGGAGAAGAAATATTTTGAAATTTAGGATAATTTTCCCTTTGAGTCCCCTCCCAGGCCCCTGGGGTAGAGGCAGGAATCCCAATTTTACAAATCTGAACCTTCATCAAATAAGGATCATTTGGCCAAGTTTGAAAAGATTCTATCCACTGATTCTGGAGAAGAAGTGGAAAATGTAAAAAAAAGTTTACGCATGACTTCGTCTCGTGATGAATGATCGGGTGACCTAAAACTGGGTTAATTTGTCTAACACCGTCATAAAAAGGCGGGCTCTTATATCGTGCTTAACTGCTTCAGTTTTGGTCCCTATTTCTGTGATTTTCACACTTTCATGTTCAAAAATAAAAAGTGCTCCCGTTACACTAAAAATATGAAAAAAAAATACAAAAAAGTATATAGATATTTCTAGAATTTTCCACAATATTTCTATAAAATTGAACATTATACATTCTATATTCACTCAGTGGCATTTGTGCGCATGTGCGACGCACTGTCTCGCAGTTAACGTGATTCGTTAACGTGAAAGGAAATTTCGGAACACCTCGGGACTTTTTCCGATGTTACTTTTAATATATTTCATATTTTTAACATTCTAGAATGGCCTATTATCTTAATACCGCATAATCGACATATAGAGGTTTTAAGGAAACCTAGCGATTACTTGCGAAATATGCTCGACGCTCGTGTTATGCTTATCGTTGATAAGTTCGTTTCGTTAGTATTCTGACTCGGATTTTGTAACTACATCTGCGCACCGGAAGTGACATGCGTTCTTTTCATTGCCAGGCCACGAGGAGCACAAAGGATCTCCAGCCAATTTTACAAAAAATCATTCAATCTCGTCATAACCACAGCAAAAGATGGGCGAAGAAGGTTGCAGAGTGTACGTTGGTAACTTAAGTTTTAACACTCAGGAAGATACACTGACTAATACCTTCGAAGAATTCGGAAAAGTTCAAGAATGTAAAGTCATCTTGGACCGCGACACCGGCAGGTCGCGTGGGTTTGCTTTCATCACATATTACGCTCCTGAATCAGCAACCAATGCTGTACAAAATGGATCATTTGAACTTGATGGTAGAGAGTTGAAGGTTTCAATGGCCCAGAACAGGAATGATCGCAGTGGTGGTGATGGTGGTGGCGGACGTGGACGAGGAGGCTACCGCGGGGGCGGTGGTGGATACCAGCAGCGAAGCTATGGCGGTGGCGGCGACAGGTACTCAGGAGGTGGCAGACAGTACGGAGGTGGTTATGAAGGAAGCGGAGGATATGGAGGAGACAATTACGGTCGTCAAGGTGGTGGTGGTGGCTGGTAAAATCCATCATTATACCTCGTTACAGGGAACTATTTCAGCTTTGTTCCATTCTTAGTAAAATGGGGATGGTCAATAACCCATTATTACCAATCCGCGGCAGCTGAAGACGACCATGAATTTGGAGTATTTCCTTTTGCCAAAAGTTGTGTAACAATGAGGGACCATTCATAAACTTTTAACACTCGACATTACGAAATTACTTTTGGTTACGACCACGTGGGGGAGTCAAGGCAACTACACGTGTACCATTACAGTTTACCAAATCGGACACAACTTTTTTAGACGAACAGTTTAGCCTTTCAAAAAGGATACAAGATATTGGAGGTGTGCACAAGTGAGGGGCTAATGTGATTCAACCACAACGTGTTCATTTGACCGTCTTTGTCAAATTGGTTGAACTACCCGCTGTTAAAACGATATGACATTATCTTTGATGTCTGTCTGTACTCTAGTGGATCAGCATGAGGAACTTTTGTATTGAATTTGAGACTAAAGTTAAACTGGAAAAAGCTGCATCCTTTCACAAAATTATATGTACTGTATGACCAGTTCCTTTATTTGAAAGTAAATTTCAAATGAGCAATTATCAAACTTTCTGAACAATAATTGAGATGCTTAGAATTGGAATTGTGCATGTTTTTTGTTCTCTCAAAATGTTAGGTTTCATCATTCATTTCATCGCCAGGTTGCCATTCATCAATACAGTTGTAAAATCGCCTTTGTTAAAAATGGTTGTACAATGGCATTGTATAAATGTCTTCTTGTTTTTGTAAACCTGCCTTAAAAGCAGTGATTTATAATTAAATGTAGGAACGTTTCAATAGCTTTTGTGATTCATTTTTTAAACTGATGTGTGTATGCCGTATTGCATGGTCCGTCGTCTGCAAACTACGCCTTATTGCTTTGTTTAAATTTGACCATGGAACATTCATGGTAACATGTACAGGTGATTGTATTTTGTATACTCGAAGTCGAAGGATGTCCTTTATGTGCCGAATGATGGTCCAATGAGGAAATTTTGTCCTTAAATCTTTAAAATTTATACTTTTTCTGCCTCTTGGATATTGAAAATGTGGGCAGCATGCCCAATTACATACAACAGTTCACATTCACAAGTCCAAAAATTAGTGGTGCACTTGTCTGACTTGGGTTACAGTGCACACATGAAAAAATCGGTGACGATCTTGGTTTTAGAATCCCAAAATAATATATTTAGATAATTGAAAATGTCCCAAAAATTCCCAACTTCATTAGATAAAAGAACAATCATAGCATAAATTGATTTCACACCTCGTGATATGATAAACTATGCTGTTTCCAGCCTTTTCAGACTGATAAGGCACCAAACAATGTTTCAATTATTGCATGGGGGCCATTGTTTACTACAGATAAAAGTAGCGTGCACAATTGGCATTGTATAACTGTTGTCCGTTTTAGCCTTAATGCCATGTTCCATCTTGGTTATTGCCAGAAACGAGGCTGAGGAATAGTGGGTAGTGATGTAATGCCTGTATATATTTAGAAAAAGAAAGAACTTATGATAATATCAACCGGACGAAAGTGGCCGACGGTAATAAATGTTTGGGCAGCATTTACTGCCAGACGCAGACAAAGAGTAAGTATGACAAGGTGAAATTCAAACGGTTCTGAAAGGTTCATTGCATAGCAGAAAATGCAAAAAGAAATATATAGTGTACTCGTTTTTGTGCTATGGTCGGTCAAAGATACCAAAATGAGCAAAACATGTGATTTATGTGAAAAATGCTGTTTTGGTCAATTGCAGGACACTTTCGTTCAATATCTTCCAGATTTGTATGAATGTTTGCAGAATTGACAAAAATAGTATTTTCTTATCAATTACGGAAGAAAGAAGTCTTTAAATTATTCTTGTAGCTCAAAATTTTTTTTAGTTACCCCTACCCCTTATTTTTTAAAGAGAAAATACTCCATTTTTCCTCCTTTTTTGCAAATTAAATGCTTTATAAAAAAAATTCAAGCGACTAACTTTTTTAGATATTTGGCAGATCAAAAGGAAATGGGTTGCTCATTCTAAAGCAGTCATAAAAACTGGGGGGTAGCGTGCTTTTTTTTTTGTCCCATTATCAAATGGGTTATTTTTCACTATTCTTGAGTCAAAAATCAAAATCACTTCAATTACACCAAATATCTTGAAAACTTACCCAAAATGTAAGACAAATATCTCTGTCACATAATAGTTGCTTTGTAATGAACATAAAGAAGTTGTACGCAAAAATGAACTAGCTTCAATGAAAAATAGGCGACACAATGACGATTTTATATTATCAATCAACCACAAAAATCATGAAATTTTGGCCGTTCCTGAAGGGGAAGAAATACTTATTTTCAAAATGGCCACCATAATGGTCATTTTTAAAAAATTGTCTAAAAAAGGTTCTACAAAATACAGACATCTAATTTTTTGCTATATTTTTTAGATGCATATTTGCTATCGAAATTGATAATAAATGGTTAGATATTACAAAAATATCTCGCATGAGACCAAAACGAGATTTGAACGTGATTTTTTGCTTTCCACATCTTGGGAATTAAGCAATGTGTTGGTTTGTCCTTTTACTATCGGGTAACAGGAAAGAAGTACACTTTTAGCCCACCATCTATTGGCATCATCAGCTGATCATGAAGGGCTGTTCAAACCACTGCAGTCATCCGTCTTCCATAAACAATTCTTGTTACCACTATATTTGGATAATTATAAGCACTGGATAGAATATATAGTTCTCAAACTTTATATGAAGGTTACCCTTGCGCTTGGTCCCTAGTTAAAGGCCCAATATACGTAACTTTCGGCAAAACTTGAAGCGAAAATAAAGCCTAATAACTTATTATTTTTATAGATTTAGTTAAGATTAACTGATATCAGCAATATCCAAGATGACGTCTTGCGCGGTAACCGGTACGGCAGCTGTTGAAACTCGGTATTTGTAAACACGCGGCCATTTCGAACCGTCTTCTACGTGCGGTTTGTTATTGAAGTGGGCCCCACCTGAATTATTTTCAATTTTTAGGATTTTTTTGTCAAGAGTTTCTTGTAAGTTACCGCTCAGGTTTACTTCATTTTAGGCTTATTGTCCCCCGCTTCCGGAGGAACGGGGGATATTGATTTGGGTTTGTCCGTCCGTCCCTCTGTCCGTCCCTCCGTCCGTCCGTCTGTCTGTCACACTTCGTTTCCGTGCTCTATCTTTTGAAGGAATAATCCGATTTTCATTAAACTTGGTCAGGATACTTATCATCCAAGTACCTCGGATGAGTTCGATTTTCGTGAAATTCCGCGCATATTTTATGGAGTTATCCCCCTTTTATCACCAAATATAGGCATCATGTACAAAATGCCATAACTCTTATGTTTTTTATTTAATTCACTTTAAATTCTGTAGAATATTATATAAGGTAATGATGTTTAACATATATTACGGGTTTGGATGTCGTATCTCAACTTTCTTTGGAATCCGACAGAGTTTTGTCCCTTTCATTGCCAAATGAAAGCATTATGTACAAAAAATTGCTTTCCGTGCTCTATCTTTTGAAGGAATAATTCGATTTTCATCAAACTTGTTGAGGATACTTATTATTCAAGTATCTCGAATGAGTTCGATTTTCGTGAAATTCCGTACGTATTTTACGGAGTTATCCCCCTTTTTATCATGAAATATAGGCATCATGTACAAAATGCCAGAACTCTTATGTTTTTTATTTATTTAATCTACTTTAAATTTGGTACAATATCATATCAAGCAATGATGTAACATATATTAAGTGTTTTGATGCAGGTATTTCAACTTTCTGTGGATGAGTGTGTCTTTGTAATAGGTATGTAAAAACTATGTATTCAATATAGCCTGCATGTGGAATTTTTAACTTTCCATATAATTCATTATGCCCTTTCCCTTGCCCTAAACCAGTATTATGTACAAAAATGACTTCACACACGATATTATTTGCTCTAATTTCCTCATAAGACAGTCAAATGTTTAATGCATAAACAGCTCAGCCAATTTCCATTGCCAAATTTCGCACATGATCTTTCCCCCCAAGTGGCCCTGAAGCGGGGGACATAAATTCCACGAATTAGCTTGTTTTTGCTTGGTTATCGACTGGATTTTTTTTCAGATAGACGAAAAATTCCCTGAAGTTACGTATATTGGGCCTTTAACGTTGTGCATGCATGGTGTACTTTGTACACCAAGTTCATGAAATATTTATGTTCAATGGACCAATTATTTGAACATTTCAAAAATTTTGCAAGGTCTTGTATTGACTTCGGACATAACAGACTTCAGATAAAGAGAATGACGATATTGTTGTTTTTGATAAGCTAGATTATCCTATATTGTTTGAAGAAAGTACATGGACGATCAATAATCGAAACAAAATGAATCACATGGTTCAGATGGCTTGTTAAATGAATGTTTTATTGAATGCAAACCGCTGTTGTTGCCACTTTTACATGTATTATCAAACAACATCTTGAAATCTAGATATTTCCCAGCTGATTGGTCCATATATTAGCAATCATCGTATCTTTGCGTAAAAAGGGCACCTGTACAGATCCTAATAATTTTAGAGATATTGGTTTAATAGGCTGTCTGTGTAAATTATTTACATCCATACTAAATAAACATCTGATTGACGTTTGTAGTAAATTTTCTCTTTTCACTTTAGCTATTTAGTATTTCCGGTATTAACGAAATGAAATGCTTATTTGCTAAAAGAAAAAAACATGTATATGCCTTTAGCTACATTTGCTAATGGAATTTGTGTTGAATGAACCATTTATCAATTTGAATTCCTATGAATATATAGAAAGAATTGATCCATTTCAATGAATGGTATGTTAATACATCAGAACTTCTATTATTAACACTTGAAATTTGACACTACTAATGAGTAAAAGTTGCTAAAGAAAATTTTGTTTGCTAAAAGGGAAAAGTAAGTCTTTATATAGTGACTTTTGCTGAAACATTTTTCAGATGAGTGAGAACAGTAAATTTTGTCTTGATGTAGGCACTGTGGATGCTATTTTCGTATTACAAACTATAATTTTGAAAACTATCTGAAAAAAAGAGGCTAAATTGTTGTTTGGTAGATTTCCGCAGGGCGTTTGATTTCGTGGATAGAGTAAGCTTGTGGCGCAAGTTGACAAAGGTCAACATCCCTCTACGAGATGGTAAAAAGATGTAAAAAGAAAGCGGAATTGTCATAACATATTCATAACAGGTAGTTATAAGTATTTCCACAGTTCCTAATCTGATATACATGTAGTCATGTTTAGTGTGGTGAGTGCATGGACTTAAATATTCGCATTCCATAATAAGTGTTAAAGTATGAAGACACTGAAAGTTGGAAGGATTTTAAATGAATATGAATGTATATATGGATAGTATGAAAAAAAATCCTCAAGACACAGAGTTATAAAAAATCGCAAACATTTCATGTAGTTTTCAAGACAAACTCCATAACTTTTATAAAATCATCTGAAAAGTTGGATTCGTGAATATTACCTTTTACATAAATTATGGTTTGTACCATGGCCATATTCCGTACCCATGTGTACTGGTCTCGATCTCGGTCAGGTAAATGCTTATTAAAAGTCCATACCAAAGCCAGAAGGTGAAAAGCCAGAGTACCCGGAGAAAAACCATTGACTTGTGGTCAGTACCTGGCAACAGCCTCATGTGGGATTAAACTCGCAACCCAGAGGTGGAGGGCTAGTGGTAGAATGTGGGGATACCTTAATCACTTGGCCACCGACACCCCTCTACTATTGAATACACACAATGTAATGGAACTGAATCTTTTGTAGTCGTCTTTTTTCCATCGTCTGTAAACAATTTACATTTTCAGCTTCTTCTCAAAAACCTTTGGACCAATTTGAATGAAATTTGACAGGAACTTTCCCTGGCTAAAGATGCACCAATCTTATGAATTATATGGTCCTTATAACCTCTTAGGGGCCTGAGGGAGGGACCAAAAGGGGTCAAAATAGTAAAAATTTCAAAAATCTTCTTCTCCAGACCAAGATATGCTTTAGGTGCTTTATCAAAATTATGAATTTCATGCCCCCCCATACTTCACATAATTTCCCCTCTTGGGTGGAGGTGAATTTACTATAGTTTATATAGGAAAATGACACTTTTTGGATATATTTTGTTAATTTTCATTTGGAGATAATTACCAGGACATGATGGTTTCATATTGGGCAAATTTTGACTCTGGCCTATCCCCTGGGCAGTTGGAAGGGGCCAAAAGAGTCAAATTGGCTACAATATCAACATTCTTCTTCTCCTGACCCAGCTAGTCTGGAATACTTTTCACCAATGGCAAGGTCTTTAAGTGGAAAATATTTTACCATGATTACCTAGATACCAATGTATCAAAGTGAGCGATACATGCCCTCTGGGCCTCTTGTTCTTAGGTCAATTGCTTTCTATATGTGATCAGTTTGATAGCTAAAAATGTACCATATCAATCATCCACATTTAGATTTGACCTTGACCCACTTTCAAGGTTCCAGATGTCAAATCTTTTTAAAATTTTCAAGCAATTCCTTCTCACTAATAATGATACTGATATTTAGCCTGTTGCAAACTAGGACCAATGGCTACAAAGTTTGTCCAAATATAAAGCCTTGACCTACTGTAAAGTTCACAGAAGTCAAATGTTTTAAAATTGGAGAACAAGTTCTTCTGCAAAATAACCAAAAAGCTGTTCAGGTCCTCTTAGCCTCATGTTAGCACTTCTTGGTAAGAATAATCTTAAGAGCTAGATGAAATCCAATTGAATAATTGTGATTCCTGCCCAAACCTTGGGAGCCAAGGTAGGGTACCAAAGGAAAGATCCAACTATCAAAGAACAAATGATTTAGATCAAACAATGGTGCGTGCCAAGATCCCTTTTGTAATTCTCTTTGTCATTGATAAATTCTCTGCAGAGTACTAGTAAATAAGCTCAACTCATCTTAACCATCTTAATATAAGATGGTTACTTTTATGTCATATGTTTGATGTGAAAACCAAGTCTTCTAATGATAAAAAAAGTGTTTTTTATTGTTTGGGATACAAATGTTGTTTTTCTTGCAGGAAACGATCATGTTCGACTTGTGGGCAATAAACGACTTTCTCAGTTAGAAGGCACTGTTGAAGTCAACAAGAATGGGGTGTGGGGCACAGTGTGTGATGACTATTGGGGGGACACGGATGCCATGGTTGTTTGTAGGATGCTTGGATACAGGTAAGGAAACATACAATAAGTACAGTGTATTTGTATTGTGATGAATATCAGCCAAATCCTCTCAGAAGTTTTCAGTGCGATCTACATATGGTAGTACGTTATCTGTATTCCTAGCATTTGCAAATAATTATTTGTCTTTCCTGCAAAGAACCTTGAAAGATCCCAAAGAACCTGTATCACAGTAGCTCATTCAGTACAAACCTGTGTCTGCTCCTTCCAGTTTCCTGTCAACTCCCCATCTCCAAACCACACCATCCCTTCTCTACGGACCCCTTTCCCCACTCTCCCCATTCCCCTCTTTACCTTATCCCTACTCTAACCTATCCCACTTTTTCCCATCCTTACTCCATCCCGGCACTCTTTCCCATCCTATACCCCATCCCCACTCTTAACCATCCTATACCCCATCTCCACACTCTTCCCCCCCCCCCCCCCCCCGCCCTTCCCCCCATCCCCACTCTTTCCCATCCTACACTTTCTCATTCTTACCCGATCCCCCGGCACTCTCTCCCATCCCCACTCTTCCCTATCCAAACTTTTCCAGCCCCTCCCCCACCCCCACCCCTATTTCCTCTCCCCTATTCCCATTCTTCCCCATACCCTCTCTTCCCAATCAACTCCTTCTTTTCCTTTCACAAGAATTTCCAGTTTCCCCACCTCTATCTTTCCAATTATCTTAACCTTTGTTTCCTATCACCTAATTGCCTCCCCTTGTCTTTGTTACAGTGGAGGAGACGCACAACACAAAGCCGAGTTCGGGCCAGGAAGTGGCAAAGCGAGTCTGATGGAGGAAGTGGACTGTAAGGGAACAGAATCTGACCTGCGCCACTGTAAAGACCGGACATCTTTGAGTGGATGTGGCCATGATGAGGATGCTGGGGTTGTCTGTGATGGTGGTATGTTGTCTACCTCATACCTTTCTTCTATATGATTGACTGATTCTTTTTATGTCCTATTAACAGCCAAATTAGGTCACCCTCCCAGTGTATGTCTTGTGAATGTGTGTGTTGAGTGTGTGCATGCATGTATTTGGGAGGCTGCAATATGTTAGTGTAAGCCTTCTTGTGATAGTTCAGATCTTTTGCCAATTTAAAGTGCTACCTGGTTCTACACTTTGAAGGTGAAAATGAAGTCATAATAACCTAGATAGCAAGAACATTTTAAGTCGGAATCCTTGTTAACAGTTATATATGTAAGGCAATGTCTGTGTTTTGGTGTTGTGTATGATCTGAGAATTGGAGATATTAAACTCTGACATTCCATAGTGTCATGTTGTTAGTGATGCTGACTCTCTAGATTAATGTTTTCACTCTCTTAATAGTCTTTTATACACCCGCCATGAAGATGGTGGGGATATACTGGAATCAGCATGTCTGTCCATCTGTCAGTCAGGCTTTGTTTCCGTGCAATAACAGCAACAAATATTATCTGATTTTCTTGAAACCTGGTAACAAGGTTAAATGCTTAATTGGCATGGCCAAGTTTGTTTGCCACATTTGGCGACAAATTACAACCTGACCTCAAAAGATTTCACCTGCAATATAGGATTACCCACTTATGAAAGGGGGAAAACGGGGGATATTAATTATATGAATTAATTCATCAGTGAATAGATATCAAAATTTGCCCTTTGTAATGTCATGTGTTGGATGGTTGCAATTCTATCATTCTGTAGTGTCACGTTGTTGCTTTCGGTGCAAAATTTGAAAAGTGTCATGTTGTTTGTTGGCCGGTTTGAAAGGAAATCTAGTTAACAACACTCCCTGGCTTAGATATTAGTTCTTTGATGCAAGGATTGTTGACCTGTATTTCTACATAACATGGAGAAGGAGAATTTAAATTTCCGCAATAAATGCGAGTTTGATTATTCTTTCATCTCTGTCAGTGCCATCAGGAATGTGGCTGGCCACAGATAATGAATGATTGATTTAGATAAAACAGGGTCCTTTTATTTCATGCACTGTTAGATCTGCTAGCAGTTGAATTAAAATACAGCTATGAATCAAAGTGCCTTTTTCAGGAAAATATTTACAAATAAGACAGATTGTCACATTTCAGGATTGGTTATCGAGAAAGAACAAGACTTTGACAATTTGTCATGTGTTTTTTTTTCTTGAAATTGTATTTGTGTGGCAATTCAAATCTTGGTTTAGGGATATTGCTTTTGCTAAAGGCTTATTTGTCAGAAATTCATGTGAAATCTAAAAGACTGTATATATAAATGGATTTGGGATACACTGAATGCAAATATTTCTTTTGACGCTCCTTGTTTGATAATTCAATAGATGCTATCTGTTCTGAACAATACATACATCATACAGTGTGAAAGAGAAAGTTGAAGGGTTGGCATCAAGAAGAAAATTAATGTTGAATACTTTTCTTGAATTGTTTGACCACAGAGACAATAATCTGACAGTTACCATAAACTAGAAATATTTTGATACAAAAATTAGGTTGAAGTCTCTTTGACAGTAAAAAGAAACTTTAATAATACTATTTCATTGATTTAAAAAAGTTGAAGATTTTCTGTGTCATCGCTGTATTGATAATTGATATACAAGGTAACTTCAAGGAGATAGGATTCACAAGAAGGCCTTATCACTCATTACGTCAGGGTGAGGGAAAGTGAGCCTTATAATGGAGGATGGATGCCAGCTGTGGTTATAAGAAGCTCATAGAAAGATGACAGGAAATATCTCATTTACTCAAAATTACCAATAATTGGTAAACTTTGAAATATGTAACATCTTCAGCATAATGAAATTGCAATTTTCATAGGAAATGAATTTTTAAAGTTTACATTTTAAACAAAATAAATAAGAAAATTGAAGAGAATTTGTTGCATAAGATCAATATATCCAACTATAGCTAAATGAATGTTGTGCATTCTTAATAAGGCACGATTACTGTCTTGAGTATATATATGGCTTCATCAATTATTGACATGGGCCGTTTTATTGATAAGTGCAGAATTTTTTTTGAACATCTGTTCTCTCCAAGATTTTCATTTAAACTGTACAGAAGGGCCTTGTTGATTTGATAGCTAGGATCTTCAAACGTAACACATGTAGTGTTTACAGTATCGGTGTGCATGTCATTGCATTACAGTACATTCCTCTTTATATCATGTTGCATCTATCAGATAAAACAATGATATTACCAGGTATGTGACATAAAGAGGAACACTAGATACAGTGCATTTCCAATTTCCAAACTAAAAGTAAGCTATTCAATGTACTATTATGAAGATGTTTCAATCTATAAATAACATTATTTCATTATGTACATGTACTGTGAAGTTGTTACCTGAAATCAGTGGAAATTACATCATTTCCAGGATATTTTATATGAATCATTGAAAAAACATGATATTAAAGGCCCAATATAGATCTATGTAACTTTCGGCAAAACTTGAAGCGAAAATCAAGCCTAATAACTTATTATATTTATAGATTTAGTTAAGATTAACTGATATCAGCAATATTCAAGATGAATTCTTTCGCGGTTACCGGTACATCAGCAGTTGAAACACGCTATTTGTAAACATGCGTCCTTTTCGAACCGTCTTCTACCTTCGGTTTGTTGTTGAAGTGGGCCCCACCTGAATTATTTTCAATTCTTTGGATTTTTTTGTCCAGAATTTCTTGCTAGTTACCGCTCATGTTTACTTCGTTTTAGGCTTATTTTTGCATGGTTATCAACTGGATTTTTTTCCAGAATTTTTCAGAATTACGAAAATTTCCCTGAAGTTACGTATATTGGGCCTTTAATAGGAATTCACCTCAAAATACATGATATTTGTCACGGGGCCCGATTTGCGACCAATGGTGAATTTGGTGTCGGGTGGTCAATCAGGACGTGGCTATACAGTTCTTAGTCTGGGGAATTAGCATTGGTAGAATAAACCACACCCTGACGACCACCCTCGATGTTGTACACTGGTTAATGAAGGAGATAGTCCAAATTCTCTTCTAATGTTTACTTTATTGACATGTCCACCAAGATATATTACATAGTCTATAGTTTCATATCTCGGTGCTGGCCTATACTTTAAAGTTGGTTAAGTCCATTGGTCCAGGGTATAAGACCAGCACCTCCACTCTCGCTCCTGTCCGTGACTCCGCTGTCCTCTGTCACACTCTCTCTTGCATTCACATAATACATATTTACAAAATTACATAGACATCCTAAAATACAATTTGATTGGCTAATGTAAAAGAAACAATTTATCCTGCTTACAATTTTATTGGCTAGTTCTGAATTATAAGGCGGAGTCAATTACAATTACAGCTTAATTTCTATTAGATAGATTACACAATATAGGTGTCCACAGGTATGTGACACAACTAGCTTAATGACACTAATGGCACTAATTGACCTGTAGAGCAAGCAATTAGACAGCTTGGCAGGTAAGGACCTGTTTACACAATGAAGGGCTTATCCAGTTAATCTAATATCAAAAACTTCTACACCTGTTAATAAGTTATACCTGTCAAAGTTAGTTTCCACGTCTGTAAATTACCTTATTTCAAAGTCTGTTAATAACCACAATCTAAACAAAGTCTAAAATATCAAATACTTCTAAAACATCAACTTACATACTTTTACACTATCTAAACAAAGTCTAAAATATCAAATACCTCTAAAACATCAACTTACATACTTTTACACTATCTAAACAAAGTCTAAAATATCAAATACCTCTAAAACATCAACTTACATACTTTTACACTATCTAAACAAAGTCTAAAATATCAAATACTTCTAAAACATCAACTTACATACTTTAACACTATCTAAACAAAGTCTAAAATATCAAATACCTCTAAAACATCAACTTACATACTTTTACACTATCTAAACAAAGTCTAAAATATCAAATACTTCTAAAACATCAACTTACATACTTTTACACTATCTAAACAAAGTCTAAAATATCAAATACCTCTAAAACATCAACTTACATACTTTTACACTATCTAAACAAAGTCTAAAATATCAAATACCTCTAAAACATCAACTTACATACTTTTACACTATCTAAACAAAGTCTAAAATATCAAATACTTCTAAAACATCAACTTACATACTTTTACACTATCTAAACAAAGTCTGAAATATCAAATACCTCTAAAACATCAACTTACATACTTTTACACTATCTAAACAAAGTCTGAAATACCAAATACCTCTAAAACATCAACTTCCATACTCTTACACTATCTAAACAAAGTCTAAAATATCAAATACCTCTAAAACATCAACTTCCATACTCTTACACTATCTAAACAAAGTCTAAAATACCAAATACCTCTAAAACATCAACTTACATACTTTTACACTATCTAAACAAAGTCTAAAATATCAAATACCTCTAAAACATCAACTTACATACTCTTACACTATCTAAACAAAGTCTAAAATATCAAATACTTCTAAAACATCAACTTACATACTTTTATACTATCTAAACAAAGTCTAAAATATCAAATACCTCTAAAACATCAACTTACATACTTTTACAATATCTAAACAAAGTCTGAAATACCAAATACCTCTAAAACATCAACTTCCATACTCTTACACTATCTAAACAAAGTCTAAAATATCAAATACCTCTAAAACATCAACTTACATACTCTTACACTATCTAAACAAAGTCTAAAATATCAAATACCTCTAAAACATCAACTTACATACTTTTACACTATCTAAACAAAGTCTAAAATATCAAATACCTCTAAAACATCAATTTATATACTTTTACACTATGATATATTAACAAAATAAAATTGCATAGAGGGAAAATGGTGTTTTGGGAAAACATGATATCAAGAGGAATGTGATATTAACAAGAGTGATATAAAGTGGAATCCACTGTATCTCTACATTTCATCAGCTTAGAGCCAAAATATGTGTTAAGTTCCCCACAGTGTACTTAACTGCATGTTCTGTGTTCATTTCACACCACCATTTTCTCTTATCAGGTGTAATATATTTATCATTTTTTTGTCACTGCCTTTTCCTATCGCTTTTGATAATCCTACCAAGTTCAGCATTATATATACCTACCTTAAGTTCAAGGATTAAGTACCTACAATAAGGTCAATGATAATAATAATAATATACAACATTTATATAGCGCTCTATATAATTTGTAAAATTACTCTAAAGCGCTTCACAACATGTAGATAATAATTTGATACTTACACTGCATAAATGAAGAAGTTATTACAATCTAAGCTAATGTGATAATATAAAAAAAAAATGCATATAAATACGAACAACATCTACTGTAGATAAACAAATGTCAGAATATACATGTCTTCTAAGTTGGTAATAATAATAATAATAGACTTTGTTTAAACTTGATAACATGTTGAGCTTAAAGCTGGTCTTACACATCGTCAAGATACATATAAAATATACAATATTTACAACAAAGTCAAAGATTAAGTACCTACCATAAGGTCAAAGATTACTTATCTACCATATAAGGTCAAGGATTACATATCTACCATAAGGTCAAGGATTACTTATCTACCATAAGGTCAAGGATTACTTATCTACCATAAGGTCAAGGATTACTTATCTACCATATAAGGTCAAGGATTACATATCTACCATATAAGGTCAAGGATTACATATCTACCATAAGGTCAAGGATTACATATCTACCATAAGGTCAAGGATTACTTATCTACCATAAGGTCAAGGATTACTTATCTACCATATAAGGTCAAGGATAACATATCTACCATATAAGGTCAAGAATTACATATCTACCATATAAGGTCAAGGATTACATATCTACCATATAAGGTCAAGGATTACATATCTACCATATAAGGTCAAGGATTACATATCTACCATATAAGGTCAAGGATTACATATCTACCATAACATCAAGGATTAAGTACCTACCATAAGGTTAAGGATTAAGTACCTACCATAAGGTCAAGGTTAAAGTACCTACCATAAGGTTAAGGATTAAGTACCTACCTTAAGGTCAAGGTTACAGTACCTACCATAAGGTCAAGGTTAAAGTACCTACCATAAGGTCAAGGTTAAAGTACCTACCGTAAGGTCAAGGATTAAGTACCCTGCATAAGGTCAAGGATAAAGTACCTACCATAAGGTCAAGGATAAAGTACCTACCATAAGGTCAAGGATGAAGTACCCCTACCATAAGGTCAAGGTTAAAGTACCTACCATAAGGTCAAGGATAAAGTACCTACCATAAGGTCAAGGATGAAGTACCCCTACCATAAGGTCAAGGTTAAGTACCTACCACAAGGTCAAGGATAAAGTACCCACCATAAGGTCAAAGATTAATTATCTGTCATAAGGTAAAGGTTAAAGTACCTTTCTTAAGGTCAAGGATAAAGTAACTATCTTAAAGGGGCATCCCGCGAAAGCCTAAATGCCTGTTCTTGAATATACATGGTGTCTGCACTACTAATTATATACTGAAACGAAAAAGAAACGCAACATGGAAAATTGTGATTAATTTTGTATTAAATATACATATCTGTATAAAAATCGCCGATATAAACATGCAACTTGCCTAACACCCATACCAATCTTCAAAATCACCCAAGTGTGACTAGAGACCTATGCACTTCCGGCGCGGTAAAAACATCAAAAACCGTGCCTGTACAAACATATGCGTTCTTTTTTCATTCAAACCAGTATCAATTCATCACTAACATTGAGCCACATCATCGCCAATACTTTTGCAAACAATAATTCCTTTTACAATTATGCCACGGTTATCAAAGGTTGATAGAGGACGTGCTATAGCGATGCTTCTGGCAGGGAACACGCAACTTCACGTCGCTCGACAATTCAGAGTTCACAAATCGACTATTAGTCGATTAGTTTCACGTCTTAACGCAACAGGAAGAGTCGATGACCAGCCGAGATCAGGACGTCCACGCGTAACGTCGCGACGTCAAGACCGGGTTCTTATGTTGGCACACCTGTGTAACAGGAGATTAACGGCCGCTGAAACGGCAAGGAATACGATTGGTAATCATAACCGTCGAATTCATTCCCAAACAGTGATCAACAGACTGCATGAGGCTAATTTGCGTGCAAGGCGACAGTACGTTGGTTTACCACTAACACCGCAACGTCGAGCCCAGACGTTTTCCTATGAGACGTTGGAGGTCTATGCTCTTCACCGATGAATCTCGATTCACGTTATTTCGAGCAGATGGCCGTCAACGTGTGTACCGGCGTCGAGGCGAACGTTTTGCTGACGCCTGTGTTTTGGAACATGACCGATTTGGGGGTGGATCAGTTATGGTTTGGGCGGGAATCTCCCATGGTTTGAAGACGCCTTTGGTGATAGTCAATGGGAATTTAACGGCCGTACGCTATCGGGATGAGATCCTTAGGCCCCATGTTGTGCCGTTTGTTAGGCAGCATCATCTAACCTTTCAGCAAGATAACGCGAGACCACACGTTGCAAGAGTCTGTAGAGACTTTCTTGCGACACAGAACATTGCTCCTATAGATTGGCCTCCATATAGCCCCGACCTGTCCCCAATGGAGCATTTGTGGGATGAATTAGACAGAAGAATTCGAAATCGCCGTAACCCCCCAAATACCCTCCCTCAGTTAGCAAATGCACTCGTCCAAGAATGGAATAACATTCCAATACGGAAAGTCAATGCCCTGATGAACTCAATGCAACAAAGAATTAGAGATGTGATAAATGTTCGAGGAGGACACACACGATATTAGGGCACGGTTTCAAAACTGCTGCCATTTCAACTTGGATTCACGTAGGGTACTACCAATCATGACCTTCTAGCAAAGTGACCTGTTCTTAAAAATCTCTAGATATTGAATAAGGATGTTACATCAATATTCAATATTAACTATTAAATATGAAATTTAAACATAATGCTCACAATTATTATTTTATTAAACCTACAATTTGAAGTTGCGTTTCTTTTTCGTTTCAGTATACTTTCCTGTTATTCCCATATTCAAAGTCCACTCAAAATGACTATAATGACCACTTTAAAATCGCATTCCTCGGGAAAGCCCAGATAAAAATAGCAGGGATGACGCAACGTGACAGGTGTGCTGCAAGTTCCCTGATCGGTTTGACGGAAGGGGCCATACGGGAGGGGAGGCGTAATGTATATGGCTGATGAAACAGAGACAAAGTCCGTGTATAAACTTATTGAATCACATTCACATTAAAATTAGACATCAATTGCACACATACCGATATTCAAATGAAGAATAATTGTCGGCATATCGGCACCATATATAGACACCAGGAATTATCTATATTATATTTACCTGACCGAGGCCGGTACACGTACATGGATACGGAATACGGCCATGGTACAAACCTTAATTTATGTAAAAGGTAATATTCACGAACCCAACTTTTCAGATGATTTCATAAAATGTATGTAGCATGCGTTAAAAAGTACGAAAAGAAAATGATATGAAATGTTTGCGATTTTTTTTACAACTCAATGTCTTGAGGATTTTTTTTCAGACTTTCTATATAAATAAACAAGGTACTTTCATATTCATTTAAAATCTATCCAACTTTTAGCGACTTCACACGTTAACACATATCACGGAATGCGAACATTTAAGTCTATACACTCATATAACACACCACACACTAAGCATGACTACATGTATATCAGATTTGGAACTATTTAAACACTAGCTTATAACTACCTGTAATGAATATGTTATGAATATGTCATGATAATTCCGCTTTCTTTTTACATCTATTTGTCGTCTTGTAAAGGGACGGTGACCTTTTAAAAAAACCTGCAGGAATGGAATATACATATAGGTATATGTTGTATAACTTTGTTGTTTTGTTTTGTTTTTTTGAAAATTCACCGTTATGTATATATGTTCGTATCAAATTCAATACCGGGGTCGCAACCTAATGATATTTGTACCTTCACTAATTTATAGATTAAGTATGAATATCACTTCTTTTTTACGCGTGAAAACATATTTTTTTATTCCTTTTGTCCAAATTGAAGCCGTTTGTACCTCGGTCGCACGTCCCGTTTTACAACGTAATCAAACGACTTTTTCTGTTATGGTATATATTGTATTTGAAAATGTCTTTCTATCCAGCAATATAATTAGATCATACTGTTTTACTGGAACATAAGATTTTATAAAGGGAATATTATAAAACACACTTTTAAGTTCAATATTACACACGCATTTTATGCAACAGAAGACTGAAACAGTTTCCCCTTGGGTAGCCTCAAAACCAAATCAAAGCTTTATTTGTGCATGTTACCGTTACACAGAAGAAATATGTAACAAACACACAATAGAGCAGGTAGTTTCTCCTTTGAATACTTCCCATCTCTCAATACGATTCCTTAACGCAGTCTTGTGTCATATTTTGACCATTCGGCAACTTTTCGCTTAGTAGTTAGGCCTAATTATCGTGGTGTAACAGTAATAGCAGATAGATCGAGTGTTTACAATGCAAATGGCGCTCGCTGCGCATGCGTTTGTAGGTGGAAATCCCAAACAAGAACGTCTGGCTAGACGTTTTAGAATTCCACGAGTTATTTTGAAATTATTTATTTTATGAATACATGTCAGCGGAATCCGATCGTCGTAGTCCATAAGAATACCCACTCGATATGTGTATGTAATATTTTGAAAAAAAATTATGAAAAAAAAAAGCTTATTTTTCACGGGATGCACCTTTAAGGTCAAGGATGAAGTACCTACCATAATGTCAAAGGATAAAGTACCTACCATAAGGTCAAAGATTAATTATCTATCATAAGGTAAAGGTTAAAGTACCTATCTTAAGGTCAAGGATGAAGTACCTTCCATAAGGTCAAGGATGACTAGCATGAGGGGGTCACATGTCAGGTACTGAATTACCTGCTTAGATAGTTTTAGAACAATGACAAATCCGTGAACACTGAACAGTGGGAGAATAGCATTACACTGTAAACAAACCTAAATAAAGAATCACTTAGAAACATTAGAGAATGAAACGTAATACCACAATGCTGATGTCACTTTGTGTGTGTATGTGTTACTGTTAGCGTGTATTTCTATAGCTCTCCATGCTTGTAAAGCCTTGCAGTTTGTGCCTTCAGAACCCAAAAAGTGGGAATATTTTACAATACGATCTGTTTGTACATTTATGTCTTTGTTATACAAATCAGTCACAAATTGTCATGGTATTGATTTGGGATAGGAAATCTGGCTTTTATTCAATAAGCTATCAGGCTGGATGTCAGAAGGCCTACTTTGTTTCCTGACCACAGTTTAGGGAAGTAGGAAATGTTACAAGGCTGCAATTCAATGGAGTATTAACCTTTCTCACTAGGCTACAGTGATAGGGGGTCTGTTAAAAATGTTTGAAGCAGGCTTAATATTTTGAGAAAGAGACTAATACAATTGTAATTTGGATACATTTTCGAAAAAAAAGCTTTGTTAACACATGGCTACATTGTAGAAAAAGAAGTTTTTGTTCCAAGGCTACATTGTTGGAAAAATATAAGTTCTGTTACCAGGTTACATACATTGATAAAAAGTAAGCTCTGTTACCAGGTTACATTGTAGGAAAGTGAGCTTTGTTACCAGCTTTTAGTGTAGGTTTGTGCATTGTTCATATATGCATTGATTCTGATGATCTTGTAAGTCTTATTAGATTGATTTTACTCACTGTTTGTAGGGACATGTATATGGGTACTACATACATTATAAGTTATGTCACATTCGCTTACAGACTAGGTACAGAATTGATTGTTTAGTTAGAACTTAGCTTGTAGGTTTCTTTTCTTTATGATGTAACTTGATCTGGTAAAGGCGATCAGTGTAATAGGAATTACTGTTGAACAGTACATGTATATAGTTCAGTGATTTTTAATCAAAATCAATGTTGTAACAATGATATATTTTTAGGTCATCTTACCCGAAGGGTCAGAATGACTTTAGATGGTCATTGTGCTTTGTCCATCGTCGTCCGCCTTGCATAAATTTTTCCCATTTCAGACTTCTTGTCAAGTTTCACCAGTGGGATTGAGCTGAAACTTGCCTGAAATGATCCTGGATGGTCCTGACCATGTATTTTATTTTTCGGGTTGGTACGATATCCATTTAGATGGCCACCACAGCCGCCATTTTGAAAAACACATTTTAAAATTCTTCTCAAGCTCCACTGGTGCAGTTGAGTAGAAAATTGATGGGGTGTTAAGGAAGAGAAGCCCATTAAAGGGTTGTTATTTTCATGGTTAGAAAAAAACTTTCGACAAAGCAACCTATGCAGCCATTTTGTAATATGATTGTTTTTTGTGCCGCTGCACAGAGACTTGGTTTAGTATTTTGCTGATGTAATTTAGAATTCAGCGTCATTGAAATGAGTTCCTGACACTTCTGATTTTATTCTGGTGATGTACTATAAATAAATCTGATTTTATTCTGGTGATGTACTATATATATATATATATCTTATTTTATTCTGCTGATGTACTATATATATATATCTTATTTTATTCTGATGATGTACTATATATATCTTATTTTATTCTGGTGATGTACTATATATATATCTTATTTTATTCTGGTGATCTTGGATATTCTACTGTTTTGATCTTAACACCAGCTAAACAATGTTTTAGCCTTATAAATATTTTTTTTTTGCACTTAAGATATATTTTATGTTCATGCAAAAAAATAAAAATAAATTAACATGTTTTTAATTGAGAGAAAGACCAAATTTAGGGTGGGGGCTTATTCACAGGCTCCCACCCTGTTCCAAGAAATTTTGCCAAAGTGGGGAGGGGGCTTATTCCCGGTAAAATACGGTATATATACATCTTATTTTATTCTGGTGATTTACTATATATCTGTTAGCTCTAAAGGCGGTCTGATAGCTATAGCTAGTCCATTCTGGTAACGGTCATCGGCAAATAACGGAGAGAACTATCATGTTAATTACGACGTCTTGCCCCACGATTTTGATGATTGGGGCACTTCCGCCATTAGGGTCCCATCTTAGAAACGACACTAATGTTCTGTTGATTACTTAGGGCACAGACACCAAACCACTCATAGGGTGTCGTTAAATGAATGAGTGATGCCCAATTTTAAGGCAGATCACATACAGTTACAAATAACATTACGGTATTGGGATAAAATAGGGGGTTGTTCTTCCTGACAACTCATCACACTTTATGATGCATGGCTATTCATGCTTAGAGTGCAGGAATCCTGATAAGATGACGCTACGATATTGAACTTCACAAACCGCTTCCTGATCTCCTTTGTCGTCCGAGACATGCTTGGTGTCTGAGGTCCGCTTTGTTTGATACACCCTATTGAGATTTATTGGCTTCTTCATTTGTGATGATATTTGTCAATTGATTCATCAATAACAATTAATTCTGGAATTATTTTATGCCAATAATCTTAAGCACGTCCAATGTGTTTACGTCGTAGGCACAGTTTAATAGGCTGACATTGTGGGAGGCTTTCTTACCAAGCACTATAGTCATGTTATTGAGTTTGATAAATAGAGGTTACACAACGAGTGGTTGTGGGATATGGAATTTATTTCACTTGAGTTAATTATTTTTTAAAAGTTACAAAAGACATGAGCTTTAGCGAGTGTCCTTTGTAACTTTAAAAAAATAATTAACGAGAGTGCAATAAATTCCATATCCAATAACCACAAGTCGTGTGACCTGTTTCTACCACAATACTATTTAGTCGCATGATACTCCTTTGTAATTGAAAAATTCTGATAAAAATCCAGTTGATAACCATGCAAAAATAAGCCTAAAACGAAGTAAACCTGAGTGATAACTAACAAGAACTCTTGACAAAAAAATCCAAAAAATTGAAAATAATTCAGGTGGGGCCCACTTTATCAACAAACCGAAGATAGAAGACGGTTCGAAATGGACGCGTGTTTACAAATAGCATGTTTCAACTGCTGCTGTAACGGTACCCGCAAAAGAATTCACCTTGAATATTGCTGATATCCGTTAATCTTAACTAAATCTATAAATATAATAAGTTATTAGGCTTGATTTTCACTTCAAGTTTTACTGAAAGTTACGTATATTGGGCCTTTAAACAGTTTGGTAGACTAATAATCATTACTTGAATGGGACTAGGGATTGTTTACATATTATATGACGGTGACATGTCAGTGATTTCTTATTCAGAGGTCTCCTTTACCTTGGGCGGGCCATGCACTCAAAAGACAAAACATGACATGACGCCCTCTCACAAACCTCCCTAAATATTTCTCCTTTTACAAAGTCTTCTTGAACCTCATTCTATGACATGTTGTGATCTCCACATTGCGTCGGCACTTAATCTGAACCCCCTCGTGTTGAAGACATAATTGGTAGACTGCGACATATAATGACGTATGACATCACGTTAACCCAGAAAATTACTCTGAACTTGTGATGAGAAAATAGCACCATTCGGGATGCTGTTAGAGCTGGATTTTTCGATGGGCAGACACTTGGAGAGATTTTCAAGGGATAAGTGACATGCTAAGGTCATAAAAGTGACGGTTATATCTGAAAAAGAAAAATTAATTCTTTTCCTCTACAAGTGCATCAATGCACTACTAGAGGTATTGATCGAACAAATTTCCGCCCAAATTTTTTGTTTGTCTGAACTTGAGTGATATTGAGTATCAAAGTTGATGTGCTTTGTGTCAAAGCTATCTGATGAAATTCTAAAGACCTCTTGTTGATGTAACAAGCATTCATTAATTCTGTGCAATTGGCATACCAATGGATTGCTGCGTGAATATAGGGTAGAGCACATGCTGTACTTATGATATCGGCGGCCTGCTACTTTATTTCACTTTAACATGAACTGATTCCTAGGCACATGTTTGGATCCTGGGGTTAACATTTTTAGGTCAAATTTAATATTTAATAGTTGGTGGTTCTACGTGTCCTTTTTTAGTCCGTCTGTCCTTAAACAATTCTTGTTATCGCTATTTCTTGAGAAGTACTGAATGGATCTTTCTCAAATTGCATATATGTAGGTTCACCTTGGTCCCTAGTTGTGCCCTTTTAATTTTGGGACTGATCAAGAAAAAAAATGGCAGAAAGGCGGCCATCTTGGATTTTGAAATGAAAGTTTGTTATCTATATTTCTTGAGAAGTACTCAATGGATCTTTTTCAAATTTCATATGTAGGTTCCCCTTGGGGCCTAATTTTGCCTTTTGATATTGGGACTGATTGGAAAAACAAAATGGCTGAAAGGCGGCCATCTTTGATTTTGACATTGAAAGCTTGTTATCGCTATTTCTTGAGATATACTGCATGGATCTTTCTCAAATTGCATATACAAGAGGATATTTTGCTATGACTGCTTTGATATCAAGGTGAGCAATATTAACACAGGCCTTATATAGGACTTTTATTCCATTGTGGTAGCCAAAAAGTTTAGTTTATTAACATGCATATATGATGAATGAATAATATAATTAAACCTTGAAAACAGAATATTGAAGGGAATCCTCATCAACACCATACTCCAGGAACTAATTATTTCAATATTAATATGTTTCTAGTATATCACCAATTCTTAACACAGAAATGCATTGCCAACATGTTGCTTGCTACGGCATCATTTAAATTCCACTGTAAGAAAAACAAAGATTGGATTGTTGAACGGAGGTGACAGGATTGCGGTGTAGAAATGGTTAGGGCCCTAGTCTACAGATCAATACCACCAAATTTTGTAGTTGTCAAAGGCTGTTCAGGTCCTTGCCTTCCTTTATTAGATTTATACAACAACATGTTCTTACTGTATACTCCTGCATGTAATAACGAAGAACAAATTGCTATTAGGACAAACTGTTTCTATTACACTAAGGGTGATTGTGGGATATTTAGATGTTGATGCCAACCTTGACCCCGCCCAACTTCTGAAAAACCACAAATGAATAACCTTTGAATTGTATTCAAGGTCACAGAGATGAAATTTGTTTAAATCCTTCTTACAACTTCTTCTTCATAACCAAAAGGACTAGGGTGATGTTTGGCCATTAAGATGTTGGAATGAAGGTTATCGGTTTGTTCAAATGAATGTCACAGGGGTCAAACATTTTGAAATATTTTTAAACACCTGCTGAGTAAGCAAACAGTACAGGGTATTGATGTTTGGCCAGGAGCATGCTTAATTGGAAGAAATTTAAAGCTTTAAAGTCTGTTCATGCAACTAAATGCCCTTGTTTGACTTGAAAGGTCACAGGGGTCATATGCTATATCTGTTAGCAATTTTTGTTTTCAAACACTGATATTTTAGCTATATAGCTGTATTTTAGTCCAATTTTAAGGTAACTTAAGCGTGAGTTTAATATTTCAGGGAGCTATTCACGCCCATTGGACACCTTTGTTATACATTTGTGGGTACCAGATATATTGATGCTACAATGGTATATATTATTATCCTTGTATAAACAGCTAACTGTTGTTTTGTTTTCAGATACATTTGCTTTACTGACAGGCACCGACTCCCTGATCAACAACTCCAAGGATACTGAGGTGAAAGTGGAGGGAGGGATGCACAGTGTGTGGTACAAACCAGCGACGACACAGACACTCAAGGTGTCCTTCTATACCATTCTGTACGGCCATGGGGACAACTGTATCCTCATTGTCTCCCTGTGTACGCAGAACAGCACCCGCCACATGTACACGTTTAACGCTTCAAAAACACGGGGGTAAGATTACATGATATTACAAAGTTATCATTTTCAATACAGGGGTAAGGTTATATGTCGTTACAAAGGTCTAATATAACACAGGGGTAAGGTTATATGTTGTTACAAAGGTCTAATATAACACAGGAGTAAGGTTATATGTCGTTACAAAGGTCTAATATAACACAGGGGTAAGGTTATATGTTGTTACAAAGGTCTACTATAACACAGGGGTAAGGTTATATGTTGTTACAAAGGTCTAGTATAACACAGGGGTAAGGTTATATGTTGTTACAAAGGTCTAATATAACACAGGGGTTAGGTTATATGTTGTTACAAAGGTCTACTATAACACAGGGGTAAGGTTATATGTTGTTACAAAGGTCTACTATAACACAGGGGTAAGGTTATATGTTGTTACAAAGGTCTAATATAACACAGGAGTAAGGTTATATGTTGTTACAAAGGTCTACTATAACACAGGGGTAAGGTTATATGTTGTTACAAAGATGTACTGTAACACAGGAGTAAGGTTATATGTTGTTACAAAGGTCTACTATAACACAGGGGTAAGGTTATATGTTGTTACAAAGGTCTTCTGTTACACAGGAGTAAGGTTATATGTTGTTACAAAGGTCTACTATAACACAGGGGTAAGATTATATGTTGTTACAAAGGTCTAATATAACACAGGGGTAAGGTTATTTGTTGTTACAAAGATGTACTGTAACACAGGGGTAAGGTTATATGTTGTTACAAAGATGTACTGTAACACAGGGGTACGGTTATATGTTGTTACAAAGGTCTAGTATAACACAGGGGTAAGGTTATATGTTGTTACAAAGATGTACTGTAACACAGGGGTAAGGTTATATGTTGTTACAAAAGTCTACTATAACACAGGGGTAAGGTTATATGTTGTTACAAAAGTCTACTATAACACAGGGGTAAGGTTATATGTTGTTACAAAGGTCTACTATAACACAGGGGTAAGGTTATATGTTGTTGCAAAAGTCTACTATAACACAGGGGTAAGGTTATATGTTGTTACAAAAGTCTACTTTAACACAGGGGTAAGGTTATATGTTGTTACAAAAGTCTACTATAACACAGGGGTAAGGTTATATGTTGTTACAAAGGTCTACTCTAACACAGGGGTAAGGTTATATGTTGTTACAAAGGTCTAGTATAACACAGGGGTAAGGTTATATGTTGTTACAAAGGTCTACTCTAACACAGGGGTAAGGTTATATGTTGTTACAAAGGTCTTCTTTAACACAGGGGCAAGGTTATATGTTGTTACAAAAGTCTACTATAACACAGGGGTAAGGTTATATGTTGTTATAAAGGTCTAGTGTAACACAGGGGTAAGGTTATATGTTGTTACAAAGGTCTAGTATAACACAGGGGTAAGGTTATATGTTGTTACAAAGGTCTAGTATAACACAGGGGTAAGGTTATATGTTGCTACAAAGGTCTACATCACGCCGGCAGTAGGGTTATATATGTTTGTGTTATGATACGAAATGTTTAAGAGTTTTTTACATAGGAGTGTTATAGAGTTGTATGATTGTATATATAGGGCATAGCCAGAAGTATTGTTACTATATGGATTTCTTTACTTGACAGATATATGTTGTTGGGTTTGTATCTAGGTGTGTTTGTAAAGTTACAGATTAAGTTGTAAAGAATGGCATTATGGATTGGTAGTGTGTGGCCGAAATGGTGTAGATTGTGTTAGATTGGACTTTCTAACACTATGATTGGGTTAGACACAGGCCCAGTGAAGCACTTGTTATCAGTGACTGCTTGGGGCATACATGAATACAAAATTGTCTGCAATAAAAGAAAGGCAAGATGCAAATGTGATGTGATTTCCCTGGCCATGGTGAGTTTTTTGTTGGCTCTGGAAGTTGGAGACATTTTCTTAATGGAATCCTACCAAGCTTTGTCAAGAAAAAAACGATGGCAGATAAAGATTTGATTATTGTCATTGGGTTAAGTTTTAACACTGCATTAGTGAATCTTTTATCTTCTTAAAATCTATGTGACTCTATCAGTTGTATTGTTATTTGTGTCGACACCAACCATCAAATCATGCCTAATGTTCTGACCTGGCTCACTATTGTTCTCTTCTGTCAATAAATGTTGATTCTTGTGAATCAGTGACTGTTGATAAGATGATTTAATTTTAAACCAGACTTAATTGTTATATGATATGTCAGTATTTGTTTTCCATTTTGAATCATCTTGATATTGATGCATTGATAAACAGGTCCCCAAGAGAGCCTTGTTCTTTTCATTGAGAATGAAACATTTTAAATCCAAGTAAATGGGTCACATCAAATTAGTTTTCTCTCAATAGAATTCATATAAATTATGTGAGACAATTCTTTGTTTTAAGCTTAAAGTTTCAAACTGGTCCCTGAGTAATCCGAAACCCTGTTCATTCCGGTTTTATGGTATGGTCCCAGCATTTCCCTTTGAACACATGTAATTACCGCTACAAGCCAGACACCTGTGTAAAGCAGCAAACAACTTCGGTCCTAGTGACTTAGACAGGTTATACTGTATAATTCTTTGCTGTAGATTATAGTCGTAGTTTGTTGTAGAGTTAGGTCCCTTACACTTAAAGGGCTAGTACCAGTAATTTGTTATTATCAGTAAAAATTTCATGATTCATCTTAATCGACAAGTTGTTTTGATTACTATTCTTAAATCTTCCATACTGTTTCTCTAGTGGTAAATACAGTCTGTAAAATCAGTATATTCTGGTTTATCCTGAGACAGCTGAATCAAAATGCATCAAAACAAGTCGCTGTGAAGTTTATTTTTCATCTTCTGTTGACAATTCATGGAAACCACTGCTGTATTGTGTACCTGGAAGCTTTCTATACTGTAAGTTGAGTCTGAGATAGGTACACCTCCGTAACGACACGCATGTAATTACTGGCAGGCAACTGTATCTAAAATACATCGTCTTGTTTACTGTTCCCCATGCCACTTCATTGATTATAACAAAACAAGAACCACAAAACATTGATACGATAAAAGAAGCCCAATCCTCTTGTCATCCCCAAAAGGATTAACCGATACGCCAGGAATTCTTACGAGGCTGATGTCTCCGATTCGGATTTCTTTATGTTACAACACAATTGTTTCGCACACAGACTAAATGTATAATAGTGATTAAAGTACGTCGCTGATAACAGTCTGTGTTTACAAAACGTCTGTTGTCTGTACCCGATACCATGCGTATTGACAAGGTTTTATTCTGTGTTGATGTTATTGTACCATCCCTTTGTTCCTATTGTCAGTCAGATTACAGGTGCTGTAATCTTATTCCTCTGTGTGATCCAAATTCATCTATCAATTCGATTAAGTTTGTCACTGTAATCACATTTTGTCGCAGTGGATCTGTATTTGTATTGATGGTTCATATCATATACATTGATAAATGCATCATAGTGATAGGCTACATATATTTTTCTGGGATTTCGGGACACTGAGACAACATATCTAAATCAATCAGAAACAGAAAATTCTGTAAGGGATTCCCTTACTTCCCTGGCAAGTATAATTTAAAAAAAAGTCCTAGTAGATTTTTCCCAGTAGATATTGGTCATTGCTGTGTCCTCGTGAACTTGACCAGTAGATGAAGGTCATTGCTGTGTCCTAGTAGAACTTGACCAGTAGATGAAGGTCATTGCTGTGTCCTAGTAGAACTTGACCAGTAGATGAAGGTCATTGCTGTGTCCTAGTAGAGTTTGACCTGTAGATGAAGGTCATTGCTGTGTCCTAGTAGAACTTGACCAGTAGATGAAGGTCATTGTTGTGTCCTTGTAGATTTTGACAAGTAGATGAAGGTCATTGTTGTGTCCTTGTAGATCTTGACCAGAAGATGAAGGTCATTGTTGTGTCCTTGTAGATTTTGACAAGTAGATGAAGGTCATTGCTGTGCCCTTGTAAATTTTGACCAGTAGATGAAGGTCACTGCTGTGTCCTTGTAGATTTTGACAAGTAGATGAAGGTCATTGCTGTGCCCTTGTAAATTTTAACCAGTAGATGAAGGTCACTGCTGTGCCCTTGTAGGTTTTTACCAGTAGATGAAGGTCACTGCTGTGCCCTGCCCTTGTAAATTTTGACCAGTAGATGAAGGTCACTGCTGTGCCCTTGTAGATTTTGACCAGTAGATGAAGGTCACTGCTGTGCCCTTGTAGGTTTTAGTCATTGTCTCGATATGTGACTTTGTTGATTTGACTATTATGTTTTGGTTGTTGTTGTGATCGGTAAAGCTTTGTAGATTTGACCAGTATGTTTTGGTTGTTGTTGTGATTAGTGGGTTTGTAGATTTGACCAATGTATTTTGGTTGTTGTCGTGATCAGTGGGTTTGTAGATTTGACCAGTGTATTTTGGTTGTTGTCATGATCAGTGGCTTTGTAGATTTGACCAGTGTATTTTGGTTGTTGTCATGATCAGTGGGTTTGTAGATTTGACCAGTGTATTTTGGTTGTTGTCATGATCAGTGGCTTTGTAGATTTGACCAGTGTATTTTGGTTGTTGTTGTGATTAGTGGGTTTGTAGATTTGACCAATGTATTTTGGTTGTTGTCATGATCAGTGGTTTGTAGATTTGACCAGTATGTTTTGGTTGTTGTCATGATCAGTGGCTTTGTAGATTTGACCAGTGTATTTTGGTTGTTGTTGTGATCAGTGACTTTGTAGATTTGACTATTATGGTTTGATTGTTGTCATGATTGGTAGTTTTGTAGATTTGACCAGTATGTTTTGGTTGTTATCATGATCAGTGGCTTTGTAGATTTGACCGGTGTATTTTGGTTGTTGTCGTGATCAGTGGGTTTGTAGATTTGACCAGTGTATTTGGGATGTTGTCATGATCAGTGGCTTTGTAGAATTCCACCAGTGTATTTTGGTTGTTGTTGTGATCAGTGGGTTTGTAGATTTGACCAATGTATGTTGGTTGTTGTCATGATCAGTGGGTTTGTAGATTTGACCAGTATGTTTTGGTTGTTGTCATGATCAGTGGCTTTGTAGATTTTGGTCAGTCTCTGAGGTCTTAGAATATAGATTTTGACCAGTTTAGATTTTGGTCATTGGCATGCAATGACCTTGTAGATTTTGGTAATTGTCTGTGACCTTGTAGTTTTGGTAATTGTCGGTGACCTTGTAGAATTTGGTAATTGCATGTCTGTGACCTTGTAGAATTTGACCAGTAGAGTTTGGTCATTTCTGTGTTCTTGTAGATTTTGGTCATTGTCAGTGACCTTGTAGATTTTGACCAGTAGATTTTGGTCATTGTATATGACCTAGTTAAGGCTATGACAATTTAATGTAAGTAAATATGTCTGTGAATGTCTCCAGTAGATGTTTCATTTGAATACCACATTTGGCTTTGTATGTAGATTATGGATGGTAGAATCAATCTCTGTATCCCTAGCTGTCGGAGGGGACATGTGACGGATATGGATGTTTTGTCTGAGATGAATCTCCTATAGATTTATCTGACAATGACAGAGCAGCAGTTAATATCTAATGTTGGACCTAAGAATCTGTTGCTGGTTTGCTGTTAATTATCTTAAAATGCAAAACACTTATCGGTGCATGTGGTAGCAAATTTGGTCTTGTATATATTCAAGGACAACTGAGTTTTTCCAGGCGAGATTTTGATAGTTCTTACAGACTGTTGATTGGTTGTTAGCCCTACCATACCACAGTGATATCTTAGTATATTATGGCTATGAACTGTGCTACTGTTTCTGTAGGTAGTTCATTATTAGTGATATGTAATTAGTCTATACAATAGGAATCTTTAGTATTATACAATTATAGCCTTTGATGAGGTCGATACATGGTGCTACTGTTTCTGTAGGTAGTTCATTATTAGTGATATGTAATTAGTCTATACAATAGGAATCTTTAGTATTATACAATTGTAGCCTTTTGATGAGGTCGATACATGGTTTTATCGACCGAAGAAAAAATATTGACCGAGGATGAAGTCTGAGGTCAATATTTGTTCTCAGGTCGATAAAACCATGTATAGACCGAAATTAAAAAGCAATAATAGTTTTATTATAAATTAGTTTTTTTTATTTGAACTCAGACTACAAGAGAAAGTTTTTTTCAGATATATTTGATCAAATTCTCAAACAATATTATAGCAATACAATATTAGATACTTTCTAAACACTTAAACAGCTGTTGATGTTTTCCGTTTGATATTGTTGGACTTCACGCCTTCGAGAATTCGAGAATAGCATTTTTTTCTATCTTTTGTAAGAACGGCGAACCTGTCGTCTGCCATTACTTTTGTTGTTGTCAAGCAGTACCAAGGTCTTCAGAGTTCTTGAAGTTACGCCATATTTCTATTTTTAGAAACACCCAGTCAACCAGTCTTTTTTACCAGCTTTTTAGCCCACCATCATCAGATGGTGGGCTATTCAAATCGCCCTGCGTCCGTGGTCCGTCGTCCGTCCGTCCGTCCGTTAGTCCGTTAGTCCGTTAGTCCGTTAGTCCGTCCGTAAACAATTCTTGTTATCGCTATTTCTCATAAAGTACCGAAGGAATCTTTCTCAAAGGACTATATGCACTAAGGGGTGTTTTTGGCCCCACGCATTTTCTCCTTATTCTTCTAACAATTACAAGTGCAGAACACAAACAAACAATTTCAGTAAAATTTAAAACGTTTATTGATGGTATTCCATAGCAACGGGCCATAGCAACGGGTCATAGTACCATAATCAGCTTAGGGTTCAAGAGACAACATTTGATGATTACATTATGTAACAACATTCTGAACTATCCATTTTATGTTTCTTTAATAAATATTACGTTAATTTTAACAGTTTCATAGTTTCTATTTTTTATTGAAAGAAAAGAAAAGAAAAAAATGTTGATTTTGACCATAGCAACAAGACTTTTTGCATAGCAACTAACATTATTCACACCTATTTACATACAATTCATTACAATATAACCATATTTGATACATACAATAAGGAGTAAACAATTACTGTGTGATATTTCCATTTGACTTTTGTGGTATTTACAAACCGAGTACTACACTAGGGCTATTTTAGCCATAGCAACAAGCATTTTTGCATAGCAACTTACACTATTAACACATGGTTTGAATGCAAATCACTAGAAGATACACATATTTGATTTATACAATAAGAAGTCAACTTTTAATAAGTGATTTTTATTTGATTGTTGTGTTTTTTAGGAAATGAATAGTGTATTATGATGATTTTGGCCATAGCAACTCACATTTTCCATAGCAACGCACATACTTTACATTTATATACATACAAATCACTGAAATATACACATATTTGATACATACTTTCATTTTCATTTACATTAAATAAGAAGTAAATAAGTATTGTATGATTTCCATTTGATTATTGTGGTTTTTACAATACCAAATAGTTCATTGTGATGTTTTGGCCATAGCAACAGGCATTTTTGTATAGCAACTTAGGGCTGTTCCAGAATTAACCATGGGGGAGGGGGGGGCATTTTGTTAAGAGACTTATCATACATAAAATATCAAAGGTAATTGAATATATCTTAGTAAGGCATGGTAGACAGATCAAGTTTTGACCCAACACCCATAAATGGCACAATATGTAGGTGCCTGCACTGTCCCTATCCTAAATGATTAGTTAAGGAATAACTCATATGAGTTGTACATACAAATAACTAAAATGTACACACAAATAGAAACAAACTTTTGCATTGCTTGGTCTCATATTAATAATAATATATACACTCATAGATATAGCACACTGTCCATTTTCCAAGGTTTTCTAAGGATCTCTAAGGTTTAAAGCTTGAGTATTGAGTCATTTTTCCGCTGTTGAATTAAAGCTCTGTTAAAAATCATTGGTAAAACTTCTAAATCCTTGGTTAAGCTCAGAAATCTTCAGTGAAGCTTGGAAATCTTTGATTAAGGTCGAACAACTTCGACAATGCTCGGAAATCATCAGCGAAAGTTGAATACTATCCATACAAAAGCTTTGAAATCCTTGGTGAAGCTTGCATTGGACACCCCTTGATAAAGTTCAGAAATCCATAGTAATTAATGCTTGGATATCCTTGGCTAAGCTCAGAAATTATCCACGAAGAAAAGCTTGGAAATCCTCAGTGAAGCTCAGACTTTCTCCATGAATCTTGGAAATCAGCAGTTAAGCTCAGAAATTCTTGTAGAAGCTCAGAAATCCACAGTAAAGATAACTATCTGTGCAAATAGAAAAGAAAAAAGTTCAAAAACATTATAAATTACAATGTACCTGTATTTAATTCTGCACCTGATAAAATGCTGACAAAACTTTATATATGTACAAAAAAAGTAGGGTACATTGTTGTATGTATATCACAATGGTATGATATAGTATTTAATTAGTTAATAGATCCAAGGATGTAGAAGAAAACATGATAAGTGACACTAGTTTGATCCATGGAGTAGAATAACACAGGTGTGTTCCATTAACCTGTAAAAGTACATTGTTTTGTTCCAATTTTGCTACACGAACAGTCAAACACGAGTAGCAAACATGAACTTACTGTATTAACAGGTCCAAAACTAATAAAGCATTTAAAAATACATTCTGGTAGCACCTTGGTACTTGGGTATATGAGGAAATTGTTTCTCATTGCATTCCATCAGCAGGTTGATATTCAGACTTAAAAAATGCCATAAAAACATGATGTAATTGACTTACATTTACTACATGTACCGGTATTTGTTGCCTACTGTATGTATGTATGCTTGTGTACTTACAATGAAAGATATTTTCACAAGCTGAGAAGCAAGAATTTAACATGCTTTGTTTTAGTTTACAGTATATATATAAAAGTATTTCAAGATTTTAAGCCTTCCCCATGTATACCCAGGTACACCTGTTTAAAAAAGTGAATTGTGTTCACCCTGTTTATAATAAATACAAAAAGCAGTTGCATTGACATGAGGATAAAATAATTGATATTCTTCCAGCTTCCAAGCTTTCTTTAACATGTTGTAATGTTAAACTGCATCTTATACTTCATATGCATGTGCAATAGTCAGACAATATGTTGTTCTTATTTAAAAAATATTAAAAAATAAATTAACCTCATGTTCTCTGAAAAGGGTTTTTAAATCAACTGCAATTCTTAAAATAATGTTTGGCTGGTCAAAATGAAAAAATCTCTCACAAAATATGTCTTTTTTTAAACCTACATGGGGTAATTACTTAATTTTAGCTTAGTAATTCATTATCTTAATTAAAAAAAAGTTCAAATAGTAAAGAATTATTTAAGTAAGGCTTATACTGATGCAATATATACACTTGAATTATTATGATTGTGGCGTAAAGCAGAACTGGGTAAATCCATCTGATTTTTATACAAAACAAATTCCATTTTGTATGTTGAGTGTTAATTTATATTTTTTTTAAGTTAAAAAAAAGGTCATGCATACGCATCATGTTTTCATTTTCATGGAAGAGTTTTGTTTTGTATTCTCAAAATATAATTAATAAGCATTGTCTGAATTGAAACAACTTAAATTCTTGCTATTAATCTTATTTTCTCCATCTTGATAAAATCCGGTCAACTCTCTTCACATGTCTTGTCTTTAGCAAGCCCCCTATTTCGTCAATACGGTACGACGATGTTTTGTCGGCAAATAATTAGCAGTAGGCCCTAAAGTACTTTTGTGATGGCATTATGAGTTGGTATAAGGGGTTGTTTTGTAGTATTCCATACAGTATAAAGCCATATTTATTTCATTGTGGCTGCAATAGCATTAGGCATTTCAACTTGCCAGATAGGAATAACTGTCGTCTGTCAGCACCGTCTAGTACAGACTACCAAACTCACAAGATTTCGATATCAACAAACTGCAATCTAATATTTTTTGTTTGAACATCGTCTGTTATCCAACACCTACCATTTATAAAACAGGCAGATCCGACAGACGGAAAAGTCCTCCTCTGTGCAGTTAAACAGGCCGATAAGCTTGTTTGTTTCGATTCGCGTTTTGTTTACGTTTCCGCGGGTGATGTACAGTAGTTTAAACGACGAATTCCGGAAGTTACGGAAAATTCGAAACGTAACATAAAATACTTTTATTTCATTCAAAATACGATTTATAAATTAAGAGATAGTTTTAAATGAGTAGAAGATAAAATAATAATTTTACAACAACTTTTGGTGTCGTTATCTTTTTTTACAAGAACGATAAAGTCCGGATAAAATGGCCGCGTCGTCAATTATAGTCTTCTCTCATTCGAGTTTAGGGCGGAGTTCGACTTTTCGAGATGGTTTTTTCGATCTTTAGGTATGAGCGCAGTCGTGCTCCAAAACGAAACTTAAGGAAATGATTTGTTTTGCAAAAAAGAAATCAAATCTAAAATATCTTTTTGGAGCAAAACTGCGCTCATACTTAATTTTGGTGTTGAACACCAAAAATTCTGTAGTTTTCGCGAAAATCTCGTTACATGCGCCTTTTAAAACCCCCCAAAAATATATTCAAAGCAATATTAATTAAATCAAAGCTTATTTCCAGCAAATTGATGTATCTTTATTGCTATTTCAAAGTATATTTATTTATATTTTGTAAATTCATAACGGTAAGAATATTGGGGCATATATCGGGGCATACCGCATTTGGTCCTTTCATGTGTTGGTTCACCTTGGTCCCTAGTTGTGCATATTGCATTTTGGGACCAATCCAAAAACAACATGGCCGACAGGCAGCCATCTTGGATTTTGACAATTGAAGTTTGTTATCGCTATTTCTAAGAAAGTACTGAAGGTATCTTTCTCAAATTTCATGTGTTGGTTCACCTTGGTCCCTAGTTGTGCATATTCCATTTTTGGACCGATCTGAATTCAAGATGGCCGACAGGCAGCCATCTTGGATTTTGACATTTGAACTTTGTTATCCCTATTTCTGAGAATGTACTGAAGGTATCTTTCTCAAATTTCATGTGTAGGTTCCCCTTGGTGCCTAGTTATGCATATTGCATTTTTGGACCAATCCGAAAACAACATGGCCGACAGGCAGCCATCTTGGATTTTGACAGTTGAACTTTGTTATCGCTATTTCTGAGAATGTACTGAATGGATCTTTCTCAAATTTCATGTGTAGGTTCCCCTTGGTGTGTAGTTATGCATATTGCATTCTTGGACCAATCCAAAAACAACATGGCCGACAGGCAGCCATCTTGGATTTTGACAATTGAAGTTTGTTATCGCTATTTCTAAGAAAGTGCTGAAGGTATCTTTCTCAAATTTCATGTGTTGGTTCACCTTGGTCCCTAGTTGTGCATATTCCATTTTGGGACCTATCTGAATTCAAGATGGCCGACAGGCAGCCATCTTGGATTTTGACATTTGAACTTTGTTATCCCTATTTCTGAGAATGTACTGAATGGATCTTTCTCAAATTTCATGTGTAGGTTCCCCTTGGTGCCTAGTTATGCATATTGCATTTTTGGACCAATCCGAAAACAACATGGCCGACAGGCAGCCATCTTGGATTTTGACAGTTGAAGTTTGTTATGGCTATTTCTGAGAATGTACTGAATGGATCTTTCTCAAATTTCATGTGTAGGTTCCCCTTGGTGTGTAGTTATGCATATTGCATTTTGGGACCAATCCAAAAACAACATGGCCGACAGGCAGCCATCTTGGATTTTGACAATTGAAGTTTGTTATCGCTATTTCTAAGAAAGTACTGAAGGTATCTTTCTCAAATTTCATGTGTTGGTTCACCTTGGTCCGTAGTTGTGTATATTCCATTTTGGGACCGATCTGAATTCAAGATGGCCGACAGGCAGCCATCTTGGATTTTGACAGTTGAACTTTGTTATCCCTATTTCTGAGAAAGTACTGAAGGTATCTTTCTCAAATTTCATGTGTAGGTTCCCCTTGGTGTGTAGTTATGCATATTGCATTTTTGGACCAATCCGAAAACAACATGACCGACAGGCAGCCATCTTGGATTTTGACAGTTGAACTTTGTTATCGCTATTTCTGAGAATGTACTGAATGGATCTTTCTCAAATTTCATGTGTAGGTTCCCCTTGGTGTGTAGTTATGCATATTGCATTTTGGGACCAATCCAAAAAAAAACATGGCCGACAGGCAGCCATCTTGGATTTTGACAGTTGAACTTTGTTATCGCTATTTCTAAGAAAGTACTGAAGGTATCTTTCTCAAATTTCATGTGTTGGTTCACCTTGGTCCGTAGTTGTGTATAAACCATTTTGGGACCGATCTGAATTCAAGATGGCCGACAGGCAGCCATCTTGGATTTTGACATTTGAACTTTGTTATCGCTATTTCTGAGAATGTACTGAATGGATCTTTCTCAAATTTCATGTGTAGGTTCCCCTTGGTGCCTAGTTATGCATATTGCATTCTTGGACCAATCCGAAAACAACATGGCCGACAGGCAGCCATCTTGGATTTTGACAGTTGAACTTTGTTATCGCTATTTCTGAGAATGTACTGAATGGATCTTTCTCAAATTTCATGTGTAGGTTCCCCTTGGTGCCTAGTTATGCATATTGCATTCTTGGACCAATCCAAAAACAACATGGCCGACAGGCAGCCATCTCGGATTTTGACAATTGAAGTTCGTTATGGCTATTTCTCAGAAATTACTGAAGGTATCTTTCTCAAATTTCATGTGTTGGTTTACCTTGGTCCGTAGTTGTGTATATTCCATTTTGGGACAGATCAGAAAACAATATGGCCGACAGGCAGCCATCTTGGATTTTGACAATTGAACTTTGTTATCGCTATTTCTAAGAAAGTACTGAAGGTATCTTTCTCAAATTTCATGTGTAGGTTCACCTTGGTCCCTAGTTGTGCATATTCCATTTTTGGACAGATCGGAAAACAACATGGCCGACAGGCAGCCATCTTTGATTTTGACAATTGAAGTTTGTTATGGCTATTTCTGAGAATATACTGAAGGGAACTTTCACAAATTTCATATGTAGGTTCCTCCTGGTGCCTAGCTATGCTAAGAATAAGGAAACGACAATGTAATTCACAAAAAAAAAAACAAAAAAATGCATCTGTGTCCCACCAGAGTCTCTGCTCACACTTAATCAACACCTAAGAGAAAATCGAAAGAAGAGAAAAGAACCATCTTTCAAAAAACAAACTTAGATCATTTGAAGGTGGGCGCCAAGATCCCTCTGGGATCTCTTGTTTTGCACGACCGGTCAATATGACTTTTTATCGGAAATGACGTGGAGCTATCTGAGCCAATCAGAAAGTTTTTAAAAATATCAATATATAATAATGTTTATTATGGCAGATATGGCAGATCTGCCTTAAGGACTGCTCAGTAGCTTACGGTTATCGATGCTTATTATGGATACATTGCTGTGATGTATGAATAGCCACTTGAAACAAAGAGCTGAAGGTTGAAGAAGATACACAAGCTGTGAGTTTATTGACAACTGTTGGTTTTATTGATGGATGTAGTTGGCCTGATGCTTAATTGACAAGTTTTGGTTATACCAATCCTATATTAGATACATTATTTGAACTATGGTACTCTCAATCGGCTGTCCTCATGTTCACTGTATTTGTTCTGATACAGCACATTTGGTTAGGTCTTCAGAATCTTCCCTGAGGTCACTTGATACTGGGTCTTACTGAATATTTTGTAGCACAGTTAAGGTTTTGTCTTTAATTCATTCTTATTTACTAATTTCATGATATTTGATCGGGCCATGGTGATTGCCACAAGATATTCTTCGGTGAATTGATATAATTCCATGGATTTTGCATTCTTGATAATGTGGACTACAAAATGATGATAAAAACAAAACCGGAACACAGTCTATAGAATATTACTTTTTCAGAGAATTATGTCTTAATGAATAAGCTCTATCAAAAATAGAAGGATATAATTGGAAGAGTCATATTTGGGTTTTATTTCCATCTTTAGAACCTATGAACACATTTAAAAATCATTATTTACAGTCAGTCAGTACATGTGAATGTTAAAATTTACTGCAAAATAAATTAGCTCTTCTAAATATAAATTCCAATGCTGAAATACTTGAATAAGAGAAGGACTTATTACCGCCCAATGAACAATTACAAGTCAAGTAAGGAAATGTTGGAGTTGGCTAATTAACAGGCATGGGCTTATCAGTGGTTAAATAATATAATATTGATACAACAAAACATTCCTAGATGGCATAGAGGAAGTTGGTTTTTATCAGAATTTTGCAAGGAGTCAACTGACCAAAAGTCAATTCAAAGGTCAAGGAAAATGTTCAATTTCGAGTTCTCAAAGATCAAATTTATGGAAATGACCATTGGGCTCAAAGCTCAAGGATTGATGATTTTTGGAGGTAACAGTGCACTTGCTCACCTGTCAGTGCTCTATATCAAACTTGTTTAGGTTAATATTAATTTCTATGTAAGGACAGAACAATAAAAAAAAATTAAGGTGACTGTTTAAGGTCCATGAGCCTCTTGTTAATCTAATTCTCTAGCCGGTGGTATAGGGACATTTGTCATGACATTTTTTTCTATTTGTAAATGTTAAGTAATTCTGTTGATTCACAATAAAGTCACTTTGGCTGTAGGCAAGCATTAATTGATCCAAAATGAGGCACCTGTGTTTTTGAGACACAATCAATGTGATTGATGTAGAACAAAGCATTTAAGTCATAGAAATATGTTCCTTTTAAAACCTGTACTTATCCTCATTAGAAAATCCACAGATCGGACCTTGGTTTTTAGTTAGCCTAAGATTATAGAAATATTTTTTAATGGTCAACTTCAGTTGACTATAAGCAATACAACCCACAGACTTACAGCCCACCACCCTTGTGCACCAAAGTGATACATCAGGTGTACGTGTTGACAAACATTACATTTGGATTGGTAGGGAGATGTCAAACTGTCTCGTGATGGATTCATGCTAGAACCATATCGTTGTTAAGTGTGCTTGTTTATGTTGGTCTAATGGTGTTAGTCAAGGTTATATGTTAGGGTAGGTGTGTATGTGTGCCTACTTTAAGTCTTGAAATCTTCACTTGACAGGATTTGGTATGTTAAAACCAATACAAGCTAACTAGATGTTAGAATGATGTCAGTGTTGTGATATGCAGCAATAAGCTGGTTAAGATTATAAGAGGAAACAGTCTGAGTAGAATCAGTATATAAGTTTGCTGTGACATAGGGGGAGATTACAGAGTCTGGTGTGTACAGGACTTGAAACTTAAATTACTCCCATGCTTTTAGAAAATCAGCTAGTTCTTTGCTTTTTGCAGGCTTGTTTGTTACAAATATTTAGATGTGGCGTGATTTTACGACTCAGCCTAATGTTTGCATTTCTGCCATTATTTTGCCATCTTAAACATAGAAATAAATATTTTATATGAGTAATCGTAAACCTTCTTGTACCATAGACACCTCAGGTTAACCTATTGTGGGTGTGGCTTATAGGTAAAGTGTCATGATATGTTGTCATGGTTATCATTTTTTTGGTACCACTATATGTGAAGTGCAATTATAAAAGTGTACCTAACAGAGTTGTCTCCCTTTACTACACCTTGCCTTCCATTTTTTTATCAATCTGGAAGTATTAACCCTCAAGTGGGGAAACAGAAAACTTGTCACAGACATATTCTTCTCAGCCTTCTTGGAATGTATCCAGAAGGATGAAAAATCTTGCAATTCATGCCTGAAAAGTATTGCATTTGTTGGTGTTTACGTTTTTTTTTTATGCCCCCCACCATGAAATGGGGGGCTTATAGTGTTACCAATGTCCGTCCTGTCGTGTCGTGTTCCTTCCCATGGTGATGTAACCAGTTTATTTAAATAACAACTGATCTGTTTGTCCTACCAAACTTTGCATACATAATAAGCATGAAGAACTAATTTCATATGGGAGCGGGGACATTTATGTCTCACAGACATTTCTAGTTAATTTATGATTTTGCCACAGGCACCAAAGAGTAAAGATTAATTAATATGTTCTGACCAACAAGTGGGGAATAAATGGGTCCTAGTGAAAGGAATTTAGAACTCCCGCATTGGTAGTGTTCACCTATGAACAACACCAGTAGCAAGAAGGTCAAGGGAAGTTCTGCAAGTAATTTGGAAAATCAGATATAGGTGATCTTCATACAGATTACAATATCAAGGCATCTAAAACTAAGTCTAAATGTTAACAAATTGCTGCATGGGTCCAGATGAAATACATCCAAGATATCTTAAGGAGATATGGCCAACAAAATAGCAGTGCCATTGGCATTATTATTTAATCAGTTGATAGAATCTGGAATGGAACCAACAGCCTGGAAGGAGGCTCATGTATGCACAGTCTTCGAAAAAGGTCACTCACTGGAAATTACAGACTCTTCAGTCTCACGTCAGTGGTGTGCAAAACAATGGAGACACTTGTGCAAAACCACAAAGTTAATCATGGAATTCAACTCACTTTTTAGCAATATGGATTGATATCGGCAAAACGGCAACTCAACTGACCTTCCAGTTCTTGATAAATGGACCACTGCAACAGACAATTTACAAAGAAAACCCTATCAATGTATTTATACAGAATTTTAAAAGGCGTTTGATACCTTACATTATACCATACTTGTACCATGGTGTAGAGGGTATGCAATCCTGTAGCAGAATTTTATGATTTAATGTCATGAACTATAACAATTAACTCTGCTAGGAGATAATCATCAATAGCTTTAACAAACTGAGTAGTCTCCCTTATTGTCAATCACAGACGATCAGCATTAAACCGATTTGTTTTACATACATAGAATTATGTGTGGCCAGCATTTGAATCATCAGCTGTCTTAAGGACAAAGCTACATATTGTTCCTCAGTGGTTTATCATATGGTAATTAATCTGTAAAACTTGACCGAGTGAAAGATTATTTAAGGTGATTAAATTCATTTTGGTAACTTTCAGATTATTAGTTTTGAAATGGGATTGTTGCTTTTGCTGGTTTCTACCAAATCAGAAATTGTGTATGCACATTGTGGTTGAATTCTCCGTCTGTACTTTTGGTTTTACAGGTGGAGTCTGGAGACTGTTAACTTCACCCTGAACACTAGCCAGGAGTTCTACATCCAACTCCAGGGCCAAATTCTCTCGGCAAACAGCTTTATCGCTCTGGACAAGATCAACCTGGTGGAGCTCAGCAAAACTGGTATGAGTTTCATGCATTTTACCTTCTTCATTTCACAAATGTTTTCAATGAACTTTCATTGTTTGCCACAATGTCGCTTTTGTTCTGAGTATGTGGTAGACAAAGGATGTTCTCTAAAGTAAAATATAATAGCGTGTTCCATTTAGCGGAATGTTCCGGTTGTTCCAGAATGAACCGAACGTTCCGCTAAATGGAACACGACGTTCCGCTAGAACAAACCGGTTTGTCGGGAACGTTTCATTTGAGGGTTCCAGGTTGGATCCAATATGGCGGCCAGTGAAAGGTTTTCGTTTCAGATGGTCAATAAATTGTTAATATATATAACTGTAACCAGTTAGACTGCATTTCAGTATTAAAATATATCATTACCGACTCCTAGTGGCATCATAGTGCGAAAAACTTGTAAATAAAAGCGATTACTCGCATGGTTTTGGTTATTTCCGGAAAAATCGTTTCTTTTTCTTTTTTTCATATTAGATTTTCACACATAGGAACAGATTTCGGCACGTTCTGTTCCATTTAGCAGACCAGTTCCAAGTTAGTACAACCGGAAGGTTCCGCTAAATGGAACACGCTATAGGTCTTACTCAATTTTCCATTTCATATTCAATTTTCATATAGTATAAGAATATAAAAAGCTGGCATTTTGACACCATTGTGAAAGTCATGACATGTTTCATAAGCAGCCCAAATTGTTTGTTGAAAACTGCTTCCATTTATGCCTAAAGATTTTAGTGGCAAGTTCCATATTTAGGTTGAACTGGACCGAGTTGTTCGCTGACAACCTGGAAGTTCTATTGGTCGAGCTTCTGTCTGTATCTTGTCATTCAAATGGCCATGTGACCATGCACCTCTCCCTCTTTTATAAAATCTGGTTAAACTTACCGTAATGCGTACAGGATTTACAAGAGAATAGATGTTATATAATGTAGTGTGCATCATGCCAAAGATAAACTTTACACAACTACTTTTCACTGTTGCTTCTTCAGGATCTAAACATAGACGGGCAGAGTTGAATGCAGTGAATAGAAAATACTGCTCTCATTGGTCAATTTTGTACACTTTCAAATTCTCACTGAGCTGTCATATTGATAGAATTCTACAGTATATCATTTTAAAATCAAGTCATCAATGCTACTGTTTCTATACATAATAAAAGTAACCATATAAAACTATGTATCGATCATCTCATTTGTACATGTACAGCAAGCTAAAGGACAGGGTATAACTAAATAGCCACAATATATTAGTACTAGGTAATGTTACTTCTCTCCACTCTTCAGATAGGTATAGAATTGATATTGGATCTATGGTGACAATTATCAAACATGTTAAGTCCTCTATGCAAACTCAGTTTGTAATATCTGATGTCAACCCATCTATCTCATACTTGCAAACCCTCCCTATTTAGGAGGGAGACTCCCGATTTTGGACCCTAAAATGTTGCATTTTCAACTTTGGAATTTGCTCAACTGTTCCTATTTTTAAAGATCTGATGATTTCATTTGAAAGAAGAGCTCAAAAGAAGCCATTTAAAAGTGTTATTATTCCTCTGAATGTACATGTATACATATTATTTATGTTTTCAATTCTGAGCACGAGTTATCTCCCCCATGGAAATTTAAAAAAGTTGGCAAGTATGCTGTCTGGTCTTGTTGATAATGGATGAGTGACAGAACCATACGTTTGTTCAATGAAGTGTAGTCTTACTTTAGAACTCAGTATCAAATTTATTGTGCAACAATTCTAGAGTTATCTCGTATTTAGCTTTCTTCAGGGAATCATAAAATTGAAATACTTTCTGATTTCACATTTCCACCTTTTGATCTGTATAATCAGTGGTACATTTAATTTTGAATGATTTATGTGACCAGATGGAATCCGATCAAAATTAATATTAATAGCTCAGTTTTTCAACATTTTCATTTTTTTTTCACACACAAGTTTTAGCAATGGGAGTGAATTTCAAATTTTTACTTGTCTAAGGGATTTAGAGAATGCATTCCGATAATTTGACCAACATCATTATATTTGAATGTTTTGTCTAAGTCTATATGAGTGTGTCAGTTTTGTTCCTCTAATAATTTTCTCTACTATTGTATATATGGCGAGTGCGTCTCAAATCATCATTATGAAAAATCTTGTAAAAAATAATATTGCAGGAAATTTTGAGCACACTCAAACAAGTTCATTTACAGTATCCACAAATGTAATAAAGTTACAGGTTTTGAGTCAGTTGTATTATACCTGAGCAAATTTAGGTTAAAGAACAGATCTGCCAAGTATCACACTACATGATTGTATGTGGTAATTACTAATGTGGAAGTTTTACAGAGTCAGAAATTAATTTTGTGTTGTGATCACAGCATTAAAGTAAGATATTCAGTAAACCTAGGGGGGGGGGGGGGGGGGGGGGGGGGCTTTATGCTCCAGCCTCACAGTCATTCTAATGACACGCCTGCCATCTTCTTCCATGTGGTGATGCATAAAGACTAATTAGATAAAGATAAATTGATTTTCAGGAGATATGTTTTTTCAGCTCTTTAATACTTAGAGAGTAACATCTCTGATATTAATTTAAGCAAGATAAAATAGTTCTGCCTCTTAATATAGATAGTCAAACCTCAGAACGAATTAGCCCATTTTCCTGAATATAACATATTCTTGAACAGTATGATCATCAGAAGTAGGCTGGGTGACACGATGATGTAAGTAAAACAGACTATTTATTTGGGAGGCGCGAAGGGAACACAAATAATTGTCGTGAGAATGTGGAGACCACCGATAGAATCAGTATGAAGTAGAGAGGGTGTTAACCCCTTGAGAAATTCTAGCAACTCATTAGAAACACCAATGCATAGTCTCGTAGGAATAAAGTTTCCTGTAATTTCTGGTCAGCTTGAAGTACAGCAGTGTAATTGATCAAAGATGTCGACACTAAATCTACAGGTCTGACAAATTTTGTTCAGCACATTTGAAATAATACTTCCCCCCAGAATTCGGGAGGTCACAGAGAAAATGTCACATTTCACTGTGGGTGTTGACCCGGGGGATGTTTTAAGAGGAATAAGTAGCGCTATTACACCCCCGTTGATTCTTCTCATCCATGTTAAAATGGGGGTCAGTATTAACAGCTGTCCACCGGAAAAGATGTTACAATTATTCTGATCATCAATTCAGCAGCATGATTTGGTTAGCCTCATGGTGATTCTTTCAGCGGCGATGATGGCCGCCCCGGAAATTATTCACAAGATCAGTGAGATGGCATGTCAAACAAAGCATGCGTTGGTAACAAGTCCCACAGGTTACGATTTCAATTTATTTTTAGTCTGGTTAACTGTAGAATATCATGGTTACATCTATCTGAGACAGATTGGTATGGACAATTCTTTATTTGGCATTTCTTTGAGGTTCGGAAATGATTGCAGATATTATCTTTAAAAGCTTCTTGAATTGAATGCAGTTATCTAAATCTTATGAATTATCTTTTTTGTAAAGATAGAAGATTGAAGACAAGGAAAGGAAAAACTTTTTTTAATGTAATTGGTGAATTAAAAACCAGGTTACTAGACAAAGATATTTGACTTTCAGGTCTCTTTTTTTGACAGATGACTGATGATATGTTATTACATCGTCAAAAATTAAGTAGCGCAAGTTACGAGAACTAGAGATGTAACTTTCATCATGGATATACATAGGTTACTTAAGTTCACAGAAACACTGCATTTGACAAGAATAATGTATTTTATTTTGGGATGCATGATTGCAAAAATAATATTTCAAAATACCTAAACCCTCAAAAAATAGAAATTAGTACTTTGTATACTTTGTAGGTCCTCTCAAAGCAGTTTGAAAATTATTATCCATTGTTATAGGGCCTTAGCAACCAGCCAATATATAATTCTCAACTCCCTGTGAGCATGTATATGTATAGAGCTGGTGCTGCCATTTCAGTGCTCACAGCTAACATTCTACAATATCCAGCCCTGCCAAACCACATACCCTCGGTACTCATTTACAGCTGAGAATGCTTGGATGATATTGCCTATAATGAATTATGCATAATTCACCCCCGTAATTTGTTATACATGTATAACGAACTATGCTTATAACGAACTAATGTTTTTAGTCCCCAGATATTCGTTATAAACGTGGTTTACTGTATTGGGGTTAAGCATGCTAAGCTAAAGGATTACCAAGTTTGTTGAGATGAATGACCTTAACCTACTTTCAAGGTCACAACTGAGTGTGATATATTAATATCTTTCAATTCATCTGAGCAATTCAGGACCATTGGGCCTGTTGTTCTAATAAAAAAAAATTGAATATATTTAAGAACCGGTTTATGGGGATGGAAATTTTTATAGGACACCAGGATAGATTTTGATCTTGAAATTACTCCATAGTAACCAGGATTATGAATGAATATTAACAGATTATTAAAGAATTTGTGTGAACAACACACTAGGGACAATAGTATCAATATTCTCATCCCCTGTACAAGTTTCTGTGTGAACAACACACTAGGGACAATAGTATCAATATTCTCATCCCCTGTACAAGTTTCTGTGTGAACAACACACTAGGAACAATGGTATCAATATTTTCAGCCCCTGTACAAGTTTCTGTGTGAACAACACACTAGCGACAATGATATCAATATTCTCAGCCCCTGTACAAGTTTCTGTGTGAACAACACTAGGGACAATGATATCAATATTCTCAGCCTCTGTACAAGTTTCTGTGTGAACAACACAATACGGACAATGATATCAATATTCTCAGCCCCTGTACAAGTTTCTGTGTGAACAACACTAGGGACAATGTATCAATATTTTCAGCCCCTGTACAAGTTTCTGTGTGAACAACACACTAGGGACAATGATATCAATATTCTCAGCCCCTGTACAAGTTTCTGTGTGAACAACACACTACGGACAATGATATCAATATTCTCAGCCCCTGTACAAGTTTCTGTGTGAACAACACACTAGGAACAATGGTATCAATATTTTCAGCCCCTGTACAAGTTTCTGTGTGAACAACACACTAGCGACAATGATATCAATATTCTCAGCCCCTGTACAAGTTTCTGTGTGAACAACACTAGGGACAATGATATCAATATTCTCAGCCTCTGTACAAGTTTCTGTGTGAACAACACAATACGGACAATGATATCAATATTCTCAGCCCCTGTACAAGTTTCTGTGTGAACAACACTAGGGACAATGTATCAATATTTTCAGCCCCTGTACAAGTTTCTGTGTGAACAACACACTAGGGACAATGATATCAATATTCTCAGCCCCTGTACAAGTTTCTGTGTGAACAACACACTACGGACAATGATATCAATATTCTCAGCCCCTGTACAAGTTTCGGTGTGAACAACACTAGGGACAATGATATCAATATTCTCAGCCCCTGTACACGTTTCTGTGTGAACAACACTAGGGACAATGGTATCAATATTCTCAGCCCCTGTACAAGTTTCTGTGTGAACAACACACTAGGAACAATGGTATCAATATTCTCAGCCCCTGTACAAGTTTCGGTGTGAACAACACTAGGGACAATAGTATCAATATTCTCAGCCCCTGTACAAGTTTCTGTGTGAACAACAATCTACGGACAATGTATCAATATTCTCAGCCCCTGTACAACTGTGTGAACAACCCACTAGGGACAATGGTATCAATATTCTCAGCCCCTGTACACGTTTCTGTGTGAACAACACACTACGGACAATGTATCAATATTCTCAGCCCCTGTACAAGTTTCTGTGTGAACAACACACTAGGGACAATGTATCAATATTTTCAGCCCCTGTACAAGTTTCTGTGTGAACAACACACTAGGGACAATGTATCAATATTCTCAGCCTCTGTACAAGTTTCTTTGTGAACAACTCTAGGGACAATGTATCAATATTCTCAGCCCCTGTACAAGTTTCTGTGTGAACAACACTAGGGACAATGTATCAATATTCTCAGCCCCTGTACAAGTTTCTGTGTGAACAACACACTACGGACAATGTATCAATATTCTCAGCCTCTGTACAAGTTTCTTTGTGAACAACTCTAGGGACAATGTATCAATATTCTCAGCCTCTGTACAAGTTTCTGTGTGAACAACACTAGGGACAATGTATCAATATTCTCAGCCCCTGTACAAGTTTCTGTGTGAACAACACACTAGGGACAATGGTATCAATATTCTCAGCCCCTGTACAAGTTTCTGTGTGAACAACACACTAACGACAATGGTATCAATATTCTCAGCCCCTGTACAAGTTTCTGTGTGAACAACACACTAGGGACAATGTATCAATATTCTCGGCCCCTGTACAAGTTTCTGTGTTAACAACACTAGGGACAATAGTATCAATATTCTCAGCCCCTGTACAAGTTTCTGTGTGAACAACACACTAGGGACAATGGTATCAATATTCTCAGCCCCTGTACAAGTTTCGGTGTGAACAACACACTACGGACAATGATATCAATATTCTCAGCCCCTGTACAAGTTTCTGTGTGAACAACACTAGGGACAATAGTATCAATATTCTCAGCCCCTGTACATTAGTTTCTGTGTGAACAACACACTAGGGACAATGGTATCAATATTCTCAGCCCCTGTACATTAGTTTCTGTGTGAACAACACACTAGGGACAATGGTATCAATATTCTCAGCCCCTGTACACGTTCCTGTGTGAACTCTATCTACACCAGCTCATTGTAACACTAATGGGTTGTCGGACATTGCCAGCAATTGTTTACAGTTTTGTGAATAGAAGGCAAGTATTCATAGGTTTCTATTTCCTGGTACACCCATCCTATTGGGATTACAGTAATGAGTGAAAAGACAGATATATAGCTCTGTCAAGTAATCACTGCGTAAATTTTGATGGTTCAAAACAATAATCTACATTGTCTTTGATGATTTGTTACAGAACATTTGATTGATGTTGACAAAGCCATTACCAGATACTGATAATATGGATCTCATCAGAATGTCATCGTTTGTTATTGCATTATAATGTGATTTTTACTGGTAGTCACATAAATCATCCACTCTTGAAGATACATTTGAACTTTCCCAATTTAAAGGTTGGAATATTAATAGTTCATTATGAAGTTTCAGTGGTGAGTTGATTGTTACACTGAAATAGCTACAGCTGATAGTTTATTTTAGGGTTGACAGATAAAGTTTATTTAAGGGTTGATAGATAAAGTTTATTTTAGGGTTGACAGATAAAGTTTATTTTAGGGTTGACAGATAAAGTTTATTTTAGAGTTGATAAATCAAGTTAATTTTAGGGTTGACAGATAAAGTTTATTTTAGGGTTGATAAATCAGGTTAATTTTAGGGTTGACAGATAAAGTTTATTTTAGGGTTGACAGATAAAGTTAATTTTAGGGTTGATAGATAAAGTTAATTTTAGGGTTGATAGATAAAGTTAATTTTAGGGTTGATAGATAAAGTTAATTTTAGGGTTGATAGATAAAGTTAATTTTAGGGTTGATAGATAAAGTTTATTTTAGGGTTGCCAGATAAAGTTAATTTTAGGGTTGATAGATAAAGTTAATTTTAGGGTTGATAGATAAAGTTTATTTTAGGGTTGATAGATAAAGTTTATTTTAGGGTTGATAGATAAAGTTTATTTTAGGGTTGATAGATAAAGTTTATTTTAGGGTTGCCAGATAAAGTTTATTTTAGGGTTGATAAATCAAGTTAATTTTAGGGTTGATAGTTAAATGTTGAAGCTGACCCATTGAGCTTCTTGTATAAATTGGACTCTGGCTCATAAAGGACTGTATATACTATCGTTCTGATTAGTACCGAAATGTTAGCAATACTACTGAAGTTTAAGAACTGTGTTCAGTAACAGCTACAAATGAATTTAAGATTTAAATTTAAAGTTTCTGGTTTCTGTGTCACTCTAAAAAATACAACAGAGAGTGATACTATCCCAGTTACTGGATTATGTCGCAGACTTGCATGACTTACATGACTTACGTACCAGGCTTGTACCACTGGCATTCCTCAGTGAGACGTTAGTGGCAATAAAAGCAAGTTTAACCTTTACATATTGACGAGATAAACTGATTTGTAATGTCACATTAGTAAACAATTGTTTTAGTTTCCCTAGTTATCACAGGTACATGCTATGATCCTCTATCTCTAACCAATGTGGTTCCAACTGAATAAGTTAATAACTATATGTCTATATCTCTTTTCTGTAATGAGATCATTTTTTAGTCTTTAACAAACAAAATAATGATAGGTATCACCTAATGTCAGTAGAGACCTTCTGTTGACGGAAACCACCTTCTCAATAGCTGAAAGGCCCTCTGTACAGAAAGTTGGCCTGTAGCATGCTTGAATGAAGGGCTACCAAATTTGTTCAAATGAATGACCTTGACTTATGTTCAAGGTCAGAGTGGTCAAATGTGTAAAAAATCTTCAAAACATTCTTCTCAATAACTGAAAGGCTCAGTGTACTGATATTGGCCTGTAACATGCTGGGATGAATGGCCACCAAGGTTGTTGGAATGAATGACCTTAACCCATGTTTATAATGTCACTAGGGTCAAATGTGTTAAAAATCTTCAAGAAAATTCTTCTCAAAAACCTAAATATCCAGGGTGAAAATATTTGATCTGTATCACGCTTGAATGAAGGGCTACCAAGTTTATTCGAATGATTGACCTTAACTGACTATCAAGGTCACTCAAGAGTCCAATGTGTTAACAATCTTCAAGCAGCTTCTTCACAATAACCAAAAGGCTTAAATTACTGATATTTGTTCTGTAGCATATATACCTGTATTAAAGGTTTCTAAGTTTGTTCAAATGAATGACCTTGACCAAATTTCAAGGTCACAGGGATAAAATGTAATCAAAATCTTTCAAAAGATTCTCCTCTGTAGCTAAAGGGCCAAGGTTACTTATATTTTGCTGTCAGCATGCTGGGATGAAGGGATACCAAGTTTGTTCATTGACCCTCTTACAAAGTCACAGGAGTCAAATGTGTTATTATGTTTTAACAACTTTGCAACTACTAACAAAAAAAGATATAGTGCAGCGCTGACTTGTCTTTAAAGTCAGATGACCGTTAAGAGCCATGGATATGATTGTATAAGATATGAAACTTGTTTGCAAAAGAATGAAATTGCATTATATCTATCTTGATAAAGCATGAAATTTACAGTGACCCACTGTGACGTCACAATGATTATGATGTCATAAAGGCATATTGACTCAGTGTTTCTCAAGTAGAAACATCAGGTCATATCACAAAGTATGGACCTCCATGTGGTCATATTTTAGCCAATGGGAATTGAAGAATGTCGGACAATATCTAGTATGTTGCTATATGAAGTAGAGTAATATATAAACCTCTACATAAGTCCTTAACTAATTAGTTTTGGCAGTGGCATTTTGATGTTATATTGACCACTCATTGATGCTGGACCAATCAATAGGAGATTCTGTAGTTGACATGTATTAACAATGGTTAGTACATTAACACTATAAACACTTGTGGTATTATGAAAATATCGACTGCCACTTAAGACAGGACAGGTCAACATGACCACTGGGCAATCGACACATGACATTCACATCAATAGGCTATGCCATTAAGGACTTTCACATCAAAAACGTCTTATTGATAAATAATTGCATCAGTCTTCCCCACAGTTCTCCCCCACTACAGCGCTAGCCATACCAAAGACGTGTCGCTGACTTTTTGATTGGTGATTATATAGTATAGAAATGTTTGGTGCGTTGTTAGGGCAGGAAATCAAGTAGTTTTACAGGTTTAATGAGGCTTATCAAACAGCACCATTTCTTCTCCTTGTTTGTAATTAAGCTATTACGACTAGGTATTGGCTGTGGGTGTACTCTGCCTTCAAGGTGGAGTAGATCGAGGTCAATGTCAAATCACCAATGTTTTTAGCTCACCTGCCTGAAGCGTAAGTGAACTTGTGCAATGTGGCGGGGTGTCTTGTCGTCTGTCAGTCTTGTGTCCTGCAAGTTTTCCTTTAAATGTCTTTTCTGAAATACTAAAAAGGGTAAAGTTGTGATATTTGGTCTGTAAATTTCTTGGAGGAAGCCTGACAAAGGACTATGTATGGTTTGGGCCTTTTTTGGCCTCCAAATTATCAAATTTTGAAACAGATCATTAAACTCTCAAATCAATGTATTTCAAATATGGAATACATCCCTGATAAAACTGAAACAATAACTGTTTGTTGTTTCAACCTTGGTTGTCACTTATTGGTTATAATCCATCTCAAATTTGCATAGATTAGGGAAATTTGACTAAATTTTAGCTCTTTTTTTGGATAGTTTTTCTATTAGAAACCATTGAGTGCATTCTTGAACAAACTTCATATCGAATGAGAATATGTGGGCACTTATACCACATCTTTAGGAGAAATGTAAAAGTTTGTTCAAGAATGCGCTCACAAGTCACTGGTTGCTATGTGAAAAATTATGTAAAAATTGACCAAAAATTAACATTTGCATAATTTATGCATATTCGGGATGGTTACCACGGCAAACATGGCAAAAACAATAAATAGATATTATAACAATGGCATGAGGGATGCAGTCTATATTTGAAATAAAATTATTTGAGAGGTCATGAATAAAAATAGGCAAAACCATACATATAGTCCTTTGTAAAAATGAAAAATAACCTTGACCTACTTTTAAAATATTAGAGTCAAATGAATGAAAACCGTCAAATGACTTCTTCTAAAATACAGAAAGGCCAGGAGAAACATGATTTTTGGTTGCAGGGTTCCTTTGAAGGATCAATCAGCCAATTGAGGCAAAAATTGTGAAAAAAAGTGACTTGGAAATATTGTCAAAGTCAAATGTGTCAAAACTCTCATTTGACTTCTGAAATACTGAAAGGCCTCAACACTTGATATTTGGCTGGTACGTGTAATCTTTGAAAGGAATCGAACAAGTTTTCAAACAAAAATAAAAAGTCTAGGCGCTTTATTTATAGGCCTTTACTCATAAAAAATGCAATTTTAAAATGTGTTAAAATTTTCCAAAAAATAAGTAAAATAAATATTCGGCCATCGAAGAGATGAGCCATTTTCCGCAAATACCTTGTTGTGTCATTTTCTATGAGTAAACAGAGCTTGCTGTCTTATAAGGAGGTGTCAGGGTTGAACAAGAGAAGTGCAGGGAAAAAATGACCTATGACAACAAGTAAAACTCAGTGTGATATGAAATCAGCCATTTGAAGTTTTAATTACAAGTTACTGAGGCAAATGGAAGAAAATTCCTTCCACATATAAAAATAGTACAGTATTATTTCAGTTTGTGCAAATCAGAATTTTCAAATCATGTGTATAAATTTTAGACTTTCGAGGAGGCTGCACAGAAATAGAAGGAAAGGGAAGAGGGGATTAATACAAATGTGTTATTCCACACTAAAAAATGCAATTAAATTTACTTTGTATTTCTCCTACAGGTGAGGTGCTATCGGAGGCGTGCGACCTGTCGGAGTTCGACTGCGGGGCCGGGGTGTGTATTCCTGCCTACAAACAGTGTAACCTAATCATAGACTGTCCAGATGGCTCTAAACATTCTGATGAGGGAAAAGACTTTTGTGGTTTGTATACAAAAATTAACATGTTCTAAGGGGAGTAACTCATTCTAAGAAACATGCTTGAATCAATCAAACAAGTAGATTTGAATTATTTTGAAAATGAAAAAAATTGAGTAAATCAGCCAAAGACATTATTTAAGTTACCTGTGTATGAGAACTCGACATTATTTAAGTTACCTGTGTATGAGAACTCAGCATTATTTAAGTTACCTGTGTATGAGAACTCAGCATTATTTAAGTTACCTGTGTATCAGAACTCAGCATTATTTAAGTTACCTGTGTATCAGAATTCGACATTATTTAAGTTACCTGTGTATCAGAACTCGACATTATTTAAGTTAATTATAACCTATGTATCAAAACTCGACATTATTTAAGTTACCTATGTATCTCAATCTGTTTTCGTTGGGAAATAACACAACAAAAAGTACTGTTAGTATGTATAAAGATGTGAGTGAATGAATAATTCACCTGAAGGGACTGTGAGCTTTATTTTGATAGATATGTGCAAGCTATAGTTTATATAAAAGTAAGATGTTATGTTTTAAGCTCATAGGAAGAACTGGGCCCGTATTCATGAAACCGTTCTCATGCTCAAGCATGGATTTTGTGCTCAAGCCTAATTTTTTTTTCCGTCTATATATGTTATTAAAAATTTCTTATTTTGTCAAAGTTTTAGTGAAATATTGAAGATCCATGAAGCCGGATGCTAATTTCAATATTAACAATTGACTTTTTGATCTTTGACATGATTTATGTGAGTTTCAAGAAAACTGGCTTGAGCACAAAATCCATGTTTGAGCACGAGAACGGTTTCATGAATACGGGCCCTGATGTTTTCAGTTTCCCTGAAACCTTAGAACAATTTTAATATTCCATCGCTCTGAGCTGATACAGTATGTAACCATAATGATGGCCTCAGACCACAATAAAACTTCCGGGTCGTTGTACACGAATGTAGTGCATAAGGACATTTCAGGTAGGTTACTAAATAATTTTTCCTGACTGACCTATGCCAGATATGCACAGTTTCTTTACATAGAAATGTTCAACAATATATATTCTAGTGATTAATATTTGTTTGTCACCGATATCCAGTTTGGTTTTGCAGCAGGACACAATGAGAGATGAGGCTTGCGCATTGATATTTTGGGATTTTTTGTAATAAGAACCAGGCCCTGGGCAAAATTTTAAAATATTTTAATTTTTAGGTCACCTGAGACGAAGTCTCAAGTGACCTATTCTAATCGCCTTTTGTCCGTCGTCGTGCATCGTGCGTCCGTAAACTTTTTACATTTTGGACTTCTTCTCCAAAACCGCTGAACCAAATTCAATGAAATTTTACAGGAAGCTTCCATGGCTGAGGGTGAACCAAAATTGTGAATTATATGGTCCCCACCCCCCAGGGGCATGCGGGGCCAAAAAGAGTAAAATTGACTAAAACTTCAAAAATCTTCTCCTCTACTCTCAGATATGGTAGAATCAAATACTCTTCATAGATGGAAGGGTCTTAAGGTGCTTTACCAAAATTGTGAATTTCATGACCCTGGGGTCTCATGTTTGCCCCTGGGAAGGGGGTAAACTTTACTATAGTTTATATAGGGAAATCACATTTTTGACTATTATTTGTTGGATTTGTATTGGAATTCATTCTAACTTGTATCAAATTATCAGCATGGGATGACACTTTGATGGTATGTACATGTTGGCCCTAGTTGACCCCCAGGGGCTGGAGGGCGGGGCCAAAAAGGGTCAAATTTACAAAAATTTCAAAAATCTTCTTCTCTACTTTCAGATATGGTAGAATCAAATACTCTTCATAGATGGAAGGGTCTTAAGGTGCTTTACCAAAATTGTGAATTTCATGACCCTGGGGTCTCATGTTTGCCCCTGGGGAGGGGGTAAACTTTACTATAGTTTATATAGGGATATCACATTTTTGACTTTTATTTGTTGGATTTGTATTGGAATTCATTCTAACTTGTATAAAATTATCAGCATGGGATGACCCTTTGATGGTATGTGCATGTTGGCACTAGTTGACCCCCAGGGGCTGGAGGGCGGGGCCAAAAAGGGTCAAATTTACAAACATTTCAAAAATCTTCTTCTTTACTCTCAGATATGGCAGAATCAAATACTCTTCATAGATGGAAGGGTCTTAAGGTGCTTTACCAAAATTGTGAATTTCATGACCCTGGGGTCTCACGTTTGCCCCTGGGAAGGGGGTAAACTTTACTATAGTGTATATAGGGAAATCACATTTTTGACTATTATTTGTTGGATTTGTATTGGAATTCATTCTTACTTGTATCAAATTATCAGCATGGGATGACACTTTGATGGTATGTACATGTTGGCCCTAGTTGACCCCCAGGGGCCTGCGGGGCCGGGCCAAAAGGGTCAAATTTACAAAAATTTCAAAAATCTTCTTCTCTACTCTTAGATATGGTAGAATCAAATACTCTTCATAGATGGAAGGGTCTTAAGGTGCTTTACCAAAATTGTGAATTTCATGACCCTGGGGTCTCATGTTTGCCCCTGGGAAGGGGGTAAACTTTACTATAGTTTATATAGGGAAATCACATTTTTGACTATTATTTGTTGGATTTGTATTGGAATTCATTCTAACTTGTATCAAATTATCAGCATGGGATGACACTTTGATGGTATGTACATGTTGGCCCTAGTTGACCCCCAGGGGCTGGAGGGCGGGGCCAAAAAGGGTCAAATTTACAAAAATTTCAAAAATCTTCTTCTCTACTCCCAGATATGCTGGAATCAAATACTCTTCATAGATGGATTGGTTTTAAGGTCCTTTACCAAAATTGTGAATTTCATGACTCTGGGGTCTTGCATCTCCCGCTGTGGAGGGGGTTAAGTTTACTATAGTATATTGGCAGAAAAAAACATTTTTTTGCATTATTTGTTTAATTGCCATAAGAAATGATGCAAATTTGGTTGAAATTATCAATATGACATGACTTTTGAGTAGTACGCACATATTGACACTGACTGACCCTCAGGTGCCTGAGGGTTGGGGCCTAAAAGGGTCAAATTGACATAATTTCAAAAATTCATTTTTTCCACTCCCAGATATGCTACAATGTATTGTTATAAATATTCATCTCAACATTCCCATATTTCTCTTTCATATCAAACATCAGGTGACCGTTAAGGCCCATGGGCCTCTTGTTGATTTTCTTTGGTAGTAACATATAGTACAAACAATTGTGGTCTGAGGCCATGATAATCACTGTAAGAAGGGAGATAACTGGGCTCTCCTACAGAAATGTTGCTTGAGTTGCTGTTCTTGCATCAATAAATAGTAAACTTATAGCTAACATCTGTTCTTGATCATTAGCTGTCCATCAGTTATTTCTTTAAATTTTTGTCTGATGCTGAAATTTCATTACACATAGTGTGTATTGTATTGCTCCATCCAGCAGCACTCTTGCATTGCTGATAAGTAAGACGTTGATGATTTAAACATAGAACTTTTGCCTGATCGAGTTACAGATTTAAGTACAATGTATTTCATCCAATATGGAAATTAACAAATGATTAAACATGAATTGTAGTCCTGATCATTTTTAAGTGGAGCATGTCTGGCTGAATTAAATGCTTTAGGTCTGCGAATCATCTATAAATGTACAGTTAATTAGTGTTTTATCATTTATATATCCAATTTTATCCTGGAAGTGTCACCAGCCCCTAGATTTTACCATTAAACAATTTAAATACAATGGTCGCTCCTTGTACAATAAAACCAGTAAGAGCATATACCAGGGGATCTGCTGTATGTATTACCCCTTAGTTGATGACGGTACAGATTTGTAAAATTCACATTCCTGCCCCTACCTAAGGGGCTAGGGTGGGGCCCAAAGTGAAAATTATCCTAAATTTCATAAATTTTCTTCTCCAGACTCGGAGGTAGTACACCCTATTTCTCTACATGGATAAAAAGATCATCAGGGGTTTTGTTTCATTTGTAAATTTCAGTACCCCCGGGCTATCCGTTCCCCCTCGGAGAGGGGGGGAATTTTACTATAGTTTATATAGGGAAATGACACTTTTGGGTATATTTTGTCCATTTGAAGTAGAAAGTTATTCCTACTTTTTCATAATCATCCTTGGAGAAAGATGGAGTAAAACTGTAAAATTGGGATGCCTGCCCCTACCCCAGGGGCCAGGGCGGGGTCTCAAAGAGGAAATTATACAAACTTTCAAAAATGTTCTTCTTGGTAGACTCATAGGTAGTACTATAGTCTATTTCTCTACATGGATAGAAAGATCATCATGGGTCTTAGTTAATTTGTACAGTACCCCTGGGCTATCAATCTCAATCTGAGAGAGGGTCCCGTTAAAGTTTACTATAGTTTATATTAGGAAATAACACTTTTGGGGTAAATTTTGTCCATATTCTTTGAGGAAACCATTCCTACTTGGTGACAATCATTTGAAAAGTTTTAGAATTCTTTTCCTGTAATGACATGACAAATGTTATATTTCACCTAGTTAACATGTTGATTTCATCATTAAAATTGAGCTACCATACTTATAACATTACTCAGGTGACCACTAAGGCCCTTGGGCCTCTTTTCTTGGTATGGCATTGCACAGCGTACAGTCCATCATCAGGACGTTACCAATAGTCGATCAACTTTTAAACAATGCTATCTCATTATGTCTCTGTGGATTTAGACCACATTTTGTCTGGAGCATTAATTATATTAATTCTTGGCCAAAATAGGGTATGATCATCCTGGGGGTACAGAAGATCCCGAATGGGGGGGGGGGGGGGGGGACAGGGGTAAGGCAGAATAAGAGAAATGAATTAAACTGTTTGTATATAAACCAAGTTTGATCTGTTGCAGTTTAATTTTGTATGAACAGAGATTGTATACTTGGGTAAGACTGAAATGAACAATTCTTTATTTTGTGTTAATAAAGGGTTTGGCTCTCCTTGGGGAAGATGGGCAAGTTTAAAACAAAACAATTCAGTACAAATTTAGGAATTTACATCAAATTAAGAGTAAAATAAAATTGTCAACTGTCACATTTTCACTCTGGCTTTTTCAGGGATCTATCCTATATATTTCAGAGAAATGGAACCTAGATCTAAATGACTGACATGGTAATGTTTTTTGCTATCTTTTTAAGCTCACTTGGCCCATAAGGGCTGGTCATCAACATTTCCTTTAAATTGCTACTAGTCGTTAAGCACTGCATTGCTTTTCACCAAAATTGGTCAGAATCATCCTTTGGGGAAGGGAACGACATTTTGCATAAACGGTGACTCTGACCCCCTGGAGCCTGAGGGGCTTGGCCCAATAGGGGAAATATGGAAAAGTCTTGAAAATCCCTTTCTTATTAAGATGTGACAAGACATTATCCAAATTTGATCTGAAGCATCCTTGGTTAAAGGAGATTCAATATTGTATAAACAGTTGGTCGGATTCCCCTGGGGGCTTAGGAGCAGGACCCAATAGGGGAAATATAGTATACTGTAGTAAAATTAAGTTCTTTAAAATTCTTCTTCCTCTGTATGTATGACTGGATGTTTTCCTCGATTGCTTATATACAATTGTATCTAGGTGACTGACACAGGCCCTCTGATACATAGGCAATTTGTTTGGAAAGTGATGCCCTAAATCTTTAGTTGAGGAAGGGTCTGTTGAGGATGATTATCAGTCTCTAGTTTATATTAATCTTACTGTGTCAGTGGAGTACTACACTGAAGAGGAAAAATGCACGGCTAGAACGGAGTTCGAACTCCGGACCTTACAAACTTTAGACAGGCGCTCAACCAACTGAGCTATCTGGTCACTGATATTCAACCCTGTCTAGATCCACTACACATTGAAGAATTCAGTTGTAAATAATAATGATGATATATTTGTTATCTTAACAGGATCACTGCCAGAGGAATTGATGTGCTCGTTTGAAAATACTAAGTGTGGATGGCACAATGCTGTTAATAGTAAACAGGGACGGCACACTATTGGGAACAATACAAGATTGGCCTGGATACATCATAAAGGCAGGTCCTCAGGTAATACAAGGGTTCTAGTGTGCTGTCCTGACAAGTGTACATTTAAGGTTTGACAGTGTACCAGGTGACATGTCTCTCTCCAGCAAAGGTGTGACAGGTGTGTCTCTATCCAGTAAGTATGTGACAGGTGTATCTCTATCCAGTTAAGGTATGTCTCTATCCAGTAAGTATGTGACAGGTGTATCTCTATTCAGTTAAGGTATGTCAGTATCCAGTAAATATGTGACAGGTGTATCTCTATCCAGTTAGGGTATGTCTCTATCCAGTAAATATGTGACAGGTGTATCTCTATTAAGTTAAGGTATGTCAGTATCCAGTAAATATGTGACAGGTGTATCTCTATCCAGTTAGGGTATGTCTCTATCCAGTAAGTATGTGACAGGTGTATCTCTATCCAGTAAGAGTATGTCTCTATCCAGTAAGTATGTGACAGGTGTATCTCTATTCAGTTAAGGTATGTCTCTATCCAGTAAGTATGTGACAGGTGTATCTCTATTCAGTTAAGGTATGTCAGTATCCAGTAAGTATGTGACAGGTGTATCTCTATCCAGTTAGGGTATGTCTCTATCCAGTAAATATGTGACAGGTGTATCTCTATTCAGTTAAGGTATGTCAGTATCCAGTAAATATGTGACAGGTGTATCTCTATCCAGTTAGGGTATGTCTCTATCCAGTAAGTATGTGACAGGTGTATCTCTATCCAGTTAGAGTATGTCTCTATCCAGTAAAGATGTGACAGGTGTATCTCTATCCAGTTAGAGTATGTCTCTATCCAGTAAATATGTGACAGGTGTATCTCTATTCAGTTAAGGTATGTCTCTATCCAATAAATATGTGACAGGTGTATCTCTATCCAGTTAAGGTATGTCTCTATCCAGTTAGAGTATGTCTCTATCCAGTAAATATGTGACAGGTGTATCTCTATTCAGTTAAGGTATGTCTCTATCCAATAAATATGTGACAGGTGTATCTCTATTCAGTTAAGGTATGTCTCTTTCCAGTAAATATGTGACAGGTGTATCTCTATTCAGTTAAGGTATGTCTCTATCCAATAAATATGTGACAGGTGTATCTCTATCCAGTTAGAGTATGTCTCTATCCAGTAAATATGTGACAGGTGTATCTCTATTCAGTTAAGGTATGTCTCTATCCAGTAAATATGTGACAGGTGTATCTCTATCCAGTTAGAGTATGTCTCTATCCAGTAAATATGTGACAGGTGTATCTCTATCCAGTTAGAGTATGTCTCTATCCAGTAAATATGTGACAGGTGTGTCTCTATTCAGTTAAGGTATGTCTCTATCCTGTAAATATGTGACAGGTGTATCTCTATTCAGTTAAGGTATGTCTCTATCCTGTAAATATGTGACAGGTGTATCTCTATTCAGTTAAGGTATGTCTCTATCCATTAAGTATGTGACAGGTGTATCTCTATTCAGTTAAGGTATGTCTCTATCCTGTAAATATGTGACAGGTGTATCTCTATTCAGTTAAGGTATGTCTCTTTCCAGTAAGTATGTGACAGGTGTATCTCTATTCAGTTAAGGTATGTCTCTATCCTGTAAATATGTGACAGGTGTATCTCTATTCAGTTAAGGTATGTCTCTATCCAGTAAATATGTGACAGGTGTATCTCTATTAAGTTAAGGTATGTCTCTTTCCATCCAGTAAGTATGTGACAGGTGTATCTCTATTCAGTAAAGGTATGTCTCTATCCTGTAAATATGTGACAGGTGTATCTCTATTCAGTTAAGGTATGTCTCTATCCTGTAAATATGTGACAGGTGTATCTCTATTCAGTTAAGGTATGTCTCTATCCAATAAATATGTGACAGGTGTATCTCTATTCAGTTAAGGTCTGTCTCTATCCAATAAATATGTGACAGGTGTATCTCTATTAAGTTAAGGTATGACTCTATCCAATAAATATGTGACAGGTGTATCTCTATTCAGTTAAGGTGTGTCTCTATCCAGTAAGTATGTGACAGGTGTATCTCTATCCAGTTAGAGTATGTCTCTATCCAGTAAAGATGTGACAGGTGTATCTCTATTCAGTTAAGGTATGTCTCTATCCAGTAAGTATGTGACAGGTGTATCTCTATCCAGTTAGAGTATGTCTCTATCCAGTAAAGATGTGACAGGTGTGTCTATCCAATAAAGGTGTGACAGGTATGTCTCCATCCAGTAAGAATGTGACAGGTGTGTCTGTATCCAGTGAAGGTGTGACAGGTATATCTCTATTCAGTAAAAGTTTGACAGGTGTGTCTATATCCAGTAAAGATGTGACAGGTGTGTCTATCCAGTAAAGGTGTGACAGGTATGTCTCTATCCAGTAAAGGTGTGACAGGTGTGTCTATCCAGTAAAGATGTGACATGTGTATCTCTATCCAGTAAACATGTGACATGTGTATCTCTATCCAGTAAGAATGTGACAGGTGTGTCTATCCAGTAAAGGTGTGACAGGTGTGTCTGTATCCAGTAAAGGTGTGACAGGTGTGTCTATCCAGTAAAGGTGTGACTGGTGTGTCTTTATCCAGTAAAGGTGTGACAGGTATATCTCTATTCAGTAAAAGTGTGACAGGTGTGTCTATATCCAGTAAAGGTGTGACAGGTGTGTCTATCCAGTAAAGGTGTGACAGGTGTGTCTATCCAGTAGAGGTGTGACAGGTGTGTCTATCCAGTAAAGGTGTGACAGGTGTGTCTGTATCCAGTAAAGGTGTGACAGGTGTGTCTATCCAGTAAAGGTGTGACAGGTGTGTCTATCCAGTAGAGGTGTGACAGGTGTGTCTATCCAGTAAAGGTGTGACAGGTGTGTCTGTATCCAGTAAAGGTGTGACAGGTGTGTCTATCCAGTAAAGGTGTGACAGGTATGTCTATCCAGTAAAGGTGTGACAGGTGTGTCTATCCAGTAAAGGTGTGACAGGTGTGTCTATCCAGTAAAGGTGTGACAGGTGTGTCTATCCAGTAAAGGTGTGACAGGTGTGTCTATCCAGTAAAGGTGTGACAGGTGTGTCTATCCAGTAAAAGTGTGACAGGTGTGTCTATCCAGTAAAGGTGTGACAGGTGTGTCTATCCAGTAAAGGTGTGACAGGTGTGTCTATCCAGTAAAGGTGTGACAGGTGTGTCTATCCAGTAAAGGTGTGACAGGTGTGTCTGTATCCAGTAAAGGTGTGACTGGTGTGTCTGTATCCAGTAAAGGTGTGACAGGTGTGTCTGTATCCAGTAAAGGTGTGACAGGTGTGTCTATCCAGTAAAGGTGTAACAGGTGTCTCTATCCAGTAAAGATGTGACAGGTATGTCTGTATCCAGTAAAGGTGTGACAGGTATGTCTGTATCCAGTAAAGATGTGACAGATGTATCTTATCCTGTGCACTGTTATTTTGCAGGTTTTGTTCAAATGAATGCTCCAGGCAAGAGGTTGGACTGTGCAGTCCTAGAGAGTGCTACGTATGTCCGTCCTTCTGTTCAGGTGTTTGATTCCAGCTCACCATATCTAAACATGTGCAAGGTATACTTGTTAAGTCTTGTTAGGCCATGTGAACTTTGCTCCGTCTGTCCATCGTCCGTGGTAGATGAGAATACAAAATTATAAAATGTGGATTCCTGCTCCAACCCAAAGGACAAGGGCAGGGCCCTAAAGGAAAACTCAATACAGTGCACTCCTCTTTATATAATGTTGCATTTGTCTGACAAAAACATGATATTAACAGGAATGTGACATTAAGAGAAACATGTTTTTTCCACTAAATCTATTGCATTTCCAATATCCATAACTAAACGTAAGCTATTCAATGTACATATGAAGTAATTTCATATATAGATAACATTATTTCAATTAAAAATAAGTTTTGGGGTTATTTTTTATGTTCTATGCAACTTTTTGTACAAATTGTATCTGTAATCAATGGGAATGACATCATTTCCTGGATATTTTATGTAATTGGTTAAAAAAATCATGATATTAAGAGGAATTCACCTAAAATTATATGATATTAACCAAATAAAACTACATAAATTATATAGAGAGAAAAATGGTGCTTGGGAAAAAACATGATATAAAGAGGAATGTGATATTAACAGGGGTGATATAAAGTGGAGTCCACTGCATTTCAAAAGTCTTCCTATCCATGTAGACTCTGAGGTTCTACAAGCTATTTTTCTGCATGGATGAAAAGATCATCAGGGGCTTTGTTAAATTATTAAATGTCATTACCCCCAGGCCATCTGTTTTCCTTCGGGGAGAGGGATGATGTTTACTTAAGTTTATATGGGGAAATAACACTTTGGGTATATTTTGCCCATTTCCTTTAGGAGGGGTGGGTATGCTGGAATCAGGTTGTCTTTCTGTCCATCTGTAGACACAACAATATACTGGATACTCCCCCAAAATTACTGAAGGAATTTCAACGAAACTTGGTGGCAATAATCCTTATGCATTGTAAATGTGCAATAATCTATATTGGGTTACAAAATTTGGGTTGCCATGGTAACCAGGTAACTATACTTTAGTTTTTGGGGGGAAATTTTGTCCAGACAACTCCTCAGAATCCTGTGAATCGAATCAAGTGAAACTACACAGGACTAAATGTTAAGGACCCTATATACTAGATGTTAATGTGCATACAGGGCATTTTTCTGCAAAAAATCTGGTTGCCAGAGTAACCAGGTCACTACCCAAATTCTGGTGGAAAACTTTGTCAGGACAACTCCTCCTAAATCTATGAAACAAATTCAATGGAACTACACAGGAATGTCACAGACTGGTGTACATATTCATGCAGATTCTATTGAACAGGAATTTAGATCGGTCTGGTAACCAGGTCGTATAAACCGGGGATTTTTGAAAATTTTGACCACAAAACTCCTCCTTAACCAGTAAATTTCAATGAAGCTTCACATGAACGTTTATGTTAGAGACCATGTGTAGAAACAATGTATGCATGCAGGTTATTTTATGAAGACTTTTGGTTGCCATGGTAACCAGGCTGGGAATTTCGACTGGAAAACTATTCCTAAACTCTGAACCAATTTCAGTTAAACTACACAGTAATGTTAAGGATGATGTTCAGGTGTATCTGCAGATAAAAAATTGTTTCTTATCAGCATTGCCTTATAAAAGTTTTTATTGCAAAGGGTCGGGGAGTAGGAGAGCAGGAGGTATTAGTGAGATATTGGCTTATTGTGGTGTAGTTTGTACTTAATGACGATCATCCACAATTGTAAAAAAAAAAATTATCCCCCGCTTTCACCGAAACGGGGGATATTAATTTTGGTTTGTCCGTCTGTCTGTCTGTCACACTTTGTTTCCATGCAATAACGGCAACAAATAATATTCGATTTTCTTGAAACTTGGTCACAAGAGAAAATACCTAAAGGTCTGGGCCAAATTTGATCGCCACTTTTGGCGGAGCCCAGGTTATTTGGCGGAATTATGGCCCTTTGATTAACGAAAAATGTCATTTTCTTTCTTTTCTGTGCAATAATGGCAAGAAATATTTCCCAATGTCTGTGTACCAATAACTATAACATGACTCAGGTGACTGCTAAGGCCCTCTTGTAAAAATAGAGGTTTGTACCGAATTATTTCCTCACTCCTATCTTATCTGTTTGTTCACTGTTTATGACCCCCAACATCAGAGCTAAACTTGTATTTACAGTTAGCAATAAAAAGAGTATATTTGAAATGGATCCATGTGAAATGTCATGAAAATATTGTTTTTCTCATGGGAAATCTAGAATAGTAAACAAGATACTTCATCTAAAAAATAAGGCTTCAATGCTTTAAAACAGCTAGATTAATCTACCAGGTATGTCAATATGACTCTTGTAACTAGAGTAGGAAATACACCGATGACTACAATCCAGTTAAGTTATATAGTTGTGCAATGTCCTGTTTCTGAGCTGAGCCGAAAATCAGTATGGCCCTTGGGTGGCCATCTTGGATTTGAGTGGTAATTATTTGTTATTGCTATTTCTTGACAGTGCGGGATGGATCATTCTCAAATTCCATTTGAAAGTTTTTCCCTACGTCCATAGTTATTAATTATCCCATCTTTGGACTGACCTGAAAAATAATACCACGGTATGAAGGACAGGCAGCCATCTTGGATTTTATTAACCCACCAACATCAGATGGTGGGTCATTCAAATCACCGTGCATCGCTGATCTGTTGTCCTTCCAGTGTCCATCTGTCATCCATCTGTCCTTAACTCTTTACCACTCAAACATTGTTGCAATATTGTATCTATTTTACTTGGTGGAGTGTCAGAGTTGGCTCTGTTCCAACCTCTGCAACAGTGTATAATTTGTGCACCCATTTCCTCAGGCATTTTTTCAATTTTTATTCAAAATTGATGTGTGTTTTTAAAACTTATTTTTCAGATAATATTCAACAAAATATGGAATTATAAGTATACATTTTTTGTTTCAGTGGAACCTGCACAATATTTTGATACATATTTAAATTTCAAAATCAGAAGTATATGCAAGTTTCAATAGATTTATTGCAAAACATTGATGCAACGGATGGATATTTGCAAAAAAATAGTTTTTCATATTTTTTTTACTGTTATTACAGATTTGATCCCTTCATTTTCTAAAAATATGTCTTTAGACCAAAAGTCTTTGTAAGATGGTAATTGAAATACTCCCATAAAGATAAGCATTGGCAGGCAGACATTTCGTTTCGTTTTCTGTAATGTAGTGTACCATATCTGATCTTCTCAACCCTTTTTCTCACATTTCCGCCGGGTGTAATCATTAGTATTGTTGTGAAATCGAGTGGTGTAATTATACGTAAAGTGAGTTATCAGGTCTGTATGACAATACTGTCAGACAGCGCAGCAGCGACAGGTAAAAACGTCTGTGTTGCACGGGGGTCTCACGATAACTGACGGTTAAAACACTACTTATGGATAAGTACAAGGCCTTCCGGGTAAGAGCTACCCGGAATCCTCGGGATCGTACCTTTGCTATAGTGCAATTTCACAACATTCCTCCCCGTTTACTAAAAGGATGTTACACTATAAAAGACAGCTGATAGAAAGACAGCTTAAAATACAGTAAAAACTATTTCACAATAAGTCAGTTCACTACGGGATGTTTGTAAATGATTAAAAATATATCTAGGCGACCACATTCAGTTAGATAACTATAGAGTACAATCAAGTAAGCTTAAATGTCTTTAGGTGACGTATGTCACTCAAAATAATATGTTTGTACGTCATCATACATACATCATACAGGTACTCTCAAACTTACTGGATTTACTGTACTTTGCGTACATCATATCTGAGAGACATTCTGCAAGTAAAAAACACACGGTTCTCTAAAACTGGGACTATGTATAATAGACTGCCCACAAGAATATTTCTAAAAGAGAGGACTCCAAATATTACTGGAGTGACTGGTACTGGAGGTTGAGGAGGAGCCGACTTGCAATTGACTGATACTGGTTTTGGAGGACACTGGAAATAATGGCGCCGATTGTTAGAATGATGATGCTGCCTTAGATGACTATGGGAATATTGCTTCGACGGAACCGTATGAAAGCCTGTGTTGTCTGTGCCTGATTTCGGAGCTTCTTTGTTAGCATGTAGATGTTGCGCTTGCTCATTTCTTTTCCCTTTTCTACCCTTCCTTCTCCTCCTTTTCTTTTTAATGGGTTCTCTATGCTGAGTTTCGGGCATCTCTGTTTTAACAGGGACAGGTTCTATATTGTCGTCCTTCTCGACGTCTTTTTCGGGTGCGCAGTAGATGTCAGTGGATTGACTTGTTTCTCTCTCATCCTCCTCTCGCAACTGGTAGAGCTTTACGATGGAGATAGCCTCTTTCAATGACTTCGCCATGTTGTTATCGGCTACTGTGTAGTAATCATCTTCCTCCAGTACCGTTTTTGTGAACACGTCTACAGCTCGACTCATGATGTCATCTTTATTTGGCCAATATACCGCTGCAGCTAGTCTTTCTATCCTGTCAGCATATTCCTCCAATGATTCTTTGTGATGTCGTGTAGGACGTCTGAGCTGCAGCTCACAGAGTTCAACGAGTTCCGAATATGAAAACATGATTTTTTTATATGATACACAAACTGAACCAAACTATGAGCACAAATTAATACAAAAAGATAGCAGATGATATCAGGTAAAAGCTGAACAAGCCAGAACATCCGTCTCGTCAACAAAGCCCGATTCGAAATAATATACAATTTAATATGTGTAGAATAATTATACAGGAAGTATATACACTGAACTATCAACTATACAAATGTGCAGAAAAAGGCACAACTCAACCAAACATGGCCTCGGTCAAAAGTTGCTACTAGTTGGCGTTTATCACCATGACAAAAAGTAAACAGCAAAAATAGACAATGGATCTATATACATAAAAAGACTACAATATCTCTGTGTGAATCCTCTCCCACCACAAAAAATGTAGGAGGAATACAGATTTTATAATAAATGTCAGCAGCCACACCAAATAATTCAGAATATATAGTGCCCAACAAAAATAATAGTTTCTGAATATTTCTAACAATTGTGACCAAGGAATTACATTAGATCCAAGTCCGTGATTGTGACACAATACAGTCCTTATCTCAGAGCATCCGAAACAAAACACTGTTGTCACTGACACACACACAATAATGGACAAAATACATATGCAAAAATAACAAAAGTTCCCACTATATACACGTATATGATATACTGAAAACCGATGAACAGTATTCACTGTGCACACATATCATACATGTACTAACTAAGGTGCGAAACATGCACAATAGTCCCAGCGAGCTATATTTACAATAGTGAAAACAGTTTACGAAAACTGTTCAGGTAGAGAACTTAGTATACATAGTATGCCTCTGACACATGTACTGGTAATTTAACTCGTAACTTTTACAAATAAGGCATCAAATAAGTACATACAACAATACATGAGTTATATACAATAGGTATAGATCTATAAGATGACATTCATACCGACAAAATAGTTACATATAGACTATATACAAAACATCGGGAAAACCATCATATCCGCTCTACCGTATACATGTGCTAATAAGTTACAAAAATGCAATACAGGAACGATGTAACAAACCTTATATGTACAATAGTTACAACTGATTTTGGAACATGGATGATGAGGTAGCCTCACCTATCCAGACCAAAACAGCATACATAAAACTAAATCAGTAATCTACGACGATCGTTGCGAACTCAACGAAATAGGCCTGATGCATTAAGTTCAAATGAAATATCTCCACTCGATTTTCAGGTTCAAAAATAGAACATCCCACTTCTGACACCAATGTTGTGAAATCGAGTGGTGTAATTATACGTAAAGTGAGTTATCAGGTCTGTATGACAATACTGTCAGACAGCGCAGCAGCGACAGGTAAAAACGTCTGTGTTGCACGGGGGTCTCACGATAACTGACGGTTAAAACACTACTTATGGATAAGTACAAGGCCTTCCGGGTAAGAGCTACCCGGAATCCTCGGGATCGTACCTTTGCTATAGTGCAATTTCACAACAGTATATCGCACGATATCTACCGAACTTTCTGGCTTAAAGACGAGATAAAACTAATCTAAAAGTGTAGTAGTATCAATATTAAAACCATCACGCAATACTGGTCGAGTTTCTTGCGGAAAAGCATGAACAATAACATCGTCGAGTTCACACGGTTGATCGCCGTAGCAGTGAGTAGGGTTGAACGCTTCCGGGTTGTCTTCGTCGCTCTCATCGCCAACCTGAGTCACTGTCACTACTAAAAACTACATCACTTTCAATGCCTGAATCCTTCTTGTTTGAAAAACCATAAAATCTATCTGAATCTGAATCGTCATAGTTGAAAATTTCCTCATTGGAATTCGTTCCCGGCTCGGCCGCCATTACGTTTCTAGCCTCGCTTTCACAAGTTGACATTTTGCGATTTCTTGACTGAATTACGTCACAAGGTCAAGGTGATGATCTATAAAAAGTATCTAATTATATTGACCAATCACAGAGCTACACGCAGGTATGAGTCATTCAGCCCAGTCATGTACAGTGGCTGAGATATTTAGTTTATAAATAGGTACACGGGGAAACACGCTTCCGCGGAAAACATGGCCATGCGTTCTCGGTCGCTTGTGAGTAAATATGATGCATGCATCCAGACACGCTTCTGTGGAAATAACGGACAGGCGTCCAGACACGCTTATGAGTGGTAAAGAGTTAAACCTAACTTGTTACCTATACATGTACAACGTTTTCAAATCTCATAAGAAGGTTCCCCTTATAGTCCCTAATTGTGCATTGACGGGTGTCTCTGTAAAGTAATATAGCCTTCAGTGATTTTGCCAGTTATAGTTATTTACTGCAATTTCTTCAGAAGTACTGGAAGGATAAGTTCTCAAATTTCATACAAAGGTTCTCCTTGGTCACTAGTTGGGCATTGTCATTTTTGGACAGATCAGAAAAACAATACGGTTGCACATGTGGCCGTCATGTGTTTAGAAGGAAATAGTTTATTAACACTATTTCTTCAGAAGTATTGGATGAATTTTTCTCAAATTTCATATATAGCGAAATGACAGAACTTTTTGAGCATGTTAAAACATGTCTACCATCACCCGATGTTGCTTATATTATGGCCGATGTTGACTGATGATGTCCTGACAATGTACTGTTGTTCTTGGCAATTGATACTGTTGCACTGCCATACTGGTACCGATCTCCGAAAATCGGCATATTTGTGCTCCAGTATAGCTCCAGTGAGCCAAGTCAGCTAGGTGTGACAGGGCTTTTACCTACCTATACAATTTTGACCATAAAATGGATTATAATGAAGATATGTTACATGACATGCAACATATTTCTTTTCAATTTTAGGTAAGGTTTTCCCTCCGTAAATCACCCACACCACTGAAACTAGTGATGAATACATTTTGTGATGAAGGATCTACTGTGCTAGCGTATTTCAAAGATGAAATAAATTCCTGGGAAAATATAGTTATACCTCTCACAGACCCCAAAGGAAGGTAAGATTTCAACTTATCCTTTTTATCTGTTTCATGATGATTATGTCTCCCCATCAAATGAAGGGTCTATACATAGTATATCAGTACGAGTGTATTGTAGTACAGTCTTTGGAACCCCCTGGGTGAATGGACCCAAAGGTTCAAAACAACACACTACACTGGTTCTTAAGCTTCTTCTTATCTAATAATTTCTTGTCTGAGTCTTAACTTCTAACCTGTTTAATATATCATGACAAAACTTGCAGTATATGTGCATCACCTAAAGCTGATGTGCATTTGACTGCCTCTCTGTCATTTTGATCTTGACTTGAGGTCATGGGTTAGAAGTTTGAATTTTCCCAATAATTCTTGTCTGAGCAATAACTTTTGAATTGTCAAAGATAAACTGATTGCTGACTAGCTGATAGACGTTGTGTAGAGTACTGTCATTAGGTGATCATGACCTTCACCTAAAGGTCAGAGGTGTAAAATGTCAGATTGTTTCAAACATTCTAAGGTGTTTGCTAAGGTGGTGCCAATGGTCCCTCACTTTGTCTTATTAAATATGTAGCAAAAATGTGACAAACCTTTAATCAAAAGTCGAGCTCATGTTTTACATCTTTTCCTTGAGGTCATCAGATGAAAGGTCAAGGTCAAATTTTACACAAAGTTGGTCAGAACCAAGTAAGATGTCAACTGAACAAACCTCAAAGTCATTAGATCAAAGGCCAAGATCAAATTTTATCTTTCTTAACTGCTAAACTTTTTCGTTATGACATTATGAAGTGAAGTTCAGGTCAGCATCAAACAAGTAAGATATCAAATTTTACATCTCTGCTCAATGTTGGGTTAGATAACATAGAGTTTTGTATGTGACAGTGTGCATTTCCAGTGTCCAACAAAAGCCCAACATGAGTAGCATAAATCAATAGCAAAACAGCTGCTTTCAGTTTCAAGATGTCGTATCCATCTGCAAGGTACATGGTCAGTAGAAAATTCTTTTTTAAAGAATGCTAAATTTCGGTCATTTTAATCCAAATATTTACCATCTTTTCACTTCAACAAAGTTGGTTAACTACCAATTTACTATTACACCGGAAGTATACATCCCCCATCCCCCACTTGGCCACCAAATCACATGACTTATGTTTCGGAAAGTTGTATCTTGGAAACGACGTATTGCTTACTTTGTTGATTGGTAAACCTATATAATTGTCCTTGTATGATAATGTGGTTTATATCTGATTATTTTTTACTTTTAGCTTCAATTTACAATGGATTGTTGTCACCTGCTACAGTCCATTACATAAACTGGACATACAGATAACAGACATCTCATTAAGTGCAGAGTGTTTCAGTATACATGGTAAGTATCTCCATTTACCACAAAGTAACATTTATATAAGCAATATTTGATGACACTTGTGTATCAACAGGTGTTGTCAGAGTATGATTATGATGTACACTATGTATCATAAATGTACACTGATGTATGGACAGTTAGAAGTACAATGATGTATGGACATTTAGATTATATTGATGTATGGACAGTTAGATGTACACTGATGTATGAACAGTTAGATGTCTATTGATGTATGGACAGTTAGATGTACACTGATGTATGGACAGTTAGATTACATTGATGTATGGACAGTTAGATGTACACTGATGTATGGACAGTTAGATTACATTGATGTATGGACAGTTAGATGTACACTGATATATGGACAGTTAGATTACATTGATGTATGGACAGTTAGATGTACACCGATGTATGGACAGTTAGATGTACACTGATGTATGGACAGTTAGATGTACACCGATGTATGGACAGTTAGATGTACATTGATGTATGGACAGTTAGATGTACACTGATGTAAGGACAGTTAGATGTACATTGATGTATGGACAGTTAGATGTACACTGATGTATGGACAGTTAGATGTCTATTGATGTATGGACAGTTAGATGTACACTTATGTATGGACAGTTAGATTACATTGATGTATGGACAGTTAGATGTACACTGATCTATGGACAGTTAGATTACATTGATGTATGGACAGTTAGATGTACACTGATGTATGGACAGTTAGATGTACATTGATGTATGGACAGTTAGATGTACACTGATGTATGGACAGTTAGATGTACACTGGTGTAAGGACAGTTAGATGTACACTGATGTATGGACAGTTAGATGTACACTGATGTATGGACAGTTAGATGTCTATTGATGTATGGACAGTTAGATGTACACTGATGTATGGACAGTTAGATGTACACTGATGTATGGACAGTTAGATGTACACTGATGTATGAACAGTTAGATGTACACTGATGTATGGACAGTTAGATGTACATTGATGTATGGACAGTTAGATGTACACTGATGTATGGACAGTTAGATGTACACTGATGTATGGACAGTTAGATGTACATTGATGTATGGACAGTTAGATGTACACTGATGTATGGACAGTTAGATGTACACTGATGTATGGACAGTTAGATGTACACTGGTGTATGGACAGTTAGATGTACACTGATGTATGGACAGTTAGATGTACACTGATGTATGGACCGTTAGATTACATTGATGTATGGACAGTTAGATGTACATTGGTGTATGGACCGTTAGATGTACGTTGGTGTATGGACAGTTAGATGTTCACTGATGTATGGACAGTTAGATGTACACTGATGTATGGACAGTTAGATGTACACTGATGTATGGACAGTTAGATGTACACTGATGTATGGACAGTTAGATGTACACTGATGTATGGACAGTTAGATGTACACTGATGTATGGACAGTTAGATGTACACTGATGTATCAATATGTAGAAGTTGCAATAAAATATGGATATGTTGTCAGCTGAACAAACTGATAGATAAGACATATATAATTAACAATGTCTCTTCTTTCTTCAGCTAAATAACCCCTGATGATTATGTATAGATTTTATAGAATTACACAATGAAGATGATACAGTCAGGATATTTTATGTTTGGTCTGACACAGACTGTATAAGAAAGAGAAGTATAATGTACATATCTAGGATAGAGGTCATATATTAATTCTTACAGAGCTCATAACGGACTTCGTATTTGCATTAAAAAGACCTTGATCCTATGGGTGTGTTGATTTCAGTATGAGTGTGGCTTGTGGAGCCGGATATTGAGCCTGAGTCCATTCAATTAGATAGAAGCAGATGAATTCTATTAGTCCCTTACAAGTAATACGCTGTTGGAAACTAAACTACATTGATCAGTTTTGATTAGTCGGAATAATCCCCAATTATTCCAATGTTCCTTATGAACTGTCCCTACCAAGAGCTCTTATTCTAAAATCAAATATAGGTATAAATCGACTAGCTTCTGATTGGATGAGGTGTTATTTGGCTTCAATATCCCTGAAGTCCTCAATGAGTGTTTCTACTTCTTATGCCAATCCAAGATGGCTGCTCTAGTGTCCAACTGGCTGAGACATTTTTTATTCCCCTTAGGAATAGCTGCACTGACTGACTCCAGTTATGGTAAAGGTGGTTTTTTTTCATGAGGTTTCCAACACACACTCTCATTCTAGAATTAAACATGTAAACATCTAACTTCTGAATGGGTGAGGCATTTTTTGGCTTCTTCTCAAGAGTGGACAACTGGTACAAAAGTCTCTGAAGTACCCAACAAATGTTCCTACTTCCCATGTCAATCCAAGATTTCTTCTGACAAATAGCTGCACTGACTGACTCCAAATTTGGTACAGGCATTTTAAATGGGGTTTGGAACAAGTGATTATTCTGGCATTTAGTGCCAATCCAAATATTCAAGATGGCCTCACACTATTAATTTTCAACATTTTTGTGTCGCCTGAAAAGGCGACATATAGGGATCACTATGTCGGCGTCAGCGGCATCTGCACCAACAGTTTCCATGCGATAACTTGAGTTTCCTTGGGCCAATCAAACTCAAACTTCATACAGTGCTTCCTTACCAACAGTGCTCGCTTGGGATTGCTTTTCAGGGTCAAAGGTCAAAGGTCAAGGTCACTGTTGCTATAAATAGAAAATTGGTTTCCGTTTGATAACTTAAGTTTCCTTGTGCCAATCAAACTCAAACTTCATGAAGTGCTTCCTAAACACAAGTGCTCGCTTGGGATTGCTTTTCAGGGTCAAAGGTCAAAGGTCAAGGTCACTGTTTCTATTCCACTTGGAATTGGTACAATGCATATCCATAGCTAGCTCCTAAAAACTTATATCCCAACATGCTGCGCAGGCGACACATCCACTTCCGTGGAATTCTTGTCTAATGAACATCTTCACTGGTTCACTCCAAACATGGTGCTAATGATCTTAATGAGGACCATAACAAAGGCTATATTTTTTTGTGAAAATCCAAGATGGCTGATAACTTAAATATTTATTGACCGATTTGAATAAGGACTGGGCACTTTTACCGGTATACCGTGATATAAAATTTTGATGGTACATACCATGAAACAATAGTCCTGTACCGGTTTTTCGGGGACTTTCATTTAACTTATTTAAGAACTATTTGTTACATCGATCAACTGGAATTCCAATATAGTTTAATTATAATTTCCTATGAATTATAGTTTGCTGATCAACTAAGACAGACATAGCTTCACTTAAACAATATTAGAGGTAACACAACGAGAAACTTATGACAGGCCTCTTGTTGATTGGCTTCATAACAAAACAGCCAGAGACCTTTAGCTACAGTTGTGGGATCGCACAACGTTACACGATGTGCGGTGGGCGCACGATGGGCGAACGGTGTATGCACAATGTGCGAAAGATGCGATCCTGGATGATTATTTCTAACGAACATGTGGGCGCACGATAAACTAACATTGTACGATGACAATCGTGGTTGATATAAATTTAGAAATGGTTTAAAAATATATACGGTTTCGCGTTAGTTGTTTTAAAAATATTTCTATATTTTAACTATTTACATTAGCTGATAGTTCTATCTATATATTTCTTAAAATTAGTAATAGTCTTTCTGTAGTTTTTGAAACAAACCAAATAGACACATGTAAATTTTCAACACATATTGACAAGTTCTCATTCAAGTAAATATTGCCAGTTTTTACCAAGTTATACACTGCATCTGTACATGGACAATATATGTAGATGTCTCTGGCCCGGGGCACTTACAAAACTCGCCTAGGTGTGAAAAGACAGGTAAAAGGGTGGGGAGGGGGTTTTTCAAATAACAAATTATTATTAAGAGTCCAGTTTGTTTTCATAACGGTCGCTGGGTAATGGCTGTCGTAGCGTATCGCCGCACACGGGACAGGTAAAACTCTGGGATGTTATTTAGCTTTTCTGTTACCTGGTAGCTAAACCCGCATTTGGCTGTCTCGTGGTCACTGTAATACTATTAACTGTATATTGTTAAATTGACATAATCCCAATAAATATGATGCAAATTTAAATAGTTTTTGGACAAGAGGGTTCCATATGTTTTTCATTCCGTAATATGTATAGACCAATTGTACCAAATCGTGCGTGTGTGCGATTCAATCGCACACATAAACGCACGATCGTTAGATCGCCCAGTTGGGCGCACCATGGGCGAACGATGTGTGCACGGTGTATGCACAATGCACGCACACAGTTTTTGGTGCGTTGTGCGATACCACAACTGTAGCTCAAACATTCAATCAAGGTGGTATACCGTGGTACGTACCACAGTATTTGCCTAAATACCGTAATATACCATGGTACTTTTGATTTTGTGCTACCCAGCTCTAATTTACATAAAACTTTATATAATAGTCAAGATGTTCAGTTCACAAAAATGCCATATGAGGTCTAAATGTAAGGTCAATGGTCAAGATCATCAGGTTCAAAGTTCAAGGTCAAATTTTGTAATTTTTCATCAATTTGATGAAAATTTTGTCCTGAGATCATAAAACAAGTTGTTCAGAGTTAAACAAGGAGTCAATTTATCATAAGTCAAGGTCATTGGGTCAGATGTTAAGATAAACTTTTGTAGCTTTTCACTGATGAACATTATGAAACAAAGTTGGTCAGATTAAACAAAGAGTCAACTGACCAAAAGTCAAGGTCAATGGGGCAATTAAATGTCAAGGTCACATGTAGTAGCTTTTCACTAATGAGCATTTTGTTTTGACATTATGAAGCAATGTTAGTCGGAATAAATAAATAAGTCAGTTGACCAAACATCAAGATTGCATGGTTAAAGCTTTAGGTCATGGTCAGATTTTGTAATTTTTCTATGACATTATGAAGCAAAGTTGGTAAGAATTAAACAAGGAGTCAATTGACCAAAGTTCAGGGTCAATGGGTTTGACCATTGGGTCCAAAGCTCAAGGATTGATGTTTATGTGAGGATACATTGCCACAGGACGAGACACTTGCTGACCTGTCAGTGTTCTGGTTTTACTTATACCTAATTGGATTGGAAATTTCATCAGGTGTGTCACAGGCTTAGTGAAAACCCATTGATTATGCAGGCAGTCTAATTTTCTTACATTTTCTTTAAAATGAATAACAACAGAATTCTCCAAGTAGATTTTGAATCTTATTTTATTTTTTTTCATAATAACAAAATTTTATAGGGGCTGCATTGGCCAAATGGTTAAGGTGACATTCTGCTACCATTAGCCCTCCACCTCTGGGTCGTGGTGTCCAAGTGGTTATAGTGACTGACCTTCTGTTACCACTAGCCCTCCACCTCTGGGTCATGGTGTCCAAATGGTAAAGGTGACTAACCTTCTGTTACCACTAGCCCTTCACCTCTGGGTCGTGGTGTCCAAGTGGTTAAGGTGACTGACCTTCTGTTACCACTAGCCCTTCACCTCTGGGTCGTGGTGTCCAAGTGGTTAAGGTGACTGACATTCTGCCACCATTAGCCCTCAATCTCTTGGTCCCAGTGTCCAAGTGGTTAAGGTGACTGACATTCTGCCACCATTAGCCCTCAATCTCTTGGTCCCAGTGTCCAAGTGGTTAAGGTGACTGACATTCTGCCACCATTAGCTCTCCATCTCTGAGTCGCAGTGTCCAAGTGGTTAAGGTGACTGACATTCTGCCACCATTAGCTCTCCATCTCTGAGTCGCAGTGTCCAAGTGGTTAAGGTGACTGACATTCTGCCACCATTAGCTCTCCATCTCTGAGTCGCAGTGTCCAAGTGGTTAAGGTGACTGACATTCTGCTACCACTAGCCCTCAATCTCTTGGTCCCAGTGTCCAAGTGGTTAAGGTGACTGACATTCTGCCACCATTAGCCCTCAATCTCTTGGTCCCAGTGTCCAAGTGGTTAAGGTGACTAACATTCTGCCACCATTAGCTCTCCATCTCTGAGTCGCAGTGTCCAAGTGGTTAAGGTGACTGACATTCTGCTACCACTAGCCCTCAATCTCTTGGTCCCAGTGTCCAAGTGGTTAAGGTGACTGACATTCTGCCACCATCAGCCCTCAATCTCTTGGTCCCAGTGTCCAAGTGGTTAAGATGGTTGACATTCTGCTACCACTAGCCCTCCTTAAGGTTCAAATCCTAAGTGGGGCAGGCATCAGGTACTTGCTGTTGGAGGATGGTATTTCTCTAGGAACTCTGGTTTTCCTCCTCACGAAAGCCTGGCACATCCTCTAATGACCATTAACTAAGCTGTTAATAGGATGTTAAACAAAAATAAATCAAACCAAAACTTTGTTTTAGAATCTTTTATAGCACTACATTAATCATTTGCTTAAAACACTTCAGCTTCTATGATAGTTAATGCAATACTTGTATTTCCTACATCTGCCCTACACTTGTCACTATAGGCAATAATAAAGCCATATCTCATTTTAGCTTGTTATTCCCCGCTTACTGAAACGAGGGATATTAATTCGGGTTCGTACGTCTGTCCCTCTGTCCGTCTGTCATGTTTCGTTTCCATGCATTAACGGAAACAAATATCATCCGATTTTCTTGCCACTTGGTAGCGAGGTTTTATACCTAGAATGGCACGGCCAAGTTTAATCTCCTTTTTCGGCGGACGCTATTTGGCGGAGTCATGGCCTCTTGATTAACATTTTCGTGCTATCATGGCAACAAATATTATGTGATTTCTGTGTATAAGGCTTCTATTTTGTTCAATTGTTCAATTTCCAAGCAATACATCATTTGTTAACAGCTTCAAAGTTACATGTTTTAACCTAACTTCAAAAGATATTTACCTACAATATGATTACCCCTCCCAAAAGGGGGAAGGCAAGGGACAATAATTCTAGGAATTGGCTTGTTTCTATAGTTATAAACTTTGGATTTGAACAAAGATATATATATATATTATGTTCTTTTCTTTTTTGGTATTAATTAGCTTTGGAATGCAGCATTAATCACGAAGTATTTAGCAAGAGTGTGAAAATTTATAACTACACATAATGAAAAGTCAACAATACCAAAAACAAAATCCATAAATCTCCTTGATTATTCATGTCACATTGGCACATCTAGTTCAAAAGCATTTCCTGCACAGTGTTTTGCTGTTTGTCATCTTATATGTAAATTTTATAGAACTTAAAACCAAGCAAAAGTTGATTGAATCTCTTCATTTGTTCTCCCCAGTTATACACATATATTACATTTCATAAAAATACATAAAAATCCTGAAACGTCTAGCAAAAATCAATGAAACCAGTTTTCATTTTCCCTGTTGAAACCAAATAAGTCAAACACAGAAAAACAATGTGTCACCAGTTCAAGTTTTTTTTTTTATATATCTTTTGTTCTCTGAAAACCTAATTAAGATCATAAATTATCGACCATAACATTTTATCGTGTAGGTTTATGATTTATTATGAAGCCAATTAAGGATTGAACCAAACTGTGTCATTTCATGCTTGCCTAAAGTGAATTCCTGTCTATCATGTGATGCTTTCAGCAAACTAAGTTGGTTTTGAGATTTTAAAGTATGGAGATTTTTTGTTTGGGAGTCATCATTTTTGTTCGGTGAGATTTTTGATAGGGCTTTATCGATCGTCACTGATTCTGAGAAATTTTAATAATATTTTAAAGAAATCAAGCACCATAGTCAATGAAAGAACATGCGCCGTTCAGTTTAGAGCTTTCCAATATTGTACTTCAGGTACTTAATCATATTACTTTGTATAAAGTATACATGTATGTTGCTTTCTCTGTACTAGCCACGCATCTGTGGCATGAGAAACTGCTGTTGATTAAGCTTCCAGAATATTTTCTGTTTATATCCTTCATTCAATGTCAAATACATTTGTTGTCATATGGGAAATAGTTGTGGGATCAAACATCTTATTAATTTATAGTTAAAAGTGTTAAGGTTCAATAAATTTCTTTACATGCAATATAGGCCCTTTCGACCTCTTATTTATGAAGATTTGAAATTGTTAAATGTGTTTCTGAAATTCTTGTTATTTATGAGATGTTAGTAATTAGATATTTTGATTAAGCTATTAGATTTTATTTTACAAGAAATGTGATTTCCTGTCATCGCATCACAATGATACTGTGATCAACTATTGTTCAAAATACTATTGCACTATGGTAGAAGATATACCCAAGGAAACCACAACTGAGAAACAGTGCTGTTTACCTTGAAACAGAACTTCTTTGTACTTTCTATCTGTATAGACACACACAGAAACACGACACAGCCAGCAAGGTAATTTAGTTCTGCCAAACACGGCACCTTTTCAGTGAAATCTGATTGCCAGCCATATTGGAACAGCTAAGTTATCCCGTAACTTGCACTTTTAAAGTTGTTATTCTGCCTTCCAGTACATACACTGTAGTCTGGTCTAGGAACCACACTATCAGCCAGTACAAGCTACATACACCTCAACAAATTGCTGCCTTAAAGAAGATATCTATATTCAATAGGAAATAATGATAAAATAATTCACAGTTGAAAGCATGACTTTGATAAATAAAAGTTTAATTCATTCACCCCTTAAAATTCATTATGAACTATTCCAACCTTTGAATTGAAAGAGTTCAAATGTTTCTTCAGGGATGAATGAATTAATTTCTTGAAATATTAACAAAATATAACATGCATACGGAACCCAGTGATAGTTTAACCTATCACCCCCTAAAAATTCATTTGAACTCCTCCAATTCAAAAGTTGAAAGAGTTCATTTTTAAATTTCAGGGGTGAATGAGTTAAACTCAAAGCCTTGCTGTTTACATTTAAAAATCAATACCATTCAGCTACACTGACTATCGAATTACAAATGATTTAGCATGTATGCAGTGAGAAAAAAAGCTTTAAGGCAAAGATCTGTGCTAATTTGGTGCTGTAATGTGCACCATTGCCTAAAGTTAATCTGTTTAAAACTGTGTTTATATTTTTTATATTCATGCCATCAAATTGAAGGTCTGCAAGTTCTTATTTGTAATTAAAGTGTTGAGGGGTATGGATGACCATGCAGGGTTCCGATTAGATTAGAGATCAACTGCTCCTTTCATTTTTCTGGAGAATATCTCCCATTGAACAGGCTTAAAATGATTCTTCAATGATAACCAGGCGAGTCCAATAGGCATTACCTAATGGAGTACACCACATGTTACATTCAAACGTTTTCGATAAGGGGGAGGGCGGTTGTAGGAACATGGGCGCTTATTGGGTCGAATATGGTAATTGTTAGAAGTAATATTCTAAACACAACTACATGCAACTTTTGTAAACTCCATGGCAGAATTTTCATCAATATTTTAATTGCTTTGGTTAGGATCAATGCTCCAAAACGTAATTTTGAATTACCAGACACTAAATTTTTCCAAAAATTATTGTTGTCAGTTAAACTTGTATGCCTATATCTGTCATCTGCAACACCACTAATGCAACGAGCCATCACTTAGATAAAAAAAAAATTAATTCTGACTATTAAGTGTCCCACTCGGTGCAACTGGCAGCTTCAGAACAGGTCGCCACTGGGTGACATCCAAGTGAAAAATGTTTTAAGGTGAAAGGCAGAGTTCCTGGAGTGTTCAGACATCTTAAATGCTGTGTGAGCAGATTGTTTGTCGTGTTTTATGAATAAACAGGATCCAGTACTTGTGACTGTGATTCTATGATGTGACAGAATATGAATTGCTGACAAATATCTTACTTCATAAAGTGGAGGATTTTGAGGTCAACTGAGATGAAGTTTTAAGTGACCTTTTGTTATTGTATTTTGTCCAATACCGTGCATTAAACAATTTACATTTTCTTCTTCTCAAAAATCCTGAACCAATTTATTTGAACGAAATTTGACAGGAACCTTCCCTGACCAAAGATGCACAAACATTGTGAATTATATGGTCCTAACCCCTAGGGGCTTGAGGGAGGGGATCAAAATTGGTCAAACTAGTTTGAATTTCAAAACTTCACTTCTCCAGAACCAGATATGCTGGAATCAAATACTCTTCATAAATGGAAAGATCTTCAAATGCTTTATCAAAATTGTGAATTTCAGGACCCAGGCTTCAGGTCTCCCCCTCGGGAGGGGGTGAAGTTTACTTTAGTTTATATAGGAAAATGATACTTTTGGATATATTTTGTTCATTTTCAGCCGGAAATAATTGAAACTTCTTTTGGAATTATAACCAGGATATGATGGTCTGACTTCACAAGAATTTTGACTATGGCCGACCCCTGAGGCAGTGGGAAGGGGCTCAAAAAGGTCAAATTGGCTTAAATTTCAACAATCTTCTTTAAAGACGTAGATATGCAGTTACTGGTACTAGTACATCAAGACTTGACAGGTGACTGTTAAGGCCCTTGGGCCTCTTGTTCATCATAATATTTATGTTGATCTAAATTGAACATTATTGAATGACAATAGATCCTGATACTCATTAAATCTACTAAATTTAGAAATCATATGTTTTAATATAAATTCACAAAACAGCTTATAACATTCTGTTTAATATACTTAAAGTGTGAACCTTGTACATGTTATATAATCTGTACAATGCAAAGAAACAATTCATGATGGTCAATAGGGTCATTTAAGGATGGCCTCCCCGGTGCATGCGATGTGGGTGTTTGTGTTGAATGCGTGTGTATTTTGGAGGGTGCAGTATGTTCGTATAAGCCTCTTTACAATAGTCCATTATATCTTTTGCCAATACAAAGTGTTACCGCACTGAAGTATACTGCTGATTGCCTTCAGCAGATCACCTGGTCATATTATACTGATAACGGGTGAACCAGTAATGCTGAACGTCAAGCAGGGAGTAGTAACTTCCATTGTTAGAGACTCTGGTGTGTCTCGGCCTGGGGACAGAACCCAAAGCCTTCCTCTCAGGGGCAAATGCTCAACTAAAGGCCAAAAGTGAAGTAGTGTCAAGGGAGACATTAGGAAGGAGAAATTTGTTTAGAGAAAAGATAAAATCCCAAGTTTATGTTCACTTCTTACGATCCTACAATAGGAGGGAACCAGGTACGATTCTTAGTCCTACCTGTTACGATTCTTAGTCCTACCTGTTATGATTCTTTGTCCTACCTGTTACAATTCTTAGTCCTACCTGTTACGATTCTTAGTCCTACCTGTTATGATTCTTTGTCCTACCTGTTACAATTCTTAGTCCTACCTGTTATGATTCTTAGTCCTACCTGTTACAATTCTTAGTCCTACCTGTTACGATACTTAGTCCTACCTGTAGGGCAGTCAAGTGGTCAATACAGTCTGCCTCAAAATAGACTCATTCACAACTGATCAAAATGAATGATTCCAAGCAATGACTTGCTGATGAGCTAACGCCAACATGATAATAAGACCACTCGGTCTTATACTCGCCGGAGTCTTAGTGGAGAGGTTATAAGTATCACTGAAAAGAAATCAACATTTGTAAATACCAGTAGATGAAGTTTGTTTCCCTTGAATTTTTAAATGCTGCATAAAAACTGTGTGATTAAGCTTTATTTTTGTAAGACCAAAAGCTATAAATTAGAAGGAAAGGTACACATGAGCATCATAAACAGATTTTGCTTAGATGACAATAACAAAGTAAAATGTATAATCATTGCAGACATTGTAAAATCTAATTTAAGCCTTTTGGCCCATCAGCCCTTAAAATCTCTGTCAAATAGAACGTGCTTCTCTGTCCTTATAACAACCATCATCTGAACTTCATCACATCAATATGGCGGTGAGATGAAATTCAAAATTCAACAAGCTATCCATAATGCTATGATTACTGGCTCCTGTGAGTTTTCAACTTATTTGGTGTTTATTACCACAGAGTGTAACAGCATCAACCCATCAAATTTAGATTTGTTCAAGTATTTATACCTTGACCTGCAGATGACCACTATTATGAGACAGACTCAGAGTTCATAGGGAAACTTAGGTAACAGACATTAGTGAAATGTGCAGAGAAATACGATAATTAAAAAGGTAGATATACTTTTTATACATTTATCACATTTGAAATAAAAAGGAAAACAATTTTGTTCCTTCATCGAAGAAATCAATTCCATGCTTTAAAAAAAAAAGATGTTTTTTAATTGCTGGGGTTTGATCAATATGGGTTTTTTTTATTCATGAGGGCTCTGAAAAAATATTTGCATTTAAAAAATTTGTTTTACTGACAAAAACTTGAGAATCTCCTTAAGCTTTTGTTCATTACTCAGAAAGGTCCATTTACAACCCTTTGACACCCCCAGAAACTGATAACCATTTTTATGCATTTTGGCAGATGTTTTAATCTATCTGTCATTTCATTCAACTGCAATATTATGCACTTTTGATAAACCTGCTGGTTTTATTATTTTTTGTCATTACGTTTTTTTTCAGTATAATTTTGGATGTGATTCAGGAAATATTAGATAGAATTGAGATAATGATTTTCATGATGTATGGGGTGTGGGCTAGAGCTGTCTAAAGCAAATCCAGATATTGATTTAATACTTGTGTTTCATATGAGATGTCATTTAATGTGGTTGTATCTAAAAATTCTGAAATTTCTCTGTAAACTGCTGTTAATTTTGTCAATCAGCTCCTGTCAAGTTTGAAGCCTGCAGCATTGCACACATATTAACCCAAAAGTCTTAAGTAATCGGTTTAATTTTACTCCTTTATTCCAGAACTGCTGAAAGAAATAATAAGTTAACTTAAAAGTGCATTTACAGATATGTTAAGATTCCTACAGAAACTACAGCAGATTTCAGTAGCATTGAAAGGAGAATGAAAAGAGGCCACTGATCGGCCATCTAATGGTGACAGTGTTCAAATACTGCATAAGATAATTCTTACATGATGAAGATAAGAGTTAGTACAGTGTACCCTCGTTATAATACTGCCACCTTTTGTCCAAAGCAGTTGTGGCAGTATATCGAGGGTGGCAATAGTATCGAATTAGGAAAACTATAACCATGAAATTGCATAATAGATTGCATTTCCAACATTTTATTAAATAAAAGCTGAGTATTATATCGTCATATAGATCTACATTGGCGCATGATGTATGAAATCTGCTTTTGCCGCATGCAATCTGTGAATAATTCTGTCCAACCCTGCGAAAATATTCGAACAAGCATTTGTCTTGGAGTTTCCATCTTGACGAAATGTACAATTTGTGCGAGCTGTGAAAACTGGAAATACCCTTATGTCTATAAATAGAACACTAAAGAGTTCCTCGATCCCCAAAAACAGAACAATATGGTGTTATTGTTGAGGGAAATATATAGCGATTTGGGACGTTTGTATTTTAAAGGATGTGGTGGATGGCGGTATGCGAGGGTGGCGAACTTAACGAGGGAAATCCGTTCTAGAGGTTTAGGTGGTGGTATGCGAAGGTGGCGGTAGATTTGAGTGGCGATAGGTTGAAGGGACACTGTATACTCAAGAAGGGGCTGAACACTCTGGCAGATGAAGAGTAGTTAAGGACCAGAAGGGGTCGCCAAATTGAAGGGACATGAAGGGTATTTAAGATACAAAGGGGCTGTAGAATAATAAAAAACCCTCTAAAAACACATTTCCTGTGACTGTTGGATTTTAATCAACATAATAAGGTACATTATAGATTCAGTAAAGGTCTGAATCCCTTTCTGCTGTAATGTCTTAATGATCAATCCCTAGACCAGGTCAGGATTACACTTCAAATTCAGAACTTATATATAGCTGCCAGAAAGACTATATAAATCGGAGGGGTCACTTTATACCAACCGCCAAATGATTTATATTTTTCTTAAGGCATCTGTTCATGTCTAAACAATTAATACCTGCTACAAAAATCTACGAAAGACAAATGTATTACATGTCATTGAGAACTATGGTTTGACCTTGAGATTTCTGGCCTGCAGTACTGGAACTCTACTGACCATTGCTTGACTCACAGCTTGTAAGCTGATAAATCACAGCTTATACTAATGACCTTGATGGTCATTAGATTGTGGTCATTAATGAGTCAGTGCACCTGCTCAACAGATTATTACCAGAGATTCATATACGTCCGGAAACAGAGTTGCACACTCATTCTCTGAATTGCAGAGTACAGCTAAACAAAGACAGGTTTATAAGTAAATGTGTTTTGCTCTATCGTAAATGTTGATGATGTTTCCATTTCAATCTTTTATGTTTACATTAAAAACAACAAAGAAAACTCTGTTCTATTTTTCTGTATCAGTTTCTTAGGCTTCTCGGATACAGTTAAGCAAAGTACTTTTTTGGTGGGAAAAGAATGAGGTTTTCTATGGTGATCATTTCATTATAGGTCATAAATGTCTACCAGAAACATTCTAGTAATTCTGATTCGCATATGAATATTCAATACTGCAACCCTATTGGCCCCTATTCCATTTATAGTAGTAATCCCACAAACCTACATATAAAAGATTATAGTAATTCCACAAACCTACATATAAAAGATTCTAGTAATCCCACAAACCTACATATAAAAGATTCTAGTAATCCCACAAACCTACATATAAAAGATTCTAGTAATCCCACAAACCTACATATAAAAGATTATAGTAATTCCACAAACCTACATATAAAAGATTCTAGTAATCCCACAAACCTACATATAAAAGATTCTAGTAATCCCACAAACCTACATATAAAAGATTCTAGTAATTCCACAAACCTACATATAAAAGATTCTAGTAATTCCACAAACCTACATATAAAAGATTCTAGTAATTCCACAAACCTACATATAAAAGATTCTAGTAATTCCACAAACCTACATATAAAAGATTCTAGTAATTCCACAAACCTACATATAAAGGATTCTAGTAATTCCACAAACCTACATATAAAAGGTTCTAGTAATCCCACAAACCTACATATAAAAGGTTATAGTAATTCCACAAACCTACATATAAAAGGTTATAGTAATTCCACAAACCTACATATAAAGGATTCTAGTAATTCCACAAACCTACATATAAAAGGTTCTAGTAATCCCACAAACCTACATATAAAAGGTTATAGTAATTCCACAAACCTACATATAAAAGGTTATAGTAATTCCACAAACCTACATATAAAAGATTCTAGTAATTCCACAAACCTACATATAAAAGATTCTAGTAATTCCACAAACCTACATATAAAAGGTTATAGTAATCCCACAAACCTACATATAAAAGATTCTAGTAATCCCACAAACCTACATATAAAAGATTATAGTAATCCCACAAACCTACATATAAAAGGTTATAGTAATCCCACAAACCTTATACATATAAAAGATTCTAGTAATCCCACAAACCTACATATAAAAGATTCTAGTAATCCCACAAACCTACATATAAAAGATTCTAGTAATCCCACAAACCTACATATAAAGGACTGTAGTATGAAAATGGCCCTACATGTAGTTAATAATGTATAAGCCTAGCTGCAATGTGGAAAGATTCAGTTTATAACAGGATTACAAGGAATTAAATCCTTTCAGTTGCTTTGAGACCCCTTTCAATTATATAGATAAATTAAGTAATGAAACTTTAGTGTATTTAAATACATGATAGCACAGTTTTGGGCATCGCAGACAATTTGGGAAGGCATAAAAATTGACAGTGGGAAGTGGATAATGTCGGACCAATGACTCCCAGCAGTGCCCCAGGCTGAATTAGATTATAAAGGTTGTTAAGACACTTATATAAATCAATTGTGCGACCAGTTTTATAGTAAATATATAGCATTGTTGTGATTCTATTAGGAAGAGAGGTTCTCAGAAGAGATATAATTGAGACTAATCATAAAATGGCGACAACCATTATGGCACATGTGATGTACTTGCCGAACAACTGTTCTGTGACATCATAATCAAGCTTTATTTCTGTGTCTTTCTCTTTATTTCTGCTTTGTTTCTCTCTGCGACATTCTTATAGTACTTAAGTCTTTATTAACTTCCTTTCAAGCCTCTTTCACTTTCAGCCTGAAATTATTCAACCCACTCATTCTTGTTTGTCTGGCATGGTTAATAGTAACTAATTTCTCTTTAAATTCTCAAGACATGCAATTGTGCAAAGTTATACATACAGACTGTGATTTTCAGAATTTTGACAGTTAGCAAGTAATTCTTTTATTTTGATCCAAAGTCAAGGTTCTAAAAAGTTTCAAATTTGTTTTCAAATATTATTTGGGCCTATATATATATAAACAGTCAAAAAAATTCCCAGAACTTGGGGAATACCTATTGCAAGGTATACCTCATTTATCACAAGAGATATGTAGTTAAGGTTATACTGTCTGTAGACAACCAATTGTTGGCCCGGATAACCTGTCGCGTGTTGAAAAACCGTTAATCATGCAATAAAAAGAGCTTGTTATCTGACTATATTGATATCAATCCCTTTATCTGCTGAGCCTGAGACCTTAATTAATGTAAGCCCGAGGGCTGAATCATCAGGTCAAGGACTGATAAAGGGTGTGATATCAAAATAGTCATAATGTTTTTGTCAGGAATTTAACTATTTAACAACTTGAGCTTTTTTGACGAAAGCGAATTAAACAAGTTATTCAGCTCTCAACTCTGTCTACCTTACCACTGATTCAGCTCTCCACTCTGCCTACTTTACCACTGATTCAACTCTGCACTCTGTCTACCTTACCACTGATTCAGCTCTCCACTTTGTCTACCTTACCACTGATTCAACTCTTCACTCTGTCTACCTTACCACTGATTCAACTCTTCACTCTGTCTACCTTACCACTGATTCAGCTCTCCACTTTGTCTACCTTACCACTGATTCAACTCTTCACTCTGTCTACCCTACCACTGATTCAACTCTCCACTCTGTCTATCTTACCACTGATTCAGCTCTCCACTCTGTCTACCTTACCACTGATTCAGCTCTCCACTCTGTATATCTTACCACTGATTCAATTCTCCACTCTGTCTATCTTACCACTGATTCAGCTCTCCACTCTGTCTACCTTACCACTGATTCAGCTCTCCACTCTGTATATCTTACCACTGATTCAGATATCCAGTGGTTTGTTGGAAAAATGCCAGATTGATTGGTTTAAACAATGTTTTACTGACATCAACTGGCATTTACTGTAGCAAAGTCCGGTCTGATGTCAAGGTCAAAGGTCGACTAAATTACAGGTAGAAAACAATTTCAGAAAAGAAAAAAAATAATTAATTTGAGAACATTGATTCATTTATGTTTTGTGATTTGTAGAAAAGGCTGTAGTTGGAAACATTACCACAGATCAGGGCACATGTGACACTCCACCAACTACGCTCCCTCCGTTGGACCCTACAAAAGAAAACCAAGGTAAAATTTACTCAAGTGACCTATTCCAATTGTTTTCTGTCTGCGTGATCAAGAACCAGATGATGGAAACTTTTTATGCTTGGCCAAAATAATCCTTGGTAGATGAAAATATAAAATTGTGAAATAAAAAGTTCTACCCCAAACCCAGGTTCCAGGACTATGAGGAACCACAGTCTATCGCTGTGCATCGATGGATAAAAAAGTAGTTTTTTTTAATTTGTAAATTTTCAGTAATTCTGGACCATCTGTTCTCCCAATCACCAAGAGGCCCAGAGTAATGATATATTGGATCAGTAGCATGCTATGGTGAAGAGCTACTAGAGCCGTTCAGATAAATGACCTTGATTCACTTTCAAGGTCACATGGGTCAAATATGTTAAAATCTTTAAGTAACTTCTTAATCTCAATAACTGAAAGACTTAGGGTATTGATAGTTTCCCTGTAACATGCTTTGATGAAGTGCTACCAAGCTTTTTCAAATGAATGACCTTGACCAACTTTCAAGGTCACACGGGTGAAATATGGTTAACATCTTTATACAAGTTCTTCTCCATAGCTAAAAATCCCAGCTAGGTCACTGATATATACCTATGTAGCTTACTAAATAGCATTCTGGGATGAAGGGCCTTTGCCATATGAATGACCTTGACCAACTTTCAAGGTCACAGGGGTAAAATGTGTTCAATATCGTCAAGCAGCATCTTCTTAATAACCAAAAGACATTGGGTACTGATATTTGGCCATATTCTGGGATGAAGGGCTACTTAATTTGTTTAAATGAATTACCTTGGCCCAGTTGTAATGTAAAAGGGGTCAAAAGTATTGAAAATCTTTAAACAACATATTTCTTCCCAATAACCTAAGGTCCTGTATACTTTTCCTTCTGTGAGGTATAATAACAGCTGCTGATCCGATTTGTCACCCAGTTTCAGTGTCTTCACAGTCTAATGCTTCGTCCACGGAAGCAAACATTGATAAATGACACCAAGACTGTGTCTACGCAATGTCCTACAAACCAGAAGCACATGTCAGACAAACATCTCCATCTTCTAGCTCTTATAATCTTTGATGAGAGGAGTCAAACTTATATAATAAATATAATAAATACTAACAGAACAAAGTCTACACAACATCCAATTTGCCAAAATTGCATTATAATTCCTTATAGTAAATTAAAATTTAATTAGAGATCAAATTCATCTTGATTTGATTTATAACTTAATTCAATTGTGTTTTACTAATTACCTTCTTATTTTAACCACACACAGATTAAATGTGACAACAAATGGAATGGCAAATGTTTTGTGTATTGTATTTTACAGAACCTTGTAACATATTTTCTATTTTTAGCTCACCTGCCAGAAGGGCAATTGAGCTTATATGCCATGGTGTGGCATCCGTCTATTGTTTAGCATCAAGATTTTACTTCAAACAACTTTTTCTCAATAAATGATAGGCAGAGGGTAATGCTATCAGACATTTAGCAATTGCTGGATGAAGGGCTATCATGTTTGGTAAAATGAATGACTTTGACCCATTTTCAAGGTCATATGGGTCAGATGTCTGAATATCAATAAGCAACTTTTTTCTCAATAACGAAAAGGCAAAGGGTACTGATACTGAGCCAGTAGCATGCTGGAATGACAGGCTACCAAGTCTGTTAAAATGAATTACCTGGACCCACTTTCAAGGTCACAGGGTTAAATTATGTCAATTTCTTTTCAATAACTGAAAGTCCTGCATGAGGACTGATATTGGGCCTGTGGTATGATGGGATGATCAATGTTTGATCTAACAAATCACCTTGACCCACTGTGAAGCCCACAAAGGTGAAATATATTAAAATCTTCAAACTGCTTCTTCTCACTATTCAACATGTCCAAGGTACTGATTTTGGACCTCTATAGTATGCTAAGATGAATGGCTACCAAGTTTATTAAAACTGATGACCTTAAACCACTATCAAGGTCATATGTATGCTATGTTAAAATATTTCAATGGATTCTTTTCATTTTAGACACTAATATTTGCCTGTATCTGTGTTATAGTTCACTTTACAAATTATAAAGCATGAAATTAATAGCAGGTGAGCGATCCCCTCAATTCAGGCCCATTGGAATTTGGGTTTCTTGTTGTAAATGACGAATACAGGTATCTGATCCCTTTAGAGAAGGCGAGGGCCTTATTTGAAAAAACAAATGACAAAAAGTCTTAAATACCTAATGACAGTAGGTTGCTCAGTGACAGGGGCTTTTTGGTCATATAAATGTATATGGAAAGTATGTGCAAATTGTGTTCTTTTATCATATCTGATAGCATTAGAATACTTGATATATATCTGTATTAAACTTTAATATAGAATTGATCCATTTTCTTCCTCGTCATAGATGATGCCTTAACTAGGCTACGTCTCAGAAAATCATTTGACGATTATATTTATTATACTCTTTGATAAATTAATAACTTACTTGGACAGGAATAGATTTTGATTTGGTGGTGATAACTGGGAATCAGGCACAAAACTTACAAAAGGCCTTTAAACTGTCTGGATCATGATATCCCTTTACCACTCTGGCTTTTTTCCACCATGTCTACCAGCTAAAATACCCTTAGTTGTTCCTGGGACATTCACTTACCCAAACAAACTCAATCTCTACTCAAACATGTCCATTTGTTACAGTTTAAAATCTTCTAAAACTTAGTGATATAAGTGTCCAATTAAAGAGGCATCACGGTAAAACTATATTTTTTTATGCTTATTCAGAACTAATGTATAATTATATGAAATAAACGTATTATTTTGTGGAAAATTAATGGATGATTTACGCTGAAATTTGTTTTCAGAAACGTTAATAAATAATAAAAAAAGGGAATCACTATTTGTTGATCAAAGATTTGGACATGTAAATTTTTGGCGTCACATATGATATAACTAACGCATGCGCATTACAATAGTAAAAAATGGCTATCCGTGTGACCTACACGTAACTAACAAGCGAAAAGTTGCCGATTGCATGAAATGGTCAAGACATACGCAAGGATTATATTACGGAAGCATAATGAGGGATGGGAAGTATGGAAGTAGGGAGAAAGTAACTGCCCCACTGTTTGCATGTTACAGTTTTCTTCTGTGCAACCGGTACACACAGCTTTGAATTGGTTTTGGGCCTCACAAGGGATAACTCTTTCATTCCTCTGTTATATGAAATGCATGTGTAAAACTTAAAGCATGTTTTGTAATAATTCCTGAATAATATTCCAGTAAAACGGCATTATTGAATTACATTGCTAGAGAGAAAGACCTTTTCATGTACAAGATAAATCCTATCAGGAGGGGGGTCATTTGTTTACGTTGTATAGGTGCGATTGAGGCAGCTTCAATTTGGACAAACTGAATAAATTTATGTCATCTTGCACGGAAAAAAATTGCTTTTCATACCTAATCTATAAAATACGAAAGGTACAAGTAGTATCGGGTTGGGACCCCAGTATTGAATTTGATATGAATCAAAATATTTGCATAACCAAAGTCATTAATAAAAAAAAAATCCATATACATGTATGTCCCATGCCTGCAGTTGTATTGAAAATGTCAACGAACCCTTTAAAAATAATTTACAAAAAGAAAAAAAAGTAAAATGAAAATTAACGTAGCTATCATCATATATTCAAATTGATTAAGTATTGGACAATCATATAAGTATGTGGACAAGTTCCAAATTTGATATCCATGTATTCTACAGGTTTAGTTCGTGGTGCGTCATATGAGTGATATATAATTGTAAAAGTATGCTGACGCTGAAAGTTGGATAGATTTTAAATGATTATATATTTATAGATTGAAAACAAAATCTTCTAGACATTGAGTTGTTCAAAAAAAATCGGAATCATTTCATTTTATTTTGTACTTTTCAATGCATGCACACCTTTTATGAAATCATTCTAAATGAGGATTTGTGAATCTAAATTTTTACAGATATTAAGGTTTGCCTCATGGTTGTCATCGTCGGAAATCCACATGACATTGCATTTAGACATAAGAGTGCAGTGCCATGTGGGTTTCTGACAATGCATGGTTGTATATATATATATATCCCGTAACCATTTGTACTGGTCTAATTAAGGTACTGGTGTCGATAAATGATGCAGATAAATGATGCCGACATATATTTCTTCATATGAATATCGTGTGTAATTAACATCTGATTATTAATGTGAATGTGATTCAATTGACGTATCAACATTAAGTCACCATATTGGATTTTAGAGTTACGTCCCTTAAGTCGGAGCAAAGACACTTACGGTTTCCAACAACACACGTGTAAATGACACTGACGACATCAGTTTCCACTCTTACTAAGGACGTTATCTTTATAACGGACGATAGAAGTCGTTTGTGGTTAGAACTAGTAACAATGACGTTTTCACTAACACACTGTGATGTGTTACAGTTTAGTGGTCATCATACAAATGCAATCGTTTTTTTATCGCAGAGCGAGATGGGCCCACCTCTACAACCAGCTAGCTTTTTCACTGTTTGTCCATCAACCTACATGTAGGTTCAAATTTACACCATGGTGTTTCCTATTGGTCAATGCTTAATTCTCTTAATAATATCCTACCAAGCTACATTAATTATTTTTTAAGGACATACGTCTATAGATATGACAGAGAAACTCAACCCTTTTACTATGCCCAAAAACGAAAGTTGCAACCCAAATCGAACGTACCCTACGCTAGACACGGGGGACATAAAGTGATAGCCATATAAACTGACAGCACTTGGCAAAGGACATGGACACCAGGACAAAACAAGCAGAGGCCAGCTGGTACCATTGCACTCTTGCCCATATTTAAATGGAAAGAGAATAGTGCATTTCTACCAGGAATTTGAACCCAATCAGAATCTCTTCTGTTGAATTGAAAGGAAATTCCCTTTATCTCGAAAATACAAGGCTTACTTAATCCCTGTCTGTCAATGCATATCGTATAGATTGACAAGACTAGCTAGTACCACAGGGACTTGAGAATTTGTTACTACCTAAATCAAGGTGTTAGAGCAATTTTACATTTTTAAGGGGTGTAGATCAATTTTTGATAAAAATGCTCCCTCCATGGTCTTACTGTTAAGGCTTTATAAAAACTAGCTGTAACAAATTATCATGTCCCTGTGGCTAGTACCAATATTATGATTTGATTTGATAGTGTCTTTCTTTTAAAATTGATTGCAAAAAAATGATCAATTTATTGCACATTATTTTTCAGTTATACAGTGTTCAATCCAGCATTTGTACAAAGAGGGCCAGTTGGGCCAACAGTGTTAAAAAATGGGGGCCATTTTGAAATAAAGGGGGGGGGGGGCACTGAGTTAGAGACTAATAAACATTTGCCTGTTTAGTAAATTTGATGGCAGAAACAAGAATTAAGCACCTCACAAATGGTAATCTCATTGCGCCTGCCTGGCCCAGCAGTTTGTTGAGATTTTGCCGTTTGTTTGACAAAGGGGTCATGGGCGCAATGGCGTGGCCTGGATTGAACACACATTATGGAATTCTGTTCAAAAGGAATGAGACAAATTTAGTGAGATCATTTGTATAATCAGTGTTCAATCCAGGCCAAAAAAAAATAATAAAAATGTTTTTTGATGAAACAGTGTTGTCTATTATAGATTGAAACATCTTCATATGTACATTGAATAGCTTACTTTTAGTTAGAAATGCACTAGATTTAATGGATATAAAGAGGAATGTACTACATTGTACCTGTAGTTATAATTACAGTGTTAAAAAATGGGTAAGACAACGTGTCATGCCTATATCTATTTTTCAATGCATTCTTTATGTTCAGAAAATGAAAATGAATGTTCTATGAAGTCATTATATAACAGTGTAAGAATGATAATGTACTGATTATAACCCAACCATGCAAGAGCAGTAGGATAACACATGATACATACTGATGGCCAGCTTCTCCACACACAGGAAACCTGTCAGATATTCTTGAGCTGAAGTGTATTGTTACAGGTAACCATTGACATAACCCAGAGACAAACAAAAAAGTTGAAAGAATCGACTTGTTTTAGTTGTATCACCAGGATTGTCAATCTCCATGCTGGTGGAGTCATGTTCACGACCTGATGTTTACATGTTGTAAAATATACGTGTAATTACTATGACACTCTGAAAAAGTGGTATGAAAAGTTTAAAATCATATAATAATTGCACAAATATATCATAGAAATAACATTAGATAACATTCTAATTCAAAAACGGTGAAAACTCCACGATCGCTTCACCTGTAGCCATAGAGGCCTACCTAAACCGGAAGTTAATTTACTCCGGGTACCACTGTCGCTTTGCAAAGGGAGGTAACACGAGGAAAGTTATGTTAATACGTCTATAAAATACACAGATTTTGTCTCCATTTCATCATCGGACTTATACATTACGCGTCCCCTCTCTTAGTAAACAGGTTGACAACACTGTCACTTCAAGCATGATCATCGCTTTTATCGAGCTTTCCCGAGGAATGCAATTTTGCAAGTAGCTGATAAAGACATTTTGAGAGATCAATTCTAACCTCATTTACATGACATGGACCTTGCTTTTGACATGTTATTTGCCAAAGTGTCTGTTTATTTTGACAAAACATGCACAATAAAACAATAGCACATGTACACTTTAGAGAAATTTGTTTGACTTGATATAGCTCTATGAAAGCGTACACATTGATTCTGTTTTGCCCTTGAACTGTAAATAGTGGTTGTGAATATAAACATTACACACATATTACAGCATATAGCTAGGAGGTATATTTCAAGCATCAAAAATGCTCTTTTAAGAGACTATAAGACTTCTGAACATAAGAACACTGCTGAATGTTCCCACTCCCATAGAAACACTTGTTTCTCAGTTGAACTTGAAAAAAGTTGAGATACCCACAGATTGACCAAACTTTAATTTATACAGATATGCATCAAGGATTGGTCTTTGGGTCTGTCCCTGTCCTTGGGATCTTTTTGGAAAATACTTTACAATGATTACCTAGATATCAATGTGTCAAGGTGAGTGATACAGGCCTTCTAGGCCTCTTGTTTTTGTTTGTTTGTTTTTAAATGTCCTTGATTCACTTTCAAGGTCACAAGGGTCAAATATGTTAAAATTTTCAAGGCCCAGGCAACTGATATTTGTCCTGTAGTATGCTGAGATAAAGGGCTACCAAGTTTGTTCAAATGAATGACCTTGACCCACTTTCAAGGTCACAGGGTCAAATGTTATATAAATCTGAAAAAAGACTTCTTCTCAATACCCGAAATGTCCAGAGTACTGATATATGATTTGTCACATGCTTAAATAAATAGCTACCAAGTTTGTTAAAACTAATGACCTTGACCTACTCTCAAGGTCACAAGGGTCAAATATGTTAAAACCATAACCAACTTATATGTAGTCAGATGACCAACTTAAATTATACATAGTCAGATGACCGTTAAGGCCCATTGGGCCTCTTGTTAGAAACAGCGAGTCAGTATTGTGTTTATGAATCGTCATAATCATTGTGACATCTGAATACCCCAATGTCAATTTCAAACTTTATAAAGATACATTTAATGCAATTTCAGTCTTTTGAAATCAAGTTTCATAAAAGTTAAGGACCTTTGATTCGGTCAATATGGTGTGATACCCACGACGTGGTAGAATCTAGCCCTTCCGGTTAATATTTGATTCTACCAGATGAGTATAACACCATATTGACCTCACCAAAGGTTTAAAATTGATATACATGTATATATCTCAGTGCTGGGGAGGGGGAGACATGTATATATCTCAGTGCTGGAGAGGGGGATACATAATTATACCTCTGTACTGGGGAGGGGGATATATACTGATACCTCTGTACTGGGGAGGGGGAGACATAATTATACCTCTGTACTGGGGAGGGGGATATATAATTATACCTCTGTACTGGGGAGGGGGATATATAATTATACCTCTGTACTGGGGAGGGGGAGACATAATTATACCTCTGTGCTGGGGAGGGGGATATAATTATACCTCTGTACTGGGGAGGGGGATATAATTATACCTCTGTACTGGGGAGGGGGATACATAATTATATCTCAGTGCTGGGGAGGGGGAGACATAATTATACCTCTGTACTGGGGAGGGGGATATAATTATACCTCTGTGCTGGGGAGGGGGATATATAATTATACCTCTGTGCTGGGGAGGGGGATACATAATTATACCTCTGTACTGGGGAGGGGGATACATAATTATACCTCTGTACTGGGGAGGGGGATATATAATTATACCTCTGTGCTGGGGAGGGGGATATATAATTATACCTCTGTACTGGGGAGGGGGATATATAATTATACCTCTGTACTGGGGAGGGGGATATATAATTATACCTCTGTACTGGGGAGGGGGATATATAATTATACCTCTGTGCTGGGGAGGGGGATATATAATTATACCTCTGTACTGGGGAGGGGGATACATAATTATACCTCTGTACTGGGGAGGGGGATATATAATTATACCTCTGTGCTGGGGAGGGGGATATATAATTATACCTCTGTACTGGGGAGGGGGATATATAATTATACCTCTGTGCTGGGGAGGGGGATATACTGATACCTCTGTGCTGGGGAGGGGGATACATAATTATACCTCTGTACTGGGGAGGGGGATACATAATTATACCTCTGTACTGGGGAGGGGGATATATAATTATACCTCTGTACTGGGGAGGGGGATATATAATTATACCTCTGTACTGGGGAGGGGGATACATAATTATACCTCTGTACTGGGGAGGGGGATATATAATTATACCTCTGTACTGGGGAGGGGGATATATAATTATACCTCTGTACTGGGGAGGGGGATACATAATTATACCTCTGTACTGGGGAGGGGGATATATAATTATACCTCTGTACTGGGGAGGGGGATATATAATTATACCTCTGTACTGGGGAGGGGGATACATAATTATACCTCTGTACTGGGGAGGGGGATATATAATTATACCTCTGTGCTGGGGAGGGGGATATATAATTATACCTCTGTACTGGGGAGGGGGATATATAATTATACCTCTGTGCTGGGGAGGGGGATATATAATTATACCTCTGTACTGGGGAGGGGGATATATAATTATACCTCTGTGCTGGGGAGGGGGATATACTGATACCTCTGTGTGGGGATTAGAGTACCACTGGAGGCTGGCTGAGCAGGCTGTCTCCAGCGTGACAGGGACAGCCTAGTGACAGCCTCAATCACTGATGGACAACTGATGTCTACTGACCGGTCAGTGGACCTATTAGGAGTTCAAGGAAAAAAATGTTTATTAATGTTGTCTACATGGTTTTGTATCTTTTGTATGGTAGATTATGTAACTTAATAGTTGGTGGAACCTGTAAGGAGGTGGTATTAGATACAGAGGGATATTGATTGTGTATGGCAGTGAAGGCGGCAGTCCCGGTAGCTTGTTTCACTGTCACATTACAGCCTAATCAACACTAACTAGTGTATACCGCTTTTACCTTGGGAACAATGATTTGATTGAAAGTGCTAGTACATATTTTAATATCAACTGGGAAATAACCAGGCAACAGAGGAATTTGTCACTCTTATAATCAAATATGAAAAAACAACTGGGAAATCATCTTTTACAGTTTTGATTCCTTTTTTGTGAACAATAAGGAAAGAAAATCCACTTAAATGACACTCATAGTCTACTTAAGTTTAAAACTAATTTTGTTTATCTGTGTTGTCTTGCTGGAGACTTTGTAAACAACACATGTTTGAAGATGTACATGTTATTTTGATGAGTGCTGAGATATTCTAAGAACAGCTAGAATTAAGGAAACTGTGGACTGCATTGAGCGAGGACGTGACCGGAGGATGTGAGGAGTATACTGATGTGTATATTAGGGCTTTCGTGGAAGTGTAAGGGATGACAATAGGTCGAAATTGTAGTGATGCAATCTTTCTATCAAATGTGTTGTTTCTCTGTCCTTGTAACCACGGCAACCACAGCGGTTTGGGAACAAGTGTCAACTAACTCCAACAGGACTATTCGTAAGTGACCATGTTTTTTTAAAACTATATAGAATCTTCATGTTGATGTATGAGTTAAATTACATTACAACATGTACAATGTAATACAAGTATGTTCATAAAACACTAGTAATGATATAAACAATACAAAACGAAATATATATTTAAAAAGTCAAATAGCAAGGTATGAGGATTATTGAGCTATTAGAAACTTAATTCTGTATTGTAAGGGGGGTTTTAAACTCTGAATGTTTGTTATCCAAGGTCACAGAGAGGAGATATAGCATTTTTCATACAGATTTTAATTCTTTAATGAACATTTCTGAACATGTACTTACCATGTTTATAGCTATGTTCATATTTTACTGTCACTCTAAGGAAAACTGCATTCCTGCACAATAAACTTGATATGTATTGGTAATGGAGACAGAAATTGGAGTCTTCAACAAGTTCATATTCTACAGGTCTGAGATTAGAGTTGGTAATTTGTGTTGTATTGTCCTAATGGCTTTATTTCTGGAAAGATTTGGATATACACTTCAATTAATATATATGTATGAGAATACTATGAATAGGTTTAATTGTCTTTCATAGTGCCAAGGTCAACTTGTCACTATCATTATTTTTTTTTTTTTTTAATTTCGTATTTCTTAAACAAAAGAAATCTGATGACATGTTATATAATCACATCCAATATAAACAATATGAACTTCAGGTATTACTTCATGCAATCCTTATAAAATACTAGCCTTCTTGGCTAATGTGATTTTCTCTTTATAAAATACTAGCCTACTTGGCTAAGGTGAATTTCTCTTTATAAAATACTAGCCTACTTGGCTAAGGTGAATTTCTCTTTATAAAATACTAGCCTACTTGGCTAAGGTGAATTTCTCTTTATAAAATATTAGCCTACTTGGATAAGGTGAATTTCTCTTTATAAAATATTAGCCTACTTGGCTAAGGTGAATTTCTCTTTATAAAATATTAGCCTACTTGCATAAGGTGAATTTCTCTTTATAAAATACTAGCCTACTTGGCTAAGGTGAATTTCTCTTTATAAAATATTAGCCTACTTGGATAAGGTGAATTTCTCTTTATAAAATATTAGCCTACTTGGCTAAGGTGAATTTCTCTTTATAAAATACTAGCCTACTTGGATAAGGTGAATTTCTCTTTATAAAATACTAGCCTACTTGGCTAAGGTGAATTTCTCTTTATAAAATATTAGCCTACTTGGCTAAGGTGAATTTCTCTTTATAAAATACTAGCCTACTTGGCTAAGGTGAATTTCTCTTTATAAAATACTAGCCTACTTGGCTAAGGTGAATTTCTCTTTATAAAATATTAGCCTACTTGGCTAAGGTGAATTTCTCTTTATAAAATACTAGCCTACTTGGATAAGGTGAATTTCTCTTTATAAAATATTAGCCTACTTGGCTAAGGTGAATTTCTCTTTATAAAATATTAGCCTACTTGGCTAAGGTGAATTTCTCTTTATAAAATATTAGCCTACTTGGCTAAGGTGAATTTCTCTTTATAAAATACTAGCCTACTTGGATAAGGTGAATTTCTCTTTATAAAATACTAGCCTACTTGGCTAAGGTGAATTTCTCTTTATAAAATACTAGCCTACTTGGCTAAGGTGAATTTTTCTTTATAAAATACTAGCCTACTTGGCTAAGGTGAATTTCTCTTTATAAAATACTAGCCTACTTGGCTAAGGTGAATTTCTCTTTATAAAATATTAGCCTACTTGGATAAGGTGAATTTCTCTTTATAAACTATTAGCCTACCTCGCTAAGGTGAATTTCTCTTTATAAAATACTAGCCTACCTCGCTAAGGTGAATTTCTCTTTATAAAATACTAGCCTACTTGGCTAAGGTGAATTTCTCTATATAAAATACTAGCCTACTTGGCTAAGGTGAATTTCTCTTTATAAAATACTAGCCTACTTGGCTAAGGTGAATTTCTCTTTATAAAATATTAGCCTACTTGGCTAAGGTGAATTTCTCTTTATAAAATATTAGCCTACTTGGATAAGGTGAATTTCTCTTTATAAAATATTAGCCTACTTGGCTAAGGTGAATTTCTCTTTATAAAATATTAGCCTACTTGGCTAAGGTGAATTTCTCTTTATAAAATACTAGCCTACTTGGCTAAGGTGAATGTCTCTTTATAACTCATTAGGTAGAGCCAAGACAGATGATGATACTGGAACAGTGATTCTAAGTGTGTCTCTAGTACCAGAGGTATTGATAAAAGGATGACCTCTGTAACATAGGCGCCACACAGTAAACATTGACAAAGATTCTTAGTAGTGTCGGCGCCACCCAGTAAACATTGACAAAGATTCTTAGTAGTGTCGGCACCATCCAGTAAACATTGACAAAGATTCTCAGTAGTGTCGGCTCCACCCAGTAAACATTGACAAAGATTCTCAGTAGTGTCGGCTCCACCCAGTAAACATTGACAAAGATGCCCAGTAGTGTTGGCACCACCCAGTAAACATTGACAAAGATGCTCAGTAGTGTCGGCTCCACCCAGTAAACATTGACAAAGATTCTCAGTAGTGTCGGCTCCACCCAGTAAACATTGACAAAGATTCTCAGTAGTGTCGGCTCCACCCAGTAAACATTGACAAAGATTCTCAGTAGTGTCGGCTCCACCCAGTAAACATTGACAAAGATTCTCAGTAGTGTCGGCTCCACCCAGTAACGTTGACAAAGATGCCCAGTAGTGTAGGCGCCACCCAGTAAACATTGACAAAGATTCTCAGTAGTGTCGGCACCACCCAGTAAACATTGACAAAGATTCTTAGTAGTGTCAGCTCCACCACAGTAAACATTGACAAAGATTCTTAGTAGTGTCGGTGCCACCACAGTTAACATTGACAAAGATTCTCAGTAGTGTCGGCTCCACCCAGTAAACATTGACAAAGATTCTCAGTAGTGTTGGCACCACCCAGTAAACATTGACAAAGATGCTCAGTAGTGTCGGCTCCACCCAGTAAACATTGACAAAGATTCTCAGTAGTGTCGGCTCCACCCAGTAAACATTGACAAAGATTCTCAGTAGTGTCGGCTCCACCCAGTAAACATTGACAAAGATTCTCAGTAGTGTCGGCGCCACCCAGTAAACCTTGACAAAGATGCCCAGTTGTGTAGGCGCCACCCAGTAAACATTGACAAAGATTCTCAGTAGTGTCGGCTCCACCCAGTAAACATTGACAAAGATTCTCAGTAGTGTCGGCTCCACCCAGTAACGTTGACAAAGATGCCCAGTAGTGTAGGCGCCACCCAGTAAACATTGACAAAGATTCTCAGTAGTGTCGGCACCACCCAGTAAACATTGACAAAGATTCTTAGTAGTGTCAGCTCCACCACAGTAAACATTGACAAAGATTCTTAGTAGTGTCGGTGCCACCACAGTTAACATTGACAAAGATTCTCAGTAGTGTCGGCTCCACCCAGTAAACATTGACAAAGATTCTTAGTAGTGTCGGCTCCACCCAGTAAACATTGACAAAGATTCTTAGTAGTGTCGGCTCCACCCTGTTAACATTGACAAAGATGCTCAGTAGTGTCGGCTCCACCCAGTTAACATTGACAAAATGCTCAGTAGTGTCGGCTCCACCCAGTTAACATTGACAAAGATGCTCAGTAGTGTCGGCTCCACCCAGTAAACATTGACGAAGATTCTTAGTAGTGTCGGCGCCACCCAGTTAACATTGACGAAGATGCTTAGTAGTGTTGGCTCCACCCAGTTAACATTGACAAAGATGCTCAGTAGTGTCGGCTCCACCCAGTAAACATTGACAAAGATTCTTAGTAGTGTCGGCTCCACCCAGTAAACATTGACAAAGATCCTCAGTAGTGTCGGCTCCACCCAGTTAACATTGACAAAGATTCTTAGTAGTGTCGGCGCCACCCAGTAAACATTGACAAAGATTCTTAGTAGTGTCGGCTCCACCCAGTAAACATTGACAAAGATCCTCAGTAGTGTCAGCAACACCAAGTAAACATTGACAAAGATGCTCAGTAGTGTCGGCACCACCCAGTTAACATTGACAAAGATTCTCAGTAGTGTCGGCACCACCCAGTAAACATTGACAAAGATGCTCAGTAGTGTCAGGTCTTTGTGGGAGGGGGTTAATTGTCACCAAGGTAAAACACTTGTTGCTGGCTGACCTGCCAGTAGTTCCTGTTCAGCTTATTTAGTAGAGGACCAAAGATCCTGGTTGGATTCCTAGCATAGGCAGGGAGAAATACAATTTTACTAGGGGCATGAAAATTCCCGTATTGGATTCAGTGTCGAACAAAAACTTTTTATTTTATTTTACAAATATATATAATGGCTGATTCAACAAGAAGTACACAACTGAAATTTAAAAGATCTCTCAATATTGCTTGATATCGAGAAATGTTCAAATGTTCAAGTCGGCATTTAATTTGTTAATTGGTTGATGTGTTTCATGTGTTATCGGAGATGAGAAATAATAACTTATATTTACATTCTGATTGTTTCTTCTCTATATGAACATACCAACTGAAAACAACAAACACTTGACTATGAATACATCATGAATACAGTATGAATACATCCATTCACGTGAATTACTTATGACGTAATATATTAGTCTTGTTCAATGGGAGTCTTACGGCTCCGCTTCGGATAACATGGAGAACGCCCCCGCGTCGAACGTTCAAATGACTACGGTAGATTATTGGCGCCAATTTTTCGCGAATTGTGGCTGTTCCGCCTTTTTCGTTTAAAGGACGGCGCAATAACAAACGCAGTTGATTAACCAGTTGTTCAATAAATAAGAAAATAAATTAGACAATTGTTCAGTAGTAAAAATGTAAATATATGAATTGAACGGCGTTGTTTTAATTTTCATGCCGGCATGAATGCAAATTGGTTACATCCATAATGACCATGAAGCCCTAGCGGGCTTCATGCAATATGGATGTAACCGCTTTGCATTCATACCGGCATGAAAGTTAAAAAACGCCGTTCAATCCCTATATGAGAGGTGAACAATACATATAAACATGTAGAGAGATAATAGTAAGTGAATGCCATGTGTAACGCTTACCAAGAAGAAATGAACACAACATTTTATCATTTTGTCTTAATTAATACTTTTCCTGAGATTTATCCGGTAACGTTCTATAAATAGTAGGGCATCCCCATGCAGCCACATCCAAATAACTGGAGGTGGTGATCGAAGCACAAGTCAGGGCAGAACAATTCAACACTTCAATATGCTGAAGTGTTTTATGGATGTGTTTTTTGTGATATTAGCTACAGCTTGGTTTGAAATGGTCTCGTGACATTTTGTTTTGTCACCAGATAATTACAATATGTTGTCTTGCTGTATTTATTAGCTGTTTAGGATTTTCAAGGTGATTGCTGGGAATATAAATGTGAATGGTTTCCCTTTCTATGCGTGCACGATGGTTACTCCATTGATATGATAAAAGTTGATTGAGAAAGCCTGTTTTTACGAAACATGTGGACATTTTTTAAAGACTTGAATTTCTGAATAAAAAGGTCTGGCTTGTTAATATTTTACAAGTAGCATACTCAGAAGAAGGGCTGCCAAATTAACTATTTGAAACACCTTCCCATATTTTCAGTTTAACAAGTGTCAAATATATGTGGGAGCATGAGACACAACGTCCCGTGAGGTATTAAAACATACTGTAGATATACCGTTGAACCTGTCGTGAAAAAATCCAGGTAATAAGTAGTAAAATAGGGAGTCCAACATGGAAGTTCTTCCAATGGTTTAATGTATTTTATTGGAGCATTGTTAACATGTTCATGGAATGTATTTTTTCAGTTACCAAGGTAACAAAGTCAAAAATACAATATTACCGTTTCCTTGCTTTTCCAACCCAGTTGCGAAGGATTATTAAGGTTCTAACATGGCTATCACAACTTATTTTCTCAACTTATTTTCTTGAATATCACAAAGCTATACTGTCTACTTCGCTGTTCGGAGTTTGTATTTCTTATTTTGGTGTATTTTTGTTGGTCACCGATGAAATCAAAATGTAGTTGAATCCTTGTTAATTAAGTCATCAATTGCTATAATCAGAGGCACATTAACACTGGTAATTGGCCCCTTATATATTGTTCACATTTCACACCTATATGTAGTTCACATTCCCACTGCCGGTAAATCTACCCGTTGGATAGAGATTGCTGATCAAGGTGTCAATCGTAGGCTTTTAAAGGGAACTATTAAAGGCTTATCCAATAATTAAAGGGTGACTCTAATTGGATTAAGGAGAAACGTTGTTATGTCTATGAGAACTATATATAGCTATTTGTTTAGCTGTTCATCAGAGAAATGACCAAATGCATGCGTAACAGTAAAATGGTGATGTGTAAAACAGCTCAAAATGCATGCGTGACGGTACTGATATGTTAAAACCATGCCGTCTGTCTGCCTGCTGAGATTTGTCAGCAATCTCTAGCGACTTCAGTCTTTCATGAATTTTCATCAAACTTCACATACTTATAAAGGATTGAAATATCTTGGACGAGTTTGACTTTCAGGCTGTTTTTAGAAAATCATTGTCACCACTCCTTCATTGATTTTCATCAAACTGCACATATTGATAAAAATCAAAATATCTTTGACAAGTTTGAATTTCAGAGTTGTTGGGTCAAGGTTACTGCATGTTGCTATATTTATATATAAATATCTTTGTCAGCACTCTTTGGTTGATTTGTTTCTTCACATACTTATTAAAAATCAAAATTTCTTTGACAAGTTTGAGTTTTAGGGTTGTAATTTATTTAATGAACCATTGCATCAACATAGCTTGCAGGGGCTGGTAGAGGACATATATGTATTGCTTCGATCAGTAGTACTCCGTAGGCTTGTTTACTTATGTGACATGATAGCTTGTCAGACTTTCAGTTCTTGCTGTGAAGGGATCATTTGTCTTGTTCGAGATATATGGGTTTAGTATTGTCACATGCAATTGGAGATCAGTTTTAGAAACAGGCAAGAAGTTAAAAAGATGAAAAGGCAAAAGATATATTAATGATGATGTACGTGGGCTTATAATTTTTTTTCAGATTGTCTTCAGCATATCTGTGGTCCATTTATAAATAATTAATGATATCTCTATATCTTTTAATGTACATTTTCTCAGATTTAGTGCAGGTTTCACCAATGGGCATCAGTTGTGCAACATTAATTTTGTCTGTGGATTTAAGTACAAAAACACTAGAAACTTGGGGTCAAAGTTTGATTAATAACGGGAACCTTGGGGTCAAAGTTTGACTAAGTAAAGGGAAGTGTTACACAGTTCCTCCATTAGTTGGTGTTGAAATACCTGGAATCATGTTGCCAAGGTCATAATAGTTGTCAAAAAGGTAATGTTGGAGATTTTCTGAAAGGGAAATATTCTTAATTAGCATATTATAAAGCTTTATCTATGGGAGTAAGCTAAAGAATATATGTCCTTTAATTGATGTAGGTTGAAATGTTCTGCATTCAAATGATATATCATCCCAATGAAGGAGAAAGTACGGGAAAACTGACTGGAAATGTTTTGCTCAATTTATCTTTCTCTTTTTAGTATCAAAATAACTCCAAAATGTATTCATTTGGCTTATACAAAACCTGTTTATCATCATTACACTTATGATGTCCTTCAGTAACCTCTATGGAGATCATTTGAACAAAGGATAAAGATTTTGAGTTCAAACATCTATTTGGACTTGAATGGTAATATATAATGGATCAAAATGATGAAGGGTTTATGCCGGCAGCAAAGAAATTTCCTTTCCAGTAAACCATTTGCTTAATTATAACAAAATTATGAGTAAAAAGACAAGGGTGAAGAAAACATACATACATAGGATTCTTCTTCTCAGATTTATTTATATAATATCGATATCATTTTGAAGTTAGAATGCCACCAGCATTCTGAGTACGGAAGTGAATTCTGCATGCTGATCAATGTGAGCCTATGAAATACTGCCGTGGCCATGAGAAACATCTACATCAGTAAATCGTGGGAGATGAGGAAGTTGTTGTCCACACAACATGGTCAACTCTGACAAATGTAGCAGTTGTAGGTGATAGCTGTTTAAGGCTCATTAAATAATCCTTGTTCTTTGTTATACCCTGCCATGGAATGGGGGTGCATATAGTGTTACCCATGTCTGTCCGGTCCCGTTCCATGGTAATTTAACCAGCTTAATTAAATAACTACTGATATAATAAGTTTGATGTCCTGTTGTGCACCTTGCTCTTTTTTCCCAGATCAAGCATCAAAGATGGTCGCCATGGCATCTGATTGGCTAAAAACATATCCTGTAATAAATTTTCTACTACGTACTTTACCGATTATGATGAAACTTGGCTTGAGTGATGGTAACATGATGGCACTCATTTTAAAGAAAAAAATATGGCATTATCATTCAAGATGGCTGCCAAATAAAGGCTTCTGATTGGTCGAAATTTAAATATTGTCCGATTTAAATGAAATTTGGTATGTGTATGTAATATGGCAATATGAAAGCAATGTCACTATGCATTTTATGAAAACTGAAATAGGAGACATTTCATGGCCTCTGATTGGTCGGAATCCAAATAGTTCCATGAAATTTTGCAGAACGTACTGCTTTCATATGGGGGCGGGGGACAATGTATCACAGACATTTCTAGTTTACATTGTACGGTATTGTGAAACTCAAGATAATGTAATTTTCCTTTGATTACATGTTTGTTTCTTTAAAATGATCATATTCCATTTTCAAGCTCAAAGGCAGGAATGTTCCTTAATTTATTTCAACTTGCATTAAATTGCCTGCCTCAAGGGCAAATGAGCTTATGCAGTGCAGTGACCATTGCTGTCCATTCGTCAACTAATTTCATATGAATCTTTAATCGTCATGAACGGCGTAAGAAATGAGAGCATATTTGTTAGGATTCGTGGGTGAAGGGGATCCAAAATAGGCAAAAAATGTTGCCCGGAAGGTCTTCAAGATTTGGAAAGCTTTGTAGAGGTAAAAAATTTGCCCCCACCTACCTTTCTAGTACCAAAAATCAAGGTACAAAAAAACAGTTGGTACTGTTATAGAAAGATGGATAATTTTTATTTTGCAAACCTCCTAAATGCATGTCAAATGTATCCTCCTTCAGCAGAAATTATCTCTTTCCTCCAAAAACACACAAAGTTTCTGTGTTTCGAAGTTTTTGTCAGGTATTCTGCCACTTTTTGCATAGCAATGTGTTTGACTTCACCTCACGCGTTGGTCTTTCACAGTCATTGGATGGCGGTCTTCCTCTAAATATAGGCATCCAATGGAAATTTTTAGGTCTGCCACTGGTTTGATGTATTTTTCATCTTTCTCAAAAGATGTGCTGTAACTGAATGAAAGATTCTGTCAGTGTAAAGGGGCGAGACACAGATATGCTGTAACCTCAATGTAAAACTGAATGAAAGATTCTTTTAGTGTGAGCAGGATGAGACTGGTCTTTTTTGACATAGATGGAGCTGCTTGTCAGTAGGTTTATAGTTTTGTTTCGTAGGTATGACTTAAAATCCTTTACTTTCACCAATGTATCCAATCTCTTCTCTCTCTGAGTTCTGTCTTATTGTAGTATTGGATTATTTGATAAATTATATATATCCTTGCAGTGACTCCCACAGCTTGCCAAACCTGTCATCAATAAATCTCTTGTAGAACAGGGAAGTTTATTCAAACCTAAATAGGTCACCATCCAATGTACCCATACACACACCTACACACGGAAATTTCCAGAGACACGTCATCATCTTATTGCAATTCCATCTTTCTTAAATTTATGTCCCAGTACCACCTGAATCATCTTCAATTAAGATTCTGCAGGGACTAGAGGATTAGAATGTGTTCTAGGTGGACTAGACAGCTAATTAACATCAAAGAAAAACAAAATTGCTCCATGTTAAATCAGGTCTTTCGTCTCCCTAAGTTTGTTGATGAAATCAGCAGTATCTCTTATGATGGAAAACTGAAGACAAGTTTAGGGCATATTTGGCTTGTTCTGCAAAGTTTTCTGTCAGACAATTTCTACCAATAACTTTTTATTGTTTTCAAAGGTGTTTTTTGCATGTGTAATTTTCTATTGCCTTTCAAATTCCCTGAAGCAGGGTTTTTGGTGTGAGATATTGATATTTTGAAATACATTTTTTCAACCAGCTTTTTGATGTTTCAGGATAACTGTTTGTGCTGCATCTGTCTATGAGTTTTACAGTCTATTTAGGTATACAATCTCCTATATCTGTCTAGAAGTTTTACTGTTTAGGTATACAATCTCCTATATCTGTCTAGAAGTTTTACTATTTAGGTATACAATCTCCTATATCTGTCTATAAGTTTTACTGTTTAGGTAGACAATCTCCTATATCTGTCTATAAGTTTTACTGTTTAGGTATACAATCTCCTATATCTGTCTATAAGTTTTACTATTTAGGTATACAATCTCCTATATTTGTCTATAAGTTTACTGTTTATGTATACAATCTCCTATATCTGTCTATAAGTTTTACTGTTTAGGTATACAATCTCCTATATCTGTCTATAAGTTTACTGTTTATGTATACAATCTCCTATATCTGTCTATAAGTTTACTGTTTATGTATACAATCTCCTATATCTGTCTATAAGTTTTACTGTTTAGGTATACAATCTCCTATATCTGTCTATAAGTTTTACTGTTTAGGTAGACAATCTCCTATATCTGTCTATAAGTTTTACTGGTTAGGTAGACAATCTCCTATATCTGTCTATAAGTTTTACTGTTTAGGTATACAATCTCCTATATCTGTCTATAAGTTTTACTGTTTAGGTAGACAATCTCCTATATCTGTCTATAAGTTTACTGTTTATGTATACAATCTCCTATATCTGTCTATAAGTTTTACTGTTTAGGTATACAATCTCCTATATCTGTCTATAAGTTTTACTGTTTAGGTATACAATCTCCTATATCTGTCTATAAGTTTTACTGGTTAGGTAGACAATCTCCTATATCTGTCTATAAGTTTTACTGTTTAGGTATACAATCTCCTATATCTGTCTATAAGTTTTACTGTTTAGGTAGACAATCTCCTATATCTGTCTATAAGTTTACTGTTTATGTATACAATCTCCTATATATGTGTATAAGTTTAATTGTTTAGGTATACAATCTTCTATATCTGTCTATAAATTTTACTGATTAGGTAGACAACTGTCTATAAGTTTTACTGTTTAGGTAGACAATCTCCTATATCTGTCTATAAGTTTACTGTTTATGTATACAATCTCCTATATATGTGTATAAGTTTAATTGTTTAGGTATACAATCTTCTATATCTGTCTATAAATTTTACTGATTAGGTAGACAACTGTCTATAAGTTTTACTGTTTAGGTATACAATCTCCTATATCTGTCTATAAGTTTTACTGTTTAGGTATACAATCTCCTATATCTGTCTATAAGTTTTACTGTTTAGGTATACAATCTCCTATATCTGTCTATAAGTTTTACTGTTTAGGTAGACAATCTCCTATATCTGTCTATAAGTTTTACTGTTTAGGTAGACAATCTCCTATATCTGTCTATAAGTTTTACTGTTTAGGTATACAATCTCCTATATCTGTCTATAAGTTTTACTGTTAGGTGTACAATCTCCTATATTTGTCTATAACTTTTACTGGTTAGGTATACAATCTCCTATATCTGTCTATAAGTTTTACTGTTTAGGTATACAATCTCCTATATATGTGTATAAGTTTTACTGTTTAGGTATACAATCTCCTATATCTGTCTATAAGTTTTACTGTTTAGGTATACAATCTCCTATATCTGTCTATAAGTTTTACTGTTTAGGTAGACAATCTCCTATATCTGTCTATAAGTTTTACTGTTTAGGTAGACAATCTCCTATATCTGTCTATAAGTTTTACTGTTTAGGTATACAATCTCCTATATCTGTCTATAAGTTTTACTGTTAGGTGTACAATCTCCTATATTTGTCTATAACATTTACTGGTTAGGTATACAATCTCCTATATCTGTCTATAAGTTTTACTGTTTAGGTATACAGGCTTCTATAAGTTTTACTGTTTAGGTATACCGTCTTCTATATCTGTCTACATGTTTTATTGTTTAGGTATACAATCTCCTATATCTGTCTATAAGTTTTACTGGTTAGGTATACAATCTCCTATATCTGTCTATAAGTTTTACTGTTATGTATACATATTCCTATATCTGTCTATAAGTTTTACTGTTTAGGTATACAATCTCCTATATCTGTCTACATGTTTTACTGTTTAAGTATACAATCTCCTATATCTGTCTATAAGTTTTACTCTTAGATATACAATCTCCAATATCTGTCTATAAGTTTTACTGTTTAGGTAGACAATCTCCTATATCTGTCTATAAGTTTTACTGTTTAGGTATACAATCTCCTATATCTGTCTATAAGTTTTACTGTTTAGGTATACAATCTCCTATATCTGTCTATAAGTTTTACTGTTTAGGTATACAATCTCCTATATCTGTCTGTAAGTTTTACTGTTTAGGTACACAGTCTTCTATAACTTTTACTGTTTAGGAAATACGTACCATCATATTTATTCCTTATACCTCTGTCAGTGACTTTCTCTGATTTAAATGATTTTTCATCACCAGTATTCTCTTTTCGGGTTTTATACTTAGAAATAGTTCAGGTATTGCTACGTATTTACTAATAATGGTCTATTCAAAGTCTCCAAGATACACCAGATTATTTTACAGAGCCAGGCCACATCCTTAAGCTTTAGCTGTTTGATAACATCATCATCGTGATCAATATAGTCCCTTATTGTAATGAAGACACTTTATCGTTGTAAGTCATCCTTAGTGTACAGGAGAACATACATGTGAGGGTGCCTTGGTGTTGCTTCTTTAAAACTTGTTCTTGCAGTCCTTCCAATACCGATTAATTCTGATTCTGAAATTCACTTTGGATTAATAAGGGACTCAAAATAATGAAAATTGATGAATTCAGTTTAATTTCCTGTTGTGCATTATTTGTAAGAAACTAGCATAATTCATTTGCTTATATCTGATTGAATGGGCTCGGACTTAATATCCGGCTCCACAGTTCTCAATAACAATAAATCAGCATAGCAATCCAAGGATCGAGGGCTTTCTTTAATGCCAGTATATATATTGTCCTGTATCAGCTCTACATTACATGGCCTCATTCCTAGAAATGTTCGTTATGGACCAAGGTGAGCTTACAATTGTATACCATATTGTGGCGTCCATCGTCCTCAACAATTTTTCAAATGACTTCTTCTCCATAACCGCTGAGAGGAAATTAACCTAATTTTGACAGGAAGCATCCTTATATATAGGAGCTCAGGATTCAATGGTGGTACTGACCCCCTAGGGGGCTGACATGCGGGGCCAAAAGGGGTTATTTAGCTGTATTGGTTTAATCGACTCTTTCTCCATAACCACTGATTGGAAATCAACCTACTTTGACAGGAAGCATCCTTAGGTGCCCAGGATTCAAAATTGTACTAATGGTGGTACTGACCCCCTAGGGGCTGAGAGGCGGGGCCAAAAAGGGTTATTTAGCTTTATTGGTTTAATCGAATTCTTCTCCATAACCGCTGATAGGAAATCAACCTAATTGGCATATAGGTGCTCAGGATTCAAAATTATGCTAATGGTTGGACTTACCCCAGCGGACTGAGGGGCAGGGCCAAAAGAATTATTAAGCTATATTGATTGAAGCGATTTCTTCTCCATAACCACTGATTGGAAATCAATCGATTTTGAAGGAAGCATTCCTAGGTGCTCAGGATTCAAAATTGTACTAATAGTGGGACTGACTCCTCAGGGGCCAAAGGGCAGGGGCAAAAAGGATTATTTAGCTATATTGGTTTAAGCAACTTCTCTGAAACCAAGCAATGGATACCAAATATATATCACTGGTAGCAACCCTAAGGTGTATTGACTCAAAAATGTACTCATTGTTTGGCTGAGCTTCCAGGGTGCTGAGGGCGGGTCCAAAAAGGGATACACTTGACATATTGAATTGGTGTTATTCAAAACAACATTTTTCTTAGAACTATTCACTTGATATCAGTCATAATTGGTTTGAAACATGCATGAGAGAGAGGGATTCAAAATCAAAATTTTATTTTACAGATTGAAGGGATGACACCCCTTCCCCCCCCCCCCCCCCCCCCCTTTTTTTCCCCTATCAACCGGCTTACTCTCAATAACCGAAAAGCCTAGGGTGCTATATTCTACGTGTAGCATACTGGGAAAAAGGGCTGCCAGGTTTGTTATAATTTTAATGACCTTGACTTACTTTCAAGGTCACAGGGGTCAAATATGTTAAAATCTTCGAACAACTTCTTCTCAATAACTGAAAGGCCCTGGGGGAACTGATATTTGGCCTGTACCATGCTGGGATGAAGGGCTAACAAGTCTGTTCAAATGAATGACTTTGACCCACTTTTGAGGTCACAGGTGTCAAATGTGTTAAATGTTTTTTAAACAATTTCTTCCAAATAACCTTAAGGCCAAGGATACTGATATCTGATCTGTAGCATGCTAAAATGAAGGGCTACCAAGTTTATTCAATTGAATTACCTTGACCAATGTTCAAGGTCACAGGGGTCAAACGTGTTAAAAATCTTCAAGAAACTTCTTCTCAATAACCTTAAGGTCAAGGGTACTGATATTTGGCTTGTAGCTTGAATAAAAGGCTACCAAGTTTGTTCAAATGAATAACTTGGACCCATGTTCAAGGTCGCAGAGGTGTTAAAAATCTCCTAGAAACTTCTTCTCAATAACTGAAAGGCCCAGGGTACTGATATTTGGCCTGTATCATGCTAGGATAAAGGGCTACCAAGTAATTTCAACTGAATGACCTTGACACATGTTCAGAGTCACTGAGGTCAAATGTGTTAACAATCTTCAAGCAACTTCTTCACAATAACTACATTGTAAAAGGCCTGGAGTGCTGATATTTGTCCTGTAGTAGATACATGTACTTGTTTTGTTAGATATACCATACAGCATCCAACTCTCACTACTTAGGGGAAGACTTGATTTGAGGCCTTCAAATTCAGCATTTTAATTATTAGTGGACTTGCTATACTATTTTTGTTTTATAAGATCTAATAAATGTATTTGAAAGAACATGTCAAAATATACTGGGTTTTTTTCTAGGGTGTACATACAATTGTTATGTTTATGCTTATATCTCATATCTCCACATAGAAATTTCAAAAATAGGTTAATCAAGTGAAACACTGGGTTTGTGACCTACATTTGTACAGCCATTAAGTTTGATCCGGTGACCACAGCTGTAAAATTGGCTTTCAATCTAGAGAACTTTGGTGGTTTGGTATAAGTGTGTGATGGGAATTAATATAAAACTAATGCCTGTCATAAATATAGGATCTTGAGGTAATTTATTTGACAGTTATGGCCCTTTGTGACCTTTATCAACAGCTTGGACCTCTTGTTCTTATATATATTTTCATTAGTGTATCCTTGTATAGTCCGTTACACTTGGTTATACCTTGAAAATGGCTAACCTAATGAGGATTATATTTCTAAAAGCCACAACATAAATAAAATCTTAACTAGGATTATAGTTCTGGAAACTGGCCTCGTCCCTTAAATGTGTTGTAGGCGATAATCAGGCACATTTGCTGAGGTTAATGACTACTTAGCCTGTGGCTATAGAGCCTTATAAAACCTCAATGATACCTGGTCAAACGTACTGTCTAATATTGTATCCCACTATAGCAATATTTCCGTTCTCTATCATTTAACTCCATTACAACCCATGCCACTGTATTACAAAACTGGTCCCCATAAAAACTTTAGTATATATATATGTAATTGGTAAATGATCACTAAACTGGGCACAAGTTGTCCATGCTCGTCTTTAGATAAAACAATCTTATTTACACATTCTTAATTAAGTTATTGAAACACATTGACCAACAACAGTGCTTTGAATGGTATGAAGATTTTGTATTTAAGCACTTCTGTATATAAAATTCCACATTGACCTTTCAGCCAACCCCAGATAACTTAATTCTTTAGAAATAAGATGTCTTTAATCTCTTTTAGAAGCAACATCTCTACAACTGTAGACTTCCTTTTTAGCTTGCTTGTTTAGACAGAAGAGCAGTCACGCACTGCTTCTGTGTCAATTGTATCCTTTTCTGTGTTAAGGTTTTTGTTTCAGTTCATTGTGAACGAACTACTACGCCTAGGGTCATGGAAACTCAGGTGTAGTTTGATCAGGGTCAGGACTCAACAATACAGGAGGATTTCCGTCTTAACTAATTTTTGGCACAAATGTCTGGCTTACTGGACTTTTGTCACTTTTTGTACCGTATTAATATTTAACATATATATGTTATGGGCTTTGTGTTGTTTCAACTTTTCATTAAACAGCATTGCATAGAAAAAAGTTTCTGTTGTACATTATTTGTTTGGAGATATCCTTCTACATCTTTCAAACCAAGTAAGCTTAATTATCATGATATGAAGCTGTGTTTTTTTCTGAGCAGCACTTTGATTCAACAATATTTACTGGATTTATGACCCTTAGGGACTTCATATCTGATGCAATTACAGGCATAATAGACAAGAAGATTTTTGTATTTTTCATCAGATGGTGGACTATAATATATTCAAATCACCCCGCATCCGTGGTCCATCATATGCATCCTTCTGTCCTTAAACAGTTCTTGTGATCGCTAGATCCTGAAGAACTAAATGAATCTTTCTCAAATTTCATATGCAAGTTCCCCTTGGTCCCTATTGTGCATTGTCCTGTTTTTTAACGAATTGGCAAAACAACATGGCAGAAAGGTGACCATCTTGAATTTTGACAGTAATAGTTTGTGGTTGCTATGTTATGAAAAGTACTGGATGGATCTTTCTCAAATTATCATATGCAGGTTTTCCTTGGTCCCTTGTTGTGCATTGTACAGTTAAAAATATGAGATGATCCAACTTTCAACTATTAATGGTTTTTAAGAGAAAGGTTCAAATTACATATACCGATGATTAAATACAGAGATGAAAGAAAAAACCAAGAAGGGAAAAGATCTGACTTTAGAAGAACAATTGAAAATCATCGATGGCGGGCGCCAAGATCCCTCTGGTCTTCAATTCCTCTCGAATTCGGTACGGTACTTCAGAAAACAATAATGTCTTCATATGTATTACAGGTTTTGTTGTCATGATTCAACTTTTTAAATAATGACATTGCATAGTTGCCAAATATGGGCATTAATGACAAAATGTGTTTCCTTCATAAACGATTGTTTGTCCAGATATCTCTTCCTGCAGTTTTCAACTGATATCTTTCAGACTTGGTAGCCTTAATCGTTATGACATTAAGTTGTGTTTTCCTGAATGGCAGTTTCATTCGACAATATTTATTAGAGCTATGTGTTTACTTCTGCTTGTTTGTGTATGTGTATCTAGACAACCTACAGTTTAGTATTTTAGCTGTTTATCTTAGACTTTGCCTACTTTTGATGTTGGTACACTTCTGGGTCTGATTGACAGGTATAATTTGCCTCTCAGTGTGCAGCACAATACTTGCAATACCATAATAATTGCACAGTTACTGTGTGTGTCAGTGAGTATCGATCTAGAACTACTTTTCTTACAGGATGGTGTCACTAGAAATTAGTTTAAGTGTTAGCAATATTGATGTAACCCAGTGTTTTGTCAATCTCAACCAAGTACACTAACCCAGAGTTAGAAAAAAACAGTACAAACTGCTGAATATATTTAAGTTCAATTTCATTAACAAGACAAAAAGCCATTGTTTGAAAGCTCTAGAACTATTTGCAAGATGCTCCAAGATAAGCTTTAAGAACTAATGTGTTTCCCAAAAATATGCTCCCATAAACAAAATCACATAATGTTTAAACCTGGGAAATGTAACAGCTGAAGTCAGTAAATATTGAAACTTTTGTAAAAAAAATAAGTTCTGACTTAATTAGTGTATCTGATATAATAAGTGTATATAACTTCCCTGACTTGTAAATGTTGGAACCATACATGATACACCAACAAAAGAAGGATTATGGTATAATGATGTAACAGCTGTCGGTGGGTCACCCTGTATGTTCCTCCTCACAGTGTGCCTTAATCCACCACTATGTTGGAGTACTGATGCACTGATCAAAGTAATAGTATCTTCTGGTAGCTTCTACCAATTAAAACAAACAGGAAGTCAATAAAATATTCAATTTCAGCCCTGTTTTCAACACAAAATCAATAGTTTATATTATACAGCTTTTTAGATTCTTTATTTAATTGGTTGTATAATTTTAATTACTGTAGTATCTCTTACGGAATCAACCAATATTGGACATATAGGAGAAAGTTATAGGGCACTGTACAAGCCCTGTAGATTCTCATATAAATTGTATATATAATGTGACCTATATTTTCACATATATGTCCAATATATGAACTTTAAATGTAAATGAGATGCAAATGAGGTATAGGGGACATATGTATAGGTGGTAGAACTTGTACATCGTTTTTCACATATATTTCCCCTATAAATGATCATGAGCATGGGTAACAGTTATCTGTCTGAATCAGGGTACAACATATTTCCATATCACAAGTACGTGATTCCCCTATATGTAATTGATCACAGAGAGGACAAGCTCAGCTCTAGTCGTAATATAATACTTTGTGTGACAAGAAGATCAGCAGAAAGAAATTTGAATCCATGTTAACACAGCTTCTCCTTAAAGCCCCAGTCACACCAGACCTACGACCAGGTTACGACCTAGTTGCGACCGACGAAAATCGGAATCGCAGGGAAATCGTTGCATGAGCGCACGACTAGTCGCAGTGGTCGCGGGTGATCACACGTGCAAAATCAGTCGCAGCAAGGTCGATGGTCATGTTCAAAACTTCTGACTTGCGATTCTCAATCCCAAGTGGTCGCAGAACGGTTGTACCACCAGTCGCACATGAACGTAGGACCAGTCGTGCATGATCGCGGGCCATTAAGTAGTTGCAAATTGGTCGTGCTACTGGTCGTGCCACTCTACGATTGGTGGTACCACCGATCGTACGACCTCACAATTGGTTGTACGATCAGTCATGACCTGTCCCACGACCACTGCGACTAGTCGTGCGCTCATGCTACGATTTCCCTGCGATTCCGATTTTCTTCGGTCGCAACTAGGTTGTAACCAGGTCGTAGGTCCGGTGTGACTGTGAGCAGTCGCAGGTTGCCACGACTAATCGTGGGAGCAGTCGCAGGCTGCCATGACTGATCGTGCGATTGGTCACTGATCGCACCGCTCATCGCATGATTTCCTACGATTGCCTTCGATTGCCTACGATTGATCTTGCGATCAATCTTCTCCAATCGTAAGTCATTGCGCGACCAAGCGCACCACCAATCGTACGATGACCTACCACCAGTCGTAGGACCAATCGCAGTATGCGATCGCGAATAGACATCGCAACAAACATTGCCGATCGGTCGTAACTCGGCCAAATTGCCCCCAATCGCACGATTCAGAAATCGTACGATCTGGTGTGACTATAGCTTAAAGGGACATTATGTGTACTACTTCTGTATTGGTCATTTAGCATGTCACAAATTTGTTATTGGCAAATAAGTTCCTGTTTTAGTCTTTTTTGTTACTCAGCAATATGCTTAGAGTATTCCTTTGGTTGTAAATTTGAGTTCTATAGTTTTCTGGTTATTTTTAAGCTCACTTACCCGAAGTGCAGGTGAGCTCATCCCCTGGTGAGGCATCCGGCATCCTGCCCCTTGCATGCTAGCACAATATGCTCTATATTTATATATAGAGCTCCCACCGATGGAGTGAAAGCGCTAAGTAATGTGTCCGTGTCGTTTTTTATTTTTACATATATTTTCTTCCGCAAGGACATTTCAATTTTATTATTTTATATATATATATATATTTGCCTACAAAGTCTGAACATTTGTTAGTGTGTTACCCACACCTACATCGCTTTTGATATTCAGCTGACCAAAGGGAGATAACTCTGTTGAACAGAATCCAATGGTTAGCATCTTGTACCACTAATAGCTGACCAATAGGAGATAACTCTGATACTATCCCATGGTTAGCATCTTGTACTCACACTAACAGCTGACCGATGGGAGATAACTCTTATACTATCCCATGGATAGCATCCTGTACCCACACTAACAGCTGACCAATGGGAGATAGCTCTGATACTATCCCATGGTTAGCATCTTGTACTCACACTAACAGCTGACCGATGGGAGATAACTCTTATACTATCCCATGGATAGCATCCTGTACCCACACCCAACAGCTGACCAATGGGAGATAACTCTGATACTATCCCATGGATAGCATCCTGTACCCACACTAACAGCTGACCGATGGGAGGTAACTCTGATACTATCCCATGGATAGCATCCTGTACCCACACTAACAGCTGACCGATGGGAGATAACTCTTATACTATCCCATGGATAGCATCCTGTACCCACACCCAACAGCTGACCAATGGGAGATAACTCTGATACTATCCCATGGTTAGCATCTTGTACTCACACTAACAGCTGACCAATGGGAGATAACTCTGATACTATCCCATGGATAGCATCCTGTACCCACACTAACAGCTGACCGATGGGAGATAACTCTGATACTATCCCATGGTTAGCATCTTGTACCCACACCCAACAGCTGACCAATGGGAGATAACTCTGATATTATCCCATGGATAGCATCCTGTACCCACACCCAACAGCTGACCAATGGGAGATAACTCTGATACTATCCCATGGATAGCATCCTGTACCCACACTAACAGCTGACCGATGGGAGATAACTCTGATACTATCCCATGGTTAGCATCTTGTACTCACACTAACAGCTGACCAATGGGAGATAACTCTGATACTATCCCATGGATAGCATCCTGTACCCACACTAACAGCTGACCAATGGGAGATAACTCTGATATTATCCCATGGATAGCATCCTGTACCCACACTAACAGCTGACCAATAGGAGATAACTCTGATACTATCCCATGGTTAGCATCCTGTACCCACACTAACAGCTGACCAATGGGAGATAACTCTGATACTATCCCATGGATAGCATCCTGTACCCACACTAACAGCTGACCAATGGGAGATAACTCTGATACTATCCCATGGTTAGCATCCTGTACCCACACTAACAGCTGACCAATGGGAAATAACTCTGATATTATCCCATGGATAGCATCCTGTACCCACACTAACAGCTGACCAATAGGAGATAACTCTGATACTATCCCATGGTTAGCATCTTGTACCCACACTAACAGCTGACCAATGGGAGATAACTCTGATACTATCCCATGGATAGCATCCTGTACCCACACTAACAGCTAACCAATGGGAGATAACTCTGATACTATCCCATGGTTAGCATCTTGTACCCACACTAACAGCTGACCAATGGGAGATAACTCTGATACTATCCCATGGATAGCATCCTGTACCCACACTAACAGCTGACCAATGGGAGATAACTCTGATACTATCCCATGGATAGCATCCTGTACCCACACTAACAGCTAACCAATGGGAGATAACTCTGATACTATCCCATGGTTAGCATCCTGTACCCACACTAACAGCTGACCGATGGGAGGTAACTCTGATACTATCCCATGGTTAGCATCTTGGACTCACACTAACAGCTGACCAATGGGAGATAACTCTGATACTATCCCATGGTTAGCATCTTGGACTCACACTAACAGCTGACCAATGGGAGATAACTCTGATACTATCCCATGGTTAGCATCTTGGACTCACACTAACAGCTAACCAATAGGAGATAACTCTGATACTATCCCATGGATAGCATCCTGTACCCACACTAACAGCTAACCAATGGGAGATAACTCTGATACTATCCCATGGTTAGCATCTTGTACCCACACTAACAGCTGACCAATGGGAGATAACTCTGATACTATCCCATGGATAGCATCCTGTACCCACACTAACAGCTGACCAATGGGAGATAACTCTGATACTATCCCATGGATAGCATCCTGTACCCACACTAACAGCTAACCAATGGGAGATAACTCTGATACTATCCCATGGTTAGCATCCTGTACCCACACTAACAGCTGACCGATGGGAGGTAACTCTGATACTATCCCATGGTTAGCATCTTGGACTCACACTAACAGCTGACCAATGGGAGATAACTCTGATACTATCCCATGGTTAGCATCTTGGACTCACACTAACAGCTGACCAATGGGAGATAACTCTGATACTATCCCATGGTTAGCATCTTGGACTCACACTAACAGCTAACCAATAGGAGATAACTCTGATACTATCCCATGGTTAGCATCTTGTACTCACACTAACAGCTGACCAATGGGAGATAACTCTGATACTATCCCATGGTTAGCATCTTGTACTCACACTAACAGCTGACCGATGGGAGGTAACTCTGATACTATCCCATGGTTAGCATCTTGTACCCACACTAACAGCTGACCGACGGGAGATAACTCTCTAGATCTGTTAAAAGGAAAATTTACATCCTGTACCCACACTAACACCTTATTACTGTTGACATTGGGGGGGGCAGCAGGCACATTTCTCACGCATTCCCACTCTAGCTTTTCCAATTGCACTTTTAGATTATACGTACAGTGTAGACTAGGAGGAACAAAGTTTAAGTTTACATACGGTTCAAAATTATGGTTGTCTGTATGAATGCATAAGAAATATACATTAATAGAAAACTACAAAAAAGATTAATAGAAATTGATAATTAGTTAATACATTAATAAATCATGACCTAAAATCACCCAAACCTGTCTTGTACATGTTGTTGTATGCTGTCTTGTATTAAATGATTCTTTGTTCATCACGTGGTGTGATGGCCATATGTATATCTTTCTTAAATCATTCTGAAAATATTTATCAGAAGTAAGCAAGGTCAAATCTCATTATTTGTAACCAACATTAATTTTGTTAAATAAATGTCAGTATGATAAAAGCATTATACACCGGGGAAATTTATCATGCTTGAGATCGCTCAAGCTGGGCATCGCCCCACTCCTTCTTTTAAGCCAAGTTCTAAGTTATGTGTATTTTGTCTTTAGCTTTAATAGATCTGTTGTAACATATATCTTATGTAATTTGTGTAGTAGGATTAAGTAGCAGAGCAACCCCTAAGAATGCCAAAAATTTGGTTAAATAACCTGAATCAATAAATTTTGGACTTTCAATCTTGTTGGTGTTGTGTAAAAATCATGGGATATAGGGCACTTCGGTGGATAGTGACCGATACCATTTTATTTATAAAGCTGTATAAAAAATATCTATTGATCATGTTACACAATGTGAGGACAAAAAAGGGGAACATTTTTTAACAAAAAATTTACTTCACCCTATTAAAGGCCCATTAATATTTGTAACTTTCGGTAAAACTTGAGGCAAAAATCAAGCCTAATAACTTATTATATTTATAGATTTAGTTACGATTAACTGATATCAGCAATATTCAAGATGAACTCTTACGCGGTTAACGGTACAGCAGTAGTTGAAACTCGGTATTTGTAAACACTCTTCCATTTTGAACTGTCTTCTACCTACTGCTTGTTGTTGATTGAAGTGGGCCACACATGAGTTATTTCAATTCTTTGGATTTTTTTGTCATGAGTTTCTAGTTGGTTTTCGCTCAAGTTTACTTCGTTTTAGACTGATATTTGCATGGTTATCAACCGGATTACTTTTTTAGAATTTTTCAGAATCCCGAAAAATGTTCCTGAAGTTACATTTATTGGTCCTGTATTGATATATATATATAGTCATTTGTAACGAGTACATGAGGTGCTGCATCTGTGATGCGTTTCCTCTATATGAGATGTTCCAGCAAATCATTAACAACATGACAATCATGTTTGAGTGCAAACCAAAGTTTATTACATACACATAAGTAATATTGCATAACGTAAGTGGCTTCAAATTAGAAACAATGAATTATTATGCCATATATATATTATTGCATTAAACGATAGGTATTGTGTTATTAATAGAGCCAAAGCTATGCAATTAGAGTAAACAATGACATGAAGTAACAAACCAGTAGTAAAGTAATATTCTCCAATCACCCAAACCTGTGTATGTAGGAGGTAGATTATAACATCCTATATGCGAATCTGTGACTTAAATATATCACCACAAACCTCTCAATGTCTCTAGATCTGCCAATATTGTTACTTTCAAACACTGGTGCAAGTACCTTACAACATCCTGCTTAAAAGTCACACTTAAAAAGACATCATCTGAAAAGTTTGATGTGTCACTCAGTATCATGTATAGCCTGTCAGAATGATGTTCTGTAATACCATCAGTATCATGTACACAGTCTGTCACAATGATGTTCTGTAATACCATCAGTATCAGTAAGGCAGTACCATATATACAGTCTGTCACAGTGATGTTCTGTAATACCATCAGTATCAGTAAGACAGTATCATGTACACAGTCTGTCACAATGATGTTCTGTAATACCATCAGTATCAGTAAGGCAGTATCATGTACACAGTCTGTCACAATGATGTTCTGTAATACCATCAGTATCAGTAAGACAGTATCATGTACACAGTCTGTCACAATGATGTTCTGTAATACCATCAGTATCAGTAAGGCAGTACCATATATACAGTCTGTCACAATGATGTTCTGTAATACCGTCAGTATCAGTAAGGCAGTATCATGTATACAGTCTGTCACAATGATGTTCTGTAATACCGTCAGTATCAGTAAGGCAGTATCATGTACACAGTCTGTCATAATGATGTTCTGTAATACCGTCAGTATCAGTAAGGCAGTATCATGTATACAGTCTGTCACAATGATGTTCTGTAATACCATCAGTATCAGTAAGGCAGTATCATGTATACAGTCTGTCACAATGATGTTCTGTAATACCATCAGTATCAGTAAGGCAGTATCATGTACACAGTCTGTCACAATGATGTTCTGTAATACCGTCAGTATCAGTAAGGCAGTACCATGTATACAGTCTGTCACAATGATGTTCTGTAATACCATCAGTATCAGTAAGGCAGTATCATGTACACAGTCTGTCACAATGATGTTCTGTAATACCGTCAGTATCAGTAAGACAGTATCATGTATACAGTCTGTCACAATGATGTTCTGTAATACCATCAGTATCAGTAAGGCAGTATCATGTATACAGTCTGTCACAATGATGTTCTGTAATACCGTCAGTATCAGTAAGGCAGTATCATGTATACAGTCTGTCACAGTGATGTTCTGTAATACCGTCAGTATCAGTAAGGCAGTACCATATATACAGTCTGTCACAATGATGTTCTGTAATACCGTCAGTATCAGTAAGGCAGTACCATATATACAGTCTGTCACAGTGATGTTCTGTAATACCATCAGTATCAGTAAGGCAGTACCATATATACAGTCTGTCACAATGATGTTCTGTAATACCATCAGTATCAGTAAGGCAGTATCATGTACACAGTCTGTCACAATGATGTTCTGTAATACCATCAGTATCAGTAAGGCAGTATCATGTACACAGTCTGTCACAATGATGTTCTGTAATACCATCAGTATCAGTAAGGCAGTATCATGTATACAGTCTGTCACAATGATGTTCTGTAATACCGTCAGTATCAGTAAGGCAGTATCATGTATACAGTCTGTCACAGTGATGTTCTGTAATACCGTCAGTATCAGTAAGGCAGTACCATATATACAGTCTGTCACAATGATGTTCTGTAATACCGTCAGTATCAGTAAGGCAGTATCATGTACACAGTCTGTCACAATGATGTTCTGTAATACCATCAGTATCAGTAAGGCAGTATCATGTATACAGTCTGTCACAATGATGTTCTGTAATACCATCAGTATCAGTAAGACAGTATCATGTACACAGTCTGTCACAATGATGTTCTGTAATACCGTCAGTATCAGTAAGGCAGTATCATGTATACAGTCTGTCACAATGATGTTCTGTAATACCATCAGTATCAGTAAGGCAGTATCATGTACACAGTCTGTCACAATGATGTTCTGTAATACCGTCAGTATCAGTAAGGCAGTATCATGTACACAGTCTGTCACAATGATGTTCTGTAATACCGTCAGTATCAGTAAGGCAGTATCATGTACACAGTCTGTCACAATGATGTTCTGTAATACCGTCAGTATCAGTAAGGCAGTATCATGTACACAGTCTGTCACAATGATGTTCTGTAATACCATCAGTATCAGTAAGGCAGTATCATGTACACAGTCTGTCACAATGATGTTCTGTAATACCATCAGTATCAGTAAGGCAGTATCATGTACACAGTCTGTCACAATGATGTTCTGTAATACCATCAGTATCAGTAAGGCAGTATCATGTACACAGTCTGTCACAATGATGTTCTGTAATACCATCAGTATCAGTAAGGCAGTATCATGTACACAGTCTGTCACAATGATGTTCTGTAATACCGTCAGTATCAGTAAGGCAGTATCATATATACAGTCTGTCACAATGATGTTCTGTAATACCGTCAGTATCAGTAAGGCAGTATCATGTATACAGTCTGTCACAATGATGTTCTGTAATACCGTCAGTATCAGTAAGGCAGTACCATATATACAGTCTGTCACAATGATGTTCTGTAATACCGTCAGTATCAGTAAGGCAGTATCATGTACACAGTCTGTCACAATGATGTTCTGTAATACCATCAGTATCAGTAAGGCAGTATCATGTACACAGTCTGTCACAATGATGTTCTGTAATACCATCAGTATCAGTAAGGCAGTATCATGTACACACTGTCACAATGATGTTCTGTAATACCATCAGTATCAGTAAGGCAGTATCATGTACACACTGTCACAATGATGTTCTGTAATACCATCAGTATCAGTAAGGCAGTATCATGTATACAGTCTGTCACAATGATGTTCTGTAATACCATCAGTATCAGTAAGGCAGTATCATGTATACAGTCTGTCACAATGATGTTCTGTAATACCATCAGTATCAGTAAGGCAGTACCATATATACAGTCTGTCACAATGATGTTCTGTAATACCATCAGTATCAGTAAGGCAGTATCATGTATACAGTCTGTCACAATGATGTTCTGTAATACCATCAGTATCAGTAAGGCAGTATCATGTATACAGTCTGTCACAATGATGTTCTGTAATACCATCAGTATCAGTAAGGCAGTATCATGTATACAGTCTGTCACAATGATGTTCTGTAATACCATCAGTATCAGTAAGGCAGTATCATGTATACAGTCTGTCACAATGATGTTCTGTAATACCATCAGTATCAGTAAGGCAGTATCATGTATACAGTCTGTCACAATGATGTTCTGTAATACCATCAGTATCAGTAAGGCAGTATCATGTATACAGTCTGTCACAATGATGTTCTGTAATACCATCAGTATCAGTAAGGCAGTATCATGTATACAGTCTGTCACAATGATGTTCTGTAATACCATCAGTATCAGTAAGGCAGTATCATGTATACAGTCTGTCACAATGATGTTCTGTAATACCATCAGTATCAGTAAGGCAGTATCATGTATACAGTCTGTCACAATGATGTTCTGTAATACCATCAGTATCAGTAAGGCAGTATCATGTATACAGTCTGTCACAATGATGTTCTGTAATACCATCAGTATCAGTAAGGCAGTATCATGTACACACTGTCACAATGATGTTCTGTAATACCATCAGTATCAGTAAGGCAGTATCATGTATACAGTCTGTCACAATGATGTTCTGTAATACCATCAGTATCAGTAAGGCAGTATCATGTATACAGTCTGTCACAATGATGTTCTGTAATACCGTCAGTATCAGTAAGGCAGTATCATGTACACACTGTCACAATGATGTTCTGTAATACCGTCAGTATCAGTAAGGCAGTATCATGTATACAGTCTGTCACAATGATGTTCTGTAATACCATCAGTATCAGTAAGGCAGTATCATGTACACAGTCTGTCACAATGATGTTCTGTAATACCGTCAGTATCAGTAAGGCAGTATCATGTATACAGTCTGTCACAATGATGTTCTGTAATACCGTCAGTATCAGTAAGGCAGTATCATGTATACAGTCTGTCACAATGATGTTCTGTAATACCGTCAGTATCAGTAAGGCAGTATCATGTATACAGTCTGTCACAATGATGTTCTGTAATACCGTCAGTATCAGTAAGGCAGTATCATGTATACAGTCTGTCACAATGATGTTCTGTAATACCGTCAGTATCAGTAAGGCAGTATCATGTATACAGTCTGTCACAATGATGTTCTGTAATACCATTAGTATCAGTAAGGCAGTATCATGTACACAGTCTGTCACAATGATGTTCTGTAATACCGTCAGTATCAGTAAGACAGTATCATGTACACAGTCTGTCAGAATGATGTTCTGTAATACCATCAGTATCAGTAAGGCAGTATCATGTACACAGTCTGTCACAGTGATGTTCTGTAATACCGTCAGTATCAGTAAGGCAGTATCATGTACACAGTCTGTCACAATGATGTTCTGTAATACCGTCAGTATCAGTAAGGCAGTATCATGGACACAGTCTGTCACAATGATGTTCTGTAATACCATCAGTATCAGTAAGGCAGTATCATGTACACAGTCTGTCACAATGATGTTCTGTAATACCGTCAGTATCAGTAAGGCAGTATCATGTACACAGTCTGTCACAATGATGTTCTGTAATACCATCAGTATCAGTAAGGCAGTATCATGTATACAGTCTGTCACAATGATGTTCTGTAATACCATCAGTATCAGTAAGGCAGTATCATGTACACAGTCTGTCACAGTGATGTTCTGTAATACCATCAGTATCAGTAAGGCAGTATCATGTACACAGTCTGTCACAATGATGTTCTGTAATACCGTCAGTATCAGTAAGGCAGTATCATGTATACAGTCTGTCACAATGATGTTCTGTAATACCGTCAGTATCAGTAAGGCAGTACCATATATACAGTCTGTCACAATGATGTTCTGTAATACCATCAGTATCAGTAAGGCAGTACCATATATACAGTCTGTCACAATGATGTTCTGTAATACCATCAGTATCAGTAAGGCAGTATCATGTACACAGTCTGTCACAATGATGTTCTGTAATACCGTCAGTATCAGTAAGGCAGTATCATGTACACAGTCTGTCACAATGATGTTCTGTAATACCATCAGTATCAGTAAGGCAGTATCATGTACACAGTCTGTCACAATGATGTTCTGTAATACCATCAGTATCAGTAAGGCAGTATCATGTACACAGTCTGTCACAATGATGTTGGTGTAAAGTGCACTGTATTATCCAACATTGTCAGATGCATATCACTTTGTTGTCCTTGCATGTATCCACCCCACGTCACACATATATAGTAAGCACAAACTTGACCTAATATAACTTAAAGGCATGTTGCCCTGGCAAGGCATATATGAGGGAAGTTGAAATTGGGTTGGGGAAAATTATGCTGCTTCCCTCCCATACTGCTCTGCTTCAGTGGAACCTGATGTGTCTGCTACCTTTTGCTGATATTCTTAGGATGGAACTAGATATCTTTGATAAGCTGTGCTAAGCCAGGCTCTCTGTACCTGGATAAGATCATGCAGGACCCCACATTCTAAAGCAAGGGATGCACCTCCCTGACAAAAGGTGTACGTGGCCTTTGTACATGGATGGGTCAAGGCCTGACAATATTAGGCACTCACGAAGGCGGAACAGGAAGTCGGTATATGAGAGCAGGTGGATTTTGCCGTCCACTTGATACATGAAAGCTGAGGAAACATCGCCATCAGTTTTAACCATTTAAAAGGACAGTAATAAGGCACAGCTTGGGCATAGTGGTGAACTGGGAATGTGGGGCAAGGGTATCGACAACTCCCGCTCTTTAAACTGGATAGTTTTTTACCACTTTACTGTTATTATCGCACCTTTGGCAGAAAAGGCAATGTTGTGCTTACTTAGATGTCTATCGGGGTTGAAAAGCTGCAAGGACAGGGCTATAACAAATTGGACTTCCTGAAGAAGGAAAAGACATGCTGCCCAAAATGTGATGTCCTTAGGTGACTGTAGGCTTATTTTACTAAGAATCCCAAACAATAATTTTGGGATGATTGGCAATTTTTGAAACACTGTGTCTCCCAGCGTGCGCTTTGCCCCTTGGACTATAGACGAGATATAGTGGCAATCAATAGGGTTTTGTTTCCCTGCTTTGAGGTGTAACCAATCCATCACTGACAGGTAATTCTGAAGTGAACGGAACCTCAAACGGTACGAAAGGTATGCTATATATCTGCCAAGGTTAGTGTGGAAAATGGGTACCGGTTTCACCTTTAAGTTGTCACTAAACATCAAATACATGCTGAGGTATGTTTTCCTAGTGGAAGGTGCCAATTAAGTCTTGCCCCTTGAGGGTGTGAACATGTCCATCCAGCATTGCCCATTTGGGTTCCCCCCTGCCATCTGTATACAAATAAAGGAGGGACATGTATGACATATGTTGCCTCATGTAAGCCACAGGGACTGGTCCAGGGAAAAGACCAAGGAATGAGGAGAGCATCGCAGGGTTATAGTATTATAACTAGCCGCTACTAGAGCCACATCAATAAATTCCTTTTCATTAATGTGGAGGTGGGCCACGCTTGGCATGTCTATTTGCCAGTTGCAGTAGTACCAGAGGTCCCCCCATGCAGTGACCCCCTGCAACCTTTGATCATGCATCTGTGTATATTGCTGACAAAGGTAATTGCGTTAGAATGAGAGCTTTCCCATTAAATGATGACATGAACTGGACCCCACCAGTTTATATCTGCATGTAAAGAAGTCATTGCGTTAATGATTCTACGGAGGAATACTCTCCTGCCATATACCACAGCGGCAGCCCAACAGAGTTTACCAATTAACGACTGCAGTTGTCGCTTAGATGCACGGTTACGTGAAGTGAAAATAGGTAGCTCCTGCCTCAGCAGCAGGAGCTTTTCCATCAGCCGTTTCTCCATGGTGATTGAGCAGATTAGGTGTTCTTGGAGGTGCGGTATTTGACTTTTAAAACATATTTCTGTTTATTGTGTTTTCTTGGTAGGTAAATGGAACTTGGTAAACAATTAAAGGTTAAAAGAAATCATGCTTTATACTGGTAGAAGGCCTGTTTTATTATACTGGTAGAAGGCCTGTTTTATACTGGTAGAAGGCCTGTATTATACTGGTAGAAGGCCTGTTTTATTATACTGGTAGAAGGCCTGTCTTATACTGGTAGAAGGCCTGTTTTATTATACTGGTAGAAGGCCTGTCTTATACTGGTAGAAGGCCTGTTTTATACTGGTAGAAGGCCTGTTTTATACTGGTAGAAGGCCTGTTTTATTATACTGGTAGAAGGCCTGTCTTATACTGGTAGAAGGCCTGTCTTATACTGGTAGAAGACCTGTCTTATACTGGTAGAAGGCATGCTTTATTATACTGGTAGAAGGCCTGTTTTATACTGGTAGAAGGCCTGACTTATACTGGTAGAAGGCTTGACTTATACCGGTAGAAAGCCTGTCTTTTACTGGTAGAAGGCCTTTTTTATACTGGTAGAAGGCCTGTTTTATACTGGCAGAAAACCTGTCTTATACTGGTAGAAGTCCTGTTTAATACTGGTAGAAGTCCTGTTTTATACTGGTAGAAGGTCTGTCTTATACTGGTAGAAGGCCTGTTTTATACTGGTAGAAGGCCTGTTTTATACTGGTAGAAGGCCTGTTTTATACTGGTAGAAGGTCTGTCTTATACTGGTAGAAGGCCTGTTTTATACTGGTAGAAGGCCTGTTTTATACTGGTAGAAGTCCTGTTTTATACTGGTAGAAGGCCTGTTTTATACTGGTAGAAGGTCTGTCTGATACTGGTAGAAGGCCTGTTTTATACTGGTAGAAGGCCTGTTTTATACTGGTAGAAGTCCTGTTTTATACTGGTAGAAGGCCTGTTTTATACTGGTAGAAGGTCTGTCTGATACTGGTAGAAGGCCTGTTTTATACTGGTAGAAGACCTGTCTTATACTGGTAGAAGGCCTGTTTTATACTGGTAGAAGGCCTGTTTTATACTGGTAGAAGGCCTGTTTTATACTGGTAGAAGGCCTGTTTTATACTGGTAGAAAGCCTGTCTTATACTGGTAGAAGGCCTGTTTTATACTGGTAGAAGGCCTGTTTTATACTGGTAGAAGGCCTGTTTTTTACTGGTAGAAGGCCTGTTTTATACTGGTAGAAGGCCTGTTTTTTACTGGTAGAAGGCCTGTTTTATACTGGTAGAAAGCCTGTTTTATACTGGTAGAAGGCCTGTTTTATACTGGCAGAAAACCTGTCTTATACTGGTAGAAGGCCTGTTTAATACTGGTAGAAGGCCTGTTTAATACTGGTAGAAGGTCTGTTTTATACTGGTAGAAGGCCTGTTTAATACTGGTAGAAGGCCTGTTTTATACTGGTAGAAGGTCTGTTTTATACTGGTAGAAGGCCTGTTTTATACTGGTAGAAGGCCTGACTTATACTGGTAGAAGACATAATTGCAAGTAAGTGATTTAATTGGCATAATACTTACATGTGTGCATTCATATAACAACAGATATTGTTAAAAAGAGAATTTTTTTTTTTCAGGCTATGAATTCAGCCCATGCAATGCTATGGGAGCAGAAGGCCCTACCCAAGTAAAATGTGACGAGGCTTATAAGTCGTCCCCAGTGAAGGTCGAAGTCATTGCTGAAGGTCATCTGAAGGGTATTCAGATTTGGACTGTTCCAGAGGATGGTACCTACCTGTAAGTAGTGATATTTACAACGCCTTAAATTGTCACTAGACTTGAAAGCGGTGTCATTGATGAGACTTTAAATAACCTTCACCATGCATGACACATAATTCTCAGCCAATCATCAGGTGACAATATATTATGTTCCAGTTATTGAACAACTTTGTGCTGACTTTTGATGAGGCAGACATTTTTAGTTTCAGATATAATTTGCAAGTTAGAAAACCATGAAAGGTGGAGAAAATGTTATAATTTAAGCATTTAACTGTTCTTTTATGGTATTTATGATCTATTTGAATGACAGCGCTCTGCAAGCGCTCAAATCGAAATGTGTTAGCACCCACCATTATTTTGTTTAAAAAGCTGTGTCATTCAATTAAATCATAAATGCTCTACTAAAATGGTCCATTGCAGATGAAGTTTTGTTTAGGTTTTGTAGTCCTAAGTGGAGTTTATGTTTTATAGGTACTAATTAACGGTGCCCAAAGTAAAACTCAAGTCATATACCAAATGTTTCTACCCGTTCTGAATTTATAGAAAAATACGCAAGGTAACAGGAACAGACCAATGAACCATTATTTTGTTCTTTCATTGAGAGATTTGGGGGATGAATCTTAAGCATGTATGGTTTTTAGCACAGAAAAATGTTGATAGGTTTCTTAATCACATAGCCTGGGTCCCTTGATTTCTAAACCTTTTCTAGAATGCCTTCACTTTGCCCATTAGTGTTTCTCATTATTGTATTAACCATTACACTGTACCAATCCTTGATCACTTAAAATGCTAATATTCTTTCCCTTCCTATGAAAAATTCTTTGAAGGCATCACAATATTTTATGATGATCTTCGGTATTTTTTTGGATGCAATTATTAAATTCCTTTTGTCCTAGTTAATCAATGTTTCAAGACAGAGCTTAAGGCCAAAGTGCCCTTGCACTAAACATTTTGTATCAGCGTAAACTTATGACTAAGACCGAAAACTTACAACATAAATTAATTCAAGTAAAGATGACAAAAATGAATTTTGTGATTTTGTGCAGATCAGGATGTTGTCTGTCTCAAGTATGACAGAGCTTAAATTGAAACAAATAGGGAAAATTCAGGTACAGATTTAAGTCGACCACCTGAGACGAAGTCTCAAATGACCTTTTCTAATCGTCTTTTGTCTGTCTTCGTGTGTCCATAAATAATTTACATTTTCAACTTCTTCTCAAAAACCCCTGCACCAATTTGAATAAAATTTGACAGGAACCTTCCCTGGCCAAAGATGCACCAAAATTGTTAATTATATTGTACTAATCCCCTTTGGGCATGAGTTGAATTTCAACAATCTTCTTCTCCAGACCCAGATATGTTTGAATCAAATACACTTCATATATGGAAAGGTCTTAAGGTGCTTTATCAAAATTAGGAATTTCATGCCCCCCAGACTTCACATTCCCTATTGGGGAGGGTTGAAGTTTACTTTACCCATAGTTTATATAGGAAAATGACACTTTTAGATATATTTTGTTCATTTTCAGTTGGAGATAATTAATAACAATATAATAATAAATACAATATTTATATAGCGCTCTATATAATTTGTAAAATTACTCTAAAGCACATCACAACATGTAGATAATAATTTGATACTTACAATGCATAAATAAAGAAGATATTACAATTAAAGCTAATGTGATAGTATAAAAATGCATATAAATACGAACTAGATAAACAAATTTCAGTATTTATACATGTCGTCTAATTGAAAATTGGTTTGAATTATAATCAGGACATGATGGTTCGAGGGGCTCAGAAGGGTTAAATTGGCTAAACTTCTTCTTTGTTATTGGTACTTAATTACATCAAAAGTCAGGTGACTTAAAGGCCCTTGGGCCTCTTGTTAAAATCCTTCTCATTTGGTGATAATAAAGGTATCAGCTTACGACTAAACGTCAATGTAATTCTGATCAATGTTGTTATCTCTTTATTTCTTTGAACTTTAAGGGTCATATACTTACATGTAATAGGGCTCTCCTGACTTGTCAATGGTCTAGTTATAGCTCACCTGTGTGTAGAACTTATAGCTCACCTGTGTGTAGAACTTATAGCTCACCTGTATGTAGAACTTATAACTCACCTGTATGTAGAACTTATAGCTCACCTGTGTGTAGAACTTATAGCTCACCTGTGTTTAGAACTTATAGCTCACCTGTATGTAGAACTTACAGCTCACCTGTATGTAGAACTTATAGCTCACCTGTATGTAGAACTTATAGCTCACCTGTGTGTAGAACTTATAGCTCACCTGTGTGTAGAACTTATAGCTCACCTGTGTGTAGAACTTATAGCTCACCTGTATGTAGAACTTATAGCTCACCTGTGTGTAGAACTTATAGCTCACCTGTGTGTAGAACTTATTGCTCACCTGTATGTAGAACTTATAGCTCACCTGTGTGTAGAACTTATAGCTCACCTGTGTGTAGAACTTATAGCTCACCTGTATGTAGAACTTATAGCTCACCTGTGTGTAGAACTTATAGCTCACCTGTGTGTAGAACTTATTGCTCACCTGTGTGTAGAACTTATAGCTCACCTGTATGTAGAACTTATAGCTCACCTGTGTGTAGAACTTATTGCTCACCTGTGTGTAGAACTTATAGCTCGCCTGTGTGTAGAACTTATAGCTCACCTGTGTGTAGAACTTATAGCTCACCTGTGTGTAGAACACGTGAGCTTTTACCATGGCACATTGTCTGTCATCCGTCATCTGTATGACGTCATCAACTTTTTAGGTCATCTGAGACAATAGTTTCAATTGATCTGTTCTAATTACCTTTTGTCCGTTGTCCTGTCGTAAACAGATTGTATTTTCGACTTCTTCTCATAAACCACTGAACCAATTAGGGACCAGAGGGAGGGGCGGAAAGGGGTCAAATTGGCTAAAAAATGGGTTTAAGACCCAGATATGCTGGAATCAAATACTCTTCAAAGATGGAAGGTTCTTGAGGTGTTTTATCAAATTGTGAATTTCACACCCCCAGACTTCACATTCCTTCGTGGGTAGGGGTTCAGGTGTTAAGTATAGTTTATATAGGGAAACATTTGGGTATATTTTGTTCTTTTTCAGTTTGAAATAATTCAATCTTGGTCGAATCATAACCTGGAGATGACAGTTTGATATTACAGAAATTTTGACCTTAGCCGACCTCTGGAGCTGAGGGAGGGACTAAAATGGGCCAATTTGGCTAAAATTTCAACAATCTTCTTCAGACCCAGATAGGCTGGGATGAAATCCCTTCATAGATGGAAGGGTCTTGATGTGCTTTATCAAAATTTTGAATTTCATGCCCCTCCACAGACTTGACGTTCATCCCCAAGGAAGGAATGGAGTCCACTTATTTTATATAGGAAAATGACACTTTTGGGTATATTTTGTTCAGTTGGAAATAAGTGTCACCCTTGCTTAAGTTTCTCTTTCTGTTCGTCCTTCTGTCGGTCGTGGCAGTATCAGAGGTACCGATGCCCTGTAAGGTCAAGGTCATTCCAGTTTACTCAGCTGTAAATGAGTATGTGTTTGGGCAGTGCTAGAAATTGTAAAATGCTAGCTGTGAGCGCCGCGATGGCAGTACTGGTTGTATGCTCCCAAGGCAGTTGAGAACGATATTTGCTGGTTGCTAAGACCCTATAACCAAGGATAATAATTTGTGAACCGCTTGAGGCGACCTTCAGGTTGTGATAAAAGGTATAAATGCCTGGAATTATTATTATTATTATTTGCTTAAAAACGTCTAGGTCAAATTTTGTAGAATTTTACTGATGAATATCTTGAGGCAAATTTGGTCAGAATTTAACGAGGAGTCAACTGAACAAAAGTCAAGGTCACAGGTCAAAAAGGTCAAGGTCACTGGTTCAAAGGTCAAGGAAAACTTTTGTAACTCTTCACTTTTCAGAAACGTCACTGGGTTTGACCATATAACAATGGGTACAAATCTCGAGGATTGATGATTTTTGGAGATAGATTAGCCATTAACAGTGCCCTTGCTCACCTGTCAGGGTTCTAGTTCAAAATTGGTTGGGTCGTCAGTGATAACTTCAGTGTAAGCTAGGACACAAATTATGAGTAATAAGCTCATGTGACTGTTAAGGCCCATGGGCATTTCCTATAAAATGCTGCTAGTTCTGAACAGCTGAGTGGATTTTAAGTTATTCTGTCTGGAACATCCTTAGACAAAAAGCAATCATTGTATTAGTGGTGGGTATGGTCCTGCTGGGACACAAACATTGAATACACAAAAACAATTTTGTGTCTCCTGGTGCATACACAACACGGAATAAACAATAGTATGTCATCCAAATGTTAAAGTTGCAACAATGTACAAGAAGGTACAACAATGTATATTACATATGAATAAACAAATGAGCTGGGGAATGGGGTTCAGCATTAACCCCATGCAAAAGACCCTGATATAACCCCCAAGGACTTGAGGGGTCAGGCCAAAAGGAATATAATTCAAAAAGTTTTAGCAATTTTCTTCTCAGTTATTATTTGACATCCAGATACACTTGAATGATAGATACTCTTCATGGATGAAAAAGTCTAAATGTACTTTATGAACCGATTCTCCCCTTTGGAGGGGGTAAAATGTGCTATAGTATATAAAGAGGAATAACACTTTGAAGCATAAAAATTGTTTTCAGAAAGATATGATTCAAACTTGATTAGAATTATATTATGACTGGCTGCAGTTTGATAGTAGATGCATGAAAATTAAGACCATGACTTACTTCATGAGGCCTGAGAAGGTCAAATTTGAAAAGAATTCAATTTTTTCTCCTAGCTTCTCATCCAGAGTGCTTCAGGAAACCAATACTCTTCATGAATGGAAGGAAAAAATTGTATTACTTATTTTTATACACCCATCGAAAATGATGGGGATGTATTATAGTATGGCGCTGTCTGTTCGTCGTAAACTTTTATTTGTCAGGATATCTCCTCCTACAGTTTTCAACCGATCTCTTTCAAACTTGGAGAGCTTTAAAATCACAAATGACATGAGTAAGTTGTGTTTTCCTGAACAGCAGTCTGATTTAACAATAATTACTAGAGTTATGGCCCTTCGGGACTTCATACCTGATGCATTTTTGGGCATTATTTTGAAAACGTCAGAACTTTTTTTGTGTTTTCTTTCAATTCCTCTCAAAGTTGGTATAATACTTTGAAAAGCAATAATGTTTAACCTGTATTATGGGTTTTGTTGAACTTTTTCTACTTTTTCATAACAGCATTGCAAATTTGCCAAATGATATATTATGGGCATTTTGCAACAAACACATTTCTGTCGTAAACTTTTTTGTTTGTCTGGATATCTTCTCCTACAATTTTCAACCGATATCTTTAAAAGGTAGACTTAATCATCATGATGTGAAATTGTGTTTTCCTGAACAGCAGTTAGATTTGACAATATTTACTTGAGCTATGGCCCTTTGAGGCTTTATTTTTGATGCAATTTTGGGCATTATGTAGAAAACGTCAGAACTTTTTTATGTTTTCTTCAATTCCTCTTTTGACACTGACTACTTTTAATCTCATTGGGTTCTGAAAGGGTCTAATGGGCGTATCGTGCCTCCACTTGTGGTGCCCTTGTTTACTTTCATGCCCAACCTATCCTTATGTAGCTCAACCATGCTCCTACATCTTCCATATTTATTCATCTTATCTCCAAAAATAGCTGCAGTCGGTGTCCTAAATATGACATGTGAGCGTTAAAGCCCAGTGAGCCTCTTGTTCTTGTTCCATTACAGTTCTGATATGATACTGGGGGCAGTATAGAATAACAGGAGCAATATTGTCTTGTCGTTAATGAAGCATGTAATTATTATAGTTAAAACCATATTGAAACCAGTCAGCAACATGGATAGGGGATGTGAGTTTGGAAGTGTCCTGATATAGTCTTTATGGATACAGTAATTACTCAGTATAATTACAGATCATCACTTCAGGCACCAGACTTGTGTGAATGCACTTAATGACAAAGCTTTGTGTAAAATGCTTTTCTAATGAATTTTCTGAGCTTCAATGAACCTTCGAAGTTTTTCACTGTACATCAAACCATGAATGGTGATACATGTAGTTAGAGGTAATTATACAACTAATCATGGACTACCCTAAATCAATGGATTTAGAACAACTACCATCACCGTCAAGGTACCAATAAAATACAACAAACCTTCAACCCTTTAATAACGATTCACTTCTGTGTGCCTTGAGCATTGAACTTATATCCTTTTGACAGTACGGTATAGGAATTTCAGTCATTACTGAATAATTGCGCTAAAATGAAATACGACATGCTTGAATCTTTTTAATATAATACCTTGATAAAAAGACACCTGTCAACATTGTTGTAAAAAGTTCACAATTAGATTAGATTCCACGCAAATGCTTTTGATTTTCTAATGTGAAAAAGTCAATAATTAATTGACACCCCCCCCCCCCCCCAAAAAAAAATTATCTCTTTCAAATACTCTCAGACACTCTCAAAATGAGCTATCATTCTCTAATTCAAAGCTTGAAACAAAAGATGTTTCATAATTCAAATTTATTTTAGAGAAATTTAGGACAGGCATTCAAGTCCAAATTTTCAACCTTTTCTTTTTATTGTTTTCTTCATGAATTTTGAAATCTTTAGCTTCTGGAAAACACAGAATTGTATAGAAATCCTTGTAGGCTCTTGTATTAGGAGTTTCAAGCAAAATGACATTTGAGCCTGTGGATGACATCTTGAAACTGAAAACAACATGTTCTTTGTGTAATTACGTTAATACCAGAAAGTCAACAAGTAAACAAACAAAGCCCCACAGAAATATTCGACAAATACATTGTACTTCTTGATGAATAAAAAAGTTGGCAACACAACAAAAACTTTGACCAAATGATAGAACTTAAAAGTTGGATAACAAGACCGCAGTTGTGCATGTGTTAAAAAATTTAAAAAAGAATGGGGTTTTGAAGAAATAAGGATGCCCCTATCTTATTGAGCCAGTAGTAATGAACTTATCTGATTATATAAGTACAATATATCGCTATGTGATAATGCATACAATCTTTTATTTGATAACACCTATCAAGTGAGTAAAAATATTGTAACAAGGAATAGTGGTGAGGGCAATCTCATCACCATTTTGGCGGTGTGTCTGGTCGTTTTACATCATGTTTATACACAAGGGGTTTCCTGGATATTGTGAAAAGTTGTCTACTACATGTTTAGTGCTAATTTGGGAAAGTTTATGATGGTATATAGATCATGTCATTGTTTGCAGTATCAGAAAAGTACTTTTCCAAGTTGTTCTCCAGTTCTAAGGGTACAAGAATCTATTCATGATGCATATTTTTTAGCAAGCCCCTATGAGGTTGAAATAGAGGAAATGCTCAGATCTGGCAGATTCTGGTCATGTTATTTTTCATTTAACTTGCTGGTGTGAGTTTACTCAGAATAATAACGTCACTAAGTGAAAGTTGAATGTTCATAATCTTGAAAGAAGTTCTGATGATGAAATATGATGAAATGGAGATAATTTTTGTGAGTCCCCTTAAATTGAGTCAATAGTTTAAAATGAGTGGGATACTGACAACATGTTACAATATTGTTTTATAAGTGTATGTTAATTGTTTTAGGATTACAGCTATCGGAGCAGCAGGGGGCGTCGGTGTGAAGAGCGATGTCAAGTCTAAGTCAAAGGGAGGCTATGTATCAGGAAGATACAATTTGACGGCTGGGGAGCGCTTGTACATTCTAGTAGGACAGGAGGGGACAAATGCATGTAGTAGTCAGATGGTGAGTGTCTCAGACAGTGAGCGAGTGAACTGGTGTGGTGAGTACCTGAGGCAGTGAGTAGTCTGATGGTGAGTACCTCGGGCAGTGAGCGAGTAAACTGGTGTGGTGAGTACCTCAGGCAGTGAGCGAGTAAACTGGTGTGGTGAGTACCTCGGGCAGTGAGCGAGTAAACTGGTGTGGTGAGTACCTCGGGCAGTGAGCGAGTAAACTGGTGTGGTGAGTACCTCAGGCAGTGAGCAAGTAAACTGGTGTGGTGAGTACCTTGGGCAGTGAGCGAGTAAACTGGTGTGGTGAGTACCTCAGGCAGTGAGCGAGTAAACTAGTGTGGTGAGTACCGCAGGCAGTGAGTAGTCTGATGGTGAGTACCTCGGGCAGTGAGCGAGTAAACTGGTGTGGTGAGTACCTCAGGCAGTGAGCGAGTAAACTAATGTGGTGAGTACCGCAGGCAGTGAGTAGTCTGATGGTGAGTACCTCAGGCAGTGAGCGAGTAAACTGGTGTGGTGAGTACCTCAGGCAGTGAGCGAGTAAACTGGTGTGGTGAGTACCTCGGGCAGTGAGCGAGTAAACTGGTGTGGTGAGTACCTCAGGCAGTGAGCGAGTAAAGTGGTGTGGTGAGTACCTTGGGCAGTGAGCGAGTAAACTGGTGTGGTGAGTACCTCGGGCAGTGAGCGAGTAAACTGGTGTGGTGAGTACCTCGGGCAGTGAGCGAGTTAACTGGTGTGGTGAGTACCTCGGGCAGTGAGCGAGTAAACTGGTGTGGTGAGTACCTCGGGCAGTGAGCAAGTAAACTGGTGTGGTGAGTACCTCGGGCAGTGAGCGAGTGAACTGGTGTGGTGAGTACCTCAGGTAGTGAGTGGTCAAATGGTGAGTACCTCAGGCAGTTAGTGGTCAGATGGTGAGTACCTTTGGCAGTGAGTGGTCAAATTGTGAGTACCTCGGGTAGTGAGTGGTCAGATGGTGAGTACCTCAGGCAGTGAGTGGTCAGATGGTGAGTTACTTTGGCAGTGAGTGGTCAGATGATGAGTACCTCGGGTAGTGAGTGGTCCGATGGTGAGTACCTCAGGCAGTGAGTGGTCAGATGGTGAGTACCTCAGGTAGTGAGTGGTCAGATGGTGAGTACCTCAGGCAGTGAGTAGTCAGATGGTGAGTACCTCAGGTAGTGAGTGGTCAGATGGTGAGTACCTCAGGCAGTGAGTGGTCAGATTGTGAGTACCTCGGGCAGTGAGTGGTCAGATGGTGAGTACCTTGGACAGTAAGTGGTCAGATGGTGAGTACCTCGGGTGGAAAGTGGTCGAATGGTGAGTACCTCAGGCATTGAGTGGTCAGATGATGAGTACCTCAGGCAGTGAGTGGTCAGATGGTGAGTACCTCAGGCAGTGAGTGGTCAGATGGTGAGTACCTCTGGTAGTGAGTGGTCAGATGGTGAGTACCTCGGGTAGTGAGTGGTCAGATGGTGAGTACCTCAGGCAGTGAGTGGTCAGATGGTGAGTACCTCAGGTAGTGAGTGGTCAGATGGTGAGTACCTTAGACAGTGAGTGGTCAGATGGTGAGTACCTCAGGCAGTGAGTGGTCAGATGGTGAGTACCTCTGGCAGTGAGTGGTCAGATGGTGAGTACCTCGGGTAGTGAGTGGTCAGATGATGAGTACCTCGGGTAGTGAGTGGTCAGATGGTGAGTACCTCGGACAGTGAGTGGTCATATGGTGAGTACCTCGGACAGTGAGTGGTCAGATGGTGAGTACCTCGGGTAGTGAGTGGTCAGATGGTGAGTACCTTGGACAGTGAGTGGTCAGATGGTGAGTACCTCGGACAGTGAGTGGTCAGATGGTGAGTACCTCGGGCAGTGAGTGGTCAGATGGTGAATACCATGGGCAGTGAGTGGTCAGATGGTGAGTACCTCGGACAGTGAGTGGTCAGATTGTGAGTACCTCGGACAGTGAGTGGTCAGATGGTGAGTACCTCGGACAGTGAGTGGTCAGATGGTGAGTACCTCTGGCAGTGAGTGGTCAGATGGTGAGTACCTCTGGCAGTGAGTGGTCAGATGGTGAGTACCTCGGGCAGTGAGTGGTCAGATGGTGAGTACCTCGAGTAGTGAGTGGTCAGATGGTGGGTACCTCGGACAGTGAGTGGTCAGATGGTGGGTACCTCGGACAGTGAGTGGTCAGATGGTGAGTACCTCGGGTAGTGAGTGGTCAGATGGTGAGTACCTCAGGTAGTGAGTGGTCAGATGGTGAGTACCTCGGACAGTGAGTGATCAGATCATACATTGGTGCTGCAGGGATGTTTTCAATCACTATCATCTGTTTAATGCTTTCAGGTTTCTGTGACGGTAAATGAAATCTGTAGAGAGGGAAAGCCTGCAACTGAAAATGAGGAGGACTTTTTTGCTGCAAATGGAGGAGGGGCTGGAGGAGGAGGCGGAGCTTCCTTTGTTTTTAAGGTTAATATCGTTAAGTCTCACGAGTGTTTCTTTAGTATTTTATATGAACAAAAATCTACATTTGGTTATGTCAGCTGTTGAATAAGGTACGGTGAAAAGTTAATCATTGTCCAGCTCCTATATTTGGGTTTTATCATATGACTACCGTTATTATGCGGTGTAAAAAAGCCATTGCATAAATTTTCTATATTACACATGTGTAATAACACCTTCCCCTTCGCTGATTGGCTGGTTCCTTGTGAACTGTATTAATATGCACGGGAACGGTCTACTTCTTTTTACTATGAAGCGTACAACATGTGACTGCTAGTAAGTTCAGAGTTGCCGATGAAGTTAAGGTCGACAAGAAAGACAATTATATAGGGTTATAAAGCGTAAATAATTACAGACATGTAAACAATTCTAATCTACACAAATTGTATCGATCCGAGGATCCTTTCCCAAGAACGGTATAACAGGATAAGCTGACGTCAACAAACATGCCTTAAGTCCAAAACACTGCTTACAAATCAACCTCAAATGGCATCTTTTACAGATGTTTTAACAAAATATTCATTTGAAACATTCTCGGTGCACAATCAACATCACTGTTGACACAGTCAAACTTAAAATTTGTATTCATTGTTTCTAATCACTAGAGGCCATTTATCAGTCATAATATTAGTTGAAACTGTCTGAAATTTTGCAATAAAGTGTCTTTATTTTATAAAATTACTCAATTGCAAGAGTCAGTCATGTTGGACTACTTCTTCGTTCCCAGTACATTTGACCTACTTTGAAGGTTATTTGGTTCAACATATTGAAATCAGTTGGGAGAACGGCAAAGACAAATTATGTTTTGGATGGGGAAAGTCGATAAAATGTCATATGATAAAAGAATCTGTCATTCGTTTCTCATCATATTAGATTTATGATACTCATTTAGAATTTTTAGCTCACCTGGCCCGAAGGGCCAAGTGAGCTTATGTGATGGTGCAGCGTCCGTCGTCCGTCCGTCCGTCCGTCCGTCTGTCCGTCCGTCGTCCGTCCGTTCGTCCTGCGTCCGTCAACTTTTTCCTTTAAACGACTTCTTCTAAAATACTGAAAGGCCTAGTGACATGAAATTTGGCTGGTAGCTTTCTTGGAAGGAGCTGAACAAAGTTTGCGAAAAAAAATCAGTTTGACCTAATTTCAAGGTCACAGGGGTCAAAAATGTCAAAACCTTCAAACAACTTCTTCTAAAATACCGTCAGGCATAGAGATCTCATATTTGACTGGTAGCTTTCTTGGAGGAAGCTAAATAAAGTTTGCGAAAAGAAACGACCTTGACCCATATTCAAGGTCACAGTGAGGTTCAATCTATTTTAACCTTTAAACAACTTCTTCTAATAAACCAAAATCCCTAGAAGTATGATATTTGGCTGAAAGGTTCCTTGGATGAAGCCCGACAAAGTTTGCGAAAAGAAATGACCTTGACCTATGTTCAAGGTCACAGGGGTCAAAACTGTTAAAACCTTTAAACGACTTCTTCTGAAGTACCAAAAGCCCAAGAAGCATGATATTTGGCTGAAAGGTTCCTTGGATGAAGCCCAACAAAGTTTGCGAAAAGAAATGACCTTGACTTTCATTCAAGGTCACAGGGGTCAAATCTGTTAAAACCTTTAAACAACTTCTTCTGAAGTACCAAAAGCCCTAGAAGCATGATATTTGGCTGAAAGGTTCCTTGGATGAAGCCCGACAAAGGTTGCGAAAAGAAATGACCTTGACCGATATTCAAGGTCACAGGGGTCAAATCTGTTAAAACCTTTAAACGACTTCTTCTGAAGTACCAAAAGCCCTAGGAGCATGATATTTGGCTGAAAGGTTCCTTGGATGAAGCCCGACAAAGTTTGCGAACAGAAATGATCTTGACCTATGTTCAAGGTCACAGTGGTCAAATCTGTTAAAACCTTTAAACGACTTCGTCTGAAGTACCAAAAGCCCTAGAAGCATGATATTTGGCTGATAGGTTCCTTGGATGAAGCCCGACAAAGTTTGCGAAAAGAAATGACCTTGACCTATATTCAAGGTCACAGGGGTCAAATCTGTTAAAACCTTTAAACGACTTCTTCTGAAGTACCAAAAGCCCTAGGAGCATGATATTTGGCTGAAAGGTTCCTTGGATGAAGCCCGACAAAGTTTGCGAAAAGAAATGACCTTGACCTATGTTCAAGGTCACAGGGGTCAAAACTGTTAAAACCTTTAAACGACTTCTTCTGAAGTACCAAAAGCCCAAGAAGCATGATATTTGGCTGAAAGGTTCCTTGGATGAAGCCCAACAAAGTTTGCGAAAAGAAATGACCTTGACTTTCATTCAAGGTCACAGGGGTCAAATCTGTTAAAACCTTTAAACAACTTCTTCTGAAGTACCAAAAGCCCTAGAAGCATGATATTTGGCTGAAAGGTTCCTTGGATGAAGCCCGACAAAGGTTGCGAAAAGAAATGACCTTGACCGATATTCAAGGTCACAGGGGTCAAATCTGTTAAAACCTTTAAACGACTTCTTCTGAAGTACCAAAAGCCCTAGGAGCATGATATTTGGCTGAAAGGTTCCTTGGATGAAGCCCAACAAAGTTTGCGAACAGAAATGATCTTGACCTATGTTCAAGGTCACAGTGGTCAAATCTGTTAAAACCTTTAAACGACTTCGTCTGAAGTACCAAAAGCCCTAGAAGCATGATATTTGGCTGATAGGTTCCTTGGATGAAGCCCGACAAAGTTTGCGAAAAGAAATGACCTTGACCTATATTCAAGGTCACAGGGGTCAAATCTGTTAAAACCTTTAAACGACTTCTTCTGAAGTACCAAAAGCCCTAGGAGCATGATATTTGGCTGCAAGGTTCCTTGGATGAAGCCCGACAAAGTTTGCGAAAAGAAATGACCTTGACCGATATTCAAGGTCACAGGGGTCAAATCTGTTAAAACCTTTAAACGACTTCTTCTGAAGTACCAAAAGCCCTAGGAGCATGATATTTGGCTGAAAGGTTCCTTGGATGAAGCCCGACAAAGTTTGCGAAAAGAAATGACCTTGACCGATATTCAAGGTCACAGGGGTCAAATCTGTTAAATGACTTCTTCTGAAGTACCAAAAGTCCTAGAAGCATGATATTTGGCTGAAATGTTCTTTGGATGAAGCCCGACAAAATTTGCGAAAAGAAATGACCTTGACTTATATTCAAGGTCACAGGGGTCAAATCTGTTAAAACATTTAAACGACTTCTTCTGAAGTACCAAAAGTCTTAGAAGCATGATATTTGGCTGAAAGGTTCTTTGTATGAAGCTTGACAAACTTTGGGAAGTAAATGAGCTTGACCCATATTAAAGGTCACAGTGGTCAAATCGGTTAAAAGCTTTGAGTGACTTCTTCTGATAAACCCAAATGCCTAGAGACATGATATTTGGCTGGTAGCATCCTGGGATGAAGCCAAACAAAATTTGAAAATGAAAATGATGTTGTCTAATAAGGTCACAGTGGTAAAATATGTTTAAATCTTAACATGTTCTTCTAAATGTCTTACAGTAATAATTTTAGGGGACTTTAGGGTTACACTATAATATAAGCCAGAGATTGAAACCAGGTGAGCGATGTAGGCCCATTGGGCCTCTTGTTCATTTTTACTCGCCAAAGGCTTGCAAAAATGAAAAGTTCAAAACTTGTATCATGAATTTAATATGAAGAGAAACTCATGACAGACCCTCTATATATAGGGGTTTCACAATAATTATGGAATGGGCATAAATGTAAACCGTGCTTCGAAATATATTGGTTGTTATTGATGAACAAAGGGTATTATGTTAAGAATTTACTTATAATAGCTGTAAATTTCATGAAGAAACAATGATAACGTCATTTTCCTCCTTCAGAAAGACAATGGATTGGACCGCTTAGTTCCATTGATAGTGGCTGGGGGAGGAGGCGGTCTGGCCTATAGGTCCAATTCATCTCGGGACAGCCCTCAGGGAGTTAGGCTGGATTCTGGATATTCTAGGTGTGGCACTACCAACCCAAAAGGGGCAGGTATGTAATTAACATCAACCTGAATCAATCAGAAAGTTCTGAGGGTTATTAAATGAAGATGTTGTAATACTGAGAAATAAAAGCATTGTTAGCTCACCCTGCCAGAAGGGTCAAGTGAACCTATGCCATTAAGTGACATTCATTGTATGTGGTACGTTGTCCTCTTACATCTTCTGTCTGCTGTCAACATTTTACTTAAATGACTTCTCAGTAACAAAAAAACGGGGTAGTTATACTTGATCAGTAGGTACATGGCATAAAGTGCTATAACATTTCCCAAAACAAATGACCTTGACCTACATTTAAGGTCACAGGGGTAAAATATGAAACCAGCTTCTACTGAATACCCAGAAGGCCAAGAGTACTGATAATTGGCCAGTAGGTTTACTGTACAGAGTGCTATAAATGTTCTTCACTTCAAATAAATGACCTTGACCTTAATAAGGTCAAAGGGGTTTGATGTGTAAAAACCTTTAAGATTCTACTTCTGAATAACCAAAAGGTCTACAGTACTGATATTTGGCCAGCCAAGATTCTTTAGGAAGAGTGCTTCAAAGCTTCTGCACTCAACATATGGTGGATTTGTATCCCTGATGGTTTTGTGTCCCTGATGGATTTGTGTCCCTGATGGATTTGTGTCCCTGGTGGATTTGTATCCCTGGTGGATTTGTGTCCCTGGTGGATTTGTGTCCCTTGTGGATTGGTATCGTTGGTCGATTTGTATCCCTGGGTGATTTGTGTCCGTGGTGGATTTGTGTTTGGTGGGTTTTTGACCCTGATAGATTTGTGTCCCTTGTGGATTTGTGTCCCTGATAGATTTGTGTCCCTGGGTGATTTGTGTCCCTTGTGGATTTGTGTCCCAGGGTGATTTGTGTCCCTGGGTGATTTGTGTCCCTGGGTGATTTGTGTCCCTGATGGATTGGTATCGTTGGTCGTTTTGTATCCCTGGGTGATTTGTGTCCGTGGTGGATTTGTGTTTGGTTGATTTGTGTCCCTGATAGATTTGTGTCCCTGGGTGATTTGTGTCCCTGGTGGATTTGTGTCCCTGGGTGATTTGTGTCCCTGATAGATTTGTGTCTCTGGGTGATTTGTGTCCCTGGGTGATTTGTGTCCCTGGTGGATTTGTGTCCCTGATAGATTTGTGTCCCTTGTGGATTTGTGTCCCTGATAGATTTGTGTCCCTGGGTGATTTGTGTCCCTGGGTGATTTGTGTCCCTGGGTGATTTGTGTCCCTGGGTGATTTGTGTCCCTGGGTGATTTGTGTCCCTGGGTGATTTGTGTCCCTGGTGGATTTGTGTCTCTGATAGATTTGTGTCCCTGGTGGATTTGTATCCCTGGTGGATTTGTGTCCCTGGTGGATTTGTGTTTGGTGGATTTGTGTCCCTGATAGATTTGTATCCCTGGGTGATTTGTGTCCCCGGGTGATTTGTGTCCCTGGGTGATTTGTGTCCCTGGTGGATTTTTTATCCCTGGGTGATTTGTGTCCCTGGTGGATTTGTGTTTGGTGGATTTGTGTCCCTGATAGATTTGTATCCCTGTGGTCCCAGGTGGATTTGTATCTATGGTGGAGTTGTAACAATGGTTTAGTTGTATCCCTAGAAGATTTGTAGCTATGGTGGAGTTGTGTCCTACGAGGATTTGTAGCTATGGTGGAGTTGTGTCCTACGAGGATTTGTATCCCTGGTAGATAAGTCCGGATTCCTACTCAGACTGACTACTATTTGTTCTGTAGGTGGTGGAGGAGGATGGAGCTGTAACACTACTGGTCCCTACCCCCAGGCTGGACAGCCCCTGTCACAGGGGGCTTTGGGGGGAAGTTCCTGTAACAGGTCCATTGCTTCCCTTAACTGGAACTCTCCAGGAGGATTTGGTGGCGGGGGCGGGGCATGTGCTTCTGGAGGCGGCGGGGGTGGATACTCAGGTGAGTATTATATATGTGGTGTATCAAATTATAACACCAACCCACCCACCCACTTAATTAACTGTAGTTTGAGGGTATACAGTAGGAGTCTCTCTGTCTTACCATCCATGCATCTGGTTATGTTAAAGTAGCTCCTCCAAATAACTGTTGGATTTTACACAACTTTACACAATGAAAGTATTTAGCATTCAAAGTAGATGACTGTAGATGTGCAAAAAGTAAGAACTTTATAATTTGACTATTTTCCCTATAGCTATGGCCCTTTACAGTCTGTGCTGCAGAGAAATCCGGCATATGTAAGCCTAACTCCTCTTCGAAGTTTGTTTGAATTTTTGTAACGTTGCAAAGTGAAAAAAAAACAAAAACAAATATGTGTATGAAGTAAGAAATGAAACTTGACTATTTTCCTGGAATAATGTCACTTTTAACTTTGTAAGTGCAACTCCTTAACAGTGTATTGTATTCTTTTGTTACTCACTTTTAAAGAACATTCCTTGTACATGCCCATGAAGAAAGGGATTTCCCCTGGAGTTATGGCCTTGAAATTCAAATTTTTGCTCACAAAATATACCAAATGTATTTCAACTTCAGTGAAACAAATGATACTGACCTAAACATATTTAAAGTCAGAGTAACCATGTGTAAAATCCCAGACCTGGTAGAGTCTTAGATTGCTGAAACAATATCCATCAAGACTGGCATTTAAGGTCATAGGGGTCACATATAGTGAAAACTGTAAGTATTCCTCGATCTGCTCCTATAGTTTAACATTCAATACATGTAAAGTCTGAAGTGTTCTAGTATCAGAATTAGTGTAGAAGTCGAGAGTATACAGGTAGCCTTAATAGCCACGGCTTTTAAGTCAAGCGGTAGTGTGTCTGACTAGAGACCAGAAGGTCATTAGTTTGAACCCCTGTGGGGGCAGGTTTGTTTTTCATTACTCCTTTAAATTATAAGATATAATAGTATGATGTGCCAACACCATGAAGACAAATTTAAGTGATAATAAGCACTATTTTTGGATTTGTTTTATAAATTTTTAGGTATAAATATTATTCTTCTATATAATTCCATATATATATATATCTAATAAATGAAATCAAAAACCATGTGAATAACTGTGAAGCAAAATATATTACTGTATATTTATCAGCTAAAGACCATTCACACATATGTTTGCTTGCTCATTAGTCTGTTGAACAATGTTGGAAGTTACTGTACTAGCTGTACTTATTGGTGGTGTGCTATCACACCTGTAGAATAGACTTACAAATGTGTTTGAATGATATTTCAGGTGGGAATGTCTCCCTACAGGATGGTTTGGAGCACAATGGAGGAGGGGGAACCTCTTACTATCACCCACATACCCTAACACCTGAGATACACCCAGGTAGGTTGTACTATCACCCACATACCTTAACGTCTGAGATATACCCAGGTAGGTTGTACTATCACCCACATACCCCAACACCTGATATACCCAGGTAGATTGTACTATCACCCACATACCTTAAACACTTCAGATATACCCATGTATGTTGTACTATCACCCACATACCTTAACACCTGAGATATACCCAGGTAGATTGTACTATCACCAACATACCTTAAACACTTCAGATATACCCATGTATGTTGTACTATCACCCACATACTTTAACACCTGAGATACACCCAGGTAGGTTGTACTATCACCCACATACCTTAACACCTGAGTTATACCCAGGTAGGTTGTACTATCACCCTCATACCTTAACACCTGAGTTATACCCAGGTGATTGTACTATCACCCTCATACCTTAACACCTGAGATATACCCAGGTAGGTTGTACCACACCCACATACCTTAACACCTGAGATATACCCAGGTAGGTTGTACTATCACCCACATACCTTAACACCTGAGTTATACCCAGGTAGGTTGTACTATCACCCTCATACCTTAACACCTGAGTTATACCCAGGTAGGTTGTACTATCACCCTCATACCTTAACACCTGAGATATACCCAGGTAGGTTGTACCACACCCACATACCTTAACACCTGAGATATACCCAGGTAGGTTGGACTATCACCCTCATACCTTAACACCTGAGATATACCCAGGTAGGTTGTACTATCGACCACATACCTTAACACCTGATATATACCCAGGTAGATTGTACTATCACCCACATACCTTAATACCTGAGATATAACCAGGTAGGTTGTACTATCACCCACATACCTTAACACCTGAGATATACCCAGGTAGGTTGTACTATCACCTACATACCTTAACACCTAAGATATACCCAGGTAGGTTGTACTATCACCTACATACCTTAACACCTAAGATATACCCAGGTAGGTTGTACTATCACCCACATACATTAACACCTGAGATATACCCAGGTAGGTTGTACTATCACCTACATACATTAACACCTGAGATATACCCAGGTAGGTGGTACTATCACCCACATACCTTCACTCTTTGCTGATTTTGCAATTTTATATAATAGATCATGGTTCACTATTGCCCAAACCTGTGTTACAGTTTTTGATTGCATGCTAATTAGAGCAACACAAAATTAATCAGTTGAGAGATACAGGCCTTCTTGGCATCTTGTTTCTGTCATGAGATATTAGTAGCCAGTTTTGTTTGAGCACTTATTAGCCAACCTCTAAGGACCAAAACCGCAATTAAATGATGTAAGTGTTCTATTGAATTAACCCAGCCAAGCATTCTGCTAAACATTATACCCTCAGGTTGAGTTTTTAGGTCATCTGACCCGAAGGGTCAGGATGACCTATAGTCATCATGCTTCGTCCGTCGTCGTGCGTCGTGCGCCGTGCGCCGTGCGCCGTGCGTCGTGCGCCGTCCGTAAACTTTTCCATTTAAACATCTTCTTCTCATAAACCAAAAGGCCCATAGACCCAATATTGGGCCTGTGGCATGCTGGGATAAAGGGCTACCAAGTTTGTTCAAACAAATGACCTTGACCTTCATTCAAGGTCACAGGGGCCAAAAAGGTCAAAATCTTTGAACGACTTCTTCTGAATAACCAAAAGGCCCAGAGACCTGATATTGGGCCTGTGGCATGCTGGGATAAAGGGCTACCAAGTTTGTTCAAAGAAATGACCTTGACCTTCATTCAAGGTCACAGGGGCCAAAAAGGTCAAAATCTTTGAACGACTTCTTCTGAATAACCAAAAGGCCCAGAGACCTAATATTGGGCCTGTGGCATGCTGGGATAAAGGACTACCAAGTTTGTTCAAACAAATGACCTTGACCTTCATTCAAGGTCACAGGGGCCAAAAAGGTCAAAATCTTTAAACAACTTCTTCTGAATAACCAAAAGGCCCAGAGACCTGATATTGGGCCTGTGGCATGCTGGGATAAAGGGCTACCAAGTTTGTTCAAACAAATGACCTTGACCTTCATTCAAGGTCACAGGGGCCGAAAAGGTCAAAATCTTTTTAAACAACTTCTTCTGAATAACCAAAAGGCCCAGAGACCTGATATTGGGCCTGTGGCATGCTGGGATAAAGGTCTACCAAGTTTGTTCAAACAAATGACCTTGACCTTCATTCAAGGTCACAGGGGCCAAAAAGGTCAAAATCTTTGAACGACTTCTTCTGAATAACCAAAAGGCCCAGAGACCTAATATTGGGCCTGTGGCATGCTGGGATAAAGGGCTACCAAGTTTGTTCAAAGAAATGACCTTGACTTTCATTCAAGGTCACAGGGGCCAAAAAGGTCAAAATCTTTGAACGACTTCTTTTGAATAACCAAAAGGCCCAGAGACCTGATATTGGGCCTGTGGCATGCTGGGATAAAGGGTTACCAAGTTTGTTCAAACAAATGACCTTGACCTTCATTCAAGGTCACAGGGGCCAAAAAGGTCAAAATCTTTTTAAACAACTTCTTCTGAATAACCAAAAGGCCCAGAGACCTGATATTGGTCCTGTGTTATGCTGGGATAAAGGGCTACCAAGTTTGTTCAAAGAAATGACCTTGACTTTCATTCAAGGTCACAGGGGCCAAAAAGGTCAAAATCTTTGAACGACTTCTTTTGAATAACCAAAAGGCCCAGAGACCTGATATTGGGCCTGTGGCATGCTGGGATAAAGGGTTACCAAGTTTGTTCAAACAAATGACCTTGACCTTCATTCAAGGTCACAGGGGCCAAAAAGGTCAAAATCTTTTTAAACAACTTCTTCTGAATAACCAAAAGGCCCAGAGACCTGATATTGGTCCTGTGTAATGCTTAGATAAAGGGCTACCAAGTTTGTTCAAACAAATGACCTTGACCTTCATTCAAGGTCACAGGGGATAAAACGGTCATAATTTTTAAACGACTTCTTCTGAATAACCAAAATGCACAGAGACCTAATATTAGGCCTGTGGCATGCTGGGATAAAGGGCTACCAAGTTTGTTCAAAGAAATGACCTTGACTTTCATTCAAGGTCACAGGGGCCAAAACGGTCATAATCTTTAAACAACTTCTTCTGAATAACCAAAAGGCCCAGAGACCTGATATTGGGCCTGTGGCATGCTGGGATAAAGGGCTACCATGTTTGTTCAAAGAAATGACCTTGACTTTCATTCAAGGTCACTGGGGCCAAAACGGTCATAATCTTTAAACATTTTCTTCTGAATAACCAAAAGGCCCAGAGATCTAATATTGGGCCTGTGGCATGCTGGGATAAAGGGCTACCAAGTTTGTTCAAACAAATGACCTTGACTTTCATTCAAGGTCACTGGGGCCAAAACGGTCATAATCTTTAAACAACTTCTTCTGAATAACCAAAAGGCCCAGAGACCTGATATTGGGCCTGTGGCATGCTGGGATAAAGGGCTACCATGTTTGTTCAAAGAAATGACCTTGACTTTCATTCAAGGTCACTGGGGCCAAAACGGTCATAATCTTTAAACATTTTCTTCTGAATAACCAAAAGGCCCAGAGATCTAATATTGGGCCTGTGGCATGCTGGGATAAAGGTCTACCAAGTTTGTTCAAACAAATGACCTTGACCTTCATTCAAGGTCACAGGGGCCAAAAAGGTCAAAATCTTTGAACGACTTCTTCTGAATAACCAAAAGGCCCAGAGACCTAATATTGGGCCTGTGGCATGCTGGGATAAAGGGCTACCAAGTTTGTTCAAAGAAATGACCTTGACTTTCATTCAAGGTCACAGGGGCCAAAAAGGTCAAAATCTTTGAACGACTTCTTTTGAATAACCAAAAGGCCCAGAGACCTGATATTGGGCCTGTGGCATGCTGGGATAAAGGGTTACCAAGTTTGTTCAAACAAATGACCTTGACCTTCATTCAAGGTCACAGGGGCCAAAAAGGTCAAAATCTTTTTAAACAACTTCTTCTGAATAACCAAAAGGCCCAGAGACCTGATATTGGTCCTGTGTTATGCTGGGATAAAGGGCTACCAAGTTTGTTCAAACAAATGACCTTGACCTTCATTCAAAGTCACAGGGGCCGAAAAGGTCAAAATCTTTTTAAACAACTTCTTCTGAATAACCAAAAGGCCCAGAGATCTAATATTGGGCCTGTGGCATGCTGGGATAAAGGTCTACCAAGTTTGTTCAAACAAATGACCTTGACCTTCATTCAAGGTCACAGGGGCCAAAAAGGTCAAAATCTTTGAACGACTTCTTCTGAATAACCAAAAGGCCCAGAGACCTAATATTGGGCCTGTGGCATGCTGGGATAAAGGGCTACCAAGTTTGTTCAAAGAAATGACCTTGACTTTCATTCAAGGTCACAGGGGCCAAAAAGGTCAAAATCTTTGAACGACTTCTTTTGAATAACCAAAAGGCCCAGAGACCTGATATTGGGCCTGTGGCATGCTGGGATAAAGGGTTACCAAGTTTGTTCAAACAAATGACCTTGACCTTCATTCAAGGTCACAGGGGCCAAAAAGGTCAAAATCTTTTTAAACAACTTCTTCTGAATAACCAAAAGGCCCAGAGACCTGATATTGGTCCTGTGTTATGCTGGGATAAAGGGCTACCAAGTTTGTTCAAACAAATGACCTTGACCTTCATTCAAAGTCACAGGGGCCGAAAAGGTCAAAATCTTTTTAAACAACTTCTTCTGAATAACCAAAAGGCCCAGAGATCTAATATTGGGCCTGTGGCATGCTGGGATAAAGGGCTACCAAGTTTGTTCAAACAAATGACCTTGACTTTCATTCAAGGTCACTGGGGCCAAAACGGTCATAATCTTTAAACATTTTCTTCTGAATAACCAAAAGGCCCAGATACCTAATATTGGGCGTGTGGCATGCTGGGATAAAGGGCTACCAAGTTTGTTCAAAGAAATGACCTTGACTTTCATTCAAGGTCACAGGGGCCAAAACGGTCATAATCTTTAAACGACTTCTTCTGAATAACCAAAAGGCCCAGAGACCTGATATTGGGCCTGTGGCATGCTGGGATAAAGGGCTACCAAGTTTGTTCAAACAAATGACCTTGACCTTCATTCAAGGTCACAGGGGCCAAAAAGGTCAAAATCTTTTTAAACAACTTCTTCTGAATAACCAAAAGGCCCAGAGACCTGATATTGGTCCTGTGTTATGCTGGGATAAAGGGCTACCAAGTTTGTTCAAAGAAATGACCTTGACCTTCATTCAAGGTCACAGAGGCCGAAAAGGTCAAAATATTTGAACGACTTCTTCTGAATAACCAAAAGGCCCAGAGACCTTATATTGGGCCTGTGTTATGCTGGGATAAAGGGGTACCAAGTTTGTTCAAACAAATGACCTTGACCTTCATTCAAGGTCACAGGGGCCGAAAAGGTCAAAATCTTTTTAAACAACTTCTTCTGAATAACCAAAAGGCCCAGAGACCTGATATTGGTCCTGTGTAATGCTGGGATAAAGGACTACCAAGTTTGTTCAAACAAATGACCTTGACCTTCATTCAAGGTCACAGGGGCCGAAAAGGTCAAAATCTTTTTAAACAACTTCTTCTGAATAACCAAAAGGCCCAGAGACCTGATATTGGTCCTGTGTAATGCTTAGATAAAGGGCTACCAAGTTTGTTCAAACAAATGACCTTGACCTTCATTCAAGGTCACAGGGGATAAAACGGTCATAATTTTTAAACGACTTCTTCTGAATAACCAAAATGCACAGAGACCTAATATTAGGCCTGTGGCATGCTGGGATAAAGGGCTACCAAGTTTGTTCAAAGAAATGACCTTGACTTTCATTCAAGGTCACAGGGGCCAAAACGGTCATAATCTTTAAACAACTTCTTCTGAATAACCAAAAGGCCCAGAGACCTGATATTGGGCCTGTGGCATGCTGGGATAAAGGGCTACCATGTTTGTTCAAAGAAATGACCTTGACTTTCATTCAAGGTCACTGGGGCCAAAACGGTCATAATCTTTAAACATTTTCTTCTGAATAACCAAAAGGCCCAGAGATCTAATATTGGGCCTGTGGCATGCTGGGATAAAGGGCTACCAAGTTTGTTCAAACAAATGACCTTGACTTTCATTCAAGGTCACTGGGGCCAAAACGGTCATAATCTTTAAACATTTTCTTCTGAATAACCAAAAGGCCCAGATACCTAATATTGGGCGTGTGGCATGCTGGGATAAAGGGCTACCAAGTTTGTTCAAAGAAATGACCTTGACTTTCATTCAAGGTCACAGGGGCCAAAACGGTCATAATCTTTAAACGACTTCTTCTGAATAACCAAAAGGCCCAGAGACCTGATATTGGGCCTGTGGCATGCTGGGATAAAGGGCTTCCAAGTTTGTTCAAACAAATGACCTTGACCTTCATTCAAGGTCACAGGGGCCAAAAAGGTCAAAATCTTTTTAAACAACTTCTTCTGAATAACCAAAAGGCCCAGAGACCTGATATTGGTCCTGTGTTATGCTGGGATAAAGGGCTACCAAGTTTGTTCAAAGAAATGACCTTGACCTTCATTCAAGGTCACAGAGGCTAAAACGGTCATAATCTTTAAACACCTTCTTCTGAATAACTAAAAGGCTCAGAGACCTGATATTGGGCCTGTGGCATGCTGGGATAAAGGTCTACCAAGTTTGTTCAAATAAATGACCTTGAACTTCATTCAAGGTCACAGGGGCCAAAAGGGTCAAAATCTTTAAAACAACTTTTTCTGAATAACCAAAAGGCCCAAAGACCTGATATTGGGCGTGTGGCATGCTGGGATAAAGGGCTACCAAGTTTGTTCAAACAAATGACCTTGACCTTCATTCAAGGTCACAGGGGCCAAAAAGGTCAAAATCTTTTTAAACAACTTCTTCTGAATAACCAAAAGGCCCAGAGACCTGATATTGGTCCTGTGTTATGCTGGGATAAAGGGCTACCAAGTTTGTTCAAAGAAATGACCTTGACCTTCATTCAAGGTCACAGAGGCCAAAACGGTCATAATCTTTAAACAACTTCTTCTGAATAACTAAAAGGCTCAGAGACCTGATATTAGGCTTGTGGCATGCTGGGATAAAGGTCTACCAAGTTTGTTCAAATAAATGACCTTGAACTTCATTCAAGGTCACAGGGGCCAAAAGGGTCAAAATCTTTTTAAACAACTTCTTCTGAATAACCAAAAGGCCCAGAGACCTGATATTGGTCCTGTGTTATGCTGGGATAAAGGGCTACCAAGTTTGTTCAAATAAATGACCTTGAACTTCATTCAAGGTCACAGGGGCCAAAAGGGTCAAAATCTTTAAAACAACTTTTTCTGAATAACCAAAAGGCACAGAGATGTGACATTGGGCTTGTGGCATGCTGGGATAAAGGTGTGTCAAGTTTGTTTAAAGAAATGACCCTGACATTCATTCAAGGTCACAGGGGCCAAAAGGGTTTGTTGTCAAGTTTACTCACTAGGAATAAGCTGAAACTTGCCAGAAATGATTTTGAGATGATGCTGATTAAGTGTTGTTATTTTTAGGTTTGTTCAAAATTCAAGATGGCCACCACAGCCGCCATTTTGAATACACATTTTAAACTTCTCAAGTTCTACCAGTGGAATTGAGCTGAAACTTGCCAGAAATGATATCCTGAGATGGTCCCAACAAAGTGTTGTTATTTTTCAAGCCCATCAGAAATCCAAGAAGGCCACTATCTTGAACTTGGCAATCTATACAGGCATATTATAACTTGATTTAATGACTACACGTATTTTCATAGTGATTTTACAATTGGTAGTCAGATGACCGTTAAGGCCCGTTGGGCCTCTTGTTTTCTGTCTAAATTACGTAGGGATGATATCCCTTAATTATAGGTTTATTTAAGCTACTGCCGAAGGGTAGTCTATAGACTGGAAAGATTTCATTTAAACAAACTGTATTTTAAATATGACTTTAATTATCTATAACATGACAGATTATATTGATTTTATGTTGAAGTTCCACCAGGGTAATATTAAGTTGCTTTCAAATTAGCATCCTACAGATGACTGTTGTTTTTCAGTGCACTCCAAGTTTATTTGCAGTGCCCTATATAAAAGGTTGATTTACTGTATGTATTTGTTGTACGAGGGCGAGTCAATAAGTAACCAGCCTAACTTATTTCCGGTTGAGATCCACCTCTTCTTTTTCGATGTAGTTGCCCTCTAGGGTGATGCACTTAGACCAACGGTATTCAAGTGCCATCAGCCTAGAACTGGAAAAGTTAAAAGTTCAATGTAACCTGAAATGCAGATCAGTGTCATGGATCACTATATCCCAATAGATTATTTTTGTCTCGCCTCGACGATAGTCGAGAATGTGAGACTTAGGTGTTACTTTTCCGGCGGCGGCGTCAACATTTGCATTAAAGTCCACTTTTGACAGTGTTATAATTATCCAATTGAAATGAAAGTTGGTCACATTGTTCAAACCATTATACTTAATACCTTACCTCAATTCAAATGAAATCGTGTTACAGGTTTTGGTGTTTTGGGGCAAAAACATGGGAATTTTGAGAATTTGCGTTAAAGTCCACTTTTTATATTGTTACAGATATCCGATTGAATTGAAACTTTATGTAGTTACTAATATTATCATACTGAAGACCTTACTGAAAATTGGAGTAAATTTTGGGGTAAGAAAATGGGAATTTTGAGAATTTACGTTAGCATCCACTATTTATAGTGTTATTGATATGTAATTAAATTGAAACTTGGCTATGTTACAGATATAATCTTGCTGTATGTATTTTGTCATACTAATTTTTACGTTGGGACTTAAATATTATCGGCAAAGCGTGAAAGGCGAGACATACAATTACGCGTAATTCTTGTTAATGATTCAGCCATTGTTTGGGAACAATCTTCCAAATAACTTTAACACAAATGTCTAAGATCATTAATGATACTCCATGTCAGGGAGGTTTTACGGATTGCTTTAATTTAAAAGGTAACGTTTTGTTCTGTAATGGTCTTTCTGTAAAAATCTTATTGTATAAGATGACAAGAGTATTTTGAATTATACAGTAAGGTTTGTGTTTGTGTCAGGTGTGGGATCTAGCTATGGCCTGGTGGAGGTCACTCTGCTGATGAACTGTCGCTGTCAGTACTGGTGTAACATCACAGACTTCGACAAGAAGAAGTACACGTGTAAATGTAAGGACGAGCAGCAACTAGCACCGGACCTCCACAATTGTCTTAGTAAGTACAGGTAAACTTAGCACCAGACCTCCACAATTGTCTTAATAAGTACAGGTAAACTTAGCACCAGACCTCCACAATTGTCTTAATAAGTACAGGTAAACTTAGCACCAGACCTCCACAATTGTCTAAGTAAGTACAGGTAAACTTAACACCAGCCCTCCATAATTGTCAGAGTAAGTACAGGTAAACTTAGCACCGGCCCTCCACAATTGTCAGAGTAAGTACAGGTAAACTTAGCACCAGACCTCCACAATTGTCTAGTAAATACAGGTAAACTTAGCACCGGACCTCCACAATTGTCTTAGTAAGTACAGGTAAACTTAGCACCGGACCTCCACAATTGTCTAAGTAAGTACAGGTAAACTTAGCACCGGACCTCCACAATTGTCTAAGTAAGTACAGGTAAACTTAGCACCGGACCTCCACAATTGTCTTAATAAGTACAGGTAAACTTAGCACCAGACCTCCACAATTGTCTAAGTAAGTACAGGTAAACTTAACACCAGCCCTCCATAATTGTCAGAGTAAGTACAGGTAAACTTAGCACCGGCCCTCCACAATTGTCAGAGTAAGTACAGGTAAACTTAGCACCAGACCTCCACAATTGTCTAGTAAATACAGGTAAACTTAGCACCGGACCTCCACAATTGTCTTAATAAGTACAGGTAAACTTAGCACCGGACCTCCACAATTGTCTTAGTAAGTACAGGTAAACTTAGCACCGGACCTCCACAATTGTCTAAGTAAGTACAGGTAAACTTAGCACCAGACCTCCACAATTGTCTTAGTAAGTACAGTTACACTTAGCACCAGACCTCCACAATTGTCTAGTAAATACAGGTAAACTAAGCACCAGACCTCCACAATTGTCAGAGTAAGTACAGGTAAACTTAGCACCAGACCTCCACAATTGTCAGAGTAAGTACAGGTAAACTTAGCACCAGACCCTCCATAATTGTCTTAGTAAGTACAGGTAAACTTAGCACCAGACCTCCACAATTGTCTTAGTAAGTACAGGTAAACTTAGCACCGGACCTCCACAATTGTCTTAGTAAGTACAGGTAAACTTAGCACCGGCCCTCCACAATTGTCTTAGTAAGTACAGATAAACTTAGCACCGGACCTCCACAATTGTCTTAGTAAGTACAGGTAAACTTAGCACCGGACCTCCACAATTGTCTAAGTAAGTACAGGTAAACTTAGCACCAGACCTCCACAATTGTCTTAGTAAGTACAGGTACACTTAGCACCAGACCTCCACAATTGTCTAGTAAATACAGGTAAACTAAGCACCAGACCTCCACAATTGTCAGAGTAAGTACAGGTAAACTTAGCACCAGACCTCCACAATTGTCAGAGTAAGTACAGGTAAACTTAGCACCAGACCCTCCATAATTGTCTTAGTAAGTACAGGTAAACTTAGCACCAGACCTCCACAATTGTCTTAGTAAGTACAGGTAAACTTAGCACCGGACCTCCACAATTGTCTTAGTAAGTACAGGTAAACTTAGCACCGGCCCTCCACAATTGTCTTAGTAAGTACAGATAAACTTAGCACCAGACCTCCACAATTGTCTGAGTAAGTACAGGTAAACTTAGCACCGGTTCTCCACAATTGTCTGAGTAAGTACAGGTAAACTTAGCACCAGACCTGCACAATTGTCTTAGTAAGTACAGGTAAACTTAGCACCAGACCCTCCATAATTGTCTTAGTAAGTACAGGTAAACTTAGCACCAGACCCTCCATAATTATCAGAGTAAGTACAGGTAAACTTAGCACCAGACCTCCACAATTGTCTTAGTAAATACAGGTAAACTTAGCACCAGACCCTCCATAATTGTCTTAGTAAGTACAGGTAAACTTAGCACCGGACCTCCACAATTGTCTTAGTAAGTAAAGGTAAACTTAGCACCGGTTCTCCACAATTGTCTTAGTAAATACAGGTAAACTAAGCACCAGACCTCCACAATTGTCAGAGTAAGTACAGGTAAACTTAGCACCAGACCTCCACAATTGTCTTAGTAAGTACAGGTAAACTTAGCACCAGACCCTCCATAATTGTCAGAGTAAGTACAGGTAAACTTAGCACCAGACCTCCACAATTGTCTTAGTAAATACAGGTAAACTTAGCACCAGACCCTCCACAATTGTCTTAGTAAGTACAGGTAAACTTAGCACCGGTTCTCCACAATTGTCTTAGTAAGTACAGGTAAACTTAGCACCAGACCTCCACAATTGTCTAAGTACAGGTAAACTTAGCACCGGACCTCCACAATTGTCTTGGTATGCCTTCATGATTGTCTGGGTAAGTACAGATTAACTTATCAACCGCCTCCACAATTGTCCAGGTATGTTAAAATAAAAACTAGAATCATACTTCCATAACTGTTTTGATTTTATAAAGGAAATATTGTATGATACCTCCAGACCTCAGGAAAAATAACTCTTTCAACCCTTAAGATGTACTTGAAGTCTTGGAATAGTTCATTCTTAAATTTTAAGCGATGGATAAGGCCTCCATAACTGTCTTTTGGTAAAGACAGATTTTACGAAGTTTACTAAGTGAGTTTCACCCTGGCCCTCCTTGTATATTATTATCTACAGGGTTTAACCCCACCCCCCACCCCCCCAGAGTTGCATGACTTTACAAAGAAAAAAGTCTTCCCCTCCCAAGACAGTTTCAATAACCCAGGAATATTGAAAATGGTATGCAGTGGCTGTTACAGTGCCTGTGCAAACAAGGTCAGAGTATTCTAAATAAACTTAGATACACATCCAGTCCACATGTAACAAGTAAAAAGAAGATCCATGGCTGTTGTGTACAGGATTTCAGATGTAGAAAGGTATCTCACTTCTTCATTTCCAGCAGAGGCCAACAAGAATGAGGGATTGGAAATGAAATATATTATCATCATAGCAGTCGGAACGACCTCCATGTTACTGATAACCTCTGCAGTAGTGATCTGCCTCTGTAAGTATACTCATAACTTAATAAATATCTCCATCTTCTAGAGCTTGTTTTTAGATTTTAGTTCCCAAAACCGTAATTGTGGATTTTGAAAACTGATCCTAAGACTAGTAAAGCAGATAAAATGGGTTTTTTTTTTTTTCAAAAGCTAGTTAACCCAATTGGAGGTGAAGGATATGTGACTTGAGTATCAACAGATTGTGTTTATTGTTCAGCTGCCAGCTTCTTTATTTGTATTAAGTATACCAGCACCTTGGCCTGTCATTGTGTTGGTAGATCGACACCACCAGAGACGGAAACAGAGCAACATTACAATGGAGCTAGGGCACAGATCTAACCGCCAATACACAATCCATACATCGTCACACAACGGCACTGTTCCAGCTCGGACAGGCCCACCAATGGGCATGATGGCCGAGTACAACCCTAACTATGACTTTGTAGGGGCCAAGTACCCAGAGAAACACCTCCCTGAATTAAACCGACATAAACTACGCCTTACTAGGTATGTGTTATCCAAGCTACACTTTATACATAACTCCATGTACTGTGTATTGTACCAAAATACCTAGACTATTCCAAGTCCTGATAGCTAGGGGAGGAAATCTGATATGGCTTTAAAAAAGTATGGGGAAATGCTAACTTATTCCATCTAGGATACTGCTTCAAACCAATGTTTTCCAAAGTCATAAGCCAAATATGCATTATTTTCTAGTAAGATATTGGAGAAAAAGTCAAATTCTGCCCACAGTTTTAGCTCACTGCCTGTCGAAGCCTTCACAATTTTATTTCAAGACTTCAGGTATTGGGCCAGTGGCTTGCTGGGGTGAAGGGTTACCAAATTATTCAAATGAATGACCTTGGCCTATTTAGAGGTCACAGGGATCAAATGTATTTTAAATCTCCAAACAATCTTTTCTCAATAACCAATGTTCAGGGTGTTGATATTGGGCCTGCAGCATGGTGAAATAAAAGGCTATCACATTTTTCAAATGAATGACCTTGACATAGTTTCAAGGTCACAGGGATAAAATTTGTTCAAATGTTTAAAGAACTTCTTCTCAACCAGGGTAGTGATATTTGCCCAGGAACATGCTCGGATGAAGGCTCTCAAGTTTGTTCCAGTGAATGACCTAGACCCAATGTTGAGATCATGCAAGGGGAGCAAGTGTACCTGTTAATAATTTTAAGCTTCTTTCCAATAACCAATTGGACCTGGGATTTCAGATTGCAGATTGGTGAGCAATTCAGGCTCATTGAGCCTCTTGTTCCTGAAATTTTAGAAAATGTACATTTCTATGAAATGAAAAAAACCCAATGTTTTGAAAGGGAGAAAAAGATGGTATACCACAGGTACATTTAAAAGGCCATGTTTCTGGGACGGTTGTAATTGGATGATTTAAATAAACCTGTACATAAAAGTCACAACTGGAATGCAAAGGAGGACATAGTACAGGCCTTCCAGGCCTTTTGCATCTTTAGGGATGCTACAATATCAGTTAGTTTCGTTATAGGTCAGGCTGTTAGACCTATTTCCATTGATCCAGAAATACATCCATCTAAGCATTAGGTACCATAAAACTTAACAACAAGTCTATTATAAAAGTGAGGAACATGTCCTTGAGGCATCGTGTCAGCTGCAGACTGTAATTGGTGGTAAATATTCTCTTTTCCTGACCAAGTTGACATTTCAAGGCTTTTTTTTCAAACATCAGCCCACAAGGTACTGAACAAAGTCAGGATTAGGACAAATTATTTCTTGAATTGATGGCTCCCGAGTATGCCATATAAGTCACATACATAGAGGTGGTGAGAGAAAAATTATGTCATTTTGGTTAAAATATGGGACACCAAAATCTTGAATGTGGGTTCCTAATGATAAAATCATGCTTCAAAATCATCTGTACGGCACCTTTTCTCTAAATTCTCTGTAAATGCATCATCAGCAAGGCCAATAATATCAGGCGGATGGTTAGAATTTTGTGGGTGATTACTGGAGTCAGAGAAGCAGTACAATCCTGAAGCCGTAGAGTACAGACTGACATTGCCAAAGTTCAGTGAAGTACGTAAGTTTCTGGACAATAAGACACTTGATGAGGTTTTCCTGTTGGTCACAATAGGGTTTATTAACAGAGCCAAGACCCTTTAATCTGTATGTGAATTGATGTCATCAGTCTATCTATTGCTATGCTAGTGGTAATTGGAGTAACGGATGTAAGCTAGCTTCACAATATAAAGCTACATGGGTCAGTTCAGGTCCTATCCTAGATTTAACGTCTTATCTCGTGTTATCCTGAGTTATCCCAAGGAACATCTTACTGCCATTAGTGCAGGCCTTTACTATAAGGATAGGACATGTTATCCTGTGTTATCCTGTGTTATCCCAATTTATTCTGAGTTATCCCTAGTTATCCCTAGTTATCCCAAGGAACATCTTACTGCCATTAGTGCAGGCCTTTACTATAAGGATAGGACATGTTATCCCGAGTTATCCTGTGTTATCCCAATTTATTCTGAGTTATCCCTAGTTATCCCATGGAACATCTTACTGCCATTAGTACAGGCCTTTACTATAAGGATAGGACATGTTATCCCGAGTTATCCTGTGTTATCCCAATTTATTCTGAGTTATCCCTAGTTATCCCTAGTTATCCCATTGAACATCTTACTGCCATTAGTGCAGGCCTTCACTATAAGGACAGGACATGTTATCCCGAGTTATCCCATGGAACATCTTACTGCCATTAATGCAGGCCTTTTGTATAAGGAGAGGACGTGTTATCCCAAGTTATCCCGTGTTATCCAAAGTTATCCCAAGTTATCCCAAATTATTCCATGATATCCCGAGTTAATGGTCCTAAATAACATCTTACTGCTATTAGTGCAGGCCTTTACTATAAGGACAGGACATGTTATCCCGAGTTATCCTGTGTTATCCCAAGTTATTCTGAGTTATCCCTAGTTATCCCATGGAACATCTTACTGCCATTAGTACAGGCCTTTACTATAAGGACAGGACATGTTATCCCGAGTTATCCCATGGAACATCTTACTGCCATTAATGCAGGCCTTTTGTATAAGGAGAGGACGTGTTATCCCAAGTTATCCCGTGTTATCCAAAGTTATCCCAAGTTATCCCAAATTATTCCATGATATCCCGAGTTAATGGTCCTAAATAACATCTTACTGCTATTAGTGCAGGCCTTTACTATAAGGACAGGACATGTTATCCCGAGTTATCCTGTGTTATCCCAAGTTATTCTGAGTTATCCCAAGTTATCCCATGGAACATCTTACTGCTATTAGTGCAGGCCTTTACTATAAGGAGAGGACGTCTTATCCCAAGTTATCCCGTGTTATCCGGAGTTATCCCAAGTTATCCAAAGCTTTCCTGAGGAACATCTTACTGCCATTAGTAAAGGATTTTACTATAAGGACAGGACATGTTATCCCAAGTTATTCCATGTTATCCCAAGTTATTCCATGTTATCCCGAGTTAATGGTCCTAAATAACATCTTACTGCTATTAGTGCAGGCCTTTACTATAAGGACAGGACGTGTTATCCCAAGTTATCCAGTGTTATCCAAAGTTATCCCAAGTTATTCCATGTTATCCCGAGTTAATGGTCCTAAATAACATCTTACTGCTATTAGTGCAGGCCTTTACTATAAGGACAGGACGTGTTATCCCAAGTTATCCTGTGTTATCCTAAGTTATCTTGAGTTATCCCCAGTTATCCCATGGAACATCTTACTGCCATTAGTGCAGGCCTTCACTATAAGGACAGGACGTGTTATCCCAAGTTATCCTGTGTTATCCCAAGTTATCGCATGCTATCCCAAGTTATCCCATGGAACATCTAACTGCCATTAGTGCAGGCCTTCACTATAAGGACAGGACGTGTTATTCCAAGTTATCCTGTGTTATCCCAAGTTATCTTGAGTTATCCCCAGTTATGCTATGGAACATCTTACTGCCATTAGTGCAGGCCTTCACTATAAGGACAGGACGTGTTATCCCAAGTTATCCTGTGTTATCCCAAGTTATCCTGAGTTATCCCCAGTTATCCCATGGAACATCTTACTGCCATTAATGCAGGCCTTCACTATAAGGACAGGACGTGTTATCCCAAGTTATCCCGTGTTATCCTGCGTTATCCAAAGCTATCCCGAGGAACATCTTACTGCCATTAGTGCAGGTTTTTTTCTATAAGGACAGGACATGTTATCCAGTGTTATCCAAAGTTATCCCAAGTTATTCCATGTTATCCCGAGTTAATGGTCCTAAATAACATCTTACTGCCATTAGTGCAGGCCTTCACTATAAGGACAGGACGTGTTATCCCAAGTTATCCCATGTTATCCTGCGTTATCCAAAGCTATCCCGAGGAACATCTTACTGCCATTAGTGCAGGATTTTACTATAAGGACAGGACATGTTATCCAGTGTTATCCAAAGTTATCCCAAGTTATTCCATGTTATCCCGAGTTAATGGTCCTAAATAACATCTTACGGCCATTAGTGCAGGCCTTCACTATAAGGACAGGTAATGTTATCCTGTGTTATCCCGAGTTATCCCGTGTTATCCAAAGTTATCCAGAGGAATATCTTACTGCCATTAGTGCAGGCCTTTACTGTAAGGACAGGACATCGTGTTATACTGTGTTATCCCCAGGAACACCTTACTGCTATTAGTGCAGGCCTTTACTGTAAGGACAGGACATCGTGCTATCCTGTGTTATCCCCAGGAACATCTTACTGCTATTAGTGCAGGCCTTTACTGTAAGGACAGGACATCGTGTTATACTGTGTTATCCCCAGGAACATCTTACTGCTATTAGTGCAGGCCTTTACTGTAAGGACAGGACATCGTGCTATCCTGTGTTATCCCCAGGAACATCTTACTGCTATTAGTGCAGGCCTTTACTGTAAGGACAGGACATCGTGTTATCCCCAGGAACACCTTACTGCTATTAGTGCAGGCCTTTACTATAAGGACAGGATGTGTTATACTGTGTTATCCCCAGGAACACCTTACTGCTATTAGTGCAGGCCTTTACTATAAGGACAGGACATCGTGTTATCCCCAGGAACACCTTACTGCTATTAGTACAGGCCTTTACTGTAAGGACAGGACATCGTGTTATACTGTGTTATCCCCAGGAACACCTTACTGCTATTAGTACAGGCCTTTACTGTAAGGACAGGACATCGTGTTATACTGTGTTATCCCCAGGAACACCTTACTGCCATTAGTGCAGGCCTTTACTGTAAGGACAGGACATCGTGTTATACTGTGTTATCCCCAGGAACACCTTACTGCTATTAGTGCAGGCCTTTACTGTAAGGACAGGACATCGTGTTATACTGTGTTATCCCCAGGAACACCTTACTGCCATTAGTGCAGGCCTTTACTGTAAGGACAGGACATCGTGTTATACTGTGTTATCCCCAGGAACACCTTACTGCCATTAGTACAGGCCTTTACTATAAGGACAGGACATCGTGTTATACTGTGTTATCCCCAGGAACACCTTACTGCTATTAGTGCAGGCCTTTACTATAAGGACAGGACATCGTGTTATACTGTGTTATCCCCAGGAACACCTTACTGCTATTAGTGCAGGCCTTTACTGTAAGGACAGGACATCGTGTTATACTGTGTTATCCCCAGGAACACCTTACTGCTATTAGTACAGGCCTTTACTATAAGGACAGGACATCGTGTTATACTGTGTTATCCCCAGGAAAATCTTACTGCCATTAGTGCAGGCCTTTACTGTAAGGACAGGACATCGTGTTATACTGTGTTATCCCCAGGAACACCTTACTGCTATTAGTGCAGGCCTTTACTGTAAGGACAGGACATCGTGTTATACTGTGTTATCCCCAGGAATATCTTACTGCCATTAGTGCAGGCCTTTACTGTAAGGACAGGACATCGTGTTATACTGTGTTATCCCCAGGAACACCTTACTGCTATTAGTGCAGGCCTTTACTGTAAGGACAGGACATCGTGTTATACTGTGTTATCCCCAGGAACACCTTACGGCCATTAGTGCAGGCCTTTACTGTAAGGACAGGACATCGTGTTATACTGTGTTATCCCCAGGAACACTTTACTGCCATTAGTGCAGGCCTTTACTGTAAGGACAGGACATCGTGTTATCCCCAGGAACACCTTACTGCCATTAGTGCAGGCCTTTACTATAAGGACAGGACATCGTGTTATACTGTGTTATCCCCAGGAACACCTTACTGCCATTAGTGCAGGCCTTTACTGTAAGGACAGGACATCGTGTTATACTGTGTTATCCCCAGGAACACCTTACTGCTATTAGTGCAGGCCTTTACTGTAAGGACAGGACATCGTGTTATACTGTGTTATCCCCAGGAACACCTTACTGCCATTAGTGCAGGCCTTTACTATAAGGACAGGACATCGTGTTATACTGTGTTATCCCCAGGAACACCTTACTGCCATTAGTGCAGGCCTTTACTGTAAGGACAGGACATCGTGTTATACTGTGTTATCCCCAGGAACACCTTACTGCCATTAGTGCAGGCCTTTACTATAAGGACAGGACATCGTGTTATACTGTGTTATCCCCAGGAACACCTTACTGCCATTAGTGCAGGCCTTTACTGTAAGGACAGGACATCGTGTTATACTGTGTTATCCCCAGGAACACCTTACGGCCATTAGTGCAGGCCTTTACTGTAAGGACAGGACATCGTGTTATACTGTGTTATCCCCAGGAACACCTTACTGCTATTAGTGCAGGCCTTTACTGTAAGGACAGGACATCGTGTTATACTGTGTTATCCCCAGGAATATCTTACTGCCATTAGTGCAGGCCTTTACTGTAAGGACAGGACATCGTGTTATACTGTGTTATCCCCAGGAACACTTTACTGCTATTAGTGCAGGCCTTTACTGTAAGGACAGGACATCGTGTTATACTGTGTTATCCCCAGGAATATCTTACTGCCATTAGTGCAGGCCTTTACTGTAAGGACAGGACATCGTGTTATACTGTGTTATCCCCAGGAACACTTTACTGCTATTAGTGCAGGCCTTTACTGTAAGGACAGGACATCGTGTTATACTGTGTTATCCCCAGGAACACCTTACTGCCATTAGTGCAGGCCTTTACTATAAGGACAGGACATCGTGTTATACTGTGTTATCCCCAGGAACACTTTACTGCCATTAGTGCAGGCCTTTACTGTAAGGACAGGACATCGTGTTATACTGTGTTATCCCCAGGAACACTTTACTGCCATTAGTGCAGGCCTTTACTGTAAGGACAGGACATCGTGTTATACTGTGTTATCCCCAGGAACACCTTACTGCCATTAGTGCAGGCCTTTACTGTAAGGACAGGACATCGTGTTATACTGTGTTATCCCCAGGAACACCTTACTGCTATTAGTGCAGGCCTTTACTGTAAGGACAGGACATCGTGTTATACTGTGTTATCCCCAGGAACACCTTACGGCCATTAGTGCAGGCCTTTACTGTAAGGACAGGACATCGTGTTATACTGTGTTATCCCCAGGAACACCTTACTGCTATTAGTACAGGCCTTTACTATAAGGACAGGATGTGTTATACTGTGTTATCCCCAGGAACACCTTACTGCCATTAGTGCAGGCCTTTACTGTAAGGACAGGACATCGTGTTATACTGTGTTATCCCCAGGAACACCTTACTGCCATTAGTGCAGGCCTTTACTGTAAGGACAGGACATCGTGTTATACTGTGTTATCCCCAGGAACACCTTACTGCCATTAGTGCAGGCCTTTACTGTAAGGACAGGACATCGTGTTATACTGTGTTATCCCCAGGAACACCTTACTGCCATTAGTGCAGGCCTTTACTGTAAGGACAGGACATCGTGTTATACTGTGTTATCCCCAGGAACACCTTACTGCCATTAGTGCAGGCCTTTACTGTAAGGACAGGACATCGTGTTATACTGTGTTATCCCCAGGAACACCTTACTGCCATTAGTGCAGGCCTTTACTGTAAGGACAGGACATCGTGTTATACTGTGTTATCCCCAGGAACACCTTACTGCCATTAGTGCAGGCCTTTACTGTAAGGACAGGACATCGTGTTATACTGTGTTATCCCCAGGAACACCTTACTGCCATTAGTGCAGGCCTTTACTGTAAGGACAGGACATCGTGTTATACTGTGTTATCCCCAGGAACACCTTACTGCCATTAGTGCAGGCCTTTACTGTAAGGACAGGACATCGTGTTATACTGTGTTATCCCCAGGAACACCTTACTGCTATTAGTACAGGCCTTTACTGTAAGGACAGGACATCGTGTTATACTGTGTTATCCCCAGGAATATCTTACTGCCATTAGTGCAGGCCTTTACTGTAAGGACAGGACATCGTGTTATACTGTGTTATCCCCAGGAACACCTTACTGCTATTAGTACAGGCCTTTACTATAAGGACAGGACATCGTGTTATACTGTGTTATCCCCAGGAACACCTTACTGCTATTAGTGCAGGCCTTTACTGTAAGGACAGGACATCGTGTTATACTGTGTTATCCCCAGGAATATCTTACTGCTATTAGTACAGGCCTTTACTGTAAGGACAGGACATCGTGTTATACTGTGTTATCCCCAGGAACACCTTACTGCCATTAGTGCAGGCCTTTACTGTAAGGACAGGACATCGTGTTATACTGTGTTATCCCCAGGAACACCTTACTGCTATTAGTACAGGCCTTTACTGTAAGGACAGGACATCGTGTTATACTGTGTTATCCCCAGGAACACCTTACTGCTATTAGTGCAGGCCTTTACTGTAAGGACATAGGACTTTATATTGAGTTATCACTCTAAGACCAGCAGTGCCTGGATCAGCCACCTAATCATCAAAATCAAAAAGAACCCCAGTGCTCCTGCTGATGCAGTGTTTAATATTTATATTACTGTTGTACAGCTGAAAAAAATCATATTGCTATGAAAACAGAATTACATGAAAAGTGTTTATTTGCTTTACAAAATATGTAATGTTATTGCAATAAGTACCCATACTAAGAAATGTGAAGAACTTTGTTACTCATTTGATGACAGGATTGGGAGGTAATTTAATAAGCAACAAAGCATGCATTAAGTTGTTGGTTGTTTATTATCTTTATATACCGGTATATCCTCCACATCATTAAGATTTGAGTCTCTTTAGGAAGAGAGAATAAATATGAGTTTTTCGTCCTAACTTTGACAATAGTCGAGGTAAGCGAGACTAACAAGTTGTTTCTTTTCCATCAGCGACTGCAATGTCCTTATCAAATTTCACAGTTTCCCATGGTCCCTTGTTGTACATTTTCCAATCTTTAAGCCAAAAAAACAATATGGCAGACAGAATATTATCAGTTCACATTTACATAATTAAGTGACAGTCATGTACTGCCCTTAAAATTCCCCATCCAGCTACCCCTTCTACCTCATGTGTCAGTATCAATTCCCGGTAAAAATAAAAACAATGTAGACCTATCTGGTCACAGTCTGCATGATTAACATGCGGTTTGGTCCAGGCACATCTGGTTTCTTGTCTCCTTCACATTCCATAAGATGAAGAAAGTCGAAATCAAATAGCTCTTGCCGATGGGCTAGTAAAGCGATGTCTGCTCTAGACCCACAGCTCTTCCCGATGGGCTAGTAAAGCGATGTCTGCCCTAGACCCACAGCTCCTCCCGATGGGCTAGTAAAGCGATGTCTGCCCTAGACCCACAGCTGATCCTACACATTCTGGCTTAACTTGGACATTATTCTTCAGTGATGACATGTCAAAAAATGAATGACATTTATAAAATGGTTTTCTGTTTTGTTACAACTTACTTTGCCTGTATTGATCTGTCAGCATGCACCATAATGCTGTATGATAGTCGTGCAATGACGGCCTATATTATTTTTTTACGTTACATCAATACTTAGACTTGTACAAGTTCTAGAATGTAGGACAAACTATCAGGATGAACTTCACGTTTTCAAAGTATGGATAAAAATAACACGGTGGAAGTAAACGGTTTGAATCTTGCTTTGATCCATTTTATGGGGTGATGAATTGAAATATATAATATAATGCTGAAATTTGTTTCAAGGTCATCTCAAATTCATCATCCCATGAAATTGACCAAAGCAAGATTTCTTCTTTAAAGAATTAAAGAGCTGAAATATCCATGATTCATATTAATCACTGTAGTGAGCCCCAAACAAGCTCTACCTGACATATTAATCACTGTATTGAGTCCCAAACAAGCTCTACCTGACATATTAATCACTGTAGGGAGCCCCAAACAAGCTCTACCTGACATATTAATCACTGTAGTGAGCCCCAAACAAGCTCTACCTGACATATTAATCACTGTAGTGAGCCCCAAACAAGCTCTACCAGACATTATAATCACTGTAGTGAGCCCCAAAGAAGCTCTACCAGACATATTAATCACTGTACTGAGCCCCAAACAAGCCCTACCTGACATATTCATCACTGTACTGAGCCCCAAACAAGCTCTACCAGACATATTAATTTCTGTACTGAGCCCCAAACAAGCTCTACCTGACATATTCATCACTGTAGTGAGCTCCAAACAAGCTCTACCTGACATATTAATCACTGTAGTGAGCCCCAAAGAAGCTCTACCAGACATATTTATCACTGTACTGAGCCCCAAACAAGCTCTACCAGACATAATAATCACTGTAGTGAGCTCCAAACAAGCTCTACCTGACATATTCATCACTGTACTGAGCCCCAAACAAGCTCTACCAGACATATTAATTTCTGTACTGAGCCCCAAACAAGCTCTACCTGACATATTAATCACTGTAGTGAGCTCTAAACAAGCTCTACCTGACATATTAATCACAGTACTGAGCCCCAAACAAGCTCTACCAGACATATTCATCACTGTAGTGAGCCCCAAACAAGCTCTACCAGACATATTAATCACTGTACTGAGCCCCAAACAAGTTCTACCAGACTTATTAATCATGCTTGCAGTACAGTGAATGTTTGTGAAGTTGTGGTCATTCACGACATGTTTTAAAAATCTGGTTAGACCTGTGACCTTGACCTTTGAACTTAAAATTTGTTTGTGTGTCATGTGCTCAAATATGAACACTTGATCTTTGTTAAATTTTGAGATAAAATGTTAACAGTAATTCTGGAAATAAGAATAATAAGAAAAAAAAACGTAACAATAACAATAGTGAGTTCTATCTGAAATGGAAATCCCTGGTAAGTTGGTGAGATAAGGAAACTATAAGGAAAGTCTGGTGGCCAGGTCAGCCCTGGACCAAAGTCTGGTGGCCAGGTCAACACTGGACCAAAGTCTGGTGGCCAGGTCAGCACTGAACTAAAGTCTGGTGGCCAGGTCAACACTGGACCAAAGTCTGGTGGCCAGGTCAGCACTGAACTAAAGTCTGGTGGCCAGGTTGATACTTGACCAAAGTCTGGTGGCCAAGTCAACACTGGACCAAAGTCTGGTGGCCAGGTCAGCACTGGACTAAAGTCTGGTGGCCAGGTCAACACTGGACCAAAGTCTGGTGGCCAGGTCAACACTGGCCTAAGTCTGGTGGCCAGGTCAACACTGGACCAAATTCTGGTGGCCAGGTCAACACTGGACAAAAGTCTGGTGGCCAGGTCAGCACTGAACTAAAGTCTGGTGGCCAAGTCAACACTTGACCAAAGTCTGGTGGCCAAGTCAACACTTGACCAAAGTCTGGTGGCCAGGTCAACACTGGACTAAAGTCTGGTGGCCAGGTCAACACTGGACTAAAGTCTGGTGGCCAAGTCAACACTGGACTAAAGTCTGGTGGCCAAGTCAACACTGGACCAAAGTCTGGTGGCCAAGTCAACACTTGACCAAAGTCTGGTGGCCAAGTCAACACTGGACTAAAGTCTGGTGGCCAAGACAAATCTGGACCAAAGTCTGGTGGCCAGGTCAACACTGAACTAGAAGTCTTGTTGCCAGGTCAACACTGGACCAAAGTCTGGTGGCCAGGTCAACACTGGACCAAAGTCTGGTGGCCAGGTCAATACTGGACCAAAGTCTGGTGGTTAGGTCAGCACTGGACCAAAGGATGGTGGACAGGTCAGTGCTGGACCAAAGGATGGCGACCAGGTCAACACTGGTGGCTATTAACAATTACTAGTTCCTACAGTGCAATTAATTAGTGTAAACGTACATATTTTCGCGGTAATCTTATTTTAGCGCTTTTCGCGTTGAAAGTTTTGCGCTAAAATATGATTACGCTAATTGGAGTTTTAATATACTGCTTATATAGCTATTTTCACTGATGCGCGAATTTATCATTGCGCTAATATGACAAACACTAAATATGCGCTAAAATTTGATTGCGCCAAATTAAGTACGTTTACAGTATATTGGAACAAGGGAGAGGGGGGCCTTTTCCGATAACTCTCCTTATCCAATATCCCTTCGCCTATGTTATTAATACTACGCAATGATTATAGGGATATCATCAACAACCAGAAGATTTTATTGATCACCTGCCCCTTGAGTTAATACCACCATCACTAGGTTTACAGATTACAGACCTATAGATCACGTCTAACGACTGCTAGCTGTCCTCATGATTTCACTGGTTTGATATAGGACAACTTATCTCACTCACTTGGTATTCCCTAAACTGGATAGATTGTTCCTGTAGCCAAACTACCATTTGTCTTAATGTCCATTAAACAGATTATCTACTTAGAGTCTGAAATAATGCAGCTTAAATTCTAATTTTAAGTCCTTCCAGTATGTGAACTAGCTTGATTTATTTTCATTTGCTCAACATAATTTAAATCATTCTCCACATTTTTTATGATTTAATTAATATTAGGAAATAGTGAAGGCCATGTGTAAGTAATCAGGTTTCAGTTTTCCATTGCTGAGCCTTACAAACATGTAGGTGTGGCAATAGTCATCCTGAAAATCCAGGTCATGTTATTAAAATGTTTCTCTAGAACTAGCCATAATTAGATATGGATCCAATCATTTGATATATAGAGGTTACACAATGAATGGTTGTTGGATATGGAATTTATTTCACTCGAGTTAATAAAGAGAGTGAAATAAATTCAATATCCAATAACCATGAGTCATGTGACCTGTTTCTACCACAATACTATTATGTCGCAGTGGTAGTTTTGTTTTCTGTGAAATGCGGATGGTATTTGCGCGAAAACACATCATCTTGTATATATTCCCCCCAAATTGTGACGATGTCAGCAATCGATGACGACGTAAACAATCAGTAAGTGACGTCGTTCCGGTCAAAGTTCATCATCTCAGCCAATCAAAATGTGTTTAGAGTTTATTCCACGTGTGGTATAAACAGATCATTATTCAACAGTTGTAATGATTATCTGATACACTCAGAGTTTAATAACACCCACGTATTGTGGTAGAAATACTTATTATAAATAAGTATTTCCCTGTCACCAATCCTACTCCTGGCACATATGTTGACAAGGCAGTAACTCATGCACTGCCATAATAAAATAATTTGATCTTGTATAAGTAGACGCACATACAGCTGCTTCTCATCAACTTTGACCTGCACCCACCTCTACCCTCAGCCCCACCCTCACCTCAACCAGCTCCCAAACCCCAACCAACTGGGCCGTAATTTTGTTCCGATTTGCACAAAAAACTATCTTATGTTTTGTCATTTGTTTAATACATAAACATTAATCCTCAAGGATTCCCTGGACTGAGCACAGACTCTCTCTCTCTCTATGAACTTAAACTAGACCATGGATCTCACTCTCTCTATGAACTTTAACTAGACCATGGATCTCACTCACTCAGACTCTCTCTCTCTCTATGAACTTTGACTTGACCATGGATCTCTCTCACTCAGACTCTCTCTCTATGAACTTAAACTAGACCATGGATCTCACTCTCTCTATGAACTTTAACTAGACCATGGATCTCACTCACTCAGACTCTCTCTCTATGAACTTTAACTAGACCATGGATCTCACTCTCTCTATGAACTTAAACTAGACCATGGATCTCTCTCTCTCTATGAACTTTAACTAGACCATGGATCTCACTCTCTCTATGAACTTTAACTAGACCATGGATCTCACTCTCTCTATGAACTTTAACTAGACCATGGATCTCTCTCTCTCTCTCTCTATGAACTTTGACTTGACCATGGATCTCACTCTCTCTATGAACTTTAACTAGACCATGGATCTCACTCTCTCTATGAACTTTGACTTGACCATGGATCTCACTCTCTCTACGAACTTTAACTAGACCATGGATCTCACTCTCTCTATGAACTTTGACTTGACCATGGATCTCACTCTCTCTATGAACTTTACCTAGACCATGGATCTCACTCTCTCTATGAACTTTGACTTGACCATGGATCTCACTCTCTCTATGAACTTTAACTTGACCATGGATCTCACTCTCTCTATGAACTTTGACTAGACCCTGGATCTCTCTCTCTCAGACTCTCTCCCTATCTCTATGAACTTTAGCTAGACCATGGATCTCACTCTCTCTATGAACTTTGACTAGACCCTGGATCTCTCTCTCTCAGACTCTCTCCCTCTCTCTATGAACTTTAACTAGACCATGGATCTCACTCTCTCTATGAACTTTAACTAGACCATAGATCTCACTCTCTCTATGAACTTTGACTAGACCATGGATATCTCTCTCACTCAGACTCTCTCTCTATGAACTTTAACTAGACCATGGATCTCACTCTCTCTATGAACTTTAACCAGACCATGGATCTCTCTCACTCAGACTCTCTCTCTATGAACTTTAACTAGACCATGGATCTCACTCTCTATGAAATTTGACTTGACCATGGATCTCACTCTCTCTATGAACTTTGACTAGACCCTGGATCTCTCTCTCTCAGACTCTCTCCCTCTCTCTATGAACTTTAACTAGACCATGGATCTCACTCTCTATGAACTTTGACTTGACCATGGATCTCTCTCTCTCTCTCTATGAACTTTAACTAGACCATGGATCTCACTCTCTCTATGAACTTTAACTAGACCTTGGATCTCTCTTTCTCAGACTCTCTCTCTCTCTATGAACTTTAACTAGACCATAGATCTCACTCTCTCTATGAACTTTAACTAGACCATGGATATCTCTCTCACTCAGACTATCTCTCTATGAACTTTAACTAGACAATGGATCTCTCTCTCAATGAACTTTAACTAGACCATGGATATCTCTCTCACTCAGACTATCTCTCTATGAACTTTAACTAGACAATGGATTTCTCTCTCAATGAACTTTAACTAGACCTTGGAACTCTCTCACTCAGACTCTCTCTCTCTCTATGAACTTTAACCAGACCCTGGATCTCTCTCACTCAGACTCTCTCTCTATGAACTTTGAATAGACCACGGATCTCTTTCTCTCAGACTCTCTCTCTCTCTCTATGAACTTTGACAAGACCATGGATCTCTCTCTCTCTCTATAAACTTTAACTAGACCATGGCTCTCTCTCTATAAACTTTAACTAGACGATGGATCTCTCTCTCTATAAACTTTAACTAGACCATGGATCTCTCTCTCTCTCTCTCTATGAACTTTAATCAGACCCTGGATCTCTCTCACTCAGACTCTCTCTCTATGAACTTTGAATAGACCATGGATCTCATTCTCTCTATGAACTTTGACTTGACCACAGATCTCTTTCTCTCAGACTCTCTTTCTCTCTCTATGAACTTTGACAAGACCATGGATCTCTCTCTCTCTATATAAACTTTAACTAGACCATAGCTCTCTCTCTATAAACTTTAACTAGACGATGGATCTCTCTCTATAAACTTTAACTAGACCATGGATCTCTCTCTCTCTCTCTCTATGAACTTTAACCAGACCCTGGATCTCTCTCACTCAGACTCTCTCTCTATGAACTTTGAATAGACCATGGATCTCATTCTCTCTATGAACTTTGACTTGACCACAGATCTCTTTCTCTCAGACTCTCTTTCTCTCTCTATGAACTTTGACAAGACCATGGATCTCTCTCTCTCTCTCTCTCTATAAACTTTAAATAGACCATGGATCTCTCTCTATAAACTTTAACTAGACGATGGATCTCTCTCTCTCTCTATGAACTTTAACCAGACCATGGATTTCACTCTCTCTATGAACTTTGACTTGACCATGGATTTCACTCTCTCTATGAACTTTGACTTGACCATGGATCTCTCTCACTCAGACTCTCTCTCTATGAACTTTAACTTGACTATGGATCTCTCTCACTCAGACTATCTCTCTATGAACTTTAACTTGACCATGGATCTCTCTCACTCAGACTCTCTCTCTCTCTCTCTATGAACTTTAACTAGACCATGGAACTCTCTCTCTCAGACTCTCTCTTTCTCTATGAACTTTAACTAGACCATGGAACTCTCTCTCTCAGACTCTCTCTCTATGAACTTTGACAAGACCATGGATCCCTCTCTCTCTCAATAAACTTTAACTAGACCATGGATCTCCCTCTATAAACTTTAACTAGATGATGGATCTCTCTCTCTATAAACTTTAACTAGACCATGGATCTCTCTCTCTCTCTCTCTCTATGAACTTTAACTTGACTATGGATCTCTCTCACTCAGACTCTCTCTCTATGAACTTTGAATAGACCATGGATCTCATTCTCTCTATGAACTTTGACTTGACCACGGATCTCTTTCTCTCAGACTCTCTCTCTCTCTCTCTATGAACTTTGACAAGACCATGGATCTCTCTCTCTCTCTATAAACTTTAACTAGACCATGGATCTCTCTCTATAAACTTTAACTAGACGATGGATCTCTCTCTCTCTCTATGAACTTTAACTTGACCATGGATCTCTCTCACTCAGACTCTCTCTCTCTATATGAACTTTAACTTGACCATGGATCTCTCTCTCTCAGACTCTCTCTCTCTCTCTCTATGAACTTTAACTAGACCATGGAACTCTCTCTCTCTCTCTATGAACTTTAACTAGACCATGGAACTCTCTCTCTCTCAGACTCTCTCTCTCTCTATGAACTTTAACTAGACCATGGAACTCTCTCTCTCAGACTCTCTCCCTCTCTCTATGAACTTTAACTAGACCTTGGAACTCTCTCTCTCTCAATGAACTTTAACTAGACCATGGATCTCTCTCTCTCTATGAATCAATCACTCAGTCGATTACACCAACACCAAATAAGCCAATATTTACATTCATTCCTTAATATGCTGATATATTGAACCTTATCTGATTAAGGAACTAAGTATCCAAATCTAATGAGTTTGTCCTAATTTCCCATGGGTATAACAAAAGGAGATGAAGACAGGGATTTTTATTTTTTCGGTGCCGATCCTGCCTCTGACTGACTGAGGTCAGTATCAGTTCAGTAAGACAGTGATCATACAGGTAGAAGGTTCATATTGTACAGGTGAAATTGTCATAATTAACGAGAAAATAAAAGTCATATTGTACAGGTAGAAGTGTCATATTGTATAGGTAGAAGTGTCATATTGTAAGGTCGAAGTGTCATATTGTACAGGTAGAAATGTCATATTGTAGAGGTAGAAGTATCATATTGTACAGGTAGAAATGTCATATTGTACAGGTGAAAGTGTCATATTGTAAGGTAGAAGTGTCTTATTGTACAGGTAGAAGTGTCATATTGTACAAGTAGGAGTGTCATATTGTACAGGTAGAAATGTCATATTGTACAGGTGAAAGTGTCATATTGTACAGGTAGAAGTATCATATTGTACAGGTGAAAGTGTCAATATTGTACAGGTGAAAGTGTCATATTGTACAGGTTGAAGTGTCTTATTGTACAGGTAGAAATGTCATATTGTACAGGTGAAAGTGTCATATTGTACAGGTAGAAGTATCATATTATACAGGTGAAAGTGTCAATATTGTACAGGTGAAAGTGTCATATTGTACAGGTAGAAGTGTCTTATTGTACAGGTAGAAGTGTCATATTGTACAGGTAGAAATGTCATATTGTACAGGTGAAAGTGTCATATTGTACAGGTAGCAGTGTCACATTGTACAGGTAGCAGTGTCATATTGTACAGGTAAGGAATGTCATATTGTACAGGTAGAAGGGACATATTGTACAGGTTGAAGTATCATATTGTACAGGTAAAAGTGTCATATTGTACAGGTAGAAGTATCATATTGTACAGGTTAAAGTATCATATTGTACAGATAGAAGTGTCATATTGTAAGGTAGAAGTGTCATATTGTACAGGTAGAAGTATCATATTGTACAGGTTAAAGTATCATATTGTATAGGTAGAAGTGTCATATTGTAAGGTAGAAGTGTCATATTGTAGAGGTAGAAATGTCATATTGTAGAGGTAGAAGTATCATATTGTACAGGTAGAAATGTCATATTGTACAGGTGAAAGTGTCATATTGTACAGGTAGAAGTGTCATAATGTATAGGTAGAAGGGACATATTGTACAGGTAGAAATGTCATATTGTAATGTAGAAAGTGTCATATAATCAGACCTGTTTACCCCTACGAATTTGGCGTAATTACTACGAATTTCACAAGAAATCTTTGAAGCTTGTTAGGAAATTGTTGACACACAGACAACAATGGGAACCCAAAATAAATGATTGGGAAAGGATATTGTAAATATTAGCGACAAACGACAATGTCAAAAATCTTTCCAATGAAAAGGAAAGTTATCAGCAACCAATAAGATCATGTGGCATACTTGGTCTAATTAAAATACTTGATATAGAAGAGACATATGATCCAATCTGAGTTAGAGTTGATTGTGAGATAAATTGAAAGGGGAAAGGTCACCGCCCTTCCAAATCTATCATTATCATCTCTTTGTGTCCAAATGATGATTAGTGCCATACTGCTATTGAAATTCGACATACACATCCGAGCTTATAATGCCTCACAAACACTGCTCATATGGACCCTGTAATTACATCAGTCAGTGATCAAATTATGCTTTCATCCCTATATAGGTATCTTTTTGAAAATACACATATAGGTCTTACTTGAGACAGTAACTAAACTACTAGGTAAACAATGACATTCAGAATTTAATATCTGGGAGAGGGAATATTGACCTGTTAGTATTTGGGAGAGGAAACATTGACCTGTTAGTCTGGGAGAGGGAATATTGACCTGTTAGTATTTGGGAGAGGAAACATTGACCTGTTAGTCTGGGAGAGGAAACATTGATCTATAAGTCTGGGTAAAGAAACATTGACCTGTTAGTCTGGGTGAGTAAACATTGACCTGATAGTCTGGGAGAGGAAACATTGACCTGTAAGTCTGGGAGAGGAAACATTGACCTGTTAGTCTGGGAGAGGAAACATTGACCTGTTAGTACTTGGGAGAGGAAACATTGACCTGTTAGTCTGGGAGAGGAAACATTGATCTATCAGTCTGGGTAAAGAAACATTGACCTGTTAGTCTGGGAGAGGAAACATTGACCTGTAAGTCTGGGAGAGGAAACATTGATCTGTTAGTCTGGGAGAGAAAACATTGACCTGATAGTCTGGGAGAGGAAACATTGACCTGTTAGTCTGGGAGAGGAAACATTGACCTGTTAGTACTTGGGAGAGGAAACATTGACCTGTTAGTCTGGGAGAGGAAACATTGATCTATCAGTCTGGGTAAAGAAACATTGACCTGTTAGTCTGGGAGAGGAAACATTGACCTGATAGTCTGGGAGAGGAAACATTGACCTGTTAGTCTGGGAGAGGAAACATTGACCTGTTAGTCTGGGAGAGGAAACATTGACCTGTTAGTACCTGGGAGAGAAAACATTGACCTGTTAGTCTGGGAGAGGAAACATTGATCTATCAGTCTGGGAAAAGAAACATTGACCTGTTAGTCTGGGAGAGGAAACAATGACCTGTTAGTCTGGGAGAGGAAACATTGACCTGTTAGTCTGGGAGAGGAAACATTGATCTATCAGTCTGCGAGAGGAAACATTGACCTGTTGGTCTGGGAGAGGAAACATTGACCTGTTAGTCTGGGAGAGGAAACATTAATCTGTTAGTCCGGGAGAGAAAACATTGACCTGTTAGTCTGGGAGAGGAAACATTGACCTGTTTGTCTGGGTGAGGAAACATTGACCTGTTTGTCTGGGAGAGGAAACATTGACCTGTTAGTCTGGGAGAGGAAACATTAATCTGTTAGTCCGGGAGAGAAAACATTGACCTGTTAGTTTGGGAGAGGAAACATTGACCTGATAGTCTGGGAGAGGAAACATTGACCTGTTGGTCTGGGAGAGGAAACATTGACCTGTTGGTCTGGGAGAGGAAACATTGACCTGTTAGTCTGGGAGAGGAAACATTGACCTGATAGTCTGGGAGAGGAAACATTGACCTGTTAGTCTGGGAGAGGAAACATTAATCTGTTAGTCCAGGAGAGAAAACATTGACCTGTTAGTCTGGGAGAGGAAACATTGACCTGTTGGTCTGGGAGGGGAAACATTGACCTGTTGGTCTGGGAGAGGAAACATTGACCTGTTAGTCTGGGAGAGGAAACATTAACCTGTTAGTCTGGGAGAGGAAATATTAACCTGTAAGTCTGGGAGAGGAAACATTGACCTGTTAGTCTGGGAGAGGAAACATTGACCTGTTAGTTTGGGAGAGGAAACATTGACCTGTTAGTCTGGGAGAGGAAACATTGACCTATTTGTCTTGGAGAGGAAACATTGACCTGTCGTTAATTCTCTGTCATTCTATCCTTGTTATTCAGCATTATTCTGTCGGCTTCTCAGGTTCCATTTCACATTAATCATATATTTAATGTTTTGGGGAAAAATTCATTTGACTTACATGTACTTTCAACAAAAGTAAAATGTGTAAAAACCTTCCAACAACTTCTTTTGAAGTACCAAAAGAGTTGGAGATTTATGATATTTGACTAATAGCTGCCTTGGAAGGAGCAAAACAAATGGGTTTTTTTAGGGCGGGTGAGTGGGGGGGGGGGGGGGGGGAGGAGAGAGACTACTCTGATCTATTTTCAAAGTCACAGGAGTTAAATGTGTTCAAAACCTTCAACAAACACCTTCTGAAATTTCCTATTGGCATAGAGACATGACACTTGGCTGAAAGGCTCCTTGGAAGGAGTCTATAACAAAGTTTGCAAAAAAGAAAACCACTTTGACCCAGTACTTCTAAGGTCGCCAGTCAGATATGTTAAAACATTCAATTGACTTCTTCTGAAAGACCTAGAGACATGAACTTTGGTAGACTACCTGGAAGGAGCCAAAGAAAGTTATTGAAAAAAAAAGCCAATTAGGACCAATTTTCAAGGTCACAGGAGTCAAATATGTTAAAACCTTCACACAACGTCTTTTGAAATATTGAAGGTTCTAGAGAGATGTTACTTGGCTGGTATATTTTTTCAGGATGAAGCCGAGCAATGTTTTTGAATAAAAATTACCTTGACATACTTTCAAGGTCACAGGGGTCAATTATGTTTAGATGTTAACAATAATTATTGTTCTTTGGAATGACTTTATCACACAGATCTTAGACCACTTTAAGGTTACAAATGTGAAATGTACTACCAGGTGAGTGATGCAGACACATTGGGCCTCTTGTTTAATGACAGTTTGGGGAAGTTAACACTGTTAAACACGAAATTATATTTTTTTATATAGGGCTCTTGGAAGGGGTGCGTTTGGTGAGGTATACAAAGGTTATTTGGCGGGAGTTCCTCACATGACAGAAGAGCTACCTGTGGCTGTCAAGGTATGATGTTCTAATCAATATAGAGTTACCTGTGGCTGTCAAGATATGTTTAACCAATAAAAAGTTACCTGTAGATGTCAAGGTATGATGTTTAACCAATAAAAAGTTACCTGTGGCTGTCAAGGTATGATGTTCTAATCAATAAAGAGTTACCTGTGGCTGTCAAGGTATGATGTTCTAATCAATAAAGAGTTACCTGTGGCTGTCAAGGTATGGTGTTCTAATCAATAAAGAGTTACCTGTGGCTGTCAAGGTATGATGTTTAACCAATAAAAAGTTACCTGTGGCTGTCAAGGTATGATGTTCTAATCAATAAAGAGTTACCTGTGGCTGTCAAGGTATGATGTTCTAATCAATAAAGAGTTACCTGTGGCTGTCAAGGTATGATGTTCTAATCAATAAAGAGGTACCTGTGGCTGTCAAGGTATGATGTTCTAATCAATAAAGAGTTACCTGTGGCTGTCAAGTTATGATGTTCTAATCAATAAAGAGTTACCTGTGGCTGTCAAGGTATGATGTTCTAATCAATAAAGATTTACCTGTGGATGTCAAGGTATGATGTTCTAATCAATAAAGAGTTACCTGTGGCTGTCAAGGTATGATGTTCTATTCAATAAAGATTTACCTGTGGCTGTCAAGGTATGATGTTCTAATCAATAAAGAGTTACCTGTGGCTGTCAAGGTATGATGTTCTAATCAATAAGAGTTACCTGTGGCTGTCAAGTTATGATGTTCTAATCAGTATGAAAAACTCAAAAAAAAACATGGTTTACAATATTTGATAATGCTATGGAACTGTAACCAGTGCAGTAATATAATGACAATATTCACAATTCACTAAAAACCTATTTCATTGGTCTGCAGACATTACCTATGTACAGTACAGAAGAGTCAGAGATGGACTTCCTCATGGAGGCAATGATAATGAGGTAAGTCCAGAACTGCTCTCCCCCCCCCCCCTCCCCCACTTCTGCTTAAAGCTTATATTTTATAAAGTCAATCACAGAGTGTTAAGAATAGGGGGACAGTGGTGGCAGATAAGAACCATGCTTCCTGAAAGCTGATTACACGGTGGGGAATCACGTGGTCTGCAGTTGGTGAGTAACACGAATATAAAATGGACGCTGCCACTATTGAAAGTGGAAATAGAGGTAAGACACTGAAAATACTCATTATATAAACATTTCATAGTGACGAGCATATAACATACTGAATTCTGGATATATCGATACCTCATTTGTGCTGCAACGGTCCGTAGTTTTCTGTAACATTCTGACCAAAGTTTTGAATCGAAGCGAATCTTCTCAAAAGAGGGGTGGTGGTTTACACGAACATTTACTATTTCGTACGTTTTCTTTGTCTAGACAAGAACTTGGGCTACAAAACTGATTGTTGCAGAAAGCGACGGTCTAAGGTCGATTGTACATCGAACCTTTCTGTTGAAAAATATTGTTTTCAGTGTCAATTCTTTAGTTTTGTTAAGTAATGAGTAAACACGAACAAAATTGCAGTGGTGAGTAAACACGAACTGCTGAAGAAACTATTGGTATCGGGTATTAAGCGAGCAAAAAATAAGCATGTTTGAACTGTCATAATATTTTAGTGGTACTTTATTATTGTAAGTGCGACATGAGAGCAAAAAGCCATTTGTCTTTTAAGTCAAAGAGACATTTTGATCATATAATAAATGTCCCTGATATGTGACGGTAGTTTGGATGATTGCTTTTTTTATTTTTATTTTTATTTTCATATAGCCATTTTGAGCAACCTTTGTTGTTTTCCAGTCATATATGATATATCTTGGCTTTAATCATTTAATAAATTTCCCCACCAAGGGTAACAATACTCTGGATTTCTTCTTAAAATCCTCCCTTCATTGGTAAAAATAAATGAAAGGTAATCCAAGGTGTATCAGACCATACTAAATATTATTTTTATTGACAGTGATATATCAAATCCGCTTATAAACTTTAAGGCGTACCATACTTCTATGGGATAAAGCGAACATAGCTCAAATGAGAGATAACGTTGAAAAGAAATTTACACCTTTTCGGAACATGAATATGAATGTGATAAATTGTGCAATTAAAAATCATGTGCCACTATCACATCGAAATTCACAAACCTTTGGGCTAACAACAATATAAACAAACTTGCAAGGCAGAAAAGAAGAGCATACACACCTAAAATCTAATATGGAATAAGGTACACGAAGAGCATACATGCATGACATCATAAACCTGTACAGAAAAACTTATTAAAAATAAAAGGATGGACTCGTTTAGCAAACCACCTATAAGGAATCCAACAATGGCCCAAATTATTCATTCCATCAATGTAAAGCACACTTACCAAAACAATTTTAGTCTGTTTTCACCAGTGACTTTCGAATACCAGGTTTACTGACTTAGGCCCATCTCAATTTCAAGAAATGCCTTCTATCAGTATAAGTGAGCCAGGTGTACACAAGCTCCTTCAAAATCTTCAATTACATAAAGCAACTAGCTAGGTATCTGAAATCAAACCGGCACTATCTGTCTTTTTCAAACATCCTTAACTCCGGCACCGTACCAAGCGACTGGCTTGAAGTACCAGTCTTCAAAAAAGGTGACTAACAATCTGAAGAATATTATCGTCCTGTCCTTCGTACTAGCATCACAAACATGGCTTTCGATCTAAATTCTCTACGAAAACACAATAGTTTTCAACTATTGACGATATTGCTAGAAACATTGATAAAACAAATAAGTTGATAGTGCTTAATTAGATATCATCAACGCTTTTGATAAGTTTCTTCACTCTAGACTGACATTCTTTGGTATCGATCTACAGAAATTGTCTGTTGGTTTTCTTCATTCCTAAGAAACAGACATCAGAAGGTAGTGTAAACGGAACCTGCTTTGATAATGCCCCTGTCCGCTCTGGGGTACCCAAGGGGACAGTTGTTGCCCCCTCCTCTGACAGTGACCATGTTCTTTCTGGGGTACCCAAGGGGACAGTTGTTGCCCCCTCCTCTGACAGTGACCATGTTCTTTCTGGTGTACACCAGGGGACAGTTGTTGGCCCCTCCTCTTTTGAAATACCTCAATGATATCGTAGACTCTGTTTCCTGTAATGTTAAGGTCTTCGCAGACGACTGTTTACTTTATAGTGAATATCTTCATTGAATGACTGTTACCAATTGGATCAAGAAGAATTGAAAATTCTAGAAACCTGCGAGTGGAAATGGCAAATGAAGTTCAATGAAAAACAGTTCCATCATTAATATTTCCAGGAGGACAAAACCAATAAAACATCCGTATTCATTACACAGGCAACTTCTGGAATAGATTGTGGTAATTTAAATTAGAAAAACTACAGACCAAACATCACAAACGAAGCATACAAGACACTAGGCTTCATTAGGCGCAACATGTCATCATGCACCAGAAAATTAAAAACATACACCACACTTATAAGACTATCCCTGGAATACTTAGCCCCATGCTTGTATATCATATCCTATCAATCGAAAACATTCAAAGATGGGATACCCGTACAACAAATACAGATCTAGAGAGTCTAGCTGTGTTACCAACAAGATAACCTATCTTAGCTGGGAACCCCTAGCCCATCGAAGAACAAAAGCTAGACTTCTCATGTTGTATAAAAACTATTCTACTCATAAGCATGTGGCTATCTTTCGGAAATTCCAACTTCACATATAACATCAGGTGATAGGAGAACAAGAGGTGCCCGCCTGTAAATTCAACCAAAAAACCATCAACAAAACAAAATACAAGTATCTTTTTGGTCTGCCATGGCTTGTCACAACCTTCTATAATTACCCAATGTTTTTATCTCATATGGAAACGAAAAAAATGTGTTTTTAATTTAGTATATGCCACCTCAAAGTCTGGCCCTAAATTTGGAAGGATGATAACGGTACTGAATCCATATCTAGTGATTTGTTGAATAAGAGAGGTTAGTGATATTTCCGGAGCTAACTCATGGGATACCTTTGGTTTGACCATTTGATCAGGTCCTGCAGCCTTACATACATGTTGTATCATGGTGATATTCTACCAACATTTGTACTAGCTCTCTTGCGCCCCTTTGTTACTGACAGTGGTGTTAGAATAGCCATCTTACGCTTGTAAAGTGATAGAGTGCTGGCTTTCCGGGATGCTTCCAAAACTGAACACGTTATGCGACAAGTGGCTTATGCTTATCGCCTTTTTGACTGAACAGACAAATGGCTTTTGCTCTCATGTCGAACTTTCAATAATAAAGTACCACCAAAATATTATGGCAGTTCAAACATGCTTATTTTTTGCTCGCTTAATATCCGATACCAAAAGTTTCTTCAGCAGTTCGTGTTTACTCATCACCGCAATTTAGTTCGTGTTTACTCATCACTTAACAAAACAAAAGAATTGACACTGAAAACATATTTTTCAACAGAAAGGTTCGATGTACAATCGACCTTAGACCGTCGCTTTCTGCAAAGATCAGTTTTGTAGCCCAAGTTCTTGTCTAGACAAAGAAAACGTACGGAATAGTTAATGTCCGTGTAAACCACCACCCCTCGTTCGAGGAGAATCGCTTCGATTCAAAACTTTGGTCAGAATGTTACAGAAAACTACGGACCGTTGCAGCACAAATGAGGTATCGATATCATAATCCAGAATTCAGTATGTTATATGCTCGTCACTATGAAATGTTTATATAATGAGTATTTTCAGTGTCTTACCTCTATTTTCATTTTTAACACTGGCGGCGGCCATTTTATATTCGTGTTACTCACCAACTGCAGACCACTTGATTCCCCACCGTGGATTAGGCAAGGTATGGTCATTTGTGAGTCAATATTTAGCAATGATAGACTAATATTAGAATGTAATAAGATCTGAACCTAAGAAATAGATTTTAACCTGAAGAAAATTAATATTTATACTACAATAGAGAAATCTGATTAATGCAGCACTCCAAATTAGCAAGGTTGAATGGCTCTAAGCTTTCAAATGACTGCATTTAGGCTTGAAATATAGGTAAACTGTGAGTCTGTCGCTAAATGTTAACAGTGGTGTTATATCCTTATTCTATGTACAAGAAGGCATGAGAAAGATGTGATTTTGTCCTAGGTCGAATATAAACTGTTCCACCTTGTGTTACTCCTACCTTTATATCTTTATATATATAGGGAAGAAAACAAGCTAGGTTATATTGCTGTGCTGTCTGTCAGCTTAACAAAATGATAACTGTAACCAAGTACTTACTCTGTGGTTTTTAAGTTGTCTTTAAGACTTCTCTGTGAGGCATTCGTTGGTTAGAAAAGGACATCTGCAGGTAGCATTGATTGGTATGAATTTTTCAATGAAACGGTATATATTATTTATAACTTTAGGAAATATTACTCTATTTACAGCAAATTCATTCATCCAAACATCGTAAAGTTACTGGGGGTATGTTTTGAAAACCACCCACGCTACATCATCATTGAGCTCCTTGAAGGTGGAGATCTCAAGACATTTCTACGAGAGAGTCGCCCCAGACCGGTAAGATTCCTCAGTGATTAAATTCAGAAATTTCAAAGGTTGTACTCTTTATTTTCAACATATTTCATGTTTGACTTGGAATTTGTTCATTTTTGTTTAATTATTCAAAGACTAATTTGAAATTAAGTACCTGTATCATGTACATAAGCTTTTAATGTTAAAGAGCGTGCACACTTTCGGAATTCAAGTAAGATGACTTCAGTCAACAAAATATTTTTTTTTTTGATAATTTTTTTTTATTTCTATTTTTTTTTACACAAATACATCATATTACACTAACAAAATGTCAAATCTCTCTCTCTCTCTCACACACACACACACACCCACACAAACACACACACACTCACACAAACACACTCCATTTCCTTCCTACAAAAACAAAAAACAAACACACACACACACATACATCCTCACAATATTTTCTTCCTGCATACCTTATCATCATCATCATCTAACAACATCATCATTTTTTTCATATAATCATCATTATGAATATTATGTGTATCATCATCATCATCATCATCATCATCATCATCATCCTCATCATCTAACATCATCATCATTTTTTTCATATAACCATAATTATTGATATTATGTACATCATCATCATCATCATCATTATCATCATTATCATCATCATCATCATCATCATCATCATCATCATCATCATCATCATCATCATCATCATCATCATCGTTTCCTAAATTATCATCATCATCATCATCATCAATTTCATCATCATCAATTTCATTATCATCTCTTCATCATCATCATCCTAATAATCTTCCTCCTAATCATCATTTTCTTCATCACCCTTAGTCATCATCATCATCCAATTTCATAATCATCTTGATCATTCTCAATGATGTATCATCCTCATCATCATCGTCATCATCTTTCTCAATCATCCATCATCATCATTATTATCCTTGTTGTCATCATCATCTTTATCATCCTCCTCAGTTTTATTGATTCACTATATTATATTAACATTGACTCATGCACACATGCACACACACCCTCACACACACAAATACACATTTATCTAGCACTACACACGTTTAGATTACACACCTACATGTACAATGTACACAGTCACAGTAGGAAAAAGGGGGGGGGGGGTGGGGGGGTATTGCAAACCTCAGACATCAAGTTTTGTTCTACAACTTAAATACAATAATAATATTTAGTTGTTTTATAAGAGAAGCCACTTTTCCACTTAATTAAACAAATCTATATTATTTTTGTAGGCTCTATGTTTAAATATAAAAAACTTATGAGACTTAAGTTCAAAGCGTATGTGATTCTTTAAACTTATAAGGTTAAGTTCAATTTCCAGACATTTCATTTTGTAAATATATTGTTTAATCAATAATAGGATAAGATTGTCTATTATGCAGTCAGCCTCGTTAGAACTTAATAATCCGAATATATAAACTCCTGTTTGACAAAATTCAAATCAATGTTACTGCTTGCAAGTGATTGTTTAAGTTCTCTTAGAATGTCGCTTACCTTTTCACAATTCCAAAATAAATGTTCAATTGTTTCCGGATATCTTTTACAAAATGTACAAGATGTATGCTGTTTTATACCCATTTTATAAAGAAGTGTGTTTGTAGTCAAGATTCTGTGGTTAATTCGGTATCTTAATTTCGTACTACTAGTAGTTATAAATCTTGTTCCATAATTTTTCCTCAATGTTGAAAACTGTGGTCCATTTCCTTTGTGAGGTAGGTTTTACCTCGTTTTGGCATAAAACAGCATACATATCATGTGCCCCTTTTGTCTTCCGTAATATAATCTTATATCAAGTCAACAAAATATTGGCCCTCACTGACCTTTGCTGTTTTGATGGGCCATTGATGGAGCATATAATACTGAATTAGAAAAGAGTTAACTATGCTATAACCTGTAGAACATATCACAGCATATATTGTTATTATCTCACTCATCATATGTTGCTTTTTAGGCCCCGCCATTTCATGGTGGGGGCATAATTTGTGCGTTGATTTGTGTTTTTCTCCATAGACAAAAGAACACTGTATAAGATAACTTCCATTTATATCTGTGACTGGGAAATGTAGCATTTGGTAGTCCTGTAGGGCATCTTAAAGTTACCACTGGCTAGATTACCATTAGTAAACCCAGAAAGGTAATTTTATTTTAATAAGCATGAAGAACTTATTTCATATGGGGTGAGGCATTTATGTCTCACAGACATTTCTAGCTTAAATTTATTTGAAATCTATTTATATGGTCCTTAACTTTATGGTTTTGTGACTGGCTTAATCACCCCAGGACAGTAATTAAATTGTAAAATACTTATTACATGCCTACCTACATGGCAACAAGACAAAGAAAACACATTTTCTACATATTGACTTAAAATGCCATTAACTGAGGGAAGTATTGTCCAATCAAACTGCTGTTCAGGAAAACACGATGTCATGTCATGATATTGAGCCTACCAATTTTGAAAGATACCATTTGAAAATTGTAGCAGGAGAACTCCAGACAAACAATTAAGAGTTTATGACAAAACACATTATCTACAAAGTACCCATATAAGGAAACTTTGCAATGTTGTTATGCGAAAAGTTTGAATGTGACCAAAAATTCTGTATTATATTATTAGACATTACAGCTTTCTTAAGTACCTTTCGGAATTTGAGAGGAATTGAAGAAAATACGTAAATGTTTTGGCATTTTTGACATATTGCTTTAAATTGAATAAGATATGAAGTCCCAAAGGGTCATAGCTATAGTAACTATTATCGAATCTAACTGCTATGGAGACAACCAAAATTTTATGTTATTATTTTTAAGCTTACCGAATTTGAAGGGATATTGGCTGAAAACTGTAGGAGATCTCCAGTCAAACAGGAGTTATGACAGAAACACATTATCTAAAAAATAAGAAGAGATACAGTGGTTACATCCTGTTACATCCCAAATGTCATCTAAGACCTGTGATAGACTGAGAAACTTAGGACTGGAGTTAACTTCCTGTTACATCCCAAATGTCAACTAGGACCTGTGATAGACTGAGAAACTTATGACTTGAGTTAACTTCCTGTTACATTCGAAATGTCAACTAGGACCTGTGATAGACTGAGAAACTTATGACTTGAGTTAACTTCCTGTTACATCCCAAATGTCATCTAAGACCTGTGATAGACTGAGAAACTTATGACTTGAGTTAACTTCCTGTTACATCCCAAATGTCATCTAAGACCTGTGATAGACTGAGAAACTTAGGACTGGAGTTAACTTCCTGTTACATCCCAAATGTCATTTAAGACCTGTGATAGACTGAGAAACTTATGACTTGAGTTAACTTCCTGTTACATTCGAAATGTCAACTAGGACCTGTGATAGACTGAGAAACTTAAGACTGGAGTTACCTACCTGTTACAATCCCAAATGTCAACTAGGACCTGTGATAGACTGAGAAACTTGGGACTGGAGTTACCTACCTGTTACAATCCCAAATGTCAACTAGGACCTTTGATAGACTGAATAAACTTGGGACTGGAGTTACCTACCTGTTACAATCCCAAATGTCAACTAGGACCTGTGATAGACTGAGAAACTTGGGACTGGAGTTACCTACCTGTTACAATCCCAAATGTCAACTAGGACCTGTGATAGACTGAGAAACTTGGGACTGGAGTTACCTACCTGTTACAATCCCAAATGTCAACTAGGACCTGTGATAGACTGAGAAACTTAGGACTGGAGTTACCTACCTGTTAAATCCCAAATGTCAACTAGGACCTGTGATAGACTGAGAAACTGAGAGTTTTATGAGATCATGTTAATTCTTACTATTTGAGTGCGATACATCGGGGTATACTTAGATAAAATGACGACCTTAAATGATCCTCATGCCACTGACTAAAACAATCAGAATGCATTAAATTGAATCAGGGTTTCTCACGGCATGACTGTGGATATGATGTACAGAAAGCCATACTTCAAACTTGTTAGCCGCTTGTATCTCCAATGAGTCCTATAAGGACAGAACAGATGTATGATGCTGTAAAATTATGTATCCCCTTTGAATGAAGGGTAATATCATGTGCTAGTACTGTTGCTTCTGGTAATCCTTCCTCAGGTCCTTCTTATGTGATCTGGAATCAGCCATAACTTTTATTAAACATAAAAGATACCTCGTTGAAACTTTCAGTTTACTTGCACAACACATAAATGATGTACACAGTCATAAGGTTGTTTTGACCTCAACCCAAGGTCAAAGGTAAAATGTATGATAGTTTTAAAGCTATACACTAAGGTGATGCAAATGGTACCTCACTGTGTCTAATGTCTAAACTGTGTATGCCAGCTAGTATATGATGGCATATTGTAAATTATATCCAGATATTCTGATTAAAACTAAAATATGTGCAGTCTTTCAAAAAATATTTTGTTTGAGTCGTAACTTTTAACCCTGTTAAAGGGGTATACATATTTTCAACTTTTTCTTTTAAACAACTTCTTCTCAATAACCAAAGAGCCTAGAGTCATGATATTTGACTGAAAAGTTACAAAGAAATGACCTTGACCTATATTCCAACAAAAGCATGTATCTCGATCTGTTAAATTTGTATCAAACTAGCTTAATTTCAAACAGACATCTGTTAAGCAACATAACTGATCATGACCAGCAGATCTGTCCCAGTTTTTATCAACATCCAACCCAAGTTATGCTCACAAGGTCCAGTGGTAATTAAGATTTAAAAATGGCTATAACTATGTAGGTTTTGATCAAGTTGGTCCCCATAACAATCTCATTCATTTTTGTGTCGCCTGAAAAGGTGACATATAGGAATCACTATGTCGGCGGTGTCTGCACCAACAGTTTCCGTGCGATAACTTGAGTTTCCTTGGGCCAATCAAACTCAAACTTCATACAGTGCTTCCTTACCAAAAGTGCCAGCTTGGGATTGCTTTTCAGAGTCACAGGTCAAAGGTCAAGGTCACTGTTGCTATCAATAGAAATTCTGTTTCCATGCGATAACTTGAGTTTCCTTGGGCCAATCAAACTCAAACTTCATACAGTGCTTCCTTACCAAAAGTGCTCGCTTGGGATTGGCTTTCAGAGTCAAAGGTCAAGGTCAATGTTGCTATAAATAGAAAATCGGTTTCCGTGCGATAACTTGGGTTCCTTGGGCCAATCAAACTCAAACTTCATAGAGTACTTCCTTATCAAAAGTGCTCTCTTGGGATTGCTTCTCAGGGTCGAAGGTCAAAGGTCAAGGTCAATGTTGTCATTCTACTTGGAACTGATACAATGCATATCCATAGATAGCTCCTTAAAAACTTGTTGCGCAGGCGACACATCCACTTCCGTGGATTTTTGTCTTATTCATATAAGGCTGCATAATAAGTTTTATCAAAATCTGGTTATATTTGTTCAAAATATAATATTCACATGGTCCAATGGAACTGCAAAGGGCTATAACTCTGCAATTTACAATCAAGTCTGTCCAATTGCCATACTTTGACGAGATCTTATAAATATAAGGCTGCATTTATACCATGTTTCATCAAAATTTGCTGATATTTTCTCAAGTAAGCATGTGCACAAGAAACATAAGCTCAAGACAACAGAAGAAGACTTGTCAAAATATGTCCTTACAGGGTTGATATGTTAGTTTGTCAGCAATATACAGAAATGTGTGGTTTAGGACCCATATCATTGTTTGATGAAATATTCATTATCTATATCTTTATATTATTTTGAAAGAAAAGTTTGGCTTCATTTAGTTATTTCAAAAATTTCTTATAACAACAAATTGGTCATAAGGTCTCAAACAACTTAATAATTTACTATATGTTATTACTAAGCTTTCGAGCTAATAACTTTAATATTTGAAGTTCAACACTTGTGACAACTGCCTAGATTCACTGATACATACATGACAAAGGCTTCAAAGAGCATTTAATGAGGAGTTTACTGCCATATTAGCTCACTACAGCTAGGCGTCTGCTTTGGATAACCGGAAATTTACATGTCACACCAGTGAAATGGGACGGGAATACCCTCTGACTTTTGACCCCATATCAATCCGCCATCACATATCAAAATCTACCAAAAGTATATATCTTTGTAAAGTTAAATATCTATAGATTTCATTCAATGCAGAATAGGTCAACAATTACCTATTCAAATTACTCAGAATCACTGTACTTAGCCAGAACAAATTTTCAGGAGGGACTACAAACGTATGAAACACTTCGTGATAGCGGCTGATTTAGTTGTGTGAGTCCTTAATTAACTGTGATGAATTAGAGATTGATAATGTTACAAGAGCTGATGGAGTCGTTTATAAGTCTCATAACAAAATTTGTCTTCTAATTATATTACAATGGAAGGATGCAGATCATATGTCAGGATATGATATTGAGAATAAGTATTATTTTGGAAAACTGAGGAGGATAAGATGGTAATCATCAATACAAACAAGCTGGGCAAGATCAGATGATGCTGATTGAAGAAGAGCTGATTGAGAATTGTAAAGCCTGATAAGTATTAATCCTGTTGATCTGATGAGATGTAAGTCTACCCCCTGTTATCTCTCTCCTCGTCAATTAGTGTACCAAAGCACTACTATATAGGGTCACTTTGGTTGTCTCAGATGTTTTTCTGTAGTTGGGAAATCAATCTGGGTTTTTTTTTCTTTTGTCATATTTTTCTTGTAACTTGGTTCTATGGTAGAAGTAATCTGAAAGCTTTATAGTCATATCCATCACAAGAACAAGGTTTGCTAGGCTGGTGGTGATTACGCGTGCTGATGTGAATAAATAAATACGGGGTGACAAAAGGGATGTTTATCCATGTGAGATGGTGGTGTGGTCTAATAGGAAGATGATTGGTTGATATATGAGATTTATTTGGTAGACTGATAATGCACCCTTCCTCTTGTCTTCGAATGAATCTGTCGTAATGGAACTTCAAAACACTGGCCACATCTGAATATTGCTTCTTACGAAATTAGAATACATATTTATATAACTTTTTCGTGACATAAATTGATTTTTTCTTCCTGAACAGACACAGTAATTGGATATATGATATAAAAAAAACCTGGATCCAATTATCAAGGATCGGGGACACAAGTTACTGTTGCCATCTTTATATTGAAACATCAAAGCATTGGTCTCAATCTCAGAATGAGATGACATTTAATTTTATTAGTGAAAATATAAGAGATAATATTATACCAGTCAATATGCCCTATTTTGGCTTCAATTTTTAAAAGTCACAAATATCTGTGGAATGAGCCTTTTAATTACCGTAGCATTCAAATCATCAGTACCTTTGTACTGTCCTCCAATTTCTTTTAAATGATAAATTTGTAGTTTTGGTTTATGCACACAAAGAAACTTATAAATATCCGAATCCTGCATGATGCCTTTATTTATGGTAGTTGAATACTATACACTTGATATATCTGGTTTTAGTGACTTTGTATAATCAATTTATATATATGTAGTTATTTTAAAATACAATAATTTCCATATACAAGTTTATGCATAAATAATGCTGAAGTTCTGTTATTAGAAACATATATATATCTGCATGAGGTGCTATCTGATTATTGACCATAGTTACATAAATTGTATGTTAATGAGTCAGAGTGCACATTCACAGTCAGCATCACATAGAAGTTTTTGTAGATGGTCAGATAACGTGTTGCGTAGTCAGCATCACATAGTATATATATTGCCTTCTTTAAATTCAAATACTAATTTACGGTCAATATTTTTATTTACTCCAAGCAGATAATTCGGGAATTTTAGACAGGCAGCTGGGTCTTCCCCAATTTAGTCTGCAATCTGCCGGTCACCTACTCAGAAAATGAATATGCAAATGTGTGTTCGCAGAGTGCTCCCCAAATCGTACTATGATCCGCAGGTCTCCTACCCAGATACTGAGCTGTGTTGGGGGGTCCTCCCCAACTCAGACTGTGATCCGCTGGTCTCCTACCCGGATCTCCTATACATCAAATTTATATCTGTAATTTCGGCAACTGTGTTGCAGGGTCCTCTCCGACTCAGATTGCGACCAGCCGGTCACCTACTTGGATTAACGTTTTATGGTAGACATAGTTTAGGAAACAGGCAGCCCCGAGACTCGAAATGTAATTTTGTTATTAGCTCACCTGGTCCAAAGGACCGAGGTGAGCTTATGCCAATCGTGGCGTCCGTTGTCCGTCCGTCTTCTGTCAACAATTCTTTAAACGGCTTCTTCTCCATAACCACTGATAGGAAATAACTTAATTTAGCAGGAAGCATCCTTATAGATGCTCAGGATTCAAAATTGTACTAATGGTGGGACTGACCCCCTAGGGGGCTAAGGGGCGGGGCCAAAAATAATTTTTTAGCAATATTTGTTAAAACAACTTCTTCTCCATAGCCACTGATTGGAAATCAACCTTATTTGGCAGGAAGCATCCCTAGGTACTCAGGATTCAAAATTGTACTAATGGTCGGGGACCAAGGGGGCTGAGTTGTGGAGCCAAAAGGAATCATTTAGCTATATTGGTTTATGCAACATCTTTTCTGAAACCAACCAATGGATACCAAAAATAAGCATCCCTAGCTAGGTAGTATTGATTGAAAAGTGTACTCATGGTTTGGCTGAGCGCCCAGTGGGCTGAGGGGCGGGCCAAAAGGTGGTTTAATTTGATCATCTTAGTGTTATTAACAACTTTTTCCTCAGAACTATGCACTGAATATTAATCATATGTTGTTGGAAATATTCATGAAATGTAGGGATTCAAAATTGAACAAATTGAGAGGATGACCCCCAGTCCCCTCCCCCTCCCTCCTGGGGGCTGAGGGGTTCGGCCCAAAACTATTTTTAACTTGGATTAACAATATAATATACCAGTGCTGAGCATAGAGAGATGAACACAATCATGATATGATTGTTCCAGTGGTGTGCCCCACCCTTGCAGAATCAACACCAGGGAGACGTAACTTTTTAATGGTTGAGATCCCCAACCGAAAACTATATATACCGTTGCTGGGCTTGAAGAGACAATCAAAATCATCCGATTTTAGATTTGATCCCAGGGTCTGCCACGCCTTTGCAGACTTAACTTTAGAGTCATAACTTTTATGCAATTGAGATCCCCACCCCAAAACTATATATAAAATTGCTGGGCATGAAGAGACAATCACAATCAGGATTTTAGATTTGATCCCAGGGTTTGCCACGTCCTTGCAGACTTAAACCCTGTGTCACAACTTTGAAATGGTTGAGATCCCCACCCTAAAACTATACATACAGTGCTGGGCATAAAGAGACAAACACAATCGTAATATTAGCATTGATGTCAGGGTCTGGCCACACTCCTAGGGACCTAATTTTTTAGTTGAACTTGAAAACAGTTGATATACTCACTCATTTACTAAACTTTTAATTTATACAAATATGATTCAAGGATTGGTCTTTCATTCTATCCCTGTCCTGGGGATCTTTTTGGATAATATTTTACCTCATTTACCTAGATACCAATGTATCCAGGTGAGCAATACAGACCCTCTTAGCCTCTTGTATATATGTGATAAAAAGTAAAATATATTATGCTTCTTGTTGTTGTGCAAAAACAGTGAGTTATCACAAGGGCTCCGTTTCAGGATTTTGAGCGATATATGGCGTAAATCCTTTCAATTTCACTTTATAATAAACTCATGCACGACAGTAAATAATATAAACACTTTTTATCCGCTGTTTATACACATTATTAAACCTTGTGAAATATTATTGAGGGTATGAGATAAGTAAAGTACTGAAATTGAAAGGATTTACGCCATATATAATGCTTAAAATCCCGAAATTGAGCCCCTGTGTGAGTTATATATGTTGGGCATCCTATGTGATGAACATGGTATTGTCTGGGTTCTGAAATCAAAGCAGAAATTATTTATCACTTCAGCATGATGGAGACAGAAATTATGGCTGTTCCTCCTGCTCTGTTGGAGTTATTTTCTTCACACTTGATGGTAATTAGATTAAACGGTACCAACATGGGGAATCAAACCGTTAGATGATGGTCCTGGCCTCTGCTGATCTGCGACCTTTTGGGCAGATGACATTCATGTGAAAAGCATCAATGTCCGTATTCTGTAAAAAGTTCAAAATAATCAATAACAAAGGTTTCAGCTTAATTTTGCATTTATGGGTGATATGTTTTCTGGATAAGTTATCTATAGCTAACCGACCACTGGGTTCAAGACGCTAACTGGTTACCAAACTGACAGCCAAATAGTCGGACATTTACTTAAAACCCTCTGGAGAGCCTATAATGTTCCCTGGATATTGTTACTGAAATAAGTTATTCTAATAAGGAAACAGTGTTCAGGGATTACATAAAAGTGTTATTTTTGTATTTTTCTACAAGAGATGACACCAACATCATACAAAATCTTAATAGACAGGTGGTTGTTACCTGCTAACTCAGACATGTAATATGTCTGGAAATAATGATTTGCTGTAAACATGAAAAGACCAGAAGGCACAGAGAACTGATACTTTGCCAGTAGCTATAGGTTGCCTTAAGCTTAATAATCATGAAGATATGTAACCAGTAGCATGTTGGGATAGAATGATATAAAGTTTCATTTAGTCTGGAACATTCTTACACCAAAGAGACCCAATATATGGAAATTTTTTCAAAATACCTTAATGAACTATAGCCATCATGCTTTGTCCATTGTCATGCACCATGCGTAAACTTTTCACATTTCAAACTTCTCAAGGACCACCAAAACTTGCCTTAAAGGCCTAATATACATAATTTCAGGATTTTATTTATTCTGAAAAAAATCCAGTTGGATCCGTGCAAAAATAAGGCTAAAACGAAGGAAACCTACGCAGTAACTTAAACAAGAAACTCTTGACAAAAAATCCAAAGAATTGAAAATAATTCAGGTGGGATCCACTTCAATAACAAGCCACAGGTAGAAGACAGTTCAAAATGGAAGCGTGTTTACAAATACCGTGTTTTAACTGCTGCTGTACTGATACCCACGTAAGAATTCATCTTGAATATTGCTGATATCAGTTCATCTTAACTTAAATCTATAAATATAAAAAGTTATTAGGCTTGATTTTCGCTTCAAGTTTTGCCAAAAGTTACTTATATTGGGCCTTTAATGATACCAAATGTTTTTATTTTTCGGGCTGGACCTAAAACCAATAAAGCTCCAGTGGCCACTTTTTTGAAAAAACACATTTTAAACTTAAAATTCCAAGGGTTGGATTGATCTGAAGCTTGCCTAAAATGATCCTGAGATGGTCCTGACCAAGTGTTGGTATTTTTCAGGCCAGTACGAAATCCAATATGGCTGTCGTTTTTATATAAACTTATTTTAAACTTCTCAAGTTCCATATGCATGGGTTTAAGCTGAAGCTTCTCTGAAAAGATTTCGAGATGGTCCTGACCAGGTGGTTACTTTTCGGGCTGGTCCAAATCCGATAAAGCGTCATGGCCGCATTTTGAAAAACGCAACTTAAAAATTCTCAATTTTCATTTTTGTGATTGAGATCAAATTCGCTTGAAATGATCCTAGGAAGGTCCTAGACAAGTGTTGCTATTGCATGGGTTGATCCGAATTCCAATAATGCTGCCTAGTTGCCATTAAAATAAAAAAAAAAAAAAAAAAAATTTGAACTTCTTCTCAACTTTTAACTACTTGTCGAGTTGCCCTTAATTCCTGACATGTCAACACTTGGTGAATGAAACATGAAACCATTTAATGTTCTATTAAACAAATAACATTTCACTTGACCAAAACCTTGCATTTTCTATGTTATAGCAGATGACCATTAAGGCCCAATTGGGCCTCGTTTCATTAATTCTTGTGTGGACAAACAAATTTTAAACTACTGCAAATATATTGATAAAGCATGCACTTGTATCACCCATAGCCAATATGCAGTGCATTATCATTAGGCTATTGTGACCTACATCCAAAGTTAAGAGGTCAAAGTTGTCTGTGAATTGTTTCAAACATGTAAAGATGTATTCTATTGTGATGCCAATGCCCTCTTAATGTAACAATAATTGATCAAACTTCAAGGCCATCAAAAGGCAAACTCAAGTTTTATATCTGTTCCTAAAGGTCATCAAAGCAAAGTTGGTAGTAATAAAAAAGGTGTCAACTCATCATACCTCAAGGTCATCAGATCAATGCAAAGGTCAAGGTCAAATTTTACATTTCTTAACTGCCAAATATTTTGTTATGAAATGTTATGAAGCAAAGTTGGTGCGGTATCATTCACAAGATGTCAAATTTTACATCTCGTGTAATCTATCAGGGCCAGATGTACACATAGTTGGGTCTTTCCTCAGAGTCGCATCACAGTGTTCTAGCTAGTTTTCCTTAAACTTTATATACAATAGGATGGCATTGAAATCGCTATCCAAGCATTATCTGCGACCAGTTTTGAGGACTATACAAAACCGTTTTTCTGTTCTACATTTACCCAATAGGACAAAAAGATGTAAACTAAAACATTTACGTGTGCTCACTGTGTTACCTGTGTCACCTGAATGACATGTATATATAGGTAACATCCCAGCCCATTTGCACGTGCAAATACCAGTAGCGCCACCTATTGACATATCTCATAGAAAATAAATACATCCTAATTCTATTGTAAACAGGTTCAAATATATATTTGTTTTCTTGTTTTCAATAAACATACAGTGTTTTGTCCCTTCAACACGTGCTATTGACACATAGTCTGTATGCAATTGTAGCGTCTGAGGAACATAAAGTATACATGTTTCCTCTCCAACACCTCAAGTTCGTGATAAATCCAACCAGGAATTGTTCTACATAGCAGTTGTTTGCTGCCCAACTCCAATAAACAATAATAACTTGTCCCTGGCTGTCACATTGTGGGTTGATAATGGCGGACAACAACAAAAATGGATAACGTTAAATTTCAAGATGTTTTATTGCTGAACAACTTCTGTTCTCATTACTTTTAAAGCATGCTAAGCTTGAGGAAGAACAATAAGTTAAGTCTCCTCAACACTGTAATTTCTTGAGTAAGATGTATGTTTTAGAATGTTTACATGTGATTGTCTTGGAGCCAGAGATTATAGTTAACAGGTACAGTGTATCAGTGAAATTATTTAGAACTTATTATTAACATTCAGAGATAATATTAACTGAGGTTTTATAAGCATTTTGTACTGAACTCATTTTCCTGAGATCATTATTTGTTCTTGATTATACCCTCACGACCAGTTGTCGAAGGTATATAGGGAGACCATCCATCATACTTTCCCAATGATGTCACCACTCTACAAGGTGCATTTGTAAGTTTGAAGATCTGATGGACCATTTGGTGTACACCACGTCAGGACAACGTTGTATTCCTGTCCCCAGGCTACATTACGAATGTGGAAACTAGCGTCGAGACTCCATAAGATTATTGATGATGTGGCAGAAATTCGACTTTTCAAGCCTGTGCGAACGGACAGGCAAGAGGCACCATCGACTTGACATTTCATGAAAGTCAAATTTGCCAATAAAGAGATTGATGCAATTAATATCAGCAATATCTTGCACCAAAAGTCTGTTCAAGATAACATACCACCGTACTTCCGATATAAAAGTTCACCGATTATTTCCTACAGTTATTCTATACCTATTGCACAAAAGCTTTTCAATTACAAGCAAACATTACAACAATTGAATATAGATGACCTTAGAATGACTCCTCCTTCAGCATGTTCATGTTCTTCATCTCAATATTGCTATGGTCCAGCTGGACACATAACAACTGGTAATCTGAATATTATCCCAAATATAAAGCTCTGGGAGCTTTTCATGAAAGATACTAAGTATCGAGAGACTCCATACATCAACTGGCATGTGAATTTCAAGTTTCTTATGGACTCGGTGGAAGATTACGCCAGACAGTGGACTAAAACGTGAACATGCTGAATTGGATTGACACTAAGCTTCATACTTTTAAGTGTTCACACACATTATCCCTTGTACAAGTTGGTGTATCAAACTAGGTCAAAAACTAGGTCACTGTTACTATACCAGGTAAATGGAAATTTACAGAATCTATTATGTCATGTTTTTATACCCCGCCACGAATTGGAGTGGGGCATTATTTTTTATTTATGACATTGACCTTTGACCTTGACTTTTGGGACTTTGGATTAGTTTCTGCGTTTAGGTCAGTTTTAGCCTTAGTACCAAGCCTATGGTCATGAAACTTTATAGGGTAATACATCTCAACGAGAAGTGTTAGTTGCAGGGTTTTTTATTACCTTTGACCTTGACCTCTGACAAACTTAGTTACTGACATATTGGGGAGCGAAACATCTGTATTTAACAAACACATTTTCTAGTTTTAGGCTGCATTTCTCAAATAATTGACAATAAACTTCACCCAATTGTTCATAAACATCATCCCTTGTATGAGTTTGTGTTTCAACCTGCTTTAATGGTCTGCAATTTTGTTACTGAGGAAATCTGATTGCAGAATCTGTGCTAATGATGATGTTTACCTATATCATGCATGCAGACAGGGAAAGGGGCTGTGATAGAAGTTCCCATACACTGTTGTTAAACAGGAATTAAGACTTCTGTTTGCTCAGTGAAATAATATTTGCTTGATTCAAAACAACTCCGTAAACATTAGTCCACCTTATGGCTTGTTTTGCCATTCGCTTACCTTCAGTTTACTAACTAGACTATATTTACATCCCTCTGGAAATTTTATCAGATAATAGATGTATTCAATCATCTTAAGCTAAACATTAGTTCAAATGAACACAGCATATTTTTCTGTTGTAAACATACATAATTATTCCTGTAACAGTATTTATATGATTTAGATGGCCCTTTACTTAGAAATATGGAAGAATAGAATCTGAAATGGTTAAAAAGGTATGTCAACTGAACGCTTTAAATCAGGTGACCATAGGAATGTTTTGTAGTGTGACAATCTGTTTCTCCTGCCGTACTAATGATTAAGTCTGTAGTGGAAGGACATGAAACCTAGCTTTCAAACATTTATTTACTTCCATGTCAAAAATGACCTTAATAATCTGTCTGATTTACCTCTGTTGGTATGTTTTATTTGTCTTTTTTCATTCACTCAGACATCAGTCATTCCCATGAATCCCTGGCCAAATTATCCGTGGGCTTATAGACTAGAATCTCTCTAAGTTCTCCCCTGTCTTCTGTATCTGTTTGTCTAAATTTACCTTCATAATAAGAGCTGATATTTCATTTGTAATTCATCAACAAGGCAGAAAAAACATCACTTATGTGGACATATTTTCATATGAAATGGTATATAGACTGTGTTATGGGGTTGTCTGCATAGACTGGGTCCTGTCCCCAAATTTTGAAAAGTATGTCTGTAGCTTAATTTTATTTTTTAAAATATCGCAAACTTTTACTGGATTTTTGGTTGGTCTTAGAAGGTTTTCTTCCCAAAACGTTACTGATGCATGTAAATAAGTGGTTGAAACCATGGTGTGTCAAGTATATATTGACCTGAATGGTATCTTTACCTGTTTTGATATGTACAGTGTTTCTGGACTGGTTCCAAGCTACAGAGCTAAAATGATTGATAAACTAACAAGAGATTTAACTTGATGTTGCAGGGTTCATTATCATCAGTGTTGACGGTGGCTGATCTCCTCAAACTGTCTATAGACATAGCGAAGGGCTGCCAGCACCTGGAGGAGTGTCACTTTATACACAGGTACAGCAAACTTAGGTATCTGACCTTGAACACACAGCTCTCTTGTCTCCTACCGATCCCATTTATCTCTGAGAGACACTAGTGGTTATAGTGGTGAGGAGTCAAGATTGTTCCAGTCCATGAAATGACCCCAGGAGAGGGTCCCAAAAAAAAGCCATATATATACAAATTAGCTATATAGAGAGAGATAGATACACATACAATTTCACAATAATTCCTATATTTTGTGCCAGTCTTGCAGACTAATTAGTCTCTTGGATATATATCTTTGAAACAGTGGAGATCTCCAAGGCCCATAACTTGATGGACATTAACAGACACACTATCATGATATTAGAATTAAATTTTAGGTGAGACCCCATTATTCTCACTTACTTCATGCCACAACTTTGAAAATTTGAGATCTCCATCCCAACGCCATAGTCCTTTGCTGGGTATAAAGGTCCTGGTGATCAGTGATACAGGTCCTCTAGGCCTCTTGTTTATCATCACACTGCAGTCAGTGTGTCACTTTATCATTACTGTGATCACACTGCAAAACATGTCACATTATCTGTGTACAAGAGGTTCACAGAAACCATGTTTGCCCAATGGGCTGCTTGCATGAAGTGCTATAAACTTTGCAAAAAAGAAAAAGTCAATGCCGATGTTCAAGGTCACAGGGGTCAATTTTCTTAAAACTATAATGGATATGAAGGGATATCAGGTATGTCAGTATAAGACTTTAAAAGAAGATTAAACAACTTTTACCTAATTAAAAAGAATAGAGTTGTAATACTATTATTTAGCCTATAGCTTTCTCAAATTGTTCAATTTTCAAAGTCATAAGTTATGTATGTAAAATCTTTAAAAAAAAATGCTCTTCAAAATAACTAAAGAATTCTTTATATGTCCATAAGGTCCCTCAAAAAGCTCTAATGAAATGCAATAAAGTCTCCTCAAATAAATTTCAAGGTCACTAGAGTCCAATAAATAAACTTCAAAAATCTTATCTAACTACAATTTTGTATAAGGATGCCCAGAGTACTGATACTTGGCGAATAGGTACCTGAGACAGAGGTCTATAAAGTTTCCTTTCTTAAATGACCTTGATTATTTTCAAGGTCACAGAGGTCAAATATGTAAGCATTTTCAAATAACTTCTTCTGCAATACCAGGAGGCCCTGAATGGTGATATTTGACCAGTAGCATGTTGGGATGGAGTAGTAAAAAGTATCGCTGTGTTTAGAAAATGGAAAGTACTTTAATTGAGAATAATTTCCCATGATTGCACAAATAGACATTTGATACAAACCTCTTATTTTAGAAAGTTGTGCACTGCCTTAATTCTAATGGTAATTGTAGCTAGTTGAGGTAGAGCCCTACCAAGTGTGTTTAAAAGTTAATGATCTTGACTTACTTTGGAAGTCATATAGGTCAAACATGTAGAAGTGATAAAATGCTGAAGTGTCCAACGATTTACTTGGGTGAGGATCAAGTTATATATCTTCACTGTCACAATGGTGTGCTCTTTTCAAAAAAGCCTTTTCAAGATTGAGAAGATCTGGAGTAACTGTATTTGTGGCATATAAATCTGGTGAAGAGCTATCAAGTTTGTCCCTTTTCTTTGTTAGTGTAGCCAAATGTCAGATTTAGCTTGTGAAGATTTTACAATGTAATTTGTTGTGTTGATTCTGTAAGCTAAGGGAAGTGTACTTGTGGAAATGATGATTGTTACTCCCATGGTGGTTGGAATGGGAGCTTGAAAGGGTAAAATTGCACAAAAGTAGTCTGCAAAGTCCAAATGATCATAGATGTAAAGTGCATGAATGGTTTATTAAATTAATGAATATTGTTTTTCCCGTAGACCTTATTTTTGTGTTAAGGTTTTACTATAGTCCAATGACTAATACAAAGCTAAGGTTTTACTATAGTCCAGTGACTAATACAAAGCTAAGGTTTTACTATAGTCCAGTGACTAATACAAAGCTAAGGTTTTACTATAGTCCAGTGACTAATACAAAGCTAAGGTTTTACTATAGTCCAGTGACTAATACAAAGCTAAGGTTTTACTATAGTCCAGTGACTAATACAAAGCTAAGGTTTTACTATAGTCCAGTGACTAATACAAAGCTAAGGTTTTACTATAGTCCAGTGACTAATACAAAGCTAAGGTTTTACTATAGTCCAGTGACTAATACAAAGCTAAGGTTTTACTATAGTCAAGTGACTAATACAAAGCTAAGGGTTTACTATAGTCAAGTGACTAATACAAAGCTAAGGTTTTACTATAGCCCAGTGACTAATACAAAGCTAAGGTTTTACTATAGTCCAGTGACTAATACAAAGCTAAGGTTTTACTATAGCCCAGTGACTAATACAAAGCTAAGGTTTTACTATAGCCCAGTGACTAATACAAAGCTAAGGTTTTACTATAGTCAAGTGACTAATACAAAGCTAAGGTTTTACTATAGTCAAGTGACTAATACAAAGCTAAGGTTTTACTATAGTCAAGTGACTAATACAAAGCTAAGGTTTTACTATAGTCCAGTGACTAATACAAAGCTAAGGTTTTACTATAGCCCAGTGACTAATACAAAGCTAAGGTTTTACTATAGCCCAGTGACTAATACAAAGCTAAGGTTTTACTATAGTCCAGTGACTAATACAAAGCTAAGGTTTAATTATAGCCCAGTGACTAATACAAAGCTAAGGTTTTAATATAGCCCAGTGACTAATACAAAGCTAAGGTTTTACTATAGCCCAGTGACTAATACAAAGCTAAGGTTTTACTATAGCCCAGTGACTAATACAAAGCTAAAGTTTTACTATAGTCCAGTGACTAATATAAAGCTAAGGTTTTACTATAGTCCAGTGACTAATAAAGCTAAGGTTTTACTATAGTCCAGTGACTAATACAAAGCTAAGGTTTTACTATAGTCCAGTGACTAATACAAAGCTAAGGTTTTACTATAGTCCAGTGACTAATACAAAGCTAAGGTTTTACTATAGTCAAGTGACTAATACAAAGCTAAGGTTTTACTATGGCCCAGTGACTAATACAAAGCTAAGGTTTTACTATAGCCCAGTGACTAATACAAAGCTAAGGTTTTACTATAGTCCAGTGACTAATACAAAGCTAAGGTTTTACTATGGCCCAGTGACTAATACAAAGCTAAGGTTTTACTATAGCCCAGTGACTAATACAAAGCTAAAGTTTTACTATAGTCCAGTGACTAATAAAGCTAAGGTTTTACTATAGTCCAGTGACTAATACAAAGCTAAGGTTTTACTATAGTCAAGTGACTAATACAAAGCTAAGGTTTTACTATAGCCCAGTGACTAATACAAAGCTAAGATTTTACTATGGCCCAGTGACTAATACAAAGCTAAGGTTTTACTATAGTCCAGTGACTAATACAAAGCTAAGGTTTTACTATAGTCAAGTGACCAATACAAAGCTAAGGTTTTACTATAGTCCAGTGACTAATGCAAAGCTAAGGTTTTACTATAGCCCAGTGACTAATACAAAGCTAAGGTTTTACTATAGTCCAGTGACTAATACAAAGCTAAGGTTTTACTATAGCCCAGTGACTAATACAAAGCTAAGGTTTTACTATAGTCCAGTGACTAATACAAAGCTAAGGTTTTACTATAGTCAAGTGACTAATACAAAGCTAAGGTTTTACTATAGCCCAGTGACTAATACAAAGCTAAGGTTTTACTATAGTCAAGTGACTAATACAAAGCTAAGGTTTTACTATAGTCCAGTGACTAATAAAGCTAAGGTTTTACTATAGTCCAGTGACTAATACAAAGCTAAGGTTTTACTATGGCCCAGTGACTAATACAAAGCTAAGGTTTTACTATAGTCCAGTGACTAATACAAAGCTAAGGTTTTACTATAGCCCAGTGACTAATACAAAGCTAAGGTTTTACTGTAGCCCAGTGACTAATACAAAGCTAAGATTTTACTATAGTCAAGTGACTAATAAAGCTAAGGTTTTACTATAGCCCAGTGACTAATACAAAGCTAAGGTTTTACTATAGTCAAGTGACTAATAAAGCTAAGTTTTTACTATAGTCAAGTGACTAATACAAAGCTAAGGTTTTACTATAGCCCAGTGACTAATACAAAGCTAAGGTTTTACTATATTCCAGTGACTAATACAAAGCTAAGGTTTTACTATAGCCCAGTGACTAATAAAGCTAAGGTTTTACTATAGCCCAGTGACTAATACAAAGCTAAGGTTTTACTATAGCCCAGTGACTAATACAAAGCTAAGGTTTTACTATAGCCCAGTGACTAATACAAAGCTAAGGTTTTACTATAGCCCAGTGACTAATAAAGCTTGGGTGTTTCTCACTCAGGTTCATCTAAATGTGTTTCTTAATAAAGACATTTTATACTTTATACATTATTTCCTTAAATTGATTTTCTTTACAGGGATATTGCAGCTCGTAATTGTCTACTGACTTGTAAAAGTGGAGACAGGGTGGCAAAAATTGCTGACTTTGGCATGGCCAGGGACATATATAGGTAAGTAATCAGGGATATATAGGTAGGCCCATCTGGTATAATCAGGGATATATATTGGTAGTTCCATCTGGTATAAAAAAGGAAATATATAGGTAGGTCCCTCTGGTATAACCAGGTATATATACATGTATATATATAGGTAGGTCCCTCTGGTATAACCAGATATATATAGGTAGGTCGCTCTGGTATAACCAGATATATATATATAGGTAGGTCCCTCTGGTATAACCAGATATATATATATAGGTAGGTCCCTCTGGTATAACCAGGTATATATATATAGGTAGGTCCCTCTGGTATAACCAGATATATATATATAGGTAGGTCCCTCAGGTATAACCAGGTATATATACATGTATATATATAGGTAGGTCCCTCTGGTTAACCAGGTATACATATAGGTAGGTCCCTCTGGTATAACCAGGTATATATATATAGGTAGGTCCCTCTGGTATAACCAGGTATATATATATAAGTAGGTCCCTCTGGTATAACCAGATATATATATATAGGTAGGTCCCTCTGGTATAACCAGATATATATATATAGGTAGGTCCCTCTGGTATAACCAGATATATATAGGTAGGTCCCTCTGGTATAACCAGGTATATATATATAGGTAGGTCCCTCTGGTATAACCAGATATATATATATAGGTAGGTCCCTCTGGTATAACCAGGTATATATATATATGTAGGTCCCTCTGGTATAACCAGGTATATATATAGGTAGGTCGCTCTGGTATAACTAGGTATATATATAGGTAGGTCCCTCAGGTATAACCAGGTATATATACATGTATATATATAGGTAGGTCCCTCTGGTATAACCAGGTATATATATATATGTAGGTCCCTCTGGTATAACCAGGTATATATATAGGTAGGTCGCTCTGGTATAACTAGGTATATATATAGGTAGGTCCCTCTGGTATAACCAGGTATATATACATGTATATATATAGGTAGGTCCCTCTGGTATAACCAGATATATATAGGTAGGTCGCTCTGGTATAACCAGATATATATATATAGGTAGGTCGCTCTGGTATAACCAGATATATATAGGTAGGTCGCTCTGGTATAACCAGATATATATATATAGGTAGGTCCCTCTGGTATAACCAGGTATATATAGGTAGGTCCCTCTGATATAACTAGGTATATATATAGGTAGGTCCCTCAGGTATAACCAGGTATATATATATATATATAAATAGGTAGGTCCCTTTTTGTTTAGCCAGGGATTTATATTGGTAAGTGTATAGTAATTGAGATGTATCGATATTTGTATTGTATAGCAAGGAGTAAAATTATATTGGTAAACAAAATGTATGGTATAACTTGGTTGCTACCACAAAAGGTGGGTGTTATTCAACCCCGAGGGTATTTATCATTTGTGAGATGATACATTTTGCGCATGTCATAGTCCACGGTTCTCGCCAGTAGTTTCCGACTGAATGAGATTGTGGTAGAAACAGGTCACAGGACTCGTGGTTATTTGATATGGAATTTATTTCACTCTCGTTAATTATTTTCTAAAAGTTACAAAAGACACTCGCTAAAGCTGTTATCTTTTGTAACTTTTAAGAAATAATTAACGAGAGTGAAATAAATTTCATATCCAACAACCACTTGTTGTGTAACCTCTATATATATTAAAACATGTATTGTCAGAATTGAACAACATACCTGGTAAGTGTTAGATCAATTATAGTTCTAAATGACTGGGCCTATATGAGATAGTTCTCTGATCCAGTTACCCTACAGTTATGATCTAAACTAACAGCAAGGGGAGGTAACTGAATACATAAAACTACAGCTCCCTCTAGTGTTATAGTCAGAATCATTGGTCCTTAAATAAAGGTCACAGAGTAAAGCCAAAACAATGAAAGTTTGATTATGTGATAAATCCAATGGCTGATGGCTGACACTGTTAAGGTCATTAGTGGTGTTTTACCCAGAGGTAATATGTAAACACTTACTTTGATGAAGCAACTGATAGTTCCCTAGCTATGTCATGTTATTTCACTCCTGTGACTATTTGAATGGTAACATTAAATATATATAATGTGTTTTAACATTGATTTGGTTTCTTCATAGCACTTAATATCTTTCAAGTGATAAAATCAAATCAGTATATCATGATTTGAAAGGTTTATCTTAATTTTATGTATTTGTTCTGATTTTAGATCAGATTATTACAAAAAAGGCGGTAAGGCCATGCTGCCTATTAAATGGATGCCACCTGAAGCTTTTTTGGATGGTCTCTTCACAACCAAAACCGATGTGTGGTAAGGACCATGTTCTATATAAAATCAATACAAAGGTACCGCCTATGGCTTTCTTCTGTGACACATCTGTCCATTGTTTACGTCAATCATAGAACAATTCCTGTTTCCACAGTTTCTCACAATGTTTCTGAAATGTTTTTTTCTAAAATGTTGTATTTTTAAGGAACAGAAACCCCATAACATTGCATGTTTAACTTTGAGTCTGATGTAAAACAGAAGATGCCCCTAAGGTAATGGTGTCTGGCTTGTAGCTTAATTTATTGGTACCTGGAACAGATTGCAAAAAAGTTTGCTTCAGTAAATGACCTTGATCTTCTTTCAATGCCATAGGGGTTAAATGTCCTAAAACTTTAAAACATCTTCTAAATTACTGGATGAGGCCCAGAGTACTGATACTTGGCCAGTAGGCATGAAGTACTATAAAGTTTCCTCAAATAATGACCTTGACCTACTTTCAAGGTCAAAGGAGTCAAATATGTAACAAAAAATCAACTTTTAAAGCATCTTCTGAAGAATAACCAAGAGGTCCAGAGTTCTTATACTTAAAAGTAAGTACTTCGCATGAAGAAATATGAAGTCTGCTCAAATAAATTACCTTGATCTTCTTTCACGGTTACATCAGGGTCAAACATATAAATATTTTTGTACAAGGTCTTCAGCAATACCAGAAGGTCCAGAGTGATGAGGTTTGACAAGTAGAGTATGTTGGTATAGTATTAAGACTGGCAAGTGGTGTTAAATATTCACTGCTGTCAGAGGTCTTTATAGTTCTTTAGACTGACAAATGTAAAATGTTTCTTTATCATAACAGTTGGTTATAATACTTAAGACTGACGAATGTTTCACTACTGTCACAGTACTTCAGACTGACAAATGTTGTATGTTTCACTACTGTCACAGGTCGTTTGGCATTCTGTTATGGGAGATCTTCTCAATGGGATACATGCCTTATCCAGGACGTACAAATCAAGATGTCATGCAGTATGTAACGACAGGTGGGCGACTAGATGCTCCAGACCACTGTCCTTTACCTATGTAAGTACCGTTGTGTTATTGATACACATTTTAATGTATAAGTGATTGGTTTACTATTGCTATCTGTATATAGGTAGTCTTCTGTCAGTGTGGTTTTAAGCTCGGCTGGTCTGATGGACCAGTACATTTATGCCACAGCCCAGCCTCTGTCTTCTGTCAATCTGTCAGCTCAATCTCTAATAACATGCCTTTTCCTGATATACATAAGACAGGGTAAATTTATTTTATCTTTAAAATCTTTCTTCTTTTGTACAATAGAGAGATTTTATGATTTTAGAATAAATTTTGGCAAAGGGGATTCTATTGATCCCCATCTCTTTATCTTTGGAGGATGTGCCTCCTCTGTATCAACGAAGGATGTACCCCAACCCCCTTCTGTATCAATGGAGGATGTGCCCCAACCATCCCCCTCTGTATCAATGGAGGATGTGCCCCAACCCCATCTCTGTATCAATGGAGGATGTACCCCAACCCAACTCTGTATCAATAGAGGATGTGCCCCAACCCCCCTCTGTATCAATGGAGGATGTACCCCAACCCTCCCCCTGTATCAATTGAGGATGTACCCCAACCCCATCTCTGTATCAATGGAGGATGTACCCCAACCCTCACCCCTGTATCGATGGAGGATGTACCCCAACCCATCTCTGTATCAATGGAGGATGTACCCCAACCCAACTCTGTATCAATGGAGGATGTACCCCAACCCAACTCTGTATCAATGGAGGATGTGCCCCAACCCAACTCTGTATTAATGAAGATGTGGCCCAAACCCCCTCTGTGTCAATGGAAGATGTACCCAACCCCCCTCTGTATCAATGGAGGATGAACCCCAACCTCCCTCTGTATCAACGGAGGATGTACCCCAACCTCCCTCTGTATCAACGGAGGATGTACCGCAACCAAACTCTGTATTAATGGAAGGTGTGGCCCAACCCTCGTATGTATCAACGGAGGATGTACCCCAACCTCCCTCTGTATCAACGGAGGATGTACCGCAACCCAACTCTGTATTAATGGAAGGTGTGGCCCAACCCTCGTCTGTATCAACGGAGGATGTACCCAAACCCTCCCCCATGTATCAATGGAGGATGTACCCAAACCCCCTCAGTATCAATGGAGGATGTACCCCAACCTCCCTCTGTACCAACGGAGGATGTACCGCAACCCAACTCTGTATTAATGGAAGGTGTGGCCAAACCCTCGTCTGTATCAACGGAGGATGTACCCCAACCCTCCCCCTTGTATCAATGGAGGATGTACCCAAACCCCCTCTGTATCAACGGAGGATGTACCCCAACCCTCCCCCCCCCCTCTATCAATTGAGGATGTACCCCAACCCCATCTCTGTATCAATGGAGGATGTGCCCCAACCCAACTCTGTATTAATGAAGATGTGGCCCAAACCCCCTCTGTGTCAATGGAGGATGTACCGAAACCCCCTCTGTATCAATGGAGGATGTACCCCAACCCCATCTCTGTATCAATGGAGGATGTGCCCCAACCCAACTCTGTATTAATGAAGATGTGGCCCAAACCCCCTCTGTGTCAATGGAAGATGTACCCCAACCTCCCTCTGTATCAACGGAGGATGTACCCCAACCCCCTCTGTATCAACGGAGGATGTACCCCAACCCTCCCCCCTGTATCAATGGAGGATGTACCCCAACCCCCTCTGTATCAACGGAGGATGTACCGCAACCCAACTCTGTATTAATGGAGGGTGTGGCCCAACCCCCGTCTGTATCAACGGAGGATGTACCCCAGCCCTCCCCCCTGTATCAATGGAGGATATACCCCAACCCCCTCAGTATCAATGGAGGATGTACCCCAACCTCCCTCTGTATCAACGGAGGATGTACCGCAACCCAACTCTGTATTAATGGAAGGTGTGGCCCAACCCTCGTCTGTATCAACGGAGGATGTACCCAAACCCTCCCCCCTGTATCAATGGAGGATGTACCCAAACCCCCTCTGTATCAACGGAGGATGTACCCCAACCCTCCCCCCCCCCCTCTATCAATTGAGGATGTACCCCAACCCCATCTCTGTATCAATGGAGGATGTGCCCCAACCCAACTCTGTATTAATGAAGATGTGGCCCAAACCCCCTCTGTGTCAATGGAGGATGTACCGAAACCCCCTCTGTATCAATGGAGGATGTACCCCAACCCCATCTCTGTATCAATGGAGGATGTGCCCCAACCCAACTCTGTATTAATGAAGATGTGGCCCAAACCCCCTCTGTGTCAATGGAAGATGTACCCCAACCTCCCTCTGTATCAACGGAGGATGTACCCCAACCCCCTCTGTATCAACGGAGGATGTACCCCAACCCTCCCCCCTGTATCAATGGAGGATGTACCCCAACCCCCTCTGTATCAACGGAGGATGTACCGCAACCCAACTCTGTATTAATGGAGGGTGTGGCCCAACCCCCGTCTGTGTCAATGGAAGATGTACCCCAACCTCCCTCTGTATCAACGGAGGATGTACCCCAACCCCCTCTGTATCAACGGTGGATGTACCCCAACCCCCTCTGTATCAATGGAGGATGTACCCCAACCCAACTCTGTATTAATGGAAGGTGTGGCCAAACCCTCGTCTGTGTCAATGGAAGATGTACCCCAACCTCCCTCTGTATCAACGGAGGATGTACCCTAACCCCCTCTGTATCAACGGTGGATGTACCCCAACCCCCTCTGTATCAATGGAGGATGTACCCCAACCCCCTCTGTATCAATGGAGGATGTGCCCCAACCCATCTCTGTATCAATGGAGGATGTACCCCAACCCAACTCTGTATCAATGGAGGATGTGCCCCAACCCATCTCTGTATCAATGGAGGATGTGCCCCAACCCATCTCTGTATCAATGGAGGATGTGCCCCAACCCATCTCTGTATCAATGGAGGATGTGCCCCAACCCATCTCTGTATCAATGGAGGATGTACCCCAACCCATCTCTGTATCAATGGAGGATGTACCCCAACCCCCTCTGTATCAATAGAGGATGTCCCCCTCTCTCTCTGAATCCATGTATTTGTAAGTTACATTCTGACATATTGTTTCATTGTCATTTAAGCAAATACCGCAACTGGCCTCTGTCTGATGTTTGTGTTCTCTGTCTTATGATACAGATATCAGCTAATGTCAATCTGCTGGGCAGCTATTCCAGAGACCAGGCCTATCTTTACAGAATTACTGGAACATCTAGAGAGATGTATACAGGTAATAGTCTGAGAGTAGTGTATACATGTAATAGTATGAGAGTAGTGTATACATGTAATAGTCTGAGAGAGGTGTATTCAGGTAATAGTCTGAGAGAGGTGTATTCAGGTAATAGTCTGAGAGGGGTGTATACAGGTAATAGTCTGAGAGTGGTGTATACAGGTACCCGGTAATAGTTTGAGAGAGGTGTATACAGGTATTAGTCTGAGAGAGGTGTATACAGGTAATAGTCTGAGAGAGGTGTATACAGGTAATAGTCTGAGAGAGGTGTATTCAGGTAATAGTCTGAGAGTGGTGTATACAGGTAATAGTCTGAGAGTGGTGTATACAGGTAATAGTCTGAGAGAGGTGTATTCAGGTAATAGTCTTGAGAGAGGTGAATTCAGGTAATAGTCTGAGAGTGGTGTATACAGGTAATAGTCTGAGAGAGGTGTATACAGGTAATAGTTTGAGAGAGGTGTATTCAGGTAATAGTCTGAGAGAGGTGTATACAGGTAATCGTCTGAGAGAGGTGTATACAGGTAATAGTCTGAGAGTGGTGTATACAGGTAATAGTCTGAGAGTGGTGTATACAGGTAATAGTCTGAGAGAGGTGTATACAGGTAATAGTCTGAGGGAGCTGTATACAGGTAATAGTCTGAGAGTGGTGTATACAGGTAATAGTCTGAGAGTGGTGTATACAGGTAATAGTCTGAGAGTGGTGTATACAGGTAATAGTTTGAGAGTGGTGTATACAGGTAATAGTCTGAGAGAGGTGTATTCAGGTAATAGTCTGAGAGTGGTGTATACAGGTAATAGTCTGAGAGTGGTGTATACAGGTAATAGTCTGAGAGTGGTGTATACAGGTAATAGTTTGAGAGTGGTGTATACAGGTAATAGTCTGAGAGAGGTGTATTCAGGTAATAGTCTGAGAGTGGTGTATACAGGTAATAGTCTGAGAGTGGTGTATACCGGTAATAGTCTGATAGAGGTGTATACAGGTAATAGTCTGAGGGAGCTGTATACAGGTAATAGTCTGAGAGTGGTATATACAGGTAATAGTCTGAGAGAGGTGTATTCAGGTAATAGTCTGAGAGAGGTGTATACAGGTAATAGTCTGAGGGAGCTGTATACAGGTAATAGTCTGAGAGAGGTGTATACAGGTAATAATCTGAGAGTGGTGTATACAGGTAATAATCTGAGAGTAGTGTATACAGGTAATAGTCTGAGAGAGGTGTATACAGGTAATAGTCTGAGAGTAGTGTATACAGGTAATAGTCTGAGAGAGGTGTATACAGGTAATAGTCTGAGAGTGGTGTATACAGGTAATAGTCTGAGGGAGGTGTATACTGGTAATAGTCTGAGGGAGGTGTATACTGGTAATAATCTGAGAGTGGTGTATACAGGTAATAGTCTGAGGAAGGTGTTTACAGGTAATAATTTGAGAGTAGTGTAAACAGGTTATAGTCTGAGAGAGGTGTATACAGATAATAGTCTGAGAGAGGTGTATACAGGTAATAGTCTGAGAGAGGTGGATACCGGTAATAGTCTGAGAGAGGTGTATACAGGTAATAGTCTGAGAGAGGTGTATACAGGGAATAGTCTAAGAGAGGTGTATTCAGGTAATAGTCTTAGAGAGGTATATACAGTTAATAGTCTGAGAGAGGTGTATAAAGGTAATAGTCTGAGAGAGGTGTATACAGGTAAAAGTCTGAGAGAGGTGTATACAGGTAATAGTCTGAGAGTAGTGTATACAGGTAATAGTCTGAGAGTGGTGTATACAGGTAATAGTCTGAGAGAGGTGTATACAGATAATAGTCTGAGAGTAGTGTATACAGGTAATAGTCTGAGAGTGGTATATACAGGTAATAGTCTGAGAGAGGTGTATACAGGTAATAGTCTGAGAGTGGTATATACAGGTAATAGTCTGAGAGAGGTGGATACCGGTAATAGTCTGAGAGAGGTGTATACAGGTAATAGTCTGAGAGAGGTGTATACAGGTAATAGTTTGAGAGAGGTGTATACAGGGAATAGTCTGAGAGAGGTGTATACAGGTAATAGTCTGAGAGTAGTGTATATAGGTAATAGTCTGAGAGAGGTGTATACAGGTAATAGTCTGAGAGAGGTGTATACAGGTAATAGTCTGAGAGTGGTGTATACAGGTAATAGTCTTAGAGTGGTGTATACAGGTAATAGTCTGAGAGTAGTGTATACAGGTAATAGTTTGAGAGTGGTGTATACAGGTAATAGTCTGAGAGTGGTGTATTCAGGTAATAGTCTGAGAGAGGTGTATACAGGTAATAGTCTGAGAGAGGTGTATACAGGTAATAGTTTGAGAGTGGTGTATACAGGTAATAGTTTGAGAGAGGTGTATACAGGTAATAGTTTGAGAGTAGTGTATACAGGTAATAGTCTGAGAGTGGTGTATACAGGTAATAGTCTGAGAGTGGTGTATACAGGTAATAGTTTGAGAGAGGTGTATACAGGTAATAGTCTGAGGGAGCTGTATACAGGTAATAGTCTGAGAGAGGTGTATACAGGTAATAATCTGAGAGTATTGTATACAGGTAATAGTTTGAGAGAGGTGTATATAGGTAATAGTCTGAGGGAGCTGTATAAAGGTAATAGTCTGAGAGAGGTGTATACAGGTAATAGTCTGAGAGAGGTGTATACAGGTAATAGTCTGAGAGTGGTGTATACAGGTAATAGTTTGAGAGTGGTGTATACAGGTAATAATCTGAGAGAGGTGTATACAGGTAATAGTCTGAGAGTAGTGTATACAGATAATAGTCTGAGAGTGGTGTATACAGGTAATAGTCTGAGAGTGGTGTATACAGGTAATAGTCTGAGAGTAGTGTATACAGGTAATAGTCTGAGAGTGGTGTATACAGGTAATAGTCTGAGAGTAGTGTATACAGGTAATAGTCTGAGAGTAGTGTATACAGGTAATAGTCTGAGAGTGGTGTATAAAGGTAATAATCTGAGAGTAGTGTATACAGGTAATAGTCTGAGAGTGGTGTATACAGGTAATAATCTGAGAGAGGTGTATACAGGTAATAGTCTGAGAGTGGTGTATACAGGTAATAGTCTGAGAGTGGTGTATACAGGTAATAGTCTGAGAGTGGTGTATACAGGTAATAGTCTGAGAGTGGTGTATACAGGTAATAGTCTGAGAGTGGTGTATACAGGTAATAGTCTGAGAGTAGTGTATACAGGTAATAGTCTGAGAGAGGTGTATACAGGTAATAGTCTGAGAGAGGTGTATACAGGTAATAGTCTGAGAGTGGTGTATACAGGTAATAGTCTGAGAGTGGTGTATACAGGTAATAGTCTGAGAGTGGTGTATACAGGTAATAGTCTGAGAGTAGTGTATACTGGTAATAGTTTGAGAGTGGTGTATACAGGTAATAGTCTGAGAGAGGTGTATACAGGTAATAGTCTGAGAGTGGTGTATACAGGTAATAGTCTGAGAGTGGTGTATACAGGTAATAGTCTGAGAGTGGTGTATACAGGTAATAGTCTGAGAGTAGTGTATAAAGGTAATAGTCTGAGAGTGGTGTATACAGGTAATAGTCTGAGAGAGGTGTATACAGGTAATAATCTGAGAGTAGTGTATAAAGGTAATAGTCTGAGAGTAGTGTATACAGGTAATAGTCTGAGAGTGGTGTATACAGGTAATAGTCTGAGAGTGGTGTATACAGGTAATAGTCTGAGAGTGGTGTATACAGGTAATAATCTGAGAGTAGTGTATACAGGTAATAGTCTGAGAGTGGTGTATACAGGTAATAGTCTGAGAGAGGTGTATACAGGTAATAGTCTGAGAGAGGTGTATACAGGTAATAATCTGAGAGTAGTGTATAAAGGTAATAGTCTGAGAGTGGTGTATACAGGTAATAGTCTGAGAGAGGTGTATACAGGTAATAGTCTGAGAGAGGTGTATACAGGTAATAGTCTGAGAGTGGTGTATACAGGTAATAGTCTGAGAGTGGTGTATACAGGTAATAATCTGAGAGTAGTGTATACAGGTAATAGTCTGAGAGAGGTGTATACAGGTAATAATCTGAGAGTAGTGTTTACAGGTAATAGTCTGAGAGAGGTGTATACAGGTAATAATCTGAGAGTGGTGTATACAGGTAATAGTCTGAGAGAGGTGTATACAGGTAATAGTCTGAGAGAGGTGTATACAGGTAATAGTCTGAGAGAGGTGTATACATGTAATAGTCTGAGAGAGGTGTATACAGGTAATAGTCTGATAGAGGTGTATACAGGTAATAATCTGAGAGAGGTGTATATAGGTAATAATCTGAGAGTAGTGTATACAGGTAATAGTCTGAGAGAGGTGTATACAGGTAATAGTCTGAGAGTAGTGTATACAGGTAATAGTCTGAGAGTAGTGTATACAGGTAATAGTCTGAGAGAGGTGTATACAGGTAATAGTCTGAGAGAGGTGTATACATGTAATAGTCTGAGAGAGGTGTATACAGGTAATAGTCTGATAGAGGTGTATACAGGTAATAATCTGAGAGAGGTGTATATAGGTAATAATCTGAGAGTAGTGTATACAGGTAATAGTCTGAGAGAGGTGTATACAGGTAATAGTCTGAGAGTAGTGTATACAGGTAATAGTCTGAGAGTAGTGTATACAGGTAATAGTCTGAGAGAGGTGTATACAGGAAATAATCTGAGGGAGCTGTATACAGGTAATAGTCTAAGAGAGGTGTATACAGGTAATAGTCTGAGAGAGGTGTATACAGGTAATAGTCTGAGAGAGGTGTATACAGGTAATAATCTGAGGGAGCTGTATACAGGTAATAGTCAGAGATAGCTGTATACAGGTAATAGTCTGAATTGCATGTTTCAATAATATCATTCTCTCTTTTTTTGTTCACCTGGCCAAAAGGAAGAGGGCCAAGTGAGCTTATACCATGGTCTGGTGTCAATTTTCCATATGTTTGCCATTTGTAGTCCAGCATCCTTTCTGCATCCGTAAATTTTCATTCTTCTGAAATACTGGAAGGCCTAGAGACAAGATATTTATCTTTCTTGAAAAGAGGGGAACAAAGTTTGTGAAAATAAATAGTTGACCTACTTTCTAGGTCACATGGGTCAAATATGTCAAAACCTACAAAGACTTCTTCTGAGATACCAAAAAGCCTAGAGACATGATTTTTGACAAAGTTTGTTAAAAAATTACTTTGTCATGTTTTCAAGGTCACAGAGGGGTCAGAACTTTCAAAAGGACACCTTCTGAAATTCCTAAAAGGCATAAAGACTTGATAATGAAACTTTTCTTAATTTAGGTGGAAATTTCAACAATTAAGATACATTTAACATGGACATCACTTGGTCGTGACACAGGTCTAATCACTCACACTTCTCTTTACACAGTGCAAGTTTCCTACAACTTTGAAGTGCAATGCCTTGTTTCAAAACTTATTCAGTCTTATATCGGTTGTTGTTCTTAATTTTAATATGAACAAGTACAAATGTACATCAAAAGTGTAAGAAAAGTATCAAAAATATTTTTTAAATGTTTCAGAATCCAGATGTTATCAATGCTCAGCTACCTGTCTTTTATCCAATCCCTGCCTTAGAAAAAGAAGGAACTATTATTCGTCCTCCAGACAACTTACCTCCCTTGGCAATGCAAACGCTCTCGGAAGAAGCATTTCACCAAGATGTACATGAGTCGGACTCCAGAGAGCCCTTGCTCACACCTTCCAGCTGTCACCAAGAGGATAAGAACTGCACGCTTAGTGACAACAATAACGGATCCAAAGCCATGGACAATGCTGGACTGGTGTGTCCCACTCTGGTGGTCAGACTTACACCTCCAGACAGTCTGTCCAAATCACCGAGTGAAAGCTCAGCTCATCAGAAAAGTAACCAGTCCTTGTCCAGATCAGATTCTTCTAATGCCTCTTTAGTGCCGTTTGTCCTTGATGCTACAACTCAGTGTGGGGACGCTAAACAAACCAAAACTAACAATGACGTGGGGGGACATGATCCTCACCTCAAAAACACCTCCGCTGAAAGTAGCCCTCTTCTTCAGCAGGATGAGGCCTCCAGTCAGGGTAGTCATGACAACGACTGTAACACAAGGTCAAGGTCAGAGAGCAGCAGTGTTAAATCAACTGATCGTAGAATGGCTGCCTCCATATTTGAAAGACTGAGGAAGGGGAGTTTGAAGAAGAGCTAAAACAGCACAATGTTTTAATTGATTATGCCTGTTTCAATCTGTCAAGTTCTGCTCAAATTTGGATATACAATTTATTGTCTGTGAATGTGAAAACTATATTTCTAGACGATTTTGTTCATTAATCATGAAGATGTTCACTTCAACTTTTGTTCAAGTTTTTGAAGAAAGATCGCTTTTCATTTTCAAAGAAGGTATAGGAGTAAGCTAGTTTTATAAAACACAAACAGTATTTGGAAACTAATTTATGTGTTAAGAAGAACCTTAGTATGTAAAATTCATACCACACTGATAAATCTATTTCCATATTCATTTTCATGATTTGGTTTGTGGCTTATTTTTCTTATCACTATGTTGTTGAAATACTCTTTTCTCCAGTGGGATATTTAAATGGATGAATTTATGTACTGTTTAGGGGATGGGTCTTCAGGACCTTCATATCACTGATTTACATATTACGAGTTGATCCACCAATAGGTACATGTGTAAGGATAGAGGAGAATTAATAGCCCTCCAGTTATGTTCAGATCCACCAATTGTATTGGTTAAAGGGGAATAACCTTCCAGCTATATACAGATCCACCAATTGTATTAAAGGGGAATAACCTTCCAGCTATGCTCAGATCCACCAATTGTATTAGTTAAAGGGGAATAACCAACCAGCTATGTTCAGATCGGAACCAAACTTTAATTATCCCCTCGAGACGAAAGTTGGGGAGGGGATATAGCGTTCCGTTCGTGTGTACGTATGTTCACTATTTGTCAGCGCTCTTGTGGCTTCATTTTTGAATGGATTCTGACCAAACTTCCTATATGGGTCCAGCATGGTAATACCTCGAACGAGTTCGTGTTTCAGGGTGCCAAGGTCAAGGTCACCGTTACTATTTATAGAAAATCTTTGTCAGCACTCTTGCAACTTCATTTCTGAACGGATCCTTACCAAACTTCAAATATGGGTCCAGCATGGGAATACCTCGAACAAGTTTGTGTTTCAGGGTGCCAAGGTCAAGGTCAGCGTTACTATTTATAGAAAATCTTTGTCAGCGCTCTTGCGACTTCATCAGGAAATGAAGTTGCTAGTGTGATGCGTAACCAGATACTGTTGAATGCATAACTATATATACCATATTTATCTGGCAATGAGCCCATGCCTCATAATAAGCCCATCCATGTCTATTGCAGTTCAGTACAAATGACAACTGATGTTATTTCAATGTCCTGCAATAACCCCACCCCCCATTTTGCATCAGAGTTCATGTGTTAGCACGCGAGGGGATTTGTAAAGTTTGCGATGCCTTGTTTTAATGGTTTTCATTTTAAAATAAGAAAATATGAGTTTATAGATGCATCTTATTTGTGTCATTTCAATTTTTTTTATCGATTTTAGAAACTGAATTAAGTAAGCTAGCTTGTATCATACTTATCACATCTTTGCTTTCTTCAGATATCTAAACTAAGATGTCAATCAGTGAAGATTGTCTGTCATAATCACCTGTCCCCAGTGCCCTTATTAGGAATTTAGAACATCCATTTGAGGAAAACTATTTGAAGTTTGAGCGAGTGATATGGGGTGTTTACATGTTCCCCACTTTTTATATAACAAAGAAAAGTGTTGATATAGGAAAACAATAGCAAACCAATTATAGTCTGTTTCATATACTTACCCAACAGGTAAGTTACTGTACCTGTGTCATTTCAAAGTGGGGAATGTGGGATACAGTCAGTGATATTTAGGAGAGTTCTAGTACCGTTTCTCTGGCTTTTTACCAGGTTTTATTCAGTAGACCAGGTATATGGTGGGGAAAACGACACAATGGTTTATATATTTGACATATTTTTTGGAAACTTGTTTCTTGATCTCATTTGGTAAACATTAAACATATTGGTCAATATTTGTTGAATGTTGTGAAATTTAATGTCTTTTCTAAGGTTAATGTGTTTTACCTATTTACAACAAATCAAAGGATGTGTGATTTGTGTAACTCCCTTTAAATGATTTCAGTAAGTATCATCAGCTCCTGCTTTTGTAATAAACCTCCTTGTTTCATTGATCTGATTGTTAAACACTATTATTGCTATTTCTTTGAAGGAATTCTCAAATTTCAAATAATTAAGAGCAAATGTGAAGGAAAGAATAGAAAAGAAGGGCTAAGATAAAACAAAGAAAAAATGGAGGATCAAACCATGATGGGTACCTAGATCCCTCGAAGATTTCTTATATTGATGTGGAATTCTCTTTTTGAAAACCAGTAGCATACACCCTTGAGTGAAAAAAGCACCTTACTAACCGAATCTGTGAATATAATTATACACTGTATACTGATGTAATGTCCAGCTAGGTATATGAAGGGGAAATACTGCCTAACTGGCAAGCTAGCTTTTTCAGTCATGCGGTATAACCCGGGGACCCGTTCACACAAGTTAAGCAACGGTAAGCGTGGTCAGTAGTTGGATGGGTGACCGCCTGCACGTTACACTGACATCATTGTACAGTACTGTGAAAGCTACCTTGTAGTTGATACACTGTATATACTGATATCATTGTTACAGTACTGTGAAAGCTACCTGGTAGGTGATACACTGTATATACTGATATCATTGTTACAGTACTGTGAAAGCTACCTGGTAGGTGATACACTGTATATACTGATATCATTGTTACAGTTCTGTGAAAGCTACCTGGTAGGTGATATACTGTATATACTGATATCATTGTTACAGTACTGTGAAAGCTACCTGGTAGGTGATACACTGTATATACTAATATCATTGTTAAAGTACTGTGAAAGCTACCTGGTAGGTGATACACTGTATACTGATATCATTGTTACGGTACTGTGAAAGCTACCTGGTAGGTGATACACTGTATACTGATATCATTGTTACGGTACTGTGAAAGCTACCTGGTAGGTGATACACTGTATACTGATATCATTGTTACGGTATTGTGAAAGCTACCTGGTAGGTGATATACTGTATATACTGATATCATTGTTACAGTACTGTGAAAGCTACCTGGTAGGTGATACACTGTATATACTGATATCATTGTTACAGTACTGTGAAAGCTACCTGGTAGGTGATACACTGTATACTGATATCATTGTTACAGTACTGTGAAAGCTACCTGGTAGGTGATACACTGTATATACTGATATCATTGTTACAGTACTGTGAAAGCTACCTGGTAGGTGATACACTGTATATACTGATATCATTGTTACTGTACTGTGAAAGCTACCTGGTAGGTGATACACTGTATATACTGATATCATTGTTACGGTACTGTGAAAGCTACCTGGTAGGTGATACACTGTATATACTGATATCATTGTTACGGTACTGTGAAAGCTACCTGGTAGGTGATATACTGTATATACTGATATCATTGTTACAGTACTGTGAAAGCTACCTGGTAGGTGATACACTGTATATACTGATATCATTGTTACAGTACTGTGAAAGCTACCTGGTAGGTGATACACTGTATACTGATATCATTGTTACAGTACTGTGAAAGCTACCTGGTAGGTGATATACTGTATATACTGATATCATTGTTACAGTACTGTGAAAGCTACCTGGTAGGTGATACACTGTATATACTGATATCATTGTTACAGTACTGTGAAAGCTACCTGGTAGGTGATACACTGTATATACTGATATCATTGTTACAGTACTGTGAAAGCTACCTGGTAGGTGATATACTGTATATACTGATATCATTGTTACAGTACTGTGAAAGCTACCTGGTAGGTGATACACTGTATATACTGATATCATTGTTACAGTACTGTGAAAGCTACCTGGTAGGTGATATACTGTATACTGATATCATTGTTACAGTACTGTGAAAGCTACCTGGTAGGTGATACACTGTATACTGATATCATTGTTACTGTACTGTGAAAGCTACCTGGTAGGTGATATACTGTATACTGATATCATTGTTACGGTACTGTGAAAGCTACCTGGTAGGTGATACACTGTATAATGATATCATTGTTACAGTACTGTGAAAGCTACCTGGTAGGTGATATACTGTATATACTGATATCATTGTTACGGTACTGTGAAAGCTACCTGGTAGGTGATACACTGTATATACTGATATCATTGTTACAGTACTGTGAAAGCTACCTGGTAGGTGATATACTGTATATACTGATATCATTGTTACGGTACTGTGAAAGCTACCTGGTAGGTGATATACTGTATATACTGATATCATTGTTACAGTACTGTGAAAGCTACCTGGTAGGTGATACACTGTATATACTGATATCATTGTTACGGTACTGTGAAAGCTACCTGGTAGGTGATACACTGTATACTGATATCATTGTTACAGTACTGTGAAAGCTACCTGGTAGGTGATACACTGTATACTGATATCATTGTTACGGTACTGTGAAAGCTACCTGGTAGGTGATACACTGTATATACTGATATCATTGTTACGGTACTGTGAAAGCTACCTGGTAGGTGATACACTGTATATACTGATATCATTGTTACGGTACTGTGAAAGCTACCTGGTAGGTTATACACTGTATATACTGATATCATTGTTACAGTACTGTGAAAGCTACCTGGTAGGTGATACACTGTATACTGATATCATTGTTACAGTACTGTGAAAGCTACCTGGTAGGTGATATACTGTATATACTGATATCATTGTTACAGTACTGTGAAAGCTACCTGGTAGGTGATACACTGTATACTGATATCATTGTTACGGTACTGTGAAAGCTACCTGGTAGGTGATACACTGTATATACTGATATCATTGTTACGGTACTGTGAAAGCTACCTGGTAGGTGATACACTGTATATACTGATATCATTGTTACAGTACTGTGAAAGCTACCTGGTAGGTGATACACTGTATATACTGATATCATTGTTACGGTACTGTGAAAGCTACCTGGTAGGTGATATACTGTATACTGATATCATTGTTACAGTACTGTGAAAGCTACCTGGTAGGTGATATACTGTATATACTGATATCATTGTTACGGTACTGTGAAAGCTACCTGGTAGGTGATACACTGTATATACTGATATCATTGTTACAGTACTGTGAAAGCTACCTGGTAGGTGATACACTGTATATACTGATATCATTGTTACAGTACTGTGAAAGCTACCTGGTAGGTGATATACTGTATATACTGATATCATTGTTACGGTACTGTGAAAGCTACCTGGTAGGTGATACACTGTATACTGATATCATTGTTACAGTACTGTGAAAGCTACCTGGTAGGTGATATACTGTATACTGATATCATTGTTACGGTACTGTGAAAGCTACCTGATAGGTGATACACTGTATACTGATATCATTGTTACGGTACTGTGAAAGCTACCTGGTAGGTGATATACTGTATATACTGATATCATTGTTACAGTACTGTGAAAGCTACCTGGTAGGTAATACACTGTATACTGATATCATTGTTACGGTACTGTGAAAGCTACCTGGTAGGTGATACACTGTATATACTAATATCATTGTTACAGTACTGTGAAAGCTACCTGGTAGGTAATATACTGTATACTGATATCATTGTTACGGTACTGTGAAAGCTACCTGGTAGGTGATACACTGTATATACTGATATCATTGTTACAGTACTGTGAAAGCTACCTGGTAGGTAATACACTGTATATACTGATATCATTGTTACGGTACTGTGAAAGCTACCTGGTAGGTAATACACTGTATATACTGATATCATTGTTACGGTACTGTGAAAGCTACCTGGTAGGTGATATACTGTATACTGATATCATTGTTACGGTACTGTGAAAGCTACCTGGTAGGTGATACACTGTATATACTGATATCATTGTTACAGTACTGTGAAAGCTACCTGATAGGTGATACACTGTATATACTGATATCATTGTTACAGTACTGTGAAAGCTACCTGGTAGGTGATATACTGTATATACTGATATCATTGTTACAGTACTGTGAAAGCTACCTGGTAGGTGATATACTGTATATACTGATATCATTGCTACGGTACTGTGAAAGCTACCTGGTAGGTGATATACTGTATACTGATATCATTGTTACAGTACTGTGAAAGCTACCTGGTAGGTGATACACTGTATACTGATATCATTGTTACGGTACTGTGAAAGCTACCTGGTAGGTGATACACTGTATATACTGATATCATTGTTACAGTACTGTGAAAGCTACCTGGTAGGTGATATACTGTATATACTGATATCATTGTTACAGTACTGTGAAAGCTACCTGGTAGGTGATATACTGTATACTGATATCATTGTTACGGTACTGTGAAAGCTACCTGGTAGGTGATATACTGTATATACTGATATCATTGTTACAGTACTGTGAAAGCTACCTGGTAGGTGATACACTGTATATACTGATATCATTGTTACAGTACTGTGAAAGCTACCTGGTAGGTGATATACTGTAGATACTGATATCATTGTTACAGTACTGTGAAAGCTACCTGGTAGGTGATACACTGTATATACTGATATCATTGTTACAGTACTGTGAAAGCTACCTGGTAGGTGATATACTGTAGATACTGATATCATTGTTACAGTACTGTGAAAGCTACCTGGTAGGTGATACACTGTATATACTGATATCATTGTTACAGTACTGTGAAAGCTACCTGGTAGGTGATATACTGTATATACTGATATCATTGTTACAGTACTGTGAAAGCTACCTGGTAGGTGATATACTGTATATACTGATATCATTGTTACAGTACTGTGAAAGCTACCTGGTAGGTGATACACTGTATATACTGATATCATTGTTACAGTACTGTGAAAGCTACCTGGTAGGTGATATACTGTATATACTGATATCATTGTTACAGTACTGTGAAAGCTACCTGGTAGGTGATATACTGTATATACTGATATCATTGTTACGGTACTGTGAAAGCTACCTGGTAGGTGATATACTGTATACTGATATCATTGTTACAGTACTGTGAAAGCTACCTGGTAGGTGATATACTGTATACTGATATCATTGTTACAGTACTGTGAAAGCTACCTGGTAGGTGATATACTGTATATACTGATATCATTGTTACGGTACTGTGAAAGCTACCTGGTAGGTGATATACTGTATATACTGATATCATTGTTACAGTACTGTGAAAGCTACCTGGTAGGTGATACACTGTATATAATGATATCATTGTTACGGTACTGTGAAAGCTACCTGGTAGGTGATATACTGTATATACTGATATCATTGTTACAGTACTGTGAAAGCTACCTGGTAGGTGATATACTGTATATACTGATATCATTGTTACGGTACTGTGAAAGCTACCTGGTAGGTGATATACTGTATATACTGATATCATTGTTACGGTACTGTGAAAGCTACCTGGTAGGTGATACACTGTATACTGATATCATTGTTACGGTACTGTGAAAGCTACCTGGTAGGTGATACACTGTATATACTGATATCATTGTTACAGTACTGTGAAAGCTACCTGGTAGGTGATATACTGTATATACTGATATCATTGTTACAGTACTGTGAAAGCTACCTGGTAGGTGATACACTGTATATGCTGATATCATTGTTACGGTACTGTGAAAGCTACCTGGTAGGTGATACACTGTATATACTGATATCATTGTTACGGTACTGTGAAAGCTACCTGGTAGGTGATATACTGTATACTGATATCATTGTTACAGTACTGTGAAAGCTACCTGGTAGGTGATATACTGTATATACTGATATCATTGTTACAGTACTGTGAAAGCTACCTGGTAGGTAATACACTGTATACTGATATCATTGTTACGGTACTGTGAAAGCTACCTGGTAGGTGATACACTGTATATACTAATATCATTGTTACAGTACTGTGAAAGCTACCTGGTAGGTAATATACTGTATACTGATATCATTGTTACGGTACTGTGAAAGCTACCTGGTAGGTGATACACTGTATATACTGATATCATTGTTACAGTACTGTGAAAGCTACCTGGTAGGTAATACACTGTATATACTGATATCATTGTTACGGTACTGTGAAAGCTACCTGGTAGGTAATACACTGTATATACTGATATCATTGTTACGGTACTGTGAAAGCTACCTGGTAGGTGATATACTGTATACTGATATCATTGTTACGGTACTGTGAAAGCTACCTGGTAGGTGATACACTGTATATACTGATATCATTGTTACAGTACTGTGAAAGCTACCTGATAGGTGATACACTGTATATACTGATATCATTGTTACAGTACTGTGAAAGCTACCTGGTAGGTGATATACTGTATATACTGATATCATTGTTACAGTACTGTGAAAGCTACCTGGTAGGTGATATACTGTATATACTGATATCATTGCTACGGTACTGTGAAAGCTACCTGGTAGGTGATATACTGTATACTGATATCATTGTTACAGTACTGTGAAAGCTACCTGGTAGGTGATACACTGTATACTGATATCATTGTTACGGTACTGTGAAAGCTACCTGGTAGGTGATACACTGTATATACTGATATCATTGTTACAGTACTGTGAAAGCTACCTGGTAGGTGATATACTGTATATACTGATATCATTGTTACAGTACTGTGAAAGCTACCTGGTAGGTGATATACTGTATACTGATATCATTGTTACGGTACTGTGAAAGCTACCTGGTAGGTGATATACTGTATATACTGATATCATTGTTACAGTACTGTGAAAGCTACCTGGTAGGTGATACACTGTATATACTGATATCATTGTTACAGTACTGTGAAAGCTACCTGGTAGGTGATATACTGTAGATACTGATATCATTGTTACAGTACTGTGAAAGCTACCTGGTAGGTGATACACTGTATATACTGATATCATTGTTACAGTACTGTGAAAGCTACCTGGTAGGTGATATACTGTAGATACTGATATCATTGTTACAGTACTGTGAAAGCTACCTGGTAGGTGATACACTGTATATACTGATATCATTGTTACAGTACTGTGAAAGCTACCTGGTAGGTGATATACTGTATATACTGATATCATTGTTACAGTACTGTGAAAGCTACCTGGTAGGTGATATACTGTATATACTGATATCATTGTTACAGTACTGTGAAAGCTACCTGGTAGGTGATACACTGTATATACTGATATCATTGTTACAGTACTGTGAAAGCTACCTGGTAGGTGATATACTGTATATACTGATATCATTGTTACAGTACTGTGAAAGCTACCTGGTAGGTGATATACTGTATATAATGATATCATTGTTACGGTACTGTGAAAGCTACCTGGTAGGTGATATACTGTATATACTGATATCATTGTTACAGTACTGTGAAAGCTACCTGGTAGGTGATATACTGTATATACTGATATCATTGTTACGGTACTGTGAAAGCTACCTGGTAGGTGATATACTGTATATACTGATATCATTGTTACGGTACTGTGAAAGCTACCTGGTAGGTGATACACTGTATACTGATATCATTGTTACGGTACTGTGAAAGCTACCTGGTAGGTGATACACTGTATATACTGATATCATTGTTACAGTACTGTGAAAGCTACCTGGTAGGTGATATACTGTATATACTGATATCATTGTTACAGTACTGTGAAAGCTACCTGGTAGGTGATACACTGTATATGCTGATATCATTGTTACGGTACTGTGAAAGCTACCTGGTAGGTGATACACTGTATATACTGATATCATTGTTACGGTACTGTGAAAGCTACCTGGTAGGTGATATACTGTATACTGATATCATTGTTACAGTACTGTGAAAGCTACCTGGTAGGTGATACACTGTATATACTGATATCATTGTTACGGTACTGTGAAAGCTACCTGGTAGGTGATACACTGTATATACTGATATCATTGTTACAGTACTGTGAAAGCTACCTGGTAGGTGATATACTGTATATACTGATATCATTGTTACAGTACTGTGAAAGCTACCTGGTAGGTGATACACTGTATACTGATATCATTGTTACAGTACTGTGAAAGCTACCTGGTAGGTGATACACTGTATACTGATATCATTGTTACGGTACTGTGAAAGCTACCTGGTAGGTGATATACTGTATATACTGATATCATTGTTACGGTACTGTGAAAGCTACCTGGTAGGTGATACACTGTATATACTGATATCATTGTTAAGGTACTGTGAAAGCTACCTGGTAGGTGATACACTGTATACTGATATCATTGTTACGGTACTGTGAAAGCTACCTGGTAGGTGATAAACTGTATACTGATATCATTGTTACAGTACTGTGAAAGCTACCTGGTAGGTGATACACTGTATATACTGATATCATTGTTACGGTACTGTGAAAGCTACCTGATAGGTGATACACTGTATACTGATATCATTGTTACAGTACTGTGAAAGCTACCTGGTAGGTGATACACTGTATACTGATATCATTGTTACGGTACTGTGAAAGCTACCTGGTAGGTGATACACTGTATACTGATATCATTGTTACGGTACTGTGAAAGCTACCTGGTAGGTGATACACTGTATATGCTGATATCATTGTTACGGTACTGTGAAAGCTACCTGGTAGGTGATACACTGTATATACTGATATCATTGTTACGGTACTGTGAAAGCTACCTGGTAGGTGATATACTGTATACTGATATCATTGTTACAGTACTGTGAAAGCTACCTGGTAGGTGATACACTGTATATACTGATATCATTGTTACGGTACTGTGAAAGCTACCTGGTAGGTGATACACTGTATATACTGATATCATTGTTACAGTACTGTGAAAGCTACCTGGTAGGTGATATACTGTATATACTGATATCATTGTTACAGTACTGTGAAAGCTACCTGGTAGGTGATACACTGTATACTGATATCATTGTTACAGTACTGTGAAAGCTACCTGGTAGGTGATACACTGTATACTGATATCATTGTTACGGTACTGTGAAAGCTACCTGGTAGGTGATATACTGTATATACTGATATCATTGTTACGGTACTGTGAAAGCTACCTGGTAGGTGATACACTGTATATACTGATATCATTGTTAAGGTACTGTGAAAGCTACCTGGTAGGTGATACACTGTATACTGATATCATTGTTACGGTACTGTGAAAGCTACCTGGTAGGTGATAAACTGTATACTGATATCATTGTTACAGTACTGTGAAAGCTACCTGGTAGGTGATATACTGTATATACTGATATCATTGTTACAGTACTGTGAAAGCTACCTGGTAGGTGATACACTGTATACTGATATCATTGTTACGGTACTGTGAAAGCTACCTGGTAGGTGATACACTGTATACTGATATCATTGTTACGGTACTGTGAAAGCTACCTGGTAGGTGATACACTGTATACTGATATCATTGTTACAGTACTGTGAAAGCTACCTGGTAGGTGATACACTGTATATACTGATATCATTGTTACGGTACTGTGAAAGCTACCTGGTAGGTGATACACTGTATACTGATATCATTGTTACAGTACTGTGAAAGCTACCTGGTAGGTGATACACTGTATATACTGATATCATTGTTACAGTACTGTGAAAGCTACCTGGTAGGTGATATACTGTATATACTGATATCATTGTTACGGTACTGTGAAAGCTACCTGATAGGTGATATACTGTATATACTGATATCATTGTTACGGTACTGTGAAAGCTACCTGGTAGGTGATATACTGTATATACTGATATCATTGTTACGGTACTGTGAAAGCTACCTGATAGGTGATACACTGTATACTGATATCATTGTTACAGTACTGTGAAAGCTACCTGGTAGGTGATATACTGTATATACTGATATCATTGTTACAGTACTGTGAAAGCTACCTGGTAGGTGATATACTGTATATACTGATATCATTGTTACGGTACTGTGAAAGCTACCTGATAGGTGATACACTGTATACTGATATCATTGTTACAGTACTGTGAAAGCTACCTGGTAGGTGATATACTGTATATACTGATATCATTGTTACGGTACTGTGAAAGCTACCTGATAGGTGATATACTGTATATACTGATATCATTGTTACAGTACTGTGAAAGCTACCTGGTAGGTGATATACTGTATATACTGATATCATTGTTACGGTACTGTGAAAGCTACCTGATAGGTGATACACTGTATACTGATATCATTGTTACAGTACTGTGAAAGCTACCTGGTAGGTGATATACTGTATATACTGATATCATTGTTACAGTACTGTGAAAGCTACCTGGTAGGTGATACACTGTATACTGATATCATTGTTACAGTACTGTGAAAGCTACCTGGTAGGTGATATACTGTATATACTGATATCATTGTTACGGTACTGTGAAAGCTACCTGATAGGTGATACACTGTATATACTGATATCATTGTTACAGTTCTGTGAAAGCTACCTGGTAGGTGATATACTGTATATACTGATATCATTGTTACAGTACTGTGAAAGCTACCTGGTAGGTGATATACTGTATACTGATATCATTGTTACAGTACTGTGAAAGCTACCTGGTAGGTGATATACTGTATATACTGATATCATTGTTACGGTACTGTGAAAGCTACCTGGTAGGTGATATACTGTATATACTGATATCATTGTTACAGTACTGTGAAAGCTACCTGGTAGGTGATATACTGTATACTGATATCATTGTTACAGTACTGTGAAAGCTACCTGGTAGGTGATATACTGTATATACTGATATCATTGTTACAGTTCTGTGAAAGCTACCTGGTAGGTGATACACTGTATACTGATATCATTGTTACGGTACTGTGAAAGCTACCTGGTAGGTGATACACTGTATACTGATATCATTGTTACAGTACTGTGAAAGCTACCTGGTAGGTGATATACTGTATATACTGATATCATTGTTACAGTACTGTGAAAGCTACCTGGTAGGTGATACACTGTATACTGATATCATTGTTACGGTACTGTGAAAGCTACCTGGTAGGTGATACACTGTATACTGATATCATTGTTACAGTACTGTGAAAGCTACCTGGTAGGTGATATACTGTATACTGATATCATTGTTACGGTATTGTGAAAGCTACCTGGTAGGTTATACACTGTATATACTGATATCATTGTTACAGTACTGTGAAAGCTACCTGGTAGGTGATACACTGTATACTGATATCATTGTTACAGTACTGTGAAAGCTACCTGGTAGGTGATATACTGTATATACTGATATCATTGCTACGGTACTGTGAAAGCTACCTGGTAGGTGATATACTGTATATACTGATATCATTGTTACAGTACTGTGAAAGCTACCTGGTAGGTGATATACTGTATATACTGATATCATTGCTACGGTACTGTGAAAGCTACCTGGTAGGTGATATACTGTATACTGATATCATTGTTACAGTACTGTGAAAGCTACCTGGAAGGTGATATACTGTATATACTGATATCATTGTTACGGTACTGTGAAAGCTACCTGGTAGGTGATATACTGTATACTGATATCATTGTTACGGTATTGTGAAAGCTACCTGGTAGGTTATACACTGTATATACTGATATCATTGTTACAGTACTGTGAAAGCTACCTGGTAGGTGATACACTGTATACTGATATCATTGTTACAGTACTGTGAAAGCTACCTGGTAGGTGATATACTGTATATACTGATATCATTGCTACGGTACTGTGAAAGCTACCTGGTAGGTGATATACTGTATACTGATATCATTGTTACAGTACTGTGAAAGCTACCTGGTAGGTGATATACTGTATACTGATATCATTGTTACAGTACTGTGAAAGCTACCTGGTAGGTGATATACTGTATACTGATATCATTGTTACAGTACCGTGAAAGCTACCTGGTAGGTGATACACTGTATATACTGATATCATTGTTACAGTACTGTGAAAGCTACCTGGTAGGTGATACACTGTATATACTGATATCATTGTTAAGGTACTGTGAAAGCTACCTGGTAGGTGATATACTGTATACTGATATCATTGTTACAGTACCGTGAAAGCTACCTGGTAGGTGATACACTGTATATACTGATATCATTGTTACGGTACTGTGAAAGCTACCTGGTAGGTGATACACTGTATATACTGATATCATTGTTAAGGTACTGTGAAAGCTACCTGGTAGGTGATACACTGTATACTGATATCATTGTTACGGTACTGTGAAAGCTACCTGGTAGGTGATATACTGTATACTGATATCATTGTTACAGTACTGTGAAAGCTACCTGGTAGGTGATACACTGTATATACTGATATCATTGTTACGGTACTGTGAAAGCTACCTGGTAGGTGATATACTGTATACTGATATCATTGTTACAGTACTGTGAAAGCTACCTGGTAGGTGATATACTGTATATACTGATATCATTGTTACGGTACTGTGAAAGCTACCTGATAGGTGATACACTGTATATACTGATATCATTGTTACAGTTCTGTGAAAGCTACCTGGTAGGTGATATACTGTATATACTGATATCATTGCTACGGTACTGTGAAAGCTACCTGGTAGGTGATATACTGTATATACTGATATCATTGTTACAGTACTGTGAAAGCTACCTGGTAGGTGATATACTGTATATACTGATATCATTGCTACGGTACTGTGAAAGCTACCTGGTAGGTGATATACTGTATACTGATATCATTGTTACAGTACTGTGAAAGCTACCTGGAAGGTGATATACTGTATATACTGATATCATTGTTACGGTACTGTGAAAGCTACCTGGTAGGTGATATACTGTATACTGATATCATTGTTACGGTATTGTGAAAGCTACCTGGTAGGTTATACACTGTATATACTGATATCATTGTTACAGTACTGTGAAAGCTACCTGGTAGGTGATACACTGTATACTGATATCATTGTTACAGTACTGTGAAAGCTACCTGGTAGGTGATATACTGTATATACTGATATCATTGCTACGGTACTGTGAAAGCTACCTGGTAGGTGATATACTGTATACTGATATCATTGTTACAGTACTGTGAAAGCTACCTGGTAGGTGATATACTGTATACTGATATCATTGTTACAGTACTGTGAAAGCTACCTGGTAGGTGATATACTGTATACTGATATCATTGTTACAGTACCGTGAAAGCTACCTGGTAGGTGATACACTGTATATACTGATATCATTGTTACAGTACTGTGAAAGCTACCTGGTAGGTGATACACTGTATATACTGATATCATTGTTAAGGTACTGTGAAAGCTACCTGGTAGGTGATATACTGTATACTGATATCATTGTTACAGTACCGTGAAAGCTACCTGGTAGGTGATACACTGTATATACTGATATCATTGTTACGGTACTGTGAAAGCTACCTGGTAGGTGATACACTGTATATACTGATATCATTGTTAAGGTACTGTGAAAGCTACCTGGTAGGTGATACACTGTATACTGATATCATTGTTACGGTACTGTGAAAGCTACCTGGTAGGTGATATACTGTATACTGATATCATTGTTACAGTACTGTGAAAGCTACCTGGTAGGTGATACACTGTATATACTGATATCATTGTTACGGTACTGTGAAAGCTACCTGGTAGGTGATATACTGTATATACTGATATCATTGTTACAGTACTGTGAAAGCTACCTGGTAGGTGATATACTGTATATACTGATATCATTGTTACGGTACTGTGAAAGCTACCTGATAGGTGATACACTGTATATACTGATATCATTGTTACAGTTCTGTGAAAGCTACCTGGTAGGTGATATACTGTATATACTGATATCATTGTTACAGTACTGTGAAAGCTACCTGGTAGGTGATTTACTGTATACTGATATCATTGTTACAGTACTGTGAAAGCTACCTGGTAGGTGATATACTGTATATACTGATATCATTGTTACGGTACTGTGAAAGCTACCTGGTAGGTGATACACTGTATATACTGATATCATTGTTACAGTACTGTGAAAGCTACCTGGTAGGTGATACACTGTATATACTGATATCATTGTTACAGTACTGTGAAAGCTACCTGGTAGGTGATACACTGTATACTGATATCATTGTTACAGTACTGTGAAAGCTACCTGGTAGGTGATATACTGTATATACTGATATCATTGCTACGGTACTGTGAAAGCTACCTGGTAGGTGATATACTGTATACTGATATCATTGTTACAGTACTGTGAAAGCTACCTGGAAGGTGATATACTGTATATACTGATATCATTGTTACGGTACTGTGAAAGCTACCTGGTAGGTGATATACTGTATACTGATATCATTGTTACAGTACTGTGAAAGCTACCTGGTAGGTGATACACTGTATACTGATATCATTGTTACAGTACTGTGAAAGCTACCTGGTAGGTGATATACTGTATACTGATATCATTGTTACAGTACTGTGAAAGCTACCTGGTAGGTGATATACTGTATACTGATATCATTGTTACAGTACTGTGAAAGCTACCTGGTAGGTGATACACTGTATACTGATATCATTGTTACTGTACTGTGAAAGCTACCTGGTAGGTGATACACTATATACTGATATCATTGTTACTGTACTGTGAAAGCTACCTGGTAGGTGATATACTGTATACTGATATCATTGTTACAGTACTGTGAAAGCTACCTGGTAGGTGATATACTGTATATACTGATATCATTGCTACGGTACTGTGAAAGCTACCTGGTAGGTGATATACTGTATACTGATATCATTGTTACAGTACTGTGAAAGCTACCTGGTAGGTGATATACTGTATATACTGATATCATTGTTACGGTACTGTGAAAGCTACCTGGTAGGTGATACACTGTATATACTGATATCATTGTTACAGTACTGTGAAAGCTACCTGGTAGGTGATTTACTGTATACTGATATCATTGTTACAGTACTGTGAAAGCTACCTGGTAGGTGATACACTGTATACTGATATCATTGTTACAGTACTGTGAAAGCTACCTGGTAGGTGATTTACTGTATACTGATATCATTGTTACAGTACTGTGAAAGCTACCTGGTAGGTGATACACTGTATATACTGATATCATTGTTACAGTACTGTGAAAGCTACCTGGTAGGTGATTTACTGTATACTGATATCATTGTTACAGTACTGTGAAAGCTACCTGGTAGGTGATATACTGTATATACTGATATCATTGTTACAGTTCTGTGAAAGCTACCTGGTAGGTGATACACTGTATACTGATATCATTGTTACGGTACTGTGAAAGCTACCTGGTAGGTGATACACTGTATACTGATATCATTGTTACAGTACTGTGAAAGCTACCTGGTAGGTGATATACTGTATATACTGATATCATTGTTACAGTACTGTGAAAGCTACCTGGTAGATGATACACTGTATATACTGATATCATTGTTACGGTACTGTGAAAGCTACCTGGTAGATGATACACTGTATACTGATATCATTGTTACGGTACTGTGAAAGCTACCTGGTAGGTGATACACTGTATACTGATATCATTGTTACGGTATTGTGAAAGCTACCTGGTAGGTGATACACTGTATATACTGATATCATTGTTACAGTACTGTGAAAGCTACCTGGTAGATGATACACTGTATACTGATATCATTGTTACGGTACTGTGAAAGCTACCTGGTAGGTGATACACTGTATACTGATATCATTGTTACGGTACTGTGAAAGCTACCTGGTAGGTGATACACTGTATACTGATATCATTGTTACGGTACTGTGAAAGCTACCTGGTAGGTGATACACTGTATACTGATATCATTGTTACAGTACTGTGAAAGCTACCTGGTAGATGATACACTGTATACTGATATCATTGTTACGGTACTGTGAAAGCTACCTGGTAGGTGATACACTGTATACTGATATCATTGTTACGGTATTGTGAAAGCTACCTGGTAGGTGATACACTGTATATACTGATATCATTGTTACAGTACTGTGAAAGCTACCTGGTAGGTGATACACTGTATACTGATATCATTGTTACAGTACTGTGAAAGCTACCTGGTAGGTGATATACTGTATATACTGATATCATTGCTACGGTACTGTGAAAGCTACCTGGTAGGTGATATACTGTATACTGATATCATTGTTACAGTACTGTGAAAGCTACCTGGTAGGTGATATACTGTATACTGATATCATTGTTACAGTACTGTGAAAGCTACCTGGTAGGTGATATACTGTATACTGATATCATTGTTACAGTACTGTGAAAGCTACCTGGTAGGTGATATACTGTATACTGATATCATTGTTACAGTACTGTGAAAGCTACCTGGTAGGTGATATACTGTATACTGATATCATTGTTACGGTACTGTGAAAGCTACCTGATAGGTGATACACTGTATACTGATATCATTGTTACAGTACTGTGAAAGCTACCTGGTAGGTGATACACTGTATATACTGATATCATTGTTACAGTACTGTGAAAGCTACCTGGTAGGTGATACACTGTATATACTTATATCATTGTTACAGTACTGTGAAAGCTACCTGGTAGGTGGTACACTGTATATACTGATATCATTGTTACAGTACTGTGAAAGCTACCTGGTAGGTGATACACTGTATATACTGATATCATTGTTACAGTACTGTGAAAGCTACCTGGTAGGTGATACACTGTATACTGATATCATTGTTACGGTACTGTGAAAGCTACCTGGTAGGTGATACACTGTATATACTGATATCATTGTTACAGTACTGTGAAAGCTACCTGGTAGGTGATACACTGTATATACTGATATCATTGTTACAGTACTGTGAAAGCTACCTGGTAGGTGATATACTGTATACTGATATCATTGTTACGGTACTGTGAAAGCTACCTGGTAGGTGATACACTGTATATACTGATATCATTGTTACAGTACTGTGAAAGCTACCTGGTAGGTTATACACTGTATATACTGATATCATTGTTACAGTACTGTGAAAGCTACCTGGTAGGTGATACACTGTATATACTGATATCATTGTTACGGTACTGTGAAAGCTACCTGGTAGGTGATACACTGTATATACTGATATCATTGTTACGGTACTGTGAAAGCTACCTGGTAGGTGATACACTGTATACTGATATCATTGTTACAGTACTGTGAAAGCTACCTGGTAGGTGATATACTGTATATACTGATATCATTGTTACAGTACTGTGAAAGCTACCTGGTAGGTGATATACTGTATACTGATATCATTGTTACGGTACTGTGAAAGCTACCTGGTAGGTGATACACTGTATATACTGATATCATTGTTACAGTACTGTGAAAGCTACCTGGTAGGTGATATACTGTATATACTGATATCATTGTTACAGTACTGTGAAAGCTACCTGGTAGGTGATACACTGTATATACTGATATCATTGTTACAGTACTGTGAAAGCTACCTGGTAGGTGATACACTGTATACTGATATCATTGTTACGGTACTGTGAAAGCTACCTGGTAGGTGATACACTGTATATACTGATATCATTGTTACAGTACTGTGAAGGCTACCTGGTAGGTGATATACTGTTACTGATATCATTGTTACTGTACTGTGAAAGCTACCTGGTAGGTGATACACTGTATACTGATATCATTGTTACAGTACTGTGAAAGCTACCTGGTAGGTGATACACTGTATATACTGATATCATTGTTACAGTACTGTGAAAGCTACCTGGTAGGTGATACACTGTATACTGATATCATTGTTACTGTACTGTGAAAGCTACCTGGTAGGTGATACACTGTATACTGATATCATTGTTACTGTACTGTGAAAGCTACCTGGTAGGTGATATACTGTATATACTGATATCATTGTTACAGTACTGTGAAAGCTACCTGGTAGGTGATATACTGTATACTGATATCATTGTTACAGTACTGTGAAAGCTACCTGGTAGGTGATACACTGTATATACTGATATCATTGTTACAGTACTGTGACAGCTACCTGGTAGGTGATACACTGTATATACTGATATCATTGTTACAGTACTGTGAAAGCTACCTGGTAGGTGATACACTGTATACTGATATCATTGTTACGGTACTGTGAAAGCTACCTGGTAGGTGATATACTGTATATACTGATATCATTGTTACAGTACTGTGGTATTTGAAATGTTTGCGTGTTGAAGAATTGTTTTTAGGTCACCTGAGACGAAGTCATGAATTTCATGACCCTGGGGTCTCATGTTTGCCCCTGGGGAGGGGTAAACTTTACTATAGTTTATATAGGGAAATCACATTTTTAACTATTATTTGTTGGATTTGTATTGGAATTCATTCTTACTTGTATCAAATTATCAGCATGGGATGACACTTTGATGGTATGTACATGTTGGCCCTAGTTGACCCCCAGGGGCCTGCAGGGCAGGGCCAAAAAGGGTAAAATTTACAAAAATTTCAAAAATCTTCTTCTCTACTCTTAGATATGGTACAATCAAATACTCTTCATAGATGGAAAGGTCTTAAGGTGCTTTACCAAAATTGTGAATTTTATGACCCTGGGGTCTCATGTTTGCCCCTGGGAAGGGGGTAAACTTTACTATAGTTTATATAGGGAAATCACATTTTTGACTGTTATTTGTTGGATTTGTATTGGAATTCATTCTAACTTGTATCAAATTATCAGCATGGGATGACACTTTGATGGTATGTACATGTTGGCCCTAGTTGACCCCCAGGGGCTGGAGGGCGGGGCCAAAAAGGGTCAAATTGACAAAAGTTTCAAAAATCTTCTTCTCTTCTCCCAGATATGCTGGAATCAAATACTCTTCATAGATGGATTGGTTTTAAGGTTCTTTACCAAAATTGTGAATTTCATGACTCTGAGGTCTTGCATCTCCCGTTGTGGAGGGGGTTAAGTTTACTATAGTATATTGGCAGAAAAAAACATTTTTTTGCATTATTTGTTTAATTGCCATAAGAAATGATGCAAATTTGGTTGAAATTATTAATATGACATGACTTTTGAGTAGTACGCACATATTGACACTGACTGACCCCCAGGTGCCTGAGGGGTGGGGCCTAAAAGGGTCAAATTGACATAATTTCAAAAATTCATTTTTTCCACTCCCAGATATGCTACAATGTATTGTTATAAATATTCATCTCAACATTCCCATATTTCTCTTTCATATCAAAAATCAGGTGACCGTTAAGGCCCATGGGCCTCTTGTTTTCCTTTGTCGCTTTTTAAGTAATTGATTTCTGATTTAAGTTTATGTATATACGTATGTATATTTATAATCTTTATTTGTTGTATAGTGTCAGAATATGTTTTGTGCTGAATGAGTAAATTCTAAATGACAAAATTAAATCTCACCTTTATAACAAGGGGATGAAGCGATAGTGGAACATGTTTGATCCCTTTATAACAAGGGGATGAAGCAATAGTGGAACATGTTTGATCCCTTTATAACAAGGGGATGAAGCGATAGTGGAACATGTTTGATCCCTTTATAACAAGGGGATGAAGCGATAGTGGAACATGTTTGATCCCTTTATAACAAGGGGATTAAGTGATAGTGGAACATGTTTGATCCCTTTATAACAAGGGGATTAAGTGATAGTGGAACATGTTTGATCCCTTTATAACAAGGGGATTAAGTGATAGTGGAACATGTTTGATCCCTTTATAACAAGGGGATGAAGCGATAGAGGAACATGTTTGATCCCTTTGTAACAAGGGGATAATTAGGGTAAACTTCCCATCTAAATAGGGTAAAGTTCTGATCAGTTTGAATAGGGGGATAGTTTGAACACACCTTTTTAGTATTTCTGACTAATGATAGTTGGTTTGTTCCAACACACAACTGAATACAGGATAAAGTGTGATTGTATTATCGCGACCTGGTGGATGATCAAAGTTTTGATCAGTTTGAGCAACAACAATTTGACCGTTTGCCCGTTATTTATGCCAATGTCAATTCAGAATGCTTGAACCACTCTTTTTTTTTTTTTTCCAGTGACAATTTTGTGCAATTCAAACAGTAAAGTTGCAATATTTTCTTTGGTTTGAACTGACCAGGTGTGTACTGTACAGAACTGACCAGGTGTGTACTGTACAGAACTGACCAGGTGTGTACTGTACAGAATTGACCAGATGTGTAGAACTTTACAGCGTATAATAATTCAACAGAGTTCTAGGTAAATGACGTTTTCCTGCCTTCCTGACTTGGAATTCATTGTAACCCTGGTGAAATGTGTTGAAAACCACCAATAATTTACCTGTGACTTACAGCGGTGAATATTTATCTGCATTCAAAATCACAGGGGTCAAATAAGTAGAAATCTCCAATCAAACTCTCATGAACAAAAGCCTATTAGTCATGAGAATTCATTTGATTTAGGTAAAGTTGATTTTTTTATCTTTTACAAAAAGCTCTCTTTTCTCAAAGAATTTAAATATTTAATCTTATATTTACAGTGTATATCATATTTATCATCCTTAGTGACTAAGGATCACACTATCATTAAAACGTCCTCCATATCCTCGGATATGCTTCACTATTTTTGTAGGTTTCGAAATCCATAATGACTATGAGGGGGATGATGATTGCACTTGTACTCAAGTATACCTGTTGTAAATATTCTATACCAAATATTGTAGATATACCAAAGAGTATATAACAAATAAAATGTTATGTTTTGTTCTTAATAGTTGTGTTTTAGTTTTATGAAGTTCCGAGTAGCAGCTGTCTTCTTCATAGATTGGCAGCATCAAAGAGATCTGTAGGAGGGGAGATAACTCCAGATAATGATGTGATTAACACTCGCTATGCACTGGCATTAATACACAAAGTAGTGATAAACGAAGGCACACTTTCTAGATTAAAATCAAAACATTACAATTTTGGCTGAAAAGGACAGTTTATATAGTGCAATAAATTTAAGAGTGAGTTAAGTGTGGACTGGGGAAAAAAAAATCAATGCAAACTTTTTTGAAAAATAAAAACACTTGAAACATACCATTAAAAAAATTAACACATTTTATTTTCTTACATACATACTGGCATTATTGCCATCTCATTAACATTGTACATAGTTTACATTATTGTCTGTGTTTATCAACATATATTAAAAATGTGCAACAAAGAGATAAGAGACTGGCACAAAACCTTTTATAGTGACACAAGGTAGCATATAAAGTTAGAATAATACCATCAAACTTAACATTAATATCATGTTTTGTTGAAACAGACAAATTATATAATCTGCTTCCCTGGATAATAATTTCAGAGTTTTAAATACATGTATCAAATCTCAACTCTCTTTTAACACAACATTCAAACGTATCAAAATAATCCAGGGCAATGAACATGATTGTTCGCATATTTACAATCTCACAACTACAATTAGGTCTGTACATAAAATATCATGAAGATAACTTTTTAAATTCACATCATACACAAGACATTTCTGAAAAGATTTAACCTTTAAACCAGAGGTGAATCTTAACATCTTGTTGACATAATTACAGTCCACAGCACATATGTGGGCAAAGTCTGTACTACACTGAAAAGTTTCGTCAAGATATCTTTATTAGTTTAAAATTGAAGGCCTTGACAATTAACTAAAAAAATACTAATTTATCTAAACTTTGACCTTGAGGTGAAAGCTACATTGACCTCATTACTAAACACTCAAGACATCATTGACAGTTTGAATTAACAACATGTCAACATATCAAGTAATAACAATGATGTAGTCCTAGAATACATATCGACCCTGTCAGAGTTAGTAAGTTAGTTACGAGTTTAACGCCTATGCAGACACCGATTTACATCGGAGTTTCGCCCGGCATCCCTGTCAGAGTGGGGATTATAGATATATATATATAAGCTCCGGCAAGATATCCAATCAGAAAGAGTGTTACAAATAGGAAGGGTGGCAAACAGGTATATGTCCTATTTCATCTTAAGGGGTTTAAAACTTGTGACCTGGAAAAGTCAATATTAGTCACGTCTCCATATATAAGGGAGTACAGTCCACATGCAAGTCAAGATATATACGAATAGGTAAGCGACTTCCCTCAGCCGGACGAAACACCGATGTAAATCGGTGTCTGCATAGGCGTTAAACTTGTAACTAACTAGCTAACATGCAAGTCATTACTGTAGTAATTTAATTACACAGGTATAAATATAAGCTTTATTTATTTTACAACAATTATGAAACAAGTAATACAACTTACATTAATCAATCTTGTTGGCTCGGATGTTAGCGCACCAGGGGTCTTATTGTGAGAGGAATCTGGAGTACCTGGAGAAAACCCACGTGGTCGGGCAGGAGACCCCATACTTTTTCACATCCGGTCAGGGTATTACTTGGGTATCAGTTTGATAATAAAAAATTCTGATTAAATATGTTCAATAAAATACTTGATTTAAACAGGGTCTTTATATCAATTATTTATAATATGTAAGTCAATATGTAAAACATTTCAGTAAACTCGGATCTGGCAACAAAAGTTCACTTATATATTTAAGGCATCTTTCAATAAAAGATAAGTACAAAGAAACGTCAAATAATGAAACTAATAACACATACATACCAGGACATATCAGATAAATCATGAGATCTACTCATAGAAATATGTAATTACAACTCACACCATGTTCGCTATCCTAGAAAAAAGCTATAGAAACCATTTCTTTACATTCAATGCAAGTTCAAAATGAGATTAAATTTCACATTTTTTTGGCATTTAAATTCAATTAATCTGGTTTAAAATACATTCATGTATTGAAACATGCATGTGTACATTCAAATACCCTTTAAAAATAGAAGGCATTTCTTTTGTTAAAACCACAACAAATATAAAAAAAACGGTCAACAACCACCGCATATACCTAAAATATCAGTTACAGTGCAATGAAATGCTGAAATCTTCAAATACACAACAAAACACCAAGACATCACCTAGTGTTAAATAAACCACACACAAGGACACAACAGTATAGATGGAGAGTCCTGGGCATTTTGGAAATGAGGTTGAGAGCTACCCTACAGTTTGTGAGAAGAGCTCAAGAGGGCCAGCTCTCTTTTTTACTTTTAAATCCTGATCCCAACTGTTGCTGTGTGTATCTGTTTGAGATGTCAATAAGTTCAAACATTTACAGATACCGAGTAGGTTGCAGATGAAGCCTCACTACATAAGCTTACCCCAATACCCTGAAGGTGATGAGCTAATAAGGATAATATACACCACAAGATGACTATATAGTGTAACCATAGTCACTGCTGCTCTACCCATGTTAATTGTTGCTGTAACCATGGTTACTGTTGCTATATGTAGTTACTGTCACTATGGTTGTAACCATGGCTACTTTAGCTGTAAGCATGGTTGCTGTGACTTACACAAATCTACCAACTATAAGTAGGCCTAATGCATTGATGCATGTTAGCGTTTTGGCACAAGAATGCTGCTGTTCATACATTTTAATCATGTAACAGTTTGAATACTGTTGACAGGGTACATATGTACAAGTTCTGATTTTTAGTCTTAAATGCATTACACACGGTCAACATAACTAACATACATCACAAAATCATTCATCACTAAACATACATCACTGATCAACCAAGCATAACATTTATAGGACATATAGTGTTTCACATATCTGTCTCATTACATCACGTCCATTCCCAATTCGATAATAATTCACAACTTCACATAATTTCATTATATTTTATACAAAGGTCAAGGTAACAGTTGCAATATGAAGAAAATTAACAGTGACAGAGTCATTTATGTCTTACATTCGTTTGCTACTCGTGCTATGTGATTGATGTAACAGAAGTGACTCTTACAGACTTACACCATGAAATGTATTTAGCTCCAAGCTGATACAGAGCTGGATCATAGTTTAAAGATGTGCATTTCAGGGGAAAAAATGTATTTTTAAATTTAAGTTCCTTCATTGTGCAATTATGCCATATTATGTTCCATGGGCTTTAAGTTTCTCTAACTTTATTTAGAATATAACATCTGCACCTAAATCACAAAGCATTATAACTATATTTTATGACAAAAAATACAAAATATACAACAATTTATATAAATAGCTATGATGCAGTAGTATTTTCTGATAACAAGAGGCCCAGAGGGCCTGTATCACTGACCTGAAAAGTTGTGTAATCATGAGAAAATATTCTCAATAAATGTACATCCTTAGCAAATATTTCATATATTTTGAGTCTTATAGAATGTTCTAGACTTAATGTCTACTAATCTGTCCCAAAATGCTACTGGTCAAATATATTCACCCTTCGTGTCTTGGTATTGAGAAAGACGTAGTTTAAACATATGAACTTATCAAGCTCCGTGACCTTCAAAGTAGGTCAATGCCATTTATTTCAGTTAACTTTATATTACTTCATGCCTTTTACCTTCTGGCCAAATACCAGTTCTCTGGGCTTTCTGGTTATTCTGAAGAAGAAGTATTTGACCCTGATGACCTTAAAAAAGGTCAAGGTCATTTAATTTAGGAAACTTTATGTAACTTGATGCCCGTTACCTACAGGTAGCGTATTACCTTCCCTGGGACATCTAGTTAATTATAGGCCTTGAAGTAATTTAGAAGAACATTTTTACAATTTTTACCCTTTTGGCCATGGACATAGGCAAAGGTCATTTATTAGGAAAATTCATAGTACCTTATGAAAGGTACCTATTGGCTAGTATCAGTACTCTAGGCCTTCTGTTAGAAGATCTTAAAAGATTTTTTGCATACATCTAAGCTTTGTGACCTTAAAAACAGGCCAAAGTCATTTGTTTGAGGAAAGTTTTAGCACTCTGCCCCAGGTACCTACAGGCCAAAAATTACAACCCTTACAGGGCCTTCTTGTATTTCTTTCTGAAGAAAAATGTTAACTTCATATATATTTTTCAAAACAATACAGCAAATGGTTAAGATAAAATCTTCAATCCTTGCTTGATAAACTGTATCTATAACTATCACAGAATCTCACAATGAATGTAAACATAGGAAGCATTGAGGCATCCCATACTGGTCAAAATGCAACCCCCACTCCTCCTGTCTGGTCACAACCCCCACTCCTCTTGTCTAGTCACATCCACTACTCCTCCTGTCTGGTCACATCCCCTACTCTTCTTGTCTGGTCACAACCCCCACTCCTCCTGTCTGGTCACAACCACCACTGCTCTTGTCTGGTCACATCTACTACTCTTCTTGTCACTTGTCACCCTTGCCTTTTAGGAATGTCTATTTCTTTGTAGCTAGTCTGTTCTGCTGGCCCTGAGATTTGCTTAGCACGTAGGGGAGAGATTTTTGTGTCTGAAATACTTTTCTGAAATTATAAGAACATGGCAGTAAGAGATGGATTCTCCCCGATACTGTTAGCCACAGGAGGTATGGGGTTTTTCGCAAACAAATGTAACCAATGAATCCAGTTTCATTATCATAGTTAAAATTCAAACAAAGCTACTTCAGACACAAATTTTCAACACATAGGGCATTACTCTGTAAATAAGGAGTTGTGGGGCTTGAATAAGAACATGTCACATGTTATTAATATAACTAGAAGATTGACTCATTAGGTAGTATGATGCTGAAATTGTATAACCCTAAAAGATAAGCAGGTCAGACATATCAAAATATTAATCTGTCCATTGATCCAATTGACCTTGAGGTATGGTCAGTTGAAATCTGATTCTTACCAACTTTGCTTCATAATGTCATAACAAAATATTAAGCACTCGATGAATATAAAATTTGTCCCTGACATTTGACATGGTGACCTCGGTGATCACCTGACGCATTGACCTTGAGGTTTAATCAGTTGAAACTTGTTCAATTAAACCCATCTTTCCTTCATAATGTCATAACAAGATATTCATGACAAAATAAAATTGAAGAAAATTTAACAAAGGGCAATAACTCTGCAAATAGGGGGTTGTGGGCTTGAATTTAGTAAACTGCACATTGCCTTAGTTTCACTAATGTGCACACCAAATTTCATGATTATGACTTCATTGGGGACAAGTTATGCACAGACACAAGACAATTGGATGATATTATTGCCTTTATAGATTATCACATACTACAGATCCAATCACTGGTGGTACAAGCATACAAATACAATCCATCAACCAACAAGAGATCCCAGAGGGATCTTGGTGCCCACCATCAATGATTTTTCATTTGTTCTTAGAAAGTAGGATCTTTTCCATTCTTTCTTTTACTTTCATTAATGTATTTAATCTTAGATCTATGAACTTTGAAAATTTCTTTTGAAAATTTGAAAGAAGGTCTCTTATTAGGAGTTTTGCAAAATCCTAAAATTCAAGAAAGATCCATCTTGTATTTCTTAGAAAATAACCATAATATACTGTCAGTCGAAATATAATATGGCTGCCTGTCAGCAACATTTTTTCTGCCGGAGCAGTTAATAAATAAGACAATGCACAACTATAGACCAAACAGAACCTGAATATGAAATTTGATAAGGAACCATCCAGGACTTCTAAAGAAATAGCGATCATAAACTTTCACTGTTCAAATCCAAGATGGCCGTCTGGCAGCCAAATTGTTTTTCGGATCAGCTCAAAACCTGGGTAATACACAACAAGTGACCATAGGGAACTTCCATATGAAATTTGAGAATGATCAATCCAGCACTTCTCAAGAGATAGCGATCACAAAATATTAATGCAAAATCAAGGATGGCTGCTCAAAAACTGGTCAATGCACAACTAGGGACCATATAGGGAACCTGCATATGAAATTTGAGAAGGATCCATCAAGCACTGTTCAAGAAATAGATATCACAATAATTGTTTCAGGACGGAAGGACAACAGAGGGACGACGGTCACAGGGTGATTTAAATAGCCTACCATCTGATGATAGTGGGCTAAAAACACATCACACTTACCAGCGTTTTGGATTTTCTTTGAAATTTTTCATCTGTAATTTCTTTTTTATACAAGGGTACAAATCTGTAATTCAAGACAAGGTTGATGCCTTACAGTATTAAATCTTAGTTGATAAAAGATTGAAATAGGCAAAATAATCAAATATGCTCTCAAAATCTCATTATATCAAGGATGCCAGGGATAGCCTCCTTTGATTATCATTTTTCAATTAAACAGATTGATTTTCAATCAAAACTTACAAAATTACATATCAACCAGGTAATTAGCCAGAAGTATCTGCACTTTGTTTCTCAGCAGACTAAGTACTTCTTAAACAGAAATTAAGGGCTCTTGCCAGCATGACAAACACAGTTTCATACTCTTTAAGAGAATTCAGTTGTATTTTTTTTCTCATACTGGTGTAGTTTTTCTTTATTTCTCCCATTTTTGACATATAATGAAACTTTTGAGGTTTTTCTGTCAACCATAACACTTTTCAGATCAGCCCAAAAATGGGGCATTGCACAAAAAAGGGACCAAGGGGAACCTTCTGATCCATACAGTATCTGTCAAGAAACAGCGATAATAAACATTTACTCTAAAAATCCAAGACAGCCAACTGTCGGCCATATTGTTTTTTTTTTATCAGTCTTAAAATAAGCCAATGCACAATAAGGGGCCAAGGGAACCTTCCTATGAAATTTGAGAAGGATCCGTCCAGTAGTTGTCAAGAAATAGTGATAACACTACTGGGCTTCGCTAACCCAGGGACTGAGGCTCCAAGGGTGGGACCACAGTGACTATAACATTTTGTCAGATTACTCCTTGTACAGAAAAACCCCGTTATATTGCCATCCGTTATACCACCAAACCCGCTTTTCGCCATGAATTTATTCAGAACGGATTTCCATCCACGTTAATGCATCCGTTTAACCGCCAAACTCGCCTATCGCCATCCGCCATAATATTTCCAGAACAAATGGTTAAAATAACACTATCATGACCATGACCTCGTTAATATCGCCAAATTGAGGTCAGAAGGATGCATTGAAATGTTATTGTTACGTGACTGACGTCGACTGACAGGTGACAGCGTGTACACACATGGAATCAATGAACCATTGCTGTTCCTTTGTTGACTTTCTACTTGTAAGTTTCGGAAGTTATGATGAAAACAATATCATGAAACCATTCAAATTCGCGGAAAAAAGCATCCTTCTCCTCATCATCATCAAAGGCCGACTCGTTGCCGGCATTTTACATCCAAGTTCGTGTTGGTGAAGGAAATCTCCAAGAGTATTTTTATCAGCCAATCAAATACCACAGAATTACATGTTGGGAAGCTGTCATCATTTCCATATTAGACTCGCAGCAAAACGGGGACATTCCCGTATTTGTATCCGACGGTAGGACTATATGTCGCGATAAGCAGTCAGAGTAGTAGCTCTGCATCGCGGAATATGCTGCGATAGCACGATAAGGGATAAATGTATATTTATGTACAATTCGATGCAATAATGTGATATGAATGAATTTTTTTTTTATAACAATTTCTGCAGTTAATTTTGATCTTCAAAGTTTACAGTTGTTATTGAAACACTTAGTTATAAGGTTTGGAAGGCAAACTTGGTTTGAATGTCGAATCCGATATACCGCCAAACTCGTTATATCGTCAAAATCGCTGAGAACAGAAGGTGGCGATATAACAAGGTTTTACTGTATTTGAATAAATATTCTAACCACATGTGCTTCATAATTTCATAACAAAATCTTAATTAGTGAAAATCAATAACATTTGACCTTTAACTTTGACCCGGTTACCTCAATATTTGCTCAATTAACTTGATCTATGCTCAATTGACTCCTTGTTTAATTCAGACCATCTGTGCTTCATAATGTCATAACAATCTGCTCACCCACCGGTGAAAATAAAAACAAAAAAATTTGACTTTGACATCTGATCAGTCGACTCCTTGTTGTTGAATAAAAATTCCGACCAAGTTTGGTTCATAATGCCAACACAATCTTCATCAGTGAAAATCAACAACATTTGACCTTGGCATTTGACTCAGTGACCATTAACTTTCATCAGTTGACTCCTTCCATCAAGATAAAAGAAAATATTTACATCAAATATGAATAACTGCATCATAATGTATTTAATAGTAAAAAAGCAACAGGTTTGACCTTGACCTTTGACCCAGTGACTTTGAATTTCTGTCAGTTAACTCCTTGTTTAATTCTGACTAAATTGCTTCATAATATTAAAACAAAATGTTCATCAGTGTAAAGGTACAAAACTCGACCTTGACCTGGTGATTTTGACCTTTGACTCAGTGACCTGACTTTTGAGTCAGTTGACTCTTTTTTAAATTACGACCAACGTTGCTTCGCAATATGCCAGTGTGGGTTATCTGAAGATTTGAAATCAGAAAAATATGTTCTAGAATGTGTGGGCTATACAAAAGAGCAGGCAATACACAAGAAATTACGGTCAACAAAATTGTTCTCCTTCACCCAAGGATGTTTCAAACCAAATCTGGCAGAAATTTTGGGAAAAGTTGACAGACGACAAATGGACAAACGACGGACTACAGACTAACAATGGACAAGCAATTGACGAGACGCTGCGGTATGGCATAAGTTGACCAGTCCTTCAGACCAGGTGAGCTTAAAAAAAAGTTTATGATTCAAACCATCTTTAAATTAGGTGTAAATATGTTAAACAGTAAACAATAGAAGCTAAACAATAGTTTCAACTGTAAGATTAACTTGGTAAGAATAGACTTTATTGAATTAGCCACATATACATATTTTTTACTTACATCAGAAAAATCGAGCCAAAAACGATTGTCACCCATAACATTGAGATAGAATGTTTTCTGTAAAACTGTTGAAATTTGGTTAACTCTGGCTTTTTGGTAGGACCAGGATCACAACTATGGAGCGAGGCCGAGTGGTGGAAGTGGTGACAGTACTCCCACACATTGGGGGCCTCTGCCTTCTTATGGAATATGCTATGGAACATCTGCCTGGAAAAACATAAAAGTACAAAATTATCTCTTAACTCTTTCGGCGCCAAACTACCTTATTAACATATTGGCCCAGCGCCATATATTAATTACTAATTAAAGGAATTTTAATTAACAATGTATGTTTTTCTTATTTATTGGTGTAGAGACATGCTACTTGGTGCATATAAAGTTCAGATGATGCTTTACCAAATGCACCTCATCACAGGTCATTCAAGGTCATGTAACTTTGGCGGCCATCTTGGATTTTCATAATTTGATAAAATTGTTGATTTTACAGCTATATTTCTTTTTTTTTCACTTATCTGTAGGTTTATTGATAGGCCTACAGAAGAAGTGTACATTCATTTTGCAACGAGTGAAAACAATACATGTGATCCTTCCTCTATGACTTCTGAAACATTGATGGTCAAATAACAAGGGGCCCATAGGGCCTGATCACCTAGTATATATTAAGTTCACATTTTTAATTTTAAATGTGAACGGCTTCAGCCAAAATATTAGTGTCTGATATCAAAAGAAAATATTTGAAGATTTTTATACAATTAACTTTTGTGAGCTTGTTGGTCATTAGGCTTGATTTTGGCTTCAAGTTTTGCTGAAAGTTACGTATATTGGGCCTTTAACTGTAATCAACACAATGTTGCGACCCTCTGACTGGTCAAGTTTACCTAGTGTGCAGTGTGAATCTTGTCACATGGTAGCACTGCTTTTTAGTAAACAGGCCTAATGGCATGTGTAATTATTATCCATATACAGTAAACAGTGAGTTCCTTTGGATGTTTGGGGAAAGATCAAATAAAACTGAAAGTTTATAACATTTTGTGCTAATTTTTCATTTCCTAAAACATCACTACCCTGGACTTTGTGGTTAACCAGAAGAAGTTGTTTTAAGCAAAAATGTTTACGGCTGACGGACAATGAACAAACGAGCCTTCACCAATAATGTTGAATATAGTCATGCTGAAAGTCATCCTAAAACAGTGTAAAGATCATTATATACTCACTTGTCGTCTAAACTGTTGAAGGTGTGGTCATATGCAGACCTTTGCTGAGGATTACTTAAGGTGTGGTAAGCATTCTGCACTTTCAAAAATTCCAGTTTTGTGTCAGATTCCAAGTTGAAATCTGGATGAAACTAAAACAAAAGATTCATTTCACATAATAAACATACTTATTCAAATTCTGTCATAATTATTTACATGATATAAAAATAAAAGCAAAGTGAGCAAGGACTCACATAGATATACCCCCCGCCCCCCCCCCCCCCCCCCCACCACCACCACAAAGTGGTCAAGTATGACCTTTGAACTTTAACGGTGACAGATGACCACCAAAATCTAACCAAGTGTAGAACTTGAGAATATGATGGTATGGTGTGAGTATGAACCCACTCAAACCCGGGGATCATGAGATATCTTGTATACAAGCTTTTTGATTCCCAAAGTTGTCAATGGTGACCCTTAATGTTGACCGATAACCACCAAAATCTAAGCACTATCTTTATCACTTTTTCTCATCCTATTAAAAACCTCATGTTATATTAGTTTATTTAGAATTTGAATGCACATGAATACATACATATGTACATTAACAGTATATTGGTTTCGTTTGTTTGTGTTTTACATCCTGTGGTAGAGTAAAAAGAACTTCCGGAGAAAAAACACTGACTAGCTATGGCCAGTACCTGGAGAATTCCCTACATAGGTGTCAACTTGCGGTCCAGAGGTGGATGACTAGTGTTAATTAACAGAATGCCAGACACCTTAACCACTTGGCCAGTGCCCAACGGATTTACAAGTAGATTCTATTTACTCAAACTCAGTACTGAGTCTTCAAACTCAGTACTGAGTCTAACTCGGTAACTGACTATTATCTCTAACAACACCAACTAGAACTGTGGTCCGGAGGCCAACTCCTTCATCCCCACTGCCAATGAAGTTATTTGTACAATAAATGGGATATATATACTAAACAAGAGGCCCAACGGGCCTTAACGGTCATCTGACTACCAATTGTAAAATCACTATGAAAATACGTGTAGTCATTAAATCAAGTTATAATATGCCTGTATAGATTGCCAAGTTCAAGATAGTGGCCTTCTTGGATTTCTGATGGGCTTGAAAAATAACAACACTTTGTTGGGACCATCTCAGGATATCATTTCTGGCAAGTTTCAGCTCAATTCCACTGGTAGAACTTGAGAAGTTTAAAATGTGTATTCAAAATGGCAGCTGTGGTGGCCATCTTGAATTTTGAACCAACCTAAAAATAACAACACTTAATCAGCATCATCTCAGAATCATTTCTGGCAAGTTTCAGCTTATTCCTAGTGAGTAAACTTGACAACAAACCTTTTTGGCCCCTGTGACCTTGAATGAATGTCAGGGTCATTTCTTTAAACAAACTTGACACACCTTTATCCCAGCATGCCACAAGCCCAATATCACATCTCTGTGCCTTTTGGTTATTCAGAAAAAGTTGTTTTAAAGATTTTGACCCTTTTGGCCCCTGTGACCTTGAATGAAGTTCAAGGTCATTTATTTGAACAAACTTGGTAGACCTTTATCCAAGCATGCCACAGGCCTAATATCAGGTCTCTGAGCCTTTTACTTATTCAGAAGAAGTTGTTTAAAGATTATGACCGTTTTGGCCTCTGTGACCTTGAATGAAGGTCAAGGGCATTTGTTTGAACAAACTTGGTAGCCCTTTATCCCAGCATGCCACAGGCCCAATATCAGGTCTCTGGGCCTTTTGGTTATTCAGAAGAAGTTGTTTAAAGATTATGACCGTTTTGGTCCCTGTGACCTTGAATGAAAGTCAAGATCATTTCTTTGAACAAACTTGGTAGCCCTTTATCCCAGCATGCCACAGGCCCAATATCAGGTCTCTGGGCCTTTTGGTTATTCAGAAGAAGTCGTTTAAAGATTATGACCGTTTTGGCCCCTGTGACCTTGAATGAAAGTCAAGGTCATTTCTTTGAACAAACTTGGTAGCCCTTTATCCCAGCATGCCACAGGCCCAATATTAGGTATCTGGGCCTTTTGGTTATTCAGAAGAAAATGTTTAAAGATTATGACCGTTTTGGCCCCAGTGACCTTGAATGAAAGTCAAGGTCATTTGTTTGAACAAACTTGGTAGCCCTTTATCCCAGCATGCCACAGGCCCAATATTAGATCTCTGGGCCTTTTGGTTACTCAGAAGAAAATGTTTAAAGATTATGACCGTTTTGGCCCCTGTGACCTTGAATGAAAGTCAAGGTCATTTATTTGAACAAACTTGGTAGCCCTTTATTCCAGCATGCCACAGGCCCAATATCAGGTCTCTGGGCCTTTTGGTTATTCAAAAGAAGTTGTTTAAAGATTATGACCGTTTTGGCCCCTGTGACCTTGAATGAAAGTCAAGGTCATTTCTTTGAACAAACTTGGTAGCCCTTTATCTCAGCATAACACAGGACCAATATCAGGTCTCTGGGCCTTTTGGTTATTCAGAAGAAGTTGTTTAAAAAGATTTTGACCTTTTCGGCCCCTGTGACCTTGAATGAAGGTCAAGGTCATTTGTTTGAACAAACTTGGTAGCCCTTTATCCCAGCATGCCACAGGCCCAATATCAGGTCTCTGGGCCTTTTGGTTATTCAGAAGAAGTCGTTCAAAGATTTTGACCTTTTTGGCCCCTGTGACCTTGAATGAAGGTCAAGGTCATTTGTTTGAACAAACTTGGTAGCCCTTTATCCCAGCATGCCACAGGCCCAATATTAGGTCTCTGGGCCTTTTGGTTATTCAGAAGAAGTCGTTTAAAAATTATGACCGTTTTGTCCCCTGTGTCCTTGAATGAAGGTCAAGGTCATTTCTTTGAACAAACTTGGTAGCCCTTTATCTCAGCATAACACAGGAACAATATCAGGTCTCTGGGCCTTTTGGTTATTCAGAAGAAGTTGTTTAAAAAGATTTTGACCTTTTCGGCCCCTGTGACCTTGAATGAAGGTCAAGGTCATTTGTTTGAACAAACTTGGTAGCCCTTTATCCCAGCATGCCAAAGGCCCAATATCAGGTCTCAGGGCCTTTTGGTTATTCAAAAGAAGTCGTTCAAAGATTTTGACCTTTTTGGCCCCTGTGTCCTTGAATGAAGGTCAAGGTCATTTCTTTGAACAAACTTGGTAGCCCTTTATCTCAGCATAACACAGGAACAATATCAGGTCTCTGGGCCTTTTGGTTATTCAGAAGAAGTCGTTCAAAGATTTTGACCTTTTTGGCCCCTGTGACCTTGAATGAAGGTCAAGGTCATTTGTTTGAACAAACTTGGTAGCCCTTTATCCCAGCATGCCACAGGCCCAATATTAGGTCTCTGGGCCTTTTGGTTATTCAGAAGAAGTCGTTTAAAAATTATGACCGTTTTGTCCCCTGTGACCTTGAATGAAGGTCAAGGTCATTTCTTTGAACAAACTTGGTAGCCCTTTATCTCAGCATAACACAGGACCAATATCAGGTCTCTGGGCCTTTTGGTTATTCAGAAGAAGTTGTTTAAAAAGATTTTGACCTTTTCGGCCCCTGTGACCTTGAATGAAGGTCAAGGTCATTTGTTTGAACAAACTTGGTAGCCCTTTATCCCAGCATGCCACAGGCCCAATATCAGGTCTCTGGGCCTTTTGGTTATTCAGAAGAAGTCGTTCAAAGATTTTGACCTTTTTGGCCCCTGTGACCTTGAATGAAGGTCAAGGTCATTTGTTTGAACAAACTTGGTAGCCCTTTATCCCAGCATGCCACAGGCCCAATATTAGGTCTCTGGGCCTTTTGGTTATTCAGAAGAAGTCGTTTAAAAATTATGACCGTTTTGTCCCCTGTGTCCTTGAATGAAGGTCAAGGTCATTTCTTTGAACAAACTTGGTAGCCCTTTATCTCAGCATAACACAGGAACAATATCAGGTCTCTGGGCCTTTTGGTTATTCAGAAGAAGTTGTTTAAAAAGATTTTGACCTTTTCGGCCCCTGTGACCTTGAATGAAGGTCAAGGTCATTTGTTTGAACAAACTTGGTAGCCCTTTATCCCAGCATGCCAAAGGCCCAATATCAGGTCTCAGGGCCTTTTGGTTATTCAGAAGAAGTCGTTCAAAGATTTTGACCTTTTTGGCCCCTGTGACCTTGAATGAAGGTCAAGGTCATTTGTTTGAACAAACTAGGTAGCCCTTTATCCCAGCATGCCACAGGCCCAATATTGGGTCTATGGGCCTTTTGGTTTATGAGAAGAAGATGTTTAAATGGAAAAGTTTAAGGACGGCGCACGACGCACGGCGCACGGCGCACGACGACGGACGAAGCATGATGACTATAGGTCATCCTGACCCTTCGGGTCAGATGACCTAATAATTTTCTACCAAAAAATAGGTACATGTTATTTAACTATCAAGGCATCAATTAATCATTACTATAGTATAAAGACATTAGCTTTAGCGTGTGTCTTTTTTATCTTTTAAAAATTAACTAACAAGAGTGAAGTGGCCAATGGTTTTAGTGTTTAACCTTTCACATAAACCTTCCTATTCGGTTTTGAATTAATTGAATTGATTGAATTATGATGAGGGGAAACCAATGCGTGCCTGCCTTCCGCCTCAAAGGGGCATAACTTTCTGGAAAGGGGTAACTCAGTCTGATATAGATTGCACATATCTACAATTTAAAAGGATTAATGCCAACAAGTCTCAATGAAATTCCTTCAGTTGTTTAGGAGAAGTAGCTGGTTTGTTGTTTTGTCTTCAGATGGACGGACAACCTGATTCCTGTGTATATATATATAATACACCCCTCCCCCTAAATTTTGTTGTGTGGAGGTATAACTACACACATGCTGATCACATTACCTTTTTAGATTTTTTAAGATATGCTGATTTGATTTCTGTCGGAGTGGCATCCATAGTCACACCCAATACTTCATACAAGGAGGCATACTGAAGTTGAAGAATCTTCGGGGAGCAAAATAAAGTTCTGTGAAAGAAAACAAGAAGTGTTTGATAGCCCATGCAATGACCAAAGATTGAAATGGTACATACACCAACTGTGTTAGCAGTAACACAAATCAAGCTCTTGCTGGAAAGGGGAATTAAAAGATTATTGAACAAAAATGACTAGATACAAAAAAAGATAACATTCAGTACATGGTATATAGTTTGAGATTTTGCACTTCATCAGATATCCTTGGTCCATTGTGCTACGCATCTCAATGGCTTAACAATAGAAATGAAAACTTGACAAGGCCATCATCTACAATATATTTTTGGCACAGCTAATCAATGGTCTGAAAGTGTAGCCAAATCAAATAAGGTTACCACAGATTGATCAAGGATACTTAGTACTGAAAATTTTCACATACCCTGATATAATATCTACTAGTCCAAATACCCTGATATAATATCTACTAGTTCACATACCCTGATATAATATCTACTAGTTCACATACCCTGATATCATACCTACTAGTCCACATACCCTGATATAATATCTACTAGTCCACATACCCTGATATAATATCTACTAGTTCACATACCCTGATATAATATCTACTAGTCCACATACCCTGATATAATATCTACTAGTCCACATACCCTGATATAATATCTACTAGTTCACATACCCTGATATAATATCTACTAGTCCACACACCCTGATATATTATCTACTAGTTCACATACCCCGATATAATATCTACTAGTTCACATACCCTGATATAATATCTACTAGTCCACATACCCCAATATAATATCTACTAGTCCACATACCCTGATATAATATCTACTAGTCCATACACCCCCGATATAATATCTACTAGTCCACATACCCTGATATAATATCTACTAGTTCACATACCCTGATATAATATCTACTAGTCCACATACCCTGATATAATATCAACTTGTCCACATACCCTGACATAATATCTACTAGTCCACATACCCTGATATAATATCTACTAGTCCACATACCCTGATATAATATCTACTAGTCCACATACCCTGATATAATATCTAATAGTCCACATACCCTGATATAATATCTAATAGTCCACATACCCTGATATATTATCTACTAGTCCACATACCCTGATATAATATCTACTAGTCCACATACCCTGACATAATATCTACTAGTTCACATACCCTGATATAATATCTACTAGTCCACATACCCTGATATAATATCAACTTGTCCACATACCCTGACATAATATCTACTAGTCCACATACCCTGATATAATATCTACTAGTCCACATACCCTGACATAATATCTACTAGTTCACATACCCTGATATAATATCTACTAGTCCACATACCCCGATATAATATCTATTAGTCCACATACCCTGATATAATATCTACTAGTCCACATACCCTGATATAATATCTAATAGTCCACATACCCTGATATATTATCTACTAGTTCACATACCCTGATATAATATCTACTAGTTCACATACCCTGATATAATACCCTGATATAATATCTACTAGTCAACATACCCTGATATAATATCTACTAGTCCACATACCCTGATATAATATCTACTAGTTCACATACCCTGATATAATATCTACTAGTCCACATACCCTGATATAATATCTACTAGTTCACATACCCTGATATAATATCTACTAGTTCACATACCCTGATATAATATCTACTAGTTCACATACCCTGATATAATATCTACTAGTTCACATACCCTGATATAATATCTACTAGTTCACATACCCTGATATAATATCTACTAGTCAACATACCCTGATATAATATCTACTAGTCCACATACCCCAATATAATATCTACTAGCCCACATACCCCGATATAATATCTACTAGTCCACATACCCTGATATAATATCTACTTGTCCACATACCCTGATATAATATCTACTAGTCCACACACCCTGATATAATATCTACTAGTCCACATACCCTGATATAATATCTACTAGTCCACATACCCTGATATAATATCTACTAGTCCACATACCCTGATATAATATCTACTAGTCCACATACCCTGATATAATATCTACTAGTCCACATACCCTGATATAATATCTACTAGTCCACATACCCTGATATAATATCTAATAGTCCACATACCCTGATATAATATCTAATAGTCCACATACCCTGATATATTATCTACTAGTCCACATACCCTGATATAATATCTACTAGTCCACATACCCTGACATAATATCTACTAGTTCACATACCCTGATATAATATCTACTAGTCCACATACCCTGATATAATATCAACTTGTCCACATACCCTGACATAATATCTACTAGTCCACATACCCTGATATAATATCTACTAGTCCACATACCCTGACATAATATCTACTAGTTCACATACCCTGATATAATATCTACTAGTCCACATACCCCGATATAATATCTATTAGTTCACATACCCTGATATAATACCCTGATATAATATCTACTAGTCAACATACCCTGATATAATATCTACTAGTCCACATACCCTGATATAATATCTACTAGTTCACATACCCTGATATAATATCTACTAGTTCACATACCCTGATATAATATCTACTAGTTCACATACCCTGATATAATATCTACTAGTTCACATACCCTGATATAATATCTACTAGTTCACATACCCTGATATAATATCTACTAGTCAACATACCCTGATATAATATCTACTAGTCCACATACCCCAATATAATATCTACTAGCCCACATACCCCGATATAATATCTACTAGTCCACATACCCTGATATAATATCTACTTGTCCACATACCCTGATATAATATCTACTAGTCCACACACCCTGATATAATATCTACTAGTCCACATACCCTGATATAATATCTACTAGTCCACATACCCTGATATAATATCTACTAGTCCACATTACCCTGATATAATATCTACTAGTCCACATACCCTGATATAATATCTACTAGTCCACATACCCTGATATAATATCTACTAGTCCACATACCCCGATATAATATCTACTAGTCCACATACCCTGATATAATATCTACTAGTCCACATACCCTGATATAATATCTACTTGTCCAAATGCCCTGATATTATATCTACTAGTCCACATACCCTGATATAATATCTACTAGTCCACATACCCTGATATAATATCTAATAGTCCTCATACCCTGATATAATATCTACTAGTTCACATACCCTGATATAATATCTACTAGTCCACATACCCTGATATAATATCTACTAGTCCACATACCCCAATATAATATCTACTAGTCCACATACCCCGACATAATATCTACTAGTCCATACACCCCCGATATAATATCTACTAGTTCACACACCTTGATATAATATCTACTAGTTCACATACCCCCGATATAATATCTACTAGTCCACATACCCTGATATAATATCTAATAGTCCTCATACCCTGATATAATATCTACTAGTTCACATACCCTGATATAATATCTACTAGTCCACATACCCTGATATAATATCTACTAGTCCACATACCCCAATATAATATCTACTAGTCCACATACCCTGATATAATATCTACTAGTCCATACACCCCCGATATAATATCTACTAGTTCACCCACCTTGATATAATATCTACTAGTCCACATACCCCCGTTATAATATCTACTAGTCCACATACCCTGATATAATATCTATTAGTCCACAAACCCTGATATAATATCTACTAGTCCACATACCCTGATATAATATCTACTAGTCCACATACCCTGATATAATATCTACTAGCTCACATACCCTGATATAATATCTACTAGTCCACATACCCTGATATAATATCTACTAGTCCACATACTCCGATATAATATCTATTAGTCCACATACCCTGATATAATATCTACTAGTCCACATACCCTGATATAATATCTAATAGTCCTCATAACCTGATATAATATCTACTAGTTCACATACCCTGATATAATATCTACTAGTTCACATACCCTGATATAATACCCTGATATAATATCTACTAGTCAACATACCCTGATATAATATCTACTAGTCCACATACCCTGATATAATATCTACTAGTTCACATACCCTGATATAATATCTACTAGTTCACATACCCTGATATAATATCTACTAGTTCACATACCCTGATATAATATCTACTAGTTCACATACCCTGATATAATATCTACTAGTTCACATACCCTGATATAACATCTACTAGTTCACATACCCTGATATAATATCTACTAGTTCACATACCCTGATATAATATCTACTAGTCAACATACCCTGATATAATATCTACTAGTCCACATACCCCAATATAATATCTACTAGCCCACATACCCCGATATAATATCTACTAGTCCACATACCCTGATATAATATCTACTTGTCCACATACCCTGATATAATATCTACTAGTCCACACACCCTGATATAATATCTACTAGTCCACATACCCTGATATAATATCTACTAGTCCACATACCCTGATATAATATCTACTAGTCCACATACCCTGATATAATATCTACTAGTCCACATACCCTGATATAATATCTACTAGTCCACATACCCTGATATAATATCTACTAGTCCACATACCCTGATATAATATCTAATAGTCCACATACCCTGATATAATATCTAATAGTCCACATACCCTGATATATTATCTACTAGTCCACATACCCTGATATAATATCTACTAGTCCACATACCCTGACATAATATCTACTAGTTCACATACCCTGATATAATATCTACTAGTCCACATACCCTGATATAATATCAACTTGTCCACATACCCTGACATAATATCTACTAGTCCACATACCCTGATATAATATCTACTAGTCCACATACCCTGACATAATATCTACTAGTTCACATACCCTGATATAATATCTACTAGTCCACATACCCCGATATAATATCTATTAGTTCACATACCCTGATATAATACCCTGATATAATATCTACTAGTCAACATACCCTGATATAATATCTACTAGTCCACATACCCTGATATAATATCTACTAGTTCACATACCCTGATATAATATCTACTAGTTCACATACCCTGATATAATATCTACTAGTTCACATACCCTGATATAATATCTACTAGTTCACATACCCTGATATAATATCTACTAGTTCACATACCCTGATATAATATCTACTAGTCAACATACCCTGATATAATATCTACTAGTCCACATACCCCAATATAATATCTACTAGCCCACATACCCCGATATAATATCTACTAGTCCACATACCCTGATATAATATCTACTTGTCCACATACCCTGATATAATATCTACTAGTCCACACACCCTGATATAATATCTACTAGTCCACATACCCTGATATAATATCTACTAGTCCACATACCCTGATATAATATCTACTAGTCCACATTACCCTGATATAATATCTACTAGTCCACATACCCTGATATAATATCTACTAGTCCACATACCCTGATATAATATCTACTAGTCCACATACCCCGATATAATATCTACTAGTCCACATACCCTGATATAATATCTACTAGTCCACATACCCTGATATAATATCTACTTGTCCAAATGCCCTGATATTATATCTACTAGTCCACATACCCTGATATAATATCTACTAGTCCACATACCCTGATATAATATCTAATAGTCCTCATACCCTGATATAATATCTACTAGTTCACATACCCTGATATAATATCTACTAGTCCACATACCCTGATATAATATCTACTAGTCCACATACCCCAATATAATATCTACTAGTCCACATACCCCGACATAATATCTACTAGTCCATACACCCCCGATATAATATCTACTAGTTCACACACCTTGATATAATATCTACTAGTTCACATACCCCCGATATAATATCTACTAGTCCACATACCCTGATATAATATCTAATAGTCCTCATACCCTGATATAATATCTACTAGTTCACATACCCTGATATAATATCTACTAGTCCACATACCCTGATATAATATCTACTAGTCCACATACCCCAATATAATATCTACTAGTCCACATACCCTGATATAATATCTACTAGTCCATACACCCCCGATATAATATCTACTAGTTCACCCACCTTGATATAATATCTACTAGTCCACATACCCCCGTTATAATATCTACTAGTCCACATACCCTGATATAATATCTATTAGTCCACAAACCCTGATATAATATCTACTAGTCCACATACCCTGATATAATATCTACTAGTCCACATACCCTGATATAATATCTACTAGCTCACATACCCTGATATAATATCTACTAGTCCACATACCCTGATATAATATCTACTAGTCCACATACTCCGATATAATATCTATTAGTCCACATACCCTGATATAATATCTACTAGTCCACATACCCTGATATAATATCTAATAGTCCTCATAACCTGATATAATATCTACTAGTTCACATACCCTGATATAATATCTACTAGTTCACATACCCTGATATAATACCCTGATATAATATCTACTAGTCAACATACCCTGATATAATATCTACTAGTCCACATACCCTGATATAATATCTACTAGTTCACATACCCTGATATAATATCTACTAGTTCACATACCCTGATATAATATCTACTAGTTCACATACCCTGATATAATATCTACTAGTTCACATACCCTGATATAATATCTACTAGTTCACATACCCTGATATAATATCTACTAGTTCACATACCCTGATATAATATCTACTAGTTCACATACCCTGATATAATATCTACTAGTCAACATACCCTGATATAATATCTACTAGTCCACATACCCCAATATAATATCTACTAGCCCACATACCCCGATATAATATCTACTAGTCCACATACCCTGATATAATATCTACTTGTCCACATACCCTGATATAATATCTACTAGTCCACACACCCTGATATAATATCTACTAGTCCACATACCCTGATATAATATCTACTAGTCCACATACCCTGACATAATATCTACTAGTCCACATACCCTGATATAATATCTACTAGTCCACATACCCTGATATAATATCTACTAGTCCACATACCCTGATATAATATCTACTAGTCCACATACCCTGATATAATATCTAATAGTCCACATACCCTGATATAATATCTAATAGTCCACATACCCTGATATATTATCTACTAGTCCACATACCCTGATATAATATCTACTAGTCCACATACCCTGACATAATATCTACTAGTTCACATACCCTGATATAATATCTACTAGTCCACATACCCTGATATAATATCAACTTGTCCACATACCCTGACATAATATCTACTAGTCCACATACCCTGATATAATATCTACTAGTCCACATACCCTGACATAATATCTACTAGTTCACATACCCTGATATAATATCTACTAGTCCACATACCCCGATATAATATCTATTAGTCCACATACCCTGATATAATATCTACTAGTCCACATACCCTGATATAATATCTACTAGTTCACATACCCTGATATAATACCCTGATATAATATCTACTAGTCAACATACCCTGATATAATATCTACTAGTCCACATACCCTGATATAATATCTACTAGTTCACATACCCTGATATAATATCTACTAGTCAACATACCCTGATATAATATCTACTAGTCCACATACCCCAATATAATATCTACTAGCCCACATACCCCGATATAATATCTACTAGTCCACATACCCTGATATAATATCTACTTGTCCACATACCCTGATATAATATCTACTAGTCCACACACCCTGATATAATATCTACTAGTCCACATACCCTGATATAATATCTACTAGTCCACATACCCTGATATAATATCTACTAGTCCACATACCCTGATATAATATCTACTAGTCCACATACCCTGATATAATATCTACTAGTCCACATACCCTGATATAATATCTACTAGTCCACATACCCTGATATAATATCTACTAGTCCACATACCCTGATATAATATCTACTAGTCCACATACCCTGATATAATATCTACTTGTCCAAATGCCCTGATATTATATCTACTAGTCCACATACCCTGATATAATATCTACTAGTCCACATACCCTGATATAATATCTAATAGTCCTCATACCCTGATATAATATCTACTAGTTCACATACCCTGATATAATATCTACTAGTCCACATACCCTGATATAATATCTACTAGTCCACATACCCCAATATAATATCTACTAGTCCACATACCCCGACATAATATCTACTAGTCCATACACCCCCGTTATAATATCTACTAGTTCACACACCTTGATATAATATCTACTAGTTCACATACCCCCGATATAATATCTACTAGTCCACATACCCTGATATAATATCTAATAGTCCTCATACCCTGATATAATATCTACTAGTTCACATACCCTGATATAATATCTACTAGTCCACATACCCTGATATAATATCTACTAGTCCACATACCCCAATATAATATCTACTAGTCCACATACCCTGATATAATATCTACTAGTCCATACACCCCCGATATAATATCTACTAGTTCACCCACCTTGATATAATATCTACTAGTCCACATACCCCCGTTAAAATATCTACTAGTCCACATACCCTGATATAATATCTATTAGTCCACAAACCCTGATATAATATCTACTAGTCCACATACCCTGATATAATATCTACTAGTCCACATACCCTGATATAATATCTACTAGCTCACATACCCTGATATAATATCTACTAGTCCACATACCCTGATATAATATCTACTAGTCCACATACTCCGATATAATATCTATTAGTCCACATACCCTGATATAATATCTACTAGTCCACATACCCTGATATAATATCTAATAGTCCTCATAACCTGATATAATATCTACTAGTTCACATACCCTGATATAATATCTACTAGTTCACACACCCTGATATAATACCCTGATATAATATCTACCAGTCAACATACCCTGATATAATATCTACTAGTCCAAATACACTGATATAATATCTACTAGTCCACATACCCTGATATAATATCTACTAGTTCACATACCCTGATATAATATCTACTAGTCCACATACCCTGATATAATATCAACTTGTCCACATACCCTGACATAATATCTACTAGTCCACATACCCTGATATAATATCTACTAGTCCACATACCCTGATATAATATCTACTAGTCCACATACCCTGATATAATATCTAATAGTCCACATACCCTGATATAATATCTAATAGTCCACATACCCTGATATATTATCTACTAGTCCACATACCCTGATATAATATCTACTAGTCCACATACCCTGACATAATATCTACTAGTTCACATACCCTGATATAATATCTACTAGTCCACATACCCCGATATAATATCTATTAGTCCACATACCCTGATATAATATCTACTAGTCCACATACCCTGATATAATATCTAATAGTCCACATACCCTGATATATTATCTACTAGTTCACATACCCTGATATAATATCTACTAGTTCACATACCCTGATATAATACCCTGATATAATATCTACTAGTCAACATACCCTGATATAATATCTACTAGTCCACATACCCTGATATAATATCTACTAGTTCACATACCCCGATATAATATCTACTAGTCCACATACCCTGATATAATATCTACTAGTTCACATACCCTGATATAATATCTACTAGTTCACATACCCTGATATAACATCAACTAATTCACATACCCTGATATAATATCTACTAGTTCACATACCCTGATATAATATCTACTAGTTCACATACCCTGATATAATATCTACTAGTCCACATACCCTGATATAATATCTACTAGTTCACATACCCTGATATAATATCTACTAGTTCACATACCCTGATATAATATCTACTAGTTCACATACCCTGATATAATATCTACTAGTTCACATACCCTGATATAATATCTACTAGTCAACATACCCTGATATAATATCTACTAGTCCACATACCCCAATATAATATCTACTAGCCCACATACCCCGATATAATATCTACTAGTCCACATACCCTGATATAATATCTACTTGTCCACATACCCTGATATAATATCTACTAGTCCACACACCCTGATATAATATCTACTAGTCCACATACCCTGACATAATATCTACTAGTCCACATACCCTGATATAATATCTACTAGTCGACATACCCTGATTTAATATCTACTAGTCCACATACCCTGATATAATATCTACTAGTCCACATACCCTGATATAATATCTACTAGTCCACATACCCCGATATAATATCTACTAGTCCACATACCCTGATATAATATCTACTAGTCCACATACCCTGATATAATATCTACTTGTCCAAATGCCCTGATATTATATCTACTAGTCCACATACCCTGATATAATATCTACTAGTCCACATACCCTGATATAATATCTAATAGTCCTCATACCCTGATATAATATCTACTAGTTCACATACCCTGATATAATATCTACTAGTCCACATACCCTGATATAATATCTACTAGTCCACATACCCCAATATAATATCTACTAGTCCACATACCCCGACATAATATCTACTAGTCCATACACCCCCGATATAATATCTACTAGTTCACACACCTTGATATAATATCTACTAGTTCACATACCCCCGATATAATATCTACTAGTCCACATACCCTGATATAATATCTATTAGTCCACATACCCTGATATAATATCTACTAGTCCACATACCCTGATATAATATCTACTAGTCCACATACCCTGATATAATATCTACTAGCCCACATACCCTGATATAATATCTACTAGTCCACATACCCTGATATAATATCTACTTGTCCACATACCCTGACATAATATCTACTAGTCCACATACCCTGATATAATATCTACTAGTCCACATACCCTGATATAATATCTACTAGTCCACATACCCTGATATAATATCTACTAGTCCACATACCCCGATATAATATCTATTAGTCCACATACCCTGATATAATATCTACTAGTCCACATACCCTGATATAATATCTAATAGTCCTCATACCCTGATATAATATCTACTAGTTCACATACCCTGATATAATATCTACTAGTTCACACACCCTGATATAATACCCTGATATAATATCTACTAGTCAACATACCCTGATATAATATCTACTAGTCCAAATACACTGATATAATATCTACTAGTCCACATACCCTGATATAATATCTACTAGTTCACATACCCTGTTATAATATCTATTAGTCCAAATACCCTGATATAATATCTACTAGTTCACATACCCTGATATAATATCTACTAGTTCACATACCCTGATATAACATCTACTAGTTCACATACCCTGATATAATATCTACTAGTTCACATACCCTGATATAATATCTACTAGTTCACATACCCTGATATAACATCTACTAGTCCACATACCCTGATATAATATCTATTAGTTCACATACCCTGATATAATATCTACTAGTTCACATACCCTGATATAATATCTACTAGTTCACATACCCTGATATAATATCTACTAGTTCACATACCCTGATATAATATCTACTAGTCCACATACCCTGATATAATATCTACTAGTCCACATACCCTGATATAATATCTACTAGTTCACATACCCTGATATAATATCTACTAGTTCACATACCCTGATATAATATCTACTAGTTCACATACCCTGATATAATATCTACTAGCCCACATACCCTGATATAATATCTACTAGTCCACATACCCTGATATAATATCTACTAGTTCACATACCCTGATATAATATCTACTAGTTCACATACCCTGATATAATATCTACTAGTCCACATACCCTGATATAATATCTACTAGTTCACATACCCTGATTTAATATCTACTAGTTCACACACCTTGATATAATATCTACTAGTTCACATACCCCCGATATAATATCTACTAGTTCACATACCCTGATATAATATCTAATAGTCCTCATACCCTGATATAATATCTACTAGTCCACACCCCCTGATATAATATCTACTTCATGTCCACATACCCCGATATAATATCTACTAGTTCACATACCCCGATATAATATCTTCTAGTTCACATACCCTGATATAATATCAACTTGTCCAAATGCCCTGATATAATATCTACTAGTCCACATACCCTGATATAATATCTACTAGTTCACATACCCTGATATAATATCTACTAGTCCAAATGCCCTGATATAATGTCTACTAGTCCACATACCCTGATATAATATCTACTAGTCCACATACCCTGATATAACTTATCTACCAGTCCATAAATAGTGGAATTGCACACATTATTTCTTTCATACACATGTACATATGTAATCTTAAATGAAATATATATACTAGGTATTGTAAACATCATATTTGTACCATAACGATGATAACTGTTTAGTCTTGTATGTTATTTAATTAACAATTGATCTTTTAAACATATAAAGATATAAATTATGCAAATATCTTGGGAAAACTATGGTCCCTGCATTTGTTTCTGGCTGTGTCAAAAAATCAGCATCCTTCCTTAAATATTGTTTTACATTATTATAAGTACATAAGTACCAGATTTATCCACAGGCAAGTTAATAATGAATATTCTATTTTGGCAAATCAAACACAAGCTTCTTTCTAATTTACAACACCTGGTATAACATTTTATTTACCTCAATTTATAAGGACAAAACATCTTCAGACTTTTCTGATGGATCTTGTGCATTTCAAACGTTCATGTTATTGTCATTGTCGCATTGCCTCCAGCTCTTGCAGAAGCCTAGACATGAAACAGATGAAAGTGAATATAAATACGACAAAATTGTTTTCAACAACATCAAAGGAAAATATCTTACTACATTACAATTCAAACATAAAAAAAACAACACTTGAACTGTAGCCATGACAGTCAGAAGCTGGCAGTATATACATACCAGGTATAAATTGGGTTTTCAATAATATGTTTACCTGAAAAGGCTTTTGTTTGTTTGGGCTTTACAGCCCACCAACAGCATAGAGACACTGAAAAGGGCCTATACACACAAGTTATAAATCAACAGGCACAAAAAATCATTTATATTAAGAGATGACCTGTTACAGCTTGTGTTAATTTTGTACTCACTGATTCAGAATCAAAGCAGCTATATATAGCTAGCCTACGGCACATTACAAATAATCAAATTCCTTGATGATGTGTCCATAAAGCATTTATTCAATGACATACACAATACCAGAGGATATGAAACTAAAGATGTTTTTTATGGAAACAACATTACTAGTAAATGTACATATTTGGGGGTAATGGGTAATCATATTTTAGCAATTTCCCCACTGAAGGAAATCATGTTAGCACTAATTAAAGTTTCTGTATATAGCTTTCTACAGCAAGTAAGACGAGTGTGCCAATTCATTGTTTCATTTATCTGTATAAAGTCCAGTAATGTGCAAAAATTTGAGTACATAATTAATACAGTATTTCAATTCTGAATGCCAATATCAATACAGGGTAAAATTCAATTGCACCATTTTGTTTTAATTGGAACTTCTACAGAATAATTTTCAAATATAATTAGCTGAAATCTCACATTATTAAATTCTTTACTCAATACTTTCATCTGTACAACTCCAACGGACTACATCGTATATAGCTGGATAACATGTTTTTCAAACACAAACCAAAGGTTTTGGGCCTCATCAATTTTTTTGGTACTGAATTCAAAAGTAAATAGTTAACACAGACTCATATTTGCAACCAAAAGAAAAATAGGAAAATACAGAAAAAAACCAATACTGAAATGGGGAGTGCACAACTTGTTCTTTTAAAAACTTGCAGCAAAAAGAATGAGTTCATCTTTCATTTTGTACAAAAAAAAACATCTATTTTTTGGTGAAAATTAAAAATCATATGGTGATGTTTCAAAGAATTTTCATTTCTTTTTATTCCCCATTTCAGTAATGGAATTTTTACTCAAATTGGTAACTGTTACTGAAATGTGTAACATCAACAAAATCTAGTCAGGCTCTTTTTGGATTGTGATGAGTTTTGATATTACTGTTATAAAGGTGCTTACTGATTATGATGCCTTACAAGCCGGAGCTGTAGAGAATTTTGCTGGAGAGCCAAAAGGTTCAGCACACTCTGTCAATTGAGCAATATAGCTGTAAAGACCTATATTGACCTGATATAGGTCTTTTGAGCTATTTTTTGGAGGGGATTTTCTTTGAAGGGAAACAACACAAAGTCACATTTAAAGAGAGATTAAATCATTAGGTTGAAAACAAAGGCATAAGATACCAGTATTCTGATTTTTTAAATAATGATGTAAAAACAAAGAGATCCCAGAGGGATCTTGGCGCGCACCATCAATGATTTTTCATTTGTTCTTAGAAAGATTGATGTTTTCCCTTCTTATTTTAACTTTCATTTATGCATTTAACCATAGTTCTATGAATTTCTCTTGAAAATTAATAATAGCTGAAAGAAATTAGGTCTCTTGTCAGGAGTTTTGTTTTTCTGATCAGTTCCAAATTCCAAATCCATCCTTGTATTTCTTAAACACGAGATCCCACTGGGATCTTGGCACCCACTATTGATGATTTTTCATTCTATCTTAGAAAGATGGATCTTTTTCCTTCTTATTTTCACTTTCATGCATGTATTTAATTTTAGTTCTATTTTTTTCATTAATGTCATTTATCTTAGTGCTATGAACTTTGAAATTTCTTGTGACAATTAATAATAGTTAGAAGAAGGTGTCTAATCAGAAGTTTTGTTTTTCTGATAACCTCCGAAATCCAAAACTTTGAGAAAGATCCATCTTGTATTTATTAGCAACGGGAACCTGCATATGAAATTTGGAAAAGATCTATCCAACACTTTACAAGATAGCACAATAACATATTTTCATAGTCAAAATCCAAGATGGCCGTCTGTCAGCCATTTTGTTTTTCCGATCAGTCCCAAAATCAATACAGCACAACTAAGGACCAAGGGGAACCTGCATATGAAATTTGGGAAAGATCCATCCCATAATTCACAAGATATAATGACAACATATTTTCATGGTCAAAATCCAAGATGGCTGTCTGTCAGCCGTTTTGTATTTTTGATCAGTCCAAAAATTGAAAGGGCACAACTAGGCAACAAGGTGAACCTGCATATGAAATTTGAGTAAAACCATCAAGTACTTTTCAAGAAAAAGCAATAACAAACTTTCATTTCAAAATCCAAGATGGCAACCTTTAGGCCATTTTGTTTTTCCGATCCATCCCAGAATTGATACAGCACAACTAGTGACCAAGGGGAACCTACATGATCCATCCAGTACTTCTCAAGAACTAGCGGTAACAAACTATTACTAACAAATCCAGGATGGCTGATCTGTCGACCATATTGTTCATTAGATCTAGATCTGTCCTAAAATGGACCATGCACATTTTTTTGAACAATTTTTTCCTGCTAGAAGTACCTTAGGTAGTCATCATCTAATTCCATGTGTCTATTTTGACTAGTGTTCTAAGAAAGATTACTTGATTTCACTAAAGAGAAACATGCACGAACAGTATATTCTTTTGATGTAAAAATATGTGCTTTGATAGTCAAATTTAATTTTATTTAATTTTTGAAAACTTTAATTTATTTATTGATTATTCAATATGTCAACTTTGAGATTTTTGAAATTATTTCAATTTAATTTATTTTCTAATTTACTAGAATTTGTTATATTTTATTTTTTGTGCAGACTTACATCGGTTTGATTGATGGTAAGTTATTTCTCATTTTATTCTGAAATTGAAATTTCTTTGCATTAGCTAGGTCTATGAAGTTTACATTTCATTGCAAACAGTGTTTTCGATATAAGATTAGCCCCTTTCCTCTTTGGAAGTAGAAAAATATCGACAAGGAGATGTGACCCGATTTGTATTCGAAATGTTCGTACGTTTGTACAGTCTCAATTTACAGATGATGGTCTAAAATGTCCCTTTAAAGTATCCTGCAAGTCACTTAGGAACGAGATATTGGTTGATAAAACGGTGTTTGTTGAAATCGGCCGAATTTTGGTAGGCTAAATCAGCCCAAGGAAAATTTGGCCCTACGTTTAAGAAAGACGATCAGTTACGGAACTGATCGTCTTTTCTCCAAAGTGTAAGCAATCAACGGCTCTCCAGCTCAAGGTCGGAACAAGTACTGTAGAGGCTGTCCCAACTGTTAAAAATATAGGGGTGTACTTTGATAGTTCACTGAACATGGAGAAACAAGTGAATGCTATTGCCAAATCCTGTTACTACCAGATCAGGAACATCGGCTGTATACGGCAGTTTATAATTGCCGATGCATGCAAGATTTTGGTTCATTCACTTGTTACCTCACGGCTGGAATATGGAAATGTCCTACTCTGTGGTATATCTGATAAATTGACAAGTCGCCTACAGAAGGTCCAGAACACGGCAGCACGTCTCGTTTCTCGCGTTAGAAAGAGAGAACACTTAACTCCTGTTCTGTATTCATTGCACTTGCTACCTGTGCAATACAGGTCACAATACAAAATCTTGGTATACACATACAAGGCACTTGATGGAACAGCTCCCCAGTACATACGGGAGCTAGTTACCCTGTATCAGCCGTCACGATCACTGAGGTCTAAGACAGAATCATTGTTGTGTGTCCCAAAATCTCGTACTGTGACCTATGGAAACCGGTGTTTTGGGAAATTTTTGGCCTCGTTGTGGAATAGATTACCATCCGCTATCCGAAAAACAAATACTCTGGCCAAATTCAAGAAACTTCTGAAGACGTACCTTTTCACGTCTGCATATTAGGGACAACTTAGACATCATGTTAATATACTGACATTTGTTTATCTACAGTAGATGTAGTTCGTATGTATATGCAATTTTTTATATTATCACATTAGCTTAGATTGTAATAACTTCTTTATTTATGCTGTGTAAGTATCAAATTATTATCTACATGTTGTAAAGCGCTTTAGAGTAATTTTACAAATTATATAGAGCGCTATATAAATGTTGTATATTATTATTATTATTAGTCTAAGAAAATGTTTTTACTCATAACATATTGATCATAATGTATAACATTTAAGTAGTACAATGTAAATCTATAATGTTATATTAAAGAATTATATTTCAAATACTTTTGTAGTTTGTTGTTTATCATAGTACAATTGCTAGCGGATTAAGTTTTCTTCCCATCCAAAAGCGTTCAGACCTACATTTAAAAAACATGTAATATTAAGTGTGTTATATTTAATAGATGTATAATATGCATTAATTAATTAATAAATTTGTCCTTGCAAATGTCCAAAGAGTGATTAATAAATGAAATGCAAAGAAAGTACTGTACTGAGTATAATTTCCATCCATATTTCATACATACACAGGGCCGATTTTATCATGGGCCGATTTCATTTGAGTAAACAGAGGCAGTTTTGTTCTTGGGCCGATTTAACCATAGATAACTACAACAAATTGTGGTAAACTGTTTAATGTATCAATAATTCTGTGACTGAAAAAAGGTTTTTTGTTTATTTCCAGCCAACACTTTTTTTTTTTAATTTTCTTGGAGTAGCCCCTCATAATTTTTGCATTGCTGATTTTGAAATATTCTCTAGATACTCTAAAATCATAAATATTGTTGGCTATTTTGAAAAAGTTTATTATGTCTCTCTTACTGTACTTAAGGCTTTCCGTTAGTTGTCAACATTGCCATAAACCTTAATTATGTTATTATGCGCTGATCATGATTGATGAAAATTGAAGTCTAAGAGCATATAGCCTTTTACAGCTATCCTACATAGGTGGATATACCTATAGTATAGGTCTTTATAACTAAATCAGGTCCAGTACTCGGACTTTACAATACTGTACACTCAATCGCCGAGTACTGGACCTGAGCCAAGGCCAGGCCAGTAGAGTCTAGTGGAGTCCGATCGTTCGAGTCCCAGATTATTTCTATTCCTCGTCATATTATACTACTGGTATTACTAATACCAAAATGCATGATAAAGTTATGCATAAAATGTACTTAGACAGTCTGAGGAAAAATACGACAACGCACCGAAAGAGTTCTTCTGACCGTAAACGTTTCTTGTTACATAAAATTCTTCGTTCCGGAAACCAGACAAGGGCATGTAAAATTCGGGTAACATTCGGATTCATAATCCGGATATTTGAGGGCAATGGAAGATTTTTATGCTTATTGATTAAATATATGAATGCCGCGAGAATAAAGATGTTACTTCTACTTTTGATTTTATTATTTTCACTATCTACATATGGGTTTCAACGAAAAATATTTCCGCGTTATGAAAATAAGTACTCCGGTTTAGAGTTTTAGTCAATTTCCCCCCAAAAATGGTGACGTAGATCACATAATTAGAGTAAACGAAAGTAGCGAAAGTTATTTTCAGTCTCTGGCACAGTGACAAACGACATGAGGCGATGTTATAACAACGTTTGAAGTGACAGGAAGTGTAACGTACCTCATGGATAATTTCATGTTTCCACAGATACCAAAGTACGAAGCAGTGGTAAGTTAAAGTGTCTGCACAACCTGTTAAACACATATATAACAAGTAAGAGACGGGACAACATAAGACTTTGACAGGTTTTTACATCTTACCAATGAATTGAATAAAACACGATTGTTTTGTGATGAAGGTCTAAAATATTAGAATAATATTTAATTATTAATTGGAGTCTCTCTTAAAAGCGTCTACAAGCGTCTTCAAGCGTCCTCAGAAAATATCTTTTAAAATACTGAATTAAGTAAGCGACATCAGAAGATATGTTGTTGATATGATCATAATACACCTCTATACCAATTTTTACCTTGGTATTCGAAGAATTGACCGAGTTATGACGATTTTAATGTTTACGATCGGCGGGGTGGCACATGTGTGTATTACCTCCGCACAGTTAAAAAAGCGTCGCCAAACAATACCTTAAAAAACACCTAATAAAGTAAGCGACATCAGAAGATATGTTGTTGATATGATCATAATACACCTCTATACCAAATTTTAACTTGTTATTCGAAAAATTGACCGAGTTATGACGATTTTAATGTTTACGATCGGCGGCGTTGCATATGTGTTTGAATAGAACTCAAAGACGAAAAAAGCGTCTTCATACTATATCTCTAAAAGAATTTGTTAAACTAAGCGACATCAGATTGAGATGATATGTTGTTCGCATGACTATGATACATTTATTCAGTAATTTTTATGTCTGGATTTGAAATAATGAGTGAGTAATAACAAATTCAATTTAATGATCGGTGGTGTGACACACGTGTGTATAGAACTCTTCACAGATCGTGAAGCGTCTTCAGATTTTATCTCGTAAATAAATCTATAAAGTAAGCGACATCAGATGATATGTTATTCACATGAATATAATAAATCATTATGTAAAATTTCAGGCTGATATGTTTCTTAGTTACTGAGTTATCGTGGATTTGATTTAGGTGACCATAGTGTATCCATTGTAAATGTATATGAAACCAGCGCTAGCGTGACGGACGATATGTAGGACTTCGTACATACGTAGGTGAACACAGCTAGATCTAGACCGGTATGTTATAGAACTCTCTTAATTACTAGCATGTTTGCAGATCCTTTGGACGTGGTTCTACTAAGGATCAATTATATACATGTACACGTGGTGTTAAAAAATAATTAAGTTCGTACCGACACTTGTTATTTAGGGCCTACGGTTATTCGATATAGTTAGATTTAGATATATTTCTTATGTAACAACTGACAGTCTTTGTCGGTTAAATTAAATGAAATATCATACTTAAACAAAGTTCGTTTTGAAACAGATAAAACTTGAAATTTCATATAGGCTCAATCACGGACTTACATTAGTCTAAGTCCGTGGTACTGCCATCCCGGGAAAAATACAAATTTCGTTTGTGAGACATATATACGTCCCTGATTATATAAAGAGACCAACATTATTTATAAGCATGGACAGTCTGAATGATATAAATTGAAATTTGCTCTTTTTCTCTTTGCAGATGCTGAATTCAGAAATGCCAACAAATTTTACATATTGCTTTTTGTGTCCACATCTTATAATACATTATGTATATATACTACAGTGTATTAGTATTTCATGATGGGCTTTTTGAACGATATAAATTGAAACTTTTTTTTAATTGCAGATGTTGAATTCTGACGTGCCAACAATATAAAGAATAAAAAATACAAGTCAAATATGAATACTTTGATCAATTGTTTTATTTCACAAATTTTAAATTTTCCAGCAATAATTTTGTAAATACTTCTGTTGCTTGATTGAGGCTTATACAATCAGAAAGACAATAGCTGAAACTTATTCAAATGCAAATATATATATTCATTTGAGACCCTTTCAATTTTTACTGACAGATGTCACAACTAATTTCTCTTACTGAATTCTTGCCCATATGTTTCATAGATTATAGTTTGATATAATCATGGACAAAGATAGCATCTAATAGATCTAATAAGTCCGTGATGTAACGAAATATTAAATTAAGATGTTTTATTTTATAATCATACACTACGTCTCCCATAAAACATAACTCATTGATCTTTCACAACAGGTACATGTATGTGATAAGTGTTTACATAGCAATTGATCTGGCCTTACTGTGCGTTCACCTGTGCGAAGCCCTACATATATATATAGAGTATACCTGTACGTACACATATATACGTGCCAAGTCGTCAATATTTTGCGTCATAATCAAACATTAAATTCATGATTACTCGGTCATTTTCGCACAAATCAAATTGAAACTTGAAATACAGTTGTATTAAAGTCAACATCATAACATATATCTTGATGTCGCTTACTTTATAAAAATGATTTTAGATATGGTCTGTAGACCCTTTTTGATATGTTGATTTCTATTCATATATAAATGTATGTTTCCCACGGTGTCGGTCGTAAAAATAAAATCGAAATAACTTGGTCAATATTTCGAATATTAAGTTGAGATTTGGTGTAGAAGTGTATTATAGTCATACTAACAACATATCTTCTGATGTCGCTTACTTTATTGAGTAGTTTTATAGGTATTGTCTGGCGACGCTTTATGTAAAACTCTGCAGTACATTACACACGTGTGCCACGCAATCGATCATAAACATTAAAATCGCCATAACTCGTTCAATTTTTCGAATTTCTGGTTGAAATTTTACACATAAGTGTATTATGATCATTGAAACAACATATCTTCTGATGTCGCTTACTTTATTCAGTAGTTTTGATGTTATAATCTGGCGACGCTTTTTAAACGGTCACACACATGTGCCACCCCGCCGATCGTAAACATTAAAATCGTCATAACTCGGTCAATTTTTCGAATATTGATTTAGATTTGACAAAGAGGTGTATTATGATCATAATAACAACATATCTTCTGATGTCGCTTACTTTATTAAGTATTTTTTAAGAAATTTTCTGAAGACGCTTGAAGACACTTGTAGACGCTTGTGGACGCTTTTAAGAGAGACCGATTAATTGCATATGTTGTTCCGAAGAAAGTTCATAAATCAACACTAGGCCTACAGTACATGTAATGAAATCATCTCGGATATCAGATGGTTGCTTGACTTAGTGTTCGACAGTTTTTTTTTTATGTGTATCCCTTTATTGCAATCCTAGTGTGTAGCTAGGTAAGATAGGCCTTAACTGCTATATATTCTATCAGCGTACCTTTGAAGCGGCTATTTGTGATGCAGTCTGTCATCACACATCGACAGTGTACGTACTGTATGTCCTATGTGCAGAAGATTAAATATAGAGGCGCACCGTCGTGGAGACTGTTATTTCAGTTTGTCTAAAAAGCTCAAGATTTTTATGATACTTTTTATTAAAAGATAAAAAGTCTTTTGTTGTTAGATGAAATATATGTGGTATAATTATAGGCAGCGCTAGGCCCTCGAGCCTAACGTCCAGACTTTTGGCTCAATGGTTAGAACATTCGCCTTCCAAGTGGGAGTCCCATGCAGGTTTAATTCCTGGCCCGGCCACAACAATGGTGTCATGAACAAACATATTTTTCCGCCCCATCTGGTGATGACTGTACATGTCCTTGCCCAACGCATGGATCACCGTCATTTTGATGACGTGTGGTAGCTACCGTAAGTCGAACGGGTATGATCTCGAAGAGATAAAAATGACCTCAAAATTAAGATGGGGAGGAGTGTGGTATAATGTCCGGACTTTTGGCTCAATGGTTAGAACGTTCGCCTTCCAAGCAGGAGTCCCGGGTTCAATTCCCGGACCCGCCACAACATATACATTACGAGTTACTTAGTCTAAGATCTACTGACCGGATGCACATTAGGTAGTTCAAAGCGGTTTGGCCAATCCCTAGTACCAGCAACTTAAGGGTTCCTCAAGCGCATACCAGTGTAACAGTTCTACATTGATTAGGTTGCCTTACAAGTGTGAACTGTAGGGAATTAAATTTCTCTTTAGCTCAGTCGGTAGAGCATCACTTTTCCTCATCCTATTACACCAGCATTAACATAAAAAGTGGTTAAAATCATTTTCTCTGATTGTTTTAGAGTTTTGTGGTGTGGTTGAGCCCTGATTTGAATGATGCTACGTCAAGGCTCTGTGCGATATTTGGTGGTAGATATTGTTCCAGAGTCGGATGGTTAGAGGATTAAGAAAGGTTGTGCATGATAGTTTGTGGTCGAATGAGGGTTGACATATTTGTGATTTCGAGAAGGAATGAAAAGTTTGTCTTTTTTAATTGCTTCTTAATATAAGGCCATGTATGATATGAAAAGCATGATATGAGAAGAGTGGTTTCGGCGGTCATAAAGTGTTGGCCAATTTAGGGTTTTTAACATTTCTGAAACGCTGTCCGTGTATTCATAATTATTTAGAATGTACCTAGCAGCTACTTTTGAATCATTTCAATTTAGTTTTGTAGTGTTTTTTTGCCACGGGTCCCAGATAGTGCTGCTGTATTCCAGTTGTGGCGTACATATGTCAGATTGTCTTATAGACTTGTTCTTTAGTTTTCATAGTTTTTGTTTTAATGTTTCTGGGTATGAATCTCAATGTATTTTCTGCTTTTATTGTGATATTGGCAATATGTGTGTTCCATAAAAATTCTGATGTGATGGTGAGGTCTAAGTATTTTGTTTTCTTTGTATGTGCAAATTCTTTTCCATGCAAGATGTATTTGTATGTGATAGGGTTTCGTTTGTGTGATGCAGTTAGGATTTCGCACTAATCAGGGTTAAATTAGGACAATTAAGCCATTCTCTTTCCCAGTTTTCTAATAGGTTGAAATCATTTTGAAGAATTTTTGAGTCTGTTTCTGATGCTATTGTCATTTAAATAATGGTGTTGTCAGCAAATAGATAGACTTGACTTTTTAATTATATAATTATAATTACATATTGGGTGTTTACTTTTGAGATGACCAGATTTTGCATGGTTAGTGGCCAGAGGAGGTTCTGAGCTAAAGCACATCTACCATAGATTAAACCTATAAACATGGGTGTCCAAAACAATGTTTCATTGGGTTAGAAGGCTTGAGGTATAAAACAGGATTTATGAACAAAATCTGTGACCTTATCTTACCATGTGGGGACTAAGTCTTGACTTGAAATAAATGCTTTTCAACATGGGACCCACATAGCACAATCCAAACACGCCAATCTTCTTCTATTAAAGTAGTCCACCATATTGTAGCTATAGATCCAACCAACACACACCAGCTGACTCCTGGACAAGATATTTGACAGTAAGGACAAATTTTCCCACACACAAAGACAAATGAAATAGAATCTCCTTCCTCTGGCAGCAGTACAATAGCCACAATCAACAGGATTATGTATACATTTATATATAAAATTCAGTAAGACGTATTTTATTTTCAGGATTGGAGGTATGTCATGAGGAGACAGATGCAGGTCAGTATTTCAATTTCACAAAATTTTATTCAATAGAGAAAAGGATCTAACAACAGGCATATGCCTATATAAGTTATCTCCTTGTAACAAAGTGTTTATACATATATAATTATATAAAATTGCTAATTTAATAGAATTAAGTAATTCCAATGCAATGAAGATATTACTTAGTACATATATAATATATTATGGTATGAATATGTAATTTTAGTAGTAAGTACCATTCTATGATTATTATTAATAAAAGTTGGCTTGTCTTAAATGTATTTTCAATTTGTATAAATTTTGGAGGATTTAGAATACATTATCCAAGACATAATCCATCCACCCATGGGATACAGACCTAAAAAGTCCATACTGGCTTACTAGCCATTGGTCATCCACCCATGAGTTTTTGGATTAAGCCATGGATACTATATTCAGTCATTGACAAATATATTATAGAAAATGGAAGAAAGGAAATTTAGTAGAATGGTATTAGTTGACTGATATTGTCCTTACTTATTTCATAATCAATTGATTAGATTCAGAGCTATGTAATATTTCATATGTAGTACTTGGAATATATTATTCTAATATGTTAAGAATTACAAATTTCATGCCAATCAGAAAAAAGGGGGGAGGGGTAGGTGACCATATATAGGGCTTAATAAGGAAAGAAAGAAATTGCAGATCGCAGAACAATAATGGGGTTAAATCTATAGTAAAAATCTATTGGTGGCTCTAATGAAGTCAATGACATTATCAAATATATTTAAGATAGTTAGTTTATTACAAGTTTCACAGCCAGACAAAAATATATTTAAATTATAATGGTTATGATTTAAATTGAATAATTTTTCTCTTAGTATTCTTCGGGGTTCCTCATATTTACTACAAGTTAAGAAAAAATGCTCTATACTGTTTCATGGGCGTTTCCACATATACATACTGGAGATTCGGAAAGATGATCTCTGTGTAAGTCAGAGTTAAGATTACTCACATTATTTCTTAATTGGCAAAGAGGTATATTGTTTTTCCTGGTACCAGCATTAAAATAGGCATAATTAATATTTTCGAAGGTCAGTATACATATTATATAGGCATTGAAACAGCTATTGTTGTTAGAATATGCATAGGTGTCAAAACTATCAATTACCTGGTACATGGAATCTTGATTCATTATTTTGGTTAATTCCTAAAAGGGCCATAACTCCTATTATTTAAATGTGTTTAATTATATTGTCGGAGGCATCAGTATGTAATTCACTGGAAATCTAAAAGTTGTCTGAAAGATATGGATATGCCACAAGCTAACATGTACCTAGGTCAAAGTTCACTAACTAGCTGTTGCAAAAGTCATGAAACTTGTATTTATAAAATGCAATGTTCAGCAACCTTATCCATACCTGGTACATTTGTAATTGCAATTATTGGTCCATACCTTGGAATCATATATATTAAACAAAGGAATTTCCTTTGCACAGGTACTTTTCCTTGCAAAGAGTTGTTCTTGGTGCTGGGAGGTGGAAACAAAAATGGGGAAATACAAAATGTCATGTTTTAAGGGTGTTTCTTTATAATTTATTTGTAAATAGTTTATGATGAGTACTGTACTGGTAGCTGTATATTGACTAAAAATGAAACTTTTTTAAAAACTTACAGGAGATTGTACCAAATCTGTATCTGGGACCATATGCAGCAGCCATGAAATCACAGGTACGGTCAAGGTGTTGATTAATATTGTGATCTGCATGTACTATCAGGAGGTTATTGAATAGGAACAAGGGTACCTATATCTGACATGCTGTAGTAATTTAAAGGGTTTTTACTTGCTTAAAAATAATAGTGATCAACATCCAAGCTCACAGAGATCATCTTTTGATATAATATTTAAAGTAGTTATTCTAAGGCAAAATATCTTAAACAGTGACATTAATAATATTCAGTTATACTAATGAAGCAAAAGATCTTAGCGCTGACATTATTGGCTAGGTTATTGCGAGTTATTACTGACAAATAAATTCTGTTATGCAGGGTTGTAAAAACAAGTACCTGTAAGTGTTTCCCTGATTTTTCAGCTCCCTTCTCTACAGCAACATGGCATTACACATATAGTGTGTATCCGACAAAGCATTGAGGCCAACTTCGTCAGACCAAACTTCCCCGAGTATTTTCAGTAAGTATAAGTAAATCATTTTGTTCGTATTTTAGCCAGGATTTATTGCAAGTGTACAAGGGTTTAGCATATCATTATGTTATTGACAGGATTTAAGTGAAAGTGTTCACCATGCTATTATACAACAATGAGTTCTGTCTAGATCCGTTTCATGGATAATTTGCATTTCTTTTTAGATCCATTTTATGGACAATTTTTATTTCTTTTCTACAAAGCAGCGTATTATAAAACCAGTGACAAGCTTAAGTCTACACTTTTGTAGTGTGTTATAATACCCAGTAATGTGGAATAGACAATTTGTTGTTGAGGAAAATAAAAGTTCCTGGGTTCCTTCATGCTGCATACAGTTTCTTTGATGTAAGTGATATGTAACTTTGAAATTAACATTCTTACAGGTATCTTGTGTTGGACATAGCTGACTGTATTACAGAGAATATCATCAGATTCTTCACACAGGTGGGTAGTATACTGTATTACAGAGAATATCATCAGATTCTTCACACAGGTGGGTATAGTAGACTGTATTACAGAGAATATCATCAGATTCTTCACACAGGTAGTTATAGTAGACTGTATTACAGAGAATATCATCAGATTCTTCACACAGGTAGGTAGTAGACTGTATTACAGAGAATATCATCAGATTCTTCACACAGGTGGGTAGTAGACTGTATTACAGAGAATATCATCAGATTCTTCACACAGGTGGGTAGTAGACTGTATTACAGAGAATATCATCAGATTCTTCACACAGGTAGGTATAGTAGACTGTATTACAGAGAATATCATCAGATTCTTCACACAGGTGGGTAGTAGACTGTATTACAGAGAATATCATCAGATTCTTCACACAGGTAGGTAGTAGACTGTATTACAGAGAATATCATCAGATTCTTCACACAGGTGGGTAGTAGACTGTATTACAGAGAATATCATCAGATTCTTCACACAGGTAGGTATAGTAGACTGTATTACAGAGAATATCATCAGATTCTTCACACAGGTAGGTAGTAGACTGTATTACTGAGAATATCATCAGATTCTTCACACAGGTAGGTAGTAGACTGTATTACTGAGAATATCATCAGATTCTTCACACAGGTGGGTAGTAGACTGTATTACAGAGAATATCATCAGATTCTTCACACAGATAGGTATAGTAGACTGTATTACAGAGAATATCATCAGATTCTTCACACAGGTAGGTATAGTAGACTGTATTACAGAGAATATCATCAGATTTTTCACACAGGTGGGTATAGTAGACTGTATTACAGAGGATATCATCAGATTCTTCACACAGGTAGGTAGTAGACTGTATTACAGAGAATATCATCAGATTCTTCACACAGGTGGGTAGTAGACTGTATTACAGAAAATATCATCAGATTCTTCACACAGTTGGGTATAAGACTGTATAACTCGCAGGTATAGACAGAGAATATTAATTCTACTTATTAGACTTGATCTGATAACTCAATTAATGTGATTGAGTAAAAGGTTAGAGATGGTGTTAAGGATGACATTGAGTACAGGGCCATCCCCAGTTTGCTAAAATTGTAATTAGATATTATATACCCCACTTAAATAAGGGTGTGTGTGTGTTATATAGTAATCACTTTGTCTGCGCTTCGATCAGTCCGTCCGTCTGTCCGTCCAATGTGTCCAGACATTGTATACAACATATCATCAAAAATCCTTGATTAGTATATTTGTTTCATATTCACACCTGATTTTGGTGGTCATCGGTCAATATTAAAGGGTCAAAGGTCACAGTTGACCACTTTGTTGGGGTGGGGGGTATATCTATGTGAACCCCTGTTCATTTGGCTTTTATTGTAATTACCTATATACCTATACTGTCAGTAATTCAATCACATGGCGATCATGTCCACAGAATATGTTTCTAAGTGACTGTTCTGTTTCTGATTAATTGTAACCCATGATCTGAACAATTGATGTTGCTGGTAAGCTGATGTATATTGTATGGTGTCTGGATCAGAGTGAGAAGTTAGGACCTGTAATTATAACCAATCAGCTGCCTGGTATACTAACCAGACTTTGTATAACGTGAGGTTACACTTGCACTACCCGGGCATTTTTCTACAATAAGCTACTGAATTAAAATAATAATGTTAGTATGAGTGAACAATTTTGTATAACAAACTAAGAATGCTTGGATGTATTAAGGCAGATAAATACTTTCTTGTTTAATGTTTTATGATCATTTGTTTTAGGTCAGAGATTTCTTAAATGACTGCTTCCAAAGAGGTGGGAAAGCACTTGTCCATGGAAATGGAGGTATATCAAGAAGGTAGGTTGTACATAGAAATGGAGGTATATCCAGAAGGTAGGTTGTACATAGAAATGGAGGTATATATCAAGAAGGTAGGTTGTACATAGAAATGGAGGTATATCCAGAAGGTAGGTTGTACATAGAAATGGAGGTATATATCAAGAAGGTAGGTTGTACATAGAAATGGAGGTATATCCAGAAGGTAGGTTGTACATAGAAATGGAGGTATATATCAAGAAGGTAGGTTGTACATAGAAATGGAGGTATATCCAGAAGGTAGGTCGTACATAGAAATGGAGGTATATCCAGAAGGTAGGTTGTACATAGAAATGGAGGTATATCCAGAAGGTAGGTTGTACATAGAAATGGAGGTATATATCCAGAAGGTAGGTTGTACATAGAAATGAAGGTATATTCCAGAAGGTAGGTTGTTCATGGAAACGGAGGTATATCCAGAAGGTAGGTTGTACATGGAAATGGAGGTATATCCAGAAGGTAGGTTGTACATAGAAATGGAGGTATATCTAGAAGGTAGGTTGTACATAGAAATGGAGGTATATCCAGAAGGTAGGTTGTACATAGAAATGGAGGTATATATCCAGAAGGTAGGTTGTACATGGAAATGAAGGTATATTCCAGAAGGTAGGTTGTTCATGGAAACGGAGGTATATCCAGAAGGTAGGTTGTACATGGAAATGGAGGTAAATCTAGAAGGTAGGTCATACATAGAAATGGATGTATATCTAGAAGGTAGGTTGTACATGGAAATGGAGGTATATCCAGAAGGTAGGTTGTATATGGAAATGGAGGTATATCCAGAAGGTAGGTTGTACATGGAAATGGAGGTATATCTAGAAGGTAGGTTGTACATAGAAATGGAGGTATATCTAGAAGGTAGGTTGTACATAGAAATGGAGGTATATCTAGAAGGTAGGTTGTACATAGAAATGGAGGTATATCAAGAAGGTAGGTTGTACATAGAAATGGAGGTATATATCAAGAAGGTAGGTTGTACATAGAAATGGAGGTATATCCAGAAGGTAGGTTGTACATGGAAATGGAGGTATATCCAGAAGGTAGGTCGTACATAGAAATGGAGGTATATATCAAGAAGGTAGGTTGTACATAGAAATGGAGGTATATCTAGAAGGTAGGTCGTACATAGAAATGGAGGTATATATCAAGAAGGTAGGTTGTACATGGAAATGGAGGTATATCTAGAAGGTAGGTTGTAAATGGAAATGGAGGTATATCCAGAAGGTAGGTCGTACATAGAAATGGAGGTATATCCAGAAGGTAGGTCGTACATAGAAATGGAGGTATATATCAAGAAGGTAGGTTGTACATAGAAATGGAGGTATATATCCAGAAGGTAGGTCGTACATAGAAATGGAGGTATATATCAAGAAGGTAGGTTGTACATAGAAATGGAGGTATATCTAGAAGGTAGGTCGTACATAGAAATGGAGGTATATATCAAGAAGGTAGGTTGTACATAGAAATGGAGGTATAAATTCAGAAGGTAGGTTGTACATAGAAATGGAGGTTTATCTAGAAGGTAGGTTGTACATGGAAATGGAGGTATATCTAGAAGGTAGGTTGTACATGGAAATGGAGGTATATCTAGAAGGTAGGTCGTACATAGAAATGGAGATATATCCAGAAGGTAGGTTGTACATGGAAATGGAGGTATATCTAGAAGGTAGGTTGTACATAGAAATGGAGGTATATATCCAGAAGGTAGGTTGTACATGGAAACGGAGGTATATCCAGAAGGTAGGTTGTACATGGAAATGGAGATATATCCAGAAGGTAGGTTGTACATGGAAACGGAGGTATATCTAGAAGGTAGGTTGTCTCCATTCCTCAACTCCTTGGTCAATGTAGAAAAGAAAAGTAATGGGACACAGAATAGTGATAAAGATAGTCCCATCCTGGGGGCTTGAACCTGTGACCCTTGGCTCTCAAGCCAGATGCTCTAATGCTGAGCTAAAGGAAAATTCCCTATTGATGAACATCTTTTACAGAATGATGCTGTATTGTTTTGAAGTAACCTGCTCTTTCTAGATACAATTTAGTATAATTATAAATAATACTTTTTTTCGTTTCCAGTGCTGCATTAGTGATAGCCTTTATAATGGAAACATATGGATTATCATTCCGGTAAGTATTTGCATAGACTTTGAAAAAATGCTAATAGACCCGAAGATAGTCTTTGTTGAAAGGTCAAAGTCTTCAAGGGCCTATCATAAAAATAAAAACAGAGTACATATCTCAATGAAATTTGTGTCAGGAAGGCTTTTGACCTTAATAAATTAGTCATAAATGGGTATCGTCCATCAAGTGACCCCATTTATTGTTTTGCATTTGTAAGAAGTATATTGTACCTCATCGTCGGAAACCCATGGTACACGTCTCTGACGTTTGCATACCGTGGGCCAGAATCAATTGAAACTCTCGTTTTTGAACTAAAATAGTAGCCAATCATATCGATAGTTTCATCTGTGACTACATCCAGCCGGGTTATCCCGTTTAATTTGTAGCACCGCCTGCCATCAAAACCTGTTGATTGTGTAATAATTGTGCCGATTGTGATTAAAATATAAGGTCCTACAATAAGGAGATTGACATTGGCGTCATGTCTACAGAAATATACTGGTCGTGGTCAAGGTAAAATTATCTAACAGAGTGTCACAAGAAAAAAACATAATGATTGGTCGAAATCTCTGAAGAAACTTCTATTCTGGGAAATGAAGATTTAGATCGATTCTGGCCCAAGGTATGCAAACGTCAGAGAAGTGTACTGTGGGTTTCCGACGATGATTGCACCTGTATGTTGGAGATCTTCACCTGTTCTAGTTACTTGATTCATTAGATCCTTTCTATTATTATATCATTGTCGGTTTAATGTAGATTCAGTTGTTTCTTCAAAATATTGTTCTTAAAAAGGATGCCATCATACTCATTCTTAACAAAAACAGAAAGCTAAAAACAGCATAGAAATAATAAAATCTAGTATTGTGGTGACTGTACAAGGTTGTTCTGTTTCAGTAAAGGGTGCTTCAATCTATTGTATTAGTCACTATGTATACCTCAACACAAATCTAATAGATTCTGAGATATATGTAATTCAAATGTAAATTATAAAACTTTAAATAGAGGAGTTTGTAAAATTGTGTTTTATACGGGTATCACTTTTCCCATTTGTATATTCCAGTAATGCGTTTATATATGTACAACAAAGAAGATTCTGTATAAACCCAAATGAAGGTTTCGTCCAGCAGCTAATGGTAAGTTCTTATATACTACAGCCTTGATTCTATATAAACTAGTATTTAGCTTGGATGGAGGGTAATCCAAGTTATCTTGGGTATGGTTTATTGAAAATATAAAAAAAAATCTGCCATATTTGTGAAATATATTTGATATTAAACGGCTAACCGTTGAATATCCTCTATTTACATGTCATGCTGCACATCTTTTAGATGTTAGTAATATTTTGTATGATTTGAATTAATCTATTTTCATTTTTTTACAGGAATATGAACCTATCTATAGAGCAAAACTTAACTTCCAACTCGGTGACAAATCAAGAGATAATTGTGAGTCATACTGAGTAGCCTTTAAAGCTAAAGACAAAAACAATCTTTTTCGTTCAAGAGTATCCAGAATTGGGTTGAAGTTGTGAATTTGCCATACATTATGTTCAAATCTTGTTTGTAGCACTCCTATATGTATGTGTTGTATAAATTAGTTTTTTTATTTGTTTTATTAACCATATATTTATTTTCCATTCAGTTTGTATTAAGTTAACAGAAAGTCTTGTTTACAAAAAACAATACTCGGATATATATGATTGTATAATGTCCTAGTTTCCACATTTCCTGTAGCTTACCTCAAAAGAAAACATCCTGATGATGAGGATTCCTCAGATGATGACGTCAAAGAAATGAGGGTTGATGATGGTTGAAAGGTCACATAAGGAGGAGGAAAATTATAATGGAAGCTACCAGCTCAAGGGGAGAGAGTCTGCTGAGGCCAATCTGGCTGTCAGAGTAGTGAGTGGTATGTGGAGGGCTTACATGGTAATAGTTCTTCTGATGTGGTCATGGAAGGCAAAGTTCCAAGCTGGGAAACAAGCCAAGAAGAAAAACTTTACTCCATGCATTACTATCTAGTCACGACAAAATGACTTTTTTGTTAGATCTTTGTGCCGTTCATCATATAACATTGTCCATAAGTCAGTTTTAGTGCTTTGTATGATAAGTTTATTTCGTTGTTATTTCATTATTAAATTGACTTCATTTATTAATTCTATTTTACAATGAAATTTGTCTAGGCCAAAAATTGCCATTTTCAAAATGTCCATTAAACCTTAAAGAAAATGGAATGTTTTAAGGTGATACAGGTTTTATTTCCATCAGAATGTGAGATTTAGATTGAACCTGTAAGTTCATTTTCTAACAAATAGGGCCAATAACAACCGTTTGTTGGCAAAATACAACCCGTTTGTATGCCAAATACAACCGTTTGTTGGCCAATTACAACCGTTTGTTGGTCAATAACAACCGTTTGTTGGTCAATAACAACACGTTTGTTGGCCAATTACAACCGTTTGTTGGCCAATTACAACCGTTTGTTGGCTAATTACAACCTTTTGTTGGTCAATTACAACACGTTTGTTGGTCAATAACAACCGTTTGTTGGTCAATAACAACACGTTTGTTGGCTAATTACAACCTTTTGTTGGTCAATTACAACCATTTGTTGGTCAATTACAACCTTTTGTTGGCCAATAACAACCGTTTGTTGGCCAATAACAACGTTTTGTTGGCCACTAATAACCGTTTGTTGGTCAATTACAACCGTTTGTTGGCCAATTACAACCTTTAGTTGGCCAATTACAACCGTTTGTTGGCCAATTACAACTGTTTGTTGGCCAATAACAACCGTTTGTTGGCCAATTACAACGTTTTGTTGGCCACTAACAACCGTTTGATAGTCAATAACAAGCGTTTGTTGGCTAATTACAACCTTTAGTTGGCCAATTACAATCGTTTGTTGGCCAATAACAACCGTTTGTTGCCCAATTACAACCGTTTGTTGGCCAATAACAACCATTTGTTGGTCAATTACAACCGTTTGTTGGCCAATAACAACCGTTTGTTGCCAAATTACAACCGTTTGTTGGCCAATTACAACCTTAAGTTGGCCAATTACAACCGCTTGTTGCCCAATTACAACCGTTTGTTGACCAATAACAACCGTTTGTTGGCCAATTACAACCGTTTGTTGGCAAATTACAACCTCTTGTTGGCCAATTACAACCGTTTGTTGGCCAACAACAACCTTTTATGGCCAATTACAACCTTCAGTTGGCCAATTACAACCGTTTGTTGGCCAATTACAACCGTTTGTTGGCCAACAACAACAACCTTTTGTTGGCCAATTACAACCTTAAGTTGGCCAATTACAACCGCTTCTTGCTCAATTACAACCGTTTGTTGACTAATAACAACGGTTTGTTGGCCAATTACAACCTTTTGTTGGCCAAAAATAACCGTTTGTTGGCCAATAACAACCGTTTGTTGGCCAATTACAACCGTTTGTTGGCAAATAACAACCGTTTGTTGGCCAATTACAACCGTTTGTTGGCAAATAACAACCGTTTGTTGGCCAATTACAACCGTTTGTTGGCCAATAACAACCGTTTGTTGGCCAATTACAACCGTTTGTTTGCCAATTACAACCTTTTGTTGGCCAATTACAACCTTTTGTTGGCCAATAATAACCGTTTGTTGGCCAATAACAACCGTTTGTTGGCCAATTACAACCGTTTGTTGGCAAATAACAACCGTTTGTTGGCCAATTACAACCGTTTGTTGGCCAATAACAACCGTTTGTTGGCCAATTACAACCGTTTGTTGGCCAATAACAACCGTTTGTTGGCCAATTGCCAATTACAACCGTTTGTTGGCCAATTACAACCGTTTCTTGGTCAATTAAAATCGTTTGTTGCCCAATTACAACCGTTTGTTGGCCAATTAAAACCATTTGTTGGCCAACAACAACCTTTTGTTGGCCAATTACAACCGTTTGTTGGCCAATTTCAACCGTTTGTTGCCCAATTACAACCGTTTGTTGCCCAATTACAACCTTTTGTTGCCCAATTAAAACCGTTTGTTGCCCAATTACAACCGTTTGTTGCCCAATCACAACCTTTTGTTGCCCAATTAAAACCATTTGTTGGCCAACAACAACCTTTTGTTGGCCAATTACAACCGTTTGTTGGCCAATTTCCACCGTTTGTTGCCCAATAACAACCGTTTGTTGCCCAATTACAACCTTTTGTTGGCCAATTACAACCGTTTGTTGGCAAATTACAACCGTTTGTTGCCCAATTACAACCTTTTGTTGCCCAATTTAAACCATTTGTTGGCCAAAAACAACCTTTTGTTGGCCAATAACAACCGTTTGTTGCCCAATTACAACCGTTTGTTGGTCAATTACAACCGTTTGTTGGCCAATTACAACCGTTTGTTGGTCAATTACAACCGTTTGTTGGCCAATTACAACCGTTTGCTGCCCAATAACAACCGTTTGTTGCCAAATTACAACCGTTTGTTGGCCAATTACAACCGTTTGTTGGCCAATTACAACCGTTTGTTGGCCAATTACAACCGTTTGTTGCCCAATTACAACCGTTTGTTGCCCAATTCTAGGACAGGCCTGGGTATCTAGACCTGGCCATGGGTATCTAGGACTGGCCTTGGGTATCTAGGACTGGCCTTGGGTATCTAGGACTGGCCTTGGGTATCTAGAACTGTCCTTGGGTATCTAGGACTGTCCTTGGGTATCTAGGACTGGCCTGGGTATCTAGGACTGGCCTTGGGTATCTAGGGCTGGCCTTGGGTATCTAGGACTGGCCTGGGTATCTAGGACTGGCCTTGGATATCTAGGACTAGCCTTGGGTATCTAGGGCTGGCCTTTGGTATCTAGGACTGGCCATGGGTATCTAGGACTGGCCTTGGGTATCTAGGGCTGGCCTTGGGTATCTAGGACTGGCCTGGGTATCTAGGACTGGCCTGGGTATCTAGGACTGGCCTGGGTATCTAGGACTGGCCATTGGTATCTAGGACTGGCCATGGGTGTCTAGGGCTGGCCATTGGTATCTAGGACTGGCCATGGGTATCTAGGACTGGCCTTGGGTATCTAGGACCGGCCATGGGTATCTGGATCTGGCCATGGGTATCTAGGGCTGGCCTTGGGTATCTAGGACTGGCCATTGGTATCTAGGACTGGCCTTGGGTATCTAGGACTGGCCATGGGTATCTGGATCTGGCCATGGGTATCTAGGACTGGCCATTGGTATCTAGGACTGGCCATGGGTATCTAGGGCTGGCCTTGGGTATCTAGGGCTGGCCTTGGGTATCTAGGGCTGGCCTTGGGTATCTAGGACTGGCCATTGATATCTAGGACTGGCCATGGGTATCTAGGGCTGGCCTTGGGTATCTAGGTCTGGCCTTGGGTATCTAGGACTGGCCTTGGGTATCTAGGACTGAGCTCGGGTATCTAGGGCTGGACTTGGGTATCTTTGCTGTAGTGCAGCACCCTACTGGGTGGGTGTTGTGTTTGTATGATGTATATGGGTGGGTTGGTGTTTGTATGATGTATATGGGTGGGTGTTTGTATGATGTATATGGGCGGGTGTTGTGTTTGTATGATGTATATGGGCGGGTGTTGTGTTTGCATGATGTATATGGGTGGGTGTTGTGTTTGTATGATGTATATGGGTGGGTGTTGTGTTTGTATGATGTATATGGTTGGGTGTTGTGTTTGTATGATGTATATGGGTGGGTGTTGTGTTTGTATAATGTATATGGGCGTCTGTTGTGTTTTTATGGTGTATATGGGTGGGTGTTTGTATGATGAATATAGGCGGTTGTTGTGTTTGTATGATGTATATGGGTGGGTGTTGTGTTTGTTTGATGTATATAGGCGGGTATTGTGTTTGTTTGATGTATATGGGCGGGTATTGTGTTTGTATGATGTATATAGGCGGGTATTGTGTTTGTATGATGTATATGGGCGAGTATTGTTTTTGTATGATGTATATAGGCGGGTATTGTGTTTGTATGATGTATATGGGGGTTATTGTGTTTGTATGATGTATATGGGGGGTATTGTGTTTGTATGATGTATATGGGGGGGGGGGGGTATTGTGTTTGTATGATGTATATGGGCGAGTATTGTTTTTGTATGGTCTAGACTTGACATCTTGTCCGGTTAATTTTTTATACTGGTTGAAATAGTACTGTAGTGTTGTGATGTGATATCAGCTTGTCCGTCTTTTCCATAAAACCAACGTTTTCCGACTATGCATTCTCTTTGTTTTTTATAGATCTTTTTGAAGTTTTGCCAGAATAGCCAGTTTAATTTTGAGATGTGCTCCCTGAAGTGACTTTTTCATTCTCCCCCCTTTTCAGAGTTCTCCCCCTTCTATATAAAAAACACTATTTTGTTAAACTATGCATTCTGTCTGTTTTTAAAGAATCTTTTTAAAATTTTGTTGGAATGACTTGTACAATATGGAGTTGTGACGCCATGGTGATTTTGCATTTTCACCCCTTTCAGAGAGTTATGCCCCTTCAAATGAACACAATTTTGTCTGGCTATGCATTCTCTCAGTTTTCAAAATGTCTTGGATTTTTGTGGAAATGGATAACACAAGATGGAGTAATGCCCCAAGAAGTAAATATTCTTGGTTTAGAATACTTTTCATAGAGAAATGCACATTTTATTCATTTTTTTTAATGAGATTTTGACAAATTTATCAAACATTGATCATACCATTAAAAATAATTTCTTTTGAATTTTTTCATGATTTTTTTGATATTTTGGTAATTGCATGTGAAACTTGAACTCAGCTTCTTTCATAGAATATAAATTGCCACCAACTCATGGGGGATGTTAGTCAGCCATCCTGGTGACAGTTCTAGTTTCTATGTACTTTCATGGTTATTTGGCATGAACAAATAATTGTTTGAATTGCTAAAACGAAATGCATGTAGTAAGATATTTTAACCAAGCTAGCCGGTGCCAGTGGTAAACAAAATGTATATGTGTAAAAGGTACTTAACCATGGCCAATTAGAAATTACTGTCTTCCAGTGCCCAGCTAATACCACACATGTACACATTGCAATAGTAGTGTTTCTGTAAAAGTGCCTTCAATCTTCTCACCGTTTTTCCATGCCACTTATTATAATAGCAACCAGCAGGTTTTGTAGAATGTCACTAGCATGGCTTCACACTGAGGGTTTTGTTTGAACTAAGATCACCTATGATTATAGATATTGTGAATGTATAGCAAATCACAGTTGATAAAACTCCAGAGTATAAAATATGACAAAAATCAATGTCAATTGTGTTGCTGAAAGTTTTCCTTTTGTTTTTAATATTTATAGATATGTTGATAAGGTACATGGATAGACATAAAAGAAGCTCACAGATCTTCTTCACAGTGAAGTGGAATAAGGAGGGGGGGGGGGCACTTGCAATAAAGGCCTCTCCCTTATTTTGATCAATATTCTTCTGTAGGGGTGGGGACGTATTTACAGTAAAATATAGAATGTTACTGAGGTGTCTTAATGTACATTTTTTAATGAAAATAATCAGCGATTTATTCCCCCATAAGCTATTTAAGGTTAAGAAATTGTATTGTTTCATATCTGGTAATCAAAACCATTATTTTGACATGTTATAATTCTTGTTACATTTTTATAAAATATGTAAAGGAGTAAATCTTGAGAAACACTTTGTTAATTATTAATAGATTCTATTGTACAATTATGAATAGAATCTATTACCAGAATCTATTGTACTAGGAGTATTAGAATCTATTATATTGTGTACTAGAATCTATTATACTATGTATATTAATCTAATAAATTATTATATAATTTAATATATTAGTATACATAGTATAATAGATTATGTGGTCTAGAATCTATGGCACATTATAGACTAAAATCTATTGTACTATGTGTACTAGATGTTATGTTGATGGATTAAACATTATTTGTTGTAACATGATCAATATAGTATTAAAGTTGATATTTATTTTCAAAACTGTTTGTTTTAATGTTATATATCTTTTTTGTATTATGTGTATATATCTTGAATTCTGAAAACTTAAGTTTGTTAGTGCTTTATTGCAAAGACCTGAAGAGCCAGTTTACCGGTACCTTACAGTATGGTGTTTCATCTGTCAACCTTCAACTTTTCCTTCAAACGACTTGCAAATAAATAACCTTGCCAATTTGCAAGGTGACAGAATTAACATACCTTGACCACTTAGCCAGCAAAGCCCTCGTGTCAAAAGTCACAAGGAATAGATATTTGGAGTTGTCTTTATTTCTGACCTTACAACTTATGACTATATACATTGTCAAACAAAAATGTGAATGAAAGTTAATATCATGTTTAAAATTTTCAACATTGAATGATTAAGTAAATCAATATTACTGACATGAAAATTGTCACTGAAATGTGAAGCAATTAATATATCATGATTTAAATACATTCTCTAAAGAATTAATTCCACATTCAACGTACAATGTTACATAAATCCATCTTCAGTACTGCACTCTTACACATGGTATGATGTAAAGAAGAAAACTACATGATCTGATCGCCTGTTCACTATACAGGGCCAACAGTTTGTATACAAGTTTACTGCAGTGCTACCCGAACTGAGAACGGCCCATGTGTATAAACTCCTACCGCTCAGCCGTTCACTTGTATCACAAAACGGTGTCGAACTCCTATCGGTTCTATTTTTAGATTAGATGTAGCGACTGCACAATGACAGCGTAGAGGTAACATTTTCAGTGTTGAGAACGACAAAACTTCTATCGATAAAAAACAGGTGCCTTAGGCTCCGGCCGCTTGATTTTGAATGGCAGTAATGGATGAAAACACTTTCGGTCGTGTTTATCAACACGAAAAACCTTTGGATAGTAATTCAAGGAACACCATTAACTATCTTTATGCTGAAGGTCTTTCGTTTTGGGAAATATCAAAACAGACGGGAGTGTCGAAATCTGTGTGTCACAAAATTGCAAGTGGTAATCTATCGAACCCTAAAGTGAAAAGAACGTCAGTTGTACCAGTAACTAAAAAAGCTACAGCAATGAGACAACTGGGCCATTCTCAGTTCGGGTAGCACTGCAGTAAATGTAATATGTCAGGAGTAAAACCTGCTGAGATCCTCAGATAAGTCATTGGCTGGTATAGTTATTTCTGACGAGATCTTTTGTCATTTGCTGGTTACGTTATTACTGACGAGATCCTTTGTCATTTGCTGGTATCGTTATTTCTGCTGAGATCCTTTGAAGTAGAAGTCTATGCCCCTGTTCTGTTTCTGTGTAGTGGGTCTTCCACTCCCTCCCCCTCGTGCTCCTCCTCCCTGAAAAAAAACACGATCTGAGTAGCACTACAGAAGACAATTTGGAAGTCCATTATGACAGTAAATTGAATCAGAATAGGACTTGTAGATGTGTTTAATTTATCAAAAACAAATAAAGATGTATCCAGTATCCATATCACAGTGCCTGTCAAACAAAAGCAGTACGGAATCAACTAATCATATAACCATGCAAACATATATATTTTATTTAGAAACTACATTTGAAATCAAATCCAGGGACTCTTCTAATAAATCCAACAAGTCATTATCAGTTTTTTTTTTCACAAAAATTTTTTTTTTTATTTTTTTTTTCCCCCAAGATATTTTTTTTTTTTATTTTTTGACCCCAAAAAGTACCTGCGCACTATACGCGAGTGCGCACTATACGCGAGAAATTACGGTATGTAGTCCTCTTCATGTTACTTCCCTACATACTCGTGGTTAATTATACAGTAGGGTAGACTGGAGCTACAGTTACCTTTGATTTGCCAATGTGCCTGCTCCATTCTGGAGCCACCACTATAGGGTTAGGGTAGGTTTCTCCCAGAGATACTTCAGCACTGGACAGGGTGGCTGGATTGAGTGTCCACACCGTGTGGACCGCCCCACCCTTCACTTTCTCTAACTCTGGGACCCACAGACGAACGTAGTCTCCCTACAATGCATCCATCACGTTTGGGAAATCATTTTTTAAAACTCAAAACTATGAAATATGAAAGCAAATTGTTTGGGTTTAAATCCTTTTTTACCATAATGGCTATAGTTCAGATGCATGACATGATCTCAATACATGTACAAGGTATGCAAATGTGCTCCTGGTTGGTTGAAGAAAATTCACAACAATAAATATTAACAATAAACACTTATCTTCAGGGTCATAGTTAATTCACCGTTTGACCATGTTAAAATAACCTTTAAATTATGCCACGGCCACATCTGTTTGAACATGTCTAAGTATTCTCAGGGTCACAGTTATCTATGTAAGAGTATTCTCAGGGTCACAGTTATCTATGTAAGAGTATTCTCAGGGTCACAGTTATCTATGTAAGAGTGTTCTCAGGGTCACAGTTATCTATGTAAGAGTATTCTCAGGGTCACAGTTATCTATGTAAGAGTATTCTCAGGGTCACAGTTATCTATGTAAGAGTGTTCTCAGGGTCACAGTTATCTATGTAAGAGTATTCTCAGGGTCACAGTTATCTATGTAAGAGTGTTCTCAGGGTCACAGTTATCTATGTAAGAGTGTTCTCAAGGTCACAGTTATCTATGTAAGACTATGTAGAACTGGGTAAATCTATGACTAACCTCAGGGTCATAGTCAAGTCCCTGCTTGACCATGTTGAACTTTCGATCTTCTCTTGGGTCATTTCCAATACCAGCACTGTACAACCAGTTACCATAGTTACTGCACACGTCATGGTCAATCTGAAATCATTCATTTACCCAAGTAAAATACAATTTACAGACTTTACCAAACTAAAATACAGTGTATGGACTTTACCAAAACTAAAATACAGTGTACGGACTTTACCAAAACTAAAATACAGTGTACAGACTTTACCAAAACTAAAATACAGTGTACAGACTTTACCAAAACTAAAATACAGCTTACAGACTTTACCAAAACTAAAATACAGAGTACAGACTTTACTAAAGCTAAAATACAGTGTATGGACTTTACCAAAACTAAAATACAGTGTACAGACTTTACCAAAACTAAAATACAGTGTACAGACTTTACCAAAACTAAAATACAGCTTACAGACTTTACCAAAACTAAAATACAGAGTACAGACTTTACCAAAACTAAAATACAGTGTACAGACTTTACCAAAACTAAAATACAGTGTATGGACTTTACCAAAACTAAAATACAGTGTACAGACTTTACCAAAACTAAAATACAGTGTATGGACTTTACCAAAACTAAAATACAGTGTACAGACTTTACCAAAACTAAAATACAGTGTACAGACTTTACCAAAACTAAAATACAGTGTATGGACTTTACCAAAACTAAAATACAGTGTACAGACTTTACCAAAACTAAAATACAGTGTACAGACTTTACCAAAACTAAAATACAGTGTATGGACTTTACCAAAACTAAAATACAGTGTACAGACTTTACCAAAACTAAAATACAGTGTATGGACTTTACCAAAACTAAAATACAGTGTACAGACTTTACCAAAACTAAAATACAGCGTACAGACTTTACTAAAGCTAAAATACAGTGTATGCATGACTTTACCAAAAGTAAAATGCAGTGTACAGACTTTACAAAACTAAAATACAGTGTACAGACTTAAGCAAAACTACAATGGACTTCAGCAAAACTAAAATACAGTGAATGGACTTTACCAAACTAAAATTCAGTGTATGGACTTTATCAAACTAAAATACAGTATACAGAATTTACCAAACTAGAATACCGAGTACAGACTTTACCAAACTAGAATACAGAGTACAGACTATACCGAACTAGAATACAAAGTACAGATATTACCACATTTCAACACAATATAGAGACTTGCAAACAAACACAAAGCTACACTGTAGACACAAAAATGGAATCAAATCACACTAAGTGGTTTACAGAGACACCAATGCGACACAATTTAACTCTGAAATGCTTTAATTCATATTAGTCCAGTCATTTAAGCAAAAAAACAGGCCTTACCTCAAACTAATTACAAAAGAATTTATTTTTTGGTTTTTGGAATGGTTATCATTTGTACAATAACAGGGGAAAAGTCTACATCGATCAAAATTTGGGAAATTAATTTTTTAGACATTTTTATGGTCCAGAAACAAGAAAAATTACATATATGACAGTTTTTGAAGTGAATTAAATATTTAGCTATTTTACAATAATTAACATATGAAATTAATTGTATAGGAAGACTAAATTGAGCAGAGCTCAGAATAACTAAAATCATTCACCAAAAGCAATCTATCAACGATTAAATCAAAATGGCTATTTTTTTTGTTTAATTTAACAATATTGACGTTTTTGCTCATTCTGAATGGAAAAGATAAAAATATCTGACTCTAAACAAACTTAATCGACACTTAGTTGCTGAAATCAAAACATATTAATTAACTAATTTTAATTAATAAGAATTGGTATGTTTTTATGTAAACAAATAATATGACACTTCTTAATTGACCAGTTGAACCAATTTGGTGTTATTTCATGCCTACATGAACAATATCCGTATTTCTCTAACAAATATTTTGATAAAAAGAAAAGCAAATGCTTCCAATCAGTTCATATCCTTTTGTGTATTGTGTATATTGTTAAGAAATAATAAATTTGGCAAGTTCTCTCAAAAAGTATATTCAATAACTGACGGTAAAAACTTCAATACGTGCATTTTTGCCTGAACACTACAAAAATGGCAAAGTCCATCAATATGACCAACATAAATCATATTTTTTTCGAATATGTCTTGTCTGATTTGAATATAACTTTGCCAATGGAACCACCATAAAACTTGTGATTTCATGAGATTAATTTGAAGTTAAAGATTCCTTTACTTTAGTATTTTCATTAAAAATTAAGTATCCCACCATTCATTTCCATTATCAGAATATGAAAAATCAATTTATTTAAAGTTGACATCAATCATAAATTTAAATTTACTTTTATCCAGAAGGCTACGTCATGGTGGTAATTACTCCCAAATTATTTCAAAATCCATCAAAAAACAAGAAATTTATTCCCAATTTTGTTGTTGAAAAACGTGGACTTAGCCAATTTTATTGGTCAAGTCAAATTTGCACAAAATGTGGTTTTCATCTACCTAATTTCAAGTAATATAATGGAGGTATCTTGTCAAATGTTTTATTTTTTGTTAAGAATAACTTGCATAGAAAATAATTTAATGCACATTTCAGCATAATATTATGCTGAAGGTATTTATGAAATATTGTTCACATAAATGATGAAAAATTAAATTTTATTTAAAATCATCTCCAAATTAGACCAACAGACAAACTTAGAGCAGCCATGTAATTTAAAAGGTGTAAGTTAAATATATCATTTTCTGAAATTTAAATAAGCACACTATATGTGAATACATTCTCATAAAACAAGAATCAATAGTGACGTTGATTGATTGAGTAATCTTTCTTAAAAATCCAACATAAGCTGAAATATTGATAAATTAACAACATTTTAGTGATTTTCAAGGTGTCATAATTTTTTTCGTAAAACCATTCAAACTGTTTTGTTATTGATTTTGTGTTGAACAACAAACAGGCTTGTCATACAATGCTTTTTAGTTATCCTGTATTACACCTGATGTTGATATTTGGGTTAAAAAATGGTCCATCAAGTAATTTTTTATATTTTTCCGATTTTTTAGGGGTAGAAAAAACTATTTTCCCTAATTTTGATTAATGTAGATTTTTTTTCTGTTACAATGTATACTTAAACCTGTATGAAAGACCAAAAATAAATTCTTTTGCAATTAGTTTGAGGTAAAATCATAAAATGACTGGACTATATCTATTGCAGCCATCAATAGTTTGTGGAAAAATTTAAGTTGAGTACCGGTAAGACAATTGTTTTTCATTTCAAATTTCAGCTAACCTGTCCTATAATTCACAAACTGATCAATTACCAGTAGAGATTCAAACCACTCGGCCCCCATCCTCCAGTCCAGTTTCAGATCCTTAGTAAGAAAGCTAGCAACATTCTGAAATGTAAATCAATATCAGGTCACTCAGAATTGAATTCGCTTTAAGTTTTAAAAAGGTTAAAAACTCCATATTTGCAAAAACAACATGATAAATTAAATAACGATCACTTAAGAGGTATATAATTACAATGAACACGACAAGGAGTTAAATCACCAGTGGTTGTCACCTATGATCAAGTGTAACTTACACAGCAAAACATATCAGACATTAACATACACTCACATATCAACGAAAGAAACGAGTAACTGATCATAGCTTTTAGTGAAGGTTTTTTACAGAAAACACTAGAACTGCTGACTTCTTTGAGCCAGCTTCAAGTTAAGATTTGTCAGAATGTAATCATATGTACATCCTCGATATCCAGAGGTTACAATAACCTACGCTCTCTACACCCCTGCAATATGTCATGGCAAAACTTATGGCTCCGTGTGCACCCCTTTCTTGACGAGAAGACTGGTTTGACCTTTTGATGTTCCTTTGTAATCTTCAAGGATAGGTATGCAGCCTAGCGATTGGTAAGTTTTTTTTACCTGAGCATGCCCTAGTTTGTCATGACATGCTCCAGGGGTGTAGGTGATCATAACCCCTGGATATCTGAAATGAATTATGTGTGGAACATTTTATTATTGCATCTTATTCTGATATACAATAAACACGCTGTGTATGTATCTCTGTTCAATTAGACCTGCCAATGCCACACAATCAGTACCTGCCGACCCCTGTTGGACATGAAGCCGGTGGCCAACATCTCTCTCATGTTGGCATCTACAAACGGCACACCAGTCTTTCCTTCTGTATAACAGTCATTGAAAGCCATGAAAGTCATTTTGTTCTGCATTTCTACACCAATGGAAAGCTTCTTAAAAGGTCTGTTGAAATTTTAGCATAAATTTGGAAGAAACATTTTCCACCTCTAGCTTTTCAATATCAAAATTATGTCATATGACAGTTATTATATATCACAGCTGTACTTGTATACTGATTGTGATACAGAGAATGCAAAAAAAAACTGTTGGATGGTAGTTCTACTTCTTTTGTCATCTAAAAGTAATCATACTACAAAATCTTAATATGAGAATCCCAGTTTTCTGATTATCTCCCCTTCCCCCAGATATGATAAATTGTCCAAACAATCAACCCTTACTGAAGGAAATCTTTCAAATGACAGAGTCAATCATACCTGTCCAGGATTTCAACAGCGACTTGTCTTGTTTCCAGGGAATATTCTTCCCTTGTATACCTGAATATGAATAATTAGAGTAGAATTAACAATGATTCATTTTCAAATTATTTCAAAACTTATTTATCATTATCTGTAATTTGCCTTTACATAGTTAATAATACTGAACACAACTAGGCCTAAATCACATGGTGAACAAATGATGACAATTGTTCTCCACGAAGTTATCAAAGAACTGTTGCTTAGGTACAAAATATCATCTCTTTACAGTTTTGTTGTTGAGTTGTGTCTGCTGCTTTGCAGATATATTGGTCTGAATCTACAGGGAAACCAGGTAAAAATGTTGGTGTAATATACATGTAGATCAACTCACCTCCTTGAAAGAACAATTTGTTGCCATACTTGACAGCTACAAATCTGAAGTAGTCCCTCCAGAGTAACTCAAAGATGACCCAGTATGTGGACTGATTGGCTACTCGCTCACTCTCGTATCGTTTGATCTCCCAGTAAATGTGACGAGGGGAAATACTTCCATGGGCAAGCCTGATTATCAGAGAAATGGTGTTTACATTTACATGTAACATAAGAAAATGTTTAGTTGTATTGTTAACTAAATTTAACTATAGAGGTATACTTCAAATAAGAATTCAATTTTGGCTTTGAAATATGTAAATTCTGTAAAGCCTAATGTTCATCATTTAGCTGTATCAGTATTGTGCTCATCACTGTTTCTGTAACTAAAGAAGATATTTACCTACTAGATAACTTACATTTTGTTTAGTGTTATCTATTTTGTTTTACATCCTATTCAGAGGCAAGATTGTATATTGTATGGACGAACTAAAGATAACACCCCACACAGGGAATATCACAGAGAACTTATATATTAAGTAGAAATAGAGAAGATAACTCAACACACAGAGAACTTATATATTAAGTAGAACTAAAACATAACTTACCACACAGAGAATTTATATACTAAGTAGAACTAGAGAAGATAACTCACCACACAGAGAACTTATATATTAAGTAGATATAGAGAAGATAACTCACCACACAGAGAACTTATATATTAAGTAGAACTAAAACATAACTTACCACACAGAGAATTTATATACTAAGTAGAACTAGAGAAGATAACTCACCACACAGAGAACTTATATATTAAGTAGATATAGAGAAGATAACTCACCACACAGAGAACTTATATATTAAGTAGAAATAGAGAAGATAACTCCCCACACAGAGAACTTATATATTAAGTAGAACTAGAGAAGATAACTCACCACACAGAGAACTTATATATTAAGAAGAAATAGAGAAGATAACTCACCACACAGAGAACTTATATATTAAGTAGAAATAGAGAAGATAACTCACCACACAGAGAACTTATATATCAAGTAAAACTAGAGAAGATAACTCCCCACACAGAGAACTTATATATTAAGTAGAACCAGAGAAGATAACTCACCACACAGAGAACTTATATATTAAGTAGAACCAGAGAAGATAACTCCCCACACAGAGAACTTATATATTAAGTAAAACTAGAGAAGATAACTCACCACACAGAGAACTTATATATTAAGTAGAAATAGAGAAGATAACTCACCACACAGAGAACTTATATATTAAGTAGAAATAGAGAAGATAACTCCCCCAACAGAGAACTTATATATTAAGTAGAAATAGAAGATAACTCACCACACAGAGAACTTATATATTAAGTAGAAATAGAGAAGATAACTCGCCACACAGAGAACTTATATATTAAGTAGAAATAGAGAAGATAACTCCCCACACAGAGAACTTATATATTAAGTAGAAATAGAGAAGATAACTCCCCACACAGAGAACTTATATATTAAGTAGAACTAGAGAAGATAACTCCCCACACAGAGAACTTATATATTCAGAAGAACAAGAGAAGATAACTCCCCACACAGAGAACTTACATATTAAGTAAAACTAGAGAAGATAACTCCCCACACAGAGAACTTATATATTCAGAAGAACAAGAGAGGATAACTCCCCACACAGAGAACTTACATATAAAGTAGAAATAGAGAAGATAACTCACCACACAGAGAACTTATATATGAAGTAGAACTAGAGATGATAACTCCCCACACAGAGAACTTATATATTAAGTAGAACTAGAGAAGATAACTCCCCACACAGAGAACTTACATATAAAGTAGAAATAGAGAAGATAAATCACCACACAGAGAACTTATATATTAAGTAGAACCTTCCCACACAGAGAACTTATATATTCAGAAGAACAAGAGAAGATAACTCCCCACACAGAGAACATATATATTAAGTAGAACTAGAGAAGATAACTCCCCACACAGAGAACTTATATATTAAGTAGAACTAAAACATAACTTCCCACACAGAGAACTAATATATTCAGAAGAACAGAGAAGATAACTCACCACACAGAGAACTTATATATGAAGTAGAACTAAAGATGATAACTCCCCACACAGAGAACTTATATATGAAGTAGAACTAGAGATGATAACTCACCACACAGAGAACTTATATATGAAGTAGAACTAGAGATGATAACTCCCCACACAGAGAACTTATATATTAAGTAGAACTAGAGATGATAACTCCCCACACAGAGAACTTATATATGAAGTAGAACTAGAGATGATAACTCACCACACAGAGAACTTATATATCAAGTAGAACTGGAGATGATAACTCACCACACAGAGAACTTTTATATGAAGTAGAACTAGAGATGATAACTCCCCACACAGAGAACTTATATATTCAGAAGAACTAGAGAAGATAACTCACCACACAGAGAACTTATATATTAAGTAGAACTAGAGATGATAACTCACCACACAGAGAACTTATATATGAAGTAGAACCAGAGAAGATAACTCCCCTCACAGAGAACTTACATATAAAGTAGAACTAGAGAAGATAACTCCCCACACAGAGAACTTATATATTCAGAAGAACTAGAGAAGATAACTCCCCACACAGAGAACTTATATATTCAGAAGAACTAAAACATAACTTACCACACAGAGAATTTATATATTAAGTAGAAATAGAGAAGATAACTCCCCACACAGAGAACTTATATATTAAGTAGAACTAGAGATGATAACTCACCACACAGAGAACTTATATATTAAGTAGAACTAGAGATGATAACTCACCACACAGAGAACTTATATATGAAGTAGAACCAGAGAAGATAACTCCCCTCACAGAGAACTTACATATAAAGTAGAACCAGAGAAGATAACTCACCACACAGAGAACTTATATATTAAGTAGAACTAGAGATGATAACTCACCACACAGAGAACTTAGTAGAACTAGAGAATATAACTCACCACACAGAGAACTTAGTAGAACAAGAGAGGATAACTCACCACACAGAGAACTTATATATTAAGTAGAACTAGAGACGATAACTCCCCACACAGAGAACTTATATATTAAGTAGAACTAGAGATGATAACTCACCACACAGAGAACTTATATATTAAGTAGAACTAGAGATGATAACTCACCACACAGAGAACTTATATATGAAGTAGAACCAGAGAAGATAACTCCCCTCACAGAGAACTTACATATAAAGTAGAACCAGAGAAGATAACTCACCACACAGAGAACTTATATATTAAGTAGAACTAGAGATGATAACTCACCACACAGAGAACTTATATATGAAGTAGAACCAGAGAAGATAACTCCCCTCACAGAGAACTTACATATAAAGTAGAACCAGAGAAGATAACTCACCACACAGAGAACTTATATATTAAGTAGAACTAGAGATGATAACTCACCACACAGAGAACTTAGTAGAACTAGAGAATATAACTCACCACACAGAGAACTTAGTAGAACAAGAGAGGACAACTCACCACACAGAGAACTTATATATTAAGTAGAACTAGAGACGATAACTCCCCACACAGAGAACTTATATATTAAGTAGAACTAGAGATGATAACTCACCACACAGAGAACTTATATATTAAGTAGAACTAGAGATGATAACTCACCACACAGAGAACTTATATATGAAGTAGAACCAGAGAAGATAACTCCCCTCACAGAGAACTTACATATAAAGTAGAACCAGAGAAGATAACTCACCACACAGAGAACTTATATATTAAGTAGAACTAGAGATGATAACTCACCACACAGAGAACTTAGTAGAACTAGAGAATATAACTCACCACACAGAGAACTTAGTAGAACAAGAGAGGATAACTCACCACACAGAGAACTTAGTAGAACAAGAGAAGATAACTCACCACACAGAGAACTTAATAGAACAAGAGAAGATAACTTACCACACAGAGAACTTAGTGGAGTAGTCAGAGCCAACTAGACCATTTCTTGTCTCCTTGTATGTTGATACACTGTCTGACTGCCAGAGGTAGTGGTTTAGCCTGTCAAGGGCCACAGTTTCACCTCCACGAAATGACATCACCGAACGGGAGTCATCAGCTAAGGCTGCAACATTTATAAACAAAACAGTTATAGGAGAACAAAAAAAGGAAAATCAGAACAATTGCTCATTTTTTATGATTCTTAAAAGAAAGGGGTCACAAGCCCGCCATCCTACCACTATAGTGAAAGTCTAGTGGTATGATAAAGGGATATACATTGTATACAAACTGTGAATTATTATCATAAAAAGAAACATGATTCCAATTTAAATTATATGGAAGACAACTCAAAGCTATGTACTAAATAACAAAGGAGGCTTCATGTACAAAATTATCATGTATTGAGTTCATTTCTAGAATATTTAAATACTCAATTTTAGAATGGATCATTTCAGTGTTAATACCATGTGTTATTGAAGCACACAAAGTTACCTTTTAAGCCAAGATCCTGTAATGATGGGACCTGGCCCTCCTCAATCCCAGGTGGGAGGGGCTGAAGTGTATCTGGCATAGCAAAAGACTTCCTTACTTTGGCCTGACCTTCGACCTGCTTCCGAAACTGTGTGTATACATCTGGTAACCTAGACAGAGTGATATTTAATCATCACAGTTACCTCCCCTTGTAATAAGTGTTATACAACTTTTAAGATAGGTCTTTTAGAAGTTGTATTTCTTCATTAATTTACTGCTTGAAATTTCTAAATTCACCTTGAGATAATAATCATAAACATAATTTTCTGAAACAAATTTGTCTAAATGATAGAAATCTACAGTGATTAAATCAGATCTCTGTTACTACTGTTATTTTTTCGGTAGGCATCTTCTTTAATTTGAAACTTCATGTAAAAGTACAACACTTCAACACACATTTAGTACCTAGAAGTACAACACTTCTACACACATTTAAAATCTTTGTTTTTTACAGCATTCATGGTAAAACATGTATTTGTAAAATTATGTTTTTCCCCCACTTACTGTTGAATACCAAATGGAAGGTCATCTCTATGGTAGAGAGAGTGACCCCAAAATGTCTGAACTTTGACCCCACAATTTTTCTGCAATCCTGCTTCTACTTCCAGTTCTTCTTTGGTGACCTATGTAAACAAAATTATGGCAAAATGCATCATTCTCATTCAATAGTTTCACTTCTTAAACTTTTAATGATTTAAAAATTACTATGGAACTTTGGTTCATTTTTGAGAAAAAAATTGTAAAAGAAAACGTTTTTCCAACTCAAGTCATTAGTTGTCTTTTTTTATTACTCCTTTACCGATATATTTTGTAAAATGTTCAATCTTTTACAATACACATGTAGTTAATGCTTTAATTCTGTACATTTAGTTTTCATATGTTTTGTTTGATAACTATAAGATAATTAAATTTTAACAGTAACATGTAGCAGCTGGTACCAGGCTCAGAGATTCACTCTCGATAACATCAACACAAAAAACCTGAATACATGTACTTTTATTCCCATTGCCACTCAGACTTGTTTTTCACATATAACAGTCAATTCTGCTAATTAAATTTGCTGTCTTGGCAGTCTTTATCACATACATAGGTGATGGCTATTATGAAGTTTATTATCAAGTTTCACTACATCATCTTATGTGGTTCCGAGCTCTCATATAAACTTTGATATTTAGAAATAACCTTTCACAATTGTGACTTTGCCATGCAAGACAATCTTTTTTCTATACAAACATGTTTAAATTTCCATCAGTTACAACCACATAATTTAAACATACAATATGGAAAATGTAAAGATCACACAATATTCTGTAGATGACTATGGTGTAGAGGTGCAAACTGAAGTCAGTAAATCTGGTTTTGATCGAAAAGTCAATATCGTATTCAATCCAATAAACGCCATGTCCCTATAAGCAACCCCTCCCCCTTTTGAAGATGTTTGAAAGTAACACTCCCTTGCGTGATGCCTATTGGACTCACCTGGTTATCATTGAAGGATATTTTTAAGTCTGTTCAACAGGAGATATTCTCCAGAAAAACGTGATAAGCAGTTATTTTTCAGTTATTTTACATATAAAATTATCCCATAAAGCACCCCCCCCCTCCCATTTTCTATTTTTTAAGTGCCCTGGGGAATTACAAATTACAATCAACTAGCAACTTTATGAAACATTTAATTTCTGTGATACATGTCATTTTGGCGGAGTAATTAAGAATATTTTTGTGGAGTGTGTTTGATTTTAGCTCTAGTTTCGATCTGGCTTAGCGATATCTGTGTGTGGATACTGACCTCCTGGTGGTACGAGACGAAGGACACCTGATCCTTGCCCACTGTCTGTATGATTTGCGGTACGATTTCCTCCGGCTTCCCAAACCTTACCACCAACCCACTGTCAACAAAAGATAGGTGTCATACACCAATGTTAAAGTTAATGGTTTAATGCTATCAAGCATCGCAAAATCATATACAGGATTAAAATCAAAGGTCATTCTAATCAAATCCTGTTGCAATTCAAACATTAAAATTAGTTGAAATCCCTGTGATAACTAATAGGGAGTAGATTCTAAGTCTGTGCTAATACCAACCACTCCACTACTTGTTAGTTAGATGAATTTTCAGGACAAGTCATATCACATAAAGTGCAATAACTCCCATAAAAAGGGTTGAAATCTAAAATTAAAATGCCAGTGCACAACTACAAATTTTACTGATCATTCAAGTGAAGTTTCAATAGTATCTGCCAATTCGTTATAAGAGAACCAATTTTCTGGACAAGTTATTTCACATAAAGCGCCTTAACACCCTTAAAAAGGTTGAACTTTGGTGAAGAAGGTTTTCCCTACCTTCCTTTGCTCTTCAGTGTATTCTGGAGATCTTCCACACTTTCCAGGAGGAACTTGGCTCGATGAGCACCAGTTTTAGGGAAACCAAAGTGATAGGTTCCTTGGAAATGTCGAGGATCAAAACAATATAAAGGCACCACGTATTCAGCTGTCTTGTTTGCCCAATGCAGAACCTACAAAGAAAAAGCATCAATTTCAAAAGATATTTATGTTTGAAATGAAGTTGTGTTTCTCTAAAAAAAAAAGCTCTGTAAAGCAATTCTGAAAGTATTTGTGCAACTCTAACAGGAGAGTAAAATGTATGAACAGATCTAGATGGGGTTTGCGAAATCCAGAACCTTCCAAACTCTTATTAGATAAATGATTGCTCTTAACAAATTGAGCTATCTATAGTCTATGGTCTCCAACAATCCATTGTTAGTCCAATTCCTACTTTTTAACAGTTTTCACCAAATGCTTGAAACATCAGAGTTTGGTCCCAAGCAAGCAGGCACCACTGTAAGAGAAAATGGTAAGATCGTCTGCTGATAATCAAACTATCTACTAGGTAGGCCTATAGCTATAGTGAAGAGGAAGAGGAGGCCATCTAGGTTAGTGACTGTTAGGGGTTAGCCCAGACACACTTTTGCCCGGGTGACAGAAATGTACCATAAAAAGAGTGAGATTATTGCAACCCATGATGTTCGTGTTAATTGGGATCATATCAACACTGCAGATTATTGGAATTTTTGAAGTCCAAGGGGTGTATCTTGTCAAAATTAATCATCTGTAACCAAATCAAAACTTGACCTAGATATCCCCATGATGTGTTTGTACACCAAACTCCAGTTCAATATCTGCACCTGTTGCAGAGATAAATAAACGGAAACAGTGAATTATTGGAAATTTTCTAAAACCAAGGGCGGTAATTCTGTAAAAAAAAATACCAGGTATTCAACCATAACCTAATCAGAACATGATCAACCTAGACATCTCCATTATGTATGTATCTGCATGTATACAAAATTTCAGTTCAATGTATGTGCACAGGTTGCAAAGATAATGAACAGAAACCAAAAAAGGTGGCAGACGGCAGGTATACCTTAATAGTCAGTTCTAGCACTCGGACAAGTGAATTTGTTACAGTTAGTTTTGGACCTAAACAAAGGTTTTTTAGAGTAATTTTACGCTTTTGGGGGGAGGGGTTTAGATCAATTTTCGATCAAAATGGTTAATTATGACCATTGAGGGAGCATGCATTTTCATCGAAAATTAATTCTCAGGTCCCTGTGGGTTCTAGATCGATCAGAGGACTAATAAAGATATGCAAGAACAAATGAAAAGTATTCTATGGCCTATACTAATTTATAGACATGGTACAATTCAAACCTGTGGACGCGTTGCACCACGGAATTAGATTAGATTGCTATCGAAGTCCTCGGTTACACAAACAAGAGTTATAAGAAGCATACATGTATAAGAATATTGACTTAGCATCCATACACTTCAATAGACCCTCGAACCATACAAACACGCACACCACTATGCATACGAACAGACAAACAGTGAATACACATACAAATCGACACATATAGGCCTACTATTACTATTTGTTCCAACTCAATATGTATATGTAAAGAGCATGACAATGTCGAATGAGCGGTGTATGTGTGTGCCCTGTGAAGAGCAAATTCGATACCACGGCTAGTCTATGTTTCTAGATCTAATGTTTGATACCTCGTTATCGTGCAGTCTCAAGTCATTACGAAGCAGACAAACAATAATTTTGGCTTTAGAAGACATCTTCAAGTTCCGTCAGTTTGATTTTTTTCCTCTTGATAGATCCTTTCTTGGTCAATTTGATTTCCAACTTTCGCCTGTTACGAAACACATTTTCCACGTGCATCGGTTTTGTACAGTCGGGTGTTTTCGGGTTTTACCTTAGAGATTGATGATAAAAGTACAACAGCATGTTCCGAATTTATTGTTTACGAAACAACTAAGGGAAGCTACTCCTACTAAAACATGTCATTGCAGCAAAGCTTTGTTAGCTTAATACATCTAAGCCAGCATTAATCAACGTCATATGTCTAATTACTGGGGGTTTTTTGTTGATTTTTTACTATTGTCTTGATTTATATTTTCCCCACGAGTTTCCTTCATCAAAAATGAATCTCACTTTGTTATTGACTATTTTATTGGGGAATAATGAGACGCATCGTTTAGAAAAATCACATTTGTTCCTTTCATCAAATAAAATATCTATAACATATAAAAGACAGAATTAAAAAAAATCAGGTTGCTTTAAAAATGTGGCATTAACAATAAAATATATTTTAAGAAATTAAGGAGCGTGGAGTACCCGGCTTTTGTAAGTTTCTTTTAATGTATAACTTTAACAAACCTGAGCACAAAAATTATGGAATTGAAATGTTAAGATATAGCAGGGACGTATATGTACGTCCCTGGATATAGCCTATTAATTAAGTAAAGTTCATTGCTGATTCAGAACTATATAAAGTCCTCTATACCAGACTCACAATACATACATAAATTAGAAATTTCAAGCAATTCTATAAGGTTTACATACATACATTTCTGCCTATGATTCAATTCTTGCTTTGTAGTTCTTGGTTTTTCCAGTGAATGGCTTGCTTATTTTAAAAAAGAATTAACACTTGATGCTGATACATGTTCAGGAAGTTCGTTCCGAATTGTCACTGTTCTAACTACAAAAAAAAAGGGTTTTTTTTCAAAGCGTGGTTATCGTTCGCTGAGGTAATATCTTTTTAGTGTGTCACCTGCCACTGTGACGATCAGCGGCATCTTTTCCTAGCTTGATAGCGTTTATTCAATCATTATCATAAAAATTAAATATCATTTTAAACAGTTTTATCATGTTTCCTCGAATTCTCCTGAATGCCAATTTTGGAAGCATAACTTTCTCCAAACTTTCCTTGTAAGTTATGTCCCGAGTTTTATTGGATTATTCAATTGATATGTCAAAATGAAAAATTAAAACAGTGATATGCTGGCTTAAACTAAAATAAATCTGAAAGGTTTTCAATTTTAATATGTTTTGTATTTACTCTAGATACAATACCACGACTGATCGTTTAATATTGACGATTATAATGTCTACGCTGATAGAATACCGACTTAGATAGCAATCATATTCCGTCTTTAGAATTACTAAACTTACTTATCTTACAAAGATGACGTAACACACACATATGCTGCACTCTTTACATTTAGTAATATTTAGATACAGTGTGCCAAAAAAAATAATTTAACTGCATCATACATCTGTTTCGTCCTCCTAGGACTCCTCAATAATGCTAGGGGCCAAAAGGTGGGAATCCAAAATTTCTAAATTAATGTTGAAACAGAAGAATTAGGTGCGTAAAACCCCTTTAATTTATGAGTTTATAAGTAAAATTAAACTTGTTCAGAATAATTTCAAATCGTGTACTACGATGTGTATATTATGTACCATGCCACTACTCAGATGAGATTAACTATGGCTATGGAGGCTCCAGCGAACCTCGGGGACTAAAAAATCCATCAGCAGAGTCTGCCATCCCCTATCATTAAAGATGACGTAACAAACACGTATGCTGCACCTTTTTTCAAGGATGAAGTACCACGGAGTTACATCAGTCTTAGTCTGTGGTGTTGCTTCTGTACAACTGTATATGTGGCTTTAACAATTTTTTTTTATTTGAATATGTATTTACTTCACTCTACACGTATGATAAACAAACCCTGATTGTACAGATTAATTTTCTCTGTCGATTTATTATTTTTAAAAGCATTATATTAGATATCGAAAGTTTTTATTTTAAAGCATACAGTCTTTGGTCCATTATTCTAATGGATATTATAAGTCATACCAGAGAGGGTTTGAACTATCTTTGCAGTTTATAAGTCTCTGTTAAAACGATAAATCAATATAAAAAAACGATACTCTGTAAACACTGTTTTTCAAACTGCTTCAATGTAATTAGTGATAATCAACTAGTTAGACAAAGAGTCTGGAGTGTTTATTTTCAGAGGAATCTGACCGTATTCTTTTTATATTTGAAAGTCACGTTGAAAATTGCATCGCTTATGGGAACATGGTCGGGTGGTGCAGTGGATAGCACACTTGCAAAAATCTTTACATGAAATATAGAAAATCACTACATAATTTTAATCATGAGAAGTCTGACTTGAATCACCGCGCACTGGTTACTGCCAAACGCACTTATAAAAAAAATAGAGTATAAATTGAAAAGGCAATATCAGCGACATGAAGGAAATATGTTAGAATTCTTAAAAAAATCTAATCCCCGGGAATTCTATAAGTTATTCAAGAAAAAGACAACGAACAGAGTTAAATCTACATTGTCTATTGATGACTTTTACTCTCACTTTAGAGATCTTATGTATGCTGATACTGATAGTGAAGAAGATTCAGATATACCAGATGTTAATTTAAATCCAGTATACGAGGAACTTGATAGTTATATTACAGCACAAGAAATATCTAATGCTATCAATAATTTGAAGCTTGATAAAAGCTGTAGTGAAGATTTGATAATTAATGAAGTTTTTATTCGTGGGAAAGAAGTATTATTGCCATATATAGAAAGGTTGTTCAATGCTATTTTTAGATCTGGGTTTTTCCCAGAAATTTGGTCGCAATCTTGTATAGTACCAATTCTTAAGAAAGGTTGTGTAAATGACACAAACAATTATCGCGGAATATCTTTAGTTAGCTGTTTTGGCAAACTATTTACTAGTATTTTGAATAACAGAATTATGGAATGGGAAAAAGAAAATTGTATTTTAACAGATGCTCAGTTTGGATTCAGAAGGGGAAGGTCAACAATAGACGCCATTTTTGTCTTACAAACTCTTATTAATAAGAAGTTGAAAAATAAGGACAGACTTTATTGTTGTTTCGTGGATTTTCGGAAAGCATTTGATTTTATTGACAGAGGCAAATTATGGAGTAAATTGATAAAATATGGAATTCGAGGAAAGTTTTTGAACATTATTTTTTCTTTGTATGAAAATGTGAAATCATGTGTGAAATTCAACGGCCAGCTGAGCGACCGATTCCCAAACAGTTCCGGTTTATTACAAGGGGAAATTTTATCACCAGCACTTTTTTCCTTGTATGTAAATGATTTTGAAACTAATTTTATTAATGACAATTGCCCTAGTATTGAATTACAAATGCTTAATCTTTTCCTGTTAATGTACGCCGATGATATGGTTTTATTTGCAAATACCCCAGAAAGTTTGCAAAGTATGTTAGATTCTCTCCAAGAATACAGTAGAAATTGGAATTTAGAAGTTAATATTGATAAGACCAAAATAGTTGTTTTTAGAAATGGCGGCAATATAAGAAGTAATGAAACGTGGGTATATAATAACAATACTGTAGAAATTGTCGATAGTTTCAATTATTTAGGAATGTTGTTTAATTATAATGGAAAGTTTTTTAAAACACAGAAACGTGTTGCTGAACAAGGGAAAAAAGCTTTATTTTCACTATTTTCATCATTAAGAAACCATTGTTTAAATGTAGAAACTTATTGTTCTATTTTCGATTCACATGTTAATAGTATACTTGGTTATGCATCTGAAATATGGGGGTTTCATAAAGCCCCGGATGTAGAAAGCGTTCACTTAAACTTTTGTAAGAAAATATTGAAAGTAAGAAAAACTTCATGTAATGATATAATCTACTATGAGCTAGGAAGGTTACCTTTGTGTGTAAGTAGAAAGTTAAAAGTGTTAAAATATTGGTTGAAATTAAAACAGTCGGATAATTTGATTTTGAAAACATGTTACGATGAGTGTGTGAGTGAGAATGATTTGTGGGTAAGAAATATTAAGAATGAGCTAGAAACCTTAGGACTTAATTATATGTTTGACACTACATTACCATTTGATATGTCTTTTAAAATAATAGAACAGAGATTGATTGATATTTCCAGACAGAACATATTATCAAAAATTACAGCTTCACCTAAAGGGTTATTATATCAACACTTGATAGATAGTCATTGTTTACAATTTTATTTAACAAAACCTATTGAAAGTAAATACAAACAAATATTAACTAAATTTAGGATATCGTCTCATAAACTTAATATAGAAACTGGAAGACATCATAACGTCATTCGTAGAAACAGGATTTGTAACCAATGTAATTTGAGAGATATAGAAGACGAATTTCATTTTATCTTGATTTGCCCTTTTTATAGCGATTTACGAGGCAGATTATTGAAAAATTATTATTACAGAAAACCCTCCATCTTTAAACTAATACAACTCCTTAGCACGCAAAATGTTAGAGATCTATCCAATTTAGGGAAATATTTGTATTTAGCTTGTAGGAGACGGTAATCATACTTACATATTGTGAGGTTCCATAACTGTTAATGTGTTAAATAAGTACTGTTATACTTGTATGTACATTATTGAACTATGTTGTTTGTATATTGTGATGTCATTCTCCTGTATGTACCTATAAGCCTAAGGGCTTTTGGCTAATAAAGAACAGAACTTGCCGTTCACCAAGACGACCGGAGTTCGATTCCCCGACCGGACGTGAAAAGGTATGGGGTCACCTGCCCGACAGCTTAGGTTCTCTCCCGGTACTCCGGGATCCGGTTTCCTTCCTCAATAAGACCCCTCATGCGATAACAGCCAGGCCAACAAGAGTGATTAAAATAAGCTGGATAACTTGCTTCATTATTGTTGTAAAATAAATAAAGTTTACATTAATAGTTTCATTATTGCTGTAAAACAAATAAAGTTTACAGTAATAGTTTCATTATTGCTGTAAAACAAATAAAGTTTACAGTAATAGTACAAAAGCTAATTACCGAATATAACCAGCAATCACAACACGTGAGGGCTACCACACGTTTGTGTGTCCTACCTCACAATAATATATAAACATGCTGGTGGTACCGTTATAGACCATCTGTTGTTTGTGTCACTAACACTGTATCAACAACCTAAAAATATCATAATGAAATCTTTAGTAAACAAGTTCAATATCTTGATTACCTTAAAAAAAACCTTGACAACTTGAACTTGACTTATCAGTGTAAAACATACAATGAACAGGATATACATACACATAATCACAGAAATACACTCTTATATATCTGATCGGCAATATTTACCGCTAAATATCGGATACTTTCCAAGATTACATAATTCATATACACTGTTCTGTATAATAGGAAGCTGAACCAGCTTATATCACTCGGATTATATCTGATATAATATTTCAAATACCCCCGTCTTCAATCAGCACACATTGTACCCATTCAAACAAAATAAAAGTCATCTTCTATATCATCTGTCAGTGCCAAGAGCCGACGGTCGAACCTTTGTGTATGTAGACATGTATGTATAAGTGTTGTTATGTTAAGTGCTTATGTTATTGTTGTTGTATATCACTTTATGTAAACACGTCTTGATCTTGTGAAAAATGATTTGTTATTGTCTTGTAATATGTTGTGATTTCAAAAAATGTGAATAAAAAAAGTCTATCGAACCTTTTTCATAAGGTTGATATAACCGACTGCAGTAGAATCACGCTATCAAATGGGGCTTAACACCTCAAAGACTATTTTATTATTATCATTATTTTCTAGAAATAAAGAAAGCTTTGGATATATTGGGTGTGTGCTAGAAATAGTTTATGCATTTATCTTGAGATGATTATCATACATTACATAGGTAATTACATACCTGAACTTACAATACCCCGCTTGAACAGGATTTCAAAATACAATTCTCGATGTAAGCCAATAATTGACCATTTTCCTTACGTAGTATATACATATATACAACGGATAATACCATCATATTCGGATTGTATCTGCACAATCTAAAAAAAAAATCATGAAGATTTTGAATTTCGATATTGAATTACTGTTCCTTACAGACCCCTTATTAATCAAATTCAGAATTAGTTTCTTTATTGTTCAGATATGTTTTGTTTGTTTAAATTTTCTATGTAATATGATTTTCTAACATACGCCTATGTTATCCCGAGCTTACTTATTTCTTTATCTTCCGTTATTTCTAAAAACAACCGTGTTGGTCTTTGAAGTGTTAAAAGCCACACTTACAGAGACGTATGTATATGTCTGATGTGTCGTCAAAGATAATATTGTCAACAATACAAGTGCGTGAAAATCAATAGTAATGTATTTATCTAATGACTTTTTTTAGATTATATAACGTTTTGTTTATCATAGTGAATCAATGTATCAAATCCGAAGTATAGTGATCCCATTGGAATAAGCCTTTATTGGTCATCCCAGATAAAAGGATTAAGTAATCAAGATTATTGTTACCATCTGTGATAATTCATTGTCCATCCAAATATTGTGTTTACGTATGTTACTGTTGGCGTTTTACCTGAATAAATATAATTATTATTCATGGGCTGATGATCGATTATAAGTAGAAAATTCGTCGATTCGACCTTTCCGATTATCGATTGCAAAATTCGATATCGATAAAATTGGTTCGGTTCTTCATTAAAATCAGAATATTAAATGAACATCATAATTATGTTTTAATGATTTTCGGCACATGGTTAATAAAACCACGGTCTTAAGATATAATTCCATGATAAAACTGTATAAAGAAAGCTTAATAACCTTTCATTCCAAAAGAACGAAACCTAGTGTTTAGAAAGTAACATGGTCCATTGACATTCCGGTAGTGTTTTTGCCTCTATACGCTATCCAGTCCCATGCAATTATGAGCCGATCATGCATTCGATCATTGATCGGCTGGCCATTTCCAATTGCAAACCAATTATCGATTGGACTCTGAATAAAATTTACTGTTATACCGATTGCCCATCCAATCTCAATCGATGACATATTTATTCACATTTGTCACACTAGATTTCATATAAAGAACAAATGCATATTTCTCTTCAAACCAGAGACGTGTATTATTATTGTGTTATGTACATCATTGTTCAAACGTATAAGTTATACCACGCATTTACTAAATCCACGGAATTAGATTAGCTATCTTAGTTCGTGCTAGATCAAAGAATTTTACATGACGATACCTGTCGCATTGAACTAACAAGAAGAATGAAATTTTCCATGAAACTAGTGTCATTATTTGATAGGATTATCATATATTATTTCATCGCATTTAGTAATAAATAATCTCTTTAAGAGTAAATCTACCATTACAGTCTTTTTGTATTTCAACATTCAATTCAATATCAAAATGTAACATAATCTACTTTTTTTTATATAAATGAGATTCTTTCTTTCCAAAATCCAAATTTCGTAAAGAATTTACGTAGGTTTAAGTTTGAGTATCTGTAACCTCTCTGGGTGTATTGTTGTTTTTACCCTGTGTATATGACAGCTTTGGAACGACAGCCATCGCCTTTGAGACCCTGTGTGTGTGTTTGTTGCGCGTGTGGACTGGCTTAGGGCCCGTGTTAATTGGTGTGATAATTACCCCCTGACTTTTGTTACGTCACGAATCGGTTCCTATTCAATATCGAAACGACTTGTCACATTTGTCAGGGATATCAGCTTGAGTTTATCCCAAAAATAACAGCAGAAATAACACAGGTAAAGGCGAGAAGCCAAACACAGTACCGCCCTTAACAAGCTTTTGACCAATGGAAACCGCCGGTGGTGCGCCAAAGGACCTCGCATCGGGTAATAAAATAGAGGGACATATCTTCAATGATAATACACAGACACCTGCAAAGCTGATATACTTTATTTAATTTTGTCTATACTTTCTATATATATCTGTGGACACACGACATATTTATTGCCTATCATGTCTTTCTCTCCTCTCCAGCCGCTTTCCGTGGACTGTAGTTTGGAGTACGAATTAGATATGTCCATGTTTCCGGGATGGGACGACCCTGTGGTCAGAGCACAACCTGCTGTGATGCTGCACCGCCCAGACACGTGCACCTGCCAGTCTGTATCACATCTCACATTTGAGAATAATGAAAACGAAGGCGATCTCTCAATGGAAACTGGTAAGTTAAAATTACTGCATTGTATTTTCAATTCCAATATATTAATCAGGGACGTTTATCTCGCATATATTTCATTTCAACAAATTTTATTGCATTTATACAAAAGGATTAGACAACTGGCATTGCCTTTGTAAGTCATTTCCTAAATCCGCTATATTATTTACATTGTTTGTTAGAAGAAAAAGAATATATAGACAAAGATAAACATAATTAAAGACATAACACACATATCCGTCCCTGATATACATAATAAGATAGGTTAACACATAACATGAAAAGCAAAGAAATAGTCAACATAGGTATCAATAAACGGATTAGACATTTCCGACAAAAATCACTGTATTGTATGAGAAATATAGGCAACCAATGTGAAAAACCCTTCATAAGTTCGTTCAGTTTCTATGCATAAACCCACAGGGGCTAGACACGGACCTATGTCACTGTGAAATGATTGTCAGATATTTTTTTTTACCTTTCTCGAATATAGCCCCTCCCACTACTATATATCTGTGTCACATAGTAGACAATCATTTCACAGTGACATAGGTCCGTGCCTAGCCCCTGTGCATAAACCACGGACTTAGATATCAGGGTTCCATGTATAAACAGTGTAACAGGTTAAGTTTAGTACTGATCCATCAAACCGTATCTTATAAACAATTCCGAATGTTAAATTAATTCTATATGCATTATGTTCATTACAGATTATTTCTACGAGATTTTCAATGACCTACCATGGGAGGAGAATTCCTGCCAGCAGTCTCCCGCCGTAGTCCACACCTCCACCCAGACACAACCAGAGTCCATTGATGGTACTTTGACCGAGTTTTTGCGCGACCCCTACATCATCGGCACCATGGCAACGAGTCCCCTCTCTCCTGTGTGTACCTCTTCATCATCGTATACCTCGACATCTCTCTGTGACATTGACTTTCTCCTGTTCAGTCCTGCCGACACCCTAAAACATCCAACTTTATGTCGAAAGAGAAAACATGACGATGACCCGGAGGATTCGGCTCCAGCAAAGCGACCTCGTACCTATGGTGACAAACTCTTCAGTGAATTATATGTGTCATTCAACAGTCAAACCGATACCAAGGTCAGTGAATTGGACTCCGACAACGAGATAGATTATGACTTTAACGCACCCATACGGGACTGAAATGTGTGATGTATTGTCTAGTGCTAATGGACAAATTTGGAAACCTATCATGTGCGTGTTACATCTACCAGAAATTGTACTAGAGAGCCAGACAATCAAAAACGGCAATGGATGTGTGTTATATCATTGTAGTAGTGCTGTATGTCTCCCGTTAATTATAGCTTGTGTATTGCATCTTGTTATTATTTGTAATAGACCTGTTAGTGTTATCGTTGATTTTCATAGAACATGACGTGGTTAAATAAATAAATATATAATATATGTAAACCCTTTTGTTCAGTTATAGTCTCTATAGTTATTTTATCTGATACCAAGATCGCAGACTCGACCTTTCTTCTACACTTGAAAGGCTCCACAAACCTACTCAAAACAGATCTATGCTTTCGTCTCAACGGGTATGACATTCCATTGTTATGGTAAGTTCGATACTTCAGTACTGATCAGTTAAAATCATTTTGGTGTGGACCATGACCAACAAAGAGCCGCAGTTAAGCGACAGTTCAAAATGGATGTATGTTTCAACTGCTGCTGTAGTGAATCAGCTACACAATATTGTATACTCTAGTGAAACAGACACATACTATTGTATACTCTAGTGAAACAGACCCATACTATTGTATACTGTAGTGAAACAACTACACAATATCGTATACTCTAGTGAAACAACTACACACTATCGTATACTCTAGTGAAACAGCTACACATACTATTGTATACTCTAGTGAAACAGACACATACTATTGTATAGTCTAGTGAAACAACTACACAATATTGTATACTCTAGTGAAACAGACACATACAATATTGTATACTCTAGTGAAACAACTACACAATATTGTATACTCTAGTGAAACAACTACACAATATCGTATACTCTAGTGAAACAACTACACAATATCGTATACTCTAGTGAAACAGACACATACTATTGTATACTCTAGTGAAACAGCTACACAATATTGTATACTCTAGTGAAACAGACACATACTATTGTATAGTCTAGTGAAACAGACACATACTATTGTATACTCTAGTGAAACAGCTACACAATATTGTATACTCTAGTGAAACAACTACACAATATTGTATACTCTAGTGAAACAACTACACAATATTGTATACTCTAGTGAAACAGACACATACTATTTTATACTCTAGTGAAACAGACACATACTATTTTATACTCTAGTGAAACAGACACATACTATTGTATACTCTAGTGAAACAGACACATACTATTGTATAGTCTAGTGAAACAACTACACAATATTGTATACTCTAGTGAAACAACTACACAATATTGTATACTCTAGTGAAACAGACACATACTATTGTATACTCTAGTGAAACAGACACATACTATTGTATAGTCTAGTGAAACAACTACACAATATTGTATACTCTAGTGAAACAGACACATACAATATTGTATACTCTAGTGAAACAACTACAAAATATTGTATACTCTAGTGAAACAACTACACAATATCGTATACTCTAGTGAAACAACTACACAATATCGTATACTCTAGTGAAACAGACACATACTATTGTATACTCTAGTGAAACAGACACATACTATTGTATAGTCTAGTGAAACAGACACATACTATTGTATACTCTAGTGAAACAGACACATACTATTGTATAGTCTAGTGAAACAACTACACAATATTGTATACTCTAGTGAAACAACTACACAATATTGTATACTCTAGTGAAACAGACACATACTATTGTATACTCTAGTGAAACAGACACATACTATTGTATACTCTAGTGAAACAGCTACACAATATTGTATACTCTAGTGAAACAGACACATACTATTGTATACTCTAGTGAAACAGACACATACTATTGTATACTCTAGTGAAACAGACACATACTATTGTATACTCTAGTGAAACAGCTACACAATATTGTATACTCTAGTGAAACAGACACATACTATTGTATACTCTAGTGAAACAGACACATACTATTGTATACTCTAGTGAAACAACTACACAATATTGTATACTCTAGTGAAACAGACACATACTATTGTATACTCTAGTGAAACAGACACATACTATTGTATACTCTAGTGAAACAGACACATACTATTGTATACTCTTGTGAAACAGACACATACTATTGTATACTCTAGTGAAACAACTACACAATATTGTATACTCTAGTGAAACAACTACACAATATTGTATACTCTAGTGAAACAGCTACACAATATTGTATACTCTAGTGAAACAGACACATACTTTTGTATACTCTAGTGAAACAGACACATACTATTGTATACTCTAGTGAAACAACTACACAATATTGTATACTCTAGTGAAACAGACACATATTTTTGTATACTCTAGTGAAACAGACACATACTATTGTATACTCTAGAGAAACAGACACATACTATTGTATACTCTAGTGAAACAGCTACACAATATTGTATACTCTAGTGAAACAGACACATACTATTGTATACTCTAGTGAAACAGACACATACTATTGTATACTCTAGTGAAACAACTACACAATACTGTATACTCTAGTGAAACAGACACATACTATTGTATACTCTAGTGAAACAGACACATACTATTGTATAGTCTAGTGAAACAGACACATACTATTGTATAGTCTAGTGAAACAGACACATACTATTGTATAGTCTAGTGAAATAGACACATACTATTGTATACTCTAGTGAAACAGACACATATTATTGTATACTCTAGTGAAACAGCTACACAATATTGTATACTCTAGTGAAACAGACACATACTATTGTATAGTCTAGTGAAACAGACACATACTATTGTATACTCTAGTGAAACAGCTACACAATATTGTATACTCTAGTGAAACAACTACACAATATTGTATACTCTAGTGAAACAACTACACAATATTGTATACTCTAGTGAAACAGACACATACTATTTTATACTCTAGTGAAACAGACACATACTATTTTATACTCTAGTGAAACAGACACATACTATTGTATACTCTAGTGAAACAGCTACACAATATTGTATACTCTAGTGAAACAACTACACAATATTGTATACTCTAGTGAAACAACTACACAATATTGTATACTCTAGTGAAACAGACACATACTATTTTATACTCTAGTGAAACAGACACATACTATTTTATACTCTAGTGAAACAGACACATACTATTGTATACTCTAGTGAAACAGACACATACTATTGTATAGTCTAGTGAAACAACTACACAATATTGTATACTCTAGTGAAACAACTACACAATATTGTATACTCTAGTGAAACAGACACATACTATTGTATACTCTAGTGAAACAGACACATACTATTGTATAGTCTAGTGAAACAACTACACAATATTGTATACTCTAGTGAAACAGACACATACAATATTGTATACTCTAGTGAAACAACTACAAAATATTGTATACTCTAGTGAAACAACTACACAATATCGTATACTCTAGTGAAACAACTACACAATATCGTATACTCTAGTGAAACAGACACATACTATTGTATAGTCTAGTGAAACAGACACATACTATTGTATAGTCTAGTGAAACAGACACATACTATTGTATACTCTAGTGAAACAGACACATACTATTGTATAGTCTAGTGAAACAACTACACAATATTGTATACTCTAGTGAAACAACTACACAATATTGTATACTCTAGTGAAACAGACACATACTATTGTATACTCTAGTGAAACAGACACATACTATTGTATACTCTAGTGAAACAGCTACACAATATTGTATACTCTAGTGAAACAGACACATATTTTTGTATACTCTAGTGAAACAGACACATACTATTGTATACTCTAGTGAAACAGACACATACTATTGTATACTCTAGTGAAACAGCTACACAATATTGTATACTCTAGTGAAACAGACACATACTATTGTATACTCTAGTGAAACAGACACATACTATTGTATACTCTAGTGAAACAACTACACAATATTGTATACTCTAGTGAAACAGACACATACTATTGTATACTCTAGTGAAACAGACACATACTATTGTATACTCTAGTGAAACAGACACATACTATTGTATACTCTTGTGAAACAGACACATACTATTGTATACTCTAGTGAAACAACTACACAATATTGTATACTCTAGTGAAACAACTACACAATATTGTATACTCTAGTGAAACAACTACACAATATTGTATACTCTAGTGAAACAGACACATACTTTTGTATACTCTAGTGAAACAGACACATACTATTGTATACTCTAGTGAAACAACTACACAATATTGTATACTCTAGTGAAACAGACACATATTTTTGTATACTCTAGTGAAACAGACACATACTTTTGTATACTCTAGTGAAACAGACACATACTATTGTATACTCTAGTGAAACAACTACACAATATTGTATACTCTAGTGAAACAGACACATATTTTTGTATACTCTAGTGAAACAGACACATACTATTGTATACTCTAGAGAAACAGACACATACTATTGTATACTCTAGTGAAACAGCTACACAATATTGTATACTCTAGTGAAACAGACACATACTATTGTATACTCTAGTGAAACAGACACATACTATTGTATACTCTAGTGAAACAACTACACAATACTGTATACTCTAGTGAAACAGACACATACTATTGTATACTCTAGTGAAACAGACACATACTATTGTATAGTCTAGTGAAACAGACACATACTATTGTATAGTCTAGTGAAACAGACACATACTATTGTATAGTCTAGTGAAACAGACACATACTATTGTATACTCTAGTGAAACAGCTACACAATATTGTATACTCTAGTGAAACAGCTACACAATATTGTATACTCTAGTGAAACAGACACATACTATTTTATACTCTAGTGAAACAGACACATACTATTGTATACTCTAGTGAAACAGACACATACTATTGTATACTCTAGTGAAACAGCTACACAATATTGTATACTCTAGTGAAACAGACACATACTATTGTATACTCTAGTGAAACAGACACATACTATTGTATAATCTAGTGAAACAGCTACACAATATTGTATACTCTAGTGAAACAGACACATACTATTGTATACTCTAGTGAAACAGCTACACAATATTGTATACTCTAGTGAAACAGCTACACAATATTGTATACTCTAGTGAAACAGACACATACTATTGTATACTCTAGTGAAACAGCTACACAATATTGTATACTCTAGTGAAACAGCTACACGATATTGTATACTCTAGTGAAACAGCTACACGATATTGTATACTCTAGTGAAACAACTACACAATATCGTATACTCTAGTGAAACAACTACACAATATTGTATACTCTAGTGAAACAACTACACAATATTGTATACTCTAGTGAAACAGCTACACAATGTTGTATACTCTAGTGAAACAACTACACAATATTGTATACTCTAGTGAAACAACTACACAATATTGTATACTCTAGTGAAACAACTACACAATATTGCATACTCTAGTGAAACAACTACACGATATTGTATACTCTAGTGAAACAACTACACAATATTGTATACTCTAGTGAAACAGCTACACGATATCGTATACTCTAGTGAAACAACTACACAATATTGTATACTCTAGTGAAACAACTACACAATATCGTATACTCTAGTGAACCAACTACACAATATTGTATACTCTAGTGAAACAACTACACAATATCGTATACTCTAGTGAAACAACTACACAATATCGTATACTCTAGTGAACCAACTACACAATATTGTATACTCTAGTGAAACAGCTACACAATATTGTATACTCTAGTGAAACAATTAAACAATATTGTATAATCTAGTGAAACAACTACACATTACATGTATTGTATACTCTAGTGAAACAGCTACACAATATTGTATTCCAGTGAAACAGCTATACAATATTGTATACTGTACCGTAATGAAACAACTATACAACATTGTATATTATACAAATATATCATAGGTGTCTGTGCAATAGTCCAGAATATTTGACATGAGGTACAGGTAATCAACCAATGGTCTATTGCACAAGGCCGAAGGCCGAGTGCAAAGAACATCGGTCAATTAAGTTATAGTACATAATCTTTTCCATCGCCAATGCTTATATATATTTTATGAATAATTTGGATTAACGGTCTAGAGTCTTTTTTCTTTTTCTTTTATGAGGATATTATTTGCGACAAGAAAATCATAAATACGTTTATAGACATTTTCGTGACATTTTGATATATTTGAGAGCAGATGTATAGGACGGTAATTTTTGGCACCTTTTTTGCTTTCATTTTATGGATACAACACACTTGAGTCGCTTTCCATATGTTTGGAAAGCAATCTGAGCTAAGGGAGAGATAAAAAATGTGCGCCCAGACAAAGGGATTCTGTACAATGTTTTAAGATAAAATTTCCTATGCCGTCAGGCCAAGTAGATTTATTTGGGTTAAGTAACCTCAATATATTAAATACTTCCTCTGGACTAGTTTGAATATCAGTGATACACGAATATTAACATGTGAATGTATGGTAGGTAGCACTGGTTTATCAACGTTATCATTTATAATACATTGTTCAGATAAATACTTATTGAATAATTGTGCCTTTTCTTTATCGTCCTTGATTATTTGATTGTTTTCAGTTAATGGAGAGATTAGGTGATCGGATTATTCCCCATGAAGTGATTTAGTGATAGACCAGAATCGTTTAGTGTTTTTGTTGGCAAATGTATTGATAGTTGATTCTTGGTATCGTTTTAAGGCTTCCTCGTTTTAGGCGATTTGCTCCCATTCGGGCTGCCACAGTGTTACGGGACGGTGGAGAAACAGACCAGGCAAATACATCATATAAGTAATAACATCGAACTTTAGCCGAGCTGGACCTGGATTCGAACTCATGGTCTTAAACTGTGGAGCTCACTTGTGCTTTGTCTGCAGTGGGACTGAGAAAAATCAAATCGGAAACCACCGATATCAAGTTGTATGCCTATATGTAATCGAGAACAATCAATATTTATAGAGATGTGTCTTTGATGTTTTTGTACTGTAATATTTAAACAATATGGCGTTATTTAATGAGTCGATATTTCGCTCAACCTCTTGCACACGGCCCAAAATGTCGGTACTTAAAGAGATCATGAGGTAGGACGTTCCGAGTAAACCGACACTTGTTCATTGATCACTCGAATGCTAAGTACATTCGAGCTGTTTCAATGATATCAGATAAGGCGTTTTTCCTGTTTTATATAATAAGTAATCCTTTGTATTGAGTATAACGTATCACAGAACTTAGCACACGAAAGTTCAAGGCTGGATAATGATCCCGATGCTACCGAAAGCAATGTTTTGCAGAAGCAGCTATTTTGCGGTTTTCTTACACCAATTATTCAAATAGTTAATGCAATGAAGCCTTATAAGTGTTAGTGCTGGAAGCTGTATTATGAACTAACTAAATTGTACTATACACAAGAAACAGTATCAAGCTCCATAGTCACTAAGTCTACTTCCGGAAGTACCCATTTCCGTCCCGTTCCCACATGACGAACAGCGTATGACTAGGAATGTATAAAACAAACGAGTCCTCTCATTGGCAGTCGATAAACGGCGCACATCCTATCTTACTGACCTTAATATGTAAGATCCAACACAAGCTATATATGATTCAAACCTGTAGGAGATGTTGATATGTTAAAATTATCACAATTCACGTTTACCTGCAAAATCTCAGAATTATTTTTGTCCATTCTTATTGTATCCTTAGACACATTGGAGATGCATCGAGACGTTTTGCCGTGCCATTAGCTTACAACAAATATGTCCACAATGCCGGTGACAAACGGGAATGTCTCGGACACATTGTCTCCACAAAGTGGTTACGATTTAGATGTTTATGACAACGGTCACTTTTACGGCATCCATCTTTCAGCGTTGCTATGTATCCTGATCAGCTTTCTGTGTGCAGTGACCGTTATCACCGCGTCCTTTACAAAGCGGAAGACCAATTTCTTCACTTGGTCGAAGAGTGATCGATTCGTCGTGTACATTGCTGTTTGCGATAGCCTCTTCAACATTGCTCACAGTCTGGACCACACCCACGTTCTTGTTACTAGATCGCATGTCAAGCCAAGACAACTCTGTGCCTTTTATGGATTTATTTTGTCAGAATTTTTGAGCGCACAGACTTTCATGATAAACTTGGTAGCCATCAATGCGTTTTGCTTAATGTTTTTTAACAAGGACATTCCATTTGGAAGGTGGGACCATCGACTATTAATATGGACTTTCGGAGCACCTCTCATTGCTTCCATAGTTGCAGCGTCTTTGAACCAGTTCGGGCCGAACACAGTCTTGTAAGTCATTTTTACTTCTCTTCCAAACTGACAATATGAAAGAAACATGTTAACTGGTGAAATTGGTTAACATTACCAAACAAAGTACATTGTATACGTAACATTGAATATTACGAAATTCAATCTTTCAAGTTCGACAATCAAATTAACTTAGATAAACTTATTTTTCCTCGATTTTACTCCTTTCCTAAAGTTACGTTCTCTTCGCCTTCGCCTTCGATACATAAAGGGAATACGCTCACTTTCGTTCTCTGAACACGTGGAATATGTCATAGCGAGTACTCAGTGTGTGCCACATTTTTAACGCGACAACAAGGCCAGTTCGACAAGAATCTCGCGGTCGCGTAACGGCAAAAGCCAGGTGTTGCTCCTCTGTATCCTAGTAATTGGTGTTTTTATACCCCTGCCATGAAATAGGGGATGGGGGGCATATAGTGTTACCCATGTCAGTCCCGTCGCGTCGCGTCCCATCCGGTCCCGTCGCGTCGCGTCCCGTTCAATGGTAATGTAACCAACTTATTTAAATGATTACTGATCCGATTGTCATCAAACTTCGCATACGTAATAAGCATGAAGAACTGAATTCATATGGGGGGGGGGGGGGGGGGCATTTATGTCTCACAGCACAGACATTCTAGTTATAGAGAAAATAAAACTGTTTTCGCCTTCAATTTTGATGACATATATTCCAGGGGGCATAAAGAGCGAAAGTGTCTGCAACACTGCGATACTTGATAGGTAAATCGTAGGTCGGTTGTAAAGCTTAGTTTGGTCATTTGATGTACATCATACGCATCGCGCGGCACCGTAACGGTTGAATTTACAGGTTTTTAACTTAGATATCATTCATCTGAAATTGCCAAAGAAAACGTTTCATCAATTTATCAAAAACGCGTCCACTTGCTAACATCTGTTAGTTTGTTATGCCATATTCCAAGTATACAGAGAGTCTAACCCCTGGAATTACGAAGATGAGCTTATTTGGAGAACATGTGCCTGGGAATTTGGTATAGCTAGCTTTGGACCTAAACTAAGGTGCTAAGAGTAATTTTACAGTTTTAGAGGGTTTAGATTCATTTTCGATAACCCCTCCCCATTCAACCATTTTGTCGAAAATTGATCCCAACCCCCAAAACGTGCTAAATGACTCATTTTGGTCCAAAATTAGCAGCAACAAATTCTCAGGACCCTGTGATCAGACTCGGATAAACGCTAGAAACAATTGATATGTTACATTAATAATAAAAATAATAAAAACGTCAATCACAAACTAGCTTAACTAAATGTTCCTATTTCTAAGCTGAACTTATGGTCGATATTTTGTTCCTTGCAGTTGTTTCATGGACGCCATTAGAGGAAAACTGATGAACACAGTCTACCTGACCATTCCATTGCTGATTGTCTTTTCGGTCAATTTGGTGTTGTACGGATTGACATACTGGCGACTTAAAGTGGGAGCTACCAGGTTCAAAGGATCCAAAATGTCGTCTCGGACCCGGCGCGTGGCGAGAAACATGATCCTGTTTCTCCTGGCGTTTTTTGTTCAGTACTGGGCCGCGGCTCTGTTTGGAGCCTGGCAGTTGTTCACTGATGACATTCCCACTGTCATCTATTACTTTCTGACGACATTCACTAATATTGGCGGGTTTCTGAACGGATTGGTGTACATCGTCATACGTCACCGATTCCTTCATCGAGACAAAAGCGACGAAAAAACATCTGTAGACAAGTTGAACAGGTCGGGCGATGCGAGTCCCAGCGCAATGAGGCACCTCAAGATTAACCAACAGGAGGGAGACATTGTAAAATCAAAGGACAACATGTTTTCTCCCGAATCTTCCTCCACCACTCATCCACATTCAGGAGTGTAGAATGTCACAGACATGGACACGTGGAGGCGTCACGGGGACACTATCATTCGTTATGCCATATTTGGACCTGAGTGGTTCAGTGTAATTTTGTACGTTTTGGAGGGTTATATCAATTATCGGCAGAAAATGATATCATCATTGCGACTGGTTCTCTGCCCAAATGTATGTACTAGTAAACCCCGAAACCTCAGGTACAAAGTTCCTACTTGTGTCCTGTGCTGTAAGAAATTCTGGCGTCCCTCTGATAGACTTTGGTGAAAATATGGTAAACCTTCTCTTAAAGAAGTGACCCTACTCGCTTTTTTAAATCGTACTGCTTGTCAAAGCACGGGTTCAGTGTTGTCGACATCGTTGTAAGCGTCGAGCCGCTTCTTGAGTTGCTTTTAAATGCATCCACTCTACATCCGGTTACATCAGGTTGAAACAAATGTTGATATATATAGATGTATGGATTGTTGATGCTAATCATAAATCGTTTTATTTGTATGATATTGTAATTAATTTACTTTTTCTCAGAACATGAAATTTTATGTGATTTTGAGATCATCCACAATGACCATCACGCCCCTGTTTCCGTCATCATGTGTTACCATGGTTACATATTTATTTTTACTAGATGCCATTTACTTAGTACGTTTCTCTGTTTTGTAGTTACATTTTTATATCAATTGTGTGAAGGTGTTGTATTCACCCCTATATCACTCCTTCGGTTCGACCAAAACCTCAAACCGTTCACCAACAGAATGCCAATTACCTCCAAACTCAAACCAAAACCCAAACCCGTTCACCAATGGTTTACCAACCACCTTCAAACCTTAACTAACCCGGTTCAACAACAGAATGCCAATCGCCTCCAAACCTAAACACCAACCCGTTCACCAACGGTGTACCAACGCCACCAAACCTAAACACCAACCCGTTCACCAACGGTGTACCAACCGCCACCAAACCTAAACACCAACCCGTTCACCAACGGTGTACCAACCGCCACCAAACCTAAACACCAACCCGTTCACCAACGGTGTACCAATCGCCTCCAAACCTAAACAACAACCCGTTCGCCAACGGTGTACCAACCGCCACCAAACCTAAACACCAACCCGTTCACCAACGGTGTACCAACCGCCACCAAACCTAAACACCAACCCGTTCACCAACGGTGTACCAACCGCCACCAAACCTAAACACCAACCCGTTCACCAACGGTGTACCAACCGCCACCAAACGTAAACCCCAACCCGTTCACCAACGGTGTACCAACCGCCACCAAACCTAAACACCAACCCGTTCACCAGCGGTGTACCAACCGCCACCAAACCGAAACACCAATCCGTTCCCAACGGTGTACCAACCGCCACCAAACGTAAACCCCAACCCGTTCACCAACGATGTACCAACCGCCACCAAACGTAAACCCCAACCCGTTCACCAACGATGTACCAACCGCCACCAAACCTAAACCCCAACCCGTTCACCAGCGGTGTACCAACCGCCACCAAACCTAAACACCAACCCGTTCACCAACGGTGTACCAACAGCCACCAAACGTAAATCCCAATCCGTTCACCAACGGAGTACCAACCGCCATTAAACCTGAACCCCAACCCGTTCACCAACTTCGTCTCGTAGTATAGCCAATCTTCATCTGTTTACTCTGAAATGTATCATTACCATTGGTTTGTTAATTATGTTCTTACCCTTGTTTAGATTAGTTGCTGCCGATTTACGAATATTCGGTATGAAACATATCGGAAGAGGAGACTTTTACAAGTCTTACAAAATGGAAGTAACTATGAGCCAGAAATGAAATGAATATAGTTTAACAAATTGTAGTGGAACTCCTCTCGTGGTTGAATTATTCTGCAAAGATCTCACATTAAATATGATTATTTATTTGAGGCGTTGTGTCATTGTCTTATTGGATCACATGGCTTGATAAGGAAAGATCACATGTACAGTATACACGGCTGACTCGCCACTCCCGAACGGGCTGGGAGCTTGATGGCAGACATGAGTCGATTGCTGATATTGAAATTGACATTGTTTAACAGTCATTGCGTAAATGTAACTATTTAACCACAGTTGAAATTGTAAGTAATCGCACAATTGAGAGTAAGAAAAATTGTCGATTTGATTTCGTAGTTTACGAAATAAAACGGATATAGCATGTTGAATGGAGCACGAAGGGTCAAATTCGGTTCAAATTGATCATTAACAAAACAACATACATGATTTGCCCTCAGTGATATATACATAAACAGAAACTAACAAAAATCCTTTCTTCTTTGTGTAGCTTTCGTCTCTTGCTGAAATCTATTCTTACATGTCCCTGTTCTTCTTAGTGTTTTTCTGACCTACACCAATTTTCCTATTACAGATCATTACGATTGAAATATAAGATTTACGTATTTTTACATTTAAATTTCTGTATTAATCACTAAGGATGAGATAAGACATTAATAAAACTAGTGTACCTAAACCTTAGATAGGAGAATATGACTATCCCGGAAGGGGACATTTCCGCGTGAGGATGTTCCGTCTATAGAGATCACAAAGGTCATGGACACGTCACTATACAAGATACCACGGCGTCTATTCACGGAAATGACCATATATGTAGTGCAAGCTCCTGTTGATATAATTACCACAGGGGCCTGATAACTAATTTTGGATATTCGCGGGGATTGTTTTTAGAGTTATTTTAAACAGGAAGGGGGGGGGGGGGGGGCAATAAAAATGAAACTTAAAACTAAATCGAATGCATTTTATGAATAATTCAACGGTAGACTATGATTTCCCCTATATTTATTAACTAGACACGTTGTTTTTGATGCAGGAAAGCTAGTTGGGGGTCGTTTTTTTGACATCAAGAGCTTTTCACACTTTCAAATACTGTATATGACCAACGAATAATATATAACCCTCGCTCTTGAATAAAAGTAATCTAAACACCCTTACATAAGAAACAAAAAGATGTGACTAATTATCAGGTCCCTGTGATACTAAACCATGTAGTAATTATCAACCCATCCTACCCAGTTCCCCCAGCCCACGGGCGGTTGAATCTTGACCCTGCCCCTTTACACTCGTATACTAGGCTAATCTATAGAGTGGCGGGTTCCAGATTCCATCGGATTCGAGGCCCCATGCCAATCCTACCTTCGCACGGAGAATATAACTTCATCCAAAAAATAAGCAAATAAAACAGGATGTATGAAATATTTTATAAACCCTAATAAAAAAATCAAAAATAATACTGATCAAAGATTTTTTGCATTTCATACTCTGAGATAAACATGTCTAACAAATGACACAAGATGAAATCATAATGCTCAGTAAAAGTTAGAGAGATCTGTGAACTAAGGACAAGGGGAGGTAAGTCGTGGTAGTGTGGTCATGCAACGACTAGAACTTCTGCCAACTGGTGCGAATACATGTATGGGGAAAAAACGGATAAAACGTTGGAGACTACCTACCAATCTCCAAGATGGCGAAGGTGATTTGTGATGAAAACTCAGTATAGAAACATAGAATTTCCACTGGTAATAGCCATGCTGAAATTGTATAGAGTGTTGTAATGTCACATATATATCAGTTTTTCATACTTATTATTATATGATTTCATAAATGCAACGTAGTGAGCTTGATACTAACTGTAAATTAAAACCTGATTTTTATTGGAACTTATTGCTTCTTATAACGTAATATGTATTGCAGCTTAACTCAATATATTTGTTTCTCGTTGGAAAATAACTATTTCCATTGTTTTCGGAAAATCATCCCATTGTAAGCTTGACAAAAAGTCAACGAAATTGAGCTTTCTGAGCAACTATCCATCCGTAAACGATAATTTGAACAACTTCTTCTCACGAACCGCCAAGCGGATAGAAACTAAACGTCAATTGTTATACCACTTGAAATTGAGCGCAGAGACATTTGACTCTTGTCAGTTAGATCTAGTGTTTGTGATTTGATTGGTTTAAACCACGGACTTATCTAAGTCCGTGGTTTAAACTGATCACGGACAAACCCGGTGCCGCCAGCGTTGAATATGTGCGGCATGAAGACAGAACCCGCTTTCGTCATATATCTAGTGTATATTGCCAAACAAATGTGTTTTTGGTAGTGCAAAAGACACCATTCTAGTATTATAGTATTATTGATAGGTTATTTTTATATTGGCCTAGTTGCTGGTCCAAGGCCAATATAACAGGCCGAGGACCAATAACTCAGCCAATACAGAAATAACCAATCAATGATGACTTTATTAATTAACTATGTGACAATTACAAAGAAAGTAATGACAAGCACAACATTAATATTATAAGGGTGCAGCATTGGTTATTGTTGACTTCATTCAAGTAAGGGATACACATATGCTTAACCAGCCGTTTTCTGATGGAGATTCCCATATTAGTCGCCTCATTTACTTCCTCCTTTTCTTTGTCAGTTTAAACTCAATCAATGATATTCAAATCAAAACGTTCATCTGCACATATGTTATTAACAGTATATCAAAACTGTATGCAATGAAGGTTGGTTTATCCAGGGACATATACGTCCCTGGTTTATCAAGGTTATCAAAAGAAATGCCCTTGACCTACATTTTTTTGTATCTATATATGTATTTTTTATGTTGAAAAGTTTCTTAATCTGATCTGTTGTAACATTTTTATGGGTAGTCTTAATGTACAATATTTTGACCTTGTCATATATAGGGACCAAGTTATAGGCCTACATTTTGGTGTATCAACTCGCACACTTACAGTACTATATACACATTATACATTATCAGCGTCACTCGGCGTATTTGCATTTAAATGGGAAAATCTGAAGGACAACCGAATGGTGAAGTAATAACATTTCCGCGTGTGTACTTCAAAGCGAGACTAGACAAACCCACACAGATAAAAAACCTTCTGAAAACGAAACTTGGAGCACATGAACAGAGAACCAAGTAGGTAAGTAAAATGACAGGTGTTAGTATAATTAAGTTTCAAGTGTATTTAGACATAGATGTTCTAGTTTTTATCAGGTATAACTTTGTAAACATAAGATGGAGTCGCGTACCTCACTGCTACATGTACAGCTTTTGCTGGCTGTGTGACAAGACACTTTAGACAGTCGTACAACCTATATATTGATTATAGTCATCTGTCAACACACAGGTGTGTTTGTAAGGGGATCAACATGTGTTTGCTTCTACATTCAACCGCTCATATAAAAGCATTATGATTGTTTGGATAACAGATCACGGATTTATATAACAGATTCCTGTTCATGGTAACACAATCCCAAGTTAAATTATTTATATATCTTATCATATGTTCTATAAACATAGGTTTACATTTGTACTGATAATTCCTCTGTAATTATAAATAGCTGCTTTGAACGTAATAGGATCAGCATCACTTCAAAGCTTCTCTCTAACCCGCTATAATAGACACTCATTTGAATCAAACACTTTGATGACAATTAAAGCTTTCCAGGAATCTTTTGTGTACTGATAACAAAAACACGCCAATAAAGAAAATGTAATGGAATTAATATCTGTCATATAGTCTACTATATAGAAAATACTTGTTCATGTTCTTTAGAGGGTTGTAGCATATTAATGCATAATTTGCTAAAATGTGATGTTGGTACCCTTATACCATCGTCGGAAACCCACGATACACTTCTCTGACGTTTGTATACTCAAAACGTGACAACATACAGAACCTGACGTAGGCCTACAAATCAAACAGATCCGCCACGATGTAACATTTAATCGGGTACCAGGGCCGGGGCTGTAATTATATTTTAAGAAATTATCATTGTGATAATTTGTACATGCACACACCCAGACTTGGCCTACTATTAAAACAATATTTTACAACAAATAGCAGAAATGAAACTAGTGAGACAAGCCGGGTGCGAGTCCGAGACCTCTAGGTTATTGAGCCAGGATCTTATCACCAGGCCAAAAGGTAAGAACCAGTTGACCTGGTTTTATCATTTCCTGATATTGTTATGCAAGGTCGCGTCTCCAAGTAACAATACTGTGGGCTAGAATCGATAGAAACCCTTGTTTTCATACTAAAATAGTAGCCAATCATATCGATACTTTCATCCGTGACGACATCCAGCCGAGGTATCCCGTTTAATTTGTAGCCCTACCTGTCAACAAAACCTTGTCGATTGTGTTATAATTGAGTCAAAGAGAAACGAACATTCTGATTGGTCGAAATTTCCAAAAAAAGTTCACTTCGGGGAAATGAAGATTTACATCGATTCTAGCCCACGATATGCAAAGGTCAGAGAAGTGTACCATGGGTTTCCAACGATGCCCCTATACAGACCTCAACAAATTTGACTTCTATGGATAGAGGATCCGGAGCTAGTGTATACAAGGATATTAAAATTCATCTTAAATACAGATTTTACACAGCTCAAAATATAGCCCTGTACTACTAAATCAATTGGTGTATTTTGCCTCACTTGGGTGTCCTTTTAAGATTCTACTGATTGCAGCTGGTCACTGTATTTTTCAGTTACAGATAAAACAGATGGAAAAATTAGAAAGGGGAGACTTAGAAGAAATGAATGGAGGGAAGAAAAGGGGGAAAAGGAAGCTTAGAAATAACACCAATTTAGCATAAAAGCACCTTGCAATTAACAAAAAAAGGAAAAGACAAATCTTATGCGCTTACTAAATATGGTACCATGACCTCTGCAACCTGACATTTAATTTTTGCCTCAACCTGAAAAAAATGCATTTTCTCTTTTTGTTGAAAATTTATTTCTTCATCATTTCAGATAAAAATATCAATACTTTGGTGGCAGTATTTATATTATTTTGATAACTTTTGTATCATGGTCAAGTTTTGGTGAAAATACAGAATTGGGTGGTCACAGAAAGGATATATTAGACTCCACCATATGATCAGATCTTCAGGTGGTCTATTCAATTTACCCTTTGTCCATACTCCACGATCTGTTGTCGTTTTTAATAATGCGATAATATACAATTATCAACCTTTTTTTGGTGAATACGAGGATTTATCAATCTGAGAAAGGGATCCGGCCAAGGGAAATATCGCTTTCTATATTCGTATATCATTATATGATATTTGTCTCCATAATAATAACTTTTGCATCTTTCTTTTGGATTTCGAAGTAGATCTAAAACTTCCTCAGAATCGCAAGAATACTAGAATTGCTATTCTAGTATTCTTGGCATCCTTTTCATTTAACATCCTCTTCAGAAATACTTCTGAATTTTGTTTATTTTATAACAACACGGGTGAAGTGTCTCTGTCATCTGTCATCTTTACACTATAATGAGTGAATTTTACTGATGTCTGATTGGTCAATATTCCACAGTTTGGATTCAGATATTAACCTGCGAGGCTCGATTGCGGTGGGGTTTTTGGATTTCAATGTTGACCTTTCGTTATTGCAGGGTAATATCACATTTTATTTTGATCTGCACTGGCTGTTTAGACCAATCATGCAGCATTGAGTAAATAACGAAGGCATATAATAATTCTTCTTATCAATATTTCTTGACAAATGCTGGATGAATCATTTTCATTTCATATAAAGGTTTCCTTTGGTCCCTAGTTTTGCATTGTCCAATTTTCTAACTGATCTAAAACACAATATGACTGAAAGACAGCCATCTTGGATTTCAACTGTATGTAGTTTGTTACCACTATTTCTTGATTCTGGATGGCTCATTCTCATATTTTATACGTAGTTCACCTTGGTCCCTAGTTAAGTATTTTCTCTTTCAAACTGAAATGAAAAGCACGATATGGCTGACAGCCAGTCATCTTGGATTTCGTTAGTTTGTTATTGGCTATTTTTTTTGAGAAATTTAGGATTGATCTGTCCCAATTTTCATATGAAGGTTCCCCTTGGTCCTGGTTGTGTGCTTCTGATTTTGTGACCAGTCAAAAAATAAAATGGCTGACAGGTGGCCATCTTGGATTTGGTGTATCAAAGTTTCCCTTGTAGCTTTAGAAACTTCCCAATAACCAAAAGGCCTGGGGTATGGATATTTGGCTAGTAGGTACCTGGGGTAGAGTGCTATACAGTTTCCTCATATCAATGACCTTGACCTACTTTCAAGGTCATATGGGTAAAAAATTTACAAAACATTTTAAAACAATCCTCTCCTCAATAATGAAAATACCATGTGTAAGAGTATTGACTATTAGGCACCTGGGATAGAATGCTTCAAAGTTTCCTCATTGCAATAATCTTGACCTATTATCAAAGTCCCATGGTCTAAATATGTTAAAACCTTACACAATCTTCAAATAACTGAAAGATCCAGGGTAATGATATTTGGCCAGTATAGGTACTTTTTTACAGCCAATAAATGTGATATAAAGCACAGCTCTCTGATTGAGTGGGCACTCGTAATTCACAAATTTATGTACCCTCAAAATGGAGTTTTGTCATATACCACAAAATCAGGAAAATATCTGATTTCACAGTTATTACATCCAGACAGAATTACAGCAGCTTATAGAAATGAGGGGACAATGATATTACCGTATTAGGACTACAGTAGAGGACAGTGACTGAATGGACATCGTACAAATCTATATAGGTGTCGTATTGACTACGTCAATGAAGACAGAAATAGTCGACAAAGACAAATTGATGGCAGAATTGACCTTATTAAAGGTTAACCATAATGATTTATTTTTCATGTTCTAATAAATAACTTTAAATAAATAAATGGTTTCATAGAAAACACAGCAATTATTTTCAAAGGTTTAACAACATCCTAGAATTTGATGATATTTTATTTTAATGATAATTACCCTTACAATCACTCAACCAAAAATACACCCACCTTTAGCAATCTCTGAGGTAATTTTTCCTTTGTTAATGTTTTGCCCCTAGTTAATCAATTTCATGTTCCGATTATGATTTTGTTAACACGTCAGTATTTTCTGATTTTCCTTTTTTAGCCCACCATCATCAGATAGTAGGCTATTCAAATCGTCCTACATCCATCATCCGTCTGTCAGATGTCCTTCCATCCTTAAACAATTCTTGTGATCGCTATTTCTTGAAAAGTACTGGATGGATTCCTCTCAACTTCATATGTAGGTTCCTCTTGGTCCCAAGTAATGCAATGTCCAGTTTCTGAGCTGATCCACAAAACAACATGGCTGAGAGATGACCATCTTGGATTTTGTCATTTGACAGTAATAGTTTGTGGTGGCTAGTTTGTGAGAAGTGCTGGATGGATCTTTCTCAGATTTCATATTTAGATTCTCCTTTGTCCATAGTTATGCATTATTGTCCAGTTTAAAAGCTGATCGGCAAAATAATATGGCCAATAGGCAGACATCTTGTGTGTATTTGACTATGAAAGTTCATTAGAGACCTTTTTTCAACTATCATTGATTTTTAAGAGAATTTTAAGATTAAATTAATTGCAATCTGATTAAAATACAGATCCTCACTATTACTATCGTGTGTAGGATCAGCGACCAGTAGAAGGTCATGTGCAGATGACCTTTTTATTCACCAATCAAAACGCTGCTTACCAGATTCTGAAAGTGAAAAGTTAATTTCGATTTGTTTCTACACTTGTCGTTAAACCAGAGTAAAGAACCGAGAAACCTGAACGACCATATACAAAAATGGTGGCACCCAGTTCAGTGGTCTCTACGCCAAGGTGTGTGTTCTTTTTAGACATTATCTGTTTGATTTGTAGTTTTTCGTTTGTCTGAAAAGACATCTCGTAACAACTAAAATTAAGGTAAAGATTTATCACAAAATATACTAATTAAATTGTTATATAATGCCCTGAATGATTTTCTCTTCTTAGCTTTGATCTGTTGCCATTTTTGTTCGTCTACCAAACACTGTCAACAAGGTGCATTTTGATTGGCTGTTAATTTCCAAGATATGGAAATAATAAAGGTCATCTGCGCATGTCACCTTCTACTGGTAGCTGTCAGATTCTACACACGATAGTGATAGTTAGGATCTGTATTTTAATCAGATTGAAATTAATTGATGAAAGAAAAAAAAAGAAGGAAAATTTTTTAAGAACAAACGAAAATCATCTATGGTGGGTGCCAAGATCCCTTTGTGATCTCATGTTTTCAGCATTCACCTGCATGGTGAATACTTATTCAAGGCAATTTTACATATTACCTCCTGTACACATTCAGACTTAATTGTATTTTAAAATGAAAAACGTTTTTTCTATACATATAAAATTTCATCTCATACTATGTACAGTTACAGGTATCATATACTATTTATGGGTGAATTTGGGTATCTATGTTAGTGAATACCAAGGCTTTTCTCTTCACACAAGTATGAGTTATTTACTTCAAAGTGTTTTAAAGATAGTTTATCTCGGCATTCAGAAATAAACACACAGAAGAAATAATTGATGACATTTCAGCATAACATAATGATCTCCTCACAAGATTCACCAGCTTTGTAAAAGTGACATTTCATTTAGATTTAGATCTCAGAGAAACAGTTTATCACAACTTAAAAGGATAAAAATTAAGGGAATGCACAAAGGTATAATTAGGCCTCCTTTTTGCTGAGCCAGTATGCACAGATGTGTATAGATGGTGTCACATCCTTTTTCCATCGTCATAAGATCCAGTATCCTTGAAATGTAGACAATATAATGATAACTTTGTTGGTCTGTAGCTTACTGGAGACCAAACAGCTATCAGGTTGGTCGGTTCCTAAGGATAGGTAATGACATGTTAAACATCTTCTTTCCAAACTCTAATGTTAATGGTTATTTGGCCATTAACCTGCTAAACGGGTTTAAGCATACCAAATGTGTTCAAATTAAGTTACCGTCATATAATAGTATTATACATGCACCACTTTTCAAGCCTGCTTTGTTTGAATGGTATTCATAAGACCTATGAATGCCATGACTATAGGTCACATTTTGATGATGCCATAATTGTTATGTTGGATATCACAGACCCTTCCTGAACAGATGGCTTTCTCTCTTCTCTCTCTCTTCACAAACATACAGTCACTAATTTGAACTTCTTACTTCATTTTTAGCTCACCTGGTCCAAAGGACCAAGGTGAGCTTATGCGATACCGTGGCGTCCGTCGTCCGTCGTCCGTCGTCCGTCCGTCAACAATTGACTTCTTCTTTATAACCACTGATCGGAATTTGACCAAATTTGGTCAGAAGCATCCCTATGGGGTGGGGACTCAAAATTGTACAAATGGTTGGGCTGACCCCCCAGGGGCCTGGGGGGCGGGGCCAAAAGGGGTCAATTTGGCTATTTGATATAAACGACTTCTTCTCTGAAACCGAGCAATGTATATTGCTCATATTTGGCTGGTAGTATTACTATGGGTTGGGGATTCAAAATTGTACAAATGGTGGGGCTGACCCCCCAGGGGCCTGGGGGGCGGGGCCAAAAGGGTAAGTTGGCTATATTGATATAAACGACTTCTTCTCTGAAACCCAGTAATATATATCGCTCATATTTGGCTGGTAGCATCACTATTGAGTGGGGATTCAAAATTGTACAAACGGTGGGGCTGACCCCCAAGGGGCCTGGGGGGCGGGGTCAAAAGGGGTCAATTTGGCTATATTGATATAAACGATTTCTTCTCTGAAACCCAGTAATGTATATCGCTTATATTTGCCTGGTAGCATTACCATGGGGTGTGGATTCAAAATTGTACTAATGGTGGGACTGACCCCCTAGGGGGCTGAGGGGCTGGGCCAAAAAGGGTTATTTAGCTATATTGGTTTAAGCGACTTCTTCTCCATAACCACTGATTGGAAATCAGCCTTATTTGGCAGAAAGTATCCCTAGATGCTTAGGATTCAAAATTGTACTCAAGGTGGGACTGAACCCCTAGGGGGCTGAGGGGTGGGGCCATAAAAAATTATTTACCTATATTGATATTAGCGACTTCTTCTTCATAACCACTGATTGGAAATCAGCCTTATTTGGCAGGAAGCATGCTTAGGTGCCCAGGATTCAAAATTGTACTAATGGTGGGACTGACCCCCTAGGGGGCTGAGGGGCGGGGTCAAAAAGGGTTATTTAGCTATATTGGTTTAATCGACTTCTTCTCCATAACCACTGATTGGTAATCAGCCTTATTTGGCAGGAAGCATGCTTAGGTGCCCAGGATTCAAAATTGTACTAATGGTGGGACTGACCCCCTAGGGGGCTGAGGGGCGGGGTCAAAAAGGGTAATTTAGCTATATTAGTTTAATCGACTTCTTCTCCATAACCACTAATTGATAATCAGCCTTATTTGGCAGGAAGCATGCTTAGGTGCCCAGGATTCAAAATTGTACTAATGGTGGGACTGACCCCCTAGGGGGCTGAGGGGCGGGGCCAAAAAGGGTTATTAAATCTATATTGGTTTAATTAACTTCTTCTCCATAACCATTGATTGGAAATCAGCCTTATTTGGCAGGAAGCATTCCTAGCTGCTCAGGATTCAAAATGGTACTCATGGTGGGACTGACCCCCAAGGGAGCTGAGGGGCGGGGCAAAAAGAATTATTTACCTATATTGATATTAGCGACTTCTTCTTCATAACCACTGATTGGAAATCAGCCTTATTTGGCAGAAAGTATCCCTAGATGCTTAGGATTCAAAATTGTACTCAAGGTGGGACTGAACCCCTAGGGGGCTGAGGGGTGGGGCCATAAAAAATTATTTACCTATATTGATATTAGCGACTTCTTCTTCATAACCACTGATTGGAAATCAGCCTTATTTGGCAGGAAGCATGCTTAGGTGCCCAGGATTCAAAATTGTACTAATGGTGGGACTGACCCCCTAGGGGGCTGAGGGGCGGGGTCAAAAAGGGTTATTTAGCTATATTGGTTTAATCGACTTCTTCTCCATAACCACTGATTGGTAATCAGCCTTATTTGGCAGGAAGCATGCTTAGGTGCCCAGGATTCAAAATTGTACTAATGGTGGGACTGACCCCCTAGGGGGCTGAGGGGCGGGGTCAAAAAGGGTAATTTAGCTATATTAGTTTAATCGACTTCTTCTCCATAACCACTAATTGATAATCAGCCTTATTTGGCAGGAAGCATGCTTAGGTGCCCAGGATTCAAAATTGTACTAATGGTGGGACTGACCCCCTAGGGGGCTGAGGGGCGGGGCCAAAAAGGGTTATTAAATCTATATTGGTTTAATTAACTTCTTCTCCATAACCATTGATTGGAAATCAGCCTTATTTGGCAGGAAGCATTCCTAGCTGCTCAGGATTCAAAATGGTACTCATGGTGGGACTGACCCCCAAGGGAGCTGAGGGGCGGGGCAAAAAGAATTATTTACCTATATTGATATTAGCGACTTCTTCTTCATAACCACTGATTGGAAATCAGCCTTATTTGGCAGAAAGTATCCCTAGGTGCTCAGGATTCAAAATTGTACGCATGGTGGGACTGACCCCCTAGGGGGCTGAGGGGTGGGGGCCATAAAAAAGTATTAAGCTATATTGATATAAGTGACTTTTTCTTCATAACCACTGATTGGTAATCAACCTTATTTGGCAGGAAGCATGCTTAGGTGCCCAGGATTCAAAATTGTACTCATGGTGGGACTGATCCCCTAGGGGGCTGAGGGGCGGGGCCAAAAAGGGTTATTTAGCTATATTGGTTTAATTGACTTCTTCTCCATAACCATTGATTGGAAATTAGCCTTATTTGGCAGGAGCATCCCTAGCTGCTCAACATTCAAAATTGTACTAATGGTGGTACTGACACCCTAGGGGGCTGAGGGGCGAGCCAAAAAGAAAATTTTGTCATGATTACTTAGATACCAATGTATCCAGGTGAGCGATACAGGCCCTCTGGGCCTCTTGTTTATAGATAGAATATTTTTCAAAACAAACCCCAAAATAAACGGCAAAATGAAGCAGTATGAATTCTTTCCGAAGTAAACGGTATTGAACTGCTTTCAAGATGTAAATATGTTAATTAAGCATTTCAAACTACTTTTCAAGATAAATTGCAAGGCCAAGAGAAATGAAACCGGACAGTAGAAGGATCTTCAAACTGTTTTAAGTTCACTTGCATAATGTTCAAATATGCGATGATTTTCAAAATGCTACTTTTAAATATTTGAAGGTCTTGTTATAAATTTTATGATGAAAGGCAACTGATTTATATAGCTATTAGTATTACTCTGACCTACTATCACTGCCAGGGATGGTATATGTCGGGTACATAAACAAACACTTTAAGAACAGATGAACAATACCATTCCACATGTAGTAAACCAGGGGTAGCATCTTGGCTGGTCCTACCCTAGCTAGCATGGAGATTTATACCATGATGCTAACGTGGAATTGATTGAAACTCACACCCTTTAACCATACATTCAAATGCTGAACATCATCATGGGTGATAGTTTTCCGTTTTGTGATGGAATTTGATTTTGTGACACGTGGATGGTCAATAAATTTATTTCCAGTGTTTCAACTTTTTCTTTCTTTAATTTTTTTCCGTTTTTGAGTTTTTTTTTTTTTACTTTAAACCATGCATCATAGATTAATACATGCATGCATGCTACCATGATTGGTGCAGTGGTCCTGGCACCCCCTGCGGACTATGTCTATGACTGGTTTATACCGTAATTTCTCGCGTATAGTGCGCACTCGCGTATAGTGCGCAGGTACTTTTTGGGGTACAAAAATGAAAAAAAAAAATCTTGGTAAAAAAAATTATAAAAAAAAATTTTTCGGAAAAAAAAAAACAACGTCAAGCCGGAATGGTTGCACCAACCAGGTAAGTCGCCATTAAAGGTTATATAAACAAACACCTTTGAATAGGAAACTTTGAAATCATAACACAATGCCTTGTTAATTAGACTTGACATTGATTGACACCTCGCGCGAGTTACGGTGAAGATCTGTTGACACCAGCGAAGGCACAGGCCCAATACAGATAATTGAAATAAACGATGTTTTCACGGCAATATCATTCATAAATTATTCAATTAAATCTTACATAAGACTTAATCTTCCAGGTTTGCTATAAAATAAACAATTTGGAAGTCTCCGTGCGTCTAGACATCGATAGATCTAGAGTCGGCAGTGTACTGGGTTGACGGGTGTACTAAAAGCAGTCACTCAATCGGGTCCGACGAGGACCGCATACAGCCAAATTTGTTTGACATAAAAACACAAATCCTTTGTGATTTCAGCTTTTTTTTCTTTGCAAAGAAAATATGGTTATGTATTGGACTGTTTTGAGTCCCTAAATGTTTATTTTCCAAACTTTAACTGTTATTGTTACCAGTTCAACTCGCTTGTTTGTGAATCTGTTTGTTACTGCCGGGTATTAGTATTTCGCGACCTTCACTCTTTGCAATACACAAACCGGCGAACTTCCAAGTCGTTCTTGACACATTTCTACCGTCAGGATTGAATTGTCCAGTATGATTTTACACAAGAACAGCATTTTTTTAACATCAGAGTGCTAACAACGATCTAATTCTTCGGTATATTTCACCATATGCCTTGTGATGATGTAGCGTCGATACAATCTCGACCTGAATATTTATCAGATCCTATCGTATTTTATGGCTCTTATAATTGCAACTTTTCGTGGTTGAAAAAAGATAATGCAAATCAGGAATTATTTAACAAAATATCAACTGTTAACTACCGCGAGAATACTTCAGGTCATTCTGAAAATCTCCGAAAAATTAACGATACATGATCGCGACCAAGTCGAGGTTTTTGCTTGTTCTTGCGTATAGTGCGCACCCCCTTCTTGACACTTTCGATTTTCCCTAAAAAAGTGCGCACTATACGCGAGAAATTACGGTAACTTAAAAATGGTTGAAGTCCTCACCATATAACCATGATTAAATTTGCTTGCTGCAGGCTTTGAGAAACAAATGCCATCATGCTACTAGGACTATAGCCCTGTATCCAGCCCTTCCCCTTAGAACTTCTATACGATAATCATAATGTATTAACAATTGAGATTCTGATCCTTTAAAGAGTAACTGTAGTGCAAATAGAAACTGAAATGATCAGACTCGTTGTGTCGGCATCAATACATTGTCGAAAACCGCATCGAAATCGGCCGACCGGTTACAAAGTTACGACAGGTTGAAGTTTGGTTTTTTACCTGTTTTGCCACACGCTAATTAAGCGCACCGCGAACCGCTAAAAGTTGTGCACACGTATTGGTGAGGTCACAAAGGGAACACAAGAAATTGGGTCCTATGTCTCTCTATATATAATAGTAATATGTACGTCTGGTTGATTAATGATTCAAAATGTATTATACAATGAAATTAAGGGACGTACCATAATATAGGGGTCGGGAGAATAATCTGAAATCATCATTGAAATAACTTTATTTTGATTCTTTCATAAATATAGTGTTTATTGATTGTTCAAATTCATTTTAATGGACCCATATATATATGCGCTATCATATTGTAATACTCTGTGTCATTTATAATGTCAGTTATACATATCATTTATCCAATGATTCAAGAGTGACTCTTATAATAATACCTTTGAATATTGTAAATCTCATGTTAGTGTCCAGTTTTATACTGCATAGACATAAATGAATTGTCAATGGATAGAAAGCTGTTAACTTTTATCCACACCTATAATTTCTCAAACATATATAAGGATAAAAGAAGTCAAAATGTGATACCCGTCAAAACAGTTTATACAGGTCGAAAGCATTGATAAAAGTTATATATTTTTATTTTCCAATATACGTACATCGTATTGTACGTATAAAAAGGCTGGTCTTGTCGTTCTATATGACGTTACTAACTGTTCTTCTTTGAAGTCCAATAAAATACATGGTTTTCGAAGTTCCGTGGTCTAAAGTAACACAAATATCCTTTTACTTATCTGTTTGTTTGAGGTTGTTTCTAGGTAGTTTTGTATTTATACAGCCGACCGACATGCATTAAAATTTTTCAGCGTGCATTTTAAAAGGTGTTACGATCAGTTCCTGCTGATATGTGCATGCAATCAACGTGACCATCAGTGAATACACACGCCATTTTAGCGGTGATACCTAATCATATCAAGTGCATGTTTTTAACAAAAGTGAGTAAATTTATACAAAAGGTAATCAAGCAACTACATATATAAAATTAGTTAACAACAATAATTATTGAAATCGGTTGATGTTACATATTGTATATATTTTGTACTTTTTATATGTTGTATATAATATGTGCATTATAACCATCAGTGCTTGCATACTGTGCAAGATTTGACCTCTTGTTACGCACGTATACGTGTTGCATGAGTGTAAATAAAATTCTTGAAATCTTGAAGTCTTTCCGCAAAATAATAACCTGTTAATCATGTTAGCAAGTCCGGCGGTTATTGATTTATGGTCGAGTGATCATGACCACGTGTGCCGCACACCTGTGGAACTCCCGACCCCCCTCACCACTAATTACGGCCCCCTGGGGCATACAACACCTTGGAATTATCAGTAGGGTCATTAATGAACTCCATACAACCTTGATTTATTATAAGTGTCATATTCTTGAATAGAAGACTCTATACAAATAACAAGTCGTGATACGATTCATATCATTTTAATATAATGACTACACAAGTCTATCAGTGCGGTCACCGTTGTGACGTCACTTCCGGTCTTATGGCAAAATCGGGGATTTTCTGATTTGCGTTCAGGTGTGAAATTTACAAAAAATGGTCAAAACTAATTTAACTTCGTAATTTTTACAAAAAAAAAAATTTTCGTGAGAATTATATCACTCACTATTTACCAATCTTTCCATACACAAAAGATGGTTTTGCACTACAGTTACTCTTTAACCTCATACAGATGATCTTAACTGAATTTCCTGTGAGTCATCTTTTGTTTAAAAGCAACCTCACTGATCAGTTGTGTAAGGTAGAATCATTCTGTCTTGAATAGTTTCCTTGAAGGATAGGTTATGATAAACAGATCCCAAATAGATAATAACTTGATACTGTGTTACTCTTAACACAAACATTTTTCTCTGATAGCAATGCTTAGATATCCATAGTGATAAATGAATTTACTTTGTATTGATAAAAAATGAAATAATATCAGATTTCTTTCATATACCATGTAAAAAGTATTTGTAAGTGTTAACAGAGAAGAATTTTAATCAGTAAATACCTAAGTTAGTCATAATTTAAACCACAAATAACAACAAAAAAACAACAACCAAAGGACATGCAGAGGCTTGGACAAAACTAATTCAGTAGGAAATTTAAATATACATAAATATCAAAAGATAAAATCTGTTTCATTCAGAAAACAGAAAGAATAGGGTGTGTAACTACCATATAATAAGATTTGACGACAAAGAATAAAATGAAAATGACTATTTAGATAAAAAAATACCCCCCCCCCTCCCTGGTATATGCAGAAAGTAAAAAAGAGTTAAACACCTGTTGGGTCGCATACATGAAAATGACTATTTAGATAAAAAAAATAACCCCCCCCCCTCCCTGGTATATGCAGAAAGTAAAAAAGAGTTAAACACCTGTTGGGTCGCATACAGGTAAAACAAAGCGAGTAGATTTCAGGGAAAGCTTCCTGTCTACGTCATGGCTGATAAATTTCCATCCATTATCACGGATTGTTGTTGACAGAAGCTTATTGCCACACAATATACACAGTGCATGATAAGATGGAGTCATACTTGAGTTGTCAGCAGGGGCCAGTCCCGGTCTTCCTGTTACGGTAAATACCCCCAAATATGGTCCTCTCAGATTAGTATCACAGAGAACTCCGAGAAATCTGTCAAATGCGTTATTTCTGTTTTGTTCATAATTTAAGGAACTATTGACACAGCAAATCATTTAGACTTGTTTAATGATTTGGTCAGTCTTTAATTGATCTGTCATGTTCAGAAAGTAGTACATTGTAAGAAAAAGACCGAGACAAAGTCACAGCTAGGGGTCAAATATGTAAAAACGTTTTAAAATCTTCTTATGAATAGCCAGAAAGTCCTGAGCACTGATACTTGACCAGTTGGCACTTGGCATAAAGTACTATAAAGTTTTCTCATATAGACGACCTTGACCTACTTACATGGTCACAGGGGTCAGATATGTAAATACATTTTAGTAAAATCTTCTGCATCATCAGTAGGCCCTTGATGATGATATTTGACCATTAGCATGATGGCCATAGATTAGCATAGAAGAAAGTTTCATTTAGTATTGAACCACCTTAAGCCAATATTAACAAAATACAGGTTAGTGAGATGGGATCCCTGAAAAAAATTCTTGGAATATGTGAGCTATGCAGTTCTTATGAGGTGTGTTATACAGGGAAACATTCATATTGGAGAAGTACATGATATACCATATTTTCTGTAATCATTACCCCTCTTCCTTTATTGAGAGAATTGAAATCATACAGACCCCCTGCATTTCCCTGTCCTGACCACATGGGGCTATACCTCAGACTATTATATCAGAGATCTTTGTCTGGTGGTGGTGACTGAATATGACTGGTCCTTCCATGAAGTAGCTTAAAACTTTAACCAATTTCTAAGGGCCCTGGGCAGTTATTACAGTGAATGCGGTTCTAAAACAAATATATTCAAAATCATGTGAAAGGCAGGCTGTCAAGCATCACATGGACAGGTGTGAAAAAATATTAAATGTTATCACAAATCGGGTTTTGACATCAAAACATGAGAAAGGGTGCTTTTCCAAGGGGGACAGTATATTAGAACGGCTAAGGTATGGTGGGTATATATGTGTATCGGTGCCGAAAATAAGACACGTTTCCCGATCCCCTAGACACCCTATCTTATCATAGGTGGTTTGTGTGGACTCGCACCCTGTTTGATAAGACCATTTGACAAAAATCAATACTTTATTGAATTTTTTGTTTTATTTCCCAGGGTCTTAAAATTTCAATTGCAGAATGTGGTTGCATAATGAAATACTGTGTAAAACGAACATTGGTTGATAAATATTCAGACAGAAAAAAAAGTAAGTTCAAAATATAGGAGTATTTACCATACAGTGTCATGTATCCAGCAGTAACCTGGCTTTGGAGGACTGTGTGCAATGTCATAGGAACACTTGTCCATATGTAGTAACCAGGGTCAGAGGTCAGAGTGTGTAATATAACTCCCCAGTGGATAAGTGATTACTGTTTTAGCTGTCACATTATGTCCAATATCTGGACTTCCTCCACACCTGGACAAGGTTTCAGACTGAAATAGGTGAGTTGTTGGTTATTAATGTAATGCTAGGTGATACTTGACAAATACTTTGGATGGATATTTATGTGATTGGGGAGATTAAGACAATTTCGGAGGTGGGGGAGGGGGTTGGGGATTCATATAACTGATTATATATAATGTTTAATGATCGAAGGTAGGACAGATTATATACATTTCTGTTAGACCTACCTGTATATTTGTATCGTTGATAGCTTTCGATCTTATTACTCAAGCTTTTTATTAGTGATAATTCCAGTAAACTTAGTTTACTGTCAAGGGTCAAATGCTAACAAACTAGTTTAACTAACCTACTTATGTTAAACTAATGACGGGGAGTGGGGTGTTACCAGACAGGGTTAATAAGATTTTGAATGGAACAGTATAAGTCTGCTAAATATTTAACATATAACTCCATAACTAGATACCCCATATCCTTCCAGTATAAGTCTGTGAAGTACTTATAACTCTGTAACTAGATACCTCATATCCTTCTTGTATAAATCTGTGAAATACTTATAACTCCGTAACTATAGATACCCCATATCCTTCCAGTATCAGTCTGTGTAATACTTATATCTCTGTAACTAGATACCCCATATCCTTCCAGTGTAAGTCTGTGAAATACTTATAACTCTGTAACTAGATACCCCATATCCTTCCAGTATAAATCTGTGAAATACTTATAACTCTGTAACTAGATACCCCATATCCTTCCAGTATAAGTCTGTGAAATACTTATAACTCTGTAACTAGATACCCCATATCCTTCCAGTATAAATCTGTGAAATACTTATAACTCCGTTACTAGATACCCCATATCCTTCCAGTATAAATCTGTGAAATACTTATAACTCTGTAACTAGATACCCCATATCCTTCCAGTATAAATCTGTGAAATACTTATAACTCTGTAACTAGATACCCCATATCCTTCCAGTATAAATCTGTGAAATACTTATAACTCCGTTACTAGATACCCCATATCCTTCCAGTATAAATCTGTGAAATACTTATAACTCTGTAACTAGATACCCCATATCCTTCCAGTGTAAGTCTGTGAAATACTTATAACTCTGTAACTAGATACCCCATATCCTTCCAGTATAAGTCTGTGAAATACTTATAACTCTGTAACTAGATACCCCATATCCTTCCAGTATATGTCTGTGAAATACTTATAACTCTGTAACTAGATACCCCATATCCTTCCAGTATAAATCTGTGAAATACTTATAACTCTGTAACTAGATACCCCATATCCTTCCAGTATCAGTCTGTGTAATACTTATAACTCTGTAACTAGATACCCCATATCCTTCCAGTATATGTCTGTGAAATACTTATAACTCCGTAACTATAGATACCCCATATCCTTCCAGTGTAAGTCTGTGAAATACTTATAACTCTGTAACAAGATACCCCATATCCTTCCAGTATAAGTCTGTGTAATACTTATAACTCTGTAACTAGATACCCCATATCCTTCCAGTATAAGTCTGTGTAATACTTACAACTCCGTTACTAGATACCCCATATCCTTCCAGTATAAATCTGTGTAATACTTATAACTCTGTAACTAGATACCCCATATCCTTCCAGTATAAGTCTGTGTAATACTTATAACTCTGTAACTAGATACCCCATATCCTTCCAGTATAGAAAAGTGAACACATTTGATTGCTTCATCTATTACATTAAAGGGAGAATACTCTAAGTAAAATAATGCATTAAAGAGATAATTTTCTTTAATTTTGAATCTTGGTTGCAGTGCAGATTCCCATATTAATGACTGAATATTTTTAAGAATTTTTTTCTGATGCTAGAAAACCACACATCCTGTTTGACACAGCCATATACATAAGGGAATTGGTGTGATATTACAATTCCAAATGCTGAAGTAATTTAAACATATTTATTTTTACCATAAAAGGCTTGGAAATATTTTTTTTTTGCATTAAAATTTGCTTTAATCTTTTAGACCAATTTCTAACAACGTATGTATACATATACACATTTATCATAGATGATAAATCGATTGCATCCTAATATGAGGATTTTTTTTAATTCCCAATTATGGTATTTTTATAATTATGAAAAATGTTCATTTTCAGTACTTAACTATACAGTTATTGGATTTGTTTGACTCTTTGATGATAAAAAATCATTTTTTAACTATGGAATGTTTTTTTCATTATGAATGGAATTAATCATCCTTGATATTTGATTTGCAACACTCTCTCGCATACTTAACATCTGAAAAATGCCATGATGAAATTGAAGTTTGACCTATGATGTACATTAAAGGAATCATGTGACACCTTTATACAAAGAACAGGTAATAGCCTAGCGATTGATCTTTAATTTGTACCTGAAACCAATTAAATATCTACCTGATATGCTATCAGTTTGGTCATGACAAATGCCAGGGTGATTACGTATCCCTGGAGTGTTGAGGATGGGAATTTGTATTCTACTAGGACAAAAAAACGAATGGCCTTTAGTGGGAGAGTGAGGTTGCAAGGCAGCTAACAGTTCTATAGTGTAATTTATTCACATTAAACATTGCCTATTTAAATATCTGTCTTGTTATCTACTTCGTCATCTGTCAGATGAGTTTTGATTGCCAATCTGATCCCTAGGCAGTCTTGAAGTGCTCTGTGTTTAAGGTATATGAAACATGTTGTAAATTCTTACATCTGGAATTGTGTGTAAACATTATGTAACTATGTTTCTGCCATCCATGTTTTAGAATGGTTTCCTTGCCATATAATATATAATCGCTAAGTGACTGTGGTATTTACTACTCATTCATAGCTACAGGTCGTTTGAAAACCTGGTGATTACTGGTAACAAATTATCTACTCTACCTGAAAACCTGGTGATTACTGGTAACAAATTATCTACTCTACCTTGTACATGGATAATAAATAGGTAGTAAATGTGTGAACTTATCAAAGCTGACACTTCAAGTTAAAAACCATTAGAGTATCGCTGTATCAGAAATAAAAATCAGACAACTACTGTACTGGCTGTGTTACAGTAAGTACTGGCTGTATCTATACTGACAATATGGTGTTAGGGCGAGTACTGCTGAATCTATACTGACTTTTTGGTGTTAGGGTGAGTACTGCTGTATCTATACTGACTTTTTGGTGTTAGGGTGAGTACTGCTGTATCTATACTGACTTTTGGTGTTAGGGTGTGTACTGCTGTATCTTTACTGACTTTGTGGTGTTAGGGTGAGTACTGCTGTATCTATACTGGCAATATTGTGTTAGGGTGAGTACTGCTGAATCTCTACTGACAATATGGTGTTAGGGTGAGTACTGCTGTATCTCAACTGACAATATGGTGTTAGGGCGAGTACTGCTGAATCTATACTGACTTTGTGGTGTTAGGGTGAGTACTGCTGTATCTCTACTGACAATATGATGTTAGGGTGAGTACTGTTGTATCTCTACTGACAATATGGTGTTAGGGTAAGTACTGCTGTATCTATACTGACAATATGGTGTTAGGGTGAGTACTGCTGAATCTATACTGACTTTGTGGTGTTAGGGTGAGTACTGCTGTATCTATACTGACTTTTGGTGTTAGGGTGTGTACTGCTGTATCTATACTGACTTTGTGGTGTTAGGGTGAGTACTGCTGTATCTATATTGACAATATTGTGTTAGGGTGAGTTTTGCTGTATCTATACTGACTTTGTGGTGTTAGGGTGAGTACTTCTGTATCTATACTGACAATATTGTGTTGGGGTGAGTTCTGCTGTATCTTTACTGACTTCGTGATGTTAGGGTGAGTACTGCTGTATCTATACTGACACCATGGTGTTAGGGTGAGTACTGCTGTATCTATACTGACAACATGGTGTTAGGGTTAGTACTGCTGTATCTATACTGACAACATGGTGTTAGGGTGAGTACTGCTGTATCTATATACTGACAACATGGTGTTAGGGTGAGTACTGCTGTATCTATACTGACAACATGGTGTTATGGTGAGTACTGCTGTATCTATACTGACAACATAGTGTTAGGGTGAGTATTGCTGTATCTATACTGACTTTGTGGTGTTAGGGTGTACTGCTGTATCTATACTGACTTTGTGGTGTTAGGGTGTACTGCTGTATCTATACTGATTTGGTGATGTTAGGGTGAGTACTGCTGTATCTATACTGACTTTGTGGTGAAAGGGTAAGTGCTTCTGTTGAAAAGCAAAACAACCGGGGGCCCACTTACCAGTTAACATCCACTGAATTTGTTTTGCAATAGTAGCACTGGCACTATTGAATACATTGGCTCTGTCCAACCTTATATCTAGATTCACTACTGCACAAATTTTTCATCCTTTCATTCTTTACATATGATTTCACATTCAGTGAGAGACTGTAATTTGTCAAATTGTTTTGTTTTAGATTCTTTTAATGTCACAAGTGGGAAATTAATATCTGACATGAGCAATGCTTCGTTGTTAAGATGCATAGTTTGACAGATTTAATGGTCTGTGTGTATATTTCGTCTCTATAAAACCAAAGAAGCTTTATATTCTGTCTGAAAAAAGTTTCTCCATTGAATCTCAATAAAAAGTAAGATTTGAAATAAAATAAAGCCTTTTATTGCACTGAAAAACACCATCAGTTACCAAGTTGTGTTACAAAGGTGGTGATGACACTGCTGTCACAAAATAGTCTGAGGTAACACAGGGAAGACTGCGAAAGCTGTGCACTGGTCTTTTGAGAAAGAAATCCCATACCCAGACTTACTTCTATTGTAATGTATCAGTTTTCATGACGTTACTCATTTCATGCTCTATATACCCCAGATTTAATCCTATGAGAAAATTCTCTAATGAAAACAACAATTTGCTATGGTGTCGGGTCTCTTCCCTTTGAGAAGGAGATTCCTCCCTTTATCATGCTTTCTCCACCACCCAGGCATACAACAGAAACAAGTACAAAAACCACCCCTCTCACCATGTCATGTGTAAATTGAGATGTATGGTATGGTCTCACTTTATGGTGGGATTGAGGGGGACTTATAGTGTGACCCGGGTCTGTAATGGTGGTATGGAGGGGGACATATAGTGTGACCCAGGTCTGTAATGGTGGGATGGAGAGGGACATACAGTGTGACCGGGGTCTGTAATGGTGGGATGGAGGGGGACATATAGTGTGACCCGGGTCTGTAATGGTGGTATGGAGGGGGACATATAGTGTGACCCGGGTCTGTAATGGTGGGATGGAGGGGGACATATAATGTGACCCGTGTCTGTAATGGTTGGATGGAGGGGGACATATAGTGTGACCGGGGTCTGTAATGGTGGGATGGAGGGGGACATATAGTGTGACCGGGGTCTGTAATGGTGGTATGGAGGGGGACATACAGTGTGACCGGGGTCTGTAATGGTGGGATGGAGGGGGACATATAGTGTGACCCAGGTCTGTAATGGTGGGATGGAGGGGGACATATAGTGTGACCCAGGACTGTAATGGTAGGATGGAGGGGGACATATAGTGTGACCCAGGTCTGTAGTGGTGGTATGGAGGGGGACATATAGTGTGACCCAGGTCTGTAGTGGTGGGATGGAGGGGGACATATAGTGTGACCCAGGTCTGTAGTGGTAGGATGGAGGGGGACATATAGTGTGACCCAGGTCTGTAGTGGTGGTATGGAGGGGGACATATAGTGTGACCGGGGTCTGTAATGGGGGTATGGAGGGGGACATACAGTGTGACCCAGGTCTGTAGTGGTGGGATGGAGGGGGACATACAGTGTGACCCAGGTCTGTAGTGGTGGGATGGAGGGGGACATATAGTGTGACCGGGGTCTGTAATGGTGGGATGGAGGGGGACATATAGTGTGACCCAGGTCTGTAATGGTGGGATGGAGGGGGACATATAGTGTGACCCGGGTCTGTAATGGTGGGATGGAGGGGGACATATAGTGTGACCCGGGTCTGTAATGGTGGGATGGAGGGGGACATATAGTGTGACCCAGGACTGTAATGGTGGTATGGAGGGGGACATACAGTGTGACCCGGGTCTGTAATGGTGGGATGGAGGGGGACATATAGTGTGACCCAGGACTGTAATGGTGGGATGGAGGGGGACATATAGTGTGACCCAGGACTGTAATGGTGGGATGGAGGGGGACATATAGTGTGACCGAGGTCTGTAATGGTGGGATGGAGGGGGACATATAGTGTGACCCGGGTCTGTAATGGTGGGATGGAGGGGGACATATAGTGTGACCCGGGTCTGTAGTGGTAGGATGGAGGGGGACATATAGTGTGACCCGTGTCTGTAATGGTGGGATGGAGGGGGACATATAGTGTGACCCAGGACTGTAATGGTGGGATGGAGGGGGACATATAGTGTGACTTGGGTCTGTAATGGTGGGATGGAGGGGGACATATAGTGTGACCCAGGACTGTAATGGTGGGATGGAGGGGGACATAAAGTGTGACCCGTGTCTGTAATGGTGGGATGGAGGGGGACATATAGTGTGACCCAGGACTGTAATGGTGGGATGGAGGGGGACATATAGTGTGACCGAGGTCTGTAATGGTGGGATGGAGGGGGACATATAGTGTGACCCGGGTCTGTAATGGTGGGATGGAGGGGGACATATAGTGTGACCGAGGTCTGTAATGGTGGGATGGAGGGGGACATATAGTGTGACCCGGGTCTGTAATGGTGGGATGGAGGGGGACATATAGTGTGACCCGGGTCTGTAATGGTGGTATGGAGGGGGACATATAGTGTGACTTGGGTCTGTAATGGTGGGATGGAGGGGGACATATAGTGTGACCCGGGGTCTGTAATGGTGGGATGGAGGGGGACATATAGTGTGACCCGGGTCTGTAATGGTGGGATGGAGGGGGACATATAGTGTGACCCGGGTCTGTAATGGTGGTATGGAGGGGGACATATAGTGTGACTTGGGTCTGTAATGGTGGGATGGAGGGGGACATATAGTGTGACCCGGGGTCTGTAATGGTGGGATGGAGGGGGACATATAGTGTGACCCGGGTCTGTAATGGTGGGATGGAGGGGGACATATAGTGTGACCCGGGTCTGTAATGGTGGGATGGAGGGGGACATATAGTGTGACCCGGGTCTGTAATGGTGGGATGGAGGGGGACATATAGTGTGACCTAGGACTGTAATGGTGGGATGGAGGGGGACATATAGTGTGACCCAGGTCTGTAATGGTGGGATGGAGGGGGACATACAGTGTGACCCAGGTCTGTAATGGTGGGATGGAGGGGGACATATAGTGTGACCCAGGACTGTAGTGGTGGGATGGAGGGGGACATACAGTGTGACCCAGGTCTGTAATGGTGGGATGGAGGGGGACATATAGTGTGACCCGGGTCTGTAATGGTGGGATGGAGGGGGACATATAGTGTGACCCAGGACTGTAGTGGTGGTATGGAGGGGGACATATAGTGTGACCCGGGACTGTAATGGTGGGATGGAGGGGGACATATAGTGTGACCCGGGTCTGTAATGGTGGGATGGAGGGGGACATACAGTGTGACCGGGGTCTGTAATGGTGGGATGGAGGGGGACATACAGTGTGACCCAGGACTGTAATGGTGGGATGGAGGGGGACATACAGTGTGACCCAGGACTGTAATGGTGGGATGGAGGGGGACATATAGTGTGACCCGGGTCTGTAATGGTGGGATGGAGGGGGACATACAGTGTGACCGGGGTCTGTAATAGCTCCATGTTTTAAGGAGGATCTGACACACCAACAATTTATTGAAAACAGGACTCTATGTTTCATAGAGTAGAAAATTGAACAGAATATACACAAAGAATTTATAACTTATTTATTTTACATTTAACAATTCTTTTGATTCTTGTGAGAGTTGTCTTCCTTCGAAAGTTGTTTTCTTCGTATAACACTTGAAAATTAATATTGATGTAAATATAAGGATTGTAACTCATTTTGACTGTGTATACGCATATTAGCAATATATATATATTCACTATGGAGCGCTAACGTGCACCATAGTATATGTTGGTTGCCAACTGCGGGCATACTACCGTATACACAGTCAAAATGAGGTACAATCCTTAAATATAAAATCTTTCAGTAACTTGTGTGGTGCCTTCATGTCTACAGACATTTTTTAGTTCTTTTAAATGAAATTCAAGTTTGCAAGTTTAGAGGATGCAATGTCATACAGATGGTAAGCTGACATATTGGATAGATAAAGGCAGACCTAGTAGGTATATATACAGTTACGTGCCATAAGTCTTTCAATTTTTTTTATTTTGCTATATATTCTTTGTATTTCCAACTTTTTTCAATGAATTTTCTGGACTTCGTTTATGTATCATTTTTAATGAAATTCTGTGTACCTATAGCGAATTGTTTCCTGTTTCATCTCATAATATTTTCACTGTTTTCCGTTATGTATAATTAGAGAAATCATAATTTATTTACAACATCCAATTTTCGGGACGCCATTTTGACGTCATTTTGGTAACGTTATATAGAGAAATGGCGTCACATGGAAATTAGCAATGTAGATAATTCTGTATAGCTCCATAAATACAAAACGGAAAATTAAATAAATATTATGAGAGGAAACCTTGTATATTTCTGTACCAAATGACAAAAAATTGTCAAAATCCATCCATAAACGAAGTCAGGAAAATTCATTGAAAAAAGTTGGAAATACAAAGAATATATAGCAAAATAAAAAAAATTGAAAGACTTATGGCACGTAACTGTATATATCTGTATCTAACCATGTTTGTTCTACACTGACAATGCTTTCACTTGGTGCAGCATTCAAACCATATTCACTTCTATTTTGCGACAGTCAACTTAAATTTGCATCTTAAAGTTTGTTAGCATCATTTCCTCAGAAATTACAAAAGGGATTTTTCTCAAATTTGAAATGAAAGTTACCATTACCAGTCTCGGATACATAACTCAAGGTATCTAAGACTGAAATTAAAACCAAGATGGCTTGCAGCACTTTGAGTTATGTTTGCTGAAAAAATTTCAATAAGTAGTTAGTACTCATGGATTAAAATTATTTAAGATATGTGTAGAATTAAACTGGAGTTCAACATTATAATTCCAGTATGCAGTATCTACTTAGGATAATAACAAAAGTGTTTGAAACTCAAACAACAAAAGTGTTCGAAACTCAAACGCATATTAGTATATAACTGTATAAAAAAAAAGAAAAATTACTGACAAAATACAGGGTAACCAATTTGTCTTTGGGGGAATATGGCTGTATAAAATTCATGTTTATAGTATTTAATATTGATAAGTATAACTCAGGCTTATAACATTGAGTAGAATAGATTTGAAGCATGATCTGTAAAACTAAAGCAATATAAAATATTTTGACCCGATTACAGTATAACCGTGTGTTTATTATTGATCCTCCTCCACAGGTCTCCTTGTGACATGACATATGAGGATGGTATGACTACCCGATACCCTGTAGTATGGTGCTGTAGCTAAATCCAACTAAACATGGCTTTCCCTCCTGTTTACATCAGTTCTGTCCTCGTCAGCCTCCTCCTCCACCAGCGACTACTGTAGGTGGTCATCGCAGCCCAGAGATGTAGATCTGCAGGTATGTGTGAAACTAATACAGTAAATCTACTGGTCTATTCTACCAAATTTGTGATTGTTTTAATTTGAGTTGAATATTTGTCTCCATTCATTAATTATGAAGCTTTCCCAAGGGAACTGTAAAGTTGGGTGGTCGGGTGGTGCAGTGGATAGCGCACTTGCCTTTCACCAAGGCGGCCGGGGTTCGATTCCCGATCGAACGTGAAAAGGTACGGGGTCACCTGCCCGACCACGCGGGTTTTCTCCGGGTACTCCATTTTCCTCCCACAATAAGACCCCTCGCGCGCTAACATCCGGGCCAACAAGAGTGATTAATATAAGTTGTATAGCTTGTTTCATAATTGTTGTAAAATAAATAAAGTTGATATTTTTATATTTTTAACTGTAAAGTGTTTAAAGTGTTGTCTAGGGGCCCCGGACACTTAAAGTGAAAAATTGATACATTGTATCAGCTAAAATAATTCCTCTTACAGGATATGGTCTATTTTAGGCCCTAGTCCATAACATCCTTTACAACTCTTTAATTCACTGAAGTAACTGTGATAATTTATATTTATACTGACATTATATAAAGGGTACTATACCCATTAGATTCATCACACTATACTTCTGTGTCTAGCCAAGTCACACATGTTACCGACAGTTTACGTAACACACATTATTTGCCAACATGCTTATACAAATTTTACTTTAAAATAACAGAGCTATAAAAAGTTATTGTTGTTATAAATTTGAACTGTTCACTTCCTGGTATTCTTAAAATGAATTGCTGGTGTTTACCTTTATCACTGTAAATTCTTTACTGTGTTTGCTTTTGTCTCGTACTTAGTGGGTAGATTTATTGTCATACTTTGATGCCCAACCATAAAACTGGAGTTCTCACAATATTATGTAGTCGGAACTAATATTTGGCTGAAATTGAGGAAATAAGTTGAAGTAAACACCAAATACTCATTTCACCAGTAAACTCTGGCATATCTGTAAACACTGTTACACTATATAGATAAGATATAAAATATAATCTGTGAGGCATTTTGTTTGTCCTAGCCCCAATATCCGATCAATGATTTTAGTTTATTTGCTAATATTGATTTATTGCCGTATATAAACTTATAACATATTTAGTGTTCTAAATTTCCTGACATGATCAGATATAAAACCCTTACAAGTACTTGTACCAATAAATCTTAATTCTTTATACTGTTCAGTTACCCTGCCTATATAGCTACCTGTAATATCTATTACTGTCTAACCCTTACAAGTACTTGTACCAATAAATCTAGTTCATTATACTGTTCAGTTACCCTGCCTACCTGTAATATCTATTACTGTCTAACCCTTACAAGTACTTGTACCAATAAATCTAGTTCATTATACTGTTCAGTTACCCTGCCTACCTGTAATATCTATTACTGTCTAACCCTTACAAGCACTTGTACAATAAATCTACTTCTTTATACTGTTCAGTTACCCTGCCTATATAGCTACCTGTAATATCTATTACTGTCTAACCCTTACAAGTACTTGTACCAATAAATCTAGTTCTTTATACTGTTCAGTTACCCTGCCTATATAGCTACCTGTAATATCTATTACTGTCTAACCCTTACAAGCACTTGTACAATAAATCTACTTCTTTATACTGTTCAGTTACCCTGCCTATATAGCTACCTGTAATATCTATTACTGTCTAACCCTTACAAGTACTTGTACAATAAATCTACTTCTTTATACTGTTCAGTTACCCTGCCTATATAGCTACCTGTAATATCTATTACTGTCTAACCCTTACAAGCACTTGTACAATAAATCTAGTTCTTTATACTGTTCAGTTACCCTGCCTACCTGTAATATCTATTACTGTCTAACCCTTACAAGTACTTGTACAATAAATCTACTTCTTTATACTGTTCAGTTACCCTGCCTATATAGCTACCTGTAATATCTATTACTGTCTAACCCTTACAAGTACTTGTACCAATAAATCTAGTTCTTTATACTGTTCAGTTACCCTGCCTATATAGCTACCTGTAATATCTATTACTGTCTAACCCTAACAAACACTTGTACCAATGAATCTAGTTCTTTATACTGTTCAGTCACCCTGCCTACCTGTAATATCTATTACTGTCTATCCCTTACAAGTACTTGTACAATAAATCTACTTCTTTATACTGTTCAGTTACCCTGCCTATATACAGTTGAGTGTAAGCTAACCTTGACACCTAGTGCACTAGTAGTGCACTACGTTTAAACTAGTAGTGCACTACATTTAAACTACAGGTAAACTAGTAGTGCACTACACCCTGAACCCCATATAGGTCAAATACCCCTACAGGTAAATGGGTAGTCCCATCCATCTACCTGTGATTTTTACCTGTACCTCACATTTGTCGTCTGCTAGTACTTAGAAGCTGGCCTTATCATTAGTTAATATTTATAGCTTTAATGTATATACACATATATGCATCTTATGTGGTTATTTTTCTCAAACAACATTTTTTCTTTAATTTCAAAACTAGAAATTATGATAATTACTGTAAGAATTTTCCCCAAAACTTTCTTGCATACAGGACATAAATAAAATAGAAAATTATCATTTATCTAGCAGTTTTGATGTCTTATATTCCATTTAATATACACTATTAACAGGGTTTTTATATTCATTTAAGGATTATCTATTGATAATTATTTGTTTAGAAGTATATTTTTAAATATTGTAAGAACTTATTGTAAAAATAACAAATAAATATTCTTGTATTTACTTAATTTAACTAGATATATATTTTTAATAAATACATTCATCCCACAGATCTATATATTTATGAACGCGCTAAAGAGTTTTTGATAATCTTTATTTTTAAATTGTCTATATTAAAGTCCGTGTATAAATTTATTGAATCACATTCACATTAATAATCAGACGTTAATTACACACGATATGCATATGAATAAATTTATGTCGACATCTCTGCATCATTTATCGACATCAGTACCTGACTGAAACCGATGCAAATCACAGGGACCTGAGAATTTGTTACAGCTAGTTTTGGACCTAAAATAGGATGTTTAGAGTAATTTTACACATTTGGGGGGTTAAGATCAATTTTCGATAAAACTGCCCCCTCAATGGTCATAAAAGCTACACTGCACTCTTACATTGTACGTTTAACAGTGCCATGTGGGTTTCCGACGATGACAACCATAGGGCAAACCTTAATTTCTGTAAAAAGTTATCTTCACGAATCCTCATTTAGAACCATTTCACAAAAGTGTGCATGCATTGAAAAGTAAAAAAATAAAATGAAATGATTCCGATTTTTTTTATACAACTCGATGTATTGAAGATTTTTTTCAGACTATCTAGATAACCATCTAAAATCTATCCAAATTTCAGCGTCAACATACTTTAACACTTACAATTATATATGTATCACGGAAGTCCGTGCACTCATATGACGCACCACGCACTAAACATGTAGAATACATGTATAATGTATATCTCAAATTTGGAACTAGTCGAGAAGATAATTGTCCAATACTTAATCCATTTATAAATGTTATGATTCTTTACTTTTTTATGTAAATTTAAAGGTTCGTTAACATTTTCAACACAACTGCAGACATGGGACATACATATATATGATTTTTTTTATGAATTAATGACTTCACTTATATAATGCATATATTTTGGTTCATATCAAATCTAATACCAGGGTCCAAACCCGATAATATTTGTACAATCCGTATTTTATAGATTAGGTATGACAAGATTTTTTTTATCCGCACATGATGACATAAATTTATTCATTTTGTCCAAATTGAAACCGTATACATTAAACTCAATCACCCGGGATACCGGCGTTTTATAATGTAACCCCACCTACGGTTTTTCTTGTATGTGAAAAGGTCTTTCTCTTCAGCAATATAATTCAATAATGCCGTTTTACTGGAATATTATAAAGGGAATATTACAATACACGCTTTCAAGTTTTACACACGCATTTCATGTAACAGAGGAATGAAAGAGTTATCCCTTGGGAGGCCCCAAAACCAAATAAAAACTGTGTCACCGGCTATCCAGAAGAAAACTGTAACATTGCAAACAATTGGGCTGTTAGTCTCTCCCTTGAATACTTCACATCCCTCATTATGCTTCCGTAATATAATCCTTACGTTAAAATTTGACCATTCGGCCACTTTTCGCTTGGTAGTTACATGTAGGTCACGTGGATCGCCATTTTTTGTTTACCGATGTAGCTTGTTATGCGCATGCGTTATCATATGTGATGCAAAAAAATTTACATGTCCAAATCGTTGATCAACGAGTAGTGATTCCCTTTTTTAATTATTAATTAACATTTTTGTGAACATATTTCAGCGTAAGTCGCCCATTAATTTTCCACAAGAGTATACATTTAATTCATATATACAATAATTCAAAATAAGCATAAAAAAGATAGTTTTACCGTGATGCCTCTTTAACTGATATCAGCAATATTCAAGATGAATTCTTTCGCGGTTACCGGTACAGCAGCAGTTGAAACACAGTATTTGTAAACACGCGTCCATTTCTAGCTGTCTTCTACCTTCGGTTTGTTGTTGAAGTGGGCCCCACCTGAACTATTTTCAATTCTTTGGATTTTTCTGTCAAGAGTTTCTTGTTAGTTACCGCTCAGGTTTACTTCGCTTTAGACTTATTTTTGCATGGTTATCAACTGGATTTTTTTTCATAATTTTTCAGAATCCTGAAAATTTTTCCTGAAGTTACGTATATTGGGCCTTTAAGATATGTATGTTTATATATATATCACCACATACAACAGCTAGTGTTGATATAAATATAAGAAGTTGAAGTTAACAAAAAAATTAATCCAACAATAAATTTAAATTTAGTCAGATTGTTCAGTACACGACAGATGTTTTGATTTGACCCTCAGGCCTCAGGCAATTAACTGACCTGTCTCAACCTTGTCTAGGAACACCTAGGCCTGCTGACATAAGCCTGTCAGTGACATATAATTGAGGAGTGAATTTCTCACCTGACTATCACTGGTCAAATTTGGAACCAATTTGATTAATAAAGGGCTCAGCTGGAGATGACCAGGATTCTAATTATGATAATACATATTTTAACTTTTACTGGGGTTCATCATGTTTATATGAAATTAAAAACATTGAGAATATATCTAGATATTTACATATTTCCCTATATATAGTGGATGTCTTGAGGACTTTAATCTATTTTTTTTGTTTCATTCAAAACATTTAATTATACAATAATACATTGATAGAACAAAAAATAACATTGAAATTAATAATAATTAATTGGATAACAATGTAAGTCTTTATCAGTCCTTTACCAGATTGTGGTTTTCTTAACTTAAAATACCAAGTGTCTTATGACATTTGAATGAATACAATCCAATGACACATTTAGATTTCTTAATATTTACATATATATATACTTGTTTAATGAATTAATGATGAAAAATTAACTAGTTTATATTGGGTGTAATCAGGGATGTCTCTGGCTCAGTCGCTTCATACAGTTTGATAATAAAATCCTAACATTCATTATACTTAATTTTTTTCTAATTATCAGTATAATAGGATTAAATAGTATTTTAAAATGATGCATTTCCCATTTTTAGGCCTAAATATTGAAGGTAATTACAGGTTGTATTAAATATGACTTGAAGGTTTATGCATATATGTAATAATAATTTTAAATAAAGCAAGGTCAGTTTAATGGAATCATTTTAATTAATTCTAATTTATATATTCTAACTTCTTAGAATACATCAAATAACTAATATGCAGTTATATTAGCCTAAATTAGAACAAAGTTAAGCGTAAGCCAGTCATATTTATTGAACTTTTAAATCAACCTAATGACTTATATAATCTCTAACTCAAAAGGACAGATATAGATCTTAGGTAGAATCCTAAACCCTCCAGGCATAATAACGTACCTGACCTGCCAGGGCCACATATCCTCACAGAGGTAAGAATATAGGGGACACCCCCCTAGGCTGTCTGTAGTTAGCCAGGTGTGAATTTCTCACCTCCCACTCCCCATGGCCATCACTGGCCAAGTCTGATTAAAGGCCTGAGGGCCCTGTTAATTGATTAATGATGATCCTATTTAACGATGATAACATTGATTAGAGTCAATTGGATTACATGTTATATATTGGTATTATGATATGAAGAAGGAAATGGCTTTAAATGTTCCGATGAAAGTAATCTTTTCTTAGTACAGTACTGGATGTTTATATAACCTTTCATTTGTATGCATGGTACATACATGAGTGTATAGTGAAACCAAATACCAATGCTGGTACATGTAGGTAGTATTGCCAGCTAGTTTCTTAATGCCAAATATTAAAGTAATTTGTGATTGAAGCTACTATACTAAGTATAAAATATGTTATTCTAATATCTATTTTTCAATATTACAATTTGTGGTTAACTTTATTTTCTGTATATATTTTTAGTAGGATTAACTTTATAATTGCAACATAATACATGTATTATACCTTTTCTTATTTTAACACATACCTTTCAACTTAATTGTAGAATGAAAATACTTAAATAAAAAAAGAATCATTGTTACTTCTTTAAAAAGAAGCATAAGTTAATATATTTTAATTATTATTATATTGAAAATTTTGACATGCAGTGAATTAATTTAAAACATATGTTATTATTATGAATATCACCTGGCAAAAACTTAGAATTTCTCATTCTTGTACTTATATGAGTAAGTACTAACAAACTAATGACTTCAACAGTATCACGTATAAGTACAGGTAAGTCATATTACATCTGTACAGGTAAGGACACAGGTAGGCATGGACACTCCCATTACCTGTAGGGGTTTTTGTGGTCACACCTGGCTGGACGTAGTGCACTACTAGTTTACCTGTAGTTTAAATGTAGTGCACTACTAGTTTAAACGTAGTGCACTCCTAGTGCACTAGGGTGTAAAGGTTAGCTTACACTCAACTGTAGCTACCTGTAATATCTATTACTGTCTATCCCTTACAAGTACTTGTACAATAAATCTACTTCTTTATACTGTTCAGTTACCCTGCCTACCTGTAATATCTATTACTGTCTAACCCTTACAAGCACTTGTACAATAAATCTAGTTCTTTATACTGTTCAGTTACCCTGCCTACCTGTAATATCTATTACTGTCTTACCCTTACAAGCACTTGTACAATAAATCTAGTTCTTTATACTGTTCAGTCACCCTGCCTACCTGTAATATCTATTACTGTCTATCCCTTACAAGTACTTGTACAATAAATCTACTTCTTTATACTGTTCAGTTACCCTGCCTACCTGTAATATCTATTACTGTCTAACCCTTACAAGTACTTGTACCAATAAATCTACTTCTTTATACTGTTCAGTTACCCTGCCTACCTGTAATATCTATTACTGTCTAACCCTTACAAGTACTTGTACAATAAATCTAGTTCTTTATACTGTTCAGTTACCCTGCCTATATAGCTACCTGTAATATCTATTACTGTCTAACCCTTACAAGCACTTGTACAATAAATCTACTTCTTTATACTGTTCAGTTACCCTGCCTATATAGCTACCTGTAATATCTATTACTGTCTAACCCTTACAAGCACTTGTACCAATAAATCTAGTTCTTTATACTGTTCAGTTACCCTGCCTACCTGTAATATCTATTACTGTCTAACCCTTACAAGTACTTGTACAATAAATCTACTTCTTTATACTGTTCAGTTACCCTGCCTATATAGCTACCTGTAATATCTATTACTGTCTAACCCTTACAAGCACTTGTACAATAAATCTAGTTCTTTATACTGTTCAGTTACCCTGCCTACCTGTAATATCTATTACTGAACTTACCTGTTACTGATGTCCGTCTGAAGACAATTATACATCTATACATCAGTGAGATGATACAGGTGAAAATTTATATGGACATTTGATGCCAGTCATTCATATGATTAGGAATCCTAAAAGGGATTACTTTTACAGCCTCACTATATTTAGCTTACTGGCTTTACTAATGATTATTAAAAAATTATAACATAACCAAGATCAGGAAAATGGTATTATTTTTTATCAATATTAACAATAATTGGATCTATAATTATCTGGTCCTGTGTTTTGACACCAGAAGGATTTGCCTCAGTACCGATACGTCTGGTGTTGTGATGACAATATTAGAGCCTGCTGATCGGAGAGACAGTTAACAAAAAGTTTTGTGATTGCTATTTTTATTTCTTCAGATACGTTAATGAATCCCTGCTGCAGCGCCATGACAACATGACGTCAGATGGTGTTGGTCACACTTTCTCGATGAGCTCTACATGCGTACAATGTTTACCAAAAGGCCAGTCGATAGATGAAAACACTGGCAGTTCTGAAGAAAGTGGCAATGTTTCAAATCAATGTCCTCAGTCTGATCTCAACAAAAACCTTGTGGCAGTCAAGTCACATTCTCACGGCCAGTATGAGAGGATGGTCGAGTGTCATTCTCACGGCAAGTGTGAGAGGATAAAGGAACAGACTGGCTATATAAACACCTCATCTGTATATCTACAAGACAGACATGAACATCACAGGTTATCCCTGGATTCCAATTCTAATCAGAACAAATCTGTTCTTTCATATAAAACGAAAAGTTGTAAAGAAAATAGGTCATTGCCATCACCTTCAGTAGAGCAGATGTCGATGCACCTTTGTGAAAAGACGAAATGCACCTATGATTCTAACATTGATCGTGGAATTGCTGCTGAACATAGCAACTTGATACAACATAAAGTGTCATCTTCTTGTGAGAGTAGGCGAGGGTATCTGTCCGAGTATGACCACACACGATGGACAGGTATCAGTTCCACCCCTAGTCGCAATCACTTTATTGAAAAACATTTGGTGCAGCATAAAGACCTCTCCCCGGTACCCTGGGATAGTAGTACACGTCAGAAAACATGTTCTCATTCATCGACCGAGTCATCTTCAGTGTCTTCTCCGTCATCATCATTTTTATATCAGCCGTTGTCATTATCATCTCTCTCATTAAAGCCATCACCAGATACATCTTCCCTATACTCGAAAACCGATTATCAAAGTGCAATAGATTCAAACTCATTAAATAAAGCAGCTAGTCTGTCATCAATGGAACCTTCCTACTCTGGTTGTAACGAGAGTGCTGATAGGTCAGTATTTGTTGATACCAATGATGACAAAATGGAAACAGGGCTCTCTAAGGATAGAATATTTCAGAGAGAGTATAGAGAGTCGGACAGCAGTAAGACACCGGAGAGAATGTGGAATAATAGTGGGCGATACTGGGCCGGATATTTGGATACAGATGATAGGCTATTGGGCCATCCGGTGTTGAGTCCCCGCGGAAGCAACGGCAGTATATGTAGTAATCGTTCTAGTAATGCAGACTCGGCTGTCGATCTCCTTACCCCAGAAGAGGAAGGTCTGGACAGTTCCAATTTAGCCAATGAAGAATCGGTAGATTGGTTCAAAACTCCAGACAGAACGCATTATAACATTTCGCAGAAGGAGATACAGAATAAGTTTGTGTCAAATATATGGCAGAGTAACATTGAACTACCGTCCGTGATCATCAGTGACCACAGTGGTCCAGTCAGTGAACTGGACAAGGAGAGCAATTTGGAGGTTGCTCACAATCAACCAAGAAGGGATAATACCATAGACTTTCTGACCTTCACGAGGGAGAACTCCAGTGCTTCTCTCAGTTCTAACGAGTCCTTTTTGTCCGTGGCATCTGATGGTTTATCAGATCTTGAGGATATCCAGCCCACCCGTCCGCCCAAACCAAAGGTATGTGATACATTGTTTAGATATGTCACAGGTGAAATGAAAGTGTATTGGTTGAGAATTGGTGTTTATTGCAGGTAAACCACAGGTAAACCACAGGTAAACCACAGGTAAACCAAGGTAGACCACAGGTATACACCCATGACAAGTTTACAGGAATGACCTTTTTCTAGAAGTTGTATAATTCCTATAATTGGAATAGTTTATCTTAGAGATGTTTACAGTAAAACTCGTTCATAGCAAACCTCTGGGAACTATGGAAGTAGTTTGTTATAGTGTATAACATACAAATGTTAGGGCACTCAGCGGGGAATGAAAGCACTACGTTATAATCATGAAATTGTTATAAGCATGTTCGTTATAAACATGTTTTATTGTATACAAAAGATGACATTGATTTCCATAAGAGGAAACCTGATAATTGATGATACAAAGCTTTACTTTCTGTACCAAGGCATCTATTGGAGGAAGACATTGTACATAACTGAAATGTCACATGTTGTGAAGTATAAACATTTTTTGTATTTTACAGAATAACAGTTGTTTGAAATGTGAATGCTTTAAAGGCCTAATATACGTAACTTTCGGCAAAACTTGAAGCGAAAATAAAGCCTAATAACTTATTATATTTATAGAATTAGTTAAGATTAACTGATATCAGCAATATTCAACATGAATTCTTTCGCAGTTACTGGTACAGCAGCAGTTGAAACACGCTATTTGTAAACACGCGTCCATTTCGAACCGTCTTCTACCTTCGGTTTGTTGTTGAAGTGGGCCCCACCTGAATTATTTTCAGTTCTTTGGATTTTTTTGTCAAGAGTTTCTTGTTAGTTACCGCTCAGGTTAGCCTCGTTTAAGGCTTATTTTTGCATGGTTATCAACTGGATTTTTTTTCAGAATCACGAAAAAATTTCCTGAAGTTACGTATATTGGGCCTTTAACTCATTCACCCCTGAAGACACATTTGAACTCCTCCAATTCAAAGTTTGGAATAACCATTAAGAAATTTCGTGGGTGAATCAGTTAAGATAGAAATTGGGAAAATATATAGACACAAAAATTGCAATAGTCATACTTGGGACCTTCGTATTACCATCAATTGATAAATGTGCTTATCTAGGAATAGTAGCAAAAGGTTCACTACTGTCACTGTAGGTCAGGAAAACTGTTAAGTTAAAACTTCTCTTTTTGATTAAAACTAATGAATATAGGTACCTTTAGCCTTAAAAAATCTTCCTGGCTAAGACGGTTCATACCACTAAATTACAGTGTACACTTTATTATACGGCCATCTTTCTTACCAGTGAAATGCAGTACACAGCAGGACATGTACGGAATGCATTGCAAGGGAGACAACTCCTGCCATGGTACCCTGTCTAACACTAAAACCATGATTGCATAGTACTAAAGTTTCAGATAATCTGTATATTTGATTGATTAAAAAATTATTGAGTCATCAAGTAATGGTGTGTTAATTTTAGAACTTACTGAAAAATGTAAAAAAAAACTAGCCCCAGTTAATTGAGAAACTTTTGCCCATAAATAAGGATATGTCTTAATTAAATGAAGTATATCTAATTATGAATCCTCCTGACATGTTTTCAGGTATTATTTTTTTCTCACCTTTAGTGAAAGAAATATTTAATATCCATACTTTCACTAGTTTGTATTAATCTAATAACAAAAGCGGTAACTTTAAAACCCCACAAATAATCTATTTAGTCATATTTTCATTAACAATTTGCTGATAAAAGGCTCACTTGTAATTGCAAATGTTTATTGTCTGAATCCACAGTAAGGATGTGAAGGAGCTTGCTAAACAACTTATCAGTTAAGAGACTAACAAATTGGTAAGAAAGAGGATCAAGTAATACTCAACACTTAACCTTTGTAGGTGTGTTCTCAACGTTAGGAGCCACATCTCAGATGTTGTAAACTTTTACCGTGACAGCTTGGCCATAACTGTTGATACTTACAACAGTACCTACTAGTATTTAGGATTTTTTCATTGTATTTCGAACTTTGAAAAATCCGAACGGCAATAGCTGGCATAATGGTTATGAGAAGGGGGACAACTGTGTATATTTTGGAGAAAAGAAAGGAAGTTTAGTGTGTGGTGTTGAGGAGTCATGACCACAATATCAATATGATATCTGGCTAAAATGTAGTTGTGGTAATTATACTGTCTTCATAGATTGAAAAGGTTTGATTTAACTGGAAATGAATATTATCAGTAAAACTTTATGCAGTCCATTGATAGGAAAGTGACACAGAAACTATACATTATAGCATTAGGGGAGGGATGACAAACTGTCTAATTTCTATAATTGAATCAGTTTGATCTGAACATTAGTATAACCAGCTACAAAGTAAAGAGATGGATTAAACTGAAATCATGTTTTTTGTTTAAACACAATGGTTTATCGGTTGACAGAATTTTGTCAGAATAAATATAATCTGGATATTTTAAGCAGTAGATACATTTAAAACACCATTTCTCATCTGGTTTTTGTGAAATGCCACAGGTATGATCACCTCACTCCACAGGTATGATAACCTCACTACACAGGTATGATCACCTCACTCCACAGGTATGATCACCTCATTCCACAGGTATGATCACCTTACTCCACAGGTATGCATAATTACCTCGTTCCAAATGTATGATCACCTTACTCCACAGGTATGCATAATTACCTCGTTCCAAATGTATGATCACCTCATTCCACAGGTATGATCACATTACTCCACAGGTATGCATAATTACCTCACTCCACAAGTATGATCATGTTACTCCACAGGTATGATGACCTTACTCCAATGGTATGATTGGTGTTGTCGTCTCCACAAAGGTTTCCACGCGATAATTTGAGTTCCCTTGGGCTAATCAAGCCCAAACTTCATGCAGTGCTTCCTTACTAAAATTGCTTGCTTGGGATTGCTTTTCAGGTTCAAAGGTCAAATGTCAAGGTTACTTTTACAATTGATAGAAAATCAGTTTCCATGTGATAACTGATGTATGTTTTAGCCAATAAAGTTCAAACTTCATACAGTGCTTCTTTACCAAAGTTGCTTCCATGAAATTCCTTTTCATGTTCAAATGTCAAAGGTCAAGGTCACTTGCCATAATAGAATATCAGTTTTCGTGCAATAACTCATGTTCGTTTTGGCCGATCAAGCTCAAATTTCAAACTGTGCTTTCTTACAAAAGTGTGTTTGGAATTGATTTTCCTGTTAGAGGTTCAAAGGTCAAGGTCATTTTTACTATAAATAGGAAATCAATTTCCTTAGAATAAAACTCAAGTTTGCTTTTACTGATCTTTCTCAAGCTTGGTGCAGTGCTTCCTTACAGAAAATGCTTTCCTGGGATTGCTTTTCATGTTAATAGAAAATCTATCTCCAGTTCCCTTTGGACAAATAAACACCAAACTTTATAGTGCTTACTGATATTAAAAGTCTTTATTAAGCATGTAACATTTATTATAAAAGGTTAAAAATCAGAAAAATTTATACATGGAGACTGTGTTATGAGAAACATTTTAAACATAATCTGCAAGCTTATTCATTGCATGGGAATCCATCAAGCATATCATACAAATAACACTTGGAATAGATTCAATGAATATCCATAGTTTGTTTCTCTAAACACATCTACTTCAGTGTAATTCCTCTGTTAATTTAGGGTATTCCATGTTATTGTTTGACTTACACAGTCCTAATTTTTAACCGGATTGACCTGATCACACTGGTTTGATGGGCCATTAAGAAAGCCATTTCGAATCTGTGCTTCGAGACAGAAACATTTACTACCGGTATTAAAACGTCTCCCAGTGAGTAGAATTCTTTTATCACATGTATATCAGGTATACTAAATGAACCCAGTTGAATTATACTGATTTTCAATAGATTATGATCATATCAATTTGAATGTAACATTTTTGACTGGCCTAATGCTTGGAGTTGCTACTGGACTAATGGCACTATGATAAGATTCCATTTACATGTGTTAGTGGGGACCATCTAGGTTTTTATCACATTTATATTAGATATGGTTCATTTCAAGGTGAAATATCATGCTCTTTAAAACAGATTTGATGTTTAATCAAATAGAGATTTTTACCGACAAGTTCTTCACTTATAATCCGACTCTGAGTAGGAGATAAACAAAAATTATTGAGTTACTTTGTACCACCTTCTAATAATGCTAACGTCTAATTAATGCAAACAATTCGTGTACATCACTTGGCCTATAATCAGACTCTGAGTAGGAGATAAACAAAAATTATTGAGTTACTTTGTACCACCTTCTAATAATGCTAACGTCTAATTAATGCAAACAATTCGTGTACATCACACATGAATGAATAAATTAGAACTCTTTTTTGTTGGAGATATAATACAGCTAGCAGCATTGGTCCTCTCTTCCTTAAGCTGACTGTTCTGTAGTATCTGCCCAACCTTTTGTACGAGAAACATCTGATAATATCAGCAGTCTGTGCTGTCATATCAGTCATTATCACTTCAAGTATTTGTGTACTATCATACATACAATGTATACACCTGTATACAAACAATTCAATCAACATCTCCACACAGGGGACAAACGAACAATCTGTAAATAGGCCTAACATAGCATAAATAGCCATACCTGTGAAAACAGGTCTATGTGTATAAAAAGGCAGGCACCTTGTGATAAAACAAGTCTCCAGCTCGTGTGTGTAAACATTTATATTTCTGTTTTTGTTGAGAGATATAATCTGGTGTTGAAGAACATTAGAGTCACTCAAGTATATTTTTGTGACCAACACCCTCACACTCCAGGGACATATAACAGGTCTATTGTTATCCTGCCCCATTGTCTCCCTAAAACAATACACATTGTATGGTAAATACCTGCAATTTCGGCTGATTTAAATTTAATGAAAATTTAATTAATTTCAGAAATTCTTTTTTGATAATTTTCTTCTTTTAATTTTTAGAAAAGAAATGAAATCTATATTTACAGGATAGCTAGAAGTAATCACATTATACATTTGTAAATAATGATAAAAACAAATCATATTGCATAATATATCAAAATTTGTTGTATATTACCATGTTTATTGAGTAAAAAATACAACAGAGTGGGTTGAATTTTTGACTTCTGATCACTTGAACATGACCTGACTACATTTAGGACAAGAGGCAGGATGTATACTACCAGTGCTCGCCTCTGATAAAACCACGGAAACGGGAGGCAACAATACAGAAAAACGTGGCCTCAATACGCCACGTTGAGTGAGTGGATTGTGAAGTAAGCATGTATGCACCCCTTGTAGTGTCTCTAAATATATACATCTTACTCAAACTATAATTACCGTAAAGGTATTGTGTTCTTGTTATAGATACGCATGGTAAAGTCTGGTAAAATGTACGAGAAATAAGTGGGCAAGTTGAGGAATATCAATTAACAGATATGCTTTACCACTCTCCCTGGCCGTTATGGTCGACAACTGTTAAATGTTTTTAGTGGGACTACATAGCTTTAACAGGAGAGCGTCACACAGTGGATGCACATTAACTTGGTGAAAATTCTGTCAGGTGACAATTGTACTGTTATACTGGCTGATGAGGACCTGAAACTGGTGTTGTGATGCGGAAAATAAAAGTTGTTCAATCAAAATGTGTAAAAATCAACCCATCTCTGTAGATTTCACAAATAAACAAGTGACTTAAGAATCCTAGTGTTTACAGGAGTCTGTGAAGAGACCCAGATATAAGTGGGATTAAGATTCACCCTGGTGATTTAAAACAAGACTGTTTCAGGAAGTATGAAAATAAGTGGGTACTTTGCTAAACCCCTTAAAATATTTGTGTGTATCAGAAAGTCTCTCGACAGTCGAAAAGCTTAAGTCATATTTCTATACATGGGATTATTAAATCAGGTTTTTAATTATCAACAAGATAAGACGAGTCCCATTGTGATTATAAATGTAAAAAGCAGATTAAAGAGGAAACAATGTCAGGCGTTACAACACTCCAAGGTTCAGACCCCAGTGAAGGTATAACACAGGGATTTACTCGGCCACTGTGTGTGGATCAGGAGATTTGCTCGTGTGATAGATGTATTTTTGGACTTGGTAAAAATCAAAGAAGAGAAAATTGTTCAGTTAATAACCAGGCAGCATGTGTGGACCCAGAAACCTGTCCATGTGAGAGATGTATTTTAGGACAGGGAAGAGAATCAGTGGAAGAGGGTAGTGATGAGCAGGTCACTCCATGTAACAAGGAGGTATGCCCCTGTGAAAAATGTATCATTGGCAAGGCTTTCAATCTAAAGAAAACTCCAACAGTACTGAAAGTAATACCTGACAAGGCTGGAAAGGAAAGTTCTCTGGTACACAAGGTGCTAGAAGATATTGATGACTTGAAAAGGTCAATTTGGGCTCTGACTCCAGATGTTGTCATGGAAACTGTCATTGATACACCAAACAGTGACCAGCAGTCTTCCTCACAACAGGAAGAACAGCATCAGTTAAAAATGTTTACAGGAAAAGAACATGTACAAACACCTGTGTGGCAATGCAGAATGATGGAAGGAAAAAGTGTACCACCCGTGCCACTCGTACGTAAAGTCTTCAATACTGACGCAGTCAGAGAACATTTCAAACAGCAGCAACAAATGTTTATTGAGATGAATAAAGATACTTCAAATTCTAAACCATTGGAGGAAATGGAGAGACTCACAAACTGCAAAACAAAACCAGCTCTGGTTGGCAGTACTGACAGTATAGAGGACATTCTCAACAAGCAGTATAAACACATTGATTTAGATAGTGTTTTACTAAGTCCCGCAGTAGTTGAAAACAACAAGGAAACTAACAGAAACACAATGCCAGTCAAACCGTCTAAATGCAACAATGAACAATCTCATGAAACATTTACACTACAGCAGCACGTGGTCAATCATCCGCGACCTCACAGCATTTTGAATAAATCCGGCATGCGTAAAGAAGTAAACCATTGTAAAAAGTCTGTGCAGTTTTCGTTAGTTGAAGACAAAAAAGAGGATTTGACAAGATCTGATGGATTAGATGTTTGCATGCGTGGGTGTGGAGGGTTGTCAACTGCGATGAACAACAAGACAGCCACAGGGACTGTTGTGTGTGACAGACTGGTGTCAGTTAATGGCTACCGACCTATGACAGGTGATGAGTACAGTAATGATCAGCCACCTCGAGCAGGGTCAGGCCCAATTAGTGTGCCCAGTAGCCTTGGGGATAACGTACATACTTGTGTTAATATTCCTGAGGTCAAGGAAGGCTCTGTAAAAAGCCAGGACTGCATAGGTTCAGAAAAAAAACATGCAACACCATTACTTCATGGACAAAAACCAACTGGTGTGCATTTAGTATGTACTACAGAGGCGCTACAGACTGACAGTGGTGTCGGCATCGCGGAGGATACACATTTAAAAGCTGGAAAAGCACAATTAGGAAGTAATAGCAAAGAAAACGGCATACAAAAAACTATCAAGGGTATTCTTAAATATAGCCAGCCTCCATTGCTGGGTGGAGAAAGCTGCGACACCAACACAAGTTTAAAATCAAATGACACACAGTGGCATAGCAACAGCAGTGATGACACTGGTACTGGTACACTAACGTCTCGTCAGAAACCAAACCCAATGTTATGGCGCTCCAATAAAGTCTACCAACTAGATAAGGGACTATTGAAACCTCAGCAAATTGCTTCTACAAATGGCAGAATTGCTTTCAGTAAGTCTAACAAATTCTGGCTACAGAAACGAGCTAAGTCAGCTGGTGAAGGAGAAAACAACAGTTCCAGGAACGTTCAATCTACTCGTCACTCCATCGTTCCATCAAAGTGGGCAGTAAGTCTAAAGGCAAACAAATTAAAGGCAACATCTTCCATGCCAATCTGTAACAACAAGGATGAGACTGTTTCTGTCGCGGAATGTGACAAACCGATCACGCAATTAAGCTCATCAGCTGAAAACTACCTGGACGTGTATGGCAGGTGTAACAACGCAAAGGTTACAGGTAACACTAACAGAGTCGACAGATGTTTACACCTGGTCAAAAAACCGTCAACAAATTCTGACAAATGTGTCACCTCCCTGCCCTCACCTAAGAATGAGATAAACCTTTTTAAACAAGACACGCCAAAGGATGCGAGTTCTACCTGTGTTGTTATATGTAACGAGGAAAAGGGCACAGGTGAAATTACAACAGTGCAGTATCCAGAGGCTGCCACAGCGAAACACGAAAATCCTGTCGATAAAAGTATTCAACAGGTTGATGGGAAAACAGTTTCAGAACAGAGAGACATATCATCAGTTAGGTTATCTGTGTCCAAGCCCAACTGTCAAATATCTGAAGGGCAGGATACACATGGTCAGGGATTACATCTGGTCAGTGTCTCACAGACAAGATCTGAAGCCAAAATATCTAATACTGCAATTTCTGTAATCAGACCTGAATATGGTCAAGCTATAGATAAAAAGGATTTACCAGTGGTCAAGTTGTCTAGGGAAGGATCTGGGGTGGACAGACCAGCTGATAGTGAGGTACCTTCAGGCATCTCAACACAGGTAGAAGTTCATACAGGTAAACCGGATTTACAGCAGGTAGAAAATCCAAAGAACAGATTAAGTGTGGATAAGTCAGCAAATGACAAAATACCTGTAACTTTTTCTGAACAAGTTGAAACTGATTTAGGTAAGAAAGTTTTACACCTGAAGGAATCGTCCGCAGGAAACTTTAAATTGTCACCTGTGCCCCCTAATCATTGTGAAAATGATGTTTCTCAACAGGTGACTGCATTAAGTTGTGTCCCGAAGGTTTTACCTGTGGTCAGTGAGGTCTGGGTTGGACATGTGGCCTCACCTAATAGTGATATAATATCCCCTGTCGCATTAGCTACACGTGATAAGGTAAACACTCCGGACAATAGACAGGTAAAGGCCAACGGCCATCAGTGTATTGATACACAGGTCAAAGGGTCAAACTGCATACAATTTAACACTAATACACACAATAGGTCATCCTCACCTCAGCCCAGTACTACGTTCTCCCAGGCTGACTATGTCTCTACTGTCACAGACACTTGTAAGGATTCTACAACAGTTCCCCTAACAAACCCAAGGAGGCTGAGCACAAGCAAGCACACAGACAGATTTTCAGCAACAAGTGTTAAACAAAATAGGAAGTCGTATGGTAGCTTGGAGCCATCCGTTATTGAGAATCAGTTTAAATACACAGCCATTCAAGGGTGTAAAAAGCCGAGGCAGAGTGCTGGCCTTGACCCTGTCGGAAGAGAAGCTTTAAGTCGTGGGAGTAATATAAGTACGACCACGGCCTTTTGTACCAGTGTAGGTAAACACCCGGGGTGGAAGGTGGCTTACGATTCGTCTCTCTACTCGGGTGTAAACATGGAGGAAAGCAGGACAGATATAGGCAGTGTACTGCCAGTAAATTCAAATGAGACGGATGACAGAGTAAAACAAAATGCTGTGCACCAAGATACTAATACACATACTGGCAGTTCAGAAGACACAGAAAATTTAAACGGAAATGTATTAAGCGAGACTCGTGATACTGTTCCTCCTCTTGTGGGAAGTGATGAGTTTGGACAGTTTGAGGAAGGGGACCCCCCTCCCTGTGAGTGTGACGAATGTCTATTCGACCTTGATGAAGATGTTTCTACTACAGTCAAGCACAAAGCTTATAAAAGGGTAAATATGACGTGTGCAGTTTATGTGTATATACTTTAGAATGTGTGCTTGTTACTGATACATCATCAAACCCATACGGAAATTATTGAAATGAACAGTTTTCATCTAACAGTAAACACTTTTCCAGCTCTGAAAAAGTGCTTTTATCTTGGATTTGTAAACAAGATGTGGGTGGGGGCATTTCAGGTCCGTTTAAGCCTACATGTAGTATCAGGTTGTATTAGATTTAGACCAGGTAAATGTTCCTCTCAGTTATTGCTAGTGATATCTCCTGTAATGCGTACAGTGACGTGTGTGAATCCACATGTACCTGTACACCTAAGGTTTATTGAAATGCAAATAAATCAGTGATCTAGCAGTGTAGACACACTTTTAACTTTTACTGCAAAAGAGGAGCAGGGAGGGGGACTTCCTGAAAAAGAGGGGTGGGGAGGGGGACCTCCTGAAAAAGAAGGGTGGGGAGGGGGACTTACTGAAAAAAGGAGGGTTGGGAGGGGGACTTCCTGAAAAAGAGGGGAGGGGATTGGAACTTACTGAAAAAGAGGGGTGGAAGGGGGACTTACTGAAAAAGAGGGGTGGGGAGGGGGACTTGCTGAAAAAGAGGGGTGGGAAGGGGGACTTATTGAAAAAGAGGGTTGGGGAAGGGGACTTACTTAAAAGAGGGTTGGGGGGGGGGGGCTTATTGAAAAAGATGGGTGGGGAGGGGGACTTGCTGAAAAAGAGGGGCGGGAGGGGGACTTACTGAAAAAGAGGGGCGGGGAGAGGGACTTACTGAAAAAGAGGGACACCTATATATACTGGGGTAGAGAGAGGGACAACTCTATATACTGGGTAGAGAGAGGAACACCTATATATACTGGGTAGAGAGGGGGACACCTATATATACTGGGTAGAGAGAGGGACAACTCTATATACTGGGTAGAGAGAGGGACACCTATATATACTGGTAGAGAGAGGGACAACTCTATATACTGGGTAGAGAGGGGGACACCTATATATACTGGTAGAGAGAGGGGGACACCTATTTATACTGGGTAGAGAGAGGGGGACACCTATATATACTGGTAGAGAGAGGGGGACACCTATTTATACTGGTAGAGAGAGGGGGACACCTATATATACTGGTAGAGAGAGGGGGACACCTATATATACTGGGTAGAGAGGGGGACACCTATTTATACTGGGTAGAGAGGGGGACACCTATATATACTGGTAGAGAGAGGGGGACACCTATTTATACTGGGTAGAGAGGGGGACACCTATATATACTGGGTAGAGAGAGGGACAACTCTATATACTGGGTAGAGAGAGGAACACCTATATATACTGGTAGAGAGAGGGGGACACCTATTTATACTGGTAGAGAGAGGGGGACACCTATTTATACTGGTAGAGAGAGGGGGACACCTATTTATACTGGTAGAGAGAGGGGGACACCTATATATACTGGTAGAGAGAGGGGGACACCTATTTATACTGGTAGAGAGAGGGGGACACCTATATATACTGGTAGAGAGAGGGGGACACCTATTTATACTGGTAGAGAGAGGGGGACACCTATTTATACTGGTAGAGAGAGGGGGACACCTATTTATACTGGTAGAGAGAGGGGGACACCTATTTATACTGGTAGAGAGAGGGGGACACCTATATATACTGGTAGAGAGAGGAGGACACCTATTTATACTCAGGTAGAGAGGGGGACACCTATATATACTGGGTAGATAGAGGGACACCTTTATACACTTTGGTAGAGAGAGGGACACATATATATACTGGGGTAGAGAGGGGGACACCTATATATACTGGTAGAGAGAGGGGAACATATATATACTGGGGTAGAGAGAGGGACACCTATATATACTGGGGAAGAGGGACACTTATATATACTGGGGTAAAGAGGGGGACACCTATATATACTGGGTAGAGAGAGGGACACCTATATATATACTGGGTAGGGAGAGCCCGGACACCTTTATATACTGGTAGAGAGAGGGACACCTATATATACTGGGTAGGGAGAGGGACACCTTTATATACTGGTAGAGAGAGGGACACCTATATATATACTGGTAGAGAGAGGGACACCTATATATATACTGGTAGAGAGAGGGGAACACCTATATATATACTGGGGTAGAGATAGGGACACCTATATATACTGGTAGAGAGTGGGGGACACCTATATACACTTGGGTAGAGAGGGGGGCACCTATATATATACTGGTAGAGAGAGGGATACCTTTATATACTTGGGTAGAGAGAGGGACACCTATATATACTGGGTAGGGAGAGGGACACCTATATATACGGAGTAGGGAGAGGGACACCTATATACACTTGGGTAGAGAGGGGGGCACCTATATATATACTGGTAGAGAGTGGGGGACACCTATATATACTGGGGTAGAGAGAGGGACACCTATATATACTGGGGTAGAGAGAGGGATACCTTTATATGCTTGGGTAGAGAGAGGGACACCTATATATACTGAGTAGGGAGAGGGACACCTATATATACTGGGGTAGAGAGAGGGATACCTTTATATGCTTGGGTAGAGAGAGGGACACCTATATATACTGAGTAGGGAGAGGGACACCTATATACACTTGGGTAGAGAGTGGGTCACCTATATATATACTGGTAGAGAGAGGGACACCTATATATACTGGGGTAGAGAGAGGGACACCTATATATATACTGGTAGAGAGAGGGGAACACCTATATATATACTGGGTAGGGAGAGGGACACCTATATATACTGGGTAGAGAGAGGGACACCTATATATACTGGTAGAGAGAGGGACACCTATATATACTGGTAGAGAGAGGGGGACACCTATATATACTGGGTAGGGAGAGGGACACCTATATATATACTGGGTAGAGAGGGGGACACCTATATATACTGAGTAGGGAGAGGGACACCTATATATACTGGGTAGGGAGAGGGACACCTATATATATACTGGGTAGAGAGAGGGACACCTTTATATACTGGGTAGAGAGAGGGACACCTATATATACTGGGTAGGGAGAGGGACACCTATATATATACTGGTAGAGAGAGGGGGACACCTATATATACTGGGTAGGGAGAGGGACACCTATATATACTGGGTAGAGAGAGGGACATCTATATATATACTGGTAGAGAGAGGGGGTCACCTATATATATACTGGTAGGGAGAGGGACACCTTTGTATACTGGGTAGAGAGAGGGACATCTATATATATACTGGGTAGGGAGAGCCCGGACACCTTTATATACTGGGTAGAGAGAGGGACACCTATATATACTGGTAGGGAGAGGGACACCTATATATACTGGGTAGGGAGAGGGACACCTATATATACTGGGATAGAGAGGGGGACGCCTATATATACTGGGTAGGGAGAGGGACACCTATATATACTGGGTAGAGAGAGGGACACCTTTATATACTGGTAGAGAGAGGGACACCTATATATACTGGTAGAGAGAGGGGAACACCTATTTATACTGGGTAGAGAGGGGGACACCTATATATACTGGGTAGGGAGAGGGACACCTATATATACTGGGTAGGGAGAGGGACACCTATATATACTGGGATAGAGAGGGGGACGCCTATATATACTGAGATGAAGAGAGAGGGGGACACCTTTATATACTGGTGTAGAGAGAGGGACACCTATGGCTGAAGGGTTTACCCTTTATATGTATAAACTTGTTGTAGCCTGATCCCCTTATATATGGTAGTACACAATTGTGTTAGAAGTTTTTGTGTAGGATTTTCAGCTGGGTGTTTAAATTGATTTATTTTCAGTTCACTTAAAGGTTACGATAATATATCTTAAATGTTAGGTCATTCTTATTATGTAATGAAATTTCTAGATAGGATTTACCCATATCACAGAGGTGTATACATTCTTGATAAATAAATCTGCTTCGTTTTACAGACATAAATAAGTCATGCATTCAATTTTTATAGTCAATTCATCAAAAAACATACTCAGGTTTTCAAAAGTGTAACTCTTTTAGAGTAAAAAAAATATATATCAATGTCATGTAACATATACATATATCCTGAAGGTAGGAAATCCCTTCTATCTTACCACAAACATGGCAAGCTGATGCGTAACAGTTATTGAGACTTTGTCATTCTTCCTTTTAGAGGCTTGGTAACTCTGCTCGAAATACTTCCGAAAATTTGTTGTTTTTTTTTCAATGTCTGCTATACATCTACACATACAGTCTGTATGACACAGTACATAGGAAATATGATAACAATAAGATGCCACACTGTCGAGGAGTGTGTCAATAGAAGGCATTCAAATAGCTGTGACCTTGTGTCAAAACTTTGGAGTAAATGGCCGTGACCTTGTGTCAAAACTTTGGAGTAAATGGCGATGACCTTGTGTCAAAACTTTGGAGTAAATGGCCGTGACTTTGTGTCAAAGCTTTGGAGTAAATGGCCATGACCTTGTGTCAAAGCTTTGGAGTAAATGGCCGTGACCTTGTGTCAAAGCTATGGAGTAAATGGCCATGACTTTGTGTCAAAACTTTGGAGTAAATGGCTGTGACCTTGTGTCAAACTTTGGAGTAAATGGCCGTGACCTTGTGTCAAAGCTATGGAGTAAATGGCCGTGACTTTGTGTCAAAGCTATGGAGTAAATTCTTGTTTGGAAGTGTGGCTGTAAAGCCATAAATGAACCAAGTATTTTGCTACTTTGCTTTTTGATTTGTCTTGGGTTGCAAAAAATCTTGATATCTTGCAGTTTTGTGTTGGAAGTTATTGCAATTATGATTTGCTGGGTCTTTACAATGGGAGGATCTGTCTACCAACACTTAATTTATCTGTGAAAACTTGTTATTCATAAATTTACAACTTGATAGGGAGCAATATATGATGAGGATCATTTATATACCCTACAATATAAGACGAGGATCATTTATATACTCTTACAAGCTTGTGAAGGGTTGATTGGGATGTTTACATTAAAACAAAGGCAGTGGCCTGTTATCACCTGGAATGCTGTACTCACCTGTAGGGTCAGGTTTAAAGAACCATTATAGCTATCAATAACAATTGCTTCTACACCTCCTTTAAACAGCCTCCTCATACAACCAGCTGTTCCAGTCTCATACAGCCAACTGTTACAACCTCCTCATACAGCCAACTGTTACAATCTCCTCATACAGCCAATGGTTACAACCTCCGGATACAGCCAACTGTTACAACCCCCTCATACAGCCAACTATTACAACCTCCCCATACAGCCAACTGTTACAACCTCTTCATACAGCCAACTGTTACAACCTCCTAATACAGCCAACTGTTACAACATCATACAGCCAACTGTTACAACCTCCTTGTACAGCCAAATGTTACAACCCCCTCATACAGCCAACTGTTACAACCTCCTCATACAGCCAACTGTTATAACCTCCTCATACAGCCAACAGTCACAACCTCCTCATACAGCCAACTGTTACAACCTCCTCATACAGCCAGCTGTTACAACCCCCTCATACAGCCAACTGTTACAACCTCCTCATACAGCCAACAGTCACAACCTCCTCATACAGCCAACAGTTACAATCTCCTCATACAGCCAACTATTACAACCTCCTCATACAGCCAACTGTTACAACCTCCTCATATAGCCAACTGTTACATCCTCCTCATACAGCCAACTGTTACAACCTCCTCATACAGCCAACTGTTACAACCTCCTCATACAGCCAACTGTTACAACCTCCTCATACAGCCAACTATTACAACCTCCTCATACAGCCAACTGTTACAACCTCCTCATACAGCCAACTGTTACAACCTCCTCATACAGCCAACTGTTACAACCTCCCCATACAGCCAACTGTTACAACCTCTTCATACAGCCAACTGTTACAACCTCCTAATACAGCCAACTGTTACACATCATACAGCCAACTGTTACAACCCCCTCGTACAGCCAACTGTTACAACCCCCTCATGCAGCCAACTGTTACCCCCTTCATACAGCCAACTGTTACAACCTCCTCATACAGCCAACTGTTACAACATCATACAGCCAACTGTTACAACCCCCTCGTACAGCCAACTGTTACAACCCCCTCATGCAGCCAACTGTTACCCCCTTCATACAGCCAACTGTTACAACCCCCTCATACAGCCAACTGTTACAACATCATACAGCCAACTGTTACAACATCCTCATGCAGCCAACTGTTATAACCTCCTCATACAGCCAACTGTTACAACTCCCTCATACTCATACAGCCAACTGTTACAACATCATACAGCCAACTGTTACAACCTCCTCCTACAGCCAACTGTTACAACCTCCTACAGCCAACTATTACAACATCCTCATACAGCCAACTGTTACAACATCCTCATACAGCCAACTGTTACAACATCCTCATACAGCCAACTATTACAACATCCTCATACAGCCAACTGTTACAACATCATACAGCCAACTATTACAACCTCCTCATATAGCCAACTGTCACAACTTCCTTATACAGCCAACTGTTACAACCTCCTCATACAGCCAACTGTTACAACCTTCTCATACCGTCAACAGTTACAACCTCCTCATGCAGCCAACTGTTATAACCTCCTCATACAGCCAATTGTAACCTCCTCATACAGCCTACTGTTACAACATCCTCATACAGCCAACTGTTACAACCTCCTCATACAGCCAACTGTTACAACCTCCTCATACAGCCAACTATTACAACCTCCTTATACAGCCAACTGTTACAACCTCCTCATACAGCCAACTGTTACAACCTCCTCATACAGCCAACTATTACAACCTCCTCATACAGCCAACTGTTACAACCTCCTCATACAGCCAACTGTTACAACCTCCTAATACAGCCAACTGTTACACATCATACAGACAACTGTTACAACCCCCTCGTACAGCCAACTGTTACAACCCCCTCATGCAGCCAACTGTTACCCCCATCATACAGCCAACTGTTACAACCTCCTCATACAGCCAACTGTTACAACATCATACAGCCAACTGTTACAACCCCCTCGTACAGCCAACTGTTACAACCCCCTCATGCAGCCAACTGTTACCCCCTTCATACAGCCAACAGTTACAATCTCCTCATACAGCCAACTGTTACAAACCCCCTCATACAGCCAACTGTTACAACATCCTCATGCAGCCAACTATTACAACCCCCTCATACAGCCAACTATTACAACATCCTCATACAGCCAACTGTTACAACATCCTCATGCAGCCAACTGTTACAACATCATACAGCCAACTGTTACAACATCCTCATGCAGCCAACTGTTACAACCTCCTCATACAGCCAACTGTTACAACTCCCTCATACTCATACAGCCAACTGTTACAACATCATACAGCCAGCTGTTACAACCTCCTCCTACAGCCAACTGTTACAACCTCCTACAGCCAACTATTACAACATCCTCATACAGCCAACTGTTACAACATCCTCATACAGCCAACTGTTACAACATCCTCATACAGCCAACTGTTACAACATCCTCATACAGCCAACTGTTACAACATCCTCATACAGCCAACTGTTACAACCTCCTCATACAGCCAACTGTTACAACATCATACAGCCAACTATTACAACCTCCTCATATAGCCAACTGTTACAATCTCCTCATACAGCCAACTGTTACAACCTCCTCATATAGCCAACTGTCACAACTTCCTTATACAGCCAACTGTTACAACCTCCTCATACAGCCAACTGTTACAACCTTCTCATACCGTCAACAGTTACAACCTCCTCATGCAGCCAACTGTTATAACCTCCTAATACAGCCAATTGTAACCTCCTCATACAGCCTACTGTTACAACATCCTCATACAGCCAACTGTTACAATCTCCTCATACAGCCAACTGTTACAACCTCCTCATACAGCCAACAGTCACAACCTCCTTATACAGCCAACTATTACAACCTCCTCATACAGCCAATTGTAACCTCCTAATGCAGCCAACTGTTATTACTTAATGCTGCAATCCCCCTATGAGACTGGTTCAATTTATGTTGAAGAAAGTCGTTGTATAGCTGGATGTTTTGAAATACTACTAAATAACATGATGAACTTCAGAATCCTTTCCCGGTCAGTTTAACCCTTGATGTAGTGTTGTGTGTTTATTAGATGCTTGTGTATACATCCAAACATACAGCAGGTTGTACTGAACCCAACTTCAACAATATTGGTTGTTTAATTTAGATAAAGAATAATGAGAGACCTTCTTTACAGAAACATTCAGGTGATGAAGCTGATGGCTTGGTTAGTACCTGCACTTACAACATGTAAAGGGTTTAAGGGATGTTTATAACAAACTCACCTGTCAACTTATAGCCATACTTAAATTCTCACCTGCCAACTTGTAATCATACTTACATTCTCACCTGTATCTGGTGACCATACTTACATTCTCACCTGTATCTTTTAATCATACTTACATTAATCACCTGTTTTTTGTAACCATACTTACATTCTCACCTGTATCTTGTAACCATATTTACATTCTCACCTGTATCTTGTGGCCATACTTACATTCTCACCTGTATCTTGTGGCCATACTTGTATTCTCACCTGTATCTTGTTGCCATACTTACATTCTCACCTGTATCTTGTGGCCATATTTACATTCTCACCTGTATCTTGTGGCAATACTTACATTCTCACCTGTATCTTGTGGCCATACTTACATTCTCACCTGTATCTTGTGGCCATACTTACATTCTCACCTGTATCTTGTGGCCATATTTACATTCTCACCTGTATCTTGTAGCCATACTTACATTCTCACCTGTATCTTGTGGCCATACTTGCATTCTCACCTGTATCTTGTGGCCATACTTGCATTCTCACCTGTATCTTGTGGCTATACTTGCATTCTCACCTGTATCTTGTGGCCATACTTGAATTCTCACCTGTATCTTGTGGCCATACTTGCATTCTCACCTGTATCTTGTGGCCATACTTGCATTCTCACCTGTATCTTGTGGCCATACTTACATTCTCACCTGTATCTTGTAACCACATTTACATTCTCACCTGTATCTTGTGGCCATACTTGCATTCTCACCTGTATCTTGTGGCCATACTTACATTCTCACCTGTATCTTGTAACCACATTTACATTCTTACCTGTATGTTGTGGCCATAATTACATTCTCACCTGTATCTTGTAACCATACTTACATTCTCACATGTTTTTTGAAACCATACTTATATTCTCACCTGTATGTTGTGACCATACTTACATTCTCACCTGTATCTAGTGGCCATACCTACATTCTCATCTGTATCTTGTGACCATACTTACATTCTCACCTGTATCTTTTAACCATACTTACTTTCTCACCTGTATGTTGTGACCGTTTATTACTTACATAGTCAGTTGGTTACTGTAAGCATCCATTAATACATCCTCACCTGGTAACTGTAACCATATTTACATCTTGACCTTGTAAAAGTAGCTCTAAGTAACAGACATAAAAGTATAATTATCTTATTGCCTGAATACTGTAACCATTCTTACTTTATAAGCTGGTTAATGTAACCATACTTATTATACTACCAGGTAACTGTAATCATACTTACATTATTACCTGGTTAATGTAGCCATACTTATAATACTACTCAGGTAACTGTAATCATACTTACATTATTACCTGGTTAATGTAGCCATACTTATAATACTACCAGGTAACTGTAATCATACTTACATTATTACCTGGTTAATGTAGCCATACTTAAAATACTACTCAGGTAACTGTAATCATACTTACTTTATAAGCTGGTTAATGTAGCCATACTTATAATACTACCAGGTAACTGTAATCATACTTACATTATTACCAGGTAACTGTAATCATACTTACATTATTACCTGGTTAATGTAGCCATACTTATAATACTACCAGGTAACTGTAATCATACTTACATTATTACCTGGTTAATGTAGCCATACTTATAATACTACCAGGTAACTGTAATCATACTTACATTATTACCTGGTTAATGTAGCCATACTTACGTCATGGCCTTGTATTTGTAACTGCTCATCTTATTAACTGGTACAGAAACAATGTTTAACTTATTTTCTGGTTACTGTAACCATGCTTACCTTATTGCCCAGTAACTGTTACAACGTTAATCTTATTGCCAGGTTACTGTAACCATGGCTACCTTCTTGCCTGGTAACTACTGTTACCATGCTTACCTTATTGCGTGGTAACTACTGTTACCATTCTTACCATATTGCCTGGTAACTGTAACCATACTTACCTTATAGCTTGGTAACTATGACCATGTTTACCTTATTGCCTGATAACTGTAACCATGCTTACCTTATTGCATGGTATCTGTAAACATGTTTACCTTATTGCCTGATAACTAACCATGCTTACCTTATTGCCTGGTAACTGTAACCATGCTTACCTTATTGCATGGTATCTGTAAACATGTTTACCTTATTGGCTGGTAACTGTTTCCAGGCTTATCTTATTGCTTGGTAACTGTACATGTAACCATGGTTACATTATTGCCTTAGAACTGTAACCATGGGTACAATATTGCCTGGTAACTGTAACCATGCTTATATTATTGCAAAGATTCTTCAAATAGTTTTTTCCTCAAAAGTGAATAATATACATACATGTATATAAGTATATCAGACACCCAAATAGCACTGTTCAAATATACCTCTAAACTTGATACATATATATATGTGTGTGTATGTGTGTGGGGGGGGGGGGGGTATTGGAATACGTTTTCAACATAAATGAAGCAATACTGGAATGAAATCAGTTTGAAATTGTACATTTTTTTGGAATTGAAAAAAACTTTGATGCCAGCAGATTAATAAGCTTATATATAGTTATTATCTGCCGACATATAACATGATTGTGTGCTGTGAATAGTGGATAACTTTATAAAACATTATCATTATCCTGTCGTCAAGCTGACAAATCTCTGTCAACACATCTGACCCAAATACCTGGCCAGGTAGAGGGAGGCTGTTGTAGAATTACTTTATAAAACATTATCATTACCCTGTCGTCAAGCTGACAAATCTGTCAACACCTGATCCAGATACCTGGCCAGGTAGAGGGAGTCAGTTACAGAATTACTTTATCATTATCATTACAATGTTGTCAAGCTGACAAATCTCTGTCACTACACCTGATCCAGATACCTTGCCAGGTAGAGGGAGGCAGTTGTAGGAGTAGGTAAATAGCTCTGTCAGACAGATTTTTAGGCTGACAGGTGAAGAGGTCACAAGTTTGTGGTTTGGTGTGTAAATATTAGATCTTCAAAGTCCCAACAGTCTACAGTTGATATATATGACTCAATGTGCTTTTTATGTGTTTAATTCCTATGGCCAGCTGGAATTCAAAATCTGTTCAAATACAAATTCTGTGATTCACTTCCTTTTATATTCGCTCTGGTGTAGACAGTAAAAACCCAGCAAGTTAAATTTACCTGATGTCATCAGACAGCCTTTCAATATTGAGATGTTAAACTTTAATCGGGAAATCAGTGTGATCCCTCAAAGATAATACACAGTTGTAGACCCAAATGTACATCAGGTAACCCTTCCCTTAGACTGTCCTGGTATATGATATATTATTCGGGGTTTCTTATATATATAGGGACATACGGGTCCCTCAGGTACATATATCAGGAAACTTAAGGACCCCTCAGGTACGTCAAATGACCTTGCAAGTCCTACAGGTGTACCAGGCAATTTCTGTAACCGTGAGTTACGTACCTTTGATGATTTGTCAGGTCCTTTAGGTACACCGGGTAACCCTTAGGACTACATCCAGGTATTATTTCACAGGTGATTTATCCTTCAGTGACATGTAATATGTGAACCTTATTGAGCAGTGTACATACCAAAGGAACCTTACTGTCCATACATCAGAGATTTATATACCAATACTGTTGATGGTGTCTGTCCACCAGACACAGTGTGTTTTATCCAAGGCATATCACTTAATTACATCCTGTTTTGTTTACCTTGTTACACAGAGTTATGGTCCTTTGTTTGCTGTGTTATAAAGAGTTATTGTCCTTTGTTTACATGTTATACAGAGTTATACATAGTTATGGTCCTTTGTTTACTGTGTTATATAGAGATAGTTTTCTTTGTTCACTGTGTTATACAGAGTTATTGTTCTTTGTTCACTGTGTTATACAGAGTTATGGTCCTTTAATGTTTACTGTGTTATACGGAGTTATTGTTATGGTTCTTTGTTTGCAGTGTTAAACAGAGTTATTGTTCTTTGTTCAGTGTGTTATACAGAGTTATGGTCCTTTAATGTTTACTGTGTTATACAGAGTTATTGTTATGGTTCTTTGTTTGCCGTGTTAAACAGAGTTATTGTTCTTTGTTCAGTGTGTTATACAGAGTTATGGCCCTTTAATGTTTACTGTGTTATACAGAGTTATTGTTATGGTTCTTTGTTTGCCGTGTTAAACAGAGTTATTGTTCTTTGTTCAGTGTGTTATACAGAGTTATGGCCCTTTAATGTTTACTGTGTTATACAGAGTTATTGTTATGGTTCTTTGTTTGCCGTGTTAAACAGAGTTATTGTTCTTTGTTCAGTGTGTTATACAGAGTTATGGCCCTTTAATGTTTACTGTGTTATACAGAGTTATTGTTATGGTTCTTTGTTTGCCGTGTTAAACAGAGTTATTGTTCTTTGTTCAGTGTGTTATACAGAGTTATGGCCCTTTAATGTTTACTGTGTTATACAGAGTTATTGTTATGGTTCTTTGTTTGTCGTCTTATGCAGAGTTATGGTCATTTGTTCACCTTTTCATGAAAGAACTTTACCTGGTGGCAAATACACGATGTAGATGTTTCAGTTTGATTTGACTTTTATTATCAGGATGGTTTTTAGTACCGACCAGGAATCCGGAGGGTACAATAGTTTTGTGTTGTGTCCGCCCTTCCACTTTCTTGTCTGTGCTCAATCTCCTACACTTTTAGTCACTGGAACTTCACACTTAGGTTATGGGTTCACCTCACTTAGTTGGAGTGTCATTATTTTGACCTTTGACCTTACATCAAAGAAAATTATTGTCCAAGCTCTTTCTCCTACCTGTCATTGGAACTTCATGTTTGGATAATATGTGTTCAGCTTGGGGATGTAGTGTGTCATGTATCAAAAGTAGGTCACTCTGTCCTACATTTTGACTTTTGACCTACATCTAAGAAAAAGTGTGTCCCGCACTTTCTTATTCACTACATATGTCACCAAAACTTACTACTAGGGGTTTTGGTCCACCTTGGTGTGGACATGTGTCATGTATCAAAAGTAGGTCACACTGACCTACATTTTGACATTTAGCCAACATCAAAGAATAAGTTTGTTGGGCTCTTTCTCCTACATTATTTGTCACTAGAACTGCATACTTTGGTTATGTACAGTTAAGGACTATAATTTGTCTTAATTTTATAGATCTGCAACAACTCTTATAAGTAAAGAAACATATCAATTTTTAGTGCCATACATTTTAGGGAACCTAATCAGTTTTATAAAGGAATATTATTTCAAATTGCAGCAACCGACTTTATTATCTTTGTGATATCACAATAATCCGGTGGCACTCACTTCCTGTTGCTGTGATATCCTTTACATATAATTATGACGTCAATTCAGGTAGCATGTTACAGGTGTCATGTTTCTGTGAATAAAGCATCACTTGTGTACTAATTAATATAGGCGTGTGATGAAAGGAATGGCCAGCTTATCAGCAAATGTCAGTAGCTTGTGTATATGTCATAAACTGTTGATCAATATATCCTTTTATAAAATACCTTACTCCATTTCTAAAGGATCAAAAATCTAAACTTTACCAAGAAAATCTTCATAGGCCTGTTATTGAAATACTGGCTTACTTTTGAGGTAAGTTGAATTAAGAAAAATTGAAGGAAATATAGTGAACATATTGAATTGTCACTGCAGTTTAGACAAATGAAGCATTTGTAATCTTCATCAGTACATGACTGTTGGGAGGAGATACGGACTGGAAGTTCAATATTATACTGTCCTTTTTAAGGGGAGACAACTGCTGCCAATTCTGCGAATAAATCAGTACCTGTGGTATTTAGCTATTGTGTGTACTGTGAAATAAAAATAAGTGACCATACAACTTCACTTATACATGATATATTCTATGTTTAATATATACATGATATTACCTGATCATTGTTTCTGGATTCAAATTATTTGTCAATGCTGTTCATTATGACTTCTCACTATAAATATCAGTTTAGGTGACCTGTATTTACCTGACCACTTGTCCTACCTGACCACTTGTCCTAAGTTGACCACTTTCATTACCCTCTAGCGAGCATTTATTATACCCCCCACTTAGCTAAGGGGGATATATAGTAATCACTTTGTCTGTGTGTGCATGGGTCCAGATCTTGTGTACAAGATATCTGATGAACCCCTGGTCAGAATTGGTTCATAGCCACACCATAGTATAACACAGTGAAGGTCTACACCTGATTTGATTTTGGTAGTCTTCGGTCATTGTTAAAGGTCAAAGGTCATGCACTGCAGACCACCTTTAAAAAAAAAGCTTGTGTACAACATATCTCATTAATCCCTAAAAGATTTGATCTATATTCACAACTTAGCATCACACAGTGAAGGTCTATACCTGATTAGATTTTGGTGGTCATTGGTCAATGTTAAAGGTCAAAGTTCACCGTTGAGGTCTGTGGTAATAAAAAAAGCTTGTGTACAGTGTACAAGATATCTTATGAACCCCTGGACTGATTTGATTCCTATTCACACTATACCATATCACATTTTAGTTCTACACCTGATAAGGTCAAAGGTGACCTTTGCTTTTATTAGCTCACCAGACCTGAAGTGAGCTTATGTCATGGTCACATATTAATAAGGTCAATAATGTTACAAACATTTTTTAAATTTTCTTCTCATTAATCAAAAAGTATTTGGGTAATAATATTTGGCCTGAGCATTATGCTGCAATGAAAAGCTAGCATCTAGAGAAGGGAGAAGACTTATATATAGGCTATTAGCCTTCTGTCTGATCCCATTGATGAATGTCAGTAAAATGTTTTGAAATGAAAGGCTAGCAACCTAATTTGTTCAAAGGAATGGCCTTGACTTATTTAAGGTCATAGGGGTAAAATCCTCAGGACATTTTAACAATTCTCCTATATAAAAAATTAAGAGACCCAGAGTGTTGATATCTAAGTTATTTTTAATTTTGCAGTTGTAGTTTTACCTGAAACTTTATTTTAGTATTACAAGTGTGGAATTGATACCTTCGTGATGGATGATGCAGGCCCATTGGGCCTTTCCTTTGATAGTTAAAGTTGTAGATCTTATACATCAAAGGAAGTTTGATTCATTGATAAAAATGATACACATATTCATTTGACAGTATACTTTCAACCTTGATTATTCCAGAAATATAGATGTATTGTACAATGATTGGGAATGCTAAAATGAATTACCGTTACGTTTACTGATTTCGCCCCTGAAATTTCATGATGAACTATTCCAACTTTTAAATTGGAAGAGTCAAATTTGTCTCCAGGGGTGAATGAGTTAAAACAGTTCTCCTCTTTCTGTTCTGAGTTGATCCGATGGCCCACTCATATTGAGATGCTGACCCGATTAGATCGAACAGTGTAGCTTTTGTTTCCTGGAACACCTCAGAGAGGTCAGATAAAGTCTTTGTTGTGGTGAAGCACTTCAGATTGCCGAATATCTGGTAGTAATGTTGGTGACATTTACATGGTGATAAACGCTGCCAGACCCCCATTAACATTCAAAGTGTGTTGGAGGGAGGTTCATTATATGCCGAGTTATTGACAGTGTGTATCACAGACTTGTGCAATTTTATGTCGATTTGATCAAAGTAAAGATTTGACTTTTCTTATCGTGATGACATCTGACCTGTGTAAGTTATTCGGTGTTAATTGGTTGACCTGTTTGTGTAATAATTCATGTCAGATATGTATTCAGTTCTCGTTAACCCTGGTGCCTTGCTGTCACAAGACAAGTGTCAACAAAACAACGTGTCTCTAACTCTCTTATGAACTTGTATTAGTCCCCGATGGGTGAAACCTGAAAGGGGGCGGACTTTGTAATTTTGCTTTGGTCTTAGCTTTTTTTTGCTCGAATATTGAGGTTAAAGCTGACAATGCAACTTAAAAAGTTTTCAATTAATATTTAAAAAAAAATTTTTCTTGTTTTGAGATCGCCCCTATCTGTTGCGACCATCGTTTCTAAGGAAGTGCCGACATTTTTGTTTTGCCTTTGCTTGGTAACGAGTATGGGACCCGATGGGTATATAAAGGTCATAGCCTGTAAAACCGGTTTTCAAAGTACTCCTGACCGTCACAATATTCAGTGCTCCGCGCACTCGGCAACCGCTGTCAAAAATCAAACGCACTCACCTATAGACTTTGAACCACAATACTGCCATGGTGGTTGTTACTAATAACACATTCTTGAAATTGCGTATCCGAAATAAAAGGTATATCACTGAAAATACTTCCATAAATCCAATATATATCGCCGGTCTTTCACGTGCATATTATCGCATCCACGTACAAACTCTTAGTCTTGGTCATGTAGACGCTTGACAAGCAAACACGTGTAAAACACGGCTAACCCAGGTGTGTAGTCAAAAATGTGAAATTATAGATTTGAACCATTCTCATGGACTTATTTGGATTTATTATGGTTTCTACGCTGGATATTAGTACTAGTTGGATATCAAAAAGGTAGGCATAAGCGTTAAATAGCCATTTGTTTGTTTCACTTGCAACATATATTACATAAAGTTGTGTTGTGTTATTTTGGGGATATGGATGTTTTTATTACAATTTCATTTCATATTTATTATATATCTTTCCAATATCCATATTCGTAAAAAAAAACCCACGAAAACGAGCCGTAACATCATGTGTACAGACTATTTGTTACTGTAAAAGACGTGCTACAGAGAGAGGGCAGTGTCGAAATAAAACCGGTTTTGTAACTATCGGCGTTTTATACCCAAGGTTGTCTACACACGTTACCAAGCAAGAGTAAATCAAAAATGTCTGCCACTTCCTTGGTTACGAAAACCGGAAGACACATGGTCAAGGTAGGGAACATCTCGGAACTATTCGGAGTAATCACAATCTGAATATTTTTTTTTTCAAATCTTAATTGAAAGCTTTTAACTTGCATTGTCAGCTTTAAGGTTTTGGTTAAAGGTTAAAGAACGAATCACCACTCATTTAGTAGTGTTCTAAAGATACTGATTCTTGACATAAACTCTGGGGGTATCACATTTATTCTGTTATGTGAATATTTGAAAATGATTTTGATGTTTTCCAAATTTTGCCATGGTTTGCAATTTTGAAGTTTTTTTCTCAAATATTGAGGATAATGTTTTGTAATGGCTCATAGTTAATTTAATAGCGATATAGCCATTGATGTTCCAGGGTAAGAGATGTGAATTGATTGTCATCAATACTCACACAATCTGTGGTAAACAAATGTTTTCTTTCAGCCTTAGTTTCTCTAGCTCTCTTGTTGCTGCGCCATACAGCACATGCTACCTATTTGCCTAGACGTTGTTTAACCTTCATTTTGTTAACACAATGACCATATTAAGGGTTAACTTTGGATTGTTCAAATGTTTTCACTTAACTTAACCATATTTAAGTGAAATATCAAAAAAGCATTAACAAAATGTAAGAGGTAAATTGTGTTTTTGTAACTGTGAAACATGTACATTGTATATGTGTAAGTACTAACTTGGCTTGGCCTTGGTCACAACATATATATAATTACTCTGTTTACCTGTACACAAATGACACTTTTGATAACATATCTGTCATTCAAGTGAACCACATGTTTCAGATCTATCCCCAAGCTTGCTTCAGGGATAGTGATGTATACTGGTAAGGATTGGATGTTTCAGAGGTGAAAAGTGTTCTAGTGGTAGGAAACTGGGCTTGTGATCGAAGGGTTGGGAGTTTGGGTCCCGTTCACGGCACTTGTGTTGTATCCTTGAGCAAGATACTTTACTCTGCTTGTTCCAGTCTACTCAGCTGTAAATGAGTACGTCTTGCTGGAAAAATGCTCATTAACCTGTGAACCAATTTCAGTGAAACTACAAAGGGATGTTAGGGCCGATGTGTAGATGTATCTGTAGATAAAAATTTGTTCATCGTCAACATTGACTTAAACAAGTTTTTATTGGAAAGAGGGGGGGGGGGGGGGGGGGGGTTATAAGTTGTAACAATTGGATTACAGTTCATGTTACGTTTAATCATAAAGTTCTATCATACTTGTTTCAGGCATACAATATGTTATTTATAGTTTTACAGTGTACACCAAATTGACACGTCATTTAACTGTATGTACTACACAGACATTCAATCAGTAACCCTTTTTACTAGAGCATATCACGTCAGAAATACACTTTGTATTGGTGACCGAATATTGCTCTCAGGAAAATGTGACTTTGTGGCTCATATAATTTTGTTAAGAAAATATTCATCTTTGACATTTATGAATTTTTCAGAATACTAATGTGGTGTTTTTTGAGTATCTGTAGGATTTATAATGAGATGGTATTTTTGGGTTTTAAGGATAGATGTTGACAGATATGAATCAACGTGTAGGGTAAACCACAGGTGTAAATGTCTGTCAAGGTGAGTTGTTTGGAACGTAATCCCCCGATCAGACGGGAAGGCATGTCCTTCTATATAAACCCCAGCAGTTAGCAAACACAGATTGATATTACTTCCTTTCATCTGGAGTATAAATCTATCATATGGGACTATAATAGGACATATTGCTTAGCCATGATATGATTGGTCTAAACCAGTCAACTTCTCTGTCGTATAATATTTCTTCACCATTGTAGCAACCTAGTATACTAATGACCAGAGTATAGACAAGACATGTAATCATTTATAACATATAATATAATACCATATCATTATATAACATATGATATAGTACCATATATTATATATAACATATAATACAATACCATATCATATATAACATATAATATAGTACCATAATCATACATAACATATAATACAATACCATATGATATATAACATATAATACAATACCATATCATATATAAAATATAATACAATACCATATCATATATAACATATAATATAGTACCATATCATTATATAACATATAATATAGTACCATATCATTATATAACATATAATATAGTACCATATCATATATAACATATAATATACTGTATAACGAGGCTTAAACTTGGCGATTTGGCATGTCCGTATATAGATAGCCAAAATTTAACCTGTCAAATTTTAACGCCGCCAATTAAATAGAAATTTTCGTTTGTACCGTCATTTACCTTAGATTATTCCTGTTGTTCCATTAACTCCCGAGAGTAACGAGTGATGCGTATTGTTGGTATAATACACAACAAATTTAATCAACATGGATACGATATATGGATATAACATATTAATCGATATATCCCAGTAGGTAATATATATGCTCAACGTCAAATTAAAAACCCTAGATTATTGAAAATCGCCAAATTTTAACCCGCCAAAATTAAACTTTCACTTTATATTACCAAATTGCCAAATTTTTTGACCGCTAAAATTTCCTTCTATATGGTAGTACCATATCATATATAGCATATAATATAGTACTATATCATATAATATATATAATATAGTACCATATCATATATAACAAATATCATGTATAACATTTAATATAAGACTATATCATATATAACATTAGGGCTGGGCGGTTTTACCGGTATAACATGGTATAAAGTTGTGATATGGTACGTACCATGGTGCATTAGTCCTGTACTGGTTTTTTGGGGACTTTCATTTACCTTATCAATGACCTATTTGTTACATAGATCAATTGGAATTCAAAAATGGTCTAATTAAAATTTCCTATAAGTTTGCTGATCAACTAGGACAGACATAGCTTCACATAGATAACACAATGAGAAACTTATGACAGGCCTCTTGTGGATTGGCTTTAGAACAAAAACAGCCAGATACCTTTAGCTAGCTGAAACATTCAATCAAGGTGGTATATACCGTGGTACGTACCGCAGTATTTGCCTAAATACCGTTGTATAATGTGGTACTTTTGATTTTGTGGTACCCAGCTCTATATAACATATAATAAAGTACCATATCATATATAACAAATAATATAGTGCAATATCATATATAACAAATAATATAGTACCATATCATATATAACTTATAATATAGTACCATATCATATATAACATATAATATAGTGCAATATCATATATAACATAATATAGTACCATATCATATATAACATAATATAGTACCATATCATATATAACATAATATAGTACCATATCATATATAACATAATATAGTACCATATCATATATAACATAATATAGTACCATATCATATATAACATAATAAAGTACCATATCATATATAACAAATAATATAGTGCAATATCATATATAACATAATATAGTACCATATCATATATAACATATAATATAGTGCAATATCATATATAACATAATATAGTACCATATCATATATAACAAATAATATAGTGCCATATCATATATAACATATAATATAGTACCATATCATATATAACAAATAATATAGTGCCATATCATATATAACAAATAATATAGTGCCATATCATATATAACATATAATATAGTGCCATATCATTTATAACAAATAATATAGAACCATATCTGTTTTGTATAACATATAATATAATACTATATCATATACGACATAAAATAAAGTACCTATAATATATTACCATATCATATATAACATATTATAACGTACCATATCATATATAACATATAATAAAGAACCATATAGGTGTTTATTATATTAAGCATATCTTTTCTGTGTCTTTGATAAGACAACTGTTCAATGTGTCCTAATCTTTATTGGTCAAATTAGGAAGTAGTGACACTGCAGGCACTTGATATGGCAAATGAATTTTTTGAAATAGCCTTATTTCATATTTTAAACAACACGTTTATTTTTCAAACCTTTCATGTTAATTGGTTATTAGTTTGTGCACACCTAGTCTAGACCTGTTGAACAGTTGATAGGGGAGTGGTTCTTTTGCTGACACTTAATGTGACAATATTTTTATCGTTTTTACATGAAGTTGTGAAGCTATCATAATAGGGCTTTGTAAACTGTATAACTTGTATAACTGTACATCCTTTCCTATGTATATTTTGAATCGTCATCATGTAAATTGTTTTAAAGCGATTTACCAAATAGATTTTAATATTGCTGACGATAAAAGTCAAGGTGAACTGGTTTACAGCTTTATAATGAAATTAGAATCGTGCATCAAGCTTTTGGAGGCTGCACATGAATTATACTGAGATAATTTCCTCGTAAAGTACGGAGCTGTCACCTTGTCATGTAAACTGTTAGCTTATTGCTTCACCTTGTCAGCTCACCAAGGTTTTTCTACATGATTGATATTTACAATCACTTCAAATGCACAATGACCGATGGTTATGGTGTTAGGAGGAGACAGCAGTGAAAAATAAAATCTGTTTTTTTTTTGTGACTGTCACAATTTAAGGCTTAATTTTAATTTCAAATTAAAACTTATGTAGGACACCAAGCCTGGCCAAAACTTGATCAGCATATTGTGTTCCCAGACAGAATCAGTGCCGATTGTGTATGTTACAGGGACACTCTCCATTAATTTCCCATATTTCAAACATCATATTGACAGGTGTTCCTTCCTGTAATACATCATCAAAAAATATCAAACCGTCTCATTATAACACGTCATATACACTTTCACAACAAATACCTTTTTTCTTTTAACTGTGAAGGGCATTTTCACACAAATTTATGTTTAATTTTGTAATATTAAAATTTGTAACAATTTTAATGTTACAAATCATTTTACATGCACAATTCCTCTTGTAATATGAAATATAACAGATGATTAGTGTCATTTGGTCTAATCACAATTATTTACATCTATATGTATACTCATGTCTTCCTAGCAATTAATGCCACCAAACAATTGGTCTGTATTAGTTACAGGTAAAGGGGGATTTTGTATGGATTTCCAGATCATTATTACGTAGACAGGTAAATCTTGTGCCTGAAATAGACTGCATTGTATTACAACTGATTCAGGAAATTCATACATACAAAATGTACTGGTTTATAATACATAAAATTTAATCTCATTTCATTCACATCCAGAGGTTTAAACTAGATGAACAAGTACATATATTGTATATATAATTCATTTCCTTTGATAACTGTCCGCTAGAAAAGCAAAAACCAAAAAAATGTGCTTTACTTTGTTTCATTTTGATGACAATTGTTGTAACTTTAGTTGGTGTATATTTCCCACTATCAATGATCATTTTTCCACTATCAATAATAATTGTTGTAACTTTAGTAGGTATATATTTCCCACTATTAATGATCATTTTTCCACTATCAATAACAATTGTTGTAACTTTAGTAAGTGTATATTTCCCACTATCAATGATCATTTTTCCACTATCAATGACAATTATTGTAACTTTAGTAGGTATATATTTCCACTATCAATGATAATTGTTGTAACTTTAATAGGTACCATTTTCCACTATCAATGATAATTGTTGTAACTTTAGTTGGTGTATATTTCCCACTATCAATGATCATTTTTCCACTATCAATAATAATTATTGTAACTTTAGTAGGTATATATTTCCCACTATCAATGACCATTTTTCCACTATCAATGACAATTGTTGTAACTTTAGTAAGTGTATATTTCCCACTATCAATGATCATTTTTCCACTATCAATAATAATTGTTGTAACTTTAGTAGGTATATATTTCCCACTATCAATGATAATTATTGTAACTGTAGTAGGTTTATATTTCCCACTATCAATGATAATTATTGTAACTGTAGGAGGTTTATATTTCCCACTATCAATGATAATTATTGTAACTGTAGTAGGTATATATTTCCCACTATCAATGATAATTATTGTAACTGTAGTAGGTTTATATTTCCCACTATCAATGATCATTTTCCCACTCTCAATGATAATTGTTGTAACTTTAGTAGGTGTATATTTCCCACTATCAATGGTAATTATTTTAACTTAAGTAGGTGTATATTTCCCACTATCAATGACAATTATTGTAACTGTAGTAGGTTTATATTTCCCACTATCAATGATAGCTAATTTAACTTTAGTAGGTATATATTTCCCACTATCAATGATAATTGTTGTAACTTTAGTAGGTATATATTTCCCACTATCAATGATAGCTTATTTAACTTTAGTAGGTATATATTTCCCACTATCAATGATAATTGTTGTAACTTTAGTAGGTATATATTTCCCACTATCAATGATAGCTTATTTAACTTTAGTAGGTATATATTTCCCACTATCAATGATAATTGTTGTAACTTTAGTAGGTATATATTTCCCACTATCAATGATAATTGTTGTGACTTTAGTAGGTGTATATTTCCCACTATCAATGATCATTTTTCCACTATCAATGATAATTATTGTAACTTTAGTAGGTATATATTTCCCACTATCAATGATAATTGTTGTAACTTTAGTAGGTATATATTTCCCACTATCAATGATAGCTTATTTAACTTTAGTAGGTATATATTTCCCACTATCAATGATAATTGTTGTAACTTTAGTAGGTATATATTTCCCACTATCAATGATAATTGTTGTAACTTTAGTAGGTATATATTTCCCACTATCAATGACCATTTTTCCACTATGAATGATAATTGTTGTAACTGTAGTAGGTATATATTTCCCACTATCAATGATCATTTTTCCACTATCAATGATAATTGTTGTAACTGTAGTAGGTATATATTTCCCACTATCAATGATAATTATTGTAACATTCGTAGGTATATATTTCCCACTATCAATGATCATTTTTCCACTATCAATGATAATTGTTGTAACTGTAGTAGGTATATATTTCCCACTATCAATGATCATTTTTCCACTATCAATGATAATTGTTGTAACTGTAGTAGGTATATATTTCCCACTATCAATGACCATTTTTCCACTATCAATGATAATTGTTGTAACTGTAGTAGGTATATATTTCCCACTATCAATGATCATTTTTCCACTATCAATGATAATTGTTGTAACTGTAGTAGGTATATATTTCCCACTATCAATGATAATTGTTGTAACTGTAGTAGGTATATATTTCCCACTATCAATGATAATTGTTGTAACTGTAGTAGGTATATATTTCCCACTATCAATGATCATTTTTCCACTATCAATGATAATTGTTGTAACTGTAGTAGGTATATATTTCCCACTATCAATGACCATTTTTCCATTATCAATGATAATTATTGTAACATTCGTAGGTATATATTTCCCACTATCAATGATAACTATTTTAACTTTTAAGTAGGCATATATTTCCCAATGATAATTATATTAACTTTAGCAAGTGTATATTTTCCACTACTCCCGATTTATTCACAGCTCTCTTACAATATATTAGATAGTTACATTGTCTTTGACAGTAGACAGACAGAATGTATGATCACGACGACTATATTGTAATATATATGTTTGATTTGACAGTAATATGGCTGTTAGCATTGCTGAACTCAGCACCTTGTCACTCTTGCAACACTGCTATTGGACTCTCTTAGCTGGTATTACTTTAATGAATTTTAACTGTAAAGTGATAATTTATTTATTATTATATATGTATAAGCTTTGTGTAGTCTAAGTTTTCAAAATTTGAGTGATAATGAGTAGCTCTGTACCACCATATGGCACCTGTTTATGATATATTGCCTTTAGCTTTGTTTACAATCAAGATGTAACATTGATACCAACCTTATAGTTTTACTTGCAATCAAGACCATATATTATGGCCGTTAATGAAATAAATCATGTGTGTGACGATCTACTACATAAGTACAAGAGCATACCTATAAACGACAGGTATTGATGGTACAGGTATATACTGTACAGGTAACACTGTATACAGGTATATACTGTACAGGTAACACTGTATACAGGTATATACTGTACGGGTAACACTGTATACAGGTATATACTGTACAGGTAACACTGTGTGCAGGTATACACTGTACAGGTAACACTGTGTACAGGTATACACTGTACAGGTAACACTGTGTACAGGTATATACTGTACAGGTAACACTGTGTACAGGTATATACTGTACAGGTAACACTGTGTACAGGTATATACTGTACAGGTAACACTGTATACAGGTATATACTGTACAGGTAACACTGTGTACAGGTATATACTGTACAGGTAACACTGTGTACAGGTATATACTGTACAGGTAACACTGTGTGCAGGTATACACTGTACAGGTAACACTGTGTGCAGGTATACACTGTACAGGTAACACTGTGTGCAGGTATACACTGTACATGTAACACTGTGTACAGGTATACACTGTACAGGTAACACTGTGTACAGGTATACACTGTACAGGTAACACTGTATACAGGTATACACTGTACAGGTAACACTGTATACAGGTATACACTGTACAGGTAACACTGTATACAGGTATACACTGTACAGGTAGCACTGTATACAGGTATACACTGTACAGGTAGCACTGTATACAGGTATACACTGTACAGGTAACACTACATACCTATAAAGGACAGGTATTGATGGTACAGGAGCTGTCACAGTGATAGCTGAGCTACACCGCTGGAGTCGGCCAAACAGCTAGCCATCACTACGTGATTGATGACCCCTGATACAATAATATACACATAATGTATCTGTAGAGATGTAGGCAGTGAGGGCTGTGTAGGCGTAGGGCCGACACTGACTGACAGGTAGGGGGAGGTGGATATCTGAGGATAATACCAGGAGGATCAGATCTCGGTGCCAATCGTAGAGACATGTGACATTTCTCAGATTACAGAAATCGTCACAGACAATGGTGCTATAAAGCAGTGGGAAGATGTAGGAGGACCCGAGTTTGTACCTATCTGCTTACAGGATTACAGGCAATGAATTAATGTGGTGTTCTAACAGTTTATTGGTAATATAGTGAAGACCATTCCACCATGACGCACACTGTGCACAGACCGTTTCAGTAACATGTTTCATATTGGAAGTTTTTAGGATATTCTATCATAGCTAGCTCATATTGGAAGTTTTTAGGATATTCTATCATAGCTGCCTGCTTGCGGATTTTCTTCACAATTTGAAATAGTTGCAATAATAGATCGTAAGCGGAAAGACGTTTTTTTTTCGAACTGTGAACATTTGTTGGGATGCCATCAGAAAAGGTATTGTTAGATAACATGACATCAGAACGGGACATTGAGTGTGGACCTTCTGAAGATAGAAATGTGTCTTACCAGGTACATGCCAGCTTCCTCTTAGTACCAATGGATAGTAACAACAACCTGATGGAGACCAGTTCTGAGTTTAATAAGGTAACCTCTCTCACAGCTCACAGTCACGTCACCTGTCACCTTTCAGCGGTTCGTGTCAATTCTTTAGGTTTTGTGTACGTGAAGTTAAATGTATTAAGGATTCCTGTGTTCGTTTGTTATTTGTCTAAGTTGTGACCATTTTTGTTTTGAACAAATTGTACCTATTGAATGTCAACAGAATTATATTTTACAAACTGTTTACAAATCAATTTTTGTAATTGTAAAAAGTTTTATGCCAGAGTCAAGCTTTGAAAATAAGCAGTGAAATTATTATTTTTTTTAATTTTTAATTTTTCATAATTGATTTGTTGAAAATTTATGAACAAATTTTGGTTCATTTTCATTGTGAAATTACAGCAAATTCTGGTAAAAAGTGTGTTAAAGTATTAGGATTGTAAATGGAAATGTTCCTATTTCCTTGTTTGAAATTATAAAGCAGTTTGTATTTGTTTAAAACTGAAGGAAACTAAAACGTTGGGTCTGACTTAACAATTGTTGTGCCCTTTAATGACATGATTTGAACAAACAATTAAAATTCTTCCTGCTTTGGAGCTTCAAGCTTCCTGTGACATGTAGGATGCCTGTAGCTTAACATAACACCAATATGTCATAAATACATAGCTGGTAGGCTTAGCTGTTCTATATATACTGTACATGGTTCAGATATCGGCAGTGATCAAACAGCTACCTATATAGCCTACAGTATATACCAATATGTAGCACAGGGCCATGGTGATATCACTGTAATTAAACTACCAGTATAGATAACACCAATATGTAGCACAGGGCCGTGGTGATATCACTGTAAATAAACTACCAGTATAGACAACACCAATAAATAGCGCAGGGCCGTGGTGATATCACTGTAATTTAATTTATCTATATGGATTAATAGGTATTTCAGTGCAGTTGCCATTGAGATATTGAATTAAATCCACTTGATACAGCTGATATCGTTGACACTTTGACTGTGTGTAAAGATATCACTTCTTGTATGAACCAATCATATGGCTTCTTTCTATTTGCTGCCAAATACTTGACAACATTTTGTAAATATAAATAATACCAGATGATAGCAAAAATCATTGAATTGCTTAAACTATTTAAAATAATGCACAATTTGGTCGTCAATCATGTGATATAAGGATGAAGTGGCACTCTCAAGTTTTCAGCTTTTTATCATGGTAGGTTTATATGGTTTTCTATTTGTATGCATTGTAGAAACTGATATTTTCACTGTTCAAATAAAAAGTGGATGACTTGATTGAAAAGAGGGAAGTTTAAAAATTGATTATTGAAGTTTCAATCATTGAAGAAAACAAGATTGCAGCAAAAGCACACATAAGGATCTATAATAACTTTGTTGCCATTTACCTCAAATTATTGCCTTTTGTGACACCTTCAAGGTTGTTAAAGTACTATTTTGTGCAGGCTTTGAGAACAGCTTTCATGCTGTGAATGTGTGCTGTCCTTTTGCTGCTGCCAAAGTTCTTTCATGAATGTATCCTAGCTGTCCTTTTTCAGCCCTGATAGAAATATAATTACAGTATATATTAATGTGCGTGTCCTTTGCATCCACTGCTTGTGACCTTCAAAGCCATCTTAGTTTTATGAATTGAGAATTTAAAAATGTATTTCAAAGAGGGTATTTTCTTTTGTTGGTCAAATTAAGACATAACATATTTCATGACCGACTTATAAACCAGTTTCAAGGATCCCATAACCTTTATTTTATTTCAATATAATTATGTACTTGAAAATTTCTTTTGTTATCATGGATTTTAAAGTTTGTTTAGGACGACTTTATCCAAACATGTTGTATAAAATAATACAATAATAACTAATAATGTGATCTTAATTTAGTTTTATTAATTCATTTGTTTTACAGCTGTATAAATTGTTCTTTAAAATATGAATAAAGGCATTACGCTAATAAAAACAAAAGACATGTGATGCTGGGAAACATGATTTATCTTCCCCTGAACTGTTTTGATTTAATAACCTTATTTGCATATTTGCTTGCATAATAAGACAAACGAGGGACGTCTGAAGGTCGCGAGGGTACAGAAGTGCGGGGGAGTGACAACTCATGTGTGAGACAGATTAGCACGCAGGTCTTTATAGCACAGTAACCGACAAAAAAACGACAAAAAACAACGGCCTTTCCGTTCTGCTGACCAGGAAATATATTACCGGCTGTCGCAGGAAAAAAACATACAATGTATTCATATCTCAGTGAACTTAAGGGGGGAAAAGGTAGTGGAGAGACGTTGATGTCTGTTCGGTATGGACATGATCAATCAGCAAGCTGTCAGCTATTTGTTCTAGCTTTACATAAAGGCATAAAACATTGATACGATTTACATACTACAGAATAGCATATCTCTGTTTCACCCAATACACAATCAATTTGTTCTATGTGATGATGCTTAAAATACCATGATTTTGGTTGTAATAAGTGTTTTTGTTTTTAGACATTTTGTTTAAGTTTATTAATGCTGATGGAAGTTGTAGAGAAATGTCATGTACAATGAAATGTACCACACTAGTGTATCTACATCTCTACATGGAGTTTAGGAACCGCCCTTAAGTCCCAGAATGACTTTGGTTTGATTTGTTTTTATGTCCTAAATGCCCGGGTCATTTAAAGTCAGCCTCCCAGTGTATGTGATGTAGATGTGTGTGTTAAGTGCGTGTGTATTTGGGCGGCTTCGGTATTTTTATGTAAGCCTTCTCACAATAGTCCAAATGTTTTGCCGATTTACAATGGATGAAATTTATTCACATGTTGTCTGTTTAAGATTGTAATGTTAACATTCACCTTTACTGCATTGGGTATTGAAACTGAGGTTTTTATGAGAATTTGAGGTTAGCTGATGATGTAAATCATTAAGCATTACATTTTATAAAGCCGTTATTGTTTTAGCGTAATGGCCCCAAGTTTTGTGGTTATGCGGGTTTTTAGTCTGTCATAACATGTCACATCTTTTAATCAGAAGCCACTCCAGTTATCATGGTTTCGGGACTTTTTAAAAGCTCCACCTTTAATTAAATCTGTCCTGTTATGATGATGTTTATCTTTCCCAAGGTGTAATAAATTCTTATTACATGTGTCCCTTCTAGCTAAACTGTCAGGGTGATAGCTGACTCGACTAGCTTTTACCTGATCTGTTACCTCAGGGTTAACCACAGTACGTCAACATCTGGGTCTTACTTTTTTATTTACATTAACACTACGTATAGTGACAGACTAACTAAAAGGAAGACTACAACTATTAACTATTAACAAAGTGAAAGTGTCATTCCCTTTCATCTAATCAGTCCGTCAATAGTCATTTAAACTGTTTTAAGTGTTTTAGAAGTGTTTGCATAGCCTCACTTTTATTTGATTTTCTACTCTACATAAAAGTCTTTTTTTATCAAATTATTAAAAACAGGGCTACAAAGATGGGTGTAGGTACTGTATATTGCATACTAAAGTTATGGTAATTATTACTGAAATGAAAAAGAATATTTAACAAGTTCATGAGTGAATGATGAGAGAAATTAATACTACAGAAAAAATAAGTCCACCTTTAGAAAATTCCATATTCAAATTATTAACTGTGTCCTGCGCTTTTTGCATGAAGGCCAAATGGTTTAGAATCTGGATCAGTTCTCGGTCAAATCAACCTTCTAATGTACTGCTGTACTCAGTTATCTCATAGATAGTTGTATCTTATGATATGTTTCATAGCAGCCTGCACTTAAAACTCAAATTTTATTTATAATTTAAATTCACTTTGAAATCAATCCAGTTAGATGTACACCTGTCCTTATCTGTCTCGTTGATAACTAGTAAAGGTCAGTCTTACTTTAACAAGTTTGGATAAGTTTCACCTGTATATTTTGTACCTGTCAAAGGTGAGCTAACGATTTCATGTATCGTAAAAAGAAGTGTGCTGTATTAAACACCTAGGTAATGACCATGTGACATGTAACAGCATTAGTGGTTGGCGTTGATAGCTGATCACCTGACTTTGACACTCAATAAACCTTTCTGGGCCTGGCAGAGATGGCCTGGTGATGATTTACCCCCCAGGCTTGCTGCCGTAATTACTTTATCATGTTTTGATGATCGACTGTTACGCCATGTGACCTTATGGCTAATTATCCTGTACCAGGACACATCCACATGGTGTCCGCAAACTACATTGGTACCACAGTAATGTTACCACACTCATCTGCCCCTCACAATACCACAGCAATGTTACCACACTCATCTGCCCCTCACAATACCACAGCAATGTTACCACACTCATCTGCCCCTCACAATACCACAGCAATGTTACCACACTCATCTGCCCCTCACAGTACCACAGTAATGTTACCACACTCATCTACTCCTCACAATACCACAGTAATGTTACCACACTCATCTGCCCCTCACAATACCACAGCAATGTTACCACACTCATCTGCCCCTCACAATACAACAGCAATGTTACCACACTCATCTGCCCCTCACAATACCACAATAATGTTACCACACTCATCTACCCCTCACAATACCACAATAATGTTAGCACACTCATCTGCCTCTCACAATACCACAGCAATGTTACCACACTCATCTGCCCCTCACAATACCATAGCAATGTAACCACACTCATCTGCCCCTCACGATACCATAGTAATGTTATCACAAACCCCCACAATACCACAGTAATGTTACCACACTCATCTGCCTCTCACAATACCACAGCAATGTAACCACACTCATCTGCCCCTCACAATACCACAGCATCATCATCATCATTTTTTTTACCATCAGATCAGTCACTCAAAAAGTACTAGTTTTATAAGCTAAGAGGGAATTATTATTTTAGTGTAAGAAATATGCAAAAAACAACCTAATGATGTTCAATTTTCTTTCCGTCTATTTCAGCAAAGTTCCTGGAGAAAGATAAGAAACATTGTCCACTGGTCTCCGTTTATACAACAATTTAAAAAGCACCGGTATCCATGGATACAGCTAGCGGGCCATCAAGGTAAGGCATTACCCTTGCTTGAAATCAAGATTTACCTGATCCTGCATACAATGGCTTGAATTTGACAAAGCAAATGTCATGACACTGTCTGGTGTTTGTATTGTCACGATCAGACCAACAATTCCGTATTTTTCAGGGGTCAGACTGACCATGCAGGTTTTTAAATTGTCAGATACATTTTGTGTTAGACTATACTACAGCACTAAAACATGCTTTCCTGCATGCTTAATTAGCATTTTATAAGTAGCATTTTTGGTTTCCTATTGTAAATATTTTCTGTATTATTGTTAAATCTATATACGACATGTTGACCTGTGACTATGCGTGAGAAGACGATAAATCTATGTATACATGTACACTACAGTGTTGAAACTAAACAATAAGTTTATAGTAGTTTGCTCTAGAAGGAAATTGGAAACTGTGAATTAGTTAGGCATTTTGTGTATGGACTTGCTAACAATCTGTGTGGGGTAAGGCATACAGTTTGGAGGATGTTGTCAAAACGTGACTGAATAACAATACTATTGTTGCATGATCTGATAAGTATTTTGTTTTGATTCAGGAAATTTCCAAGCGGGAGAACCTGGTGGTGTTTTAAAGAAGTTTGATCCACACGAAGAAAAAGCACTGGTGAAGTTGATGAAGGATGTGCTGAGGCCCTATGTTCCCGAGTACAGGGGCAATGTGATCAAAAACAATGACAGTATCCTTTATATAATGATACAGGCCTCTGGGGGGGGGGGGGGGGGGGGGATGTAATGGTAAGCTGGCATTATCAGAATATAATACAACTGTGACCTGGAGAAAATTTAACAAAGTAATCAATTGAATAACTTGTCAGAAATTCTTCAAAGGCTAATATGCATTTATGAATATAGTTTACAGCAATTTCATTGGATGACGAGTCTCGAAATCTCTCCTTGTTTGTCAAGGTCCTTAAATTATTTACACAATTATTGCTATCTCAATATCTTGTGATACTTTGGTCCATCCTGTCATAAATTTAGTCCTCATAGTTTTGCATGTCTATCTTGAGACTGATTAAAAGATGGCTTCCCTGTAGCCATTTTGGATGTATTTGCCTTAACAAGTGCTAAGAATACAACCAAATGCAGGACTTGCTATGCGAGTTTGACGCACCATGTGTAATGGACATCAAAATGGGCACACGGACATACCTCGAAGAGGAGCTGGTAAAAGCCAGGGAAAAACCCAAATTACGCAAGGTTAGGGCAGTAACTATCCATTCTCCCTTTTCAATCCCTATATCACACTGTGACACAACTTTATCCCTCTTTTCCCCCCTCCCTATATCACACTGTGACACAATTTTATCCCTCTTTTTCCCCCTCCCTATATCACACTGTGACACAATTTTATCTCTCTTTTTCCCCCTCCCTATATCACACTGTGACACAATTTTATCTCTCTTTTTTCCTCTCCCCACTTCCCATCCAACTCATCATTTTGTCAAGGACTTGTTCTTGTCTGCAGGGCTTTTTCTGAGGGCATTTTAGGGCCATTAATGGGCCCCATTCCCAATTCCCAATTGAAATTATTTCCTATTTAAGCCAAATTCCCAAAATGTACAGTTTACTCCTGAAAAAAATCTTTCCCAATTTACCAATTTTCTTCCAAAAATCAGACCAAAAGGCCCCTTCCCAAAGCCGTGAGATAAGCCTGTGTCTCTACCTGTTCATTTCCTTATCATACAATTTCCTCCTTTCTTCTTCTCAAATTCTCAATCACATACAGGCAGTCTCACACTTCCTTCCTTCATTCCCTCTCTCCCCAACAACTTTCATTCCTTTTCTATCTATCCATCGCTTTCTCCATCTTAGTAAAACCAGACTTTTCATTGATTTATACATAATCAACTGCTTAAAGAAATGTGGTAAAATCATATTTTTCACCACAATAACTTTCCTTTCAACAGTTTTTAGATGTTTCCTGTTATTGTTGTAATAGGATATGTACCAGAAGATGATGGAAGTTGACCCGTCAGCCCCCACGGAGGAGGAGCATGCTCAGCAGGCCATTATCAAACCCCGCTACATGCAGTGGAGAGACGAGATGAGCTCTTCTGTCAACCTTGGTTTCCGCATAGAGGGTATCATGGTGAGATATCGTCACAGTATTACACTGCAATGTTTATATCGTGTTAACTCATCCACCCCTGAAATTTCACAGTGAACTGTTCAAACCTTTGAATTTGAAGAGTGCCAATATGTCTTAAGGGGTGAATGAATTAAAATATACAATTTTGTTAAAGCATACTTGATATTAAAAATGTCACATGTTAAAGAGGAAACAAATACACAGAGGTATAATATTTTGGAAGTATGAAGATAGCCCAGAAAAAATACAGTATTATCAGAAAAAACATCTTAAAAGTATACTTATATTGTCATGCAGGAGTTGCTGATGAACACTTTTGTTGTTTTTACTTACAATAAAAAAATATAATAAAGTTGGTTGAAGTGACATTTTAAGAATTAAGTAGACTTTAAAGGAATCATATATACAATGATGAACTAATGTAATTTGTTTTCTCAACAGAAAATAAACGGAGGCTCAAGTAAAAATTTCAAGAAAACAAGAAATGGTGAGGAAGTAAAGGAAGCATTGCGATCCTTCATAGGAGATAACCAGGAGATTCTGGTAAGTAGTTTTTTCACCTGACGACTATATCCAGGTGTGCACTTTATGCGCAAAATTTAAAGTAATTGTATCTCTTGAGGTACCAGCAAGATAACAAGGAGATTTTTTTAAGTTTATCACTCGGGGTACCAGTAAAATAACCCGGAGATCATTGTAAATTTATCACTCAAGGTACCAGTGAAATAACCCGGAGATTTTTGTAAGTTTATCACTTGGGGTACCAGTGAAATAACCCGGAGATTTTTGTAAGTTTATCACTCAGGGTACCAGGGAAATAACCCGGAGATTTTTATTTATTAATGTTAATGTCATGGAAGAAACAATAATTCAATACATATGAAAAACACTAGGATATGATATTAAAACAACTTTAAGATGGTTGTGAATCAGATTTGAATTTTAATGTATATATATTAACAAACTCAGATTTTGTATTGCAGTCCAGATATATAAGACGATTAAAGGCTATCCGAGCTACTCAAGAGACTTCTGAGTTCTTCTGTTTACATGAGGTTTGTACATCAACTAGGCCTAAGTATCATTAGCCATAGAAATCAAACGACTGAGTCAAGGGAGACAACTTGAAAATAAGAAAACGACATGAATACTATCAGAAATTGTCATTTCATTTGTCAACGTCATTAATGAGGAAATAATTTTATTGTTTTGCAAATAATTATTTACAACTCAATTTAAATAAATTTTGCATTGCATAATGTACACTTTTGTGGTCACAATGCAATATAATTATTACAATTGGTATATTTATTGGATTTTTGTTACAGATCATTGGCAGCTCTCTGTTGTTTGTCCATGATAAATCAGAAAAGGCGAATGTGTGGATGATAGACTTTGGGAAAACGATGCCCCTTCCATCGGGTGTCAGTATAGATCACAGATCGCCGTGGGTCGAGGGAAATCACGAGGATGGCTACACAGCTGGTCTCGACAACTTAATATCCATTCTGATTGAACTCACCAACAACACAGACAGTGCTGGGAACAACGAGTGATACACAGACTCTAATGAGAACCAAGATCAATACAATCCTTACTGACTAAGAATCGCAGGTTTTAAACCCGTTCCTATATTTAAATGGAGCCTGACTTTGATGAAACTATACATTTTTGCCATGGTTTCTATGACTGTACTGTAGATTTCAGGTGTACTAGAATCCAGGTCAGTGATACTGATATCATTAAATATCCCTGTTACCAACATTTCTGTATGGTGTATATTTCAGAGTTGTGGAAACTGAGACGTTACATGGTTACATGTGACATGATAGTTGTCTTGACTCTTAAGTGATGTAGAACTGAACAGATAGGAAGGTAGGAAAACTGATGATTTTCTACGCTGTTGCAAACATAAGACATAGTTTAATCTAGGAGAAGTAAACATATGGCAGTGAGAGACTGGACCAAAGTCAGTACATCTGATGTGCTGTAGCAGCCTTGCAGTGTGGGTGACTATATTTTATGTAGATACAGTAGTTGTATGATGTGCAATTAACAGGAGGTGGTGTAGTACATCTTTTGCTTCCGAAAACCCGGTAATTTATTGTGACTGTAACTTTTACTGGAAAAAAGAGCTGTTTACCTTTGTGTGTCTACCTACTGTCGGAACATTTTTCTTGGAGCATTCCCGTTATTTGGCACCTTTGTTCTTGCCTGGAGTTTTGCCATTGTTACCGTGTTTTGTTTGAATTATGTTGGCTGGTAATTCCCACTTGGGAGTTTCTGCTATTTATTGTTTAATGTATATATAGAGAACTTTGACCATTACTCTGTGTGTATTTAAAGAACACAAGCCAAATCTGAAACACTGTGTTCATATGTACATCATTACTGTGTATGGTTTTATAATGCACTTCCTGTGTTAAATTGTATCTACTGAGTGCTAATGATATGGTATTTATAAGACTTTGATAAAACACAACAAAACCGCAGAGTTATCCCCCTTGTCTGATGATTTATTGATCACTTTCCAAAATTGTTTAATGTGTGATCGGTATGAATTAAAATTGCCATTGCTGGCTCTTTTTGGCCAAATTTAGCAGAGATTTTTATAGTCTGTATTGACTTTTGTGAGACTTCAAAAATGAAAAATGCTTTTACAGAAAAGGAAAGTATTCTAAGATTTGATTATGAAACTCATCAACTTATTTTCACCGTATATTGTAGTGTTTGAAACACTGCCCTATTTTTCCCCCAGTCACCATGCAACCTTCATTGTCATGATACACTTGTTCTGTTCTAGCAATTTACCAGATCTGTATTCAATGTGCATTTTTTTCTGCACATGTTGAAGTTTCTCACATCTATTTCCATAACTGCATTTTGTCACATAAAAAATATTAAATTTAATTTTATAAAAAAAATTGTTCATTATTACAAATTATCATTTCAAGTCAACTTGAATCTCTTAGTTATTTTCTACTCTTCCTGGAATTACTGTGCACAAGTGTAAATCAATTTTCTTTCACAGATATCTGCATCACAACTGGTTTGTGGTGATTAACTTTCACAAAACAGACTTTTACTTTACACAAATCAAGAAACGTGCTATAGCCATTTACCTGTATACTGTGCAGGTACGTACAGGTAAACTCTGTTTATAGGTGTTAATCCTTTTAGAGACACAAAATTAATATTAATCAAAATAGACCATTTCGGCCACAGTCTGTTTCAATCCTAAAGTGGCTTCAAAAAAGTAGACAACAAGTACCAAAATGAAAATATGATATAAGATTTTTACATGAAATGAAGCTTGTCATATGTGATTCATGTATAGACAGAATACTGTATCTGATACAGTCATCCCAATTATAAGTCGCGGTGAATTACTTTTTGTGAATTTGTTTTTATCGTGAAATTTGTGACAGTATCAATAGCACCTGGAAGAAACTTGATTTACACTCCTACGTTCTTTTTCCTGTTTCTAAACATTTGTTATTTCTCTATTTAATTATTACCTTTTTATAACTACTTTCTCTGCTCTTCTTCGTCGATATTTTTCCTTTTTAAGGTTGTTGGTATCTCAGACCTACTATTTCTCACTTATCATATAGATATTGACTGATATCTTTTTATTAGACGTCAGTACTGGTGACATTTGTAGGAAGAATTAAACACATGTTGATGAGCTCATTATTTTATGAATTGTATTTTGAAAGATTTGCTTATTGTCACAGTGCAAATACATGACATTCAAATAAAATTCTTATTAAATTTGTGTGAAGAGGACATAAAATTGCCATTCTAGCATACAGAAATGTCAAAATCTTAACTGGAAATTGTATGACTATGTAACCTAAATTAATATGGAAAATTTAAATTTTATTCTCAAATGTGTAAAGTAAAATGATATGCCAAAAGATAATAAGAGATTATATGTTTAATTGACAAAATACCTCATCACTTTTTGCCCATATTTGCAGCAATGATTTTATGATCTCTATTCTAGATAGGGTCTATATGTCCTAATTAATTAGGATCTCCATTTTATATGGGGTCAATGGCTACAGATTTGGAGTTATTAAATAAGACATGAAATTACGGAGAAAAGGGGTAAACTGTTATAGAAATAATTGATAGGCTCATGCACAAATTGGCCCTGTTAAATCTGTTCTTATTACAAGCTTTCACCTTGGTTTGTAACATCGGTTGAATTAAGTTTTCCATTCCACTCTTGCATTAGGTTGTCGCAACTCACATCAGAATTGTCCAATCTGAAGTTAATACAGAGCAAACTGAGTTAAAATAAAGGTAATGGGCTAATTTTGACCATTTTGTGAGAATTTAATTGTCCGATAGCCAATCAGAATTTCTCTGAAGATGAAGGTTGTATATCATACTCTTAATTAACTCTCTCTCCAGAATTTGGTTCGATATCTAGACTATTTTCACCGACAGGTGTGCCATTGAAGATAAGGTAGACTCTATGCACCAACAGGTGTGCCATTGAAGATCAGGTAGACTATATGCACCAACAGGTGTGCCACTGAAGATAATGTAGACTATATGCACCGACAGGTGTGCCACTGAAGATAAGGTAGACTCTATGCACCGACAGGTGTGCCACTGAAGATAAGGTAGACTCTATGCACCGATAGGTGTGCCATTGAAGATAAGGTAGACTCTATGCACCAACAGATGTGCCATTGAAGATAATGTAGACTATAAGCACCGACAGGTGTGCCATTGAAGATAAGATAGACTATATGCATCCACAGGTGTGCCATTGAAGATAATGTAGACTATATGCACCGACAGGTGTGCCATTGAAGATAATGTAGACTATAAGCACCCACAGGTGTGCCATTGAAGATAAGATAGACTATAAGCGCTACTTCAAGCTGTCTTACATGTTCCTGCTATCCTTTTTTATCGGAATATTTTGTCCCTGCACTTGAAACATGTTACCTGATAAATTGTATATTATGGCTGATTTTGAAAGATTTTGCTATGATTCTCATTTTCCTGAATTGCTTAACAACTATTGTGCTAGCACTGATTCTGTTGTTTTTATGGAGAAGATTAAGATGTATTGAACTTCTGAGTCATACAGAAAACAAACAAATGTTTTGAAAACAACTTTAAATCATATTTATATATATATATATATATACCTTGAATGAATATAATTTATTGTAAGATATATTTGTTAAAAGTATACTTTATTATACTTCTCATTGACCTCTTAAATATAACTCCATGTGACATCTGTTTATACTCGTAATCATTCCAGGTTTGTAAATATGTTTGATATAGCCTGTGTATAATCAAGCAAGGAACATCTAAATTGTTCCTGGCCAGGACACTGGGTGGTACCAAGCATGTGTATCATATGGTCCTGACCAGGACACAGTTGGCAGTACCAAGCCCGTGTATGGTCCTGACCAGGACACTGTTGGCAGTACCTAGCCAGTTTATGGTCCTGGCTAGGATGGTTTGTACCTAGCCCGTGTATGGTCCTGACCTGGACACTGTGGGCAGTACCAAGCCCGTGTATGGTCCTAACCAGAACATTGTGGCCGGTACCTAGCCAGTGTATGGTCCTGACTAGGATGGTTTGTACCTAGCCCATGTATGGTCCTGACCAGAACACTGGGCAGTACCTACATGTAGCCCGTGTATGGTCCTGACCAGGATGGGTTGTACCTAGCCCGTGTATGGTCCTGACCTGAACATTGTGGGCGGTACCTAGCCCCTGTATGGTCCTGACCTGAACATTGTGGGCGGTACCTAGCCCCTGTATGGTCCTGACCTGAACATTGTGGGCGGTACCAAGCCTGTGTATGGTCCTGACCTGAACATTGTGGGCAGTACCTAGCCCGTGTATGGTCCTGACCTGAACATTGTGGGCGGTACCTAGCCTTTGTATGGTCCTTACCAGAACATTGTGGGCAGTACCTAGCCCGTTTATGGTCCTGACCAGAACACTGTGGGCAGTACCTACATGTAGCCCGTGTATGGTCCTGACTAGGATGGGTTGTATCTAGCCCCTGTATGGTCCTGACTAGGATGGGTTGTATCTAGCCCCTGTATGGTCCTGACTAGGATGGGTTGTACCTAGCCCGTGTATGGTCCTGATCAGGATGGGTTGTATCTAGCCCCTGTATGGTCCTGATTAGGATGGGTTGTATCTAGCCCCTGTATGGTCCTGACTAGGATGGGTTGTATCTAGCCCCTGTATGGTCCTGACCAGGATGGGTTGTATCTAGCCCCTGTATGGTCCTGACTAGGATGGGTTGTCTCTAGCCCCTGTATGGTCCTGACTAGGATGGGTTGTATCTAGCCCCTGTATGGTCCTGACTAGGATGGGTTGTCTCTAGCATGACTACACACAGAACACCTCATTTATAAGACAGCTGTTGTATCAGTCTTTGTATGTAAAGTTTACCTTCTACAAAGACTTGACTTGTAATATATATATTTTTGTGAATTTCAAAAAAGAGAACTTTTTCCAATTGTTTTTCAATAAAAATATAAAAGAATGATTATGAATGTGTTATCATGATTTTGTGGACAGTGATACATGGGATGAACATAATACAGAGAAGATACTTTACCCTTGGAAAGGCAGTTTGACGTTGAAACTGGATGACATGGAACAGTGCGTGGGAACTGATTTTCCTATGATGTTACATCTTTGAATGACTTTGGCTGTTTATAGGACATTAATAAAAACTTAACAAAAATCGTTCAGTTCGGATAAAGAACAAATGTTGGGCAGGGACCTAAATCAACCTACTTGGAGGCCTATATGTAGGACCTTGTGGAGGACAACAGTTAACGAACAGATTATATGAGATACTGGCTCAAAATTTAAAACAAAGCACTTTTTGAGATGTATGATATTTTGGCTATGACTGGCAACCGGTTTACTTTCAAAGGCTGGATAAAATCAGAAAATACCGGCCCGTAAACAAAACCATAATCCTAAGTCAAAATGAATTATAAACTAGGGACAAAAATTGAACAAATGACAGACTTACACGGAGACTCTTGGGAAAAAAGTACAGATAAGGTATTCCCGAAGAGTAAGCGTATTTTGCTTCATCAACGACACCAACCATGTTAATCTAGGTCACATCAAAGAAAATATCAAGTCCTCAAAGTGAGAACTGAGGCATCATTCTATCACAACTTGTGAGCATATTACGCCCAGGAAACATCACCGTCGTCATGAAGAAGCACTTTTCAATGTTGTCATTTCAGTATCTACCTTAATTGAAGACTTATCTTCTTTGGTCATTGATGAATTTACAAGAAACCGAGATTTATATCTAATTGAGGCTACTTTTACTTTCACCACCTGATCATGTACAGATTTTCATGTCTTTTTCTTCAGGTCCGATATAGATCAAATAACTGACACCAACATGACTTCATATGAATAAGGTTATATGCAAAACATTACGAACAATATATCTGATACTCATTCTAGGAGCATCAACGAAAATACGAGATTTGTAAAGAAAAGATGAATGCTTGAATAAATGAGTACATGACCCACCGTGACCTTGTAGAAAAGAAAACAAAACCACCTGTAAAACATTCATAAATAACACTGAAAATACCAAGTATATTAAAAAAGAAATTCATATGAAACAAATGGTTTAACTACAAAAAACTTTTATTGTTAACATGTATTTATGTCATTTTCTTTCAACTGCAAACAAACAAGCCAAAGAACAAAAAATAAATAAAACTTTTTTTTTCCACAAGATGGTAACAATGGCAATTACAACAAATGTAAGTGTGGCCAATAAAATTGATATAACTAACAGACACAATATATATATATTTACATTTGCTCTGTAATTTTCCATTGACACAATGCTAAGAGGCAGTTGCTGTCATAGGCCTATAACACCCAGTGCCTTAGACTATAACAGCAGTTGGTATTGTGATGTCATCAATCTCTATTGTGACGTCATCAATTTCATTGTTGTCTTCACTTGTTTTGCTGTTCAAAATCGGTCCGAAGAAACTTAATAAAGCACAATAATGCTATCAAAATGTAAATATAAGTTAATAAAACTTACATAAAGCCCTACCGGGCTTTATTTAGTTTGTCATCAACAGCAATGTGTGTTATAGGACTGTAACAACATTTGCTAAAACATTCATTGCTTAAATACATTTAAAATGAGGAAAAACAAAAATCAGAGAATATCGAAGCGTCAAAAAAAACCTAATCCGAACTCATAATCGATTTAACTATTAAAATAAAATATGAACAACGGAAATAATTACAGGGAAACCCCTAAAAAGTACAAGCTAATAAGACCAGGTGTTTAGGAAGAGTAAGCGTCTTCTGCTTTATCGACGACACCCGTCATGAAAATCTAGGTAACGTCCAAAAAGTGTCATTGTCTCAAAGTAAGAACTGAACAAGAAGGCATATTAATGAGCATATGCAAAAACATCCACCTTCATATCATAAAAAGACACAAATTATTTCTCAATGAGACCAAGGTGCTGACCATAAATCTTGCTGATAGTCTGTATCAAGAGACTATACGCCTCATGTCCAATCTTTATTTTCCCAATGTCCTTGCGACGTTATTTTTGTCATGTCCGGTATTCAAACAAAATTAAAAAGTGAAACCAACATGACTTTATATGAAAAGGTCATGTACGACGAATCTTATGTGTGATTCTTATTCAGGAAACATCAACGGAAATACAAGATTTATAAATAAAAGATGAATACATGTACAAGAAGCTAGCCTTATATTTAAAAAAAACCACAGAAAACATGAATAAATAAAGCCAATTTACCTTCTTTCGAAAAAACCGAAGTTACCAACGAAACCTGCGTTTCATTCTGTAAAACATTCTTTTATCACAAAGAACCTCGTCAGAAATTCATAATAACAAATCGCTGAAACCGCAAATATCACATGTTTGATCTTGCAACTGCAAAAAATATAGACGAAAAAGCAAACAATAAATGAACCTATTTCCCCCAAGAGGAATGACACATTTTGACAAAACAATATTGAAACATTGACAATAACCAGGACCAACACGTATAATCATTAACGGGCGACGAAAAACATATTTTCACATTTACAATGCTCTGAACTGGAATACGCAGATAAATTATTGAAACCACAAAAAGAAAAAAAATTCTCGAAAAGACAAAAAAATAATCTAAAAAATGACATATGATATAGGTAGCATACTCAGGAGAAATAAGGTACTCATATGACACCAACACGACCCCACAAACAACGACGTGTCACATACGTGGCTCTTCTAGAGGACCAATATGTGTTATTTTACAAGTGGCTAGCCCAGAATGTTTTGGGGGACAAAAAAAGAAAATACAGAAGTGTCAACAAAATCATAACCCGAACTCAAAATCGATTAAGCAAGGAACAAAATATGAAAAAGATGAAGATGCCGTATACGGAGACCCTTGAAAAACTACAAGATAATACGACCCGGTGTGCCGAAGAGTAAGCGTCTACTACTTCATCCAAAACACCCGCAATGCCAAGTAAATGCCATGGCCTCAAAGTGAGAACTAAGGCATCATTCTCAATCACAACATGTAGGCATACTATATATATTCAAAAACGTCCACCTTCTTACATTAATTGCCGAGCTGGAATTTTCTTCTTGCTGATCTTATAGTTTGAAACATTCTATTAGACCCTAAAGAAATCAAAGATAAAAAGTCTAATTTTTCTAGAGTCTTCAAACTTAAAAATCGCCATCACATTAGGTTTTCTTCAGTAATATAAAACGCTAGTTACAATTAATGTTGAGATAATGTCAAGAAGCTGCATTCATTTTATCAGCATCGCTATTATGGTTAAATTAACAACTGACTCGTCCGTATTACCGACATGCTTAATGTTGCTTTGTACTTATTCAACACAACACTTTAAGTTTAGTGCACCTATTACTAATGCTAATCTTTGTTCTTATTCGGGGCTCTCAAGGATGGATCATCCCGATGTTTAAGGATGGACTTGATGACCTTTATAAAATATGTCTCCTTTCAAGGTCAGGGGCAATAATAACAACATCTTAAGATGAAATGAGACCAATTGAGGCCTACAAACAGCATCTACAGATATAGATAAACAGAAACTGATGTTGACATATATACGAAAATTCTGTAGCAGAAAGTTGTTATATTTCATCGTTTGAAAACGAAATGATAGGTTTCTATTAAGTCTATTATGTCACTTCCCTAGCTCCTACTCTGAGAACGTGACATTACCTTTTGTCCTAGATAAAGCAGGGCATGTTTACCATCACGCTGCATTAACAGGTCTTTCTTTTTAGACATCTTCATGTAAACATATTTCTCCCTTTAAAAAAACCCGACCTATTTTGAGGTCGAGTAACACTTTTGATGTCTCTCCGTCCCTCTGGATATCAGATACCTACGTATCGGCAATTACGTAGAATATAATTCGATATCGTTTTTAGGTTTCTAGTTCAACTCAGTTGACCCTACCACGTCACCAAATTATAGCTGTATGAACAGAAGTAATGTTTGTATAAACCTTTATCATTAATAAGGAAAAACTCCTTTCGGGGTAATTAATAAGACTGAAAGGTCCAATGGGCCAGCTTAACGTGCATCTCAGCCAGACATTTTGTGCACCATATTTTGTCAAAGCTAATGCACTGCTTCATGATTTATGTCAGAAAATTCACCATATTATGAAAAGACATGTCAAGATCACGGAAATATCAAACATTTAATGAAATTTCTTATCTATGTTAGAAAAAGAAAATGACGGCACATGACGCCATTGATGTTGACGGCGTTGTTAGGTAAGACCTACCATGAGAAGTACTGCTAAAAGCTCTGTAAATATTTAAAACAAAATTAATCAGTGACGTTATACAAACAGAGTATAAGGTGTATTACACGGCAGGTTAATCACTAAAAGTGGATACCTAGATTACATACCAATCGTTCAGGTGCTGACACAGTATAAATAAACACTAGGTGTCGAAGTGGAGTACACATCGACGTAGTCTCCAGACCTTTGTGTTGGTGTTCCAGTGGAAGGACACAGGATGCTATCTCTATTGTGTATTTGCGTGCTGCTAGTACCTGCTCAAGGACGTAAGGTAAGGTATCGATATGACAGCTGAGACACAAGGACGTACGGTAAGGTATCGATATGACAGCTGAGACACAAGGACGTAAGGTAAAGTATCGATTTGACAGCTGAGACACAAGGACGTAAGGTAAGGTATCAATATGACAGCTGAGGCACAGGGACGTAAGGTAAGATATCGATATGACAGCTGAGACATAGGGACGTAAGGTAAGGTATCGATATGACAGCTGAGACACAGGGACGTAAGGTAAGATATCGATATGACAACTGAGACACAGGGACGTAAGGTAAGATATCGATATGACAGCTGAGACACAAGGACGTAAGGTAAGGTATCGATAGCTGTGACACAGGGACGTAAGGTAAGGTATCGATATGACAGCTGAGACACAAGGACGTAAGGTAAGGTATCAATATGACAGCGGAGACACAAGGACGTAAGGTAAGGTATCGATATGACAGCTGAGACACAAGGACGTAAGGTAAGGTATCAATATGACAGCTGAGGCACAGGGACGTAAGGTAAGATATCGATATGACAGCTGAGACACAGGGACGTAAGGTAAGGTATCGATAGCTGTGACACAGGGACGTAAGGTAAGGTATCGATAGCTGTGACACAGGGACGTAAGGTAAGGTATCGATATGACAGCTGAGACACAGGAACGTACGGTAAGATATCGATAAGACAGTTGATACTGAAATACTTTCTTGCATATATTTGACTTCATTTTTGACCTAATACTGATTATTTTCAAAGAAAAGCCATGGGAAAAAAATGTATCAGGGCCGCAATGTTAGACATTGAAACAATACAATGATAATTAATAGATGCAGTGTGTGGCTTTCAAACGGAACTAATATTTAGAAAGCCAAAGTACATTTGTAAGGACTTGCTACAAAATTGCAGAATGTATTTATTTGGCACGATAATACTGACATCCTGTGATGTCAAGTAGGGACATGATACAAATTAGTAATGTTCAGAGTAGCAAGGTAAGGCCTGTATAATAACTCTGATATTCAGAAAGAAAAATCAGAGAATGCCGAAGCGTCAACAAGACCGTAATCCGAACTCAAGATTACACTAGGGACCAAATAAAGATTTACATTGGGAGCCTTATAAAGTACAAGAGAATAAGACCAGAGCCCGTATTCATGAAACCGTTTTCATGCTCAAGCATGGTTTCTGTGCTCAAGCCAGCTTTCTTGAAACCCACCTAAAATATGTTAACGATCAGGAAGTCAATTTTAAATGTTGAAATCAGTTTTTTGCTTCATGGATCTTTATTTTCCCCCAAATACTTTGATAAAAGAAGAGTTTTTAAATCAACTATAGCCAAAACAAGAAATCAGTGTTGAGCACAAATTCCATGCTTGAGCATGAGATCGCTTTCATGAATACGGGCCCAGGTGTTCCGGAAAAATAAGCGTTTTTTATCGTGATCAAGTAGACACCACGTCCTCAAAGTCAGAACCGAGTCATCATTCTCAACGACAACAAAACAAAAACACACTCATTAGCATATTCAAACACGTCGACGCTCATATCATATACAGATACACAATATTTTTCAAAGAAACCAAGATGGCGACTATAAGACTTGCTCGTAATTTTCATCAACCTGCTTCTTTCGAATCTTTGTGTCGTATTTTGTGTCAGTGATATTTAGAGCAAGCCCTAGACATTATCTGTGTTGAGTTCGGAGGAAAGATTTTCCAGCAGACTGTTGGCATTCCCATGGGTACAAATTGTGCCCCACTCTTAGCTGACTTGTTTTGTTTCCTACGAGGCTGAATTTGTGGAAGAGCTAATCAGGACAGGTAACAAAAACTTTGCCGAATCATTTAATTTCACTTTCAGATATATCGACGATCTGTTGTCTATAAACAACAAGAAGTTTGCTAACCACGTCGATCGTATATACCCTTCTGAACTTGAAATAAAGGACACAACATACTCTTCTACATCAGCTGCTTACCTCGATCTCTACTTAAACTATGACCAGCATGGATAACCTACTACTAAGCTGTACGATAAACGTGGTGAATTCAATTTTCCGATCGTGAACTTTCCATTGCTTGTAGTGATTGACAATAATACCCGGTTTTCATTTGGAGAACTTGATGTTTACTTGCATGTGACAAAGATTAACATGGTGGGTCTCGTCGATGAAGCAGAAGGCGCTTACTCTTCCAGAACACTTGGTCCTAGTCTCTTGTACTTTTGTTAATATTTTGCCCCTGGTTAATCGATTTCGAGTTCGGATTATAGGTTTGTTAACGCTTCGGTATTCCCTAATTTATTTTCAGCATCCATTATGACGAGGTACGTCAGTGTGTTCCAAATTAAACATCCTGAAAGATTTTAATGCATGGTTAGATTTGTAAGTAGTGTTACATTGGTTACCAAGCAGGTCTAGTTCTTTTTGTAACCAATAAATGTAATAGCGTTTTCAAAAAGAGTTTAGTATTTAGCTCATTGTCTGCAAACACAACCACATACTTGTCATGTAGAGTGTTGTTGGAACACCAGGGTCAAGAAATATCGACATGTCTTAAGTTTTTGTACTGTATCTCAAACTACTTATTATTTTCTTGATAGAGAACCTGATAGACTTAATCCATTCTGAAAGAGCATCCAATTAAGTGTTTAGCCCATCGTCTGGCATAATCTGCCGGAGTCAAAAATTATCTTGAAATTCACATTCTTTTTGATAGATCCATCTGGACCATAGCAATATGGAGATAAAGTGTAATAGATGCAGTGTTTGTTTATATTGAAAAGCCTTTGATGTAATAAAAAAAACCAGAATAATGTAGGAAATGATAGATGTATTTGTATACCGGAAGTGCGGTTTTCTACAATATTGCTGACGTTAATGACATCAATCCCCTTGTTGGCAATTCAGCTTTCATAAATGTCAAGTCGATAGTACTTGATGGCTGTCCGTTCTAACAGGCTAAAAAGTTAAGGGAGTGAACATTTACAAAGTCAGAATACCAGGCGTTAACAAAACCATAATCCGAACTCAAAATCGATTAAACTAGAGGCAAAATAGGAACAAAGGAAAGATTTACATTCAGACCCTCTTAAGAGAATAAGACCAGGTGTTCCGGAAAAGTTAGCGTCTTCTGTTTCATCGGACGACACCCGCCATGTAAATCTTGGTCACATCCATGTCAACATCAATCCTCAAAATGAGAACCGAGTCACCATTGACAATCACAACAAGTAAGCACAATAATAACCAAACTCAAAAACGTCCATCTTCATATCACACAAAGATACAGAATGTTTCTCGGTGAGATCAAAATGGCGACAATAAAACTTGCCCATAGTTTTCCTTAACCTGCATCTCACGAATCCCCGTGCCATCCTTTTGTTCGTCAGCAGCAGACATCTATTACGAAAATCTTGATATTCAGGGCAAACCCTATAATAATGAATCAACTGTGACATCAAAACACCATAGGATGGAGAAGAAGGGATGTTACTAATTGAAAGATTTGGCAAGGGGTTTGTTACCCGTCCTGATAAGCCCCTCGGCAAATTCAGCCTCGTATGAAAACAAAAACAAGTCGGTCAAAAGTTAGGCACAGTTCGTTCCCATTCGAATGCCAAAATCTTTTCTCCGAACTCAACAAAGATATTGTCAACCAGGATAAAACAATGAAATGCTTACAATTAGATATGGAAAGTGACACTCAAGGATGGACGATATGGTGAGATGCTAAATATGGTACACAAGAAGGAAGTAAGACAGTCTACAGATAAATGGTACTCATACCCTCAATTTAAGGCATAAACCGCTTTCTCCATATCAAAACCCCCCTATATGTCAGAGACGCAAGGTAAGGCCTAGATATTGTTATACTGATATTCATATTTAGGTGATGTAGATCTTCATTAACGTATCTAAGTAACGGTATCATGGTGTATTGTAGTTAAGCTGAATGTTCTTCATTAACATATCGAAATAATGGTATCATTTTGTATTGCAGTTTCACGAACAGCTTGACAGGGAAGACCTACTCTACTACTTTGGTGTACAAGAACAACATCAGGGTAAAATCACTATTCAATATTCAAACTTTTGATTAATTGCAAAGTTTGAACTGAAAAATGTGCTGCATAATTTTGACCTTGCGACTATATTAAGAAGCCAGCATCCATCCATCCATAAATGCATGCTTCTGTATTATTACTGAATCTGTCTGTGTGAAGGCTATCTACTTAACATATGTATGGTGTGTACTCAGTTTTACATCACATTCCAGTACCGTCTTACATGTTCATTGATGAACCGATGATAACGACCTCTAAAAGGAAGGAAGGAGACGCTATGCTGTTTTCTGTGACCGCATTTGGAGAGAGTTTTGTATTCAAACTCCGAGTTAACGACAAGATACTAACGCAAGGTAAAATATCAACACTTTATGATTTACATCCTACTAATTCGTCGCTTCATTAAGAAAATGTTCGGGTCTTCTATTGTGTAAACTGGGACTAGTATGTGATCTGATCAGATACGGAGGGTATTTAATTAGTATGTGTTTACCAATAATCTATATTTTATCAAATCTTTGAATAATTTTCGGATCGAAACTGGCATTATGTGTGAAAATGTATTGTTTTTTTTCTTGTTTATTTGTTGTTACAAATGAAGTTGAGTCCAATGAATGTTTCTTGATTTGTAAACTAAGCGAGCACTACGGGTATTGTATTCTGTCTTTTTCGCCCCTCCCAGACTGTGTCCTGCAGCACTTCAGCAGTAACATGGGAATATCGTCCTCCCCGTGTGCTGACCACTACCGTCCGTGTAACTACCATGGCCAGTCTCTCACAAACCTTGACCAGTGGGCAGCCATCAGCTACTGTGACTTACTAGTAAGGACGGGAATATAAATAATATTGCTAAGATTAGAATCTCTTTTTCAGTTTAATTCAATTCAAATTATTTTATTTTTTATGTCTTATATAACACAGACTTCTGTATTATATAAAGGGCGCGAGATAGGCAGTTATGCAAGTCTTTATATACAACAGCTGAAGGCGTAAAAATGTATGTTCGAAAACCTTGGGAGTAGAAAGGTAGAGTCGAAAGGTACAACTTTCTTCAGAGTTATTAAGAAAAAACCAGTTCAAGCAAATGTTCACATTCATCATTAGCGAAAAAGTGTAGTTTTATTTCATTTTAATTTTATAATATTATTTATTACGTGTCTGGTTTTCACGGAGCCGTAGAAACATGTTTTCCTTACATACTCCGTACATACTACAATAATACCGTGTGAGGAACCATAATTAATTGATTAATTGCTGTAAGATTTATATATAAGTTATAATGAGCATTGCTCCGCAGACGCAGATTTAACCATAGATGTTATTTTCTATGATATTTTAGCGCACAGTTGTGAAATCTATTCAGTGTATTTTGTAGTTTATTATAGGGAACTAAGCAATTCAGATTTTGTTATTTCTTTTATCGATACAAGTAATTTTGGTGGATATTCATTTATGTAAAGCCTATTATTTTTTTTCTTTCCTTATGTTGGACTGATTTCAACCTCTTTTTCCTTCGTTAGATCGGATTGATTTCGACTTCTGTATTACTTCCTTTTTTTTAGGTTGGGTTAATTTCGACCTATGTATTTCTTCCTTCGTTAGGTTGGTCTTATTTCCATTCTGTATTTCTTCCTTCGTTAGGTTGGTCTTATTTCCATTCTGTATTTCTTCCTTCGTTAGGTTGGTCTTATTTCCATTCTGTATTTCTTCCTTTGTTAGGTCGGTCTGATTTCCATTCTGTATTTCTTCCTTTGTTAGGTCGGTCTGATTTCCATTCTGTATTACTTTCTTTGTTAGGTCGGTCTGATTTCCATTCTGTATTTCTTCCTTTGTTAGGTTGGTCTGATTTCCATTCTGTATTACTTCCTTTGTTAGGTCGGTCTGATTTCCATTCTGTATTTCTTCCTTTGTTAGGTCGGTCTTATTTCCATTCTGTATTTCTTCCTTTGTTAGGTCGGTCTGATTTCCACCTCTGTATTTCTTCCTTTGTTAGGTCGGTCTTATTTCCACCTCTGTATTTCTTCCTTTGTTAGGTCGGTCTGATTTCCATTCTGTATTACTTCCTTTGTAAGGTTGGTCTGATTTCCACCTCTGTATTACTTCCTTGGTTAGGTCGGTCTGATTTCCACCTCTGTATTACTTCCTTTGTTAGGTTGATCTGATTTCCACCTCTGTATTACTTCCTTTGTTAGGTTGGTCTGATTTCCATTCTGTATTTCTTCCTTTGTTAGGTCGGTCTTATTTCCACCTCTGTATTTCTTCCTATGTTAGGTCGGTCTGATTTCCAATCTGTATTTCTTCCTTTGTTAGGTCGGTCTGATTTCCACCTCTGTATTTCTTCCTTTGTTATGTCGGTCTGATTTCCATTCTGTATTTCTTCCTTTGTTAGGTCGGTCTGATTTCTATTCTGTATTTCTTCCTTTGTTAGGTCGGTCTGATTTCCACCTCTGTATTTCTTTCTTTGTTAGGTCGGTCTGATTTCCACCTCTGTATTTCTTCCTTTGTTAGGTCGGTCTGATTTCCACCTCTGTATTTCTTACTTCGTTAGGTCGGTCTGATTTCCACCTCCAGCCATGACTTGACAATACTTCCATTAAAAGCGAGCCAGTTCGAACTGATCCGCTCCTTGAACCTGACGACGCCTGTGAGGAGAACATACATCGTGAACAAGCTCACCAGGAAAACGCCAGGTAGACGGAACGCAATGAGTGCTTTGTTAATCATATTCAGTTCATCTTTTAATTGAAATCAACTTTTATTTCGCGCTCTATACATACTTTCGAAATATCTGCTTGAAAAAAAACATCCTCATCGGTGCTTGGTAACAATTTTCTTACTCCTACAAATATTAATACTAATCAATTTTTAAGCTGTCGCTGTTGAGCGATTTACAAGCGAGATTTTATTCACCAGTAGATCAATTTAGAAATACAGACGTTGTTTCCTGAATATTTGCTAACTACATGATGTACACGCTAAAAAGACGAGTGTTTTTTTTATGAAACAAACGTCATTCCAAATAAGTATTGTCATTTTGAACATATGTATTTCCTTTTCTTATATCCTTGTCATTCCCTTCATGTTGTTCTCTTATTGCTTTATGCAATTCTTGACTTTCTATAATTTTAGTTTTAACTCATTGTTTCTCACCATTCCGATTTCTGTTTAATAGGAGTTTCGAACAACAGTTCGAGGACTCGCCAGGACACGCGGACCTCCGTAGAGATAGTGACCAGTGGTCCTGTGGTCAACGACCACGCTAGTGACAACAGCTTATACGGACTGAACCTCACGTCCTTCCTCGCTATAAACATGAACATTGTACGGCCTTCTTATCACACTCATAACTTTACAGGCTTCTCAATTAAAAACTAAGTATCTTACGTACTGTTAAAATATAAACATACACTGTATTATCTTCGCACATTTTTAAAGGCGCTTGCGTCAGAAACACATGGTTGAATCAATTCCTTTGATATCGGACACGATTTTGCAGCTAAAAAAGACTACTTGTAGTCTATAGTTACTAAATCTGATTAAACAGACATGCTGTCAAACTGGATATTTTTTTTAAAACGTCCACATTATCTCAGTTTCATAGACATAAGGCGTTGGACGTTAAATGATTGATTCTATACATAATTATTAGGGTAGATAATGATTTGGTAACTTTCTAGTATTATACATCGTCGTTATCAAGAGGTACCTCTCGCCTACGCTCTCTACACCCCAGGAATATGTCATAGCAAAACGAATGGATCCAGTATGCGTCACCTTGTTGATGATGCAAGGAGACTGGTTTAACCCTTTGATATATTTAAAGAATCTCGTGGTCATATAACGGTAAAAACCGACAAGCTTTTAAGTCGGTTGCTACTCTTTTTTAATCTTTAAAAGACAGGCATCAGTCTTTCGATTGATCAGGGTTAGTTGTTGTTTTTTTTACCTGAGCGTGCCTTCAGGTTTGCAATGACATATTCCAGGGGTGTAGAGAGCGTAGATGATCGTTAAACTTGGATTTCGAGGATGGTATGTATATGGATCTTTATGTCGGGTTTCAATGTTTAGACAGTTTGAATCAGATTTATCATTTAGATATTGATAAATGAGATTCAGTCCCAATATTTAGTGTTGTGATCCCTCTTACAGGTATTCTCCTTATTCCATGACGAGACACTGACTTATCATCTCTCGCCAGCGATCACTCGGATAACAGTGATCAACGATACACAGCTAAATCAGGTTAGTTACATAATAGATCAAATCAGAATAACAATACACAGGTTAGCTACATTATTAATCGAATCAGAATAACGATACACAGGTAAGTTACATAATAGATCAAATCAGAATAACGATACACAAGTAAGTTACATTAAAGATCAAATCAGAATAACGATACACAGGTAAACTACATTATAGATCAAATCAGAATAACGATACACAGGTAAATTACAACATTATACATCAATTCAGAATAACGATATAAAGGTAAATTACATTATATAGATCAAATCATGATTACGATAAACAGGTAAATGACATTTTAAATCAAATCAGAATTACGATACACAGGTTAAATAAATTATAGATCAAATCATGATTACGATAAACAGGTAAATGACATTTTAAATCAAATCAGAATTACGATACACAGATTAAATAAATTATAGATCAAATCATAATTACGATAAACAGGTAAATTACATTATAAATCAAACGAGAATAACGATATACAGGTACATTACATTATAGATCAAATCAGAATTACGATATACATGTAGATTACATTATACATCAAATCAGAATTACGATACACCGATAAATTACATTATAGATCAAATCAGAATAGTGATTGGTGGTGGACTCCATACAGATTTCAGAAATAATTTCTTTTCATATGTTAGTAAAGAAACATCAAGAGTATGTTGTTTCGGAACCGTCGAACAAAGTGAACTAGGAGTGTTCACTTCGCTAAGAGAATATATAAGTTATATTATGTAATACGTACCATACGCTAATACTCAATTGACGTTGTTTATTTTTTGGTATTGGTCTTACGACTTTAAACCAATTGATAATACTTTCCTAAAACACCAGGAAATGTATCACGTGCAAACATGCATTTTTGAAATTTAAAAATTAGGAGTATAATTAATTACAAAAAAAGCAGTTATAAAGAGCATAAAATCATATTAAATAAAAGAAATGTTATTTAAATATATTTTTTAATAAATATGCAAATCATTATTTTCGTATTTGATTAAATCTTTAATTTGTGCTCCAACGTTAAGTCAATACATTTGCTCATCTAAAATTACTGCATACCATACTAATACACGTTATTGTTCTGTAAACAGTTCTGGGCTAACACGGCAAACACTTACGATATGTTGAGCAAGTTTGCAGATTGGCATTTCAATACGTGTCCCTCTTACAGAGCTGACTTGACCATACTCGTGACAAAGTAAGTATAATAAAACGGAAACAACATGACAGCGTCAAAAAAGTAATTTAATTAAGTTAAAACCATACTTTCTCGTTTCCTTCGGATTTTGGTCATTGCTTGAACATTTTCAAGTGATATGAATAGTGTAACATATATCGAATTTTGAGATAGTTATATGTATGCTGGTGTCCATTTTCTATCTAACATAAATGAAGAAAATCATCTATAACGTAAATCGGTAAATAGTTTTGCATCAAGTTCCTCCTAATGAGAGGTTATCACCATAGACACTGCTGTCAAATTATTTTGTCATGATTTTTTCACATCACTGCCAAAGATGTAGGAGTTGTGATGTCTTTTGTTCTGGCTTGGTGTTCCTACAGTTCTCTTTGGATAACCGTCAGTTCATACCGCCTTCAGTTTCGTTCTTTTTGGTGTTGTGTTTTTCTTTCCTTGTTTGGTTCCTTCTTTTTTAAATCATGAACATGTAAAGGTCATGATTAAACCGAAAACACAAAGAAGAAAGAAAATCAAATTTAATCATATTCAAGTAGAGTATTTGTGATTATATTTCCCTTTATTCCGGTTTTTCCTATTTCTAGACAAAATCTGACTATCAGAGGTGAGACGATGGAGTATGATGTGAACGGCCTAGCCTACACCAGCGGTATGTGTTATGATAAGTACAGTAACTGTATACTGGCTAAGGATATAGGACTGGGCACGGCATTCACAATCGCTCACGAGATCGGACATACGTAAGTAATGAACTACTCTTGCATATCCCTAATTTGCTTAAACGCTAGAGTGTAAAAAGTATGCTTGCAGATAAGAATTTGATTTAGGCAAAAACATATGCGCTGAATGTCATGAATGTTTAAAACGTTGTTAAGTTGGCATATGTGCATTTTCGTACTTTCTTCCGACACAGAAGGCTTTGAATCGATCTCATTTTTAATTCACCAAAAATGAAATGTTTTCAGATTGAAGATGAAACATGATAACGAATTCGCCAAATGTAATGACAGCGGAAACATAATGCAGAGATATGCAACATATGGTCAATCGAGTTTCCATTGGTCAAGCTGCAGTGACGAGGCCATGAGGACGTTTTTCGAGTGAGTTTCAATATAAACCTAGTTAACCTATAGATCCGCACCCACACTATTTACTGTCGAATCGAATCGATTTATTCCTTTTTTAAAGACAAATCACTTTCTATTGATATTAATATTTCCCTGTGATATATAATGAATCTATTGATATTAATATTTCCCTGTGATACATGATAAATCTATTGATATTAATATTTCCCTGTGATATATAATAAATCTATTGATATTAATATTTCCCTGTGATATATAATAAATCTATGGATATTAATATTTCCCTGTGATATATAATAAATCTATTGATATTAATATTTCCCTGTGATATATAATAAATCTATTGATATTAATATTTCCCTGTGATATATAATAAATCTATGGATATTAATATATTTCTGTGATATATAATGAATCTATTCAGGTCCGATGATTCCACATGCCTGAGTAACAAGACGTCACTCCCCGGCAATACGACGTTACTACCAGGCAGTCTGTATGACGAAGAGGCGCAATGCAGGCTGGCCTTCGGCAAAAACTTCAGGCCAAACTACAACCGAGAGGTAAGTCGTCAATCTGAGGATTACTGAAATGTGAAAAAAAAAACAATTTTAGGAATTTTGTAATTCGCCGCAGTGCCTTCCGAAATAAAAATAGTCAATGTTTATCGACTTAGCAACACATTAGCATTCTATAATATGTTTTATTTTCTTATCATTGCTGTAAAGTACATACATGTATCCGCCCTCCCCTTTCTTAGGGCAAAGCTGTCGCGAAAAAAAAAACATATCCGCCCTCCCCTTCAAAGGGTGAAGATATTGTGTGAAATACATATGTATCCGCCACCCCATTCTTAGAGCAGTTAACACTGTAGCTTAAAATCTATATCTGCTACCCCGTCTAAGAATAAAGATATGATGTGAAATACATATTCCGGGGACAACACTGTCGCGTAAAATCCACATCCGCCCTCCCCTTTTAATGGGGAACCTATGGCGTAACACCCATATCCGTCCTGTACACTTTTAAGGGCAAAACTGTGGCGATACGATGACGTAAAATCTCCCAGAATGAAATATTTATGGTCCCTATTTTTAATTGAAATGTTTGCATTGAATAGTATATTTCTACGACTTTACGCCAAAAATGTGTTTTTCTTTTAGAATAAATGTGGCAAATTATCGTGCTGTTATAACGAAAGGAGTTGTATTGACATCGGTTATCCCCTGGTGGACGGCACAGAATGTGGTAATGGAACCAGAAAGGTGAGAGCTAGGAGTTAAAGCTAAGGCTGAACATTTAATATTGTGCTTACGAAAAAGTATATACACCTGAAAATCATAATTTCAAGAATTCGGCATAAAGAAAAACCGTGACTTCACATTGTTTAATGATATTTTATTCCGTGAAATAATTTAAGAATAAATGCTTCTGAGTGTAATTAAACAAATAATTATTACTAGTTTATGCACTTTTTCCATATCGAAATACTAGTAAATAAGATAAAATGTTATATTTTCTTGGTGGGATGCATATAGAATACAACAAAAATGCATTTCGTTGTATTCAGTGGTGCATCAAGGGTCAGTGTGTGGACATTGGACCTGACGGACCTGCTGCTATCAATGGTGGATGGTCTTCCTGGGGTGTGTGGTCAATTTGTTCCAGAACGGCAGGAGGTGGAGTCCGCTTTCGAAAAAGGGACTGCAACAATCCGAAGTATGTCATCAAATCAGTTATCTGCGTAAAGATATGTTATGACAAATCATTATATCTTTATTAATTATGATGAACACTTGATTGAAATTGTATTTTTTTAAACGTTTGTGCATAACATCACATGGAATACATTGTTTGGAAATGTTCAACATTGTCCAGGCTGGCCAGCTGATATAATCTAAGGTACCGTTGTAGCCAAATGAAATATATATACATATTTTAAAGGCCCGGCCCAATATACGTAACTTCTGTATTCTGAACAAAATATTTTAAAAATCCAGTTTATAACTAACCATGCAAAAATAAGTCTAAAACGAAGTAAACCTGAGCGATAACTAATCAAAAACTCTTGACAGAAAAATCCAAAGAATTGAAATTAATTCAGGTGTGGCCCACTTCAACAACAAGCCGAAGTTAGAAGACAGTTCAAAATGGACGCGTGTTTACAAATACCGAGTTTCAACTGCTGCTGTACCGGTAACCGCGTAAGAATTCATCTTGCATATTGCTGATATCAGTTAATCTTAATTGAATTTATAAATATCATAAGTTATTAGGATTGATTTTCACTTCAAGTTTTGCCGAAAGTTACGTATATTGGACCAGTAACAAGCCTTCCTGAATCCATATCGACCGTTTAGGAAGTGCTGGTTGACCTGTTATATTTGTTGAAATGCTTTGTAACTTGATAAACTTGACTGGTTATAATCGACTTATGTTTCAGGCCACGTTACAACGGCAGAGTCTGTACAGGGAGTGACAGTAAAGTGAGGCTCTGTAACATCAAGGTATCACACAATCTCGTATCAGTGTAATCTACGGTGGCTGATTTTTGCCATTTCGTTGTTTCGTCCTTTTGCCCCGAAAGGACGATATTTAGTAGCTCTTAAATTTCGTCCTTTCGTTCTTTCGGGGCGAAAGGACGACATTTATTAAGAAGTAATAGTTATCGTCCTTTCGTTCTTTCGCCCCAGAAGGTTGATATTTACCTCTTTCTTAGATATCGTTCTTTCGTCCTTTCGCCAAGAAAGAACGAAAGGACGGTAATTGTTACGCAAAAGGACGACACTGGTACTCGCTAATTAGCGACTTTAATTTTCGTCCTTTCTTATAATAAAATAACGTCCTTTCATTCTTTCGTCCTTTCGCCCCGCTAAGAAGCGACCTAAATTGTCCTTTCGCATAACAAAATATCGTCCTTTCGTTCATTCGTCCTTTCGGGGCGAAAGGACGATATTTAACATATCTTAATTATCTTCCTTTCGTTCTTTCGCCCCGAAAGGACGATATTTACTTTTTTCTTAAATATCGTACTATCTTCCTTTCGCTCCGTAGTAACTCTTCAATTTCGTCCTTTCGTTCGTTCACAAAGTATGTTCCAAGATCGCTCACTACCATATACTTGTATCGTGGTCGTCCTTTCTTGGAAAAGAAAAGTCATAAAGAGAGATCGTTCAGTTTTGTATGAGTTATGGTAATGTACCAGGAAATATAAGGAGGAGGTACACAAGATTGATATAGAAGATCTTTCGAGTTTTTCGAAATCCATATCCTGTTGATTGCGCTTTTGGAGTATACGGTGTCATAATAAGATTGTAGTCCTGATCTGATGGTACTAAGAATGGTAGTTTAAAAGTTTCGATAAAGGCTTGGTTGAACAATGAGCAGAGCCAGCGATAAAACAATTGCTTATAAGGATCATTGTGTAGTTTCGTTATCCAATAAAGATGACGTAACAGACACATATGCTGCCCCTTTAAAATTTAGTAATATATAAAGTATGCCGAAAAAATGAATTAAACTGCATCATACAGCTGTTTCGTCGTTATATTACTCGATGTTAAAAAATCCAAGCAAGATCAACCTGAAGCATAGGGCTGATACACCTCCTGTATCCTATAACGGGTTTTCGTGTTAGGGGGTAGGCTTGGTTTAGTTTGTTGAGTGTGGGTGGCACGTATATGATATGTGAAATGAAAGAAAATCAAGTTTGGACAGTGGTTCCTAAAGGCCCAGTAGCTTATAATATATCAGGAGGATACTGTGGGCTTTTTTTGTTTTCTTTGTTTTTGTTTTAATATTTTATTTACTGAATAATACGTTTATTTCTGCATTAATCGAATATATGATGTTAATTACATTCTAGAAATTGACTCAACCACTTAATTCATCAGAATGTAGTCGCAGTAGCAGGTTATTTTGTACCAGATATTCATTAAACAATTGAAGCAATGACGAATCTCATTATATACTAACTTTGATTTCAGCCCTATGGTGTGTCTGATACCATGTACAAAGCCCGACAACGAAATGAGCATCAAGCAGTCATAGGTAATAAAAAGAATAGGCTCTTACCGCTGTCTTCAGGATTAAATATATTAGTACTTAAAGGCTCAATATACGTAACTTCAGGAAATTTTTCGGGATTCTGAACAATTATGAAAAAAAATCCAGTTGATAACCATGCAAAAATAAGTATAAAACGAAGTAAACTTGGGTGATAACTAACAAGAATCTCTTGAAAGAAAAATCCAAAGAATTGAAAAAAATTCAGGTGGGGCCACTTCAAGAACAAGCCGAAGTTAGAAGACATTTCAAAATGGACGCTTGTTTACAAATTCCGAGTTTCAACTACTGCTGTACCGGTAATCGCGTAAGAATTCATCTTGAATATTGGTGACATCAGTTAATCTTAACTAAATCTATAAATATAATGATAAGTTATTAGGCTTGATTTTCGCTTCAAATTTTACCGAAAGGTACGCATATTTGGCCTTGAAAAAAACACGACGTATTCCCTATGTCTACTGCAAACACATTTGATTGTTAAACATTTAATTAAATGTGTAATACATATGACGACCGGCTCTTTTTCGTTATTTGCATATGTTAAATATGTCATACCGCCGTTAAAACTTTAATATTACTAAGTGTTTCTGCTATAGGACGACATGTGTGCAGGATGAATAGAAATGTGGATAACATCACTACATGGCCGCCATATATTGATGGAACCAACTGCAGGAACACAGACCCAAACCACATATCCAAGTGTTATCAGGGACTTTGTAAGGTGGGTGGTGCATAGTAGCAGATTCCTCAAGTAAGGGGGGTACACAAGAAATTACACAAAAAGAACAAAAAAGAAACGTCACAAGGACAAAAGTCATCGAATAAAACAATACAAATTGAATAATAGACAGAAAAATCACACGGACAAAAGTCATCGAATAATACAATACAAATTGAATAATAGACAAAAAAGTCACAAGGACAAAAGTCATCGAATAATACAATACAAATTGAATAATAGACAAAAAAGTCACAAGGACAAAAGTCATCGAATAATACAATACAAATTGAATAATAGACAAAAAAGTCACAAGGACAAAAGTCATCGAATAATACCATTCAAATTGAATAATAGACAAAAAAAGTCACAAGGACAAAAGTAATAATACAATTCAAATTGAATAATAGACAAAAAAAGTCACAAGGACAAAAGTAATAATACAATTCAAATTGAATAATAGACAAAAAAGTCACAAGGACAAAAGTCATCGAATGATACAATTCAAATTGAATAATAGACAAAAAAAGTCACAAGGACAAAAGTAATAATACAATTCAAATTGAATAATAGACAAAAAAGTCACAAGGACAAAAGTCATCGAATGATACAATTCAAATTGAATAATAGACAAAAAAGTCACAAGGACAAAAGTCATCGAATAATACAATACAAATTGAATAATAGACAAAAAAGTCATAAGGACAAAAGTAATAATACAATACAAATTGAATAATAGACACGACACGAGTTATGAACGCCCCGACACAGGCAATAATGTAGACCGGGTCGAGACTGGTGACATTGTATTGTTTTTAGTACAGATATAGTCATTCTAGTACTTGTAACATACTCTGTAGTTAATCATCAACTGTATCATGTAAATTCCGCAGCAGAGACGCAGTCGTGTTATTACTGAGAAAAGGAAAATAATCGATATTGAAAAAATACCATCATGCTCAAGTTCATTAGATGATCTACGACTAGACAAATATGCTATATATATAGAAAAAAATCAGAGAATACCAAAGCGTCAACAAAACCATAATCCGAACTCAAAATCGATGAAACTAGGGGCAAAATGGGAACAAAGGAAAGATTTACATGGAGACTTATAATACATGAGTAAGTATTGCATGTCAATTGATATTTATAGTTTAATGTTTTAATGAAAATTAAAAAATATATATATATTATAAATTGATTTTGTTACTAGTATATCAATCGATATTTATCGTTTCGCGGTAGATTTTCGGATGTGATGGCTGTTTGGACTCTTCCTCTTCATTTGATGCGTGTGGAGTTTGCAACGGAAACGGAACACAATGTCGTGGCGAGACCCGGATGTTTGATGTTAAGGCACTCTACGACAACAATGGTAATTACAAAACACGTTGTTCTACCATTGATGAAACTATTGTATGCTTTTTAAAATGTCGCCAACACCTGACTTACAATTTTAGTTTTGCAACGTTGTGTGTCACTATAACTGTATGTAACTTATTTCAAGCACGTTGTTCTTTCTATTTATAGACAAGAATATGTCATTTAAGATTCCAGAAAATTCAACGGGAATTGTTATACGAAATAACAATCCAAGTATTGTCAAACTGAGTAAGTATTGCATGTCAATTGATATTTATTTTATATCTAAACATCAATAAATATAAGTGTGACGTTTATTTATCAAAACATAATCAATCTTTCGAAGTCAACTTTATCCAAATCGTATAGTTATGTGTACTCGATCATCCCTGGATTTTGCAACAGCTTTCCAAATCATAGACTTGGATGAGGCTTAATGGGACTTTAGCCTAGGGGTCAATGCATTCATAAAGGCGTAAAAACACATACATCAATATGTATACGTTATATACATCCGAAATTGTCATATTGTGACATTGTGGAATTAACGAATGGAAATTTTGAAAACTACTTCTGATTAATCTTTAATACGCCCTCATCAGATTAAATTGCTGATTGGATAAAGATATTTGTTGAGTTAAAGGTTTTCCAGTGGACTTTTGGCATATCTATGACGACGCGTTCACGTTGTTAACAACAGGTTTATCAACCACGGCGATCGTAAATACATTTTTGAACATGCAATCAAGGACAAACCCTACTCTTCTAAATCACTCGCTTACTTCTGTCGTTAATGACCTAATGACTATGTTATACGATACACGTAGCGATTTTGATGTTTCCCGTCGTGAACCTTCCCTTTCGTTGTTCTAGGGATTGCTATTAATATCGAGATTTTCGTGAGACATGTCAGCTGCTGACGAACAAACTTTCAACATACAAATTCCAGTGATGCAGGTTGATGAAGTCTATGGGAAAGTTTTATGGTCGCCATCATGATTTAATTGAGAAATATAATGCATCCTTGTGAAATATTAAAGTGGACTTGAATATGTTCATTACTATGCCATGTTATGTTTGAGAAAGCACCTCAGTTCTCACTTTGACCTTGGTATACATGACGGATGTCCTCGATGAAGCAGAAGACACTTAGCCTTCCGCCTTCCGGAACACTAGGTCCTTTCCTTTGTTTATGCTTTTCCCTAGTTTTATTGATTTTGAGTTAGGATGCTTTTTGTCTTATTCTATTATTTATTCTGTTATATAATTTTACCGAAGCAGATTATTGTTGTAGAATCGGACCAGCTACCTGTCGGCGACTATTACTATGATAGGTACGACATTGTCCTCACACGCCGTACGAACTGGGAGGAAATTCAAATAGTTGGACCAGTGGAGCAAGATATCGAATTCCAGGTATAAATAATATATCGACGAGAAACATAATTGAATTCAAGACCAACGAGTCTTCTCTTTCATATGACACAAGATAGCAATACTTACCTTACAATTTTTGTCGAGTTGATCATACAAATATCAAAATTAATCATCATTTATCCCTCTGATAACAAAATGTCTTATCCTAATTGTATTGGTTTCAACTGTTAAAATTGAAATAAACATGGTGATTCTGCGACTCCCCTGGCTGTAGAACCGAAAACGTTACACTGAGTATATACAAGACGCTCACTTGATTTTTAGGTGGAAGTATTCGTCAAGCATGTCGATCAACAGTACGACCTCCGGATCTACTACACGTATCACACACCTCTTGTTTTATCTCACCAACAACAATACCTGTGGGAGTCTAAATGGTCGTCGTGCTCAGTGACATGTGGAATAGGTAAGTCAGGCTTAACATGGCAGCTAACAAATACTGTCTTATATTACACGTAGGTAATTCAGGCTAAAAAAGGCAGCAACTATTCCTCAGCATAATTACAACAGTTTATTGCCTTATATTACCTGAGGTACAGGTAAGTCAGGCTAATTTGAGCAATTGGTTATTGTCTTTTATTACCTGTGGAACAAGTAAGTCAGGCTAAAAATCACAGCAACTATTCTTCAACATTGTTCATATTGGTCGTTGTCGTATATCACTAGTATCTGTCAGACAGAGACGGAAAGTTTACCGTAAACATGGACAGCTTGTTTAGACAACGGATCGTAAACTCACAGTACTCTTTATCACATTATTGTTGTAATCGACTCAGCGCTTGGATACCAACGGATTCGCTGAACACATATTATATAACATAATAATAAATAAACCACATTAAATATCACTCAATTTAAACCTTTTGGCCCCTAGCATCACTGAAGAGTCCTAGGAGGACGAAATAGCTGTATGATGCAGTTCAATTCATTTTTTTCGGCAAACTGTATATATTACTAAATTTAAGAGGTGCAACATATGTGTGTGTTACGTCATCTTTAAACGTTTGTTAGAAAATATACATGCAGGAGACGTACACTGTCGGTTCCTTAAACAGGCTACAAGTCTCTCATACACAAGTGTCTAGACGTCCAGGCACAGATGGTGGTGGAGGACAACAGATGTAAGACAAAGGAATACCCAGCTGACAATATAGCACAATGTACTGAGAAAGCTTGTACTGCCAGGTAGGTTTAAAAATATTCTGAGAATACCAAAACCATAATCCGAACTAAAAATCGCTCAAATAAGGGACTAACAAAGTAAAGATTTACACGAAGACACTTCAATCGTGTAAAAGAATAAGACTAGGAGGTTACGATATCACCAGTTGTTTTCTGTTACTTTCTGTTATTTCATAACGAGAGGTAATTCCTGGTTGTTTGTATTAAGTTAGACCGGTAAAGACCCCCGAATGGTCTTTATTGACACTCCATTCGTTGGTGAAAATAATCTATTTGTAAAAATAATTGCCACAAAACTCTTCAACGTTTCATACCCTGATGACTTTGTCATAAAACACGAACATGACTTTAAACGGAAAAATTGAAGTGAGCAATAGGTTTGTTGTTTGTACTTGTAAATTATGAAATATTCAATATATACAAGTGTATATGCATTCAAATTAGTAGAAATGGTTATAAATAATATATTTGGTTATATATAGATAGCTAACAAAATTGGTTTTGTTACATTTTGTTGTGTATAGTTATGCAGTGTACAAATTGTGTTAAGTATCTTATAAAGAATGGTATTGACTATACACAGGCAATATGTCTTCACGAGAAAAATTTCACGTGCATTTCACGTGAAATGTGGGAAAAAGTGAATTTCAAGTGAAATTCAAGTGAAATTTTTCACATGAAATTCACGTGAAGAAACATTGGCTGTGTACATGTATATAGTAACTCGAAATATCTTTTTATGATGTATATCAATATATTAATTAAGTATGCTTTTGTTCGTTTAATATCATTTTACTGTGTTCAATTTGGCAAATACCAGTATGTTGCATTTCGCTGGTTAGTTTATTTGCAATAAATTGTTTTTAAGTGTGACCGTTGTCATATTACTGAACATGCAATTCCACTTGGTTTTCATAGCTTCTGAATACAATTTATATGTAATATAATTATGATGATATACGAGGCGATATAAAAAGATACCTACTTTATAATAAGTTTTATTTTTGGTACTGTTGAAATAAACATCATACCTATATGCGACTGTACAGCAATTTTTGACACAGATGGTACAGCGGTGCCTGGAGTACGTGTTCCACTACCTGTGGGGTCGGTACCTCTACACGACAAGTGGTCTGTGTCAACAGTACAGACTGTAGACTAACCGCGTGTGCCCCACGTCCATTAGTCGAGTGTAGCAAGCTGACCAAACCAAACAACACCAGGACATGCCACCAACAACCCTGTCAACCCGTCTGGCGAATCACACACCAATCTGCCGTAGGTATCCTTTAACTCGTGCACCTGCTTCATCTGAAGTATTTTGTCAACTCATCTTCTTTCACAGTAAAAAATCGGCTTTTATTTAAATGCTAGAATTATTTTTTCAGCATTCATGAAATCATAACAACGTTGGCTGTCTGTATATATCCCATAAATCGATTCTTGGTAAATATGTCTATGAAGGTTATGTTGTTATAACCTCATAAATGTTGAGAAAAATCAAATTCATTCTTTAAATTTAGGATTTTAAGTAGGTTGAATTTACTAATTTAGGCAACGCAGTAGACATGCAGTGTAGTTTTAAGGGAAACTGTAAAACACTTTCGAATGGGTCCAAGTAAAGCTTTACAAACAAATGTTATGTGTGCGTTACGTTATCTTTAATGATAGGAGGTGGCAGAATCTGCTGGTGGATTTTTTTTGTTTTGGATTCCAACCTTTTGGCCCCTAGCATTACTGAATAGTCCTAGGAGGACGAAACAGCTGTATGCTGCAGTTTAATTCATTTTTCGGCATACTGTACCTATTACTAAATTTAAAAGGTGCAGCATTTGTGTGTGTTACGCCATCTTTCATTGATTTTCAAAATGAATTTTATCACATGCTTTACAATCCTTATTTAACCTTCAAATTTATATCGGCATAACAAAACTACACCGAGGTGTTTCAAGGCGAGCGTCAACTGTGTAAAATGAATGTCACATTTGTCAATAGATCCAAACATTGACTATGATTTCTTTTGGTTGTATTTTATCACCACAGATCCACAACAGTCGTTAACCCAAATATTGTGTTTGACCCATTTCATCAAGACTGAACAAATAATAAAAATATACACGTTTTGAATACTACAACCGCCATATAAATCTAGGTCACATCCAAGTGTCACGTCCTCAATGGACTGTACAAAAGAATTAAGAATAAGGGACAATCGAGCCAAATAATGAATTAACCCGCCCCATACTTCAGTTTCCGAGGTATTTCGTCAAACAGAACAATATGGGATACTTACAGATTTCACAACCGAAAGCAGACTTGAAATACATTATATTTGCATGTAAATAAAGTTCTATCTACTGCGTTATATTCCTAGTGTTCACAACCATGCGGTATCGGAGAGCAGAGGCACATAATAAAGTGTGTTGATGGGACAAACGCGTCATTAGAGGTTGGTGACGAGCTTTGTAACCCGGAGGACAAACCTGCAGATACCAGCATGTGCTGTAATAGATACTGTCTTCACATGAACGGTACGTGTTGGTATCCTATAATGTTGTATAAGATTTTTGTCCAGGATATTTACGGTCTTCCATCAATAAAGGTTTATAGGATATGAAATAATGACATGGATGTCACTTTTGTTGCAGGAATACCAAACCATTTCTAAACAACTAGCTTCACCTTTTGTTGAGGGTGAGCAGGAACATTCACGATATCGCTAATATTTGACAATGGATGTTGACGCAGTCGATTTTTCTAAATTTAATTATTACAATATCATTTGAAGTAGTGAACGTTCAAATTAATGTGTAATGAATCTGTCGTTATTGTCTATTGTTCAAAACTACTTTGGGAAGCGGGAATCACAAAAATGTCAAGCACACTTTAAATGTTGAGAGTAATATGAAAAAGCATACATTGCCTCTATATGCATATATATTGAGAGCTGATTTATTTTATGTACACTAAATCTCCAGTGACTTAATACATTAATTGTTGTTATTAATGTACTTCTATCAGTTTTATTTTACCGCCATTCCCATTGTGACCTCGCACTCGTAAATATCTCCTGTTGGTTGCTCTTCTGTTATTTTGTTCACTTCTTCCCCAAGTTGTTGTTTACAAAATAAAATACAAAACAATATGAAGCATTCTATTCAATTCAACAGACAACAAAAAGGAGTGTACAGACATCAAATATTGCGGTTCACTCGACATCAAATACTGCAAGTTTGGATTTGCAAGGAGAAACTGTCCCGAGAGGTGTAGTGTGTGTAAGTACGGATCTGCATGTAATATCTTCAGTAAATCCCACTCAACGTCACAAGAAATGATTAGCACAATAACAAAATTTAAGACAATTCTTGAACTCTTTAATTTTCGACTGTAACTCGTCAAGAATGCAACCGTCACAATATGAACGAGTTGACAGTTTCTTAGGGAAATGTAATTTTCGTCAGTTTTTAATGCATCCAATATTTATGAATGACAATATTATTATTACCTCAACAATGAATGTCACTCAGGCATGTATTTGTTCTGGAGGACGTGTAAATTACATCGTTCTGTGTATAGACTTGATATGCTTTTATTTCTGTTCTGTATCAAGGTGGGTGCTTCGACAAGCATCAAATGGAATGTGAAGCCAACTTCTGTTTAGAGTATGCTGACTGGGCCAAAGCATACTGTCCTAAAACATGCGGATTCTGTACTTCAAAGGGTAAGGTAGTGATGTAATGAGAATCTTTAATCTTAAACCTTTAATGTTAACTAAACATAGGCTGAAAAGTTTATTTAATGCAGGATTTAGACCGTTTGTGTGACAGGTGATGTACATAAACACAATGAAAGCTATTAAAGGGGAAACAAAATCATCTGAAGAGTGCGAAAACAGTTTACATCAGTACAATTTTCGATAATTTCAAATATGTACACGTAATTAGTAAAATATTTAAACATATTGAAACAAAGTACATTGTAGATAAGTTTCTTTTGTTAATTGTTATTCTCTTAAAAGGTCGAATCAACACAACTTTGTTTTGTAAATTTCAGGAAGGAAACAGTGTGGATCTGACTAACCTATTACCACGCAAATATGACTAACCTATTACAATGTTGGATCGTATGACCACCTCATTTCATTGCGGGACTGACAAACCGATTATAGTTGGATCCAGCTAACTCAATACATGTTTCGATCTGACCAACCATCTGAGTAACCGATAACAGTTTGGATCACCTAGTTTTTTCGCATTGACATGGTTTTGGCCAACAGACTTCAATGTGGTTCTGACACAAAATAAAGTGCGGATCTGGCTACCAATTACACTGTTGTGATTTTAGTTTCAACCAACCGAAACAAAAGTGCAGTTCTTGCAGAACGATTAAAGTTCAGGTCCGACAACCCGATTATAGTTGAGATTTGGTAACTTATTTACTTGTTGTAGACAAGATTTGTTAACAATTTTTTTACTTCTGGCCCAACCAATTACTGCTTGGAACAGACTAACTAATTTCACCGGAAAACTTATGACTATTCTTTGATGTGACAAAGATTTATACGGCGGGTGTCGTCGATGAAGCAGAAGACGCTTACTCTTCCGGAACATCTGGTCTTATTCTCTTGTACTTTTACAAGGGTCTTCATGTAAATATTTCCTTTGTTCATATTTTGCCCCTAGTTTAATCGATTTTGAGTTTGGAATATGATTTTGTTAACGCTTCGGTATTCTCTGATTTACTTTTGCAGTGTGAATTAATAAAAGCAGCCGTTATTTTCAAGAGTAGTTGTAGTGAGAAAGTTGTGACAATGTTTAATATGTTATAAAAATGATAATTGTGAAGCTACAATAGTTGTAGATTGACAATGTTTCCGAGTTTGATGCTTTCGTTCTTGTTGTATTCATTTAATGATCTAGGCTAAAATAAAAATTGTTTTCTTTCATTTCAATTATTTATTTGAACTCGCGACTACATGTACGATATCAACATGTGAATACATAAACTACTGTTGACGGAAGTAACTCTGGGCAATTATGGAAAGAGGAACCACTATTAACTTAGCAGCTCTAGTGAAAACACATCGATAATCAATCACAAAGGGGTTCGTTTAAAGGTGCCAGCAACATAACATGTTGAAGACGATTGGATGCTGCACGAGGATACTCCGAGAACGACAGGGGAAGAAGAGATCAACCAGCAGCTAACTTTTCCGCCAAGTTTCTCCACGATCAAACACATTGTAACTGTAACTTCCTCTGTCATCAGTGGTAGAGAGATTCAAAGTAACCAAGGCTAAATCTGTCCGAAATCAGGAACGCAAGCATCGGAACTCGAACGGGGCACCATATCGGGCTTACTAGCGGAAATCATCATGACGAGATAGGTGATGAACAACACGAAAGATCAAGTATCGAGAAAAACGTTATTCTGTCAACAGGATTAAACAAACTGTATATATCCAAGATGTGTCGTTATTATTAATCGATTTGTAGTCGAGGTTCTTATAATTAACAAGCGATGCATAGAGAAGGTAATCATATGCGATTTCTTATAATGATTGTCCAGGTATTGTTTAGTCTTTAATCTAGATCACTACCAGTAATCACAAATCCCATCACCAGGTTCTTTTTATCGGATACGGTATACCAGTATCATTACAAAAGTGTCCGGTGTACTGATCTAATATTAAATTCACTTGAAAGATCATAGTCACTTAACATAAATAAAACTGACCTTAGTGTAGAAGCAATTCAGAGAGAAACGGGTCTCATCATTAATTATTCTCAATAAGGTTATGCCTTGTCAAGAATGGTTTGCATTCAGCTGTCGAGAGCCCCGTTATTGTACTTTTAATTAGGTCTTTAAGAGATCTTAACCTTTAGATGAACAGTATCTTGGTTAAGATTACTACACGATCCATTAGCTTTAAGTGTTGATGAAAATTGATCATTGAAACTGCACTATTTTTAAATACACTTAACTTAAAGATCTTAGACATGCTGAAGAAATGACAACGATACGAAGATTTATACCAAAGGATTTATATATATACAAGATATATAACATTGTACAGTGTGTTCCCCGCAACTATATACACTTGAAATAGGATTGTTATAACACTGTCTTAAGAATTACAGTAAGCATCTCATACAGAAAAAACGTCTAGCGAAAAGCCAAAAACATTCGAAAATGGAATGGTCATTTTTCGACCATTTTTCTAAACCAATTCTGATTATGTATTGTATTTTGTAACAGATAATATACAAAGCTCACACCATCAATTAGTAAGATATCTCCGACTGATAAACTGGTCTTTCTCTATCAGTCGTAGACAGGTAAACGCCAATGCATGTATATTATATCAATGTAATTTCTAACGAACATAAGCTATGTTTGTACAGAATAATATGCCATATACTGACAAAGACTGCTTTCATTAAAGCAATAGTTTGGGCCAACTCTCGTTCAGAATTTTAAGGGGAACACTTTTTGCGTATCTTTTTCAGGCCGCAAATATATAATCAACATTTCACCTCCGCAAAATTTAAGTGCATGATAAATCATCCCGTTTATCATACCATACATTCCCAAAAGTATATACCTTGTCAGAAAATCTTTAGAACCACAATGATTAAATATACATACACATAAAATTGGTTCAAATAAGTTATGTACACTAAATTCCTCTATTAATTTCATAGAGACTAGTATTTACATTTCACAAATAAATACATCAACAAATCCACCATGATATTTCAAACATTTGTACCTTGTAAGGACATTTACCAAACACTCTGAGCAGTCATGTATGACTAGATTGCGTATCTGTTTATTATAAATGAAACAGAGTAAGTGTGGCGTACGTGTAAGGCTGTCATAAACATAAACGCTTGTTCACCAATATCGCAACAGAAATCCTCACACCTGGGCAAAGATGTTTAAAATGTGATAATTGATTACAGTTTAACGACATTTCTTCAAACTCGAATCATTTCGTCGATATACAACGGCAAATTCTCATAACTTCACATGTGAATTTGCTCTACTTAATATTTCATATCGGGAAAATTGTAACTTTTCAATGTGTCTTAAAGTTACATAAAAAATGAAATTTTCACTGATCATTGATTAAGCTAATATTTCCTCGAAGAACTGGGTCCTGGTTTAATAAATACAGACCACAGTGGAATTATAAGGCAGAAACAATTATTACAAACTTTATTCCAGTACATAAACAGAATGTTTTGAGGCACTCTCAATTCCTTAATTGTACTTCATTTTATTTTACTTTTTTTTCTTATTAGAACTCTGTATAACTTTCTGTGCTAGAATCCAAATCATTGTTTGCATTAGCATTAATCGAAACTATCCTAATATACAATCAGAATTTGATTTTTTTTTTTTTTTTTATATCTGCCTCACACGTCAATAACCATGGTATGTCTTATGAAATATAACAGATTATCATACATACCCAGTGTTTGTATATGATCATGATGCAATATAACTAATAAACAGACAGCAATCTTAGTCAATATATACACAACACACATGTACCCATACACTCTCTTACAGAACTGTCATATTCTCCTGTTTACACCCATGATTAATGATAAACGCTATTATTAAATTATGTTAGACATACACTGATGATAACAGTAAATAGATGTTACAATTCGAGTTTCCAATTAACATATCCTCAATCATTATCAAACATTAATATGTTGACACACAATATACATGGTAAACAGAAGTGAATACCTTACACAGCTGGAGACAAAGCACTACATGTACAAACACAAATAAATAAAATCACAAAACACATAGCTCATTATGTAGTCGTAAAACATTCTGACAGGTCCATGCTCGACCAAAGGCAGGGACATGATAAATGTATAAAGGGCAACTGAAGAAAAAGATAAAAAATAAAATGTCAATCACAAGCTGATGGGAGAGGTTTTGTAATTTAGTGTATTGAAGAGTGTCCTGAAGATTTTTCTTCCTATAACATTCCTACTCCTTTGAGAGTAATTTTTAACAATATTTTTGTTGAGGAAAAATCAAAATGTTTGCGCCATTATTAATTACAAAATTGTGAGGTTGTATAAAAGCTCCCACTTGATATTTCACGAACGTTACAGTAATTACACCGCAAGGGGCATCCCAAGCATGATACGAAACTTATCATATAAGTTTCAATGTTTAGCTAGCGGAGAATATAATGTGTTCAACCAATCGCTCATATTACATAATGTATACATAAAAAACAGTAATAAAAGGTACAGTATACAGCAAGTTATGACACAAAAACATTTCCTTCAGAAAAGAGGACCACAGATGATATAACTGGCAAATTCTTCCAACAGCAGATCACTGCATTATTGATATGATAAAGTGTTGTATATGATGTTCAGATGTGGTTGTACGTAGAGACAAAAAGTGTAACTGTGTAAATTTTGACATTACGTTGTTAAAGAAGAATTCTATGGATCATAATCATTTGTGTCAAGTCGGAAAGCTTTAACCCTATATTTTGTCTATGAAGAATGTATTCATAGAAAAATCAAAATACAAGCAGCACCTAGCAACAGATTTATCTTGCTGTGTATAGAGAACACCTGTTGTAACAACTAGGTACATATATTGCCACAATTATTGAACGTTATGTCAAACAGGGAGCAGCGTGACAGAAATACATGCTTGAATTGGCTGTATCATAACACTACTGATGAATTAAACATTTATTCCTAGGTATGGATTTGTCTTAATGGAATGGTAAAGAATATAATATGATTCAAGAAAACTGTCAACCATTTATTCCTGCTACTGTCAACATTTGACACACTTAGGTGAATACATACATTTGTATATCTATTGTAACTTTTCCTCAGAGTGAATGCTGAAACCGAGCTAGGAAAACTGACACATTTCCAAAGAAGGAATCTGATAGAGGTAATCAAAATTCTTATAATTTGGTAATGAGGATGATCGATGATGTTTAAAACAAGTCATAGAAGTACATTTAGATTGAAACAAATGATAAAGAATGTGTTAAAGACCACTAAATACAAAGTTGTAATGGTAAAACTTGAAGATCAATCAGAAACAGCATAATCATTGCATTACATTTTGCTTAATATAACTAATCTATGATTATATTATTTATACCTAACCTAGCAACCTAATATAATTTTAACTACTGCACACGAAGGTTTTTATAATTATGCAATTAAATCTCAATCTAAGAACATTTGTTTGATCTGATTTCAACAAATTTTGCACACAACTAAACTACACCCTAAAATGCTGTCATCGGTGACAAAATCTCGTAAACAGATAATCTTGTACTGCAAGTTCACACATATAACTAGCAAAACATTTTAATTTTGTAACAAACCCCAGTGAGATATATTAGTATGTCAGCGGCTTAATCAGTTACAACGTTGTTCATGACATACCAAGAGTTCCACGAAAAAGGGCAACAACTCCATTATAAGCATGATTTTGTGTTTCATTGGCATATTCATCTGATCATCAACAAATTACCTTGCACTACTGGGTTGGAATAAACCATAAATAAAACAAATGATATGATAGATTACGAAATAAAATTCTTTAAACAAACTTTTTACAGGAAGTTAATTTTTAATACGTACATAACATGGGTAAGGACCAACCTCAAAGATTGAAAATCAGATTTCTTAATATTTGTAAGGGTTCAGATGGTGAATATCCTCAAAATATTCATAAATAATTGTCACCTAACCTATGAGACAGAGGAGACAAAGAAATCTGGTTGACATTAGTAGCTGTTTACGTATAATGTCCTTGTTTCAGTCTCCTCAGGAGGCGGGCATTTTGTAATCTCACCACTGTCCTGATGGACACAACAGGAGGCCATGGTGTGCTGTGTGCAGCAACTCAATCTTTTATGCTACAATCCTGTTGTTAATTACAAATTCAAAGGCAAAAGAATTAGTCCCCTTCCCCGCCCCTCAAAGTGAAAATTCTGGATATTTCTACATCGATATCTGACTTTCCCTGTGGTTCAACATCCCATATTATCTGTCATAACCTCATGGCCCCAAAACTTAGTCTCTATGTCTGACTTTCACTAGAAGTAAGTGATCACAAGAGGTAAGGGATACTCATTTTGAATGTCAGAATCATGTTATTGTAATTCCTGACACTTCATTAGAAATACAAATGTAGGTTATACAGCCGTATATATAAAAGCAGTATAGATATTATAAGTAAGTATATCTAGAAGGGTGACATCTATGTACACACACTGATGGCACATGCTCTCCACCAAAACAGGAGCTTAAAAAAAAATTCAAATTTAACAGTGTATTAAGAATTTAACAGTGTATTAAGAACAGAACAATGTATAATCTGGACGAAGAGGTAAATGATGAAGAATATGTAATCCACAGTGACCTAACTATGTTGTCATTGACTAAGCAGATCTGACCTTGACCCAGTTGGACTCACATTAACCTTGTTTTGACCCTGTTGAATCAACCACCTTGATCCAGTTTAACATGATCCTTTATTCAAGGAAATAGCAGATATGCAGACAGCTATACAAAGATTTACAATTTCAGCTGAAGAGGGTCGGTCTTTTTAATGTTACACTGGGATTTGATATTCACATGATCAATTGGTGAACTGCATTATTCCAAGTCTTTACAGTTATTATTAACAAAACTAAGAATTCACTTAAACCAACAAACAACATATGCACTTGACCAGGTAATATAGCATCCTGCTTCAGTCATTAAGAATATCGCATAAAACATATTCAAACTGACCTATATTTGTAATGAATTGATTCAATCAATAACTGGTGTATAAGCCACTAAATAACACTTTCTTTAAATGTTCTAAGATTTCTGTCTTAATACAGATTCTGTAATACAATCGAGTTCCAGATTTCCTTAACTAGATTCCAAAAGCAACAACCCATATTTAGTGCTGATTTACGAGGAATCCAAATTTAGGGGAAACATGATGTGACAAATGTTCATTTGTGCTCATATATAGTTTATAAAGATTCTGAGATACATGTTATACATGTTGATCAGTTTTCATTCAGAAGGATTTCTATGTAATACTGTAATAAATTTATTCCTCAAGTTGAAACAGTTTCAATCCAAATTCCAGCAATTGAGGGCTCACTCACTTAAACCTACTGAGTGATCACTTGTAACTTGAAATTACTTAGAATTCACTCGAACTATTCCGTATACAATGGCCATGGTTTTTTTCTATTGTAGCCCTATATGAACATCACACAAAATCTGGTGATTTGCTTGTATAAATCAAATACAAAAAAGTATATCTTTTCCTGTATGAACAGTGACTTGTTTTTTTACGGCGATCTATACAGGGAGGGGTTAACAATCGTAAAAAATAATTCGTACAAACGGATGAATTCCCCCACTGGGACCCCCAGACCACTTTGTACAACACGGGAATTCGTAAATGGTGACTTCATAAATACAGGTATAAATTACATAGGTTTATATAGAGGCCAAGTAGGGGATTTTTTTTAGACTTTGTAAAATGCGGAAGTTCGTTTAAATCCGACTTTGTGAAATGTGGATTGACTGTATAACCTACCGAAAGCTCAGTCTAACTGGAACCAAATGTACTGAACATTCAGTTGTTCACAACAGCAAGCAGTTACCTTTGTTTTAACAGGTTACCGAGGCCTCTCACACACAACTTCAGATTAAATTCACTTGAAAACGTATATCACAATATCGCATAATTAAACAGTTGGCTAAGACTACATATAATCTACACCAGTCCTCGCTATTGCATCTTGTTCACTTCATATTTTGCTGTCATCATTTCCTCTTCGGAGTCATCCAGCAGACTTGGCAATGCTCTGAAGTGGTAGAGAAATGAAAAGCAAACTTTTAATACACATTTGGATATTCTTATTTTACAATTTAGCACCAGTATCTCTATTCTGTGATAAAACCTCTTTGCTGTAAAAGGCTAATATCGGGTATGGTAATTTATAGACGGGCATCAAATTTTGCGGTACAGACAATATATGTCTTCACATTTTAACTTGTTCGTCAATGTCAGATATAGTAAAATAGTGGATATAAAAGTTTTAGATTCACCTTCTTTGTCTTCATTACTTACTTGTCTGTGAGGGATGTTGGAATGTTTTCTTCCACCCACTTCAGATCATCCTCCTACAGATAAATAAAATATATAAGGACAACCAATCTCAATTATCATGTCAGTCAAGTCTTAACCCTCTATAATATGTCACACATTTAAAATAAATTACAACTTGATTGATACCATTGTATAATCTCGGGTGGGAAGCATGTTCTTCTTTCACTAGATAGATTTTTCTACACTCCTTGTCATGACGGAATTGTTTCTTATGTTCTATCCTCTTAAGAAAAGTTGAAATTGAAGAAAATAATTTTTAATTGAAAAAAAAAAAAGATCTATTTAGATATGAGTCGAACCCCACCACTATGCTATTTTTGGCTTAAAATAGGATTTCTCAAACCCCTGGGTAAAATAACTAGATGTCTTTTCTGCTAATATGTTTCTGCTGCATCCACTAATTTGGAAAAGATATTATTTGTCATGTACCACGTTGTTTGAGATTTTTAGCTACCTATTTTGAAGTAAACCAATTTCTGCACTTTCTGCATGTAACACAATAATTAGTCCTGGTGATAAAACACTTACAATAGAGGCCCTTCCATCTCTCTGTTTGGGGGAGCCATTCAACGGACTCTTCACACCTCTCATCTTCATGCCATCTAGAAAAAGAACAGAACAGTCAATAATTTTCTATCTATACAAACACAAGTACATGTAAATGCGAACACAAAAACTATGACTGCAGATATAGGGCAGATAAATTCGCTGAGAAAAAAACTACAACTTAAATAATCTCAAAGGGATGAGTTGCACATGTAACTACTTACCAAAGGCATCGTTCATTAGGGCATCCTCATCCTCGTCATCAGCAGCATCCAGTAGTGGTGAGAATGCGTACCTGTACATATAACACAGGTTATTGTATAAACTGTTTATTGTTAAAGTGATGTCATTTCTGTAGTGGTGAGAATGCGTACCTGTACATATAACACAGGTTATTGTAACTGTTTATTGTTTATGTGATGTCATTTCTGTAGTGGTGAGAATGCGTACCTGTACATATAACACAGGTTATTGTAACTGTTTATTGTTTATGTGATGTCATTTCTGTAGTGGTGAGAATGCGTACCTGTACATATAACACAGGTTATTGTAACTGTTTATTGTTTATGTGATGTCATTTCTGTAGTGGTGAGAATGCGTACCTGTACATATAACACAGGTTTTAGGAACACTGTTTAATGTGATATCATTTCAATGTTATATATCCTACATTGTACCAAGTACCAGGAAAAGGCATACATATTGATTTGCTTATTTGGACCTAATCCTTTTTGTTTTGGAATATGCAATAAAATCTGCTTAAACAATTTTTTAGCTTCATTATCAATATAAAGATATTGACATTAACATAATACTGTCCCATTAAACACTGAGGAAATTAGCTGTTCACTGCAATCTTAGATGTAAACTTAATATATGCAAAACTAATTTGTCTTATGCAAGATTCATGCCTTTAAACAAACCTCTGATTGTTGATGGACGGTCGCCATAGCACCATGATGACTAATAGCATGACAGAGAACAGTAAGTGCCAGAAGGCCTCATCCACCCACAACTCTCGCCAATCCTGGAAATAGTACACTTCAAGCTAGTAAATTGTAATAACACTTCCAGTGTAACATTGCATTGATGCTTCAAAGTACAGTGTAACTTGTCTAAACAGGATGTCATTGGGACAAAAGTTTTTGCCCGGTTTACACAGGTGTCTAGTTTGTGGAGGTTTGTTATGAGTTCAAAGGGAAATATTGGGACCAAACTGTAAGGCCGGAATAGACAGGGATTCTGATTAGACAGGGGCTAGTTTAGACAAGTTGTACTGTTGTACATTGTATTAACACTTCAAAGTAGTACATTGAACTAACGCTTTTAGTATATTTTCTATGTCTTTACATTTTAAAGAAGTAGTACATCATATTAATACTTCCTCCCAAGTATACTTCACTGAAGAAATTATGCTGACCTTCATTAGGACACGTTATAACATATTTCCCCCAATAAATCCAGTCTTCCCAGTCGTAAAACTTGGCTATAAATTATGTCGCCTTCATCACTCAAGATTATTTCATTTGTTTACGGCTACCGCTATTGTCATCATTTATACGACACCATATAATGTAATTTTAGCGAGACTTTTTGTATGAGTACTTACTGTTATACAGACTTTTAGTTTGTGTGATGACAGAGACCAGATCATATAAACCACAGAAGCTGAAATACAATGGAGTAGAAGATTTTAAATGATGGCCAATCTAAATTGTCAAGTGATTCTTCAAACGTCAAAATTGATGGTGTTGTATATGCTTGTAGATGTAGTATTTCCATTTAATTTTTATACAAATTGTTTTTCAAGATTTGTATTTGAACATATTTTTGATTGTAGGAGATAGAAGCCACTTACCTAAAACAGCAAAAATGAGTAAGTTTGTAAAATGTCTGTACAGAGAGAGTTTAACTATGTTCCTCCTCAGCCTCAGTGTTCTCGTAGTCTGGATCAAACTCGCAAAGATGTGATTTTAGTTAAGGACACATACCTAGATTTCAAGTGTTCTTCTATGGATGCATTATACAGAAATTTGCTGGAAAATGCTCACTTTTCAAAAGAATAGAATCCAGCAAAGCTAGGGCCGAATTGTGGAACAATGTTTTGAAAAAATATTTTGGAATCAGGAAAATAAGCAAAAATTTGTCAATGGTTTACAAAGTTGAGCCAACACTACACCTTGACATATATTATATACTCAGAAATAATAACATTAAAACACAAGTCAATAAAGGATATCCACCAGCAGATAGAAGCATCAATCACAGCCAGAGGAACCTGTGCTGCCAGGATGTCTTTGGAGTTGTCTCCCTTCGTCTGAAAAAATAACAAACATTCTTTTGAAATTTTCTAATAGAGAGAAAAAATACCTTATGCCTCACTTGTAAGCCATGATATACAATAAACCTGTGTTTCGGTTACATTGCCCTAAAGTACAAATCACCCTGTGTGTGATAAAAGCAGAGTTCTTTCTTTGAACCAATTTTTACAAGCAATTAAGATTTTCCTATAGTATTACCATTGCATGTGTTTGTGTGCCATCAATTTTTTCCAAACTGCCAGTCATAAAAGATGTTTGAACAGTGTCTTAAAAGCAGAACTCACTTGGAATGCAGATTCACATCAGTCGGACAGAAAAGTCATAATTTCTAATAGTCTAGTAAAATTTTGAGAGTTGAAGTATTTCCTGGTTTAAAAAATGCTTCAACTGTTCCCTAAGGAATAGCCGTGTTGATTAAATAAAACTTGTACCTGAAGTTGTCTCATACAGCCCTCGATCAAGCTGACGAAGAAGTAGAGGACTCCCACACCTATCACCTTACGGAATGTAGGACCAAGTCTAGGTCTGAAAACCAAACACACATATTTATATAGAACTTACTGGAAACATTAGCAGATGTCATGATCACTTTGTTATATTCTTTTATCTACTTTTTGGCATGTTATTTTTTAAGTTTAAAGCATTGGACATAACTACAGATCCGAGAATTTCCAGGGGGCTGCTCTCACTCGACTGATGTTCCTTACACTTGTTGAAAAAGTAACCTGGTGGGTAAAACTAATTAGACTATTTATTCCTTTGCTGTACACAAAGCAGCATTACAATAATACAGACTGTTTCTGAATTCCAGTGTCACTCCTAGTTAGCATCAAAGGTCAAGTGAGGGCTATTTCTGAGATCACGAAGATCCATAATTGAGGGTTACTTCTGGGATCACAATGTTCCTTGAGTGAGAATTACTGCTGGGATCACGAAGATCCATGAGTGAGAATTACTTTTGGGATTACAAAGATCTTTTAGTGAGTATTACTTTTGGGATCACAAAGATCCATAAACAAGGGGTACTTCTGGGATCACAAAGATTCAAAGTGAGGATTACTGCTGGGATCACAAAGATCCATAAGTGAGGATTATTTTCTGGGATCACGAAAATCCATGAGTCAGTATTACTTCTAGGATCACAAAGATCCATAAGTGAGGGTTACTTCTGGGATTAAAAAGATCCATAAGTGAGGGTTATTCCTAGGATCACCAAGATTCAAAGTGAGGGTTATTCCTATGATCACAAAGATCCATAAGAGAGGGTTACTTCTGGGATTAAAAAGATCCATAAGAGAGGGCTACTTCTGGGATTAAAAAGATCCATAAGAGAGGGTAACTTCTGGGATCACAAAGATCCATAAGCGAGGAGTATTCCTAGCAAAGATCCATAAGTGAGGGTTACTTCTGGGATAATGAAAATGCAAATGTTCATGAGTGGTAACAGTATTAGTAATTGAGTCTAATTGAGACACCCGGTTATCTGAATATCAAAGTATGGCAATCAAAATACAAGAGGTTTATTTCAGACCCAAATACATAGTATATACAGTTAATGTCATTGAAGACTTACTTTACAATGCCAAATCCTAGACTGACAATGATGACCAAGATTCTAGCCAAAGTCCTCTTTAGGCAGGACACAAACTCGGCAAATATCACAGCTCCTCTCACTGGAAAAAAATATCAATGATATGGTGTCATTTACTAGATTTGTTTCAAATAAATCATACTGATAAACTTGATGTCTATGATGCAATACTCATATACATTGACACTATACCCCAGTGTGTGTACAGTTTATTATGTCCCATACAACAGATTTCAGTCAATTGAAACATACTGATCTAAATATCCCTACAAACATGACAAAGTAAACAAATAATCAGACCGAAAAAAAAAAAAAAAAAAAATCCTGTAACTTTTGCTCAATCAACAAAAATCCAGATAATTTGAAATTGTTTCGAATCAAGCACTTACTTACCTGTTCTTGATTTCCATGTTTTTTCAATGTATGGATTACATGATGAATTCATGATTAAATGACACTGTAGTTTGGTCTTAAAATAAATTCTTTCGAAAATTTTCGGTTTTCTATAATGTTGATATTTTCTAATGCCTGAATCACCAAATTTCACATAATACATCTTAATCACCTGATTGTCCGGTACTTGAGATACTCTGGAATTCCGCATAGAACACAGCCTTCTCAAGCATACCTGCAATGGCATCACATTCAAACTTTTTCAATCAATTGATGATGAAAACAAAATATCAAAATGAATACACATCAACAAAATATCTTGAGTTTGACAACCAAACAACCAAATAATTAACCAATAGATAAATCAAGGTATCAATTCTGGAAATCTCCTTGTGTTAAGATAGAAATGTTTCAATGCATTTGGTAAATGAACCATTAAGGTAGAAGTTTATGCAATGCCTGTTTTCAATAAAGCAATCTGTGTTGTACATTTGATGAAGTTATTAATCACAAAAAGATCAACAAACATGTGCAATAATTTGGGACTTCTTACAAAGAAGGTTAAAAACCTATGGAAGTAAAGGATAAGATCCTTGGTTCATTTACTTGGGTTCCATGACTGTACAAGGGCTACGTACCAAGTGCGATGACCGCTCCTATCCAGAACTGTACCCGGAGAAGGTCCCTCCAGCTACAGGCCAGCATGACCAGCCAAGCTATACCATAGGTAATATATACCAGTCCCATCACACCATAAAACTACAATCAAACCAGGAGGTTCATGTCATAATAGTTGCTCAAATTTTGTTATGTTTATACAGTCGAACCTCATTACTCGAAGTTAAGGGACGATGGGAAAACTTTGAGTTATGTGAGTTTGAATGCAAGTGTAAAGCTAGCTAGCTAGCTAGCCAAAAATGAAACACTTCAAATTAAGCGGGGCCTTCGAGATCTACGATTTTGAGATAACAAGGTTCTACTGTATCAGTTTTTCTGTAATTACCAATAATGAGATACACTATGCTCTGCTTTGCTGAATATCCACTTGAAATATATGGCCAAACTAATAGGTTTGTAAAATTTGCACAATAAAATACCAACAATAAGGAATTACACTTACAATCAACAGAGGCCAGTCTTGTGCAGAGATGTACTCGTGGTCTCCAATCATTTCTATCGTCACTGTTGATAAAAAGCAATGTGGGTCAAGTATTTTTCTTGGGTTTGAACATTATGTTACATGTTGGTATTTCTTTAAACTAGAAATGTCTGTGAGACATAAATGCCCCCGCCCCTATATGAAATTAGTTCCTCATGCTTATTTTGTAAGCAAAGTTTGATGACAATCGTATCAGTAGTTATTCAAATAAGCTGGTAACATTACCATGGGACGGGACGGACATGGGTTACACTATATGCTCATGGCAGGGGCATAAAAATGTCTATTGGTTCATTATAAGTTATAATCTGAACAAACAAGTATATTAACAGATCTTATATTGTTATACAATGCTATGTTGCATGGTTTCAGTTAATTATAAGTGACTGAATCATTTGGTTACCGGCCAGGTTACTCCAAAAATTCAACGATGCCCTCCACCCAATTTGGCTATCTCTGTATAATTCAGTATCTAAATACCGTAACAGAGACATTTCGATCAAAATATGTGGAAATTTGACAGGCCCATGCAGCCACAGCCACAGCGACTGACCATCATCAGACATGTAGCTGTAGCCAACGTAGATCATACCGTCATAAATATAGAGCTACAGACATGTAAAACAGGTCTTACCATCAACATGGAACGGCTTTGGTGCCTCTGTTGAAGCTTTGATATCCACTGCACTATCCTCCACTTGTTTTCTTTTGATTGACAGGATGTAGGCATAGACGCCATCCTTCCAGGCCTTCAGGTAGTAGTGTCTATCAACCTGGAGTATAAACAACATAAGATGTATACATAGACGCCATCCTTCCAGGCCTTCAGGTAGTAGTGTCTATCAACCCGGAATTCAAACAACATCACATGTATACAAAACGCCATCCTTCCAGGCCTTCAGGTTGTAGTGTCTATCAAGGTGATGAATTGAATTTGTAATAGTATCCACACAAATAAAAGAACAGGAAGTCCGGAGGGCCTGTATTGCTCACCAGCTGGATGCATTGGTATCTAGGTAATCATGGTTAAATATTTTCAAAAAAAAAAGATCCATTAAGTACTTTGGTCAAAATCCATTTATCTTTAGGACAAGTAGTAATTTTAAAGGTTTTACCTCTATTTCCCCTTTTGGGCCCTGCCCCTCTGGCCCCTTAGGGGTCAGCATCACCTTTTATGCAAAATCTGTTCCTCTTTCACCCAAGGATGTTTCTAACCAAATTTGGTCAAAATCTAATCAAAACTTTATGAAAAGTAGCGATTTAAAGGAATTGCCTTTATTGGGCCCCATCTCTAAGGCCCCTTGAGGGTCGGAGTCATCATTTATGCAAAATCTGTTCCACTTCCCCCAAGGATGTTTCTTACCATATTTGGTCAAAATCCATTGATAACTTTATGACAATTAGCAATTTAAAGGAATTACCTCTATTTCCTCTATTGGGCCCAACCTCTCTGGCCCCTTGAGGGTCAGCGTCATCATTTATTCAAAATCTGTTCCCCTTCTACCAAGGATGTTTCTGACCATATTTGGTTAAAATCCATTGATAGTCTTATGACTATTAGCGATTAAAAGGAATTACATGTTTTTCCGTATTGGGCACCACCCTTTTAGCCCCTTGGGGGTCAGAGTCATTATTTACTCAAAATATGTTCCCCTTCACCTAAGGATGTTTCTGACCAAATTTGGACAAAATTCAATGATAACTTTATGAAAAGTAGCGATTTAAAGGAATTACCTCTATTTCCTCTATTGGGCCCACCCCTTTAGGGTCAGAATCACCTTTTAATCAAAGTGTTCCCTTTCCCCAAATGATGTTTCCGACCATTTTTGGTCAAAATCCATTTATATTTCCTCTATTGGGCTCTGCCCCTGTGGCCCCTTGGGGGTCAGTCATCATTCATATTCATGCAAAATCTGTTCCCCTTCCTCCAAGGATGTTTCTTACCATATTTGGTCAAAATCCATTGACAGTCTTATGACTAGTAGCGATTTAAAGAAATTACCTCTATTTCCCCTATTGGGCCCGACCTTTCTGTCCCCTTGAAGGTCAGAGTCACCATTTTATGCAAAATCTGTTTCCTTTCCCCCAAGGATGTTTCTGACCAAATCTGGTTAAAATCAATTCAAAACTTCATGAATAGTAGTAATTTAAAGGAATTACCTCTATTTCCCCTATATGGCCCTGCCCCTCTGACCCTTGGGGGTCAGAGTCACCATTTATGCAAAATATGTTCCCCTCCTCCCAAGGATGTTTCTGACCAAAGGTTAAAATCATTGCAGTACTTTATGACTAGTAGGAATTTAAAGAAAATGTTGATGGATGACGGATTACAGATGCTGCACCATGGCATAAGCTTACAAGCCCTTCGGGCCAGGTGAGCTAAAAATGACATTCACAAATCAATGACATTTCCAATGTATTATGAGGATAACAACAACCATTTAAGTGTAATGTGTGTATGGAGAAGCCAATGAAAAACAAGATTGTTTTTAATATTTTATTAGTAGGTTTAAGGTGCATTACATTCCTCTGTGTAAAAACTGTATTTGTTTGCCACAGACTGAAGATTCTTGCTTGATAATCACTGACCCTATTAGTCATTACAGTGCTCAGTTGACTTTTCTAAATGGAGAAATATATAAGATGGTATTATTTATTTGGTTAAACAGTTTATCACGCAATATATTTAGAGATTGTCACAAAAAAAGCAATGCTCTCATCACTCACAGGTGGATGAAATCTCAACCTTTCCTGTGAATGCCTCTAGATTTTATCTATGTGTGAATAAAACCTTCTACCCCCAAAAAACCTTGAAAATACAGTGATAATCTTTGATACTCAAATCCACAAAGAAAATTTCTAATTGTTGTGAAAAATTGTTTCCTCAGGAGAGCCATTACTATACTTTTACGATCTATACTTCCAAAATACAAGAGGCCCATGGGCCTTAACGGTCAACTGATGGTTGACATGAAAGAGAAATATGGGAATGTTGAGATGAATATTTATAACAATACATTGCAACACAAGGCTTCATAGTAAACTTAACCCCCTCCCCAGGGGGAGATGCAAGACCCCAGAGTCATGAAATTCACAATTTTGGTAAAGAACCTTAAAACCAATCCATCTATGAAGAGTATTTGATTCCAGCATATCTGGGAGAAGAGAAGAAGATTTTTGAAATTTTTGTCAATTTGACCCTTTTTGGTCCCGCCCTCCAGCCCCTGGGGGTCAACTTGGGCCAACATGTACATACCATCAAATTGTCATCCCATGCTGATAATTTGATACAAGTTAGAATGAATTCCAATACAAATCCAACAAATAATAGTCAAAAATGTGATTTCCCTATATATACTATAGTAAAGTTTACCCCCTCCCCAGGGGCAAACATGAGACCCCAGGGTCATGAAACTCACAATTTTGGTAAAGCCTCTTAAGATCCTTCCATCTATGAAGAGTATTTGATTCTACCATATCTAAGAGTAGAGAAGAATATTTTTGAAATTTTTGTAAATTTTACCCTTTTTGGCCCCGCCCCGCCCCGCAGGCCCCTGAGGGTCAGTCAGTGTCAATATGTGCGTACCATCAAAGTGTTATCCCATGCTGATAATTTGATACAAGTTAGAATGAATTCCAATACAAATCCAACAAATAATAGTCAAAAATGTGATTTCCCAATATACACTATAGTAAAGTTTACCCCCTCCCCAGGGACAAACGTGAGACCCCAGGGTCATGAAATTCACAATTTTGGTAAAGAACCTTAAGACCCTTCCATCTATGAAGAGTATTTGATTCTACCATATCTGAGAGTAGAGAAGAAGATTTTTGAAATTTTTGTCAATTTGACCCTTTTTGGCCCCGCCCACCAGCCCCTGGGGGTCAACTAGGGCCAACATGTACATACCATCAAAGTGTCATCCCATGCTGATAATTTGATACAAGTTAGAATGAATTCCAATACAAATCCAACAAATAATAGTCAAAAATGTGATTTCCATATATATACTATAGTAAAGTTTACCCCCTCCCCAGGGGCAAACGTGAGACTCCAGGGTCATGAAATTCACAATTTTGGTAAAGCCTCTTAAGACCCTTCCATCTATGAAGATATTTGAATCTACCATATCTAAGAGAAGAGAAGAAGATTTTTGAAATTTTGTCAATTTGACCCTTTTTGGCCCCGCCCACCAGCCCCTGGGGGTCAACTAGGGCCAACATGTACATACAATCAAAGTGTCATCCCATGCTGATAATTTTATACAAGTTAGAATAAATTCCAATACAAATCCAACAAATAATAGTCAAAAATGTGATTTCCCTATATAAACTATAGTAAAGTTTTCCCCCTTCCACGGGGCAAACATGAGACCCCAGGGTCATGAAATTCACACTTTTGGTAAAGCACCTTAAGACCCTTCTATCTATTAAGAGTATTTGATTCTACCATATCTGAGAGTAGAGGAGAAGATTTTTGAAGTTTTAGTCAATTTTACCCTTTTTGGCCCCGCCCCGCATGCCCCTGGGGGGTGGGGACCATATAATTCAAAAGTTTAGTTGAACTTTAGCCATAGAAGCTCCCTGCCAAATTTCATTGAATTTGGTTCAGTGGTTTTGGAGAAGAAGTCGAAAATGTAAAAAGTTTACGGACGCACGACGACGGACAAAAGGCGATTAGAATAGGTCACTTGAGACTTCGTCTCAGGTGACCTAAAAAAAGTTGCCATCAAACTTCCCAACTTTTCATGGTAGTTTTCGCTTTTAATTTGATAAGACCATTAAAGAAAGGTTCATAGTGTCAAAACATATTTGTTGTTACTCAGATCCTAGAGAACTTTTATACCAGATACCAACACTGATACCATGCTACCACTTACCTTATTCCCAGCCTTCAGGTTTGTCACCACTGTTTTATTGGTATCCTATAATACCAATGAAAACAAAAAGAGGAATTTTAACAATGTTACTATGTGATACACATTAATATTGTATATTACTACTGAAATACATGACACCTCACATACTTGAACAAATCTGGAAATATAACTTTTTTGCTGGTTGAGTCAAGTCTAAGTAAAATTAAGTGTCTATAAAAGTCAAATGTCTGTAAAATCATCAGGTGTCTTCAAAGTCAGATGTTTGTTGAGTCAGGAGTCAGTTAAGTCAGGTGTTTGCTGAATAAGGTGCAAGCAAAGTCAAGGGTGTCTTTGGGCGAGCCCGAGAACATTGTTCTTTACTGTTCTCGGAACAAGAACAACCTTTCTGTCACCCTAACGACAAGAACAAAGCATGAGAACACGTTTTCGGAACAAAAATCTCACACCACCTTTTAGGCGAGAACAGCAGGAACAAAGATGGCGGCTAACATGTGATAACTAGTTCGTGGTTTCCATTTTTTCTTATATGTGCAATCAGTTTATATTTTCTGATTTTTTATATTCATTAATTAAAGTTAACATTTTTGGTATATTAATTTGTGCAATCAGATTGTAATTTACACTTCAGGCAACCACCCCCCACAATATACTTTCGTGAGGTGAGGGGTACTCGCAAATCATTCAATACGTGGTTAAATACAGTTCTGCTTATTCAGAAAAGCCAAGCTTCATTTTTCCGACATCTTTATTTGTTCTTGATTTGTTCTAGCTGTTAGAGCGTCATTCCATAAGAACAAGTAAGAACATGTTCTTGATTGTTCTTGGACAATGTTCTCAGTCCCGCCCAAAGACATCCCAAGTGTTTATTGAGTCAGGAGTCAGTAAAATCAGGTGTTTGTTGAGTCAAGTGTCAATTAAGTCAGGTTTTTGTTGTGTAAGGTGTCAGTAAAATCAGGTGTTTGTTGAGTCAAGTGTCAGTAAAGTCAGGTGTTTGTTGATTCAGGGATAGAAGTGTAAATGAATTCATAGAAATCCGGGTGTCAATTAAATATAAGATGAGTTTGTAAAAACAGGTATAATTTCATAAGCCATGAGCATTCATCGAATAGTACAATACATAACAGCCTGACTATAAATAGACAAGGTCTGACGTTTTCTGTTTTGTGGAAAGTAAAGACTACACACGTCATTCTATTCTGATGTACATTCAAACTAAGACACTCTGATTTAACTCAACAATGAATAGTTTTAAATGATAAAAATAATAAGATGGTCACAAAATAATAAAGCATATACAATTACCTATTAGTTATACTGGAGCTATCCGTAAACAACACAAGAGACCCAACAGGCTTTAACAATCATCTGACTATATATAATTTTAGCTGGTTATGATAATAACTAATTATTTGACCCTATGACATTGAGAGTACATCAAGGTCATTCATTTGAACAAACTTGGTAGCCCTTCATTTAAGCATGCTACAGGTCACAAATCAGTGCCCTTGGCCTTCGATTATTGAGAAGAAGTTTCTCGTAGATTTTAATATATTTTACCTCTGTGACCCTGAAAGTAGATCAAGGTCAATCATTTCAACAAACTTGGTAGCCCTTCATCCCAGCAGATTACAGGCCAAATATCAGAACCTTGGGCTTTTATATATGGAGAAAAGTTGCTTAAAGACTTATTTGACATCTGTGACCTTGAAAGTAGGTTAAGGTCATTCATTCTAACAAACATAGTAGCCCTTCATCCCAGCCGATGCTTCATGCATAATATCAGCACTCTGGGTCTTTAAGTTACTAAAAAGAAGTTGTTTGAAAGATTTTTAACACATTTGACCCCTGTGACCTTGAAAGTGGGTCAAGGTCAATCATTTGAACATGCTACAAGCCAAATATCAGAACCCTGGGTTTTTGATTATTGAGAAGAAGTTGCTTAAACATTTGACCCCTGTGACCTTGAAAGTAGGTCAAGGTCATTACATTTTAACAAACTTGGTAGCTCTTCATCCCAGCATGCTACATGTATAATATCAGCACCCTGGGCCTTTCACTTATTGAGAAGTCGTTCAAAGGGAAAGTGTACGCACGGCGGACAGCACGATGGGTATAGGTCAGGGTCAGATGACCTAACTAGAGTAATCCAAGGAGTGTTTAAATTTAAACAAAACATAATTGAACACATCAACCAATTACAACAATACCCATGTTATAATTAAGATTAAAAGAAATTAATATGAAATTAATCTTATTACTGAACACAGATTTAACCTGTACAGCGTTTAGTTTGTGTACGATTAGACCAGAGAACAGTTAACGAAAACAACATTAAAAAAAATACAGACAACACTTTTGCAATTCACCAGAGAGCACTTCTCATATCATCTTTAAACTTCAAGAAAATAACTGAGGTAATACCACACAATTTAGACACAACTTCCACCTTTGAGCAATGCATGTAACTATTAAGCTGTAAGTATATGCTAATAGAAAAAAAACCACCAGATAGTTCCTTGGGGAAACTGTATAAATAGTGAAACTACATTCAGGATTCATGAGCCAGCTGGGCATGGGGTAAACGGATATAGTAATGAGAATCCAGAACAACACCATTTAGTAAGACAGTAAGAACATTTAACAAAGTCCACTCCATTAATCAGCTTATAAGTCAAGTAACACTTTTCCTTCTCCATGTTGTTAGGTATCACTAGATCTTTTACTATGAATATATGCAAGGCGAAAAAGGGGGTAAAGCATATACCTGCTTCGAGTTAGCCTTGCTTGCTCTCTTCCTCCGAGATGTGCCACCCTCCTTAGCTGGAGGAGCCTTTGTTGAAGGTGGAGCCTTAGTTGTAGGTGCCTTTGTTGCAGGTGGAGCCTTTGTTGTAGGTGCCTTTGTTGCAGGTGGAGCCTTTGTTGTGGCTGAACCTTTGACTGGAGCATCAGTTTTTGTCTGAACTGATGCAGAACTATTTCCAGCCTTGAAAGACAATTTTATTTGTTTTGTGAAATGCTGGAATTTTTTTGAGTAAAAGAAATTCAGTAGATGGTCAAACTATGTCACCTACTTTATAGTTCGCCTGTTGGCAACTAGAACTCTAACTATATATTCCCTCCAACTAGAACTCTAACTACATGTATATATTCCCTCCAACTAGAACTATATATTCCCTCCAACTTGAACTCTAACTATATATTCCCTCCCACTAGAACTCTAACTATATATTCCTTCCAACTAGAACTCTTAACTATATATTCCCTCCAACTAGAACTCTAACTATATATTCCCTCCAACTTGAACTCTAACTATATATCCCCTCCAACTAGAACTATATATTCCCTCCAACTAGTACTCTTACTATATATCCCCTCCAACTAGAACTATATATTCCCTCCAACTAGAACTCTAACTATATAATCCCTCCAATTAGAACTCTATATATCCCCTCCAACTAGAACTCTAACTATATATCCCCTCCAACTAGAACTATATATCCTCTCCAACTAGAACTCTAACTATATATCCCCTCCAACTAGAACTATATATTCCCTCCAACTAGTACTCTAGCTATATATTCCCTCCAACTAGAACTCTAACTATATATTCCCTCCAACTAGAACTCAAACTATATATCCCCTCCAACTAGAACTATATATTCCCTCCAACTAGTACTCTAACTATATATCCCCTCCAACTAGAACTATATATTCCCTCCAACTAGTACTCTTACTATATATCCCCTCCAACTAGAACTATATAATCCCTCCAACTAGTACTCTAACTATATATTCCCTCCAACTAGAACTCTAACTATATATCCCCTCCAACTAGAACTATATATTCCCTCCAGCTAGAACTCTAACTATATATCCCCTCCAACTAGAACTATATATTCCCTCCAGCTAGAACTCTAACTATATATCCCCTCCAACTAGAACTATATATTCCCTCCAACTAGTACTCTTACTATATATTCCCTCCAACTTGAACTCAAACTATATCTCCCCTCCAACTAGAACTCTAACTATATATCCCCTCCAACTAGTACTCTAACTATATATCCCCTCCAACTAGTACTCTAACTATATATCCCCTCCAACTAGAACTATATATTCCCTCCAACTTGAACTCTAACTATATATTCCCTCCAACTAGTACTCTAACTATATATTCCCTCCAGCTAGAACTCTAACTATATATTCCCTCCAACTAGAGCTCTTAACTCTATATCCCCTCCAACTAGAACTATATATTCCCTCCAACTTGAACTCAAACTATATCTCCCCTCCAACTAGAACTCTAACTATATATCCCCTCCAACTAGTACTCTAACTATATATCCCCTCCAACTAGTACTCTAACTATATATCCCCTCCAACTAGAACTATATATTCCCTCCAACTTGAACTCTAACTATATATTCCCTCCAACTAGTACTCTAACTATATATTCCCTCCAGCTAGAACTCTAACTATATATTCCCTCCAACTAGAGCTCTTAACTCTATATCCCCTCCAACTAGAACTATATATTTCCTCCAACTTAACCTGCCCTTACATATATCTCTATCATACATCAATATTTCAAGCATTCAAAAGAGTTCTCATTAATATGATAATGACTAGAATAAAATCTGTTCCACCTTTGCCCACTGTTTATTCATCATTGTTTCTTAATTTTTTGAACATTCACAATTTTCAGCAGTAGTTCAAATTAAACTTATAATTACTGGTAGATATATATATCCCCCATCTACCCTTTAAATTGGTCAAGTGTGACCTTTGACCCTTTAATTTGCCTGATCACCAAATCTTTCAGTAGTAAAACTTGATGTTAATGTTAATTAATCTTTGTAAATACCTTACCATCTGTAATTGTGAACTAAACCTATTGACAATTTTATGAGTTACCTGAATGGGTAGAAATTTACCAGACTTGGGGGGGGGGGGGGGGGGGGGGGGGGGGGTAAAAAAAATCATCAAGAAAACATAATCGAAGAGAATATTCATCAGACATATTCAACAGACGGGGAAAGATTCATCAGACAATTAATGAAATAAATTCAATGAATGAAGAGAAATTAATCAGATAATACATATGAAGAGATTCACCAGTAAACAGGTAAGAAGAGATTCACCAGTAAACAGGTAAGAAGAGATTCACCAATAAACAGGTTAAGAAGAGATTCACCAGTAAACAGGTAAGAAGAGATTCACCAGTAAACAGGTAAGAAGAGATTCACCAATAAACAGGTAAGAAGAGATTCACCAGTAAACAGGTAAGAAGAGATTCACCAGTAAACAGGTAAGAAGAGATTCACCAATAAACAGGTAAGAAGAGATTCACCGATAAACAGGTAAGAAGAGATTCACCAATAAACAGGTAAGAAGAGATTCACCAATAAACAGGTAAGAAGAGATTCACCGATAAACAGGTAAGAAGAGATTCACCAGTAAACAGGTAAGAAGAGATTCACCAGTAAACAGGTAAGAAGAGATTCACCAATAAACAGGTAAGAAGAGATTCACCAATAAACAGGTAAGAAGAGATTCACCAGTAAACAGGTAAGAAGAGATTCACCAGTAAACAGGTAAGAAGAGATTCACCAGTAAACAGGTAAGAAGAGATTCATCAGTAAACAGGTAAGAAGAGATTCACCAGTAAACAGGTAAGAAGAGATTCACCAGTAAACAGGTAAGAAGAGATTCATCAATAAACAGGTAAGAAGAGATTCATCAGTAAACAGGTAAGAAGAGATTCATCAGTAAACAGGTAAGAAGAGATTCATCAATAAACAGGTAAGAAGAGATTCATCAGTAAACAGGTAAGAAGAGATTCACCAGTTAACAGGTAAGAAGAGGTTCATCAGAAAGAATCACCTGACAAACAACAGATTGATGACAATTCATTGGATAACAAATAATGCATGATTGGTGATGCATTATTTTCTATGTCAATAAGAACCTGAGCTGAACATTTGTTTCATAATCTTAAAACATTAATTCCGAAGATTTCCCAAAAAAGACCTGTTCTCACATAATTATGAATGTCCTGAATATTGTTTTCATCATGAAATCATTTTTATTGGTGCTCGCGAAGATCTTAGCAAATCTATGGAAAATAATTGCAATGCATACACATATGCTCTGTAATATAGTGATTAAGAATTTTTCAAGTTCTTTTAATAACCAAAGAGCATATATTTACAGTTTTAAAATGTCTCAAAACCCAATAACGACTGGACATCATGTACATTTTAGTCATGTTTTAGTTTACCAGACATGAGTAGTTTATTGTACATTTGTAATATAATGTGTGACACTCAAATAATATATTATTGTATTGTATTATTGGTCTTAGCATCAATTAATGTTAAATATGTTAATGGTTTAAATTATCACTAAATAAAAAACCCCAAAACAAACAAACACAAACGTACTTCACCTCAGAAACAAATCCAACAACTTCAAACAGTCATGTTTACTCACTTTGTCTTTGTTTCCACGATCAACTATTGTCGGTTTGCTATTTAACAAGTCCTGAAAAAGAAACAGATTTTATCAGAGAAAGAAACAATGACACTTAGTCAGTTTATATTTTCTACACCTTTAAAATAACAAAAGGCCTGAATAAATGGTCTGTGTCACTTGTCTGGTACTGAGCGGGGTGACCTACAAAGACATCAAACTCCTAATGACCTATACACTAACTTGATAAGTTTTACCCAAGAATACGCTGCTGAAATTTTGTTTCATTTAAAAGAGATACTGCATGATTACAATTGCTACAAAAGACTTTTTATCTTCATATTATACCACATCACTTAAACAGATAACCAAATAACACTAAATTCAATCACCCCTGGAATGTCATAATGGACTACTCCAACTATTGAACTGGAAGAGTTCAAAAGTATCTTCAGGGTTAGTTAACATTACTTTTTCAACACAGAATAACTCACTGAAATGTAACTCCGAGATGTAACTGAGTGGGGTGTTAGAGTCAGAGTTTGGATCAGAAGAGTCTGAGATTTGCACAGTTGATGTTTTTAATGATTCAGAAAGATTTCAAAATGTTGTTTTATCATCTGCTTAAAATTAATATTTAAGATAAAATCTTATAATATTACACACGAACCCCTCCCTCCATCCAGTAACACACTCATCCTTTTAGTTATTAGGCTTTAAATGTTCTTCGACTCAAATATAAGAATAATTCTGGAATAACTTTTCTTTTTTTACAATGAAACTTACTGGAAATATCCAAATCTGTCATACAATTTTCAAAAAGGGAGTTGTATATTTACTACACTTTGGTAAGCCTGAATGCCCTATACTGCTACCCCATTTGTTGTTGAGTCTATTTTTAATGTATGAATGATATATGCAAACATTGAAAAGTCATCTAGGTCATCATCTTTGTAGTACATGTTCTTACTGGCAAAAGATTATGAATTGTTTAATATTTACTGGCAACAGATTATGAATTGTTTTAATATTTACTGACAACAGATTATGAATTGTTTAAATATTTACTGACAACAGATTATGAATTGTTTTGATACTTACTGGCAAAATGATAACACCTTCTTTACAGCTGGTAACATTTTCACCAAGGAAGAATTCAAATATAGAGTATTTCTTCTGAAACTCTTTAATCATTTGCATGTCTGGAAACATCATGTAATGCTCTTGCAATGCCTGAAATAAATACAGCACATATATGTACAGATATATCATATAGTCCAACAAGTCAAGGATGTTCTATTGTTAAAACTTGTTTATGTAATTTACTACCATATTTATTCTGCAATAGCCACAGGGGGGGCCAATACATAAACTCTGATGCAAAGTAGGAGGTGGGCTTATTGCAGGACCATGAAATAGCATATATTGGTATTTCGAATTCGCTGTTTTAGACATGGGTGGGCTTATTGGCAGATATATAAATACGGTATATACATTGTAGTTACATGTATAGACATGCAGGTTAAAATAAGAAATGTTTGTTAAACATTATATACCCTCTTCAACTAACTAAAGTCATCTGAACACATGGCATAAGGGTATTAATGACAATGAGACCCATGCAATGGGCACAAGTTGGCCTAAAGGCATTTAAGTTGCTTTTGTGTTGCTTCTTTATGTTTATTATTATTTCATCAGATTATGGCTAAATAGTGGCAAAGGCATCCAAAACAATTACTTTAAATTTTCCACATTTAGGCAATATAGGTTGTTAAGGCCCCCAGCTCTTTATTATAATCTCATATTGTAAACATACATTATCAACACTCAATGCATTCATTACAACATATGTTACCACAATTATAAACTTGTGTACACAGAAGTATTGATTTTAGATTGTTAGGCTATTCATAAATTAGTGGAGATTTGCTTTCTCTCCTTTAGCAGTTAAAAAGTTCGGGCTAGGGCAAGATGAATTTTCCAGAAAATATTGCACAGATTTAAATTGCATCAGAATATCTTAGTTCTGATATTTGATCTACCCATCAGAGCAACCTGTTTAATTTTAAACTGACCCCATAGTTGGCAATGACGCCAGAATAGAGTTTGCAATGTATCATACTGCATCATGTACAAAGTTTAAGCAGGGGCCTAATGTCTTATCTAACCCTAATAAATAAGCAGTTAACTTCTCTGTAACATCTGTCCTTGACATCTGATCTAATGACCTTCAGGTAAAGATGTTAAATATGAATTTGGCCTTTAATGTGAATACCTTGAGATTTGGTCTGTTATTTTTACATGTAATTAGACACAGTGACAAACAGTTGCTATCACCTTGGCATACACCTTTGTTGCACAGAAATCATTTGTATTTATGAGTTATTGTATTTCACTCCATGAAATTTGACCTTTTGATCTAAAACCAATAGTGCTCATCTTCTACCAATGACCATGCAACCCACATATGAAATATCATTGGGTTCTTAAGATATTGAGTTGACAAGATGTGATTTACTGACCACGAACCAACCGTCCTACAGGTGCAAACCAATATAACCCCTCTTCTTTGAAGGGGGGGGGGGGGCATAATTAAGAGACTTTGCTGGGGAAAACATCTTTGGACTATTGAGGTGTTCCTCGGGTATTACAAATGATCTGATCACTAAAATTTGTTACTTTTCATAAATTAACTAACCATAATTGCAGTAAAATTTCACATAAAATCAGCAACAAGTTTATAATTATAAGATGTCTGCTTACAGTGTTGGTCTCAAGTCCAATGTATTCTTCTGAGCATGGTGAGTACCTCAATAGCCACTTTATGTCTAGATCACCCACCACATCCTTACAGTCGACTGCAACAGAAAAACCGATATACATTATATCATTTGTTACAGACTTTTTTTACCATGAATGATACACAAAATACATAACAACTTTAAATGTACTTCATGGAAAAGTGATCTAAACTATCCTCTATATTCTGTAAAGAAGACTTACTTTTAACAGCGACCTTAGTTCCCTTGTACATGCTCTTCATAACTCCAAATATTGTATGATCCTAAAAAAAGTAAATTGTTAAATTAAATGAACAAGATAAACTATGTTATATATTCTAAATTGTTAGTAAATTCTGTTAAAACATGAGCTTTTAGTCATGAGTAAAACCCTCAAGTTTTGCCTGATTTGAAAATCTATTGGAAATGTTACAGGATAGGAAAAATACACAGCCAGAATGGGGTTCGAACCCGGGACCTTCCACACTCCAGACAGACGCTCAACCAATTGAGCTATCTGGTCACTGACGATCGAACCGATCTAGATCTGCTACAGAAATCTGATCCTGTATCCTACATGTAGCGATCTCTATATCATACATAATAAACTTTGTGTACGCATATTATATCAACCAACATTCTGTTGAACAAAGAACCTTTCCATTTTAATGCTAGGACTCTATATATAGTGGTGTTAAAGCCGGAAGTGATGCACAGGAATACAAGCACATATAGCATCGACAACAAGATGCACACGGTTATCTGACTGACATTCTTTCTAACCGTTGCAGCCCTATTTTTAAGGAATGCAATGTTAAAGATGTGTATTTATTTAGGTTGCCTTACACATGTGAGCTGTAGGGAATTTCCCTTCAGCTCAGTGGTCTGTGCTCACGCTACCTATCACATTTTGCGAATTATCAGTTTGAAAATGGCCGCACGTCGCGAGATCCCGTAAGAGTTTCATTCTGAACTCTCTATTTTGTATGATGTCACGTTACAATAGGCGGTGGCCATTTTCAAACAGATGCCAGGAATCTCGTTATTTTTTTAGAAATGGGTGGCGACAGTTACTTTACAACCTCCTGTGACTTGATTATATAAATGTGCAAGTAACAGTAGAAAAATATCTGTTCTTTCCATTGATACCTACATGTATTTTGCATGTGATCGAAAACGTTTCATATTAGGAAACAGCTTAAACAGTTGCCCGTGCATGGGTCTGTACAATTTCCAGTAAGGACAAATTTTGACTCAACGAGCCACTAGCCGTCCCAAAATTTCATCGAATCATAGAGTCAGCACCCTTCGGACTACAGGCTGAAGAGCCAAGGGTCACATGTTTGAGCCCCAGGAATGGCTTTAACTTTATCATTTTTCCTCGACCTAATGCAAATATGATACCTTAGCTACAGGTTACCATAATATTCAGTGTTTCTCTCTTGTTGGCAGTGATATGTAATCTTTCAAAACCCGAGTCAGTTAAAGTCAGGGTTGACAGGTATGAAATATCAGTAGGTTTCGGGTACTCTAATGGAAATATGTCTCAACGCAAGGAAGATAGTGTTTGTTTGCACAAAAATAAAAGTGTATATCGGTAATGAACAGAAAAGGCTTAAACAAGTCTATTTTTGCAGATGACAGGTCACCATTCCCTGACGCTGTGACATGGCAGTTGCTATGCACTTCCTAAGCAAATACGACAGCGTAGGCTATTATTGCAGAGTTTAGGTAAATATCTTTGCAAAGATTATCATTGATACCTGGTCGAATGGGACAACCCATTTCCCTTGTTCTGGGATGCAAAAAACACCTGCTACAAGAAAAAGTAATGGAACGGTAAACCTCAACATGATTTCCGTCATGCTGGAAACTGAAAGTGCAGGACGGCAGCAAATAAAGTTTTGTTTACGTGTAAATTAAATTATTGAATTTTAGGGATTGCATGAAATATATAAATTAATAACTGAATAGAGTTATCGCCAATAGTCTTCAAAATCAAATTTCCACTATCAAAAAGAAAAATTATTTTTATTTCCTCCAATCGTGAATCTCCACGATCTGCGTACTTTGTTCCTGATTACAAAATGGCGCTGTCCATCGTTTGATTTCGTCTGCTTGTTTGCAACGTCATCTAAAGTTGTTCATTTGCTTTCAAACACTTAATACGGGTGATATTGGTTTGTCAAAACTCTACCTGAAAGATTGCTTGGCACTGCAAACATGTTTGGGGTTAATATGGTGGCAGTGTTCTTGTATCTGTGTGTGACATTTACCTTGTCTGTGTTGACAACTCTTGCCTTCAATCCGTTTGTGGACAGTGATTTACACGCCATTGACTGGGCCGGCTCTAAATCAATGGACCAGGTATATACTTGAAATTCTCCAATAGCTACATCTTGTATATATACATGTACATGAAGCTAGCTGGGCCAGTCTGTCAGTGTAATAATAAATTTCTGTCAAAATATTGTCTTGCTTAGTCTGCTCGTGGAACTATCACCGTTTGGTGCTCTCCTTCCTATTCTTGGGGAATGATTTTAAATATATATAACTGCAAACACCAATATTTGGTCCAGTTCCAGTTGTCTTTATTCCATCATCATCATTGTAGATGTACAGTCACGTACTACATGTGCTCTCTCTCTGTGTTCTCCTCTCTAAATCATAAGTATATCTCTCTCTCAATCTCAATCTCCACTCTCTATGTATAACAATTCTATTCTACTTTCTGACACCTAATATTCTAATTCTATTGGCTAATTTACTAATTTGGAGGCGGGTCTAAACTTATCCCTTTTATGTTCAATACATACAATGACCACTGTACTCTCCCAAGGCCAGCTTCACCTTTTAATTATGCTAAATGGACCTTACACGTTAGATCCCTTTCAGCTTGCTTTGGCCATGCCTACATTCCCACACACAGTTTCCTGTCTTGGCCGGATCTACCAATATGTTCATTCTTCAGCTGTCACCACTCTTTCCCTTTTATCTTTCTAAATTAATGTATTTTGTATTTCTTCAAAAACCTTACTGTCATATATGCCTCTTCCTCCTTAAGTTTGTTCCACAAACTTTCCTACATGTAACTACAATTTAACTAAATTCTACTATTTGATTACACAACTATACTACACATATCATCTGTACTCATTATAATTAAAGACATACCGCTAAAATGCACATATAATCAAATATATCACCAATTCAAACACTATATATAATTCAATAATTGATACAAATATATTTTCAATGGCTTCAGTTAATGGTTAACAGCTCCATTGACAAATCTGTATAGATCTTTGCATAATTTAGTGTCCATTGGTTTAATACCTGCTTTGTCCATACTTGAATTTGAAATATGCATTGTCCACTTACAGATTGTCACACACCATTTGAATAATTCCACATATAAATGTTTACACAATAATTACACATGTTTTCCATGATCACAACATTGTCACTTTCTTTGTAACTACCAACACGTTGCACATGCAGATGTAGGTTCCATGCAGATCATTTAGCAAAATAGACTTTCATTGATAAACAAACAATTTGTCAGATATATTACACTGACTTCCTCTAAATATTGAGGTTCATGTTTATCGTCTAATGAAAAATGGATCACATGTCAGCCAATTTTCCTCATTTGGTTTGTTTAACTTCTATACCTAATAGTTTTCTTACATTTTCTACTGGTATATTAATTTCTTTTCCATTCCAAGACTTCAACTGCCCATGGAACAATAACTGTAGTAATTTTTTCTTTTTCTCTCTCTATTTCTAGTCTGCAGACTCTTTAAGCATTTCATAGCTCGATCTTTATTTCTTGGCTATATATTCATTCAATATTTGCCATTTTCCAACCTACACTATACTCTTAGGTTATTCTATGAGAAAAAGATTTATACTAGTACAGTTTTTGATACAAAGTACCGTTCAAGGGGCTCTTACTGTCGTGATTCCTACTTTCCTGTATTACAAATTAAATCAAAGCAAAACATGTCATCCATCTAGTAAAAAAAAAATTAACCCAATGTTTCGAATAAATGTTTTTACGTAATTTCTATCTTTTTGGACATAAATGAACGAAAATTATCTACCAAGATGGTAACTTGTAAAAACTATCAGTAAGGAAAAAGGACCAAAGTCTTATAATTAGAAGCCGATAGGTTAACCATACTTTCTGCATATGTTACTATTCATGATTGATTTCTACTATTTCTACGTATACTACACTATATATTTACTTGTAACTATATGGGAAACTGGATTTTTATTTATTTTTTTATTATATATTTATGTATATACATGTACTAGTACTACTCTCCACTACTACTCTACCACTACATTAAATGTGCCTGCCTTTCCTTCCCTTCCTCCTACTTCGACCTTGAAGAGTTTTATTTATGTGGTACTCTCGAATCAAATGTTCAGGTACCAATCTTTCCTTCACCCATTTAGTCTCTCTTTGCTCTACCCACTTTACCCTATACCACTTTACACCATTACTTGGCTTGCAACACAGAATCTTTTCCACTGTGAGCCACACCTCCTCCTCTGTGTGTGTATCAGTATCATTACTGGGGTCAGTATCTGGGATGGGGTCATTAGTTTGGGTCTGGGATACATTATCCTGCTGATCCCTCTCTTCAATTAGTTCTGGGTTCTGGTCAGTCTGTGCATTGTGTGTCTGGGGAGGGGGATTTGTTGGTCTGAGTTCTGGACTGATATACAGTTTCAACCTATTTGCATGGATCAGAGATTTCACAACTTTGTTTGTCTTGCATTCTCTGAGTCTGTATCTGTGGTTTTCCAATGCATTAGTGATATAGAATGGTCCTACCCATTTCTGACATAGTTTGGGGGACAATCCTACTGGTACTCTTTGACAGTGTAACCATACTCTCTCTCCTATTGCAAAGTCTGGATTTTTGGCTCTCTTATCATGTTGCTTTTTGTATTTTTGCTGGGCCTTCTGTATGTTTTCTTTTGCAATGTCCCTAAATATTTCATGATTCTGCATGATTTTTGTGAGATGCTCTTGTGCTGTTTTGGAAAGCGTTTGATTTGGAATCAAAGCTGTATCAATAGGCAAACAACACTCTCGACCAAACAAAAGGAAATATGGAGAAAACTGAGAAGACTGAGTAGATGGTACTGCTCGGTAGCTCAGCATGATACTTGGTAGTAATTCGTGCCAATCACTCTGTTTATCATTGCAAAATGCTCTCAATGTTGTGGCGATGGAGTCATTCATGCGCTCACAAGCAGCATTTGTCTGAGGGTGATAAGATGATGTTTGCAACTTGGTGATTTGAAAAATCATGCACAATTCCTTTACCAATAGTGACACAAAGTTTTGGCCTCGATCTGTGAGAATAACCCTAGGAGCTCCGTATCTGCATATGAATTCACCGTACAAAACTCTTGCTATCTCTGCTGCCTCATATGACACTAAAGGAAATGCTTCGCACCACTTTGAGAAAGAATCAACAATGAGAAGAATGTACCTATGACCTTGCGTAGTCTTGGGTAATGGACCCAGAATGTCCATGTGGATACGACCAAATACATCCTCCACAGGAAGAGGTTTCAAAGGTGCCTCTCTATGATGTGCATCTCTTTTTGCTCTTGCACACACCTCACAAGATTTACAATAGTACTGAATGTCCTGAAACATTTTATGCCAGTAATACTTCAGTCTTATGTTATGAAATGTTCTCTCAATGCCTTGGTGGCCTGCTGTTATCGAATCATGATAGGCAAGCAGTATGTCATTTCTCAGGGACTTTGGTATTACCAACTGTTTGATAACTCTCTCACTTTTGGGACCTTTACCCCTGGGGTAGTACAAATGAAAAAGTACACCATTGTCTATCAAAAAGTCATTAGATTCTCTGACAACTGTATGTGCTAAATTCCTATCATCAGGAAGAACTCTATCTTCTAGATACTTAATGATGTGAAGCAAATCAGGATCATTAAGTTGATTGACTCTGAGGTCATCTGGGGTCCTGCCGAACACTGGGGTGTTACTACTACAGCTGCCTGGCTCCTCCCTAGCCTGACCTTCACACCTGCTCTCTAGCACTGAAATATGACCTGCTATATTCTCTGGCCAGTGTAGTGTGTATCCAACCCTTTTCAATATGGGGGCTATTATGACCTCATGTATGGGGTCATTTTCCTTTTGATCTGAGCTTACTGGGTAATCTCGTCTAGACAAACTATCTGCATTTGAATGCTTCTTGCCTGCTTTGTGCTCTATGACAAAATTATAACCTTGTAACAGGATTGCCCATCTTGCAATTCTACCAGCTTTCTGCTTGGAATTCTGTAAAGTTTTAATTGCCATATGGTCTGTCAGTACAGTGAATTTCTTTGAGGCTAGATACACATGGAAATGCTTGATCCCCTCCACTAATGCTAGACTTTCCAAATCCGTGATGCCCCAGTTTCTCTCTGCTTTCCTCAATGATCTCCCACCATAAGCGACAACCTTTTCTTTTCCTTCAGCATTTCGCTGCCCCAGCATATAGCCTATAGCTTTAGTAGAAGCATCCACATAGAGTATAAATTCCTTATCAAAATCTGGGTACACCAGAATAGGTGCAGTAGTCAAATATTGCTTCATTTGGTCAAAAGCCTGCTGACATACCTCTGTCCAGGGAAATTTTGTGTCATTCTTCAGAAGCTCATTCATAGGTGCAACAACCTCTGCAAACCCTTTTACAAACCTTCTATAGTAATTGCACAATCCTAAGAATGCCCTGACATCATGAACTGATTTAGGAGTGGGATACTCTGTCACTGCTTTAATTTTCTCTTGGTTCACACTGATACCCTCCTTTGAGAAAATGTGACCCAGATATTTTACCTCAGCCACTGCAAAATTGCATTTTGAGGGTTTTAGTTTCAGGTTAGCATCTCGCAACCTCTGAAATATCTGAGCCAAATGGTCTAAATGCTCTTGAAATGTTGAGGAGAAAACCAGTATATCGTCTATGTAGACGAGTGCAAATTTGTATGTCAGATCTCTCAATACCTCTGTCATCACCATTGAAAATGCTGTAGGTGAATTTGAGAGTCCAAATGGAAGTTTGGTAAACTGGTAAACACCTTGATGAGTGACAAACCCTGTTTTTGATTTAGAATCTTCTGCCAAAGGAATTTGCCAAAATCCTGATCTCAAATCTAAGCTGGTATAGTATTTAGCTTTAGCCTGACCTATAGTGTCTGATATATCATCAAACCTGGGAATGGGGAAGCTCATGGGTGCAGTGACCTGGTTCACTTTTCTAAAGTCAATTGCAAACCTATGCTCTCCATTTGCTTTCTTTACTAAGACTACCGGGCTCTGCCAAGGTGTGTTGGCTTCTTCAATGATCTTATTTGCTAACATTTCCTTTGTCTGTCTCTCTATTTCGGCCTTAGCCTGAGGTGATGTCCTATAAAATCGTTGTTTTATTGGTTTCGCATTCCCAGTGTCTATTTCATGAAAGTACAGATTTGTTGTTCCCAATTCTGACAAGTCCTTAGCAAAGATGTCTCTATTCTCACCCAGAAAAGCTAAAAGAATGTCATTTTCTTCTTTTGACAAAGCCTCAGAGTTCACTTGTACACCCAAATCTCTAGCTATGCTAATATTTTCTTTTGTGACAAACTCTTTACTTGTATGTAAGGTAGTCATGCAATCACCAGTCGGTAACTGCTGTTGGGGAAGCTCACTTGCTAAATCCTCCTGGCTTACTGATGTAACCAGAGCAATAGGCTGCCTAGCCTTAAGAGTAACAAAAGCATTTGTGGGGTTCAGTACTTGATATACAGTTTTGTTGTTTTTAACTTCCGACACAGTTCTGGCACCCATTACACTACACTTAGTTGGAAGGCTGGAAATTGGCCTTAACACCTTTAACCCTTGTCTACAACTTTTAGTTTGAACTGGTACCATTGCCACTGACCTAGGCGCTATTTGTATGTTACCAACCAGTCTGGCTAAGTCTGACTTTTTCCCAACTTTCGGCTGTAGAAATGCTACCATGGCTAGTCCTCCCTCTAACTCTAAGCAATGATTCCCACAGTCTATCTTTGCATGATGTTTCCCTAGAAAGTCTGTACCCAAAATGACTGGAAAGCTTAGGTTATCTATTACCTGAAATGTCTGTGTCATTTCTAGATGTCCTATTGTGATAGGAAGTGTCACCTTGCCCTTGATCCCTATGTCACTACCATTGGCACTATACAAATGTTTAAAATTAGAACTCTCTACTTCACACTTCTTCCCTAGATCTGCTTCTTCAAACACCTTTGTATCTATACAAGAAACCCCTTGCGCTCCAGTATCTATCAAAGCCAAAAATGTTTTATTTCCTAGCCTTACATGAATTTGATAGTCATATTCATTAAACTGAACTGCAACATGTTTAGATGTTTCCTCTTTATCCTTGTGGTGCCCGTCTCTAGATTCAAAGACAGGCGCGTACCCCTATTTATCCTTATGATCATTTCTCCTTGAACCCCTCAATTTCATGCCCCTACAGATGGCCTTGATGTGACCCTTTTTACCGCAATTGTAACATTCTGCATTTTTGAACCAACATCTATGTGCATCATGCTGGTACTTACCACAGTGGTTACATTGAACTTTTGATCCCTGTCCTTGGGTTGGTGGTCTCACACTATTTACACCTTTGTTCTTCAAATCAGAAAGTTCCTGCTTGCTGGTCTCACACTCTTTTCGTAGTAGTGAAAGTTCTTGTTGAAGGGTTTGTATTGTAGTTCCTGACAATTCCTCCTTGATTGGGTCTTGACCGATGGATTGCGCCATGCAGCCAAACTTGACAATGTCTGCCACTGTACTGGCTTCCTTTCCTAGTACGAATGACTTCACTGCTGCATCTAATCCATTGATTAACACATCAAACATCTCCTGGTCTGCTCGGTTCAATTCCAGCCCAACCGCCTGTACCGACTCTACGTACGTTTGCACGTCCCTACCATTTTGTTTTGAGTCTAAAAATTCCTTGACCCTCCTTGGCCTGTCTAGTTCACTTGGAAAGAATCTGTTTTTAAACTTCTCCAATAAAACCTCCAAGTTATCTTGCACGGCTTCGGGTTGTGAATATAGCCATTTCTCAGCCTTTCCCTTCAACAACAGGGATAATTGCAGTGTCTTTTCCTCATCTTTCCACTTTCTAATTTTACTAACTTTCTCAAATTTTGAAAGCCATATCTTGGCACACCCTTGTCCATCAAATTTCTCCAGTATCACTATACTGTCCTTTGCTGTCATTTCGTTTCCTGGATCTGGCACTGGCACCAGGGTGAAGATGGTTTTACCCTGATACCCGGATTCTCCGCCACATATCACCGTTTGGTGCTCTCCTTCCTATTCTTGGGGAATGATTTTAAATATATATAACTGCAAACACCAATATTTGGTCCAGTTCCAGTTGTCTTTATTCCATCATCATCATTGTAGATGTACAGTCACGTACTACATGTGCTCTCTCTCTGTGTTCTCCTCTCTAAATCATAAGTATATCTCTCTCTCAATCTCAATCTCCACTCTCTATGTATAACAATTCTATTCTACTTTCTGACACCTAATATTCTAATTCTATTGGCTAATTTACTAATTTGGAGGCGGGTCTAAACTTATCCCTTTTATGTTCAATACATACAATGACCACTGTACTCTCCCAAGGCCAGCTTCACCTTTTAATTATGCTAAATGGACCTTACACGTTAGATCCCTTTCAGCTTGCTTTGGCCATGCCTACATTCCCACACACAGTTTCCTGTCTTGGCCGGATCTACCAATATGTTCATTCTTCAGCTGTCACCACTCTTTCCCTTTTATCTTTCTAAATTAATGTATTTTGTATTTCTTCAAAAACCTTACTGTCATAGAACCATATAATTATACATGTATGCTTGCTCAGACCGTAATGTGTCACTATAAATTCTTTCTCCTCATGAGTATACATGTATATAGGCCTTTTAAAAACACAACTTGGTAATACAAAAAATATATCTCAAACAGAGAGCTACATGTACATACCAGGGACGTATATGCACATATACGTCCCTGTACATGTACATACAAAATGTAAAGAAAAGAAGGATCAAGTCTGGTTTTTTTTTCATTTCATTTAAAGACCCTTAATTGTACCAGTAGAAATTTGGCTAAATATAATACAAGTAGCTATATATATAGTTATTTAAGGATTAACTTGAATCTACTTTTTATGTTATGGGGGTATAACACGAAAAACAGGAGTGTACTCTAAATAAACCACTCTGGTTCTTTGTGTTATAACCCCATAAAATGAAAAATAGATTCAAGTTAATACTTATAATTTAATCTATACTTCGAAAATTCTCTTTATTAATGGCTTCTTTTCTCTTACAAATCATTACGCTGCTGCATCAGCCAATCAAAAGTGACGTTATCAACAGCGATGTCGATTTTTAGGTCATCTGACCAAAAGGGTCAAGATGACCTATAGTTACCGTGCTTCGTCCGTCGTCGTCCGCCGTCCGCCTTGCGCCGTCCGCCGTCCGCCTTGCGCCGTCCGCCGTCCGCCTTGCGCCGTCCGCTGTGCGCCGTGCGCCGTCCGTAAACTTTTCACATTTCAAACTTCTTCTCAAGTTCTACCAATGGGAATAAGCTGAAACTTAGCTGAAATGATCCTGAGATGGTCCTGACCAAGTGTTGTTATTTTTCGGGTCGGTCCGAAATCCAAGATGGCCGCCATAGCCGCCATCTTGAAAAACACATTTTCAACTTCTTCTCAAGTTCTACCAGTGGGAATAAGCTGAAACTTAGCTGAAATGATCCTGAGATGGTCCTGACCAAGTGTTGTTATTTTTCGGGTCGGTCCGAAATCCAAGATGGCCGCCATAGCCGCCATCTTGAAAAACACATATTAAACTTCTTCTACAGTTCCACTGGTACCTGTGAGCTGAAAATTGGTAGGGATGTTCAGGAAGGGCAGCCCATAAAATGTTGTTATTTTTCGGGTCCGAAAAACTCTCGACATTTGTGCCATGGCGGCCATTTTGTGACATGATTGCGCAATCACTGTTTTCCTGAACAACACTTATTTTAAACTTCTTCTTAAGTTCTACCACTGGGATTAAGCTGAAACTTGGCTGAAATGATCCTGAGATAGTCCTGACCAAGTGTTGTTATTTTTCGGGTCGGTCCGAAATCCAAGATGGCCGCCATAGCCGCCATCTGGAAAAACACATTTTCAACTTCTTCTCAAGTTCTACCAGTGGGAATAAGCTGAAACTTAGCTGAAATGATCCTGAGATGGTCCTGACCAAGTGTTGTTATTTTTCGGGTCGGTCCGAAATCCAAGATGGCCGCCATAGCCGCCATCTTGAAAAACACATATTAAACTTCTTCTACAGTTCCACTGGTACCTGTGAGCTGAAAATTGGTAGGGATGTTCAGGAAGGGCAGCCCATAAAATGCTGTTATTTTTCGGGTCCGAAAAACTCTCGACATTTGTGCCATGGCGGCCATTTTGTGACATGATTGCGCAATCACTGTTTTCCTGAACAACACCTATTTTAAACTTCTTCTTAAGTTCTACCACTGGGATTAAGCTGAAACTTGGCTGAAATGATCCTGAGATAGTCCTGACCAAGTGTTGTTATTTTTCGGGTCGGTCCGAAATCCAAGATGGCCGCCATAGCCGCCATCTGGAAAAACACATTTTCAACTTCTTCTCAAGTTCTACCAGTGGGATTAAGATGAAACTTGGCTGAAATGATCCTGAGATGGTCCTGACCAAGTGTTGTTATTTTTTGGGTTGGTCCAAAATCCAAGATGGCCGCCAGAGCCGCCATCTTGAAAAACACATTTCCAAATTTCTCTTAAGTTTCACCTGTGGGATTAAGCTGAAACTTGGCTGAAATGATCCTGAGATGGTCCTGACCATGAGTTGTTACTTTTCGGTCGGTTCGAAATCCAAGATGGCCGCCATGGCCGCCATCTTACAAAACACATCTCCAACTTCTTCTCAAGTTCTACCTGTGGGATTAAGCTAAAACTTGGCTGAAGTGATTCTGAGATTGTCCTGACCAAGTGTTGTTATTTTTCAGGTTGGTCAGAAATCCAAGATGGCCTTCAGAGCCGCCATCTTGAAAAACATATTTCAAACTTCTTCTCAAGTTCTACCTGTGTGATTAAGCTGAAACTTGGCTGACATGATCCTGAGATGGTCCTGATCAAGTATTGTTACTTTTTGGGTCGGTCCGAAATCCAAGATGGCTGCCAGAGCCGCAATCTTGAAAAACACGTTTCCAACTTCTTATCAAGTTCTACCACTGGGATTAAGCTGAAAATTGGCTGAAATGATCCTGAGATGGTCCTGACCAAGTGTTGTTACATTTCGGGTTGGTCCAAAATCCAAGATGGCTGCCAGATTCGCCATCTTGAAAAACAAAATTGCCGTCCGTAAACTTTTCACATTTTAAACTTCTTCTCAAGTTCAACTCCTTCTTTCTGTACACATGCGCAGTACATTATAACTAAAGTGTGTTCGGTTGAACTCTAGTAGACTACAGTAACTATAGTCGGCAATCGAACTCGCCCATTGTCACAAATCTAAGATGGCCGCCACATATGTCATTTTGAACTTCTCAAGTTCTACCAGTGACATTGAGCTGAACCTTGCAAAAATTATCCTCAGATAGTCCCAACCAAATGTTATTTATCGGGTCCGTCAGACATCCAAGATGGCTGCCACAGCCCCCATTTTGAATACACATTTAAAACTTTTCATAGAAAAATGATCCCCAGATAGTCCCAACCAAATGTTGTTATTTCTCCAGTCCGTCAGAGATCCAAGATGGCTGCAACAGCCCCCATTTTGCATCCACATTTAACACTTTCCATGATCTGAAACTTGCCTAAAATGATTCTGACCAAATGTTTTTTTCGCACTGTTCCGAAGAAATCCATGATCATCACCATCTTGGAAACCACATTTGTGTGGCATATTGTTACATGTATTGTATTAATAATTCCTAGAGGAGAGGAATTTATATAAGCTATTAGCTTGTTTTCCAATCCTCACTATTTGTATAATTTCTATATATGTAATATACATGTACACTGATGGAAATAAAATATTTTTTTAAACTAATTCCATAATGGTATCACAATTGGTAGTCAGATGACCGTTAAGGCTCTTGGGCCTCTTGTTACGTTATTATGGGCTGATAACATAATTTTTTAAACCAATGAAAATGCTTGTTTCAAACCAGATTAAATTATATATAGATAATCTTGAAGCTTTAATAATGATTCAGGAAAGAAGAATAAAATGGTATAGTACTAAATTCAATAGTCAATGTATATGTTTAATTTTATAATTATAACCAGAGTAGTTTAATTTATAATTATAACCAGAGTTGATGAAGTGTCAGTGCTATTATAATTTAATGCAATAATTTATTTATCAAATATGGCTGTAATATAGAGACTTTGGGTATGTAGGTTTCATTTCTCCAAAGTTTAAAATGGTGAATTCTAAGAACCATTATAATACTTTCAACTTAAATTAGAAATAGGCCTTTATAGTCATGATCATGAGCACTGTTGATTCCTGATATTTTTTTGTCCCAATCATGAACAACTTGGCAGATTTAACTCTCCGCCAAAGGGAATTCAAAAGTTGGTATAAGTTATAAACAAAGGGTACACATGCCATCCCCTCAGATAAGAGGCAAAGTGCCAAATGGTGGAAATCGAGATAAATCTTTGTCTAGAACATCCTTTGCAGGGGAAGTTCATTATCAATTTGTATAATTTGTATGTGGCTCCATTAATTTGAGGGCTAAGGGATGGGGCTCCGTTAATTTGAGGGCTGAGGGATGGGGCTCCGTTAATTTGAGGGCTGAAGGATTGGCCTCCGAGTGAGTGGTAGGTAGAACTATGAGAAAAGTTTAAAAATTTTCTCCTTTTGTACGAATGGAATGATTTAAACCAAAGATGTAGAGCATCCTTGACCACAACCTTAAAAGCCAAAGATGTATAATACGCTACTCTCATTTTCACTCTACAAAGGAAAAGGAGAGTGGCGTATTGTACACCCTTGGCTTGCTAAGTTGCCTTGGCCAAAGAAGATTCTGAGTTTTATATGATTGGAGGATGTGGCTCCCCTGGGGGCAAAGGGTAAGATCAGTTAAGGGAAAATGTCCCAAATTCTTCTCCTTCTGTATGAATTGAGATAATGGAGGGATTTTAACCATATTTTGGTAGTCTCGGTTTCTTTTGTTAACAGGGACTCAATTCTGTACAGTAGAAGAACATGTATAATATCCATATCCTAACACCAAATATACATATACCATTGCGGCATGATTTTATATAACTAGACATCACCTTTTACATTTTTCAGTAGATTCTGCTTACCATATTGCGCTGCTAATATATATATATATTTTTTTTAATTTCAACAGATTGAAGGCCATGATAATGTTGTTATAATGAAAACAGCAGCAAATGAGAAGTACAAATGTGTTCTCCCTGACATCAAAGATTCGGAAGATGATGTAAGTAGTTTCCATGTAAAGTTCAAGCATGCAAGCGGTAACATATTCAGAATAAAACAACCAGTAATATGTGTCTCAAAATGTCCAAAGTTCAGTTTGAAGTATAAGGATTCCCTTTCAACTACTTAAAAAGAAGTGATTGTAACAACACTACTGAAACCTGATGCAGTTCACTCAAAACATGTAGAAAATTGAGACATTACATTACATTAAGTATATGTAATGAAAAATAGATGAGTAAGTTGTATCCCCACAAATTTCATCAAAGTTATAATAACCCATTTTGTGAGGAGACAATGTACAGTATTTCATTGGCACATTGTGTTTGAGAAGCATTTTTAGATCAGAAAATGCACACATCTTGGTTCCAGATTAGTTCTATACAGTATGAAACCATGAATACTGTGATTATGAAACACTTTCAGGGTGTGGCCAGCATCACCCAATGTATTTGTGTACAAATAGTACAGCCAGTATATAACACTGGATGATTAAGATTGTAGTATGCCATACCGTGGTATCCACAATTTCTTGTAACAACTTCTTTATATCCCCTGATGTGAATCTTAACTTAAGTGAAAACATCCCAAGTTGGTGGGGAATCAAAACTGCAAATGGTGGGGCTGACCCACCTGACCCCCAGGGGGCTAAGTAATGGGATCAAAGGACGTCAATTTGGCTTTCTTACTTTCAATTATTTCTTCCGAAAGCTTCACTGGATATCAATCCATATTTGGTTGGGAGATTTCATTCAAATTCAAGTTGTACAAATGGTAGGACTGAAAGTTTAGCTCTTCACTCTAAATCAAACTTATTATATAGAAATTCATTAACATCACTCCAATAAAAATATTGAACCATCAAAAGAAACTCTGTGTTGGACTCCCTATTTTACTGTACATTATTATACAGATTGAAGTATGAGATAAACTTTGAAAAAAAATAAGTGAGTTTGCAACATACCAGGTATGATAATCATAACAAGACAAAAGCATTTGAACACGAAGACTATGCCAGTCATTGAACATTGAAATACTGTTATTGGAATGGAACATGTACCTTTTTTCTACTTTATAATTTGTCTATGCAATCTTTGTGTTTCATTCTAACAGTCAGCAAAGAAGAATTATGCTGGTCCTTCACCAGATGAGCTGATGGAGTCTTTGTTTCAACAGAAAAGCTGTTCATACAGGGTATGTTTTAGAAAAGTATTTTCTCTACTCAAAGTTTCTATGTTTGAAATATACCTTTCAGAGAATTGACATTGTTTTTGACGTCAGAAAATATACTTATTAAAGGCCCAATATACCGGTACGTAACTTTCGGCAAAACTTGAAGCAAAAATCAAGCCTAATAACTTTTTATATTTATAGATTTAGTTAAGATGAACTGATATCAGCAATATTCAAGATTAATTCTTACGCGGTTACCTGTACAGCAGCAGTTGAAAGTTGGTATTTGTAAACACGCGTCCATTATGAACTGTCTTCTAACTTCGGCTTGTTGTTTAAGTGGGCCCCACCTGAATTATTTTCAATTCTTTGGATTTTTCTGTCAAGAGTTTCTTGTTAGTTATAATTACCGCTCAGGTTTATTTCGTTTTAGGCTTCTTTTTGCATGGTTATCAACTGGATTTTTTTTCAGAATTTTTAAAGTCAAGAAAAAATTCCTAAAGTTACGTATATTTGGCCCCTAATGATTTGATATGTGATGCCGTAATAGGAGTTATCCCCCTTCCTTTGATGTTGTGCTTGTAATAATAATGCCAAGATACATATTTCAACGTGATTGATAAACTCTCATGACCGTAATCAGAATGTTTAACTATATAATAGGGCGTGACCTGCCGGTATCATCTAGCCTGATATAAGCTTTTATACCTAGATATATAGATATATATGTCATTCGGTGAAACACAAGATCAACATCAAATTCCTAACGTGGCAAGTAAAGATTTTTTTTTTTCAGATTGAAAGTTACTGGACTTATGAACTGTGTCACGGGAAACACATGAAGCAGTATCATGAAGACAAAGAACTTAGTAATGTAAGAATTCTTCTATCTACCAGTTAGAATTGATAAAATTGCATCACAGACTCAATAAAACTCCAAGACTCGCATCACAGACTCAATAAAACTCCAAAACTCGCATTACAGACTCAATTAAACAACACATGAGTAATTACTTAATGTGTTGAACTCAAGACAAAGTCCAGATTACATTTCCTTCTATACAATACATTGTATAACACTTAATATATAGTAGTGTCACTGACACATTATGATTATAAGGGGTCAGAAAGATCGAAAATATCTTAAGAATGGACGACTGTTTAGTATTGGGTATGACAAAGTATTTTATTCAGTGAATTGTACAATACATACTTTATCTTGATTCAACATTTAATTGTGTGAAATCAATTTTTAACAAATTAATAAATAAAAAAATGATGTCTGTACATGTATTGCTAATGTCTACATTTCCATTTTTAGAAAAAAAATCCCCCACAGGAGTATTTCCTAGGATTTGCTAAACGAGGTTCAAAAGGTACTGTAATATGATGTTTTGTATGATTTAAAGGATATGATTGACTCATGGCCCAAAACAATTAGTTTGTTGTTCTACAGATATTCCATCTTTTACTGTGCACATACACGTTCTTAAGTGGAGCACGTCTACCATTTATCAGAAGTGAAGTAATTACATAGCGTAGGGGTTCTTTGTTTACTTTGATAAAAACAAGACTTGTAAAATGTTTATTAAACTTGTCAATTACAAATGAAATTACAAGAAAGAACAAAAGCTTTTTGTTATACATGTACCTAATACATTATCAATCCTGTATAAACCAATGCTGGGGGCTAAAAGATATCTCTGACTTAATGAATGTGATGGGCTTATTGCAGGACATTAAATAGCACAAGTTGACAGAACATTCTGTTAGGTTTAATACCAAGTATATACGGTAAGCCCTATCCTCGTTACCCAGGGGTTATGATCACCCACGCTCTTGTAATTCCTTGACATCGAGGATGGGTAAGCCCCAAGCCAACCCCAATAAAATGTACCTCATTTATTTTCATACATCTGTCTTAAGTGGAACAATATGTTATATTATCAGCCTGTTTTCGGCCACTTGTCCATCAAATTTTACCTAATCTGTTGAGATTTAGTGTCTAGTACTACTGAGAATTATAGGAGAATAATGAATGCTGTGTTCCCTTTTTGCAATAATGATGGCCCTTTCTTATTTTTTTTCTTTTGTATACGCAGTCTTTATCAAAATTTACATATTGTCTCAACTTTTTGTTTCCAGCAAAAAAATCAGAGGGGGGAAAAGTAGAAGAGGAAGTTAAAAAACCTACAGAGGTAAGGCAGCATTAAATGCATTATCCATAAAAGTCATAATTTGGTGATCCAGATTTTCAATAATTCAGAGGATAGTGACTGTTTAGACATTTATTAATGTATTAAACTCTGAACAAGGCATTAGAGAAAATGTGTTGTTATTCATGAATTGTTGTATTTATTCTGGGTTTGTTTATTTACAGATTAAAATAAAGAAAATAGACAATATTGATCTACCATATTTTGAAGTGAATATGACTGATGGGACTACCTGTGACTTGACACAACAGCCACGGAAGTGTCGATTCCTTTACGTGTGTCAGCCAGAGGGTCGGGGAGAGATCTACGAGTTTAAGGAAACCTCCACTTGTGAATACGAGATCGTGGTTCTCACTGCAATACTATGTACTAACCCATTGTTTAAGTGAGTCTTTACACATTTATTTTATTCTTTGTCAGAAATGAGATAACTTGAAATCTGTACATTGTACATGGTGTTCTGATACCAGTTTGGAAAGTGGTCTTTCAGTGTCCTTCACTTATGACGCCGGACAGTCTGCACTATTAATGTGATATGTAACATCTAATTTGGTCATTAGTAGTTGTCTTGTGTTCCACTAATATACCTGGAATGTACAATGTATTATAGGGTTCAGAGTGTACTGTGACAAGTACATTTCATTATTTTATGGTGATCGCCTCAGAAACTCCTCCTAATTATGGGAAGATGATGTGACTGTTGGTTTGCTGATGGTCCCTTACCAGTTTAGTAACCTTAATATTATAGCCTGACACACTCAGTAGTTGTTTGAGATGGTTCTCCTGGACACACTCAGTAGTTGTTTGAGATGGTTCTCCTGGACACACTCAGTAGTTGTTTGAGATGGTTCTCCTGGACACACTCAGTAGTTGTTTGAGATGGTTCTCCTATATCTTGGACACACTCGGTAGTTGTTTGAGATGGTTCTCCTATATCTTGGACACACTCTGTAGTTGTTTGAGATTGTTCTTCTCAATCTTTGCCTCGTATGAAGATCAGATCAAGTTAGTTCTGTGGGTTTGATTACATATGACCCCTAGTTTGTATTGTTAATACATTGTATTGGTAACTGTTGTATTTGTCAGTGAGAGCTGGTTTGCAAACATACTTAATTCTAATGGTCCATTGTCATACATTTTAATACTGGTATCTAAAACTGGGATGACACCTCGAGATCCTCTAGATGGTAAACTTTTGACTTGGTCTGTGAATTTGTCTTTGACTCTGGATAGTACTGGTCCATATACCACAGTGTTCTTGTAATGAAGAAAAAATGTGATGCACATATTTTTCCGAGTTTATATTCATGTACGTACATTATCTTGTATGCCTGAAATCATTGGTGACACGATGAACTGGTGAACGGGAGTCTATATATACTGACAAGTATATCATATTCACTACTGATAGCTATATAGATACTGTATGTATTTGTCTAGACTTTGTGCCATGGACCCTGTTCCACACAGTATATTGGTCCCCACGAAAATGTGACAAATATTATTTCTTTTAACCAGACCTAAAAATCCACCAGTGTCTAAGATAGCATGCCATGCTGTTGATGGCTCCCCTGACAAACCAACAGTATTGAAACAGTGGGACAGAGAGGAGACCAATTACAGAGCTCAACCAGTAAGTATACAGTATTGTAACAGTGGGACAGAGAGGAAAACAATTGCAGAGCTCAACCAGTAAGTATACAGTATTGTAACAGTGGGACAGAGAGGAGAGCTCAACCTGTAAGTATACAGTATTGTAACAGTGGGACAGAGAGGAGACCAATTACAGAGCTCAACCAGTAAGTATACAGTATTGTAACAGTGGGACAGAGAGGAAAACAATTACAGAGCTCAACCAGTAAGTATACAGTATTGTAACAGTGGGACAGAGAGGAGAGCTCAACCTGTAAGTATACAGTATTGTAACAGTGGGACAGAGAGGAGTCCAATTACAGAGCTCAACCAGTAAGTATACAGTATTGTAACAGTGGGACAGAGAGGAGACCAATTACAAAGCTCAACCAGTAAGTATACAGTATTGTAACAGTGGGACAGAGAGGAGAGCTCAACCTGTAAGTATACAGTATTGTAACAGTGGGACAGAGAGGAGACCAATTACAAAGCTCAACCTGTAAGTATACCGTATTGTAACAGTGGGACAGAGAGGAGAGCTCAACCTGTAAGTATACAGTATTGTAACAGTGGGACAGAGAGGACACCAATTACAGAGCTCAACCAGTAAGTATACAGTATTGTAACAGTGGGACAGAGAGGAGACCAATTACAAAGCTCAACCAGTAAGTATACAGTATTGTAACAGTGGGACAGAGAGGAGAGCTCAACCTGTAAGTATACAGTATTGTAACAGTGGGACAGAGAGGAGACCAATTACAAAGCTCAACCTGTAAGTATACCGTATTGTAACAGTGGGACAGAGAGGAGAGCTCAACCTGTAAGTATACAGTATTGTAACAGTGGGACAGAGAGGAAAACAATTACAGAGCTCAACCAGTAAGTATACAGTATTGTAACAATGGGACAGAGAGGAGACCAATTACAGAGCTCAACCAGTAAGTATACAGTATTGTAACAGTGGGACAGAGAGGAGAGCTCAACCTGTAAGTATACAGTATTGTAACAGTGGGACAGAGAGGAGACCAATTACAAAGCTCAACCTGTAAATATACCGTATTGTAACAGTGGGACAGAGAGGAGAGCTCAACCTGTAAGTATACAGTATTGTAACAGTGGGACAGAGAGGAAAACAATTACAGAGCTCAACCAGTAAGTATACAGTATTGTAACAGTGGGACAGAGAGGAGAGCTCAACCAGTTAGTATACAGTATTGTAACAGTGGGACAGAGAGGAGACCAATTACAGAGCTCAACCTGTCCAGCACAAAGCTTAGCTAAGGTTTAGGTTTCACTGTCTTGGGTAATAGTTAGACAGTCCAGCATAAAACCTGTGGTTTAGATTTTGCTGTTTCTGCTAAGAGCTAGACAGTGCAGCACAAGGTTTACCTGAGCTTTAAATTTCACTGTTCACATACAACACTCATGTAAGATTTATAAACAAAGTTATGATCCTTTTTTGCTCATTTTAGATACCTAATTTTATGTGAAAGTTAGGATTATAGATTTATTACATGTTTAAGCCGTTATGGCTTAAACATGTGATAAAAACTAAATGTCATTTCATCTTTTCTGACACAGAGTAAAGACAAAGTTGTGATAAAGCCTGGAGATATTGAAGCTGATGTTGTAGAACCAGCCTCTCCCGAGACCCCTCAGCAGGCCCCAAAGGTCTCGGTCCCAGATACGACACTCGGAGATACTACTGACAAACAGGTCCTCAGGGACTTCCTATCTGGTAGTCATTGCTTACAAGGGGTAAGTGTTTCACATTACTGTTTACAAGGAGTAAGTGTTTCACATTACTGTTTACAAGGAGTAAGTGTTTCACGTTACTGTTTACAAGGAGTAAGTGTTTCACGTTACTGTTTACAAGGAGTAAGTGTTTCACTTTACTGTTTACAAGGGGTAAGTGTTTACAAGGGGTAAGTGTTTACAAGGGGTAAGTGTTTCACATTTACTGTTTACAAGGGGATAGTGTTTCACATTACTGTTTACAAGGAGTAAGTGTTTCACGTTACTGTTTACAAGGGGTTAGTGTTTACAAGGGGTAAGTGTTTACAAGGGGTAAGTGTTTACAAGGGGTAAGTGTTTACAAGGGGTAAGTGTTTACAAGGGGTAAGTGTTTCACATTTACTGTTTACAAGGGGATAGTGTTTCACATTACTGTTTACAAGGAGTAAGTGTTTCACGTTACTGTTTACAAGGGGTAAGTGTTTCACATTACTGTTTACAAGGGGTAAGTGTTTCACATTTACTGTTTACAAGGGGATAGTGTTTCACATTACTGTTTACAAGGAGTAAGTGTTTCACGTTACTGTTTACAAGGGGTAAGTGTTTCACATTACTGTTTACAAGGGGTAAGTGTTTCACGTTACTGTTTACAAGGGGTAAGTGCTTCACATTACTGTTTACAAGGGGTAAGTGTTTCACATTACTGTTTACAAGGGGTTAGTGTTTCACATTACTGTTTACAAGGGGTAAGTGTTTCACATTACTGTTTACAAGGGGTAAGTGTTTCACGTTACTGTTTACAAGGGGTAAGTGTTTCACGTTACTGTTTACAAGGGGTAAGTGCTTCACATTACTGTTTACAAGGAGTAAGTGTTTCACATTACTGTTTACAAGGGGTAAGTGTTTCACTTTACTGTTTACAAGGGGTAAGTGTTTCACATTACTGTTTACAAGGGGTAAGTGTTTCACATTACTGTTTACAAGGGGTAAGTGTTTCACATTACTGTTTACAAGGGGTTAGTGTTTCACATTACTGTTTACAAGGGGTAAGTGTTTCACGTTACTGTTAACAAGGGGTAAGTGTTTCACATTACTGTTTACAAGGAGTAAGTGTTTCACATTACTGTTTACAAGGGGTAAGTGTTTCACATTACTGTTTACAAGGGGTAAGTGTTTCACATTACTGTTTACAAGGAGTAAGTGTTTCACATTACTGTTTACAAGGGGTAAGTGTTTCACATTACTGTTTACAAGGGGTAAGTGTTTCACATTACTGTTTACAAGGGGTAAGTGTTTCACATTACTGTTTACAATGGGTAAGTGTTTCACATTACTGTTTACAAGGGGTAAGTGTTTCACATTACTTTTTACAAGGGGTAAGTGTTTCACATTACTGTTTACAAGGGGTAAGTGTTTCACATTACTGTTTACAAGGAGTAAGTGTTTCACATTACTGTTTACAAGGGGTAAGTGTTTCACATTACTGTTTACAAGGGGTAAGTGTTTCACGTTACTGTTTACAAGGGGTAAGTGTTTCACATTACTGTTTACAAGGAGTAAGTGTTTCACGTTACTGTTTACAAGGGGTAAGTGTTTCACATTACTGTTTACAAGGAGTAAGTGTTTCACATTACTGTTTACAAGGGGTAAGTGTTTCACATTACTGTTTACAAGGGGTAAGTGTTTCACATTACTGTTTACAAGGGGTAAGTGTTTCACATTACTGTTTACAATGGGTAAGTGTTTCACATTACTGTTTACAAGGGGTAAGTGTTTCACATTACTTTTTACAAGGGGTAAGTGTTTCACATTACTGTTTACAAGGGGTAAGTGTTTCACATTACTGTTTACAAGGAGTAAGTGTTTCACATTACTGTTTACAAGGGGTAAGTGTTTCACATTACTGTTTACAAGGGGTAAGTGTTTCACGTTACTGTTTACAAGGGGTAAGTGTTTCACATTACTGTTTACAAGGAGTAAGTGTTTCACGTTACTGTTTACAAGGGGTAAGTGTTTCACATTTACTGTTTACAAGGGGTAAGTGTTTCACATTACTGTTTACAAGGGGTAAGTGTTTCACATTACTGTTTACAAGGGGTTAGTGTTTCACATTACTGTTTACAACGGGTAAGTGTTTCACATTACTGTTTACAATGGGTAAGTGTTTCACATTACAGTTTACAAGGGGTAAGTGTTTCACATTACAGTTTACAAGGGATATAGGTCCACATACTATATACACAACCTCAGTCACTCTTAACTCGGGTGTGGTGGCTCTTGTGTATTTTTCTAGTGAACTTCTGAATAAGAGAAATATGACCTGGAAAACTACCTGGGTTAATTGTGGTTGATACAATGTTTTATTTCCACATCATATGATCAACATGATCCAATCAGGCACATTGTTATAGGAGTTCATCATTGACTGAGAGCGATACATTTGTTTAGCTAAGCATTCCATAGGTATGTTTGGTAATATTAAGCTAGGCATGCCAATTTTAACCCAAGTACATTAAAAGAAATCCAGAGCTATCATGCATGAATATAAGTTTCAAGAATCAATGAGTTCGCATTCTTAAACACATATTAAGATCTTTGCCAAATGTATATTTCTTTACTTTCCAGGGCTCTGGTTGGTGGAAACATGAGTTATGTTATGGAAAATACATTAAACAATTTCATGAGGTGAGTGTTTCTCAGGACCAGTTTTATTCCTGCCACACTGGGATATGCATCACATTATATCTCACATTTTAGGTTTGAGTTATAAAAATCTGATATGTTTAAAAGTGCGGGGGTCAAAATACATGTTACAGGTCTGAACATGTTCTGATGAGTTTGAAGTGTTGTAATTAATTTCACCAATTTTTTGTAGGATCCAAATGGTAGAACTGATGTTTTCCTCGGATATTGGAATGAGCAAAAACATTTGGAATGGTTAAACAATCACCCTTCCAAAAGACCATCAGAAATAGGAAAAAGAAAGTAAGTCTTGTTCCTGTAGAATGAAACGATAGATTGTGTGCTGGCTTATATCATTGTGATGTTGATTTCTGTGCTCATATTCCCCTACAATGATAAAAAATGTAGTAATAAGCATTTTCCATACATTTGATAAATTATTAATGACATATACAGTTTTACAACAAGTTGGTTTGAATGTTTCCATCAGTTCTTTTTTGGTTGAATGAATATGAACCGATGTACAGCATGTAATTGACAGTAATGTTTTACTTACAGGTTTTTAAACTATCTCTATGTAGATGGAGAAGTGTGTGATGTGACAGGTAGAAAAAGATTAGCTGAAGTTAAATTAAAGTAAGTATTTGTTCGGATTTAAAAGTGTTCAAACATGTACAATTTTCTCCTCGGCGTAGCAGGGTTAAGTAGAGACTTTGAAAATGAACAGAATTTATGATGTAGCCTTAAGAAATGGCTCACTTTACCAATGTCCATCCCGTTTCACTAAGCCTGATTCAGCATCATCACTCAAGCAAAGTTGTAAGAGATTCTAATTAAACTTTATATCAAGTCTGATACCTTGGTTTGTGTCTGGTTTTCAGGTGTGTACCCAATCCCGGACAGCCCCATTCTGTCTCCATATATCTAATGGAACCTAAAACTTGTGAATATATATTAGGGGTAAGTATAGTCATTCTTTAGAAAGGACATTAGGATTTATGTAAATATATATTAGGGGTAAGTATAGTCATCTTTAGAAAGGACATTAGGATTTATGTAAATATATATTAGGGGTAAGTATAGTCATTCTATAGAAAGGACATTAGGATTTATGTAAATATATATTAGGGGTAAGTATAGTCATCTTTAGAAAGGACATTAGGATTTATGTAAATATATATAAGGGGTAAGAATAGTCATCTTTAGAAAGGACATTAGGATTTATGTAAATATATATAAGGGGTAAGTATAGTCATCTTTAGAAAGGACATTAGGATTTATGTAAATATATATTAGGGGTAAGTATAGTCATTCTTTAGAAAGGACATTAGGATTTATGTAAATATATATAAGGGGTAAGTATAGTCATTCTTTAGAAAGGACATTAGGATTTATGTGAATATATATTAGGGGTAAGTATAGTCATTCTATAGAAAGGACATAAGGATTTATGTAAAAATATATTAGGGGTATAAGTATATAGCCATTCTTTAGAAAGGATATTAGGATTTATGTAAAAACTTGTGAATATATATTAGAGGTAAGTATACATAGTCATTCTATAGAAAGGACATTAGGATTTATGTGAATATATATTAGGGGTAAGTATAGTCATTCTATAGAAAGGACATTAGGATTAATGTAAATATATATTAGGGGTAAGTATAGTCATTCTATAGAAAGGACATTAGGATTTATGTAAATATATATTAGGGGTAAGTATAGTCATCTTTAGAAAGGACATTAGGATTTATGTAAATATATATAAGGGGTAAGTATAGTCATTCTATAGAAAGGACATTAGGATTTATGTAAATATATATTAGGGGTAAGTATAGTCATTCTATAGAAAGGACATTAGGATTTATGTAAATATATATTAGGGGTAAGTATAGTCATCTTTAGAAAGGACATTAGGATTTATGTAAATATATATTAGGGGTAAGTATAGTCATCTTTAGAAAGGACATTAGGATTTATGTGAATATATATTAGGGGTAAGTATAGTCATTCTATAGAAAGGACATTAGGATTAATGTGAATATATATTAGGGGTAAGTATAGTCATTCTTTAGAAAGGACATTAGGATTTATGTAAAGAATTTGGTTACCATTCACTGTAAGGTTGTTGGGTTTTTTTCAAATAAAGAAAAAAAAAATTGAGAAATAAGATTTTGGAAATGGAATGTTAATATTGAAATAATGATAGTGAATCATTTTTGTATTAAACATATTGAAAACATTGTTAATAATACAGATACAATTAAAAGATACTTACAAATAAAATATTTTATAAAACAAACAGTAATAAAACATGATTGCATTTTAAAAGGAACTTGACAATTTTGATGTGATTTGTTTACAGATTGAGTCCCCACTGTTCTGTAGTATACTGGATCGTGCTGATGAAAATGGTATAATTAAAGACAAAATCAACGTTTAAGAATACACAAGATGCTGAGAATAATGTGTAGGATTGAGACAAAGACAAACAATAAAAACAGGAGGTCTCTAAAATAGACAATCAGGAACAGATTAATTATGCTGGATATTTAAACCATCTGTAGTTCAAAATTATTTTGACCAGTGCAAAATTCCATTTAACCTGCATTTTGAAAAGTGAAGTGTGTGCACAATCCGTTGCTGTTGTCACATGACCTCAAGAGTTGTGTGTTTAACTCAAATCTTACCAAAATCTTGCCCTTGTGGATAAAATTAAAAAAAAACAAAAACAAGTGCCTTCAACTTCGGAGTTTAATTAGCATATGCCTAGCTTTAGCCCTGAGTCACGGTGTCACTAATGTGTGGAAGTATGGATGCCCCACTTGGAGCACAGTGTGCGATATGACAACAAGGTTTGGATAAGATTGTTGTCATGCTTTATTGTCTACATATAGTGTTTCTACCTCTAGGCAGAGCCAACAGAACATTTATCAAATTCTACTTCATTTTCAATAACCTGACAAGGCACTGTTATAAAGGAAGCTTAGACCGATTTGTACGATAAATAACAAAACACACTGTATTAATGTAAGGAAATTACTATTCCATCTATATACAGAGGTATAGCAAAATATGTAGAAAGTTTAATAAACTCTCAAAACATATCGTACTGAGAGAAAACTATCTGCAAATTATTAAACAGAATTCATATTTGCTTAGAAGTATGACAAATGTTTCTCCATGTTGGAATACCATAAAATACCTCCACACTAGATTAAGAGTAAAATATTTAACAATATACTTTCTGAGGATTGGATAACAGTATTTATATATAGGTATGTATGCTTTAGAATGTGTTCAGAAATTAAAACATTCTATTTAATATGTGATTTATTGTGTGCAATCATTCCAAAATCTTCCCTTAATTAGGATTATTCCGTGATTAAATTATTTAGACGATGTAAGAGGCAGGATAGTTGATTATCAGAGGTTGATGGATGGGAATAGTGCTTCTGTCCCGCACATACCTCAGAAACCGCCATTACGAAATGTAGTCATGTATGTTTATAATATCTATATCTTAAAAGTAATGTTTATACAGTAAAACTTCATTATAATACCAACATGTTTAGAAATTTAGGGATAATTTAAGGGAAATAGAACAGGGACATCTAAATATGTTGGTAGTGAATATAAGCTACCTTGCAAAACGAGGGACCTTATAGGAAGTTTCTATTGTGTAGAGGTCATGTTATGCTTACCTGGAAAGGACCAAGTTTCTTGTCCAATCCATATGTATTGATATTACCAGTAATGCCCAGTAATGATGAACTTCTATGCAATCTCCCGAAAGGCACTGTTTTAGAACTGGTGTATATAGCTTTATGATTAACCAACTTTATGTTTTGTTAACAAACTGTCTCGCATAACATTTTCATTCCTTTAGACATGTTATGCTATTGCTGAAATGTGTTCAATAATTTTCCAGTGTTTTATAAATGTTTTGTTTGAATATGAAATATTTATAAAATTGTGGGAAAAGTAGACAAACAAAATTATTTTTGAAATTGTTATGAAAATGAATGTAAATTGTATGTATAAAATAGATATATGTATTCCCTACCAGGTACATGTGTGACTTTAGATGATGGTGGTGGATTTTCCTTAAAGTTGCACATTATATATATAGTGTAGATATAACTAACTTAAAATGTTACTATCTGTGTTGTAGTGAGATTATGATATACACATGCATAGATTGGTCAGTTCTTTCACCTGTGTAAATATAAATCCTTCATGGTAATGAACAGGTTCATTATTTTACGAGTTTTACATGTTGGCGGTTATGGACTTAAAACAACAAGACGAATCATCAGCCATTCAGGTTTTTCTCTTAACTCCTCATCTCATGATACTCACAAAATGATTGGTTGAGATACATTCTGATATCTGTAGGCGGTTGTAATGCAGGACATATTGTCCAATTTTGTACAAGGTATCCTTGTTCTAGAGCACAGGTTCTTATTTCGAATATTTTCATAACTGAAAATAGCTTTTTTGATTTATAGCTTTTGACCATATAAGGTATAGACGTTCCATTATCTCAGGATTTGGAATACTGAATGCTTCTTTAGAATTGTGCTCGTCAGAACTCAAGAGAGATTGGACTTTTTTTAGGTTTACTTTGCCTTCAAGTTTATATGGAAAGTGTGACACAGACAGGTATAGATGACTTGCCTCGTATATGAAGCAGTCCTTAAAAGGGGAGGGGCAGGATGCTTCAATGTTTTTGTATAATTTCAAGCTTGTTTTGTTCAGTCTGAATTCTGCTGGTACAATCTGTATTCTGATATGTCAAATACTTTTTAAAATGCAATTCTACTTAAATATGTATAAATTCCAGAAATCCAAACTTGACTTTTTATGTTTTCGTGGCTTCAATAGAAGTATGTATATTGTGTTGGCCTAGATTTTGTTTTTTCCAAGAAATGTAATTTTGTGTGATAATTTGATATCATTCTGTTACCCATTACTAAATGAAAGCAGTTTATAGAAAATGTGCTGTTCAAAGATACAAGTCAAGTTGAAAGCTCCCAGACTTGTTGAAGGATAAAGTAATAATCATATTTCCTTTCTCACAATAACATGTTAGCTAGCTCCACTGTTTTAATTTTATCCCCAGATCTATCAATTATTAAACAGGGACCTTATCCACTGTTCTACCAATGATGATTTTCATGTTTGGTACTTTTTCTGTTCTACCAATGATTATTTTCATGTTGGTACTTTTTCTGTTCTACCAATGATGATTTTCATGTTGGTACTTTTTCTGTTCTACCAATCATGAATTTCATGTTGGTACTTTTTCTGTTCTATCAATCATGATATTCTTGTCTGTATTTTTCTGTAATGTGCTTTTAATACGAATATAATTTTTCCAAACAGTTCCAAAAAGGCACAAGACTTGCTACCTTAAAATAAAGTGAAGAGTCAAATTTGAAATAATTCCCATGAGTTTGAATTATTGCTGAGCAGTTTTACTTTCAATGTTAAAGTTTGATGTTTTTTTGTCATCCATCTCTATTATTATGAGTAATGTTTATCAACCTTCATAATCAATGCATAATATGTATAGCTACAATTAAAGTTACTCCAGGCCTATCACAAATGTCGATCTGAACAGATGTGTACGGGTCGCGACACATTGTTCAGGAAGAAAAGTACATTATGGGTTGCCATGTAATTATTACAGGCATTTAATTAAAAAATTTATATCTTGCAGTGTTTGGAATTAAAATATCTTCGTATTCGAAAATTATGATATTTTATATGTTCAGTGATTTGTATATTTTTCTGACAAGTGTATTCAATACCTTGTGTGTCTAAATATACCCTGTGCATGTCTTCAACCTGATGAAATAAAAAGAAACAAAAAAAACAATGCAGTATGTTTTTCAGTGTTGTATTATTAATGATTGATCAAGTATTATATCTGATTCTACATGCTGTATATTTCTGTTTCCACTTGTTCAGAATTAAACAATTCATGTCTAACAGACCCTACATGAAACCTATTTTATATGAAATAAGACTTGACTTGTTCATGAGAAGTATTCAAAGCATGATCAGTCCAATCTTATCCCAATCTGATTAAAACATATCTAGATTCCCCTCATAGAGAATTGGGTTTGGTTTGTTTGTTTTACGTCCTATTACCAGCCAGGGTCATTTAAGGACATGCTAGGTTTTGGAGGTGGAGGAAAGCCAGAGTACCCGGAGAAAAATTATCGACCTACAGTTAGTACTGGCAACTGCCACATGTGGGTTTCGAACTCGCAACTTAGAGGTGAAGGGTTAGTGATAGAATGTCCGGACACCTAAACCACTGGGCCACCTCGGTCCCTTGGAGGACTGGTGCAAATTAGATTGATTTTCACAGTTCTGAGATAAAATCCCTTTACCATACTGAAAGGCATTCAAGGGGAATTTCTTTTAATTGAAACAAAATTTTATGTTTGAATTTCAAAATTGGTGCTACAAAGCCAAGGAGTACTTCAATTAAAATCACACCAATGATTGTCTACATTCAAAATAATACTTGCATTTAAAACTTTAAAAAAATTTATTTTAAAGTAATGAAAATTAAACATACACTGAAAAATCAATCAGACAACACACTAAGATAAATCACAGCCTCATTCTTTGATTGGGTGTAATTTGACTCATTATAGTCACTATACGGTGGGTGTAGACTTGACGTCCCCCCTTAGTCGTTGATATCTGTAGACCTGCTGTCAATAAACCTTGTATACATATGAAGCTTACAATGTCCAAAAGGACTGAGGACAACATGACAAAATCTGTTCAATAACAGGAATTCATTGAGCCCTGTGTACACATGTTCCACTCAACAGTCAGCCGTCACAGGAACAATGCATTAACATTGTAACATGCGATCATTATCATAGTGTAAGTTAATTTGACACTTATATATAGTGTAACTAAGTTAATATGTCACATTATATAGTGCTACATGTATGGTCAGGAGTCTCCAACATGCACAAGCTGTTTTCCTATATTGCCTCCCTTCATCATGGACACAAATGCCTTGCCAGCATTCTCTAGTCCTTCTTCAATGGTCTCCCTGACCTGAAATGGATAAGAGGATCATACAGTGACAGAAAGAAACTAAAACCCATTTATATATATATATATATATATATATTGTAGAAAACTAAGAGCAGTATATGTATGTTCAACACATCAATACATTTCTGTCTCCATGACGCATCCTTTTATGAAGATTTAAAAAAAAAATGAACAGGCCCATTGGCCTTAACATTCATCTGACTACAACATAGAGAATGCAAGGTATTGGGGTCAATTCAAATGTAATTTGTTTAACCAAAAATGAACTGGTTTTAAGTTTCATTCTCCTACGGTTGACAATAATTAAGGACAACTGGACAAGTAGTCTAGATATTATGAATTTGACATCATTCATCACTGGTGAAAGTTGAGAAGAAGTCAAAGGTTTTTCAAATTGGCAGTTATGATGGCCATATTGGATTTTGGACCAACCAATATCAACACTTGTCTAAGACCATCTCAGGATGAAGAAGAAGTTTGAAATGTAAAAAGTTTACGCATGGGGCAGAGCAGACTGGGTTGCGGACAAGAACACATTGGCTATAGGTAATCCTGACCCTTTGGTACAGATGACCTAAAAATCAAGTAATTTATGTAGATGTTCTTGACCAAATGAATATTGGAGGTTAACTTCTTTAAAAACTTACCTTTAACTTCCCTTGTAATGTCCACTCCACAAGCTGTTTCATTCCAGACTCAAACTGGTCTGGGTAATTGAGCACCAGGTACCTGTCTCTACAAAAGTGATGCCAAATTCAGTAACACTGGTCAAGGCAGATCATTCTAATGAGATCAATATTGTCAAGGCAGATCATTCTAATGAGATGAATTTCTCACAAATTTACTATTAGTAAGTGGTTCTATATTATTACCAAAAGCTTTTATCTGTAAAGATTAATCACTTGTCTTAAAAGAAAGCATTGAATATGATTTAGTTATCTATAATAAGAAGTTTTGACCTAAAATCAACTGTATTTGAGAAAGTTGAAGGTAGGGATTATTCTAAGACAACTTGAGGGTAGGAACATCCTCGTGATTGGTAAGGGTAGGAACATCCTCCTGATTGGTAAGGGTAGGAACATCCTGGTGATTGGTAAGGGTAGGAACATCCTCGTGATTGGTAAGGGTAGGAACATCCTCGTGATTGGTAAGGGTAGGAACATCCTCGTGATTGGTAAGGGTAGGAACATCCTCGTGATTGGTAAGGGTAGGAACATCCTCGTGATTGGTAAGGGTAGGAACATCCTCGTGACTGGTAAGGGTAGGAACATCCTCGTGATTGGTAAGGGTAGGAACATCCTCGTGATTGGTAAGGGTAGGAACATCCTCGTGATTGGTAAGGGTAGGAACATCCTCGTGATTGGTAAGGGTAGGAACATCCTCGTGATTGGTAAGGGTAGGAACATCCTCGTGATTGGTAAGGGTAGGAACATCCTGGTGACTGGTAAGGGTAGGAACATCCTGGTGATTGGTAAGGGTAGGAACATCCTCATGATTGGTACGGCTATGAAATTTACTCAGGGATATGCAGACCGAAAGGAAAATCCTTCGAGGAATGTGGAGCCCGAAGTTCAGGAAATGTTTTCAGCAAAGGTGAAAAAATTGGATGGAAAAATATTTTTCTGTGAAGAGTAAAGGGAAGGCGATATCCTAAATGGAAAAGTGAGTGTATAAAACATCCTAGAAGAAAGGTGGATGGTATAGTGAACATATTTAAGGATGTGAAGGTTTGGGTGACAAGTCTACCTTGTGATGTTTTTGTCCTGGAGCGTCCTCTGCACATCCTCAGGGATAGGTGGCGGGTAGGGTACATCCTTGTTGTAAACAGCTATCTGTCCACACAGTATCACGTGAGAGTCTGTATTCATGTGTTGTATAACAGTGTTGCTGAGATCTCCCCCAACATTATCAAAGTAGACATCAACACCAGTAGGACATATCCTATGTAGCTCAGAGGAAACATCCTGTGTTTTATAATTGATTGCCGAGTCAAATCCAAGATCTTCAGTCAAGAATTGGCACTTCTCTGAGGAACCACATATACCAACAACCCTTGAGCAGCCTTCAAGCTTTCCAATCTGAAAAAAACCCAATAAATACATGTATTGAATAATATTGAATATTTAAATCATTTTGTAACTGATTTCTTACCCACCTGTCTGACCAGTAGTCCACAGGTGACTGATTTCTTACCCACCTGTCTGACCAGTAGTCCACAGGTGACTGATTTCTTACCCATCTGTCTCACCAGTAGTCCACAGGTAACTGATTTCTAACCTATCTGTCTGACCAGTAGTCCACAGGTGACTGATTTCTTACCCATCTGTCTCACCAGTAGTCCACAGGTGACTGATTTCTTACCCATCTGTCTCACCAGTAGTCCACAGGTGACTGATTTCTTACCCATCTGTCCAGCCAGTAGTCCACAGGTGACTGATTTCTTACCCACCTGTCTGACCAGTAGTCCACAGGTGACTGATTTCTTACCTATCTGTCTGACCAGTAGCCAACAGGTAACCAATTTCTTACCCATCTGTCTGACCAGTAAACCACAGGTAACCAATTTCCAACCCACCTGTCTGACCAGTAGTCCACAGGTGACTGATTTCTTACCCATCTGTCTGACCAGTAGTCCACAGGTAACCAATTTCTAACCCATCTGTCTGACCAGTAGTCCACAGGTGACTGATTTCTTACCCATCTGTCTGACCAGTAGTCCACAGGTAACCAATTTCTAATCCACTTGTCTGACCAGTAAACCACAGGTAACCAATTTCCAACCCACCTGTCTGACCAGTAGTCCACAGGTGACTGATTTCTTACCCATCTGTCTGACCAGTAGTCCACAGGTGACTGATTTCTAATCCACCTGTCTGACCAGTAGTCCACAGGTGACTGATTTCTAATCCACCTGTCTGACCAGTAGTCCACAGGTGACTGATTTCTAACCCACCTGTCTGACCAGTAGTCCACAAGTGACTGATTTCTAATCCACCTGTCTGACCAGGAGTCCACAGGTGACTGATTTCTAATCCACCTGTCTGACCAGTAGTCCACAGGTGACTGATTTCTAATCCACCTGTCTGACCAGTAGTCCACAGGTGACTGATTTCTAATCCACCTGTCTGACCAGTAGTCCACAGGTGACTGATTTCTAATCCACCTGTCTGACCAGTAGTCCACAGGTGACTGATTTCTAACCAACTTGTCTGACAAGTAGTCCACAGGTGACTGATTTCTTACCCACCTGTCTGACCAGTAGTCCACAGGTGATTGATTTCTTACCCATCTGTCTGACCAGTAGTCCACAGATGACTGATGTCTTACCCATCTGTCTGACCAGTAGTCCACAGGTGACCAATTTCTAACCCACCTGTCTGACCAGTAGTCCACAGGTGACCAATTTCTTACCCACCTTTCTGACCAGTAATCCACAGGTAACCAATTTCCAACCCAACTGTCTGACCAGTAGTCCACAGGTGATTGATTTCTTACCCATCTGTCTGACCAGAAGTCCACAGGTAACCAATTTCCAACCCACCTGTCTGACCAGTAGTCCACAGGTGACTGATTTCTTACCCATCTGTCTGACCAGTAGTCCACAGGTAACCAATTTCTTACCCATCTGTCTGACCAGTAGTCCACAGGTGACTGATTTCTTACTCATCTGTCTGACCAGTAGTCCACAGGTAACCAATTTCTTACCCATCTGTCTGACCAGTAGTCCACAGGTGACTGATTTCTTACTCATCTGTCTGACCAGTAGTCCACAGGTCACCAATTTCTTACCCACCTGTCTGACTAGTAATCCACAGGTAACCAATTTCTAACCTACCTTTCTGACAAGTAATCCACAGGTAACCAATTTCTAACCCACCTGTCTGACAAGTAATCCACAGGTAACCAATTTCTAATCCACCTGTCTGACCAGTAATCCACAGGTAACCAATTTCTAACCCACCTGTCTGACCAGTAATCCACAGGTAACCAATTTCTAACCCACCTTTCTGACCAGTAATCCACAAGTAACTGATTTCTAACCCACCTGTCCAGCAAGTAGTCCACAGATGACTGATTTCTAACCCACCTGTCCAGCCAGAAGTCCACAGGTAACCAATTTCTAACCCACCTGTCCAGCCAGTAGTCCACAGGTAACTGATTTCTAACCCACCTGTCCAGCCAGTAGTCCACAGGTAACCAATTTCTAACCCACCTGTCCAGCCAGTAGTCCACAGGTGACTGATTTCTAACCCACCTGTCTTACCAGTAGTCCACAGGTAACTGATTTCTAACTCACCTGTCCAGCCAGTGAACCACAAGCACCTGCTGCTCCACTAACAACCATTGTCTGATTGGCACCTGGGATCACATGACCTTTTTGTCTGACCCCAAGGTAAGAGGTTAGACCAGAGGTCAAAGACAATATACTGAGATACCAGGAAACCTTTCCATTTACCAGTGACGAATCAACCTGAAACATTACAAGTCAGATGTTTAAGGTAAAAACAATAGTATCAGTGAAATTCATGTTTTCTCATTATAGACTTTCAAACTATTTGACAATTTCTTTTACAGGCCTGAAAATAGAGATCAATGCCAAAAAAAGAAAAACTTCTGCACCATACCTTTTCTAGTTGGAAAAGCTCTCCTGGAGTTTCTAGGAAGTATTCGGCCCACTGCCAATTAAATCCTGCATGGACTACATCACCCTCTTGAAAGGAAGGGCAGGCTGATTTCACTACTACTCCTATTCCCCCGAATCCCCCAATCCGTTCTCCGATCTGGAATGGTCCTATGTAGGTCACACCAGTCTCCTCATTCATCCGACATCTCTGTACACAGATTTAGCTTATCTTCTAATCTTATTTACACAACATCTTCATAAAGTGTAAGAAGTTTCCACATCAAAGTGTCAAGATAACAATTATTCATTTTCTAAAAAATTCATATATAACATCAAATTGTTAATAATTCAGTTTCACAGAATGTGACATTAAAGGAGGTTTCTGACATACCGTATGGCCAATGTAAACACATACAACATTACTGTATGAACAAACATTTTAAATAGCAAATCTTACCATAGCAGGATCTACAGACAAGTATAACGTTTTCAGGAGAACTTCATTGCCTTGAGGATCACATGGATAATCACAGTCTCCATATCCAAAATTGTCAACTGCTGGCTCTCCATTTACACCTAATATATAAAATATCATACAATTATGATATTGTACAACTCTTTGATGATCAACGCTGTCCAGTTAAATAGGTATAATGTGTGGTTATTGGATATGGTATTTATTTCACTCGAGTAAGTTAATTTTCAAACGTTACAAAAGAGGAGAGCTTTAGCGAGTGATTAGAAAGTAGTTTCCGTCAATCAAAATCCCACCTAGAGTTTAATCCGGACATGTTTGGTCTCCTGAATTTATTGATTTCCTGACAGATAGAATGTAATCATATATATTATCATATTGAATAAATATATACAATGTTTTTATGCCCATCAAACTTGAAGGAATGTAATATGGTATGGTGTCCATTGATCTATATGTTAAACCATAGTTGTAAACTTTAATATGTCTGAAGATCTTCCTCTGTAGTTTTCAATCAATCAGTCTTTCAAACTGTACACTTATTCAGAATGACATGAAATTATGTTTTGACTTTTTCTGAACATTGATTTGTTTAGACTATATATATTTAGAAGAGTTATTGCCCCTTACACATTTCATAACCTTAATCTTATCTGAAGACCTCCTCCAACATTTTACAATTGATCTCTTTCAAACTTTGAACATATATTCACCATGACATGAAGTTTTGTTACCTACACATTATTTTTAGACATCTGTTGACACCTATACAAACAATACAGTATATAAAGCTGTACAGTTGTAATGGCATACCCGTTAACCCTCCCCCTATTACGAGGGAGACACCCTCATTTTTACTATAATTCATAATTACCAATCTCCCTCGAAATCTCCCTCATTTAAGTCTAATCTCAGACTCACACAAACTCAAAATCTAAAACCTGTGGTCAAATGATATCCTACAATGAAGTTAATGTAGGATGTGTGTAATGACCATAACAGGTGTGTCTGGATCAAATGAATACTTTCTGAAGTTGTTTTGATACATACATGTAAAAAGGGGAAAACAAAATGAGAAATGCAGTTTTAGACGTATTTCACGTATTTTCTCCTTCACTGGAAATGTGGAATGAAGGGGATCTTCCTCAAGTCAATGGAGGGTTCAGAGGTTAACACCTGTGTAACGGTGTATGGAAAAAATGCACTGTCTGTACCTGTCCCCTCTCGCTCAGAATGCATCAAGCCATTTTGGTCCCTCTGGAGTCCTATTACATATCAGCATCATCATACAGGGCTTATATATAATTATTACGCTTAGATGGGACATTGCTCCTGTTCTAACACCCACCCGATTGGTAAATATAAAAAGGATTTTTTTTATTTATCCGTCTTTCTTTAAGATCGTTCATACTCAAAATAATATGGTTAAAAACCGCTGCGTGTTTGATATAGTTGTCATTTTGTATAAAGGATACAAACCCGGTCTTTTAGTGAAAATAACGTGATGATTCTTTGCCATTTCCCTTTGATTTCTCTCATGTTCTAAGGGCAGATAACTCAACAACCAATAATCATTGTCATACTAATGCTTTGCAAATTGTGCGGGAACGACTTTTCTATCAAACGTTTGGGCGACCCTTTAAATAAACATGGCTTCCAACGTGCCCGTAAAGAAAAGCAGGCTGGGGAAAAACAAGAAGAAAGCATGGAAGGCAATCGATATAACAGAAGTCGAAGATGTTATGGAAGACGAACGAATGCAAGAAAGAACTGGGTATGATTCGTAAACGATATTTCGATAAAACACTGCTTTTTCAACCCTACCCTCGAAGCTCCAATACCCACACTATTATGACTATGTAACAGGCAAGATATAACGTTACAAGAAGATCTAGTTATAATTATAGGCCTACAAGATACAAAACGATTTATTTACAGTCGTATATGTTAAACAAGAAAACATTAGCTCTGTAGAGCTATTTTTACTACGAACACGAGTAAAAAATACAAATAGATTTATCAGAAACAAGTGAAATCACAACATGCAAGTGTGGTAGAATTAGGCAGTGTTAGGCCCTCGAGCCTAACGTCCGGACTTTTGGCTCAATGGTTAGAACGGTCGCCTTTAAGCTTCCAAGCGGGAGTCACGGGTTCAATTCCCCGGCCACAACAATGTCGTCACGACCAAGCATATTTTTCCGCCCCGTCTGGTGATGACTTTCCTTGTGCATATGCATATGCTTGCCCTATGCATGGTTCCACGTCATTTTGTATGACGTGTGGTAGGGACTGTTAACGAAACGAAATGAGACAGAACTTGGTTGTATTCCGCTTGTAGAACGTTGTATGTATTTTTATTTTTGTATTAACCGCAAAAACCACGTGATATTTAAATTTACTTCCGACAATGTTGTCTGCTTCACTTCGACATAAGAAAAACATTATTTGTATAAAATTTGAGTGTTTGACACGAAATTCTCCTGATTTCATGATGGATTTATGGAAAGGAATGCTATTTGGACTTTGTTGATCATTTAAATGTAAGTGACACGCTATATTTTTTTCAAAATCCTGACTTTGAAAAATTGATCGTCAGCATCGGGAAAATCAGCTATGGGCAGTTAGAGGTTACACGGCGCCTGTCAAAAAATTTCTCGCTGTGTTAAACCTCTAACATTGTTGGAGTAGGTAAGGCCCTCAAGCTTAAGTCTAATGTCCAGACTTTTGGCTCAATGGTTAGAACGTTCGCCTTCCAAAAGGGAGTTCGGGGTGCAATTCCCAGCCTGGCCACAACACAAGTTTATTTCAATAAAAATACATGAATGATTATAAATTTAAATATATAATAATAAGTGAGAGTTATGATATAAAATACATATCTTATATTGCACAACAGGCTGTGCTACAGTTGAGTGTAAGCTATCCTTTACACCCTAGTGCACTAGGAGTGCACTAGTTTAAACTAGTAGTGCACTACATTTAAACTACAGGTAAACTAGTAGTGCACTACGTCCAGCCAGGTGTGACCACAAAAACCCCTCAGCACGTATTGAAGTCATTAGTTTGTCAGTACTTCCTCATATAAGTACAAGAATGAACAATTCTGAATTTATGCCAGAAGATATTTATCATAATACTTTAAATAAATTTATTCACTGCATGTCAAAATTTTAAATAAAATGATAATTTAGATATACTAACTTATAATTCTTTTTAAAGAAGTAACAATGATTCTTTTCTATTTAAATATTTGTATTCTACAATTAAATTGAAAGGTATGTGTTCAAATAAAAAATGGTATAACACATGTTTTATGTTGAAATTATTAAGTTAATCCTAATAAAAATACATACAGAAAATAAAGTAAACAACAGATTGTTATTTGAAAAAATAAATAGATATTAGAAGAACATATTTTGTACTTAGTATAGTTGTTTCAATCACAAATTACTTTTAATATTTGACATTAAGAAGCTAGCTGTGCAATATCAGAGACGTACAAGGTTTTATACGTCTGTGGCAATACTACCTACATGTACCAGTACGTATTAGTATTCTGTTTCACTATACACTCAGGTACAATGCATACGAATGAAAGGTTATATAAACATCAAGTACTAATATAAGAAAAGATTACTTTCACCAGAACATTTAAAGCCATTTCCTTCTTCATATCAAAATACCAACATACATCTACATGTAATCCAATTGACTGTAATCAATGTTATCATCATTAATCAATTAACAGGCTAGGGCCCTCGGGCCTTTAATCAGACTTGGCCAGTGATGGCTGTGGGGGAGAGGGAGGAGAGAAATTCACACCTGGCAAGGGGTGTCCCCGATCTTGACCTCTGTATGTGAGGATGTGGCCCAGGCAGGTCAGGTACATGTACGTAATTATGCCTGGAGGGTAAAGGATTCTACCTGAAGATCCTAACAGATTGTTTCTTATACTTTCTGTCCACTCAGTGCCCTTTTCAACCATTTCATCATAACATACAATTGTCTGAGTTTTTAACTTTGATAAACTTTCGAATCATAATAAATGAAAGTCTTCCTAATTCATGACTGATCATGATATTTGGCGTACTTGTCTTAACCCCTTAATTCTCTTACAAAATTTTAGATGTAGTTTTTTTTTCAATATTAGGTGTTTAATGAAACCCCCGCACTTCAGATACATAACTTAAAATGCTACTTACAAAAGTGTAACAAAAACTAAGTTGGGTTTCGAAATGGAAATATTTTTTTTAAAAAACATTCATAATTCCAAATCAAGCTTTTCAGCTATTTTCTCTTGTGTTGTCAAGAATTTTCTGTTATATATCAGCAGAATTCCTAGATAACTAACTTTATTGAATACTTTTCTATATTTCTCTTTATTTCTTCAATATATGATTATCTGTGGGTTGTATTTTATTTACAATTAAGTGCTTATTACTCATTTGATAATTTTCTTTTTATTTCTTTATATATGTATCCTTGTATTTTTGAAAAAAATGTATGATTTAATGCAATTGTGGTGCTGACTGTCCACAGTTAAATCTCAGGTAAGTTGAGTTCACAGGTAAATCACAGGTAAGGTGAAAAGGGCAGCTTATATGAAACAGTATATAATTGACTTCCTATTGTTCTAAAAAACAACACCTACCTATTGTTAAAAAAAATGTTGGCGTTCGGAGAACACACCCTATATTTGTCCCTTTTAGTTAGATTTTATATAAGTCATTAGCTATAGGTTGATTTAAAAGTACAATAAATGTTACTGGCATAGGCTTAACTTTGTTCTAAGTTAGGTTAATATAACTGCATATTATTCATTTGTTGTTTACTTAGTCTTACAATATAGAATTAATTAAAATGATTCCATTAAACTGACTTTGCTTTTTTTAAAATCATATTATTACATATATGCATAAACCTCTAAGTCATATTTAATACAACCTGTAATTGCCTTCAATATTTAGGCCTAAATATTGGAAATGCATCATTTTAAAATACTTTTATACTGATAATTAGAATAAAATTAAGTATAATGAATGTTAGTATTTCATTATCAAACTATATATATGAAGTGACTGAGCCAGAGAGTATATATTCTCTCACATATATATACGTCCCTGATTACACCCAATATAAACTAGATAATTTTTCAACATTTAACAAGTATATATATGTAAATATTTAGAAATCCAAATGCGTCATTGGATTGTATTCAATCAAGTGTCATAAGATACTTGGTATTTTAAGTTAATTTTTAAGAAAACCATAGTCTGGTTAAGGACTGATATAGACTTACATTGTTGTCCAATTAATTATTATTAATTTCAATGTTATTTTATGTACTATCAATTTATTATTGTATAATTAAATGTTTTGAATGAAACAAAAAAATGGATTAAAGTCCTCAAAATATCCACTATTTAAAGGGAAATGTGTAAATATCTAGATATATTCTCAAAGATTTTTAATTTCATATAAACTTGATAAACCCGAGGAAAAAGCACTAAAGATGGCGTCAACTGAGACGGTCGATGAAACGGACGCTCCGCAATTTTGTGAATTTTGAGGTGTTTCCAGAAGTACGCCGTTGTATAGAGACGGTACTGTGTGAAGATGAAATATCACTTATTGCAGGTATCTTGTCGATTTGACATATAATTGTCGCATTTTCGAACATTTTCGAGATTGATTTGTGCATCATTACTATATATATACAGTTGTATGGTATAGATATCGACACAGGTGAGCGATACTCACCCTGAGGGTCGCGGTATAGCCGAGCGACCGTCACGCTCTACCATCATTTCATAATGAGTTTTTCCACCATTAGCGATACTCGCGACGGTGATATTCAACAGTATGAACCCCATGAACAATCGTATACACCACAGTATACCGAACTTGTGTCCGTAAATTCCCTCGATCTAACAGAATGGGAAAATGGTCAGATTCCATTGACGTTTTACGATATGAACGAAACAATGAGTGACAGTTTACGGGATGTAAGTCTCGCGTCACAAAGTGAAGAGTGTACTGAAACCACGTCACAAACGATTGAAACGTCATCTTACCTCACTGAAATAGAAAAAATGAAAGATACTCCTAAGGACGTCATGATAGACCATATACGGAATATCACACGCGATAGTGTTCCTGATCTTGAGGCTCTACGTTATAAACTGTTTACAATTGCAGTTATTAGAGACGATTTCCCTAAGAAAGATGGTTACCTAAGGAAACGTCGCGTAGCCCGTAGTACCGGGGCAGCACCCGCATGTAAAAAGCTTGCGAAAGATTGTTTTGTTCTGACTCGCGCGTGCGAGGGTGAATACACAGAAGATCTGTGTGAAGTGGTGCCGTCCAAAAGCAGAAAAGCGCTTAGCACTGTCAGCAACAAAGCACAGAATACGGAACAATCCGATGTTGGTGGTATTGTTTCTTTAAAAGAAACTGTTATCACCCTACAAAGAGAAATTCACGAAATGAAGTGTGAGTACAATAAAGTCGTGAACAACTTCGAACAGAAAATTGACAAGTTATATAAAGAAAAGGACACAGCACAGAAAAGAAGGGAAAAAACACACACAGAAACGCGAGAACAGCTAAAACAAGTAACAGACAATAAACATGAAAACAAAGCCCTACTTGAAACTGTGAACGAGCTCCAAAGAGAACAAACCGCAAACAAGGCGGAAATTGAGGCTCTGAAACTAGCAAATAAAAAAATCAGAAACGAACTTAATGAAATCAATGTAATTTACCAAGATTCATGTAAGAAAATTGAAGATGTCGAGAAGCAGGTAGTCACCGTGAAAAAGGACATGAAACAGATTGTTGAATCCGCTTCAGACTTCAAAAATATGGCGAGTCGGTACGACAATGACCAGTTAAACGGCGTCGCAAGTACTAAAAAGTCGCTCAAACTATTATCGGAACGCGTCGGTAACTACATCAAATGCTACGATTCCGACATGACCAAAACTCAAGATTCAATACAAACATGTGCATCTTCTGTAGAAGGGATAAAAAAACAACTAGACAAGTTGAGGAAAAAAGTTGATAAGAGCGAGTCTCAAGGTTCATGCAAATCAAAGTCTACTATTGATGATCGCGCAAAGCATACTGTAGAAACATACAACCGATTCAGTGTGCTAGACGCAGACACAGTTCCTCAGTCGAGAGGTATACAACGACATGACCCCGAAACACAAACGAACGCACCCCTCAGCCACAGGTGCGTGGATATACCAGAGACTCACACGAATGCGCCTATCCATTCAAACTCCGCAACAACGTCAGGCGCGACTCCACCCAGTAGTACAGGAGTAGAAAACAACGACAGTAAGGTTTGTGGAGAGAAAGCCAGAGAAAGGGAAAGTCGATCGTACTCCACGGTTGCATCAAGTGCTATCCCTGTACATTTTCCCACTTCGGCTTGTCGAAGTAACACATCCGCTCCCCGTTGTGAAAAATCTGATTTGGTAAAAGAACAGTCAAGCTTGGCAGACCGATTTGTTGGATACAAGGCTGTGTCGAGACAAAAAATAAGCCGGTTCTATATACATGGTATTAACAAGAGAATAGCGTCAGAATCAGCGATGAGGGATTTTCTTCATAAATCAGGTGTGCGCGTGACGCATATAAAGTATTTTCAGAACCGTTGGAAATCCACAGCCTCCGCCCAACTAAATATACAATCAGAGGACGTCGGAATCATATCGGCTTGTGACTTCTGGCCTAGTGGAATCGGTATGAGAGAATGGGTTCCGAGACAAGTTTTTTACAACCAAATCAACGATGGTTGACTCAATTAACATGATGTGTTGGAACATAGAGGGCGTTATGGCCGGCTCTCCATATTTACTGGAATGTTTAGAAAAATATCATATAGATATTTGTGGTCTTTCAGAACACTGGGTGAGAGAATATAATTTATCTTTCTTCGACATGTTTAAACAGTATGGTTATACAGCTATAGTTAAACCGGTTCATGAAATTGATCCTTTCCGGTATAAATGTAACGTTAGAGGTGGTGTGGTAATTCTTTGTAAATCTAACAATTTTATTTTTACGGAAATAGAGGTTGAAAGTTCAAGGATAGTTGGTGTGGAGATTCAAACTCCCAATAAGGAATATTTGTACTGTTTCGCAGTTTATATGCCAGCCTCATCAAGACCAATTGATGTTTTTATTGAGCATGTTGAAATTCTAGAGTCACTAGTAACAGTTTACTCAAAAAAGGGTAGGGTTTTTATAATTGGCGATCTGAATGTTAAAATCAGAGGGCACAGAAGTAATTTTGAAAAAAATGAAAGGTCAAGTGTATTCCAATCTTTTTTAGATAGAACTAATTTGTATTCTGCTAACGTTCAGTTAAATTGTAAAGGACCAGTGTACACCTTTTATCCTCAAACAGGACACTGTACTACCATTGATCATATCTTAATTCAGTCAAACGTTTTTGATTTGATAAATTACTGTGAAGTACTAGACGATGATCTTCATAATTTATCGGAACATCACCCTGTCATATGTTCCATATCCATACCAGTTTCTGCCCCTCATTCTGCGGGATCTGCATATGTAAAATATAATTGGAAAAAGGCAAAAACAATCAATTCCTTGAAAAGTTCTACAATATGTCTAGATGATAATTTAAGTTCAGTGATTATACCTGAAGGTATTATATCGAATAAAGACATTGACGGATATTATTCTAACATAGTATTGTCAGTCAAGAAAGCTGCTGACTTAACATTACCTAAAAGTGTATACAAAAGTTATCTAAAACCGTATTGGAACGACGAAGTATCACAAATGCATAAGGTAATGACTAATAAAAGGAAACGTTGGATCTTAGAAGGTAGGCCAAGATCCGGAAGCGTCAGTTTTTTGGAGTATAAACAAAACAAAGCTATTTTTCGCAGAAATTTACGTACTGCCTTTCATACTTATATGTCAAATCAGTTTTCTGAAATTGATAAGTGTGGTGAGATAGACCAAACATTGTTTTGGCAATTGTATAAACGTAAAGTTAATAAACGACCCCAATCACAAACCGAATTAAGGTACAATGGTAAAACCTTACGCGAGCCCGCTGACATTGTAGAGGCATGGGCGTTACATTTTGGTACGATATTTCAAGATAAATCGGATGAATGTTTGAAACAGGCTTTGAAAATGATATTAACACGCATATTGACAAAATTGAGTCCAATGTTAAGTTTGAACAGGATAATTTCCTGAATGACGTCATTACGCCAGTAGAGATATCGACGTCATGCAAGAAACTCAGCACAAATAAAGCTGGAGGGCATGATGGTTTAGTTTATGAGCATTTTAAGTACGGAAGTAATAAACTATTCGAACATATGGCTGCGTTGTTCAATATGATAATAAAAAATGAATACATCCCAAAACAGTGGAAAAAGGGATTAATTGTTACGTTGCACAAAGGTCAAGGGAAAGTAAAAGATAATCCCAATAATTATAGAGGCATAACCCTACTGCCAGTCATGTTTAAGTTATTTGAAATGTCTATATCAAATAGAATCAGCCCAGTCATATGTTCTGATACGTTTCCCAATAAGCAGCAGTCTGCATACCAAAGTAATCTGTGTAGCCTATGTACATCGTTTAACTTACAAGAATGTATTAATTATAATTTAGAAAATGGATCAAATGTATATGTTGCATTTTTAGACAGCAACAAGGCGTTTGACACAGTGTGGCACGCAGGTCTTCTTTTTAAAATACATGAAATTGGACTGAGAGGCAAGATATGGGTTATTCTTAAAGAAATGTATACACATGTAGAAAGTTCAATCTTATTTAATGGCTTAACATCACCTTTGATCAAAATGGAGAGAGGGATTTTGCAAGGGGGATCTTTGTCTGCCAAACTGTACCTAATTTTCATAAACGAATTATTGAATGAAATAGAAAATTGTGGAAACGGCGCAGTTATTGCAGATTTAAAAGTTAATATCCCAACTCAGGCAGATGACATTTGTCTTGTTAGTACAAATTTTCAAAGCCTACAAAAAATGGTTAATATATGTGAAACCTATAGTAATAAGTGGAGATTCACTTTCTCATCTACGAAAAGTAAAATTGTATTGTTTTCTGAAAAACGCATATCCCATAATATACAAAATGTCTACCTATACAAATTTGTACTGCCTGTAGTTGAAGAAATTAAACATGTCGGAATATTGTTAAACGGCAGAAGAAATTCAGTTGAAAGAACTACTAGAGCATGTTGTAAATTAAAAACTGGTGTTATGTCTCTTCTTAAATCTGGTGCTCATCCAAACGCCCTTAACCCTCTCACTGTTGCTAAAATAGTCAAAATTAAAGTGTATCCTTCTGCACTTTTCGGATGTGAACTATGGTTACTCTCCAAAACTGAAGTATTATTATTAGAAAAGGCACAAAATTTTATTGTGAAAAGTATACAAGGGTTTGAAAAGAGAACTAGGACAGACATGTGTGTATCATTGCTCGGCTGGACTAGTATTGAATCTTATATTAATATCAAGAAATTATTATTTCTGGGACAAATTTATAATATCGATAATAGTATGCTAGTACACAAGATTTTTATTACTAGATTTTTTATGTTCATTGTAAACAACGAAAAACAACAGGGATTTATACCCGACATTATTTCTATTTTAAGAAAATATTCATTGTATGAGACTTTTGTTGACTATATAAAGCTAGGGTATTTTCCGGGGAAACTACAATGGAAAAAGAGTGTCTATGAAAGTGTATATAGAGTACAGGAAACTGCATGGTTAGAACGTATGCATAACCACAATGATTTTTTCAGATTTAAATTTATTCATTCTAAGATTAAACCACATTATTTATGGAAATTGGCTATTAAATATCCTCAGCATTATAAATCTATACACTGTATCATAAAATTATGTACAACATCTCGTATGTTGGACCATATGGCATTATGCCACTACTGTGGTATTTTATACAACGATACTTTAATGCATATAATTCTACATTGTGAAAAGAATACTGCTATTCGTGATAGATTATGGTGTTTTTTATTTAATATGTTCGGTATTGATTTTATTGCGTACCTTCAAAATTTATCAGATTTTGACCTAGTTAATGCTTTATTAGGAAGCAAGTTAGACTATGACATGTCTAACGAAGACAACGAATATCTAAGATTAGCAAATGTAAATTTTCTGAATGAAATGCTTAAAAATGTAACCCAATTTGCTAACAATTGATGTTTCAATATAATTACTTGTGTGTGAAATAACTTTGTATATGTATTTTCAGACTATTCTTGTTTATATGTTGATTGTATGATGTAATTATTCTATTTGTGAATCTTCATTTGTGGAGGAAATAAAGAGAATAATAATCATATTTATGATCCTGGTCATATCCAGCTTAGCCCTTTTTTAATCAAATTGGTTTCAAGTTTGACCAGTGCTGGTCAGATGAGAAATTCACACCTCAATTATGTCACTGACAGGCTTATGTCAGCAGGTGTTCCCCAACAAGGTTGAGACAGGTCAGGTAATTGCCTGAGGCCTGAGGGTCAAATCAAAACATCTGTCCCATACTGAACAATCTGATTAAATTTTAATTTATTGTTGTCTGACTTCAAATTCTTATATTTATATTAACACTGATGTATGTGGTGATATATATACATACAGATCTTAATATAGAAAACATTTAAAAATAAAGATTATCAAAACTCTATAGTGCGTTCATAAATATATAGATCTGAGGCACGAATGGATTTTATAAAAATATATATCTAGTTTAATTAAGTAATAAAAGAATATTTATTTGTTATTTTCGCAATAGGTTTTACAATATTTAAAAATATACTTGATTGTAAATTGGTAAATCAATATAAAAAGAATGTTAATAGTGTATATTAAATGAAATATAAGACATCAAAACTGCTAGATGAATATTAATTTTCTATTTTATTTATATGATGTATGCAATTAATTTTTTGGGAAAATTGTAAGAGGAATTATCATAATTTCACAATTTCTAGTTTTGAAATGACAGAAAAAAATGTTGTTTGAGAAAAATAACTACATAAGATGCATATATATATACATTAAAGTCATAAATATTAACTTATGATAAGGCCAGCTTAAAAGTACCAGCAGACGACAAAGGTGAGGTACAGGTAAAAATCATAGGTAGATGGATGGGACTGCCCATTTACCTGTAGGGGTATTTGACCTATATGGCGTTCAGGGTGTAGTGCACTACTAGTTTACCTGTAGTTTAAATGTAGTGCACTACTAGTTTAAACGTAGTGCACTCCTAGTGCACTAGGTGTAAAGGTTAGCTTTCACTCAACTGTAGTTATGCTAATCCTTATTGGAATTCTGCCTTGAGACTGTTTATTATCAGACGTTTGATAGATGACTCTCATCGGATGATGTCTCTCATCGGATGAGAGACATCTATCAAAATTCTGATAATAAAGAGTTATCGAGGAGGAATTCAAATAAGGATTAGCATAACTAGCACAGCCTGTTGTGCAATATAAGATATGTATTTTATGTCATAACTATGTTAGTTATAGCCCAGTCTCCGTGTTGTTCAAAACAACTCTTACCACATCAACTGGGCTATTGATATAATTGACCAGGCTCTTGCCAGCCCTGAGTCCTAGTACTAAGAAGAAAAACTACAATCAAATTATAGTTGGGGAAACACGCAAAAAATAAAAGCATAAAATTTACAGGCAACACTTAACACCAAAGCAAATATTTGAGAAATTCATCATAAGTTGCAGGTATAATTTGACCTATAAAGAATTGGTATACATGCAGTACTAGGACTACAAACATTTTGGGGTAAATTAAGTCAATAACAACCTGTATAGCTAAATAAAATACAATGCTAATTGTAAATGCATCCTCAATATCCAGGGTTTACACTAACATGTGTTACACCCCTGGACTATGTCATACCATTGCATCAATTTTAAACATTCTGAATGTAAATTGCTATTTTAACAAAACAAACAATTAGAATTACATTACTGGTATAGTGTGGACTGAGTTCCTAGATCAAAACAGTAGAATATCCAAGATTGCGGACTATTGTGGACAGGGGTGTATTCGTGAATAAAGACCCCTCCCTACTTTTGATCAATTATTTTTCTCAGGGGGTGGGGGCTTATTCCCAGTCAAATACGGTAGTAAAACTTAAGGCTCTGTGTGTGCCACCTTGTTGATGAGGCAAGAAGAAAAATATGTCCTGTCAACATTTATTATTGCATTTTTCAGGTAATTGTATACTATACAGTTGTTAGATTTTCCGAGTGTAAAATTTCGTAATTATCTGTATATACAAATTTGTGGTGGTTTAATTTCGCAGATAACAAAAGAGTTGTCAAACATTTTGATACATTCATGAATATAGCAAATTAAAGACTCTCAAATACATGTATTAGCAACAGTATGTTCCATACTGTGAATATTTAGAATAAATGTAGGCTGCTATTTCACACTGCTTGACTCCTCTTTCAGAGGACTAGTAGCAGAGAAGACAGATGACCAGTTGTTCGTGGTTGACAAAGATGCTTTTGATCCAAAGGAAAATGGTAATTCTTATATTTGAACCTGAAAATAAACTTAAAACTGTATTTGTAACATACATAGATTAAATATAAAGACAAAAACTTGTTTCCGGATCCTATTCCTGCATATTCTCTGTTTATAATGTTGTATATATACTGTTGGAATGAAATAAAGTTTATATTAAATATAAAGACAATAGGGAGCCTAGTGGTTTATATATCTGACATTCTGCTACCTGACTAGCCTTCCAAATCACTATTCACTAGTCCTATGCCCCTGACTAGTAAATATTGGTTTGGACTAGTGGAAAGTCCTTAAATTTCAATACATTTGTTGCAATAAACACTGCATTTTGCTTGTCCAGACTGCTTTAGATGTACATTTCTGCAACTGTTTGAGGTCACTGAGGTGTCTGGCTATTTAATTCAGGTTTGACAGAAATCAGTAACCACGGTAAAACAAATTAACGTTTTCTAAAACCTTTCATTTCAGACTCAAAATATCAAAAGAAAAGCAGAAAAAGAGCACTGAAGTGCCATTCTAACCTGGAACCTGACCCCAACATTAAGCCTATATCTATGTAAGTCACCCATACCTCTAAGGCTGAACTTTATTTAGTCAGCTGCATAGTATAACATCAATACTGATAACATCGCTATCTTATTCCACTAATGGAATGAAAACTACTCTTAAACTTTTGGAGTGCCTTGTTCATTTTAGGGTGAAGTCAATCTAAATCTATTATTATATATACCACCCATAGAATTCTATTGGGTACAATTTGATCAGTCATGGAAAAGTATTTATTAAGTTCTTTTGTCACAGCTTGACATTTTTTTCAAAGAAATGATTATTAGTACTTGTATTAAAAATTTGGACCTAAAATAGTCGGTGACCAATTCAGGAAAATAAAGATTAGAGTTCTACTGCAAAAATATTTGAAGACTAGACAGAAAGTTGTTATTGGAATTCAGCTAATAGAGTTGAATGATATCTGAAGATACTAGTAAGGACATGTTAAAAATGAAAACACTTCAACATTCCAGCTCACACAATATTAGGAGAATACAACCTGAATTGGAAAGACTAAGTAGGAAGATAAAAACTGGTAAGCAGACATTAACAGAGGTACAAGCAGCAAAACAACGTAAGACAAGAAACCAGCAGAGGGCAGAGGCACGCAAAAATAAGAATAAAGTACCGGTAGCCAGCTACGACTTGTGGGAAACAGGTGAGGACATTTGTGTATACCGGAGAAGGAGAAAATAAAACTTATTTAAGATGTGTATACAATTGGAGGGGACATATATTCGAATTTCTGTTTAGAAGGGGAGAGGGGACCTGATGGAACTTCTGTTTAGAAGGGGAGAGGCGACCTGATAGAATTTCTGTTTAGAAGGGGGGAGGGGACCTAATGGAATTTCTGTTTAGAAGGGGAGAGGGGACCTGATGGAATTTCTGTTTAGAAGGGGAGAGGGGACCTGATAGAATTTCTGTTTAGAAGGAGGGAGGGGATCTGATGGAATTTCTGTTTAGAAGGGGAGAGGGGACCTGATGGAATTTCTGTTTAGAAGGGGAGAGAGGACCTGATAGAATTTCTGTTTAGAAGGAGGGAGGGGACATACTCGAACTTCTGTTTAGAAGGGGAGAAGGGACCTAATGGAATTTCTGTTTCGAAGGAGGGAGGGGACCTAATGGAATTTCTGTTTAGAAGGAGGGAGGGGATCTGATGGAATTTTTCTTCAGGAGGTGAAGGAAAGGGGACACAATTTTCAAGAAGGGGAATTGTATGATAAATATATTTGAGATGAAGGAAGGGTGAAAATGATCATGGGTGGGAGTGTGCAACGATGAATGTGTTATATAGTGTAAAAAGGAAAGGGAGAAGAAGAGTCACCACAGATATTTAAGGATATGGTGGTGAAGAGAAGATGATAGGACCCTATCTGAAGGTGAAATGAGAAGTAACCTACTTGGTTGTAACTGCATATTGGCAGTTACTTCTGTAGTAAATTTGATTATAATAAATGATAACAATTCGTCTGTTGGACTTTATACCTTTACTTGAAAAGATGTAACCTGAATCTTGGAGACTGAACAATTTAACATTCCACTCACACTGGGTCGGAATTCCAGAAATTTATTTTGCAAAGTTGAAGCTTTGATATATGTGTTTTGGGTTTGTTTTTTTAACAGATGTAAATGATGACAATAGGAATGAAGACCCCTATTTCTGTGTGGTAACAAAGAGAAGACGAATCAATGTAAGTAACAATATATATTTACTCCAATAAATCCTGGTTACAGTCAATACTTGGTAGTCAGCTATACCAATCAAAGTATGGATGTGTAAAGGTAATACCTAAGGAAGTTGATTTTTGTATCGCATCCAAAGAAAAAAAAAAATATGACATAAAGTGAATATGCTGGAGTCTTCTATGGAAGTGCTATCTGTGTGATAACTCTGGAAATAAATGTTTTAATTTCCAAGAAGCAATCGAGTAGACATACCTTTTACCATTACCTGTACAAATTGATTTTAAACCAGATTCAGCATGACCTGTCTTAGAGTTTGTGTAAAGTTACACATTGTTTTCATGAAGTGTTCCTATATAACCCTTGAAGTAATGCTGCAATTTTCATGAAAGCTTCTCCACATACCTAAGATATATATATGTAAAATGTTTGACTTGTACCCAAATCTGACAATCAACATGACAGTCAGAGGGGGCAATACATCCACTTTTGTGGAAATCTTGTGCTATGAATGTGTTGTAAACATTAAGCAATCTGATTAAAATACAGATCCTCGCAATTACTATCGTGTGTAGGATCTGACAGTGACCAGTAGAAGGTCATGTGCATAAGACTTTTATTATTTCCATATCTAGGAAATGAACAGCCAATCAAAATGCACCTTGTAAACGGTGTTTGGTAGACAGACAAAAATGGCGGCGGGTCGAAGCGCCATTTTTGTATGCGGTCGTTTGGGTTTCTCGCTACTTTACTCTGGTTTAACGACAAGTGTAGAAACAAATCGAAATTAACTTTTCACTTTCAGAATCTGGTAAGCAGCGATCTGATTGGTGAATACAAAGGTCATCTGCACATGACCTTCTACTGGTCGCTGTCAGATCCTACAAACGATAGTAATAGTGAGGATCTGTATTTTAATCAGATTGACACATTTAGATATTTCAGCATGATACATGAATATAAGAGTATTATATGCTGCTGAACTTACTGGGGAACAACGTCAAAGATATTAAAGTACGTTTTATAAAAAAAACCTTAACCGGTTTAATTATCATAATGGTATAATTATTGGACAAGCTCTATTTATGTGTAAATAAAAGTGATCTCATTTAAGGTATATAGTTATTGTTATATATGCTGTAACATCACAGGTACCTAAACATTACCACGAGAAGCCATCAGAAGTGTCGTGTGTACAAGTGCCAGAACCTGGAGCGTCGTACAATCCTTCATACGAAGATCATCAGGTGATACTAGATTTCATATTCTGGTCTACAGGAATGTGTACCTGTTATAGATAAAACTGTTTGGTGAACTCATCTAGATCAGGATGTATTTGTTGAAGAAAGGTTGTAAATGGTCACTTTATCAAAAAACTAATGGGTGTGAAAATGTTTAACATCATTTTCCCAATCTCATGTCAAAATTTGCACCAAAAAAAATCTGCGCAAATACCAGAAAATGTTTTATTGTAATTAATGGTGTTGTTTTAATATGATGTGACCTCTTTAGTTTTTCAAAGGGTCATCATATGACCGTTTTTAGCTAGCAAATAAATGACATGCTTGTCTCAGGTGTAACTAAGAGATCTGTTGTCATATCCAGAACTTGCTGGCCAGGGCCCTTGATGTAGAGGTAAAGCGTGAGAGGAAAGAGCGGAAACTATACAATGCTGTGGAAGCTAAGTTCAGGACAATCTCTGCAAAGGAGCTAGAGGTAGGTTATTAAACACTACGCTAGAGCTAAATATAGGTGGTTAAACACTACACCAGAGCTAGAGGTAGGTGGTTAAACACTACACCAGAGCTAGAGGTAGGTGATTAAACACTACACCAGAGCTAGAGGTAGGTGGTTAAACACTACACCAGATCTAGAGGTAGGTGGTTAAACACTACACCAGAGCTAGAGGTAGGTGGTTAAACACTACACCAGAGCTAGAGGTAGGTGGTTAAACACTACACCAGAACTAGAGGTAGGTGGTTAAACACTACACCAGAGCTAGAGGTAGGTGATTAAACACTACACCAGAGCTAGAGGTAGGTGGTTAAACACTACACCAGATCTAGAGGTAGGTGGTTAAACACTACACCAGAGCTAGAGGTAGGTGGTTAAACACTACACCAGAGCTAGAGGTAGGTGGTTAAACACTACACCAGAACTAGAGGTAGGTGGTTAAACACTACACCAGAGCTAGAGGTAGGTGATTAAACACTACAACAGAGCTAGAGGTAGGTGGTTAAACACTACACCAGATCTAGAGGTAGGTGGTTAAACACTACACCAGAGCTAGAGGTATGTGGTTAAACACTACACTAGAGCTAGAGGTAGGTGGTTAAACACTACACCAGAGCTAGAGGTAGATGGTTAAACACTACACTAGAGCTAGAGGTAGGTGGTTAAACACTACACCGGCCAGAGCTAGAGGTAGGTGGTTAAACACTACACCAGAGCTAGAGGTAGATGGTTAAACACTACACCAGATCTAGAGGTAGGTGGTTAAACACTACACCAGAACTAGAGGTAGGTGGTTAAACACTACACCGGCCAGAGCTAGAGGTATGTGGTTAAACACTACACTAGAGCTAGAGGTATGTGGTTAAACACTACACCAGAGCTAGAGGTAGGTGGTTAAACACTACACCAGAACTAGAGGTAGGTGGTTAAACACTACACCAGAGCTAGAGGTAGATGGTTAAACACTACACCAGAACTAGAGGTATGTGGTTAAATACTACACTAGAGCTAGAGGTAGGTGGTTAAACACTACACCAGAGCTAGAGGTATGTGGTTAAACACTACACTAGAGCTAGAGGTATGTGGTTAAACACTACGCTAGAGCTAAAGATAGGTGGTTAAACACTACACCAGAGCTAGAGGTAGGTGGTTAAACACTACACCAGAGCTAGAGGTAGGTGGTTAAACACTACACCAGAGCTAGAGGTAGGTGGTTAAACACTACACCAGAGCTAGAGGTAGATGGTTAAACACTACACCAGAGCTAGAGGTAGGTGGTTAAACACTACACCAGAACTAGAGGTAGGTGGTTAAACACTACACCAGAGCTAGAGGTAGATGGTTAAACACTACACCAGAACTAGAGGTAGGTGGTTAAACACTACACCAGAGCTAGAGGTAGGTGGTTAAACACTACACCAGAGCTAGAGGTAGGTGGTTAAACACTACACCAGAGCTAGAGGTAGGTGGTTAAACACTACACCAGATCTAGAGGTAGGTGGTTAAACACTACACCAGAAATAGAGGTAGGTGGTTAAACACTACACCGGCCAGAGCTAGAGGTATGTGGTTAAACACTACACTAGAGCTAGAGGTATGTGGTTAAACACTACACCAGAGCTAGAGGTAGGTGGTTAAACACTACATCAGAACTAGAGGTAGGTGGTTAAACACTACACCAGAGCTAGAGGTAGATGGTTAAACACTACACCAGAACTAGAGGTATGTGGTTAAATACTACACTAGAGCTAGAGGTAGGTGGTTAAACACTACACCAGAGCTAGAGGTATGTGGTTAAACACTACACTAGAGCTAGAGGTATGTGGTTAAACACTACGCTAGAGCTAAAGATAGGTGGTTAAACACTACACCAGAGCTAGAGGTAGGTGGTTAAACACTACACCAGAGCTAGAGGTAGGTGGTTAAACACTACACCAGAGCTAGAGGTAGGTGGTTAAACACTACACCAGAGCTAGAGGTAGATGGTTAAACACTACACCAGAGCTAGAGGTAGGTGGTTAAACACTACACCAGAACTAGAGGTAGGTGGTTAAACACTACACCAGAGCTAGAGGTAGATGGTTAAACACTACACCAGAACTAGAGGTAGGTGGTTAAACACTACACCAGAGCTAGAGGTAGGTGGCTAAACACTACAGCAGAGCTAGAGGTAGGTGGTTAAACACTACAGCAGAGCTAGAGGTAGGTGGTTAAACACTACACCAGAGCTAGAGGTAGATGGTTAAACACTACACCAGATCTAGAGGTAAGTGGTTAAACACTACACCGGCCAGAGCTAGAGGTAGGTGGTTAAAAACTACCCCAGAGCTAGAGGTAGGAGGTTAAACACTACACTGGAGCAAGAGGTAGGTGGTTACACACTACACCAGATCTAGAGGTAAGTGGTTAAACACTACACCAGAACTAGAGGTAGGTGGTTAAACACCACACCAGAACTAGAGGTAGGTGGTTAAACACTACACCGGCCAGAACTAGAGGTAGGTGGTTAAACATTGCACCAGAGCTAGAGGTAGGTGGTTAAACACTACACCAGAACTAGAGGTAGGTGGTTAAACACTACACCGGCCAGAACTAGAGGTAGGTGGTTAAACACTACACCAGAACTAGAGGTATGTGGTTAAACATTGCACCAGAGCTAGAGGTAGGTGATTAAACACTACACCAGAGCTAGAGGTAGGTGGTTATTTGTTGTTGTTGTTAAGTTCTGTTGAATATTCCTAAATATGGTATATTAACATTTTTGGAAAACGTTTTCTTCAAAAATATAAATTAATGTGCCTATTTATTTGAAATATTATACAATACATGATGGTACTGTGTTTGATCTTTCTGTAGATTTTAAGAACAACGTGGTGTATGTTTTTCTTGCAATTTGTTTTTATCCGTTTGTTAATATTTTATGTATTATCAGGCAGTAACACTGACTTTGAATAAACAACATTGTATATTTCATCATGCCAATGATTTACAGGAGAATCTGAGAGCAGAAATGACTTCGGGCCTAAATGAGGATGAGGAAGAGCAGGTCCACTTTACTGAGGAGGAACTGGAAAAACTGTCCGTGGCTCCGCCCATCCGCAGGGAAGACAAGAAAACCAAGGTCCAGAGAAACAAGGAGAAAAGTAATAAAGAAAAGGTACAGTGATGGAGGTCGTGATGATCTCCCTTGATAAAGAAAAGATTCAGTGAGTGAAAAACTCCTGTGATAAAGAAAAGGTTTAGTGAGTAAAAAACTCCTGTGATAAAGAAAAGGTTCAGTGAGTAAAAAACTCCTGTGATAAAGAAAGCGTTCAGTGAGTGGTTGTGGTAATCTCCCATAATCCTCGAAGCACTAACATAGGTGATTATTTTACGTGATGTGCAAAGCATTTATAAGGTTTATCTTAATAGTACCGGTATGAATTCAAAAATTTGTTAAAATATCTGTTGAAAAATAATCTTTGTGAGATATCATTCAGACTATTAACTCCACTAAACTATACAAATGGTTCTTTTTGCATGATCTTTGAATTAAATGATATTTAAATTGTTAATCCAGACTTAACTTGATCTGTTTCAGGAACACACTAAACTAAAAGAGAAAGCAGTTAAATCAAGAGACAAGGAGTTCTTCAGGTAAGACTGAGAGCAAATGTTTTTAAAACAAGTTTATTCTTCAAGTAAAAATAATATACCAATGATTATATTCCTCTCCGCCTTTTGTTATTGGAAATTCTGGCATTATACTTAGTACAATATGTACTTGTACTCAACTCAACAACCACGGAAACAATCCTGAGGACTAGCCAGGATCTACATATGGCTTGATCAGCATCATTACTTGAAAGAGTTCTGGAATTCTAATTGGAGTCCTTATAGACCACACAGGGAGAAGTTATAAAACACAGCATTTGATGAATCAAATATATACAAAAAAAAATGAAAATTCTTTTTAAATTTATAATTTAAAATGGCACACAGGTTTGTGCAGTAAAAGTTTTACTTTTAAAATTTGAATATGATATAAGGATTACCTGTTAAACAAGATAGTAGATATGTGTATTGATGTTAATACCAAAAATTGAAGTGCATGCTTTCCAAAACCTGCTTTCAAGTCCATTTTTTATAGACAAATAAAAGTGTGCTGTTTTTTCTTATTTATTTCATTAATTAATGACAATAGTCATTGTTTCCTGCAACAGCTGTACTAAAACTGACTCTGATGTTGTAAACCTTATGATTATAGTGGTGAGACAGCTATTTTGTACCCTGGCTTACTTCTAGATCCTTCTGTATCACTTATACAGACTTATGTTTATATACACAGATTAAAAGCCATAAAAACTGAAATAAAGGCAAGGGAGAAGGACCTGGCAGAGAGGGCGCAACTCAAGAAAGAACGGCATGAAAAGGACGGCATGAATACTCGCAAGTTAGGGAAAGTCAGGTATACTTGATAAAATTGAAATGGTTACCTACTGGCCCTGAATCTAAATACAGGCCACCCACTGGCCCTGAATCTAAATACAGGCCACCCACTGGCCCTGAATCTAAATACAGGCCACCCACTGGCCCTGAATCTAAATACAGGTCACCCACTGGCACTGAATCTAAATACAGGTCACCCACTGGCCCTGAATCTAAATACAGGTGACCCACTGGTCCTTAATCTAAATACAGGTCACCCACTGGCCCTGAATCTAAATACAGGCCACCCACTTGCACTGAATCTAAATACAGGTCACCCACTGGCACTGAATCTAAATACAGGCCACCCACTTGCACTGAATCTAAATACAGGTCACCCACTGGCACTGAATCTAAATACAGGTCACCCACTGGCACTGAATCTAAATACAGGTCACCCACTGGCACTGAATCTAAATACAGGTCACCCACTGGCCCTGAATCTAAATACAGGTCACCCACTGGCACTGAATCTAAATACAGGCCACCCACTGGCCCTGAATCTAAATACAGGCCACCCACTGGCCCTGAATCTAAATACAGGCCACCCACTGGCCCTGAATCTAAATACAGGTCACCCACTGACTCTGAATCTAAATACAGGTGACCCACTGGCCCTGAATCTAAATACAGGTGACCCACTGGCCCTGAATCTAAATACAGGTGACCCACTGGCACTGAATCTAAATACAGGTCACCCACTGACACTGAATCTAAATACAGGTCACCCACTGACATTGAATCTAAATACAGGTCACCCACTGACACTGAATCTAAATACAGGCCACCCACTGACACTGAATCTAAATACAGGTCACCCACTAGCCCTGAATCTAAATACAGGTCAACTACTAGCCCTAACTTTAAATACAGGTGACCCACTGGTCCTTAATCTAAATACAGGTCAACTACTAGCCCTAACTTTAAATACAGGTGACCCACTGGTCCTTAATCTAAATACAGGCCACCCACTGGCACTGAATCTAAATACAGGTCACCCACTGGCCCTGAATTTAAATACAGGTCACCCACTAGCCCTGAATCTAAATACAGGTCACCCACTGGCCTTGAATCTAAATACGTATCACCCACTGGCCCTGAATTTAAATACTGTGCACCCACTGGTCCTGAATCTAATACCAGGCTATAAAATAACCATGTTATAAATTATGTTCAATCTGGTATACATATATTAAGGTACATTTTGTAGTATAAGACTGAGTATAGTTTACAGATAATAACCTGAAGTTGTGTTTTCTTTCTAAAAGATACAGATAGAAATGTTTATATCTAAATTTCTTATTATACACCAGAAATTCACTCAAGACATGCATTGTAGTGTTTTCATTGTTATTTGAAATCAAGTTAACAGAACTTAAATCTACATGAACTTGACTTTGTCTAGATTTGAAGAAGCTGAGATTGAACTTAAACTAAGTGAAGAACTGGCTGGGCCTCTTAGACTTCTAAAGGTAAGAGTCGGCGGTCTATTTTAATAGTTAGCTGTTTATTAAAGGCCCAATATACGTAACTTCTGGAAAATATTCATTAATCTGAAAAATTCTGAAAAAAAATCCAGTTGATAACCATGCAAAAATAAGCCTAAAACGAAGTAAACCTGAGCAGTAACTAGCGAGAAACCCCTGATAGAAAAATCCAAAGAAATGAAAATCATTCAGGTGGGGTCCACTTCAATAACAAACCGCAGGTAGAAGACAGTCAAAATGGTCACGTGTTTACAAATACTGAGTTTCAACTGCTGCCGTACCGATAACCGTGTAAGAAGTCATCTTGAATATTGCTGAAATCAGTTAATCTTAACTAAATCTATAAAAATAATAAATTATTAGGCTTGATTTTCGCATCAAGTTTTGCCGATAGTTACGTATATTGGGCCTTTAAAGAGTAGTTTTTCACATTCCCATATTGAATGTTCAGTAACTGTTATGACCCAAATTTCTTTGGGGGAAAAAAAACTAAAAAATAATTGTAATCAGTAGAAAACTAAATGTATTTAACATTAAATGCAAAGATTCTTTTTAATTGTTTTGGTCTATAGAGGTATAAACTGAAGGCATGCATTCCTTTATCTGTATTAATTACTTCAAATGGAGTCATTTCTAAACCTTTTGCAGATTTTCCACCTTTTTTTATCGGGTTTTACTATCAAATCAAAACGCAAAATCTAATAATTTTACCTGATGTTGATTCTTTACAGCCAGAAGGTCATTTAATGTCGGACAGATTTAAGAGTTTACAGAAAAGAAATGTGATTGAACCAAGACTTGTAGCCAGGTATGAATAAAAGTTCTGTGATAAAACTCATATTTCTGTGCATGATAGGAAACTGTTAACATTATTATGAGAAAAGAAATGTGCAGTTATAGATATTACTGTAGAAAGATACAAAAGTTTAATACCTTTCTATTTATAGAATGCAATGCTCATAGATTAACAGAGAAGTTCAGTGGTTCTTGTTGAGAATAATTTGTTCAGAAAAAAATAGAATTTTGTTTGATAATGACAGTCTTTGTAGATATCTGATTTATTTTCACAACATAAAAATTCCGCCAAAGATAATGATCACAAATGGTATGGTAACACCTATTATGGTCATTACACATATCTTGCAGTAATTAGGATCTCGTTTGACCAGATTTTGAGTTATTGTGGGTTTGGACTTTAATGAGGGAGATGTCGAGGGAGATTGGTAAATTTTGGTCAAAATGAGGGAGTCAGTCCGTCCTAATGAGGGAGGGTTGACAGGAATGTGTATGATTGTTGTATTTAAACTTTTACAAAAGACTTCATTTACATAACATATCCAGATGTATTTTTTGTAAAATAACAAGTGCTTTTGTTTTTCAACTTTACAGCAAGAAGCGGAAATATAAACCAAAAATCTTCACGAAAAAAGGATACGAAATAGAAGAGTAAGATGATTTGATTTCATGAATTAATGAAAATGACACATGAATGTAAAACTAAGGACTTAAATGTGGACTTGAATGTAAAACTAAGGACTTAAATGTGGACTTGATTGTAAAACTAAGGACTTAAATGTGGACTTGAATGTAAAACTAAGGACTTAAATGTGGACTTGATTGTAAAACTAAGGACTTAAATGTGGACTTGATTGTAAAACTAAGGACTTAAATGTGGACTTGATTGTAAAACTAAGGACTTAAATGTGGACTTGAATGTAAAACTAAGGACTTAAATGGGGACTTGACTTGAATAGATATTCTGTTTAATATAGAAGAATTTACAGTAAATTTAACGTATTTTACCGAGAATAAGCCCCCACCCTGAAAAAAAAATTAATCAAAAGCAGGAATACATCTCGGTATCTTAAAATAGTTTTCAAGCTCTTATTTCTTATAATGTATAAAGGTCAAAGTTCAAAACTTCAACACAAGAACTGGTTATCCAAGAAACGTTTAATAAACATTCTGTTATAGTGTTAAGATTTGAAGTTAACATTCTTTTTATGTGAAAAAGTTGACATTATTTTTTTTTTTTTTTCCAGAATGGAGAAAAGATGAAACCAAGAAAAATATGATAATAAAGGAAAAACAACAGTTACTGATTTCTCATTGTTTTAATGTTGACGTGGGTACATTAAATTTCAGCCCAACATCATCAGATGGTGGGCTATTCAAATCGCCTTGTGTATGAGGTCCGTCGTCCGTTCATCCTTAAACAATTCTTGTTATTGCTATTTCTTGAGAAGTACTGAATGGATCTTTCTCAATTTGTATTATATAGGTTCTCCTTAGTCTCTAGTTGTGCCCTTTTGATTTTGAGACTGATCAGAAAAACAAAATGGCTGTAAGGTGGCCATCTTGGATTTTGCCATTGAAAGTTTGTTATCACTATTTCTTGAGAAGCACTTGATGGATCTTACTCAAATTGATATTTAGGTTCCCCTTGGTGCCTTGTTGTGCCCTCTTGATTTTGGTATGATAAGAAAAACAAAATGGCTGAAAGGCGGCCATCTTGGATTTGGCCATTAAAAAACTATTATCCATATTTCTTGAGAAGTACTTGATGGATCTTCTTCAAATTTCATGTGTAGGTCCCTCTTGGTCCTTATAGATTTGCTATTTAATATTTGTAACTGATTAGAAAAAAATGCTCATAGGCTACCATCTTTCAGTATTAATTAATGCATTTTCTTGAGAGTAACTCTCAAATTTTATATACAGAAACTAAAATCAAATACTTGAAAATGAAAAAGAAGGGAAAAGCCATTTTTTTTAAGAACAACTGAAGATTGTCTCTTGTTGAAAATATAAAGAATATAAATATTGTTGGGTTTGTTGGTAAGCAGGCGTAATAATATGGCGATGCATAACGGCTCAAAATTAACGGTAACAGTACGGTTACCCTAAAACAGCCTGGGGAGAACACTGTAAGGTAATTATATAATCTGGGTTTGACCAGCTGGATCATAATTACTGGACACCAATTTTAATTCCTATGAAGAATACAGTGTCGTAAATAGCAGAACAACAGAGAAAACAACATCACAAGTGTCCATCAATGGGGAATTATAACACCACAGATATAAATTGTTACTGGATGACAGATTCAACCTCAAAATCCAGCCTCTATAGACAAGGCAATAACAAGGAAGTTATTTTTCTTCAAAATTATCCTCATAAAACAAAATTTTATTCAAAGGATATAGAAAAAATATATATGCAAGGAATAACTTGTGCTACATGATACAAAGCATTTCAAAGAAATATCTTGAAACAAAATATACAATACAGCAGATTTGTATCTTTCTCTGCTACAGTGCAAGGCATGCAAGTTACAAAACAATTCAGTGAATTACAGCCACCTATCCAATGTGACCACCTCACCAATATGAATCTATACCCCAGGTATGAAGTTACAGTGACTTGTATGGTATAGATAGAGCATGGAAAAACTTTTTCTCTCAAATCTTGCCATGTTGGATAGAGTTTGCCCATGTTAGAAAGCTATGTAAGAAAAATCTATCTTGCATAGCATATCAAGCGACGTGACGTCACAATGGCTCAACAATGACGTGACGTCACGAATACGGTAAACTCTGATAACGGATAGAGAAAATGATGGCGTGATGAAATTAAAACCTTTCACAAAAATTTAACCATAAACACCAGAAAGAGTCTTATATTCTTTGATGTAGTTCAAAGGTCAGAGTCACTCTACCTACTTTTGAAAGATGACACACTGCCTCACCAAAGATGATATAACACACACATGTACTGCATCTTTTAAAAGTGAACCCAAAGTGAACCCATACCCGAAGTATGAAGTTCCAGTGACAAGAAGTGTATGCAATAGAGCTTAGACAGGATAGTGATTGGACAGATTGAACAATGGAAATACAAATGACACAACACAAAACTATAGTCACAATATAACTCTCCATCCCTGTACATTCAAGCTTAGCACATGTTTAACATTACCAATTTCTATGGCTTAACTCCAGTTTCTACACACATGAATTGATTTACTGATAGACTTGTACCATTCAGAAAACACCTCAAGGAAACAAATATGTATATCAACCCAGAACAAGGGCAATACTTGCATAATACCACAATATAGAGTTGATGATTTATTTTCTGATGGCAAAATGGTATCATGCTTTGCAAAAAGTGTAATTGATTTCAGGAGGTTGAGAAGCAGAATCTACTGGTACAAATGGAAACTGAGTAACAATTTTGTAACAGCTTTGTCATGGATGCATTAGATTTCACTTTGGTAGTGCAATGTAATGTAATATAAAGAAGCTGTAATATAATGTTTCAACCAAGCCAACAGCAGTTAGTGTCTCCACAGATCTCTAATCAAAGGTTTATTACAATGAAAGACTGTACAAGACGATGAATATTCATGACCAGAATATTCATGAATATTCATGACCCCTCACCAGACAAAGGCCCACTGTTCTTACTCCTCACCAGACAAAGGTTCCACTGTACTAACCCCTGACCAGACAAAGGTTCCACCGTACTAACCCCTCACCAGACAAAGGTTCCACTGTACTAACCCCTCACCAGACAAAGGTTCCACCGTACTAACCCCTCACCAGACAAAGGTTCCACCGTACTAACCCCTCACCAGACAAAGGTTCCACTGTACTAACCCCTCACCAGACAAAGGTTCCACCGTACTAACCCCTCACCAGACAAAGGTTCCACTGTACTAATCCCTCACCAGACAAAGGTTCACCATACTAACCCCTCACCAGACAAAGGTTCCACCATACTAACTCCTCACCAGACAAAGGTTCCACCGTACTAACCCCTCACCAGACAAAGGTTCCACCGTACTAACCCCTCACCAGACAAAGGTTCCACTGTACTAACCCCTCACCAGACAAAGGTTCCACCGTACTAACCCCTCACCAGACAAAGGTTCCACTGTACTAATCCCTCACCAGACAAAGGTTCACCATACTAACCCCTCACCAGACAAAGGTTCCACTGTACTAACCCCTCACCAGACAAAGGTTCCACTGTACTAACCCCTCACCAGACAAAGGTTCACCATACTAACCCCTCATCAGACAAAGGTTCACCATACTAACCCCTCACCAGACATAGGTTCACCATACTAACCCCTCACAAGACAAAGGTTCCACTGTACTTACCTCTCACCAGACAAAGGTTCCATCGTACTTACCCCTCACCAGACAAAGGTTCCACCATACTAACCCCTCCCCAGACAAAGGTTCCACTGTACTAACCCCTCACCAGACAAAGGTTCCACCATACTAACCCCTCACCAGACAAAGGTTCCACCATACTAACTCCTCACCAGACAAAGGCTCCACCGTACTAACCCCTCACCAGACAGAGGTTCACCATACTAACTCCTCACCAGACAAAGGTTCACCGTACTAACCCCTCACCAGACAAAGGTTCACCATACTAACCCCTCACCAGACAGAGGTTCACCATACTAACCCCTCACCAGACAAAGGTTCACTGTACTTACCCCTCACCAGACAAAGGTTCCACCGTACTAACCTTTCACCAGACAAAGGCTCAACTGTACTAACCCCTCACCAGACAAAGGTTCCACTGTACTAACACCTCACCAGACAAAGGTTCACTGTACTTACCCCTCACCAGACAAAGGTTCCACCGTACTAACCCCTCACCAGACAAAGGCTCAACTGTACTAACCCCTCACCAGACAGAGGTTCACCATACTAACACCTCACCAGACAAAGGTTCACTGTACTTACCCCTCACCAGACAAAGGTTCCACCGTACTAACTCCTCCCCAGACAAAGGTTCCACTGTACTAACCCCTCACCAGACAAAGGTTCCACTGTACTAACCCCTCACCAGACAAAGGTTCCACTGTACTTACACCTCACCAGACAAAGGTTCCACCGTACTAACCCCTCACCAGACAAAGGTTCCACCGTACTAACCCCTCACCAGACAAAGGTTCCACTGTACCAACCCCTCACCAGACAAAGGTTCCACCGTACTAATCCCTCACCAGACAAAGGTTCCACTGTACTAACCCCTCACCAGACAAAGGTTCCACCATACTAACCCCTCCCCAGACAAAGGTTCCACTGTACTAACCCCTCACCAGACAAAGGTTCACTGTACTAACCCTCACCAGACAAAGGTTCCACCATACTAACCCCTCACCAGACAAAGGTTCCACTGTACTAACCCCTCACCAGACAAAGGTTCCACCATACTAACCCCTCACCAGACAAAGGTTCCACTGTACTAACCCCTCACCAGACAAAGGTTCCACTGTACTAACCCCTCACCAGACAAAGGTTCCACTGTACTAACCCCTCACCAGACAGAGGTTCACCATACTAACCCCTCATCAGACAAAGGTTCACCATACTAACCCCTCACCAGGCAAAGGCTCCACCGTACTAACCCCTCACCAGACAAAGGTTCCACCGTACTAACCCCTCACCAGACAAAGGTTCCACCGTACTAACCCCTCACCAGACAAAGGTTCCACTGTACTAACCCCTCCCCAGACAAAGGTTCCACTGTACTAACCCCTCACCAGACAAAGGTTCCACCATACTAACCCCTCCCCAGACAAAGGTTCCACTATACTAACCCCTCACCAGACAAAGGTTCCACTGTACTAACCCCTCACCAGACAAAGGTTCCACCGTACTTACCCCTCACCAGACAAAGGTTCCACCGTACTAACCCCTCACCAGACAAAGGTTCCACTGTACTAACCCCTCACCAGACAAAGGTTCCACCATACTAACCCCTCACCAGACAAAGGTTCCACCATACTAACTCCTCACCAGACAAAGGTTCCACTGTACTAACCCCTCACCAGACAAAGGTTCCACCATACTAACCCCTCACCAGACAAAGGTTCCACCATACTAACCCCTCACCATACAAAGGTTCACCGTACTAACCCCTCACCAGACAAAGGTTCACCATACTAACCCCTCACCAGACAAAGGTTCCACCGTACTAACCCCTCACCAGACAAAGGTTCCACATACTAACCCCTCACCAGACAAAGGTTCCACCATACTAACTCCTCACCAGACAAAGGTTCCACTGTACTAACCCTCACCAGACAAAGGTTCCACTGTACTAACCCCTCACCAGACACAGGTTCCACCATACTAACCCCTCACCAGACAAAGGTTCCACCATACTAACTCCTCCCCAGACAAAGGTTCACTGTACTAACCCCTCACCAGACAAAGGTTCCACCATACTAACCCCTCACCAGACAAAGGTTCCACTGTACTAACCCCTCACCAGACAGAGGTTCACCATACTAACCCCTCATCAGACAAAGGTTCCACCGTACTAACCCCTCACCAGACAAAGGTTCCACCGTACTAACTCCTCACCAGACAAAGGTTCCACTGTACTAACCCCTCACCAGACAAAGGTTCCACCGTACTAACCCCTCACCAGACAAAGGTTCCACCATACTAACCCCTCACCAGACAGAGGTTCACCATACTAACCCCTAATCAGGCAAAGGTTCCACCGTACTAACCCCTCACCAGACAAAGGTTCCACCATACTAACCCCTCACCAGACAAAGGTTCCACCGTACTAACCCCTCACCAGACAGAGGTTCCACCATACTAACCCCTCACCAGACAAAGGTTCCACCATACTAACCCCTCACCAGACAAAGGTTCCACCATACTAACCCCTCACCAGACAAAGGTTCCACCATACTAACCCCTCACCAGACAAAGGTTCCACTGTACTAACCCCTCACCAGACAAAGGTTCCACCATACTAACCCCTCACCAGACAAAGGTTCCACTGTACTAACCCCTCCCCAGACGGAGGTTCCACTGTACTAACCCCTCACCAGACAGAGGTTCCACTGTACTAACCCCTCACCAGACAGAGGTTCACCATACTAACCCCTCACCAGACAAAGGTTCCACCATACTAACTCCTCACCAGACAAAGGTTCCACCATACTAACTCCTCCCCAGACAAAGGTTCACCGTACTAACCCCTCACCAGACAAAGGTTCCACCGTACTAACCCCTCACCAGACAAAGGTTCCACCGTACTAACCCCTCACCAGAGAAAGGTTCCACTGTACTAACCCCTCCCCAGACAAAGGTTCCACTGTACTAACCCCTCACCAGACAAAGGTTCCACCATACTAACCCCTCCCCAGACAAAGGTTCCACTGTACTAACCCCTCCCCAGACAAAGGTTCCACTGTACTAACCCCTCACCAGACAAAGGTTCCACCATACTAACCCCTCCCCAGACAAAGGTTCCACTGTACTAACCCCTCCCCAGACAAAGGTTCCACTGTACTAACCCCTCACCAGACAAAGGTTCCACCGTACTTACCCCTCACCAGACAAAGGTTCCACCGTACTAACCCCTCACCAGACAAAGGTTCCACTGTACTAACCCCTCACCAGACAAAGGTTCCACCATACTAACCCCTCACCAGACAAAGGTTCCACCATACTAACTCCTCACCAGACAAAGGTTCCACCGTACTAACCCCTCACCAGACAAAGGTTCACCGTACTAACCCCTCACCAGACAAAGGTTCACCATACTAACCCCTCACCAGACAAAGGTTCCACCGTACTAACCCCTCACCAGACAAAGGTTCCACATACTAACCCCTCACCAGACAAAGGTTCCACCATACTAACTCCTCACCAGACAAAGGTTCCACTGTACTAACCCTCACCAGACAAAGGTTCCACTGTACTAACCCCTCACCAGACAAAGGTTCCACCATACTAACCCCTCACCAGACAAAGGTTCCACCATACTAACTCCTCCCCAGACAAAGGTTCACTGTACTAACCCCTCACCAGACAAAGGTTCCACCATACTAACCCCTCACCAGACAAAGGTTCCACTGTACTAACCCCTCACCAGACAGAGGTTCACCATACTAACCCCTCATCAGACAAAGGTTCCACCGTACTAACCCCTCACCAGACAAAGGTTCCACCGTACTAACTCCTCACCAGACAAAGGTTCCACTGTACTAACCCCTCACCAGACAAAGGTTCCACCGTACTAACCCCTCACCAGACAAAGGTTCCACCATACTAACCCCTCACCAGACAGAGGTTCACCATACTAACCCCTAATCAGGCAAAGGTTCCACCGTACTAACCCCTCACCAGACAAAGGTTCCACCATACTAACCCCTCACCAGACAAAGGTTCCACCGTACTAACCCCTCACCAGACAGAGGTTCCACCATACTAACCCCTCACCAGACAAAGGTTCCACCATACTAACCCCTCACCAGACAAAGGTTCCACCATACTAACCCCTCACCAGACAAAGGTTCCACCATACTAACCCCTCACCAGACAAAGGTTCCACTGTACTAACCCCTCACCAGACAAAGGTTCCACCATACTAACCCCTCACCAGACAAAGGTTCCACTGTACTAACCCCTCCCCAGACGGAGGTTCCACTGTACTAACCCCTCACCAGACAGAGGTTCCACTGTACTAACCCCTCACCAGACAGAGGTTCACCATACTAACCCCTCACCAGACAAAGGTTCCACCATACTAACTCCTCACCAGACAAAGGTTCCACCATACTAACTCCTCCCCAGACAAAGGTTCACCGTACTAACCCCTCACCAGACAAAGGTTCCACCGTACTAACCCCTCACCAGACAAAGGTTCCACCGTACTAACCCCTCACCAGAGAAAGGTTCCACTGTACTAACCCCTCCCCAGACAAAGGTTCCACTGTACTAACCCCTCACCAGACAAAGGTTCCACCATACTAACCCCTCCCCAGACAAAGGTTCCACTGTACTAACCCCTCCCCAGACAAAGGTTCCACTGTACTAACCCCTCACCAGACAAAGGTTCCACCATACTAACCCCTCCCCAGACAAAGGTTCCACTGTACTAACCCCTCCCCAGACAAAGGTTCCACTGTACTAACCCCTCACCAGACAAAGGTTCCACCGTACTTACCCCTCACCAGACAAAGGTTCCACCGTACTAACCCCTCACCAGACAAAGGTTCCACTGTACTAACCCCTCACCAGACAAAGGTTCCACCATACTAACCCCTCACCAGACAAAGGTTCCACCATACTAACTCCTCACCAGACAAAGGTTCCACCGTACTAACCCCTCACCAGACAAAGGTTCCACCGTACTAACCCCTCACCAGACAAAGGTTCCACTGTACTAACCCCTCACCAGACAAAGGTTCCACCATACTAACCCCTCACCAGACAAAGGTTCCACCATACTAACTCCTCACCAGACAAAGGTTCCACCGTACTAACCCCTCACCAGACAAAGGTTCCACCGTACTAACCCCTCACCAGACAAAGGTTCCACCGTACTAACCCCTCACCATACAAAGGTTTACCGTACTAACCCCTCACCAGACTAAGGTTCCACCGTACTAACCCCTCACCAGACAAAGGTTCCACCGTACTAACCCCTCACCAGACAAAGGTTCCACCGTACTAACCCCTCACCAGACAAAGGTTCCACCGTACTAACCCCTCACCATACAAAGGTTCACCGTACTAACCCCTCACCAGACAAAGGTTCACCATACTAACCCCTCACCAGACAAAGGTTCCACCGTACTAACCCCTCACCAGACAAAGGTTCCACATACTAACCCCTCACCAGACAAAGGTTCCACCATACTAACTCCTCACCAGACAAAGGTTCCACTGTACTAACCCCTCACCAGACAAAGGTTCCACTGTACTAACCCCTCACCAGATAAAGGTTCCACTATACTAACCCCTCACCAGACAAAGGTTCCACCATACTAACTCCTCCCCAGACAAAGGTTCACTGTACTAACCCCTCACCAGACAAAGGTTCCACCATACTAACCCCTCACCAGACAAAGGTTCCACTGTACTAACCCCTCCCCAGACAAAGGTTCACCGTACTAACCCCTCACCAGACAAAGGTTCACCATACTAACCCCTCACCAGACAAAGGTTCCACCGTACTAACCCCTCACCAGACAAAGGTTCCACATACTAACCCCTCACCAGACAAAGGTTCCACCATACTAACTCCTCACCAGACAAAGGTTCCACTGTACTAACCCCTCACCAGACAAAGGTTTCACTGTACTAACCCCTCACCAGACAAAGGTTCCACCATACTAACCCCTCACCAGACAAAGGTTCCACCATACTAACTCCTCCCCAGACAAAGGTTCACTGTACTAACCCCTCACCAGACAAAGGTTCCACCATACTAACCCCTCACCAGACAAAGGTTCCACTGTACTAACCCCTCACCAGACAGAGGTTCACCATACTAACCCCTCATCAGACAAAGGTTCACCATACTAACCCCTCATCAGGCAAAGGCTCCACCGTACTAACCCCTCACCAGACAAAGGTTCCACCGTACTAACCCCTCACCAGACAAAGGTTCCACCGTACTAACCCCTCACCAGACAAAGGTTCCACTGTACTAACCCCTCCCCAGACAAAGGTTCCACTGTACTAACCCCTCCCCAGACAAAGGTTCCACTGTACTTACCCCTCACCAGACAAAGGTTCCACTGTACTAACCCCTCACCAGACAAAGGTTCCACCGTACTTACCCCTCACCAGACAAATGTTCCACCGTACTTACCCCTCACCAGACAAAGGTTCCACCGTACTAACCCCTCACCAGACAAAGGATCCACCATACTAACCCCTCACCAGACAAAGGTTCCACCATACTAATCCCTCACCAGACAAAGGTTCCACTGTACTAACCCCTCACCAGACAAAGGTTCCACCATACTAACCCCTCCCCAGACAAAGGTTCCACTGTACTAACCCCTCACCAGACAAAGGTTCACTGTACTAACCCTCACCAGACAAAGGTTCCACCATACTAACCCCTCACCAGACAAAGGTTCCACTGTACTAACCCCTCACCAGACAAAGGTTCCACCATACTAACCCCTCACCAGACAAAGGTTCCACCATACTAACTCCTCACCAGACAAAGGTTCCACTGTACTAACCCCTCACCAGACAAAGGTTCCACCATACTAACCCCTCACCAGACAAAGGTTCCACCATACTAACCCCTCACCATACAAAGGTTCACCGTACTAACCCCTCACCAGACAAAGGTTCACCATACTAACCCCTCACCAGACAAAGGTTCCACCGTACTAACCCCTCACCAGACAAAGGTTCCACATACTAACCCCTCACCAGACAAAGGTTCCACCATACTAACTCCTCACCAGACAAAGGTTCCACTGTACTAACCCCTCACCAGACAAAGTTTCCACTGTACTAACCCCTCACCAGACAAAGGTTCCACCATACTAACCCCTCACCAGACAAAGGTTCCACCATACTAACTCCTCCCCAGACAAAGGTTCACTGTACTTACCCCTCACCAGACAAAGGTTCCACCGTACTAACCCCTCACCAGACAAAGGTTCCACCATACTAACCCCTCTCCAGACAAAGGTTCCACCATACTAACCCCTCACCAGACAAAGGTTCCACCGTACTAACCCCTCACCAGACAGAGGTTTCACCATACTAACTTCTCACCAGACAAAGGTTCCACTGTACTAACCCCTCACCAGACAAAGGTTCACCGTACTAACCCCTCACCAGACAAAGGTTCCACCATACTAACTCCTCCCCAGACAAAGGTTCACTGTACTAACCCCTCACCAGACAAAGGTTCCACCATACTAACCCCTCACCAGACAAAGGTTCCACTGTACTAACCCCTCACCAGACAAAGGTTCACCGTACTAACCCCTCACCAGACAAAGGTTCCACTGTACCAACCCCTCACCAGACAAAGGTTCACCGTACTAACCCCTCCCCAGACAAAGGTTCCACCGTACTAACCCCTCACCAGACAAAGGTTCACCATACTAACCCCTCATCAGGCAAAGGCTCCACCGTACTAACCCCTCACCAGACAAAGGTTCCACCGTACTAATCCCTCACCAGACAAAGGTTCCACCGTACTAACCCCTCACAAGAGAAAGGTTCCACTGTACTAACCCCTCCCCAGACAAAGGTTCCACTGTACTAACCCCTCACCAGACAAAGGTTCCACCATACTAACCCCTCCCCAGACAAAGGTTCCACTGTACTAACCCCTCCCCAGACAAAGGTTCCACTGTACTAACCCCTCACCAGACAAAGGTTCCACTGTACTAACCCCTCACCAGACAAAGGTTCCAGCGTACTTACCCCTCACCAGACAAAGGTTCCACCGTACTAACCCCTCACCAGACAAAGGTTCCACCGTACTAACCCCTCACCAGACAAAGGATCCACCATACTAACCCCTCATCAGACAAAGGTTCCACCGTACTAATCCCTCACCAGACAAAGGTTCTACTGTACTAACCCCTCACCAGACAAAGGTTCCACCATACTAACCCCTCCCCAGACAAAGGTTCCACTGTACTAACCCCTCACCAGACAAAGGTTCACTGTACTAACCCTCACCAGACAAAGGTTCCACCATACTAACCCCTCACCAGACAAAGGTTCCACTGTACTAACCCCTCACCAGACAAAGGTTCCACCATACTAACCCCTCACCAGACAAAGGTTCCACTGTACTAACCCCTCACCAGACAAAGGTTCCACCGTACTAACCCCTCACCAGACAAAGGTTCCACTGTACTAACCCCTCACCAGACAGAGGTTCACCATACTAACCCCTCATCAGACAAAGGTTCACCATACTAACCCCTCACCAGGCAAAGGCTCCACCGTACTAACCCCTCACCAGACAAAGGTTCCACCGTACTAACCCCTCACCAGACAAAGGTTCCACCGTACTAACCCCTCACCAGACAAAGGTTCCATTGTACTAACCCCTCCCCAGACAAAGGTTCCACTGTACTAACCCCTCACCAGACAGAGGTTTCACCATACTAACTCCTCACCAGACAAAGGTTCCACTGTACTAACCCCTCACCAGACAAAGGTTCACCGTACTAACCCCTCACCAGACAAAGGTTCCACCATACTAACTCCTCCCCAGACAAAGGTTCACTGTACTAACCCCTCACCAGACAAAGGTTCCACCATACTAACCCCTCACCAGACAAAGGTTCCACTGTACTAACCCCTCACCAGACAAAGGTTCACCGTACTAACCCCTCACCAGACAAAGGTTCCACTGTACCAACCCCTCACCAGACAAAGGTTCACCGTACTAACCCCTCCCCAGACAAAGGTTCCACCGTACTAACCCCTCACCAGACAAAGGTTCCACCGTACTAACCCCTCACCAGACAAAGGTTCCACTGTACTAACCCCTCACCAGACAGAGGTTCACCGTACTAACCCCTCACCAGACAAAGGTTCCACCGTACTAACCCCTCACCAGACAAAGGTTCCACTGTACTAACCCCTCCCCAGACAAAGGTTCCACTGTACTAACCCCTCACCAGACAAAGGTTCCACCATACTAACCCCTCCCCAGACAAAGGTTCCACTGTACTAACCCCTCCCCAGACAAAGGTTCCACTGTACTAACCCCTCACCAGACAAAGGTTCCACCATACTAACCCCTCACCAGACAAAGGTTCCACCGTACTAACCCCTCACCAGACAAAGGTTCCACCGTACTAACCCCTCACCAGACAAAGGTTCCACCATACTAACCCCTCACCAGACAAAGGTTCCACCGTACTAACCCCTCACCAGACAGAGGTTCCACCATACTAACTCCTCACCAGACAAAGGTTCCACTGTACTAACCCCTCACCAGACAAAGGTTCACCGTACTAACCCCTCACCAGACAAAGGTTCCACCATACTAACTCCTCCCCAGACAAAGGTTCACTGTACTAACCCCTCACCAGACAAAGGTTCCACCATACTAACCCCTCACCAGACAAAGGTTCCACTGTACTAACCCCTCACCAGACAAAGGTTCACCATACTAACCCCTCACCAGACAAAGGTTCCACTGTACTAACCCCTCACCAGACAAAGGTTCCACCGTACTAACCCCTCACCAGACAAAGGTTCCACCGTACTAACCCCTCACCAGACAAAGGTTCCACCATACTAACCCCTCACCAGACAAAGGTTCCACCGTACTAACCCCTCACCAGACAGAGGTTCCACCATACTAACTCCTCACCAGACAAAGGTTCCACTGTACTAACCCCTCACCAGACAAAGGTTTCACTGTACTAACCCCTCACCAGACAAAGGTTCCACTGTACTAACCCCTCACCAGACAAAGGTTCCACCGTACTTACCCCTCACCAGACAAAGGTTCCACCGTACTAACCCCTCACCAGACAAAGGTTCCACTGTACTAACCCCTCACCAGACAAAGGTTCCACCATACTAACCCCTCACCAGACAAAGGTTCCACCATACTAACTCCTCACCAGACAAAGGTTCCACTGTACTAACCCCTCACCAGACAAAGGTTCCACCATACTAACCCCTCACCAGACAAAGGTTCCACCATACTAACCCCTCACCATACAAAGGTTCACCGTACTAACCCCTCACCAGACAAAGGTTCACCATACTAACCCCTCACCAGACAAAGGTTCCACCGTACTAACCCCTCACCAGACAAAGGTTCCACATACTAACCCCTCACCAGACAAAGGTTCCACCATACTAACTCCTCACCAGACAAAGGTTCCACTGTACTAACCCCTCACCAGACAAAGGTTCCACTGTACTAACCCCTCACCAGACAAAGGTTCCACCATACTAACCCCTCACCAGACAAAGGTTCCACCATACTAACTCCTCCCCAGACAAAGGTTCACTGTACTAACCCCTCACCAGACAAAGGTTCCACCATACTAACCCCTCACCAGACAAAGGTTCCACTGTACTAACCCCTCACCAGACAGAGGTTCACCATACTAACCCCTCATCAGACAAAGGTTCCACCGTACTAACCCCTCACCAGACAAAGGTTCACCGTACTAACTCCTCACCAGACAAAGGTTCCACTGTACTAACCCCTCACCAGACAAAGGTTCCACCGTACTAACCCCTCACCAGACAAAGGTTCCACCATACTAACCCCTCACCAGACAGAGGTTCACCATACTAACCCCTAATCAGGCAAAGGTTCCACCGTACTAACCCCTCACCAGACAAAGGTTCCACCATACTAACCCCTCACCAGACAAAGGTTCCACCGTACTAACCCCTCACCAGACAGAGGTTCCACCATACTAACCCCTCACCAGACAAAGGTTCCACCATACTAACCCCTCACCAGACAAAGGTTCCACCATACTAACCCCTCACCAGACAAAGGTTCCACCATACTAACCCCTCACCAGACAAAGGTTCCACTGTACTAACCCCTCACCAGACAAAGGTTCCACCATACTAACCCCTCACCAGAAAAAGGTTCCACTGTACTAACCCCTCCCCAGACGGAGGTTCCACTGTACTAACCCCTCACCAGACAGAGGTTCCACTGTACTAACCCCTCACCAGACAGAGGTTCACCATACTAACCCCTCACCAGACAAAGGTTCCACCATACTAACCCCTCACCAGACAAAGGTTCCACCATACTAACTCCTCCCCAGACAAAGGTTCACCGTACTAACCCCTCACCAGACAAAGGTTCCACCGTACTAACCCCTCACCAGACAAAGGTTCCACCGTACTAACCCCTCACCAGAGAAAGGTTCCACTGTACTAACCCCTCCCCAGACAAAGGTTCCACTGTACTAACCCCTCACCAGACAAAGGTTCCACCATACTAACCCCTCCCCAGACAAAGGTTCCACTGTACTAACCCCTCCCCAGACAAAGGTTCCACTGTACTAACCCCTCACCAGACAAAGGTTCCACCATACTAACCCCTCCCCAGACAAAGGTTCCACTGTACTAACCCCTCCCCAGACAAAGGTTCCACTGTACTAACCCCTCACCAGACAAAGGTTCCACCGTACTTACCCCTCACCAGACAAAGGTTCCACCGTACTAACCCCTCACCAGACAAAGGTTCCACTGTACTAACCCCTCACCAGACAAAGGTTCCACCATACTAACCCCTCACCAGACAAAGGTTCCACCATACTAACTCCTCACCAGACAAAGGTTCCACTGTACTAACCCCTCACCAGACAAAGGTTCACCATACTAACCCCTCACCAGACAAAGGTTCCACTGTACTAACCCCTCACCAGACAAAGGTTCCACCATACTAACCCCTCACCAGACAAAGGTTCCACCATACTAACTCCTCACCAGACAAAGGTTCCACCGTACTAACCCCTCACCAGACAAAGGTTCCACCGTACTAACCCCTCACCAGACAAAGGTTCCACAGTACTAACCCCTCACCATACAAAGGTTTACCGTACTAACCCCTCACCAGACTAAGGTTCCACCGTACTAACCCCTCACCAGACAAAGGTTCCACCGTACTAACCCCTCACCAGACAAAGGTTCCACCGTACTAACCCCTCACCAGACAAAGGTTCCACCGTACTAACCCCTCACCATACAAAGGTTCACCGTACTAACCCCTCACCAGACAAAGGTTCACCATACTAACCCCTCACCAGACAAAGGTTCCACCGTACTAACCCCTCACCAGACAAAGGTTCCACATACTAACCCCTCACCAGACAAAGGTTCCACCATACTAACTCCTCACCAGACAAAGGTTCCACTGTACTAACCCCTCACCAGACAAAGGTTCCACTGTACTAACCCCTCACCAGATAAAGGTTCCACCATACTAACCCCTCACCAGACAAAGGTTCCACCATACTAACTCCTCCCCAGACAAAGGTTCACTGTACTAACCCCTCACCAGACAAAGGTTCCACCATACTAACCCCTCACCAGACAAAGGTTCCACTGTACTAACCCCTCACCATACAAAGGTTCACCGTACTAACCCCTCACCAGACAAAGGTTCCACCATACTAACCCCTCACCAGACAAAGGTTCCACCGTACTAACCCCTCACCAGACAAAGGTTCCACATACTAACCCCTCACCAGACAAAGGTTCCACCATACTAACTCCTCACCAGACAAAGGTTCCACTGTACTAACCCCTCACCAGACAAAGGTTCCACTGTACTAACCCCTCACCAGACAAAGGTTCCACCATACTAACCCCTCACCAGACAAAGGTTCCACCATACTAACTCCTCCCCAGACAAAGGTTCACTGTACTAACCCCTCACCAGACAAAGGTTCCACCATACTAACCCCTCACCAGACAAAGGTTCCACTGTACTAACCCCTCACCAGACAGAGGTTCACCATACTAACCCCTCATCAGACAAAGGTTCACCATACTAACCCCTCATCAGGCAAAGGCTCCACCGTACTAACCCCTCACCAGACAAAGGTTCCACCGTACTAACCCCTCACCAGACAAAGGTTCCACCGTACTAACCCCTCACCAGACAAAGGTTCCACTGTACTAACCCCTCCCCAGACAAAGGTTCCACTGTACTAACCCCTCACCAGACAAAGGTTCCACCATACTAACCCCTCCCCAGACAAAGGTTCCACTGTACTAACCCCTCCCCAGACAAAGGTTCCACTGTACTTACCCCTCACCAGACAAAGGTTCCACTGTACTAACCCCTCACCAGACAAAGGTTCCACCGTACTTACCCCTCACCAGACAAATGTTCCACCGTACTTACCCCTCACCAGACAAAGGTTCCACCGTACTAACCCCTCACCAGACAAAGGATCCACCATACTAACCCCTCACCAGACAAAGGTTCCACCGTACTAATCCCTCACCAGACAAAGGTTCCACTGTACTAACCCCTCACCAGACAAAGGTTCCACCATACTAACCCCTCCCCAGACAAAGGTTCCACTGTACTAACCCCTCACCAGACAAAGGTTCACTGTACTAACCCTCACCAGACAAAGGTTCCACCATACTAACCCCTCACCAGACAAAGGTTCCACTGTACTAACCCCTCACCAGACAAAGGTTCCACCATACTAACCCCTCACCAGACAAAGGTTCCACCATACTAACTCCTCACCAGACAAAGGTTCCACTGTACTAACCCCTCACCAGACAAAGGTTCCACCATACTAACCCCTCACCAGACAAAGGTTCCACCATACTAACCCCTCACCATACAAAGGTTCACCGTACTAACCCCTCACCAGACAAAGGTTCACCATACTAACCCCTCACCAGACAAAGGTTCCACCGTACTAACCCCTCACCAGACAAAGGTTCCACATACTAACCCCTCGCCAGACAAAGGTTCCACCATACTAACTCCTCACCAGACAAAGGTTCCACTGTACTAACCCCTCACCAGACAAAGGTTCCACTGTACTAACCCCTCACCAGACAAAGGTTCCACCATACTAACCCCTCACCAGACAAAGGTTCCACCATACTAACTCCTCCCCAGACAAAGGTTCACTGTACTTACCCCTCACCAGACAAAGGTTCCACCGTACTAACCCCTCACCAGACAAAGGTTCCACCATACTAACCCCTCTCCAGACAAAGGTTCCACCATACTAACCCCTCACCAGACAAAGGTTCCACCGTACTAACCCCTCACCAGACAGAGGTTTCACCATACTAACTCCTCACCAGACAAAGGTTCCACTGTACTAACCCCTCACCAGACAAAGGTTCACCGTACTAACCCCTCACCAGACAAAGGTTCCACCATACTAACTCCTCCCCAGACAAAGGTTCACTGTACTAACCCCTCACCAGACAAAGGTTCCACCATACTAACCCCTCACCAGACAAAGGTTCCACTGTACTAACCCCTCACCAGACAAAGGTTCACCGTACTAACCCCTCACCAGACAAAGGTTCCACTGTACCAACCCCTCACCAGACAAAGGTTCACCGTACTAACCCCTCCCCAGACAAAGGTTCCACCGTACTAACCCCTCACCAGACAAAGGTTCACCATACTAACCCCTCATCAGGCAAAGGCTCCACCGTACTAACCCCTCACCAGACAAAGGTTCCACCGTACTAATCCCTCACCAGACAAAGGTTCCACCGTACTAACCCCTCACCAGAGAAAGGTTCCACTGTACTAACCCCTCCCCAGACAAAGGTTCCACTGTACTAACCCCTCACCAGACAAAGGTTCCACCATACTAACCCCTCCCCAGACAAAGGTTCCACTGTACTAACCCCTCCCCAGACAAAGGTTCCACTGTACTAACCCCTCACCAGACAAAGGTTCCACTGTACTAACCCCTCACCAGACAAAGGTTCCACCGTACTTACCCCTCACCAGACAAAGGTTCCACCGTACTAACCCCTCACCAGACAAAGGTTCCACCGTACTAACCCCTCACCAGACAAAGGATCCACCATACTAACCCCTCATCAGACAAAGGTTCCACCGTACTAATCCCTCACCAGACAAAGGTTCTACTGTACTAACCCCTCACCAGACAAAGGTTCCACCATACTAACCCCTCCCCAGACAAAGGTTCCACTGTACTAACCCCTCACCAGACAAAGGTTCACTGTACTAACCCTCACCAGACAAAGGTTCCACCATACTAACCCCTCACCAGACAAAGGTTCCACTGTACTAACCCCTCACCAGACAAAGGTTCCACCATACTAACCCCTCACCAGACAAAGGTTCCACTGTACTAACCCCTCACCAGACAAAGGTTCCACCGTACTAACCCCTCACCAGACAAAGGTTCCACTGTACTAACCCCTCACCAGACAGAGGTTCACCATACTAACCCCTCATCAGACAAAGGTTCACCATACTAACCCCTCACCAGGCAAAGGCTCCACCGTACTAACCCCTCACCAGACAAAGGTTCCACCGTACTAACCCCTCACCAGACAAAGGTTCCACCGTACTAACCCCTCACCAGACAAAGGTTCCATTGTACTAACCCCTCCCCAGACAAAGGTTCCACTGTACTAACCCCTCACCAGACAGAGGTTTCACCATACTAACTCCTCACCAGACAAAGGTTCCACTGTACTAACCCCTCACCAGACAAAGGTTCACCGTACTAACCCCTCACCAGACAAAGGTTCCACCATACTAACTCCTCCCCAGACAAAGGTTCACTGTACTAACCCCTCACCAGACAAAGGTTCCACCATACTAACCCCTCACCAGACAAAGGTTCCACTGTACTAACCCCTCACCAGACAAAGGTTCACCGTACTAACCCCTCACCAGACAAAGGTTCCACTGTACTAACCCCTCACCAGACAAAGGTTCACCGTACTAACCCCTCCCCAGACAAAGGTTCCACCGTACTAACCCCTCACCAGACAAAGGTTCCACCGTACTAACCCCTCACCAGACAAAGGTTCCACTGTACTAACCCCTCACCAGACAAAGGTTCACCGTACTAACCCCTCACCAGACAAAGGTTCCACCGTACTAACCCCTCACCAGACAAAGGTTCCACTGTACTAACCCCTCCCCAGACAAAGGTTCCACTGTACTAACCCCTCACCAGACAAAGGTTCCACCATACTAACCCCTCCCCAGACAAAGGTTCCACTGTACTAACCCCTCCCCAGACAAAGGTTCCACTGTACTAACCCCTCACCAGACAAAGGTTCCACCATACTAACCCCTCACCAGACAAAGGTTCCACCGTACTAACCCCTCACCAGACAAAGGTTCCACCGTACTAACCCCTCACCAGACAAAGGTTCCACCATACTAACCCCTCACCAGACAAAGGTTCCACCGTACTAACCCCTCACCAGACAGAGGTTCCACCATACTAACTCCTCACCAGACAAAGGTTCCACTGTACTAACCCCTCACCAGACAAAGGTTCACCGTACTAACCCCTCACCAGACAAAGGTTCCACCATACTAACTCCTCCCCAGACAAAGGTTCACTGTACTAACCCCTCACCAGACAAAGGTTCCACCATACTAACCCCTCACCAGACAAAGGTTCCACTGTACTAACCCCTCACCAGACAAAGGTTCACCGTACTAACCCCTCACCAGACAAAGGTTCCACTGTACTAACCCCTCACCAGACAAAGGTTCCACCGTACTAACCCCTCACCAGACAAAGGTTCCACTGTACTAACCCCTCACCAGACAAAGGTTCCACCATACTAACACCTCACCAGACAAAGGTTCCACCGTACTAACCCCTCACCAGACAGAGGTTCCACCATACTAACTCCTCACCAGACAAAGGTTCCACTGTACTAACCCCTCACCAGACAAAGGTTCACCGTACTAACCCCTCACCAGACAAAGGTTCCACCATACTAACTCCTCCCCAGACAAAGGTTCACTGTACTAACCCCTCACCAGACAAAGGTTCCACCATACTAACCCCTCACCAGACAAAGGTTCCACTGTACTAACCCCTCACCAGACAAAGGTTCACCGTACTAACCCCTCACCAGACAAAGGTTCCACTGTACTAACCCCTCACCAGACAAAGGTTCACCGTACTAACCCCTCCCCAGACAAAGGTTCCACCGTACTAACCCCTCACCAGACAAAGGTTCCACCGTACTAACCCCTCACCAGACAAAGGTTCCACTGTACTAACCCCTCACCAGACAGAGGTTCACCGTACTAACCCCTCACCAGACAAAGGTTCCACCGTACTAACCCCTCACCAGACAAAGGTTCCACTGTACTAACCCCTCCCCAGACAAAGGTTCCACTGTACTAACCCCTCACCAGACAAAGGTTCCACCATACTAACCCCTCACCAGACAAAGGTTCCACTGTACTAACCCCTCCCCAGACAAAGGTTCCACTGTACTAACCCCTCACCAGACAAAGGTTCCACCGTACTTACCCCTCACCAGACAAAGGTTCCACCGTACTAACCCCTCACCAGACAAAGGTTCCACCGTACTAACCCCTCACCAGACAAAGGTTCCACCATACTAACACCTCACCAGACAAAGGTTCCACCGTACTAACCCCTCACCAGACAGAGGTTCCACCATACTAACTCCTCACCAGACAAAGGTTCCACTGTACTAACCCCTCACCAGACAAAGGTTCACCGTACTAACCCCTCACCAGACAAAGGTTCCACCATACTAACTCCTCCCCAGACAAAGGTTCACTGTACTAACCCCTCACCAGACAAAGGTTCCACCATACTAACCCCTCACCAGACAAAGGTTCCACTGTACTAACCCCTCACCAGACAAAGGTTCACCATACTAACCCCTCACCAGACAAAGGTTCCACTGTACTAACCCCTCACCAGACAAAGGTTCACCGTACTAACCCCTCCCCAGACAAAGGTTCCACCGTACTAACCCCTCACCAGACAAAGGTTCCACCGTACTAACCCCTCACCAGACAAAGGTTCCACTGTACTAACCCCTCACCAGACAGAGGTTCACCGTACTAACCCCTCACCAGACAAAGGTTCCACCGTACTAACCCCTCACCAGACAAAGGTTCCACTGTACTAACCCCTCCCCAGACAAAGGTTCCACTGTACTAACCCCTCACCAGACAAAGGTTCCACCATACTAACCCCTCACCAGACAAAGGTTCCACTGTACTAACCCCTCCCCAGACAAAGGTTCCACTGTACTAACCCCTCACCAGACAAAGGTTCCACCGTACTTACCCCTCACCAGACAAAGGTTCCACCGTACTAACCCCTCACCAGACAAAGGTTCCACCGTACTAACCCCTCACCAGACAAAGGTTCCACCATACTAACCCCTCACCAGACAAAGGTTCCACCGTACTAACCCCTCACCAGACAGAGGTTCCACCATACTAACTCCTCACCAGACAAAGGTTCCACTGTACTAACCCCTCACCAGACAAAGGTTCACCGTACTAACCCCTCACCAGACAAAGGTTCCACCATACTAACCCCTCCCCAGACAAAGGTTCACTGTACTAACCCCTCACCAGACAAAGGTTCCACCATACTAACCCCTCACCAGACAAAGGTTCCACTGTACTAACCCCTCACCAGACAAAGGTTCACCGTACTAACCCCTCACCAGACAAAGGTTCCACTGTACTAACCCCTCACCAGACAAAGGTTCACCGTACTAACCCCTCCCCAGACAAAGGTTCCACCGTACTAACCCCTCACCAGACAAAGGTTCCACTGTACTAACCCCTCACCAGACAAAGGTTCCACTGTACTAACCCCTCACCAGACAGAGGTTCACCGTACTAACCCCTCACCAGACAAAGGTTCCACCGTACTAACCCCTCACCAGACAAAGGTTCCACTGTACTAACCCCTCACCAGACAAAGGTTCCACTGTACTAACCCCTCACCAGACAGAGGTTCACCGTACTAACCCCTCACCAGACAAAGGTTCCACCGTACTAACCCCTCACCAGACAAAGGTTCCACTGTACTAATCCCTCACCAGACAAAGGTTCCACCGTACTAACCCCTCACCAGACAAAGGTTCCACTGTACTAACCCCTCACCAGACAAAGGTTCCACTGTACTAATCCCTCACCAGACAAAGGTTCCACCGTACTAATCCCTCACCAGACAAAGGTTCCACTGTACTAACCCCTCACCAGACAAAGGTTCCACTATACTAACCCCTCACCAGACAAAGGTTCACTGTACTAACCCCTCACCAGACAATGGTTCCACTGTACTAACCCCTCACCAGACAATGGTTCCACTGTACTAACCCCTCACCAGACAAAGGTTCACTGTACAAGGTTCCACTGTACCAACCCCTCACCAGACAAAGGTTCCATTGTACTGACCCCCCCCCCCCCCCCTTATTTTTTATTTCAACAGTAATTTCAGTAATTTGATTCAGTGTGATTTTTTATGGATGTTTTGATGATTCGTGCAACTGATCCATTGACAAAGAAATTTACGAGTGTATCGCAGCGTTTTGTGAATTGTTCATCTCATGCAATTTGAAAGAGTTATGACAGTTCGAATAAGATGCTAATGATTTTCAAAAAGAAAAAAATTCCAGTCCCACATCCTTTCGAAACCTACAAAGCAAACACTTTTTTTTTTAGTTCTTTACTTTATTTTTTTTTACATTTATATTTGCTTCCCGCAGACTGATATTTTTATTTTTAAGATATATCGCGTGTGTTCTACAAATATTGGCGTATCTGAATTTACATATATATTGTTGGATAATGAAATACTTACTCTGTGTACATAAGTAGCACGAGTGTGAACCGAACCATTCATCATCATATACAACGCATACATATAGGTCTGTCAACGAAAGTTTCAGAGGGGCTTCGGTAAATAATCGTCAGTCATATTTATCACCAACCAGTAGTACTGACCTATATAGAAAATAAAATGCGGAACTCTTGAGTCGATCTTCGCATATTTTACCATCACTTATATGTACATTGTATATTGAATCTATAGAGAATCTTCTTGTAAAACAACAATTAATATGAGCACCCTATAGACCACTTTGGGACCAACGTATGTTCAGTACAACAACCGCACTGGAAAAGCTTTTTTTTTTTTTTACTTTGAATAAGCTACAAGAGATAATTCAAATATTTTCACGTAACTCGTAGCTTTATATGTTCTCTTCATTAAGATACGGACAGAGAAAAACTATGTATGTTGCAATACATTTTTCATCATTCAAGTTACACAGATATTATATATGTACACGATATTCTTAGGTTTTATTTGCATTTCGCTGCTGACAAGTGTGCTTTGACAATCGTTAATATTTTGGTACTGTCTGATTTGTAAATCTTTATACATTAAAGACAAACAATCTAAATATATACCACAAAGTCGAAGGTTAAACTAGCTACCGTATGTTGCAATTGATCATAATTATTCCATTTATAATTTCGTATCAAACATGTACGAAAGAAGTATAATAAAACTGCTGTCATGGTTAATTACAAAAAAGTATGGTCAGTTGTGTTTAGTTGAAGCTTAGGGTCAATTTCTAATGTAACACACCATTAGTAACGGTATGACCACCGCTTCATACGCAGCGTCGTCGTACGGAACTTGTTCAAGGCCAGCTCCTGCAAGTTCAAGACGTCGGATCCACGCGTAACCGACCGGTGACAAATCATTTGATTTCGATGGACAATACCAACATCTGCACGTTGTTCTGCTACAGGACGTCCTGTTGGTCACACATCAAAAGCGAATGGGTGGTGTCATCCTCGATATCCACCAATTGCAAGGGTTACCCTTACCTACACTCTCTACGCCCCTGGAATTTGTCATGGCAAAACCGAAGGCTCCGTATTTGCCACCTTGTTGATGAGGCAAGACTGGTTTGACACTTTGATTTACATCAAAAGACTCTTCCGGTCGCATTATGGTAAAAATTGACAAGCTTTGAAGTCGATTGCGGCCCCTTTGTAATTTTCAAGTAACAGGTAGCCACTGGATATCGAGGATGGAGTGGTGTAAGCTGGTGCATTATATAACTGAGTTTCCTGCAGTAGTCAGGGGAGAACAGACCACTTCGCGTACCAACGTTTTCCAAATTGCAGCTTTTACGAGAAACATAATTCATCCCCGTCCCCGGTATTTCGATTTGATAACGAGCATACCTACGCCAAAGCTGTTTCCGAATAGGACATGCAGGAGACCATATCCAAAATCAATGAAATTATGAATCAGATATTGTTTTTCTTAGAGAGTGTTGGGTAAACGATCTAGATAATGTCAATGTCAAGGGTTTCGACTGTTTTTCCCGCCTTTCAAAAGAAGTAAACATGTAAAGGGGATGGTATGTCATATTTGCAAGTACTGTGGCACGAGTAATAATTTTACTACTACTAACACTGTATCCTGACCAGAAGAATCAAGGATGAATTCCGTTTTTTCTATGCGTGAAAATAGGGCACTTATTGCAAATTCATTGAATGCATTAGAGAATACTGCATGAAATTGATAAATGCTTGGAAGAACTTGTAAACAATATTCACTCTATTTTGATAAATCTGGTTCTTTCGTGAAACATATTTGCAGATGTTCTTGTCATCAGAAATCCAGAAGTAAAGTCAAGGAACCTGACAAAGAATTGTAGAAACGCTTCAAGATCGTTTAATAGATGAAGAACTGTTACCAATAGAAACAATTTCGTTCGTCAGAAAAAGAAATACGTTTTGCTCTTCTGTGTTTAAGTAATAGAATTACTGTCTGCCAAAAAAATGAAAGTCGTTAGAAATTGTATGTAAGTATTTGACTCGGGGAACTGCTTAAAGAAGCCGATTACTATAAATATGACTTTGTATGCTTTATCAAAAATTTGTTATGATATACCAAACAAAGATCATATGCTATTTGTTTGTTTGTTGGTCATTGGTGTATATATGTGTGTGTAGTTTTGACTAACCTTTAGGTTAAGAAACTTGTTATTTTCTTGAAAACTGATTAGATGGAGTTTTGTATGATCAGATACATAAGTATATTCTATGCTTCTTTAAATTTGTTTAGTTTCCTTCGGAACAGATTTTAACATTTTCTCCATCAAAGTACGAACATATGGACTTGATTTATTGCATACATACATGTATGTTCTCCACCATTGTATTAGTTGTAATATATTGTTCAATATGTATATTTTGTAGCCTATATGTATAGTTACGTGCCAAAAGTCTAACCCTTTTTTTTATTTTGCTGTATCGTCTTTGTATTTCCAACTTGTTTCAATGAATTTTCCTGACTTCGTTTATGGATGGATTTTGACATTTTTTTGTCATTTGGTACAAAAATATTCAAGGTTTCCTCTCATAATATTTATTTAATTTTCTGTTGTGCGTTTGTGGAGCTACACAGAATTGTCTACACTGCTAATTTCCGTGTGACGCTATTTCTCTATATAATGCTACCAAAATGACGTCAAAATGGCGTCCCGAAAATTGGATGTTGTAAATAAATTATGATTTCTCTGGTCATGCATAACGGAAAACAGTGAAAATATCATGAGATGAAACAGGAAACAATTCTTTATAAGTGCACAAACTTTCATTAAAACGGATCCATAAACAAAGTCGGGAAAATTCATTGAAAAAAGTTGGAAATCCAAAGAATATATAGCAAAATAAAAAAAATAAAGACTTTTGGCACGTCACTGTATATATATCAACTAGAAGAAATTATTAAAGAACATCTTGTTCCTCTCTTTCTGTGTGTGTTCAATGGGTTTTTATAATTTGATTATTTCCATAATTAGTAAAAATGATATATACCTTAAGTTATCACTGTTATGATAAATTAAAACTACCTATACTGTTGCTGTCAGTAGTCACAGTCTGTATATTCTCATCATGTCGACAGTGTTTATTTCGTGACTTGTGCAAGTCTGTTTGTGACGTTGAAAGTCACTTATAAAATTACTGCCCTTTACAAATGTTTATAGAGGGCGCTTTGAAATTGCGGGATTCCCCTACTCGTGGCGGTAAATCCCGAGCACCTGGCTGGCCGTCAAATGTCAACGATGTGCACACTGTGGTCGCTGTTGACGATTATCGTTGTTGGTGTCATCGCCTTCCTCATGCAGCATTATGAAGTCCATCTGACAATTAAGAAGGGTAAATATTCAGCTGAGCACATAAATAAATGAATAACACCTATAATCAGTTGACAAGAGAGACACGTTCTGCCTAATATATATGTAATCAATATAATACCGTTATAATTTGCATGCACGTGTTTTTGCCTTTAAAATTTGGTGCTGAAGACCGGGATGACAGTTACGAGTTGTGAGAGATACCGGTGTCTAGGTCTTCAGTATTCCTATATCAAACCTCAATATTAGTTTTATTGAATTTATTTGATCAACAGACATGTGCTTGGGGACGTGAATATGATTTTATTGTTGATAGCATTGCGTTATCGACGACATCAAGTATCCGACGCCTTCTCCATCTTTTAAATATCTCGTAAACTCTTAGCTGATTTCTCAACGAGTGTCATTTGCCTAATGCCAACATGACAAAAAAAAAGTACCACGAAAAGTAAACAAATTGATTTGTTTCAACAAGGACGTATATGTCCCTGGTTTCAATCAGGTAATTTGATTTTAAATTGAATATATCCTTCCATAACATCAGGCATTTACTTAAGCCCCTTTCATATTTGACTTTATTTAGTAAAACCCTACCTGCAGCATTCAGAACCTCTGTCAATTAAAACTTAATTTCAAAAGGGCATTTAAAATGCGTAGCCTTATAAACACTATTTTTATATTGATGCTTCTTGGGTTGGCGTTATGCACCTTTAAAATTAAGCTTTATGTATTTTTAAAAAAATACTACATATTAGTTTGTTATACTTACTATTTTCAATAATAAATAAAATATCACATTCATGTCCAGAAGCACCTGTGATCCGATGTGACTGTAAATATAAAAAAAAAATCATAAGTTAATTTAAATGAGTATCCACACACATGTCATACAACTCTGTGCTCACTCTAGTCTGAAAAATGTTTTAGCAGAAGTCACTAAAGACAACTTTTCTCTTTTAGCAAATAAGAATTTACTTAAGCAACTTTTACCATAGGCGGATCCAGGATTTTGGGTTAGTGGGGGCATACATTTTTTTCCTAAATGAACTTGAAGTATGAACAGTACCTTATTTTCCAAAATTTTGATACAGTTGTTCAAAATAATAAAGTGTATTGGGGACTGGAAAACAAGCTACATGTAGAAGCTTATATGAATTCCTCTCCCCTTGAATATTACAAGCAATGTTATGATTGGCCGACCACACTTTTGTGTATGGGGTGTTCGGCATCTCATCCATATTGAATTCACAACAACATAAAAAATGCATCTTTGTTGTTCACACGAAGAGTGTTCGAAAATTTTTGCACGGTACGGTACGAACGGTATACTCGAGTATCACGCGCATTAAACCAGTACAAACCAGAGGGACCTGAGAATTTGTTACAGCTAGTTTTGAATATTAACTAGGGTGGGGATTTTTTTAAAACTTTTTGGGGGTTTAGATCAATTTTCGATAAAAATGCCCCCTCATTGGTCATAAAGACTAAAGGATGGAAAGCTTTAAAAACCTCTAAAGGCCCAATATACGTAACTTTCGGCAAAACTTGAAGCGAAAAAAAAGCCTAATAACTTTTTTTGAATTTATAGATTTAGGCAAAATTAACTGATATCAGCAATATTCAAGATGAATTCTTTCGCGGTTACCGGTACAGCAGCAGTTAAACACGCGTCAATTTCGAGCTGTCTTTTACCTTCGCCTTGATGAAGTGGGCCCCACCTGAATTATTTTCAGTTCTTTGAATTTTTCCTGTCAAGAGTTTCTTGTTAGTTACCGCTCAGGTTTACTTCGTTTTTGGCTTATTTTTGCATGGTTATCAACTGGATTTTTTTCTTCAGAATTTTTCAGAATCACGAAAAAATTCCTGAAGTTACATATATTGGGCCTTTAAATGCACCTCAATGTATTATTGATTCCTCTTTCCATAGAAATAATCATGATTTCCTCAAAAAAACACATAAAATTTTTTTGGATGCCTATAATAAGAGGAAGACCGCCATTCATTGACAGCAAAACGCTAGCGCGTGCAAAGACGTCAAAACCCATTGCTATGCAGAAAGTGGCACGATAGTTAACGAAAGACACAGACATTTTGCGTTTTTTTTTTTAGGGAATCAAGATTATTTCTGCGGATGCCGATGGAGGATACATTTGGCATGCATTTAGAGGTTTTTAAAATAAAACGTATCCATCTTTCCAACGGTACCAAGTTATTTCGTACCTCTACTAAAAATGTGATTTTTGACGCAAGATATGTAGGTAGGTTGATTTTTCGACACGGAAAGCTTTCCACCCTTTAGCCTTTATGACCATTGAGGGGGCATTTTTATCGAAAATTGATCTAAACCCCCTAAACGTGTAAAATTACTCTGAACACCTAAAGTTAGTTCCAAAACTAGCTGTAACTAATATTCTCAGGTCCCTGTGGTACGAACTAGTTCACTGCTCATCCCTGTATTGATTGCATACATTTAATTAAAATCCACGTACCGGTTCCCTTACAGATGTTTTCTGAATTTTATTCTGGTCATAAATCGGTCGAAGATGCTCATTACTCAGGAAGACTTAGGTCTGCAGCTACCAACAATTAAATTGAACGTCATTGAAATCAAGTAAATCATTGAGAAAGACGCGCGTTATACGGTCAGACAGCTATTATTATTTAGCATCTGTTCACTTCTTTCAGAAGAAAAATCTCAAGGTTAGAAAAATAAGTGCTCGTTGTATCCCACATTTACTCACTGACGAGCAGAAACGTACACGGGTAAAAATGGCGAAGAGATGCTGAAAGAGAACCCAAAATATCAGTAAAGGGCATTTGATAGTATCATACTGGGTGATGACACATTGGTGCATTTTTATGAGCCTAAGAGGAAAGTTGACTTAGGGCTTTGAACATGCCAAAATGCCCAGTATTGCTAAACGAACACTTACAGCAAAGAAGGTGTTATACGCAATATTCTTTAGAAATAGTGGACAAATCATGCAAATTGCTGTTCGAAAAGGTAGGGTGTGTCTGGAAGCTTCAATAAGAATGTAGTTCTGGCCAATTGTTACGTGGCAATGCCCCAAGCCACAAATCAGCAACTGCTGTTTTTTTTAAGTCGGAAAAGGTCAACGTCTTATACCACATCCTCCATTCAACCCAGCCCTTGCCCCGTGTGATTTTTTTCCTATTTCCGAAATTAAAAAAAAAACATATCTGATAGTAGATATAGTTCAAGAAGTGAGCTGGAATCTGCAGTTTACCCGTTTCTGATTAGTGTACCAAAAGAATAGTACAAAAATTGTGTAAAAAGGTGGATTCTAAGATTGAAACGGTGTGTCCAAGTTAAAGGTGAATATTTTTTAAGGTAACTAGAAAAATACATTCAAATTTTGATAATCGTTTTTGAGAAAACATGTAATTTGCGAAAGTTTTCGAACACCCCTCTTATGTCATTCTGTAATCGATATCAACCACATTTCGAGGAGAAAGAAACATGGAAGAGGTGGGGAAGGGGTAGTTTATTGTCGGACGTACATTATATATTACATTCAACTACACTGTAATATATAAGAATTATAAACTGCGTGTAAGTCTGATTTGGGGCGTAGCCCCGATTTTTTTATAAATATTTCTAGCCACTTTATAGTTCGCAATGCTATCTGATGATAAAAATCTTAGTTGCAATTCTTAGAAAAATTGGACACTTGACAAATTTTAGGGGGGGCGCGTGTGCCGGCTGCGCCCCCCTCTGGATCCGCCTATGTTTACTCATTAGTAGTCCAAATTCAAGTGTTAATATTTATATAAGTTCTGATGTACATATCATTCAATGAATTGTTTCAATTCTATTATATATTTATAGGGAGTCAGTGATTATGAAAATGGTTTGTTCATCACAAATTCCATTAGTAAAAGTATCTAAAGGCATACATTTTCGTTTAACAAATAAACGTTTCATTTCGTCTACTTTCACCGACACAAAACTGTAAGGTATAAATTATATTTAGAGTGAAACAGAAAAAAAGTCTGGTATGTTTTTGAAGCTTAATATTAAACACCATCGTTCAAGATTTTAATACACACTATTCACTGGTATTCACTCCAGATTTTTTTTGTTTTGATTGAGGTTAGTGTTTCAAATAAGATCTACATTTTTGGTCCTTGGCCTATAATAAATCCTGCCCAGAGAAATCTGAAAACCATATTTCTTTACAAATACATCTGACTTATATTATCATAAAAAAACCAGACAAACAAGGATAAAGTGATTATAACTATGGCTATTGGTATTCAGATTAATCAAGTAACTTCAGCATCAGTCAGATGAAGCCACTGACCAATCCATTTGTAAAAGAATGAAATAAAAAATGTTGCATTGTTTTTTGTGGTTTAAAGTTGTCTACAGATAACCCTTGCCAACGTTTGCCATGTGAGGTACAATTTTCGTGGTTGTCTTTACTTTGTTCTATGGAGTTATCTCCCCTAGTATATTTGTACCGATAAGCTGCAAACTTCAAATGAAAAACTGACAAGTCGCAATTTTGTTAAATTATTTTGATAAAACTAGATATACTACATATACATTGTTAGCACATAAATTAAAAATGAAAAAAAAGTGAGTAATAAATATTTGTTGTAGGCAGTTTACATGCAAAAATCACAATTAATATTTTCTTCATAGCAGCCGTTTTTAATTGATTAATAATCGATCATTGATGAGTTAATATCTAATGATGATGGATCATGACATTTCAACTGACTTTTCAGCACTAACTTTGATTATTAAGAACATTTTTGTTTTTGTAGTATTTGACAGAAGATACTGTAACTGGAATGATGAGGCTGACGAAACAAGTAGGACACCTACCTATGACCTAGCTGTAGGTATTCTGTCATCTAGGGATCACTTTGAGGCCCGTGCAGCCATCCGTGAGACATGGCTGAAGGAACTTAATACCAACAGGAGGTAACAAAGGGTGTTAAAGGGAAATTTTAATTTTGAATTAGTTTTAGTTAATTGGAACATAATTATGGTGTTCATGACCAAAGTGTGTAAAAACTCTTCGCATGAAAAGATTTTTTGTGATGATGGGACTCATTTGTAACATGCAATACAAAACAAATAAAACCTTTTAATCAATCAAACAAAATACAAACTGACATCAGTACAGATGTACAATTATAACATGCAGTACTGTTGATGAGCTACATTTAAATGTATTCGGTGTATCAAACAAAATAAAAAATCTTGATTTCCTTTAAAATAGAGCATAATACATGATAGGAATCAGCTTGTCGATTAAGGAGTTTTGTCCAATTTGTTCTTATGTTGTAAAATTAAGGCAATGGTTAAACTTTGTTTCTCTTAATGTATTATTTCTGTACATATTTGGACATTTTTATCAAAGCTTTTTTTGCCTTGAGTTTTAAATTTAATTTATAAACACTATTACGTTAATGTTTTAAAATTTTAATAACATTATTTCAACAAGGGGGCGTGGCTGGTTTGTGGTTGGAGACACAGATTGTGACCTTCACCCAGACAACAGAGAGGACCAGTACTGCTGTAGGGAGTGGAAAGTGTCTGCCCCAGGTCAGTGTTCAAAGACTTGTGATAACTAGCCAATACCAGCAACTTCTGTGGGCTTCCATTCAATAATTATAGCTTCATCATATTGTAAGTCAAATCTTGTCATGTTGAAATCATTTAAATCACTTAGAGACTTAGACAGAAACAAGTTCTATAATTTTTGTGTTAATTTTGTGTTATGGGACTACACATTAACTTGGAGGTAGAAATGCCTGGTAAATGAGATATCAAGTTCCTTTTTCGTTAAACTATAAAATTATTTAACTTTTCATTGACCGAAATATGAACAATAAAATTGATTTTAGAAACATTATTCATTTAAGATTGGTGTAATTTTTTGAAGTGAAAAGTGAAGATGTCCAGGTTGTGACCACAGAGGCAGTGTCTGTAAGTGTTGAGCAGGCGAGTAGGAAACCTCTCCAGGTGTTACATTTCAAGGTGAGTGCTAACACAATCTGCAATGACTATTTGGGTCTAGTTGTGTAAGTCAATTTGGTAGTTATTAAATGATTTAACTAATCCCTGGAAACATATTTGAACTCTTCCAATGCAAAGGTTTGAATAGTTCAGTATGAAATTTCAGGGGTGAATGAATTTATATCAAGACCAGAAAACACATAAAAGACACGATATTTGATGTTTGCAAGAGTTACCTCTCTTTTATCATCTTAGGAGTTTTACAATCATGAAATGTAATCACCAGATTTTGAAAAAATAGTTTTGAAACAGGGGTAATAGTTTTTCCTCTTGCCCTGACATCAAACTGTGACATTAGAAAATAAGTTTGTTGGGACCGGACAATTAAATGTACATTGTATTATTATAATGGTGGGACCAGACATCTGCTGGATAAATAATGATTGAACTACCCCCTGCAAATTATATAGAGGTGTGCATAAATAAGTGTTCTGTGTTTTTTTGTGGAAAATGAAGCAAAATTAATGGCTTTGGAGAATGGGTCTTACCTCATTCACTCTTAAAATTCCATAATGAACTATTCCAACACTTTAATTGGAAGATTTCAAATGTGTCATCAGAGGTGAAAAAAAGCAATATAATAATACCCCCCCCTCCAAGAAACTACTGTAAGAAAGAGTGATCTCTATATGAAGGATTTTTTCAATAAACCTAAATCACTGTCATTGTCAATGGAGTGGTACAAGATGTACTATCATTAGGTGCTGACCTCTATATTGTGCAAATTTAGGAGTAAATAATCTCTGTTCAAAATCTTTGCCAAAACTGTCCTATGCTATATTCTAATTAACAAATTACTTATGCAACATGAACTAAAACAAAAAAACTTTGACTATCTGGGTATTTATCTTAAAAATTTTAAGAGCAAACTTCTATTTCAATTGAGTTTGCCAGTTTCATGAACCTAATTTAGTATTAATGATAATCCAAAACATTTGATATACATTCATCAGGCTATGTGATAACCTCTATTTAACCTTGTGTGATAACCTCTATTTAACCTTGTGTGATAACTTCTATTTAACCTTGTGTGATAACCTCTATTTAACTTTGTGTAATAACCTCTATTTAACCTTGTGTGATAACCTCTAATTAACCTTGTGTGATAACCTCTATTTAACTTTGTGTTATAACCTCTATTTAACCTTGTGTGATAACCTCTAATTAACCTTGTGTGATAAGCTCTAATTAACTTTGTGTGATAACCTCTAATTAACCTTGTGTGATAACCTCTAATTAACTTTGTGTGATAACCTCTAATTAACCTTGTGTGACAACCTCTAATTAACCTTGTGTGATAACTTCTATTTAACTTTGTGTTATAACCTCTAATTAACCTTGTGTGATAACTTCTATTTAACTTTGTGTGATAACCTCTAATTAACCTTGTGTGATAACCTCTAATTAACCTTGTGTGATAACCTCTAATTAACTTTGTGTGATAACCTCTAATTAACCTTGTGTGATAACCTCTAATTAACCTTGTGTGATAACTTCTATTTAACTTTGTGTGATAACCTCTAATTAACCTTGTGTGATAACCTCTAATTAACCTTGTGTGATAACCTCTAATTAACCTTGTGTGATAACCTCTAATTAACCTTGTGTGATAACCTCTAATTAACCTTGTGTGATAACCTCTAATTAACTTTGTGTGATAACCTCTAATTAACCTTGTGTGATAACCTCTAATTAACCTTGTGTGATAACCTCTATTCAACCTTATGTAACCTCTAATTAACCTTGTGCGATAACCTCTAATTAACCTTGTGTGATAACCTCTAATTAACCTTGTGTGATAACCTCTAATTAATCTCGTGCGATAACCTCTAATTAACCTTGTGTGATAACCTCTAATACACCTTGTGTTATAACCTCTAATTAACCTTGTATGATAACCTCTAATTAACCTTGTGTGATAACCTCTGATTAACCTTGTGTGATAACCTCTAATTAACCTTGTGTGATAACCTCTAATTAACCTTGTGTGATAACCTCTATTCAACCTTGTGCGATAACCTCTAATTAACCTTGTGTGATAACCTCTAATTAACCTTGTGTGATAACCTCTATTCAACCTTATGTAACCTCTAATTAACCTTGTGTGATAACCTCTATTCAACCTTGGGCGATAACCTCTAATTAACCTTGTGTGATAACCTCTAATTAACTTTGTGTGATAACCTCTAATTAACCTTGTGTGATAACCTCTAATTAACCTTGTGTGATAACCTCTAATTAACCTTGTGTTATAACCTCTAATTAACCTTGTGTGATAACCTCTAATTAACCTTGTGTGATAACCTCTAATTAACCTTGTGTGATAACCTCTAATTAACCTTGTATGATAACCTCTAATTAACCTTGTGTGATAACCTCTGATTAACCTTGTGTGATAACCTCTAATTAACCTTGTGTGATAACCTCTAATTAACCTTGTGTGATAACCTCTATTCAACCTTGTGCGATAACCTCTAATTAACCTTGTGTGATAACCTCTAATTAACCTTGTGTGATAACCTCTATTCAACCTTATGTAACCTCTAATTAACCTTGTGTGATAACCTCTATTCAACCTTGGGCGATAACCTCTAATTAACCTTGTGTGATAACCTCTAATTAACCTTGTGTGATAACCTCTAATTAACCTTGTGTGATAACCTCTAATTAACCTTGTGTTATAACCTCTAATTAACCTTGTGTGATAACTTCTAATTAACCTTGTGTGATAACCTCTAATTAACCTTGTGTGATAACCTCTAATTAACCTTGTGTGATAACCTCTAATTAACCTTGTGTGATAACCTCTAATTAACCTTGTGTGATAACTTGTAGGTGATGCATCCGGTGATTGTCAGTCGGATTGGACTGTTAGAGGGAGCTTCTGTAAACACTTCAGTGATCCAGGTGTCATTGTACGATCGCTCCACAGAGGTGAGCTACGTAGACAGTCATAAAAAAGTGTGGAGGGACCATTATGCTCTTTCTAATATATAATGATAGATATTTACTTTTATTTTGTTGTAGTTATAGAAGTATTATGACTGAAATTTACAAAAAAGTACCTGGTGACACCTGGATTTGATGTTGAACCTGTGACCTATTGCTGAATGGCGGTAGACAGTCAAATGCCTTAACCACATGGTCACCTCTGCCCTTTGTTATTACTGGTCACCTCTGCCCTTTGTTATATTCTGCCCTTTGTTGTAATTGGTCACCTCTGCCCTTTGTTATAATTGGTCACCTCTGCCCTTTGTTATAATTGGTCACTTCTGCCCTTTGTTATAATTGGTCACCTCTGCCCTTTGTTATAATTGGTCACCTCTGCCCTTTGTTATAATTGGTCACCTCTGCCCTTTGTTATATTTGGTCACCTCTGCCCTTTGTTATAATTGGTCACTTCTGCCCTTTGTTATAATTGGTCACCTCTGCCCTTTGTTATAATTGGTCACCTCTGCCCTTTGTTATAATTGGTCACTTCTGCCCTTTGTTGTAATTGGTCACCTCTGCCCTTTGTTATATTTGGTCACCTCTGCCCTTTGTTGTAATTGGTCACCTCTGCCCTTTGTTGTAATTGTTCACCTCTGCCCTTTGTTATAATTGTTCACCTCTGCCCTTTGTTATAATTGGTCACCTCTGCCCTTTGTTATAATTGGTCACCTCTGCCCTTCGTTATAATTGGTCACCTCTGCCCTTTGTTATATTCGGTTACCTCTGCCCTTCGTTATAACTTCCTGTAGACTGGTGTGTGATGAGTTGTAATATTTGTGTGTATGATAGGTTATTACGTAATCGTACTCGGTGAACTATATCTGCCCTAGGTCAGCTTTACAGAACCTATGACACAAATATGGTGAATATATTAACAGACAAGAACAAGAAAACAAAGAACTCCTCCAGCACAGTAAGGATAAACTTTGGTAATGAATTCCTTTTGTCCTTGCTCAGACCTCTTTATATTAATCCCGCTGTCCCTTGTAGACACAGTATTATTTGTTGTGTAGCTTCATACAGCCTCCAGTTACCACGCTCCCGTACATTGACTTTTGTGCACCTTCAGTAAGGTAGGATCTGACAGACAAGGCTGGATTTCTGATAATGATGTTATAACAGAACCTTCTTCTCTCTTGGGTGTACTGTAGTTGTTATCTTGCATTATGTGCAGTATAATAAATTCTACACCGTCAACAAATATTTCTCCATCGCAAGTTCTGTCGTAGTGGTAGAGATAATGAGAGGCGCCAGTACTCTTCCTGAAATATCCTACTACGAGTCTCTTCCATATAATTTGTTATTTCAGTTATAATTACCATTGGGTTGTTTAGGTGAAGCTGACACTGGTGATGGTGTCAGACGGGACTGAGGAGGTTCTGGATAAATCTTTGTCAGTTATAAATTATCCCCCCTGGCTAGCAGCATCCCATTGTCCAGGCTGATTCTGGTGCAGCATTTCCTCTTTGTCAATTGTTATCCAGTTTTAGTCCAGCTGTGACTGTCTAGGTGTCATGAAGCATTTACTGAGAACCCCGTGTTTTGTCTGCTGGTGTAATAGTTTTCTGATAACTTAGACGATTAGTACCTGTCACAGGTGTGCAGGGTTCGTAATTTCATGATTTAGTAGGTAATCATCAAGTTTGACATAAAGCCATTCTCCAATGTGGTACTCTCAATCATATTAACTTACAAAATCCTGTACCAGTAAAATGGTGTTGTTTCTGGAAACGTTGTAATGTAAACCCCATAAATAATAAAAGTCCCCTAAATATTGGATTTCCAGGTACCTAGTGTATGTCATTTGAGTGAAGAATATTTCAGCAAGACCAAATACTTCTCCCGCTGTTTTTGAAAGAAGCTGTGAAAATGTTCCTAAGCCAGATAAATGCCACCCAATCTAATGGCTGTGCTGTAATAAGTGGATTATAATCATTATAGAAGGTTTGGTATGCATGGGTAAAAAATCATTGACACCTAATAAATTTCTTGAATCATTGTTTATAAGGGGCAGTAAAGAGACACCGTCATTACAGCTAGATTGATCAATGAAATACCACGGGGGATGTGATCCCTCCCAATGTCGGTTTGATGAATGGCTTGTAATCCTATGTGGAATGGATGTGATGGTGATCCTGTGACATCCCAAGACTTTCATACTTATGGCTGTGGCTGAAGCCAAGGAAATTACATTTTTGATTCGGTATAAAATGGAAACGAAATTCCAATGACACCTTAGCTTTTTTTCTATTAAAGTAATCGAGGATTTGTGAGGGACTGGATAAGTGTTTGTGATAGGGTCTGTATAAATATCTGACCTGTCTTACCAGACATCTCCGACCTTGAAGCACTCCCTAACACCTGTTTGAATACTTATTGATGACACGGATTACAGATTTAAGAAAGACATTTTTTACATACTTGTAAAATTCAATTTAAATGAGAAAAACGTTTTTTTCTCAGCTTGCATTAGTGCTATAAGACGCAGGAGCAGAAGGGTCATAAAATGTCTTGGTGGCTGTCTCAGTATAGGTTCTGTATATATACTTGATTCTCAAATAACAGGGCTTAGACCTATGGAAAATTTGCTGAAGGAAAACGGAATTGTTTTACCTGATATAGATTTAGTTCAAAATTACAGAAACACAATATACATCCGACACGAAGATATGGATTTCAGGTACATTGGAGGTGTGTTACTAGATTATACCATGGCTTAGGAGCCAGATTTGTATCCAATATAATGGATCACATTTTACCTTTAAATAATTAAATAAGTAAATAGATTAATTATAACAATGATATAGCCTTAGAATAAATAATCATGCACATATTTTTTGACCATATGTGATCAGTTCAAATAGACCAGATAAAGCAATTCAAAGTCAAAAGTCAGATTGATTTCACTGTCTACCATTGTATATATATATTTAGAAATTTAGTTAATCGGCACTTCAATTTTACTGAGTGGGGAACCTATGCCAGTTTAGGTCATCTGACCCAAAGGGTCAGCATGACCTATAGCCATTGTGCTTTGTCCATTGTCGTCCGATGTGGAAAACGTTACCTTCACATGACCTCTTATAAATAACTGAAAGGCCAAGGATACTGACAATTTTGTTCAAACGAATGACCTTGACCTACTTCTAAGGTCAAATGGGTCAAATATTTTAGAATTTTCTTAATAGCCGAAAAACACAAGGTACTCATATTGGGCCTAGCATGCATGGAAAATGGGCGACCAAGTTTGTTGAAATGAATGACTTTGGCCAACTTTCAAGATCTGAGGGTCAAATATGTTGATAAGTTCAAACGGTTTATTTTCAATTACCAAAAGACCCAGCTGCAAGGATACTCATATTAGGCCGGTAGCATACTGGGATGAAGGTACGCCACATATTGGGCCTGTAGCATACTGGGATGAAGGTACACCAAATTTTTTTCCTTGACTGTCTTACACAAGTCAAGTATGTTCAGATCTTCAAACAACTTTACAATACCAAACAAGGAATCATATACATGTATAGATTATTTTAGTCAGATGACCATTCTTGTTTGTCTGGAGCATGACTTCCTTTGTGTTTCACCGAAATTCATTAACCTTTCCGTTAAATTCTTTGTCGTGGGAATTGTGAGGGTTGCAGAAGAAATTGCTTCATGCCCCGAAAGTATCATGCCCCACTATATATATGATATAGCGGCCATTTGCCTAGTTGTGAAAGAGAAGTTTTTTCTTCCTCTATTTTCTGCCCATTTCCAGGTATTTGTTCATCCATGTACCAGCCTATCTGGCATATCTTTCATCTCCCATCTTTAATGTTGTTATGCAGGTCGTATTAACTACAGCTACGTTCAGTAGAACAGATTCAGGGATACCCAGGGGACAGTTCCGCTTCCAGCGAGTTGATCCGGTAAAGCTACCAAAAGTAAGTACTACTGCATGTTTTATAGGTATTTATGCAGTGCATTCTCTCTAAACCATTCTCTGTCCAGATTTTATGTAAAATGGTCAAAGAATTTTTGTTACAATTTATAATAAGGTGAATCTTACCAGACAGATTTCTCTGTAAACTGGACATATTTTATGATCCAGTGGGTTTCCAGTTTAGATAGAATACACTGTGGTAGAAACTTGTTACCATTCAGACTGTTTCATTTCAAATGTTTCAAAATACTTTTCTTCCAGAAGATAAAGTATAGAGATGTTGCTGAAATATTTATGGTAGCTAAATAACGGAATTAAATTGAAGCCTTGAAGTTTGGTGTATTACGAACTCATTGAGTCTTCAGAATTAATGGTGGAGTGATCTCTCTATCATAATAAATCGGAGTGACCCAAAGTGACCCAGCATAAAAAAACTACCCGGGGTCATTATTCTATGTGGCAAAAGTTACCCGGGTTCCCTATTTCACAGTAGAAATTTTGCACAGTCATCTGTAGAAGAATGACCCCACTCGATATTTTTGTAATTCATCCCATGAAGAAGTGAGTATGAGTATGAGTTGTTCCCCTTGATTGAAACGAACTCCCCCATTGCCCCCTGGCATTGGAGGCTCAGCACTGTTGTCGTCTGCTACATACTTGCCAACCCTTCCTATTTAGGAGGGAGACTCCCGATTTTGGACCCTAAAATTTTGCATTTTCAAGTTTGAAATTTGCTCAACTGTTCCTATTTTTAAAGATGTGATGATTTCATCTGAAAGAAAAACTCAAAAGAAGCCATTTAAAAGGGTTATTTTTCCTCTGAATGTACATGTTAACATATTATTTATGTTTTTAATTCTGAGCACGCGTAATCTCCCCCATGGAAATTTCAAAAAGTTGGCAAGTATGCTGCTAGAACTTGTGTATTGGGGAAAGATGATCTTGAAGAAATGGCAACAGCAGTAGATATTGATGAGATATACTGCTGCAGGATTTAATAAGTGAAGTTTTTGGATATCCGTATTTTGTTAATAAATAGTAAAACGGCCTAAATGAATTCAGCTTGTTAAAGTGGGCCACACCTGAATTATTTTCAGTTCTCTGGATTATTCTGTCAGAGTTTCTTGTTAGTTACTGCTCAGGTTTACTTCGTTTTAGACTTATTTTTGCATGGTTATCAACTGGATTTTTTTTCATAATTTTTCAGAATACCGAAAAAATTCCTGAAGTTATACATATATATCAATTGCATGGGCCTTTAAAATATGCTTTTTTTATTTTGAATGTTTTAAAGTGTTTTCTATAATTGAAAGAAAAAACCCACAATATGAATGTGTTTAAGCTTAGTGGAATGACTGTTTCAATTTTGATCATCCAGCATTGGAATAATGAACTTTTACAATTTAATTGTATTAATAGGGGTAAGTTACATAAATAGCACCCAAACCAAATGTATCAAAATTCCTATATCATACTCACCAAATTTTTGCTTTACAAAGTATGTTTCTTTTTCTTTCCGTTAAATGGTGTTTGAAATAATTAGAAATAAGGTATAAGATAGAGTGTGTGAAATAATAAGAAAATATGACGGGCCCACGGGGTAATACTTGGGTGGGTGGGGGGGTGGCTAGTGCAAAAGTAATTCTCTGTACTAATAGGTCTTAATTAATTATTATTACCCGGTAGGTTAAAGCAATAAGTGCACATGTGAGTCTTAACTGGTTCAGTGCTCACTAGGGATGTAAAAGGAAAATAAACAATGGGGAGTAGACTTAAAAGCTCAGGTGATATAAGCTGTACCTGTTGCCCACTAGTTGGAGTTATCTCCCTTAATAGAAAGGGTTAATAAAACTCGTAAAAACACAAACATTTATTCTGGCTTTTAATTTTTTCAAAAGTAGAATATTTTAGAATATGCATTAGATATCGTTTAAAGGTGTAGCTAAATCTTATTGGAATAAAAACATTAGTATAATATCAGATTTAGAAAAAACGTTGGAGTATACCCATAAAGAGATTACAATTTTAAGGATATAGCATGATAAAATACAAACTTTGGTACTCTGGTTTCTCTTCAAACCACGCATAAATCTTTCGCCTTTTACTAAAGATTTCCGTGGAGAGGAACATTCAATGAGTCTATAGACTATTTTTTCAACCCTGTTCACACAGGGTAACAAATCAAACTATAAATCATTAAATAAAACTTATAATAAATATGAACGTGAAGGTTTTATTGGATGGAACTATTTGCCCGATGGTTTCAAGAATTATTCGTCATCCTTTCCATTCAGACTCAATGTTGATATGAAATGAAAAGCAAAACTGTTTATCTTTCAGTTCTGAGGTGTGGCGATGTTGATATGAAATGAAAAGCAAAACTGATTATCTTTCAGTTCTGAGGTGTGACGATGAATTGTGACAAAAACAAAATATAAAGGAGATTAATGCGATATGATGTATATGAAATATCTGTGTGTTGTCAGGAAGATTCCCGCGACCCTGTGGCTTCTGTGTGGTATTGGCTTTGATGAAGTAGATATTTTTCCATGGAAATGAAGGTTATTTAATTAGCATCATCTTTTTGGGAGAAGAATAAATCTTGTGTAAGAAAATTGCATTTTCTTGAGAATGATGAACAGGTTGTTTATTTAGGCTATGTCATGTTGAATGAGCGGCGCCATCGGGTCATAATGAAAGTTGATCAAAAACAGATTAAATTGTCTTCCTATTCCTAATCAGGCTAGATAGATTTGGACGATTTGTTTGTTATAGGAGACAGGAGGGATGGCTCGTTATATAATATGTTATTTCAGAAGACATACCCATATGGCACCACAAAGACATTAGTTTGGACCAAAATAATTGTGTGATGATGAATATGCTCGCCCATCAGGACCCCAGAATTGTGTAGTAAGAGTGCAGCGTGTGTACCGAGTTGTTCAGACATCATTCTTACCGTCAGATTTTAATATTATAGATGTGTTCATCACATATTAATTAAAACACAAGATGGAAAGCATGATTAGTTAGGAAACCAATTGCTTTATTCTCCTGTCAACATATGTTTATTCTGTCTGTCCTGTCTTTCTATAAAAATTTAGCTCATGTCTCATTCTGTGTGCCCTCATCATCTTTCCATTATTTTATAACTTTATTCTCACTTCCCCAAATATATGTATGTTCTTTCTGTCTATATGTCTAACATAGTTTTAGTGTAAAGATTTAAAGTTAAATAACGTTATATGCTCAGATGAAGATAGTAATGAAGAGAAAATTATACCAGTCTGAGGACTGTTATTTTACTTCAAATACAAGGAGAATTATAATATTACTTCAAATACAAGGAGAATGATAATATTACATCAAATACAAGGATAATGATATATATTGCATCAAATACAAGGAGAATGATAATATTACTTCAAATACAAGGAGAATGATATATATTGCATCAAATACAAGGATAATGATATATATTACTTCAAATACAAGGATAATGATATATATTACTTCAAATACAAGGATACTAGGAGAATGATATTTATTACATCAAATGCATTGAGAATGATATATATTACATCAAATACATTGAGAATGATTACATTACTTCAGATACAAGGAGAATGATAATATTACTTCAAATACAAGGAGAATGATAATTTTACTTCAAATACAAGGAGAATTATAATATTACTTCAAATACAAGGAGAATGATAATATTACTTCAAATACAAGGAGAATGATATATAGTGCATCAAATACAAGGATAATGATATATATTACTTCAAATACAAGGATAATGATATATATTACTTCAAATACATGGATAATGATATATATTACTTCAAATACTTTGAGAATGATATATATTACTTCAAATACAAGGATAATGATATATATTACTTCAAATACAAGGAGAATGATATATATTACTTCAGATACAAGGATACTAGGAGAATGATATATATTACTTCAAAAAATGGATAATGATATATATTATGTAGCGGAACTGGACTGGGTCGATCATCGGTGACCAAGTAACTCAGTTGGTAGAGTTTTCGTCTCAAGTTCCGAAGGTCCCGGATTCGAACCCCAGTCTGGATGCTTCATTTTCTCTTTCTCCTGTTACAATTACTTCAAATTCAAGGAGAATGATATTTCAAATACAGTGGATTCCACTTAATATCACTCCTGTTAATATCACATTTCTCTTCATATCATGTTTTCCCAAGCACCATTTTTCTCTCTATTTAATCTATGTAATTTTGTTTTGTTAATATCATGTATTTTGAGGTGAATTCCTCTTAATATCATGTTTTTTTAACCAATCACATAAAATATCAAGAAAATGATGTCATTTCCATTGAGTTCAGATACAACTTGTACAAAATGTTGCATAGAAAATAAAAAATCCCCCCAAAAATGATTTTTAATTAAAATAATGTTATCTATATATTGATACATATTCATATGCACGTTGAATAGCTTATTTTTTAGCTATGTGGATTAGAAATGTACTAGATTTAGGGGAAAAACATGTTTCTGTTAATGTCACATTCCTGTTAATATCATGTTTTTGTCTGACAAATGCAACATAATATAAAGAGGAGTGCACTGTACAAGGAGAATGATATATATTACTTCAAATACATGGAGAACTATATATATTACTTCAAATACAAAGAGAATGGTTATATTACTTCAAACACAAGGAGAATGATATATATTACTTCAAATACATGGAGAATGATATATATTACTTCAAATACAAGGAGAATGATATATATTACTTCAAATACAAGGATACTAGGAGAATGATATATATTACTTCAAATACATGGAGAATGATATATATTACTTCAAATACAAGGAGAACGATATATATTACTTCAAATACATGGAAAATGATGTATATTACATCAAATACTTTGAGAATGATATATATTACTTCAAATACATGGAGAATGATATATCTTTTTTTTAAATACATGGAGAATAATACTGGGTATGTATTCCTTCAAATACAAGGAGAATGATACTTCAAATACAAGGAGAATGATACTTCAAATACAAGGAGAATGATGATATGTATTGCTTCAAGAATATGAAGAATGATATATATATTTTTTTAAATACATGAATAATAATATATATTATTTCGAATACGTGGAGAATAATATATATTATTTTAAATACTAGGAGAATGATATGTAATGCTTTGAATACAAGGAGAATGATATATTTTACTTCAAATACGAGGAGAATGATAAAGCGGTGCTTTCAGGTTCACCATTACAACTTGGACTGTTAGAGAAAAGATAATAAACTACTTATGGGATTTATACCGAGGCAATAAGCGTTGATTTTGCTGAACCTCAAAATCTTATCCCAAAGTTGATATCTCTGATTTCATCATACTGGATTGGGCGATTTTTCTCCCCTGCTTCTCGATGTGGCTAGATGGATGGCTTCTTGCATGTTATTTGGTGACAGCGATGGAGTTTGGTGTCTCATTTTCTATTATTTTACTGTCTGAGTTCTTGTTTAATTTTAATGGTCAACGGGGTCAGATATCTGAAGAAATTCTAATGACATGAAAAAATTTGTGAGCCATGCAACTTGAGGGTTGGGACGACTTACCATGCACATTTATTTATCATATCATATATATTGTTGAGCCTGAAGGTCAATGTAACATTGAAATCCTTTGGGGGTCAATTTATGTTTAACATAGCCTAATATGGTAAAAGTTTTTTTTTTCCGCAACATATGATATATGTTTTTACCAAGGCGACTGTGGTTCGAAAAGGTATGGGGGTCACCTGCTTGACAACATGAGTTTTTTTCTGAGTATTTTAGATTCCTCCCCCATCAAGATCCTACAATGTGCTAACATTCGGGTCAACAAGAGTGATCAATATAAGTTATTTAACTTGTTTCTTAATTGTTGTAAAACAAAGTTTATATTTTCATACATTATGTTTGGCGAGTATAACTTCCATTCCTGAAGTTCATGACCATCACTAATACTGCTTTCCCATGTTACTGGGCTCAAATATGGTAAAGGAACTTAACAGGTATATGCCATCACGTAGATGCTCAAGATAATGGTTGGGGTTTTAAGCTCATCTAATGTTAATCACACATTTCACAAGTGGATCTAAGTGATGCAGGCTGTAGTTTTAATCATACACATCATGTATCGTAAGACCATTATGTAACCCATGCCTACTGTTTTGAGTACATTTATTGTATTAATTTGGTGGACGAGAGATGTATTGGCATAACATGAAATTGGATTTTTGCTTTGTATGACATTTATTGGAGTTTTCCTTGATATTAAAGAAATATTTTTTATGATTATCGCTTCGTAGCAGAATCATAAACGTAAAGTCTCTGATTGGTTTACAAGTGCTGAAGGGTGTGTTGGTTTGATTTAAAACCAAATAACAAAGAAAACATAGATCAGAGACCTATCTTTATAAATATTTTCTGGAGATATAAACAAAAATCATATGCATGGGTGGAGTAGTTTCCCTTGGAGAAATTAATGTTCCTGCTGAAGCAATGCTGATCAATCTACACAGACCCTTGTTTCACATTCAGAACTTAAATTTCTCTAAGGAAATAGTTTTGTTCATGCATGTGATTTTGTTTACATTTTGTGAAAACATTTTTAATAATTTGTTTATAACCTGTCTTAAGTTGATTTTGGTTGTATGGTTTCAAATTAGTTTGAAACAAAAGCATTGCTCTAGATAGTTAAATATGACTCTTTATACACTCTATAATTATTTGCCATACTTATGGCAATGGCTGAATCCTATTGAAAACACATGCTTAAATAAGCCCTACAAATGAGTTTCTTCCATTGAGAAAATTAGAAAAAATTCATGAAACTTCTCATCTTTTCTATTACTGCAAGATTACCAGCGTACAAGGAACATCAAATTGGATCAGCATGTAATGAATTCAGTAACAACAAACCCTTGTTGGCTGACTTAGTTGAATGCTATGCTATGACAAATCATATCAAAGATGCCAAGTTTCAAGTATTGATATGAATTTAGATGTTTATAAAAGATAAAATCCCCTTGGAGGTCCCTTAGGGGTGATTTTGAAGGAACGAAAACTGTTTCGATCTTCATTTCTGATCCCTTTCATTACTATCGTGTGGATTTGAACTTGAGACATTATACTCCTTCTCTAAACTGAACACAGGAACACACATAAAATAAAACAGGGACACACCAAGTCTTGTCCATGTATTTTATTTGAGCTTCTCCTATTTTGCGACCCCCGTGTTATCCCTTCGGTTGGATTGAAACTTTCAAGTCCTTACTGGTGGTATGACACTGTTTGATAAATGGATGATGTATTTGTAATTCTTCTCAAATTTGGAATCAGGATTCAAAAGGCCAAGGACACCCTCGGAACAATATGGCCGTTTTTGGAGTGGAGCTTGACACAATTGTAATTGTAGATTCTACAAACATTTCTAGGGCTTTGGTTATACCGATATACTTTCAAACGATTGAATTGATAAAAGTTGATAATGTTTGTGGAGCCATTGCTATGTTTGATACTGGTACTAGGGTGCTGTTTAAGAGACCAGTCTTCAAGAAAAGTTGATTAGATAAAATGAAGAACACAAAGATGCTTGATATAATATACAGAATGTTGTCCTGGTGATTAGGTCAATGACCTTGGTAGTATGAAATAACAGAGTCATGACTTAGTGGTCTTCCTCTTGTGCTTAGAATTCTAGAAGGTCTATTTTCACTTTCAAAATTTAAAAAATTATCGAAAAGTGCTTTTTTGAAAGTTAAACGTGATTAAAGTACCGTCAGAGTGAGAAACCATTTCCTATCAAATATTCAATTCTGAGCTTCTTAAGTGTCAGCTTGAAATGTTATGAGAGTTTTAAATTTGTTTGTTCAGAAATGATTCCTGAAAATTATCAAATAGTTCTGTGCCATCACTGTAGCTTCTTCATTTCTGCACATTCTGGTCGAAGTTTATACAAGTTTTAGGTAGGAGAAATGGTCATACCTGACTGGAGGGTTGATAGTTCAGGTCCCTGTGTGTTGCTTTTTCTAAAGTTTTGGCCAATTTCACATGGTCAGAGCAGCTGGTGAAGTTCTGTCTTATACATTTGTTTATCAATAATAATTGTAGTTATAACCTTTATGAAACATTGTTTACAATGTTTACAACAAACTTAAGCTCTGTAGATCTTAAAAAAATATTATGACAACAATTTTTGTTTTCATGGTGGAGGAAAATCCATGGAGGAAACCACTGTGCTTTCAGTGGGATGATAACTAATCCTGTCAGACATCACTCGGTTTGTTCCGCCACCACTGGGAATCTATCTTATGCTTGATTGAACACACTTAAGTACAATGACTGTGCTTGGTATAGCGATCATGGATACCACGAGGCACTCATATCACTATTTCCCAAAGATCTTTGTAAATTTGTCCTTGTTACACTAACTGCTGTACATTGTACTAATCCTTCAGTAATTCAACAAATTATAATGTGAAAGAATGTTTCAAATGGCTTGATTGAGGAAACAATGTTTACTGAAGAACTGAAGAAATGCTGTGAAAAGTTTCCCATGCTTTTATCCATCTCTGGGAGTTAGCTGAGGGTTACAATACCCTCAGAGGATGGCTTATAGTTGACATGTATGCTATATGCAGTTATTCATTTTATGTATAATTATAGGTTTTGTGACATTTCATTAAAATTGTCTGCCACTTACCACTGAACAAGGTGTACAGTGCTTCTATAATGCATTTTCCCAGTTGCGTTTTGATGTAGAAAAGAACATCAATTTCTCATCCAAATTTTTGCATAAGAAAATATTTTAACTCAAACATATCACCATTGAGGACCCTCGAGAGATCCAGACGAAATGTTGATAATGAGTGATAATGAATTCAGTAGTAAATGAACGTTCAGTATTTGAAGTTTTAAACTACATTTGACATTTAGAATTCCAAGAATTCAGGAATGTCAATTTTTTTCCTGACTTACTATTTCTACAAAAATGTGTCAGTGTGCTGATTCCTGGGCAATAGTTTTGGTTTGTTTTGTTTTGCTTTACATTGTATAAAAAAGCTTTGGTCATTGTGCCAGGTTTTGGTGGATGACAGTTGGGGTTTCAGAGAAACACCATTGGACCTTCGGTTAGTACCTGCCGACTGTCCAACCTAGCCTCAAACCAACAGTCCAGTGGAGTGGCTTAAGTGGTAGCAGAATGTCAGACCCCTCCACCATTTGACCACCACAACACAGTGGTGGAGGGCTAGTGGTAGCAGAATGTCAGACCCCTTCACCATTTGACCACCACAACCCAGTGGTGGAGGGCTAGTGGTAGCAGAATGTCAGACACCTCCATCACTTGGCCACCACAACACAGTGGTGGAGGGCTAGTGGTAGCAGAATGTCAGACCCCTCCACCATTTGACCACCACAACACAGTGGTGGAGGGCTAGTGGTAGCAGAATGTCAGACCCCTCCACCATTTGACCACCACAACACAGTGGTGGAGGGCTAGTGGTAGCAGAATGTCAGACCCCTTCTCCATTTGACCACCACAACCCAGTGGTGGAGGGCTAGTGGTAGCAGAATGTCAGACCCCTTCACCATTTGACCACCACAACCCAGTGGTGGAGGGCTAGTGGTAGCAGAATGTCAGACACCTTCATCACTTGGCCACCACAACCCAGTGGTGGAGGGCTAGTGGTAGCAGAATATCAGACACCTTCACCACTTGGCCATGTTCACAACCCAGTGTACTTCAATAAACCATTAACATTACCATTTGAAAATAAAAATAAATAGCTTTGAATGCAGCAGATATTGGAAAGAGAGTTTTGATTGGTCAATACTAGCATCAATATCTCCACCAGTGAAGATGAGTTTTAAGGACGCTCGACCCTACGTAATACACAAGTTTTGATTCTCGTTTTGTGGTGACGTAGCTTCCTATTTGTGTACCTGGTATTTGAAAACGGGGTATCAAATTCGTTCTACACAGTGATATGTCGCGATGTCAACAATGGCGAGATGAGAGGGAACGGTTCAAGTCTTCAACTCAAGATAACTAGCAAATAAAGTATTGTCACGACCACTCCTATTGCAAAACAACAACAAAAATAGATGTACACTATATCGACACATGGTCGGACACTGACAGCGACGACAACAGTATAGAAACAGAATCGGAAGGTAGGCCTATAGTACCGGTACAGCTGGCCATGTTTTCTCAAACTGGAGAGAGAGTCAGCGAGTGGTGGAATTATTCGTGTTGGCAGAACGTTTGCACAAGGGCTGTGCCTGGTGTCATTATATATGCACTATTATGTTGTTGAAATATAACACAGGACGCAGGTAGTTGTTATGTTCTAAAATGTTTTAGGCTTGTATGCATTCACAGTATGTATGTTATGTAAAAATACTACCCACTATAAAAACTTCCTAGACACAGTTTTACATATAGTTTTCAATAAGTAGCATAAAAAGCCTGTCTGTGATATTTTGATTCAATTTTTTGCTTGTGCTTTATGTAACTATTTAATGGGTATGTAAATAATTTGACTGTGAATACTGAAATTTGTCCGCTAGATATAAAATTAACACACTTTGTAAAAATCGTTTTGTCCATTTTTCCACAAATAAAATATTTTTGAGGTAGCTATTGATTCCTTTTTTTATTTTATTGTATGTTTGTGATTTTCAACAATATTCATAAGAAAAAAAAATAGGAAAAACATAAAATTTCGAGAAAAATCATTTTTTGTGTGTTTTTTACAGAAAATGAAACATGTCATAGGAATGCTTAGATTTTCACAAAATCATCTCTACCTGGTAGCATAATCAACATATAAAAGTTTTAAGGAAATCTAGCGGTTAATTGCGAAAGGGTCGAGCCTCCTTAATATCAAATGTCCACATGTGCGATAAACTACAGCATGATCAGAGGCAATCAACTAAATGTGTGTAATGTACTATCTTATATACCGTTTTATATGTATTTTGTATGTTCTGCCAAACATTACTCATCATTACCTGGTATTAATGCTTAATTTGATTAAAAAAAATCAGCATAAAGGCAGATAAAATGATCTCAAGGATAGGATGTATAATGTTACGTTACCATAGCTGGACATGGTTGTAAAATGTTCAAGACAAAATCTTTATAAAATGTTCAGACCAATCTTGTTGCAATTCTCTTAGCATCATTTTCTGACTTAAGAATAAGCCAATTGTCTCCAAGAATTTATTTGATTCATTCTCTGAAAGATCGCACAAATAACTGCCGGTTTCTTCAAGTTGTGACATGTTCAGATATGGCCAGTTTTAACGCAATGACTGATAAGACATGGCCAGTTTCAGCCTGTTTTGGGATGTTTTGAAGCAAAATTTATTTGTTGACATGACATATGCTGTCATCAGAAATGTTTGATAATAAGTAATTGCATTTTGAATTTGTATAGTTTTTCAATGTAATTCATCTCATGTAAGATATAGCCTGAACTAAATACAGAAGGTGTTGTGACCATTTTCTGCGACTTAAACTAACATGACCTCTGAGCATTCTGTAAAGTCCCGCTGTCAGGCTTCTATCCTCTCTTCTTGCATAGGGAAGAAACACAAGCTTAAAGGCAATTTCTTGTAAACTTTCTAAAATAGATTTAGGAAAATTATGATAAAACTTAATAGTGTGCCGAGTTTGAAATGATATTTGACTCTGAGAATGTCGATGATATTGAAATAAGAGGGTCTATTATGGTGTTGTTGAGATGAAGACAAATTGGTATGCACTCTTGATGTAGCCGCGGGGCCTGGCTCTATCTGTGGTGTGGGGTGCCATCTATTGGGTTGGGGCCTGGCTCTATCTGTGGTGTGGGGTGCCATCTATTGGGTCGGGGCCTGGCTCTATCTGTGGTGTGGGGTGCCATCTATTGGGTCGGGGCCTGGCTCTATCTGTGGTGTGGGGTGCCACCTATTGGGTCGGGGCCTGGCTCTATCTATGGTGTGGGGTGCCATCTATTGGGTTGGGGCCTGGCTCTATCTGTGGTGTGGGGTGCCATCTATTGGGTCGGGGCCTGGCTCTATCTGTGGTGTGGGGTGCCACCTATTGGGTCGGGGCCTGGCTCTATCTGTGGTGTGTAGTGCCATCTATTGGGTCGTGATTGTGAGCAGTATTATACACCTCTGTAAATGGTTGAGTAGATTCAGCTAGTAGAGTTTATAAGATGTGTGATATTGTACACCAATTTATATATATCTGTCTGCCCCAACCAAGGCATGTAATACGTCATAACCAATAAAAACGGCAATAACTTGCGTCTCATTACCTCCAATTTACAGACATCATGAGTCCCAAAGTTAAAGCTTTTAGACGAGCCTCGTTCATCACTCATGTTCGAGGGAATATTTACGCATGCGACTCGACAGCTGGCCATTTCTGTCTGCACAGTCAAATATCACTGTGATCTAATTACCGTGGCTACCTAAGAAAGACCCCTTCGCAATATTGAATGAGTTTGATTAGTGGGTACTCACTCTTACTCTAGTCTCATTACTCATGGGTTTTCTTTGAATACCATCACAAGAAATTGGGAATGGTTACTTGTTTCTGACAAGTCAAAATTAACTTTACTATTTTATTTTACAGATTTGTAAAATCAGCTTTAAGTGAACTTATGGTTGCAAAAGCTAAGTTTGAGTTGACTAGATGTTTTTGAAGAAATGTTATTCCAATTAATTTATTGAAAACAGGTATTGAATTCTTTTAACTCTTTCTGTACCATGATTCCGGTCCAGATTCCGTACTGAAAGTCATTACTAGGCTCACCCCCAGATGTTTTGGCCAAAATGGTGGCTCTTTGTTGTGTTTGCGTAGTGAATATTATGCCGAAATAATGCAGGTAAATGCATAGTTAGAAGACATATTACAGAGCTTTATTTTTGCAGCAATAAGTTTGTCAGAAATGGTACAACTATACATAGCTAAAGCATTCGCCACCATGATGTTTACATTGGTGATGACACTTCACAGTATCTCGCAGAAAATTCAATCTAAATGGATCACATGACAGAAAATGTGTACTATCAAATTGTTTGTAAAAAACTGATGCAGTGGATTTTGTGAAAAATGTTATTGGTCAACTCATTTGTATACGACAACAGGGAGGAAACGTCACATTTTTTTGTCGTCTGTATACGACAACGATACGGAAAGAGTTAAGTTGATCAGGACGGTTTTTGAATTCGAATAAATTTGCAAAAATACAGAAAATATTTAATTGCTTTGAGTTCATGTTGTTATCCTAAATTGGTTTAACAACATAAGTTTGACTGGTAGGAATGAATGGCTGGAGATCCTTTGGCCGCTTTGTAGAGTGTCTACGGTAGACTCAATGATACTCTCGGCCCAGATATCCCTGGGCCGCTTTGTATAGTGTCTACGGTAGACTCAATGATACTCTCGGCCCAGATATCCCTGGGCCGCTTTGTAGAGTGTCTACGGTAGACTCAATGATACTCTAGGCCCAGATATCCTTGGGCCGCTTTGTATAGTGTCTACGGTAGACTCAATGATACTCTCGGCCCAGATATCCTTGGGCCGCTTTGTAGAGTGTCTACGGTAGACTCAATGATACTCTAGGCCCAGATATCCTTGGGCCGCTTTGTAGAGTGTCTACGGTAGACTCATTGATACTCTCGGCCCAGATATCCCTGGGCCGCTTTGTATAGTGTCTACGGTAGACTCATTGATACTCTCGGCCCAGATATCCTTGGGCCGCTTTGTAGAGTGTCTACGGTAGACTCATTGATACTCTCGGCCCAGATATCCCTGGGCCGCTTTGTAGAGTGTCTACGGTAGACTCATTGATACTCTAGGCCCAGATATCCTTGGGCCGCTTTGTATAGTGTCTACGGTAGACTCAATGATACTCTAGGCCCAGATATCCTTGGGCCGCTTTGTATAGTGTCTACGGTAGACTCATTGATACTCTAGGCCCAGATATCCTTGGGCCGCTTTGTATAGTGTCTACGGTAGACTCATTGACACTCTAGGCCCAGATATCCTCGGGCCGCTTTGTAGAGTGTCTACGGTAGACTCATTGATACTCTCGGCCCAGATATCCTTGGGCCGCTTTGTATAGTGTCTACGGTAGACTCAATGATACTCTAGGCCCAGATATCCTTGGGCCGCTTTGTATAGTGTCTACGGTAGACTCATTGATACTCTAGGCCCAGATATCCTTGGGCCGCTTTGTATAGTGTCTACGGTAGACTCATTGACACTCTAGGCCCAGATATCCTCGGGCCGCTTTGTAGAGTGTCTACGGTAGACTCATTGACACTCTCGGCCCAGATATCCTTGGGCCGCTTTGTAGAGTGTCTACGGTAGACTCAATGATACTCTCGGCCCAGATATCCAATAAACATGAAATTTCCTTGTAATGTTGGTTCTCCACTTGATTTGATTTATTCTTCTGCACTTGTTTGAACATGAAGTCGTACTGGTCCGAAGACATGATTCATTTTTCGAGCGGGAATGGATATTATATAAGGTTATATACAGTATAGTGTGTATGATTGGGGCAGCGAAAGGCTCTCGGGAGGTCCAGGACAAATTAAATGTCACATTTGTAAACCATCTCATGTGTCATCAAGTTCATTTAGCTCTTCCTTCAGCCCGGGTGCTAGTCATACAGGAAATCTATCTGATGCAAACATAGATAGGATTCTGATAAACATTGTGAAAAAACTTGTTGTGAGAGAAAGATTATTTTGACAAATTGATAGAAATGTTATATAGATAGAATAAGACAAGCTGATTACTGCTTTAATAGAAATACATGAGAATAGTTGTCTATATGATAATACAATTACTTTATGAATCAACAAGTGCAAGCATGGATTTAAGGTCAAAGCAGTTTAAATTTTGTAATTGTAGAGTGAGTACTCTTCAAAAAGGATAATTTTATTTGTTTATTTGTCATATTTATAGGATTACTAATGTTGTAATGTAGTAGATTAAAAAAGTCTTAATTCTCACCAGTGATCATGTATGTTATTGAGTATCAGTCTAGAGTTTGGATGTCCCTGCTTCAGATCCAAGTCTAGCCATTGGTACGTGACATCCAGTCCATAGTTGTATGATACCCCAGGGAAGGGAAAAATGCTTATTGAATTTGAATAGTGTTGCCCATGTCAACCATCCTGTCCTGTCTCGCCCTGATTAAGTGACAGTTGGAGCATTTATATCTTTTCATTTTCTAGTTTATGGCGATTTCGCTTGAACAGTACATCAGGTCCTTACACAACTCTGAAAATATTTCCTCTATTTGATATCTATTTAACACGACTCAATGATACAAAATCACTTGACTCAAAGGATAAGGAAATATGTAGGTTTGTCACCTTGAAAGATATTATAACTTACTGTTAAGTCATGCTGATAACTATTAGATCTTGATCAGTGCCAGTAAATCTACCGTAAAAACTCGTGTAATCTGCGCACTTTTTTAAGGGAAATTCAAATCAAATAGTTGGGGGTGCGTAAATTACAATGATATAGATGTGTGTCAAGTTTTTTTTCAGTGAAAGATAGAGAAATCTGAAGGACGCCGCCATATTGGAAAGTCGGGATTGTTTCCCCTTGTACACAAAATCCAGACGACGCAAGCAGATTAAATAAATTAATATTAAAAAGATTCAAAAAATGTATTGTATTTGTGTTGTTATTTTTAAATTACACGGGAATTGACGATAAGTTATTTATGATTGACGTCCCGATGTAATTTGGACCAGGCCCGAGTTGAGACGGCCGTTCGGCATACAACGTTTATTTGACAAGTAATTATAAGCCCAATTAGGTAAACAAAACATATAACGCAAATACAGGCATTCTATTTCACTCGTGTGGTCATCTAAAACCATAGTTTATCTAATAGTTTAAGAAAAATCAGGTATTGATATTGTCGATAAATATTCCGACCACGGTAAAATTGACATACTTCCCAAATTCGTTTTCAATTCCAGACGAATAATCTCTAAAGGCATGTCCGATTAAGTTCCTTGCTTTTCTTCCCGTAATTCTGCAGCCATTTAAATTGCTCTTGCAACATCTTCGGCAGTAAATATTTCAAAATATCATCGAATTCGCAGGAACTCGTATCACGCATACAAAATTGCGCAAATTACACTGGTGCGTAAATTACACGAGTTTTTACGGTAAATGTATTTAAAGGGTTTACTGGTAAATATCATCATAACTGAAACTATTCAGTTCATGTGCAAATGAAAAAAAAGTGTAATGAAATATATATAAATAATATAATAATAGCTTAACCTTAAAATGACCTCTAAAGTACAATCAGTACAGCATACTCCACCTAGGTATGACCTTTATATATCAACAGTACAGCATACTTCACCTAAGTATGACCTTTATATACCAACAGTACAGCTTACTTCACCTTGGTATGACCTTTATATACCAACAGTACAGCTTACTTCACCTAGGTATGACCTTTATATACCAACAGTACAGCTTACTTTATCTATGTATGACCTTTATATACCAACAGTACAGCATACTTCGCCTAAGTATGACCTTTATATACCAACAGTACAGCATAATTCACCTAAGTATGACCTCTATATACCAACAGTACAGCATAATTCACCCAGGTATGACCTTTATATACCAACAGTACAGCATAATTCACCTAAGTATGACCTCTATATACCAACAGTACAGCATACTTCACCTAAGTATGACCTTTATATACCAACAGTACAGCTTACTTCACCCAGGTATGATCTTTATATACCAACAGTACAGCTTACTTCACCTAGGTATGACCTTTATATACCAACAGTACAGCTTACTTCACCTAGGTATGACCTTTATATATCAACAGTACAGCATACTTCACCTTGGTATGACCTTTATATACCAACAGTACAGCTTACTTTATCTAGGTATGACGTTTATATATCAACAGTACAGCATACTTCACCTTGGTATGACCTTTATATACCAACAGTACAGCTTACTTCACCCAGGTATGAACTTTATATACCAACAGTACAGCTTACTTCACCCAGGTATGACCTTTATATACCAACAGTACAGCTTACTTCACCCAGGTATGACCTTTATATACCAACAGTACAGCTTACTTCACCCAGGTATGACCTTTATATACCAACAGTACAGCTTACTTCACCCATGTATGACCTTTATATACCAACAGTACAGCTTACTTCACCCAGGTATGACCTTTTTATACCAACAGTACAGCATACTTCACCTAAGTATGACCTTTATATACCAACAGTACAGCTTACTTCACCCAGGTATGACCTTTATATACCAACAGTACAGCTTACTTCACCTAGGTGTGACCTTTACCAACAATAAAGCATCAGCTGCATTTATGAAATTGTCTGGTATCAGTTTCTTTGTTTTCTATAAGATATTAGAATGTTATTAATTTCGCCTGGACATGTAGTTATTTGCACTATATGACAAATATTAGTTCCATATCTACAGTCTGTAGATCTGTCTTTTGTATGTTTGTATTGATTTGTCAGGTTTTGCTTATAGTAACCATGACAACATATGTTCCACCTTCACACAAGGAAATATTAATATGTAGTTGTGAAGGTTTGGATGAGCAGTCTTCCTTAGGTGTGAAAAATAACATACTGTAAAAGTGGATATTTTAGTGGTTATCTTATATGATTAAATAATGACTGCACTAATTACAGTAGCTTTACATTGCTTTCTAGTGCCCCAGTGAATCATTGAGCTCATCAGGTTTAAATTTGGTTATGCATCAAAATTTGAGTGTACCAAAATAAGCATGTTTTCAGTTAGAAGAATGTAAAAGATATGTTGTTTAAGGTGATATACACTTTCACCTTTCCACTGAAAGTGGACGTGTACTGACCTTATATAGGTAAATATGTAATAAACAAATGACACAGTATTCACGATGTCCTTGTTAAAGACTCATTATTGTTAGCCAGGTGCCCTCAGCTTTCATTATGGGAATAAATGTTTGCTTCATTCTGGATCATGAAACATGGTAAGAAAACAGCAGAATGTGTCCATATTGAAGTCTCAGCAGTGTCCATATTGAAGTCTCAACTGTGTCCATATTGAAGTCTCAGCAGTGTCCATATTGAAGTCTCAACTGTGTCCATATTGAAGTCTCAAATGTGCCCATATTGAAGTCTCAAATGTGTCCATATTGAAGTCTCAAATGTGTCCATTTTGAAGTCTCAAATGTGTCCATATTGAAGTCTCAAATGTGTCCATATTGAAGTCTCAAATGTGTCCATATTGAAGTCTCAAATGTGTACATATTGAAGTCTCAAATGTGTACATATTGAAGTCTCAAATGTATCCATATTGAAATCTCAAATGTGTCCATATTGAAGTCTCAGCAGTGTCCATATTGAAGTCTCGAATGTGTCCATATTGAAGTCTCAGCAGTGTCCATATTGAAGTCTCAAATGTGTCCATATTGAAGTCTGAAATGTGTACATATTGAAGTCTGAAATGTGTCCATATTGAAGTCTCAAATGTGTCCATATTGAAGTCTCAGCAGTGTCCATATTGAAGTCTCAAATGTGTCCATATTGAAGTCTCAAATGTGCCCATATTGAAGTCTCAAATGTGTCACTATTGAAGTCTCAGCAGTGTCCATATTGAAGTCTCAAATGTGTCCATATTGAAGTCTCAACTGTGTCCATATTGAAGTCTCAAATGTGTCCATATTGAAGTCTCAACTGTGTCCATATTGATGTCTCAAATGTGCCCATATTGAAGTCTCAAATGTGTACATATTGAAGTCTCAGCAGTGTCCATATTGAAGTCTCAGCAGTGTCCATATTGAAGTCTCAAATGTGCCCATATTGAAGTCTCAAATGTGTCCATATTGAAGTCTCAGCAGTGTCCATATTGAAGTCTCAAATGTGTCCATATTGAAGTCTCGAATGTGTCCATATTGAAGTCTCAGCAGTGTCCATATTGAAGTCTCAACTGTGTCAATATTGAAGTCTCAAATGTGCCCATATTGAAGTCTCAAATGTGTCCATATTGAAGTCTCAACTGTGTCCATATTGAAGTCTCAAATGTGTCCATATTGAAGTCTCAACTGTGTCCATATTGAGGTCTCAAATGTGTCCATATTGAAGTCTCAAATGTGTACATATTGAAGTCTGAAATGTGTCCATATTGAAGTCTCAAATTTGTCCATATTGAAGTCTCAAATGTGCCCATATTGAAGTCTCAAATGTGTCCATATTGAAGTCTCAAATGTGTCCATTTTGAAGTCTCAAATGTGTCCATATTGAAGTCTCAAATGTGTCCATATTGAAGTCTCAGCAGTGTCCATATTGAAGTCTCAAATGTGTACATATTGAAGTCTCAAATGTGTACATATTGAAGTCTCAAATGTATCCATATTGAAATCTCAAATGTGTCCATATTGAAGTCTCAGCAGTGTCCATATTGAAGTCTCAAATGTGTCCATATTGAAGTCTCGAATGTGTCCATATTGAAGTCTCAGCAGTGTCCATATTGAAGTCTCAAATGTGTCCATATTGAAGTCTGAAATGTGTACATATTGAAGTCTCAAATGTGTCCATATTGAAGTCTCAAATGTGTCCATATTGAAGTCTCAGCAGTGTCCATATTGAAGTCTCAAATGTGTCCATATTGAAGTCTCAAATGTGCCCATATTGAAGTCTCAAATGTGTCACTATTGAAGTCTCAGCAGTGTCCATATTGAAGTCTCAAATGTGTCCATATTGAAGTCTCAACTGTGTCCATATTGAAGTCTCAAATGTGTCCATATTGAAGTCTCAAATGTGTCCATATTGATGTCTCAAATGTGCCCATATTGAAGTCTCAAATGTGTACATATTGAAGTCTCAGCAGTGTCCATATTGAAGTCTCAAATGTGTCCATATTGAAGTCTCAAATGTGCCCATATTGAAGTCTCAAATGTGTCCATATTGAAGTCTCAGCAGTGTCCATATTGAAGTCTCAAATGTGTCCATATTGAAGTCTCGAATGTGTCCATATTGAAGTCTCAGCATTGTCCATATTGAAGTCTCAACTGTGTCAATATTGAAGTCTCAAATGTGCCCATATTGAAGTCTCAAATGTGTCCATATTGAAGTCTCAACTGTGTCACTATTGAAGTCTCAAATGTGTCCATATTGAAGTCTCAACTGTGTCCATATTGAAGTCTCAAATGTGTCCATATTGAAGTCTCAAATGTGTACATATTGAAGTCTGAAATGTGTCCATATTGAAGTCTCAAATGTGTCCATATTGAAGTCTCAAATGTGCCCATATTGAAGTCTCAGCAGTGTCCATATTGAAGTCTCAAATGTGTCCATTTTGAAGTCTCAAATGTGTCCATATTGAAGTCTCAAATGTGTCCATATTGAAGTCTCAGCAGTGTCCATATTGAAGTCTCAAATGTGTACATATTGAAGTCTCAAATGTGTACATATTGAAGTCTCAAATGTATCCAAATTGAAATCTCAAATGTGTCCATATTGAAGTCTCAGCAGTGTCCATATTGAAGTCTCAAATGTGTCCATATTGAAGTCTCGAATGTGTCCATATTGAAGTCTCAGCAGTGTCCATATTGAAGTCTCAAATGTGTCCATATTGAAGTCTGAAATGTGTACATATTGAAGTCTCAAATGTGTCGATATTGAAGTCTCAGCAGTGTCCATATTGAAGTCTCAGCAGTGTCCATATTGAAGTCTCAGCAGTGTCCATATTGAAGTCTCAAATATGCCCATATTGAAGTCTCAAATGTGTCACTATTGAAGTCTCAGCAGTGTCCATATTGAAGTCTCAAATGTGTCCATATTGAAGTCTCAACTGTGTCCATATTGAAGTCTCAAATGTGTCCATATTGAAGTCTCAACTGTGTCCATATTGAAGTCTCAAATGTGCCCATATTGAAGTCTCAAATGTGTACATATTGAAGTCTCAGCAGTGTCCATATTGAAGTCTCAAATGTGTCCATATTGAAGTCTCAAATGTGCCCATATTGAAGTCTCAAATGTGTCGATATTGAAGTCTCAGCATTGTCCATATTGAAGTCTCAGCAGTGTCCATATTGAAGTCTCGAATGTGTCCATATTGAAGTCTCAGCAGTGTCCATATTGAAGTCTCAACTGTGTCAATATTGAAGTCTCAAATGTGTCCATATTGAAGTCTCAGCAGTGTCCATATTGAAGTCTCAAATGTGTCAATATTGAAGTCTCAACTGTGTCCATATTGAAGTCTCAAATGTGTCCATATTGAAGTCTCAAGCATGCCAAGATTTTGGTAGAAGAGCTAACCAGGAGAAAAGCCATCAATCTGTAGAAATCTTCATTTTAATAGCTAATCCAATCATACCAAAGTAAACATATTGAAGTCACAAATGTGTCCATATTGAAGTCTCAAATGTGTCCATATTGAAGTCTCAGCAGTGTCCATATTGAAGTCTCAGCAGTGTCCATATTGAAGTCTCAGCAGTGTCCATATTGAAGTCTCAACTGTGTCCATATTGAAGTCTCAAATGTGTCCATTTTGAAGTCTCAAATGTGTCCATATTGAAGTCTCAAATGTGTCCATATTGAAGTCTCAAATGTGTCCATATTGAAGTCTCAAATGTGTACATATTGAAGTCTCAAATGTGTACATATTGAAGTCTCAAATGTATCCATATTGAAATCTCAAATGTGTCCATATTGAAGTCTCAGCAGTGTCCATATTGAAGTCTCAAATGTGTCCATATTGAAGTCTCAAATGTGTCCATATTGAAGTCTCAACTGTGTCCATATTGAAGTCTCAAATGTGTCCATATTGAAGTCTCAAATGTGTACATATTGAAGTCTGAAATGTGTCCATATTGAAGTCTCAAATTTGTCCATATTGAAGTCTCAAATGTGCCCATATTGAAGTCTCAAATGTGTCCATATTGAAGTCTCAAATGTGTCCATTTTGAAGTCTCAAATGTGTCCATATTGAAGTCTCAAATGTGTCCATATTGAAGTCTCAAATGTGTCCATATTGAAGTCTCAAATGTGTACATATTGAAGTCTCAAATGTGTACATATTGAAGTCTCAAATGTGTACATATTGAAGTCTCAAATGTATCCATATTGAAATCTCAAATGTGTCCATATTGAAGTCTCAGCAGTGTCCATATTGAAGTCTCAAATGTGTCCATATTGAAGTCTCGGATGTGTCCATATTGAAGTCTCAGCAGTGTCCATATTGAAGTCTCAAATGTGTCCATATTGAAGTCTGAAATGTGTCCATATTGAAGTCTCAAATGTGTCACTATTGAAGTCTCAGCAGTGTCCATATTGAAGTCTGAAATGTGTCCATATTGAAGTCTCAAATGTGCCCATATTGAAGTCTCAAATGTGCCCATATTGAAGTCTCAAATGTGTCACTATTGAAGTCTCAGCAGTGTCCATATTGAAGTCTCAAATGTGTCCATATTGAAGTCTGAAATGTGTCCATATTGAAGTCTCAAATGTGTCACTATTGAAGTCTCAGCAGTGTCCATATTGAAGTCTGAAATGTGTCCATATTGAAGTCTCAAATGTGCCCATATTGAAGTCTCAAATGTGCCCATATTGAAGTCTCAAATGTGTCACTATTGAAGTCTCAGCAGTGTCCATATTGAAGTCTCGAATGTGTCCATATTGAAGTCTCAGCAGTGTCCATATTGAAGTCTCAACTGTGTCAATATTGAAGTCTCAAATGTGTCCATATTGAAGTCTCAGCAGTGTCCATATTGAAGTCTCAAATGTGTCAATATTGAAGTCTCAACTGTGTCCATATTGAAGTCTCAAATGTGTCCATATTGAAGTCTCAAGCATGCCAAGATTTTGGTAGAAGAGCTAACCAGGAGAAAAGCCATCAATCTGTAGAAATCTTCATTTTAATAGCTAATCCAATCATACCAAAGTAAACATATTGAAGTCACAAATGTGTCCATATTGAAGTCTCAAATGTGTCCATATTGAAGTCTCAGCAGTGTCCATATTGAAGTCTCAGCAGTGTCCATATTGAAGTCTCAGCAGTGTCCATATTGAAGTCTCAACTGTGTCCATATTGAAGTCTCAAATGTGTCCATTTTGAAGTCTCAAATGTGTCCATATTGAAGTCTCAAATGTGTCCATATTGAAGTCTCAAATGTGTCCATATTGAAGTCTCAAATGTGTACATATTGAAGTCTCAAATGTATCCATATTGAAATCTCAAATGTGTCCATATTGAAGTCTCAGCAGTGTCCATATTGAAGTCTCAAATGTGTCCATATTGAAGTCTCAAATGTGTCCATATTGAAGTCTCAACTGTGTCCATATTGAAGTCTCAAATGTGTCCATATTGAAGTCTCAAATGTGTACATATTGAAGTCTGAAATGTGTCCATATTGAAGTCTCAAATTTGTCCATATTGAAGTCTCAAATGTGCCCATATTGAAGTCTCAAATGTGTCCATATTGAAGTCTCAAATGTGTCCATTTTGAAGTCTCAAATGTGTCCATATTGAAGTCTCAAATGTGTCCATATTGAAGTCTCAAATGTGTCCATATTGAAGTCTCAAATGTGTACATATTGAAGTCTCAAATGTGTACATATTGAAGTCTCAAATGTGTACATATTGAAGTCTCAAATGTATCCATATTGAAATCTCAAATGTGTCCATATTGAAGTCTCAGCAGTGTCCATATTGAAGTCTCAAATGTGTCCATATTGAAGTCTCGGATGTGTCCATATTGAAGTCTCAGCAGTGTCCATATTGAAGTCTCAAATGTGTCCATATTGAAGTCTGAAATGTGTCCATATTGAAGTCTCAAATGTGTCACTATTGAAGTCTCAGCAGTGTCCATATTGAAGTCTGAAATGTGTCCATATTGAAGTCTCAAATGTGCCCATATTGAAGTCTCAAATGTGCCCATATTGAAGTCTCAAATGTGTCACTATTGAAGTCTCAGCAGTGTCCATATTGAAGTCTCAAATGTGTCCATATTGAAGTCTCAAATGTGTCCATATTGAAGTCTCAAATGTGTACATATTGAAGTCTCAAATGTGTACATATTGAAGTCTCAAATGTGTACATATTGAAGTCTCAAATGTATCCATATTGAAATCTCAAATGTGTCCATATTGAAGTCTCAGCAGTGTCCATATTGAAGTCTCAAATGTGTCCATATTGAAGTCTCGGATGTGTCCATATTGAAGTCTCAGCAGTGTCCATATTGAAGTCTCAAATGTGTCCATATTGAAGTCTGAAATGTGTCCATATTGAAGTCTCAAATGTGTCACTATTGAAGTCTCAGCAGTGTCCATATTGAAGTCTGAAATGTGTCCATATTGAAGTCTCAAATGTGCCCATATTGAAGTCTCAAATGTGCCCATATTGAAGTCTCAAATGTGTCACTATTGAAGTCTCAGCAGTGTCCATATTGAAGTCTCAAATGTGTACATATTGAAGTCTCAACTGTGTCCACATTGAAGTCTCAAATGTGTCAATATTGAAGCCACACCATTTTTTGTGTTAGTAGTCTTGTTATCAGGGAATCTTTGAAAATAATGTGACTATACCTCAGAAGTGTATACGTCAAAATAAAGTTAGAGGTTGCTTGGACCTAAGTGGGAATCCAAGAAATTCTAGATCTATAATTCAGTGAAGCAGATCTTGTCGTGAGGAAGGCTTCCAGAGGTAATAAAACGTGATGATGACTTATGCAGACACTGCTTTTGTCTCTCAGCTTATTACACTCTGAGCTCGTACAATAAGAGTTATATTAACCAATAAAATTCAGTGTTGCATCACAAGTAATGCTTAAGTATACACTAATGTATTGAATATAGTGCGGAAATAAAATTATCATAAAACAAGCTTTCTGCTGTAAAATAAGATTTCCACCGAATGTATAGATTGACAATAATCCAATACAGAAATGGATGATGCCTCGTCGCAAACATTAGTTGATGAACAACCAGAGTTTGAGCTAGAAAACTTCCAAGATTTAAGGGGGCACTATTGATTCCTGGGTGCAAAGGAGTCAGATGGCTCTAAAGTGCAGTAGCTTGGAGGTGAACATTTTCTTCTGACCTAATACAATGGTGTAGCTTGTATAGCTGAACCATTGAAAGTGTGTTCTGTGGAGATTTGATCATTTTATGACATACCGGTATTGAAATAGGTGTAGTCATAGTTAAGTCTTAGTTTTTTCACTTTGATTTTTTAATTTCTTGTGAGGACATTTTGTATCACAATTAAAAATTTTACCAGTAGGGGGTCTGATGTTGAAATATTTACAACTGATTCTAGTATGGAAGGGGACTGATAAAGAAATGTTTAGTTGTAACTTCTAGTTATATTATAAAAGTATGTGAGATATGTTTACTATCTGAGTTGAAATGAATTTCTGTTCTTGAAGGACTTATTAAATAAGATCATGTCAACAATAAAGGAAACAAACAGTTGAATATGTGAGAAGGTTGAATATATGAGAGGTGGGAGATCAAGCGCCAGTGTAAAAAGTTCGATGTGTTTTTGTTTTACCCAGCCAAACAGTTATTTTCCCTATATTTAACGTGATTTGTTAATTATTAGACATTTTATTGCTACTCTGAAACTATGAAGGAAACTAATTTATTTTATGATTCGATTATGTGATTTATCATGGTGACAGGGTCAAACCCATCATTAATATAATTGCTTATGATGTGTTTTTCATTTGTGTGCAACAAAATTGAATTTTCTCATTAAGCTAAACCCAAATTATCACATCAATTATAGAGTTTTTTATGTCAGTAATGTCTTTTAAAAAGTATCCAACAAAATTTGATTATCGTGAAACACGGGTGATTTTTTGCCATCATGTTGTCCAAGTCTGCTGAAGACTTTTGGTGCACAGAAAGCTAGAGAGATCTAACATTACATGAGGAGGTAAACAGACCTGTATTCTTTTTGAGAGCACTGACTATTTTGACAAATCTTGCTGTGTGTCTTTATAAGAATGCATTTGATAGTTACTTTAATGAAAATTGTCAAAAAACAGCACAAGGACAAATCTGAATCGCTTATTCAAGTAATGGTACATTCTATATAACAAAGTTCATTGTTATAAATAGATTCTTGCTAATTTTTGTTATTTTTAAGGCGCAGAATTTATTTACTGTTTTATTTGACACAACTAAATGCTACTTGAGATGTGTATCACAACTCATCTTGTCATTTCTCATAGTTTATTGTTGTTGCTTGAACTGTGATCAAATCTGATGTCCCAAAATTATGAATACATCATTTTGTAATGTTTTGTTATACATGTAATATTTCAAATTTTGTATTTAGATTCAGAAGGACACCATTCGTACCAATCAGGTAGTGATTCTGTGTAATTTTGTTGTGCAGCTCAGCCTTTGTATCACTGATGCATTGTTTTGATAATAAGATACCGTTCTTCGACACTGGTCAACTTCATTAATATGCATACCATATTGTACAGTTCCATCGTATGATTAAATATGGCGTAATTTATTTATCATATTGTAAGAAAACTCTGTAGCAAACAATGCTGTAACTTTAACAATGCCATATCGGTACTACAATTAATATGATGACTCGGCTACGTTTAATATTATAGCTGTGTGAATATAATTTACTTAGCTGATACATCTTAACACTTTTACTTCTGTCAGGTGTTATCATATTGTGATAATACTTGCCAACCAGGCGTGATACTGTCTGCCACTGTGTCAACCAGGCGTGATACCATTTGCAACTTTGCCCCCTTAGGTGTGATCATACCATCTGTCACCATGCCCACCAGGTGTGATCCTACCATTTATCACCATGTCCACCAGGTGTGATCCTACCATCTATCACCGTGTCCACCAGTTGTGATCCTACCATCTGTCACCATGCCCACCAGGTGTGATCCTACCATTTATCACCATGTCCACCAGGTGTGATCCTACCATTTATCACTGTGCGGACCAGGTGTGATCCTACCATCTATCACCATGTCCACCAGGTGTGATCCTACCATCTACCACTGTGTCCACCAGGTGTGATCCTACCATCTATCACCGTGTCCACCAGGTGTGATCCTACCATCTATCACCGTGTCCACCAGGTGTGATCCTACCATCTATCACCGTGTCCACCAGGTGTGATCCTACCATCTGTCACCATGCCCACCAGGTGTGATCCTACCATCTATCACCGTGTCCACCAGGTGTGATCCTACCATCTATCACCATGCCCACCAGGTGTGATCATACCATTTATCACCTTGCCCACCGGATGTGATCATACCATCTGTCACCATGTCCACCAGGTGTGATCCTACCATCTATCACCGTGTCCACCAGGTGTGATCCTACCATCTGTCACCATGCCCACCAGGTGTGATCCTACCATTTATCACTGTGCGGACCAGGTGTGATCCTACCATCTATCACAGTGTCCACCAGGTGTGATCCTACCATCTATCACCGTGTCCACCAGGTGTGATCCTACCATCTATCACTCTGCCCACCAGGTGTGATCCTACCATCTATCACTGTGTCCACCAGGTGTGATCATACCATCTGTCACTGTGTCCACCAGGTGTGATCATACCATCTATCACTCTGCCCACCAGGTGTGATTCTACCATCTATCACCGTGTCCACCAGGTGTGATCCTACCATCTATCACCGTGTCCACCAGGTGTGATCCTACCATCTATCACCGTGTCCACCAGGTGTGATCCTACCATCTATCACCGTATCCACCAGGTGTGATCCTACCATCTATCACCGTGTCCACCAGGTGTGATCCTACCATCTATCACAGTGTCCACCAGGTGTGATCCTACCATCTATCACCGTGCCCACCAGGTGTGATCCTACCATCTATCACCGTGTCCACCAGGTGTGATCCTACCATCTATCACCGTGTCCACCAGGTGTGATCCTACCATCTATCACAGTGCCCACCAGGTGTGATCCTACCATCTATCACCATGTCCACCAGGTGTGATCCTACCATCTATCACCGTGTCCACCAGGTGTGATCCTACCATCTATCACCATGTCCACCAGGTGTGATCCTACCATCTATCACCGTGTCCACCAGGTGTGATCCTACCATCTATCACCATGTCCACCAGGTGTGATCCTACCATCTATCACAGTGTCCACCAGGTGTGATCATACCATCTGTCACTGTGTCCACCAGGTGTGATCATACCATCTATCACCGTGTCCACCAGGTGTGATCCTACCATCTATCACCGTGTCCACCAGGTGTGATCCTACCATCTATCACTCTGCCCACCAGGTGTGATCATACCATCTGTCACTGTGTCCACCAGGTGTGATCCTACCATCTATCACAGTGTCCACCAGGTGTGATCCTACCATCTATCACAGTGTCCACCAGGTGTGGTCATACCATCTGTCACCGTGCCCACCAGGTGTGATCCTACCATCTATCACCGTGCCCACCAGGTGTGATCCTACCATCTGTCACCGTGCCCAACAGGTGTGATCCTACCATCTATCACCGTGCCCACCAGGTGTGATCCTACCATCTATCACCGTGCCCACCAGGTGTGATCATACCATCTGTCACTGTGTCCACCAGGTGTGATCCTACCATCTATCACCGTGCCCACCAGGTGTGATCCTACCATCTGTCACCGTGCCCACCAGGTGTGATCCTACCATCTATCACAGTGTCCACCAGGTGTGATCCTACCATCTATCACCATGCCCACCAGGTTTGATCCTACCATCTATCACCATGCCCACCAGGTGTGATCCTACCATCTATCACCATGTCCACCAGGTGTGATCCTACCATCTATCACCATGTCCACCAGGTGTGATCCTACCATCTATCACCATGCCCACCAGGTGTGATCCTACCATCTATCACCATGTCCACCAGGTGTGATCATACCATCTATCACCGTGCCCACCAGGTGTGATCCTACCATCTATCACTGTGCCCACCAGGTGTGATCCTACCATCTATCACCATACCCACCAGGTGTGATCCTACCATCTATCACCATATCAACCAGGTGTGATCCTACCATCTATCACCATGTCCACCAGGTGTGATCCTACCATCTATCACCATACCCACCAGGTGTGATCATACCATCTATCACCATGCCCACCAGGTGTGATCCTACCATCTATCACCATGTCCACCAGGTGTGATCCTACCATCTATCACCGTGCCCACCAGGTGTGATCCTACCATCTATCACCATGCCCACCAGGTGTGATCATACCATTTATCACCTTGCCCACCGGATGTGATCATACCATCTGTCACCATGCCCACCAGGTGTGATCCTACCATCTATCACCATGCCCACCAGGTGTGATCCTACCATCTGTCACCATGCCCACCAGGTGTGATCCTACATCTATCACCATGTCCACCAGGTGTGATCTTACCATGTCACCGTGCCCACCAGGTGTAATCCTACCATCTATCACCATGCCCACCAGGTGTGATCCTACCATCTATCACCATGCCCACCAGGTGTGATCCTACCATCTATCACTGTGCCCACCAGGTGTGATCCTACCATCTATCACTGTGCCCACCAGGTGTGATCCTACCATCTATCACCATGCCCACCAGGTGTGATCCTACCATCTATCTCTGTGCCCACCAGGTGTGATCCTACCATCTATCACCGTGTCCACCAGGTGTGATCCTACCATCTATCACCGTGTCCACCAGGTGTGATCCTACCATCTATCACCATGTCCACCAGGTGTGATCCTACCATCTATCACCATGTCCACCAGGTGTGATCCTACCATCTATCTCTGTGCCCACCAGGTGTGATCCTACCATCTATCACAGTGTCCACCAGGTGTGATCCTACCATCTATCACTGTGCCCACCAGGTGTGATCATACCATCTATCACCGTGCCCACCAGGTGTGATCATACCATTTATCACCGTGCCCACCAGGTGTGATCCTACCATCTATCACCGTGCCCACCAGGTGTGATCATACCATCTGTCATCATGCCCACAAGTTGTGGTCATACCATTTGTCACCATGCCCACCAGGTGTGATCATACCATCTACCACTGTGCCCACCAGGTGTGATCATACCATCTATCACCGTGCCCACCAGGTGTGATCATACCATCTATCTCTGTGCCCACCAGGTGTGATTATTCCATCTATCACTGTGCCCACCAGGTGTGATCCTACCATCTATCACTGTGCCCACCAGGTGTGATCCTACCATCTATCACCATGCCCACCAGGTGTGATCCTTCCATCTATCACCATGCCCACCAGGTGTGATCCTACCATCTATCACTGTGCCCACCAGGTGTGATCCTACCATCTATCACTGTGCCCACCAGGTGTGATCCTACCATCTATCACCATGCCCACCAGGTGTGATCCTACCATCTATCTCTGTGCCCACCAGGTGTGATCCTACCATCTATCACCGTGTCCACCAGGTGTGATCCTACCATCTATCACCGTGTCCACCAGGTGTGATCCTACCATCTATCACCGTGTCCACCAGGTGTGATCCTACCATCTATCACCGTGTCCACCAGGTGTGATCCTACCATCTATCACCATGTCCACCAGGTGTGATCCTACCATCTATCACAGTGTCCACCAGGTGTGATCCTACCATCTATCACTGTGCCCACCAGGTGTGATCATACCATCTATCACCGTGCCCACCAGGTGTGATCATACCATTTATCACCGTGCCCACCAGGTGTGATCCTACTGTCTATCACCGTGCCCACCAGGTGTGATCATACCATCTGTCATCATGCCCACAAGTTGTGGTCATACCATTTGTCACCATGCCCACCAGGTGTGATCATACCATCTACCACTGTGCCCACCAGGTGTGATCATACCATCTATCACCGTGCCCACCAGGTGTGATCATACCATCTATCTCTGTGCCCACCAGGTGTGATTATTCCATCTATCACTGTGCCCACCAGGTGTGATCCTACCATCTATCACCGTGCCCACCAGGTGTGATCCTACCATCTATCACCGTGCCCACCAGGTGTGATCATACCATCTACCACTGTGCCCACCAGTTGTGATCATACCATCTACCACTGTGCCCACCAGGTGTGATCATACTATCTATCACCATGTCCACCAGGTGTGATCATACCATCTGTCACCATGCCCACCTAGAAACCTTGATGGCTACAATGAACATTGTCTGTTATAAAAACCTTAAGTACATGTATTACAGCAAAATCCTTATAATGAACGATTTTTTTCATATTGTGACCAAGGTGTACATCAACCCCGCCCCTGGTAAGTTTTCGAGGTTTTGCCTATTACTTGCATTAAAAAAGAGCACGTTGGTACTGCTTGTAAAGAAGAGTAGTCTAACATTAACAGGTATGCTTACATATCGATCGTATTAAATGATATCTTCTAACATCATCTAGAAAAAGATTTCCCAGGCTCAAACAAAGCTAATTTTGGTGTCATCGAAATACTCCAGCATCCAGCCCTTTATGGAGACAGCTCATGTTCCAGTGCCACTAATGAGGCTTCTGTACTCTGTTTGGGTTGAAAAAATGTCTTCAGGAAAAAGTAAATTGATCGTAATTGTAATTTGAGGGGAAGAGCTCACATTCCTTATCATTTATGTAACCTATTAAAACAGCTGTGTAAAAATTGTCACAATAGCTTACTAAACACATGATATAGATTGATCATGACTTACTAAACACATGATGTAGATCAAGCATGGCTTACTAAACACATGATATAGATCAATCATGGTTTACTAAACACATGATGTAGACCATTCTCAGCTTACTAAACACATGATGTAGATCAATCATGGCTTACTAAACATATGATGTAGATCAATCATAGCTTACTAAACACATGATGTAGACCATTCTCAGCTTACTAAACACATGATGTAGACCATTCTCAGCTTACTAAACACATGATGTAGATCAATCATGGCTTACTAAACACATGATGTAGATCAATCATGGCTTACTAAACATATGATGTAGATCAATCATAGCTTACTAAACACATGATGTAGATTAATCACGAATAACTAAACACATGATGTAGACCATTCTCAGCTTACTAAACACATGATGTAGACCATTCTCAGCTTACTAAACACATGATGTAGATCAATCATGGCTTACTAAACACATGATGTAGATCAATCATGGCTTACTAAACATATGATGTAGATCAAGCATGGCTTACTAAACACATGATATAGATCAATCATGGTTTACTAAACACATGATGTAGACCATTCTCAGCTTACTAAACACATGATGTAGATCAATCATGGCTTACTAAACATATGATGTAGATCAATCATAGCTTACTAAACACATGATGTAGACCATTCTCAGCTTACTAAACACATGATGTAGACCATTCTCAGCTTACTAAACACATGATGTAGATCAATCATGGCTTACTAAACACATGATGTAGATCAATCATGGCTTACTAAACATATGATGTAGATCAATCATAGCTTACTAAACACATGATGTAGATTAATCACGAATAACTAAACACATGATGTAGACCATTCTCAGCTTACTAAACACATGATGTAGACCATTCTCAGCTTACTAAACACATGATGTAGATCAATCATGGCTTACTAAACACATGATGTAGATCAATCATGGCTTACTAAACATATGATGTAGATCAATCATAGCTTACTAAACACATGATGTAGATTAATCACGAATAACTAAACACATGATGTAGACCATTCTCAGCTTACTAAACACATGATGTAGATCAATAATTCCTTACTAAACACATGATGAAGATCAATCATGCCTTACTAAACACATGATGTAGATCAATCATGTCTTACTAAACACATGATGTAGATCAATCATGTCTTACTAAACACATGATGTAGATCAATCACATATATCTAAACACATGATGTAGATCAATCATGGATAACTAAACACATGATGTAGATCTGTCACATATAACTAAACACATGATGTAGATCAATCATGGATAACTAAACACATGATGTAAATCAATCATGATTTACTAAACACATGATGTAGATCAATCATAGCTTACTAAACACATGATGTAGATCAATCACATATAACTAAACACATGATGTAGATCTATCACATATAACTAAACACCTGATGTAAATCAATCATGACTTACTAAACACATGATGTAGATCTATCACACCTTACTAAACACATGATGTAGATCAATCATAGCTTACTAAACACATGATGTAGATCAATCATGACTTACTAAACACATGATGTAGATCAATCATGACTTACTAAACACATGATGTAGATCAATCATGACTTACTAAATACATGGTGTAGATCAATCATGGATAACTAAACACATGATGTAGATCAATCATGACTTACTAAACACATGATGTAGATCTGTCACATATAACTAAACACATGATGTAGATCTATCACACCTTACTAAACACATGGTGTAGATCAATCATGACTTACTAAACACATGATGTAGATCAATCATGACTTACTAAACACATGGTGTAGATCAATCATGGATAACTAAACACATGATGTAGATCAATCATGACTTACTAAACACATGATGTAGATCAATCATGACTTACTAAACACATGATGTAGATCTATCACACCTTACTAAACACATGATGTAGATCTATCACATATAACTAAACACATGATGTAGATCTATCACATATAACTAAACACATGATGTAGATCTATCACATATAACTAAACACATGATGTAGATCTATCACATATAACTAAACACATGATGTAGATCTATCACACCTTACTAAACACATGATGTAGATCTATCACATATAACTAAACACATGATGTAGATCTATCACATATAACTAAACACATGATGTAGATCTGTCACATATAACTGAACACATGATGTAGATCTATCACATATAACTTAACACATGATGTAGATCAATCACGAATAACTAAACACATGATGTAGATCAATCATGGCTTACTAAACACATGATGTAGACCATTCTCAGCTTACTAAACACATGATGTAGATCAATCATGGCTTACTAAACATATGATGTAGATCAATCATAGCTTACTAAACACATGATGTAGATCAATCATGGCTTACTAAACACATGATGTAGATCAATCATGCATTACTAAACACATGATGTAGACCATTCTCAGCTTACTAAACACATGATGTAGATCAATAATTCCTTACCAAACACATGATGAAGATCAATCATGCCTTACTAAACACATGATGTAGATCAATCATGTCTTACTAAACACATGATATACATCAATCATGACTTACTAAACACATGATGTAGATCTGTCACATATAACTAAACACATGATGTAGATCAATCACATATAACTAAACACATGATGTAGATCTATCACATATAACTAAACACATGATGTAGATCTATCACATATAACTAAACACATGATGTAAATCAATCATGACTTACTAAACACATGATGTAGATCAATCATAGCTTACTAAACACATGGTGTAGATCAATCATGTCTTACTAAACACATGATGTAGATCAATCACATATGTCTAAACACATGATGTAGATCTATCACATATAACTAAACACATGATGTAGATCTGTCACATATAACTAAACACATGATGTAAATCAATCATGACTTACTAAACACATGATGTAGATCTATCACACCTTACTAAACACATGATGTAGATCAATCATGACTTACTTAACACATGGTGTAGATCAATCATGACTTACTAAACACATGATGTAGATCAATCATAGCTTACTAAACACATGATGTAGATCAATCATGACTTACTAAACACATGATGTAGATCAATCATGACTTACTAAACACATGGTGTAGATCAATCATGGATAACTAAACACATGATGTAGATCAATCATGACTTACTAAACACATGATGTAGATCAATCATGACTTACTAAACACATGATGTAGATCTATCACACCTTACTAAACACATGATGTAGATCTATCACATATAACTAAACACATGATGTAGATCTATCACATATAACTAAACACATGATGTAGATCTATCACATATAACTAAACACATGATGTAGATCTATCACATATAACTAAACACATGATGTAGATCTATCACACCTTACTAAACACATGATGTAGATCTATCACATATAACTAAACACATGATGTAGATCTATCACATATAACTAAACACATGATGTAGATCTGTCACATATAACTGAACACATGATGTAGATCTATCACATATAACTTAACACATGATGTAGATCAATCACGAATAACTAAACACATGATGTAGATCAATCATGGCTTACTAAACACATGATGTAGACCATTATCAGCTTACTAAACACATGATGTAGATCAATCATGGCTTACTAAACATATGATGTAGATCAATCATAGCTTACTAAACACATGATGTAGATTAATCACGAATAACTAAACACATGATGTAGATCAATCATGGCTTACTAAACACATGATGTAGATCAATCATGCATTACTAAACACATGATGTAGACCATTCTCAGCTTACTAAACACATGATGTAGATCAATAATTCCTTACCAAACACATGATGAAGATCAATCATGCCTTACTAAACACATGATGTAGATCAATCATGTCTTACTAAACACATGATATACATCAATCATGACTTACTAAACACATGATGTAGATCTGTCACATATAACTAAACACATGATGTAGATCAATCACATATAACTAAACACATGATGTAGATCTATCACATATAACTAAACACATGATGTAGATCTATCACATATAACTAAACACATGATGTAAATCAATCATGACTTACTAAACACATGATGTAGATCAATCATAGCTTACTAAACACATGGTGTAGATCAATCATGTCTTACTAAACACATGATGTAGATCAATCACATATATCTAAACACATGATGTAGATCTATCACATATAACTAAACACATGATGTAGATCTGTCACATATATCTAAACACATGATGTAGATCTATCACATATAACTAAACACATGATGTAGATCTGTCACATATAACTAAACACATGATGTAAATCAATCATGACTTACTAAACACATGATGTAGATCTATCACACCTTACTAAACACATGATGTAGATCAATCATGACTTACTAAACACATGGTGTAGATCAATCATGACTTACTAAACACATGATGTAGATCAATCATAGCTTACTAAACACATGATGTAGATCAATCATGACTTACTAAACACATGATGTAGATCAATCATGACTTACTAAACACATGATGTAGATCAATCATGACTTACTAAACACATTATGTAGATCTATCACACCTTACTAAACACATGATGTAGATCTATCACATATAACTAAACACATGATGTAGATCTATCACATATAACTAAACACATGATGTAGATCTATCACATATAACTAAACACATGATGTAGATCTATCACATATAACTAAACACATGATGTAGATCTATCACATATAACTAAACACATGATGTAGATCTATCACATATAACTAAACACATGATGTAGATCTATCACATATAACTAAACACATGATGTAGATCTATCACATATAACTAAACACATGATGTAGATCTATCACATATAACTAAACACATGATGTAGATCTATCACACCTTACTAAACACATGATGTAGATCTATCACATAACTAAACACATGATGTAGATCTGTCACATATAACTAAACACATGATGTAGATCTGTCACATATAACTAAACACATGATGTAGATCTGTCACATATAACTAAACACATGATGTAGATCTATCACATATAACTAAACACATGATGTAGATCTATCACATATAACTAAACACATGATGTAAATCTATCACACCTTACTAAACACATGATGTAGATCTATCACATATAATTAAACACATGATGTAGATCTATCACATATTATTAAACACATGATGTAGATCTATCATGACTTACTAAACACATGATGTAGATCAATCATGACTTACTAAACACATGGTGTAGATCTATCACACCTTACTAAACACATGATGTAGATCAATCACATATAATTAAACACATGATGCAGATCTATCACATATAATTAAACACATGATGTAGATCTATCACATGTAATTAAACACATGATGTAGATCTGTCACATATAACTAAACACATGATGTAGATCAATCACAAATAACTAAACACATGATGTAGATCATCACATATAACTAAACACATGATGTAGATCTATCACACCTTACTAAACACATGATGTAGATCTATCACATATAACTAAACACATGATGTAGATCTATCACATATAACTAATCACATGATGTAGATCTATCACATATAACTAAACACATGATGTAGATCTATCACATATAACTAAACACATGATGTAGATCTATCACCTATAATTAAACACATGATGTAGATCTGTCACATATAATTAAACACATGATGTAGATCTGTCACATATAATTAAACACATGATGTAGATCAAGAGTTAGCTTACCATATCTCTTACTGTTTGTAATCATAGATCATGACTGACTATATAATATGTAGTAAATCCAAAAAGTCATTGATCGTATCATCATTGCTTACATTGCTCTTCTTGTTGATACTAACAAATCTTTGACCATTCTCTGACAGTCATTATTTGTGGAAATCTAACAGATGTGGATTCTCCAAGCTGACTAATGAGTGTTCCAAATTTTACATATATACGACCATTCCCTGATCATGTATAACTTTTTTTTTAAACATTATAAATTTACATAACAGATTTTTAACCATTCTCATTATAGCTTACTAAATGTTTGAAATAAAACAAACTGTGACCATTCTAGTGTTAGCTGATTAGCTGTACACAAATGTGTGACTGCTCCAATCATGGTTGATTGGAAGCTGAAGGTAAATAAACCCATTAATATTGTTACACATTTGTTACTTTGTTTTTTGTGTAGCTGACCTAATTTTGAATTACTTTCACTGTCTGTTATGGACTCCAGCATTATTTCAGGAAGAAAGTTTGTCTCTCTCTGGTAATAATACTCAGTAGAACCTGGTGAGCAATTTTATCAAATTATCTTAAACAGGATTCAAATCTCAAGGCAGATCCTACTGATTGGTACAGTTTTTATCACCAGTCAGACATCTTGAGTTTTATTGTTGGAACTTTCTACGCGCTTGATGATCGTAATTTACATAAAGCTCCCAGACAATATAATGTATCTGGACACTAGATTCAGGGTTTAGTGATCGAAGGTGTCCTCAGACACAGAACACAGGGGTGTACTTAGCTATAGGCCGAATCATTTTAAGAAACAATTAAGAGCTAGCAGGAATGTATATCGTGGAAAAGCTTTTTGCATTGCATCTTCATTACGTGGACAAATGTACTTTATTCAGTTAAGACGGTGTCTCCCCGGGATGTCTTCCGCTTATAGGAATATACTGTTACCGTGTCTTGTAGTTTATATTTGGTCTTGGTATGTCATAAAAAAAACATTTAAAAATGTAATGATAGGAAACGTGATGTAACTGTATCCATAGCATGGTTCTAAGAAAGCCTATTCTTGCTTTCAGTCATAATGAAAATCCTCAGAGAAACTATGCTTTTTTATCAACAGTGTAGAGTTTTGATCTAGAAATTGGAAGCATCCCATAGGTGCTTAGGATTCCAAATCGTACTAAAGGTAGGACTGGTCTTCCGCAGGGGGCTGAGGGGCAGGGTTAAAAAGGATTATTTAGCTATTTTGGTTTAAGCAACTTCTTCTCTTGAACCAAGCAATGGATATCAACCATATTTCTCTGGCAGCATTCCTGGGTATACGTTACATAGTGGGGATTTAGAATTGCCCCTGAGGGGTGTAGACAAAAGTGGTAAAATTGACCAAATTTCTGTAATAAAAAATTCTGTAGAACTAGGCCCTGGCCATGGGTATCAATTATAGTTGGTTGGAAACATCCATGGATTCAAATTTGTACAAATAGAGGGAATGACACCCCACCCCCCATTGGTCTGAGGGTGTACATTTTACTTGCTTTTTTTTGGCATGATGTTAATTTGATGGAAATTTTTCTAATTTGTGAAGTTACCTGATATTGATGCTCTAACTATGACACAATTTTATGGTCACAAAGTTTTAGTGTTTAATATAAGCTTCTAGCTTCAGACGAAAGAGAAAGGTCATTACAGCAATACTCGGGGAAAACTAATTTCTGTGAACATTAAGTAACACATAATTGTTGAAGTTTGAATATGTAGCGCAGTAAGGTATAAATATTGATGTCATTATGGCTATGTATGCCCTTTTGTGAACTCGCCATTAAAATATTTTATGATGTCGTCAAACAAACAATATGCGTAAAAGATATCGCTCACAAAACCGAAGTGGCTTTATGAGTCGAAAAACTAACTAGTATTGATGTCAAATAATCTCATCAAGGTCTCCGGAGATGCCAGTGCAGTTTTTTAACATTATAAAAAAATGATATCAAAGAGATTTTTAAAGTTTGATGTTTCACATGGGAGAGATTACGGTGTGATTATTAGAATGACATCGTCATGATCACACACTATCTTTCTAAATAGCAAAATTTGAAAGAAAAACAATTCCACGGGGAACACCATCATCAAAGTGCTCTCAAATGGTAATTAACTCTCCTAATTTACTTCGTCTCTCCCCTGGGAGTTTACAGGATAACAAATTCTCGATGATTTCGATTCATTTTCGTAAAAGCCGGATATTCCACATTGGAATTTTTGACTGAGACAGCATCAGTAGCTTGAACACTCAAGGACAAATGGGTATTGTAGTTTGTTTCTGAATCCTTATATTACAATAAATAACATTAAAATCCACATTTAGGATTGATATCAGAACAAAGGGCAAGTTGCAGACAAGAATTGATTGGCAAAATATATGTGTAGGATAAGCAATCTTGTGTATTTTGATGTTTATAATTAGGAGTTTCAAGTTTTTTCAGGTTTTATTATTTCCAAATGCAATACAGCACATATACATGTTGTAATTTATGTAATACTTTGATAAAAGGGAGATAATTCTATCAAGTTTTCAATCCAGCTAAAAAGGGAGATTGTTGAATTTGGATATAGATAATTTTATTAGAATATTTGATTAACCAATAGACTTAGCATCAGTTATCTGGAATGATTTATTTAGTAGAAAACAATGGAATGTTTGCGGCTATATTCTGGCTTGGTGAGGTCGTAGGTACAGAGTTGATGGAGAAGAACTGGAGAGTCACGGTTCTGTATGTGGTGATACAATACCCATCAACACAGTCTTATCGTGTTAGGTAAGTCCAGAGGGAAATCTTAGTCCACAACTCAACTTTCATATCACGTTTTTATGTGTCAAAATTTTCAAGCACATTATTCCCTCCGGAATTGGTCGCGATTGTATTACCCGTCGATTAGCTAATTCTAGAACGAATGAAGGCACTTACGTCACATCAAAGGGTCTGTGGCTTTTTATGCCATAACTACGGCAAAGTGTTGGGATTATGTTTCTCTTATCAGCCCTGCTTAAAGGTTAATATGGGCAGCTTTGAATTAATGCCTGGCTGTGTAATTTCTACTACAGGCAAGACCTGCTTGCTGTCACAGTGATTATTTGATATGTAAGACATTTAGAAATGGCTGTAGGCTTTCAAACTCGGAGCTTGTTTTGTGTTGCGACTACTTGGTTGGATGGGGGTAAGCAGTTATCGGTGAATTTGCCATGTTGTTTTAAGGTTGTGCCGAAAATGATCAAGCTTGAACAAAAGATCAAACCAAAATAATTGCTACGTGTCAGGATAGCGCTGCTCAGAATTGGACGGTTCCTGTATAGGGTCAGCGATTTGACTTTGTGTGTTGGCCGTTCTGATTGATTGTCCCGAGTTTCTGCCATAGAGATTCTTCAAGTCAATGCTTTTATAATGCTCTGGTGAAAAGGCCAAGGACGTAGATACAGCCTCGAGTAGAAAACTGTCGGTGTGTGTGTTAATTACATAAAGGTTTCCCTATCCCAGCCTCTATACCGTGACCTCCATATCCTTGCCTCCCCCCCCCACCAATCCCTTCCTATCCCTGTGTCTATACCGTGACCTCCATTTCCTTGCCCCCCCCCCCCATCCGTCCCTCCCTATCCCTGTGTCTATACCGTGACCTCCATATCCTTGCCCCCCACCTATCCCTCCCTATCCATGTGTCTATACCGTGACCTCCATATCCTTGCCCCCCACCCACCCGTCCCTCCCTATCCCTGTGTCTATACTGTGACCACCATATCCTTGCCATCCCCACCCATCCCTCCCTCCCTATCCCTGCGTCTATACCGTGACCTCCATATCCTTGCCACCCCCACCCATCCCTCCCTATCCCTGTGTCTATACTGTGACCTCCATGTCCTTGCCCCCCCCCCCCCATCCCTCCCTATCCCTGTGTCTATACCGTGACCTCCATATCCTTGCCATCCCCACCCATCCCTCCCTATCCCTGTGTCTATACCGTGACCTCCATATCCTTGCCATCCCCACCCATCCCTCCCTCCCTATCCCTGTGTCTATACCGTGACCTCCATATCCTTGCCATCCCCACCCATCCCTCCCTATCCCTGTGTCTATACCGAGACCTCCATATCCTTGCCACCCCCACCCATCCCTCCCTATCCCTGTGTCTATACCGTGACCTCCATATCCTTGCCATCCCCACCCATCCCTCCCTATCCCTGTGTCTATACCGTGACCTCCATATCCTTGCCATCCCCACCCATCCCTCCCTATCCCTGTGTCTATACCGTGACCTCCATATCCTTGCCATCCCCACCCATCCCTCTCTATCCCTGTGTCTATACCGTGACCTCCATATCCTTGCCACCCCCACCCATCCCTCCCTATCCCTGTGTCTATACCGTGACCTCCATATCCTTGCCATCCCCACCCATCCCTCCCTATTCCTGTGTCTATACCGTGACCTCCATATCCTTGCCATCCCCACCCATCCCTCCCTATCCCTGTGTCTATACCGTGACCTCCATATCCTTGCCACCCCCACCCATCCCTCCCTATCCCTGTATCTATACCGTGACCTCCATATCCTTGCCACCCCCACCCATCCCACCCTATCCCTGTGTCTATACCGTGACCTCCATATCCTTGCCACCCCCACCAATCCCTCCCTATCCCTGTGTCTATACCGTGACCTCCATATCCTTGCCACCCCCACCCATCCCTCCCTATCCCTGTGTCTATACCGTGACCTCCATATCCTTGCCACCCCCACCCATCCCTCCCTATCCCTGTGTCTATACCGTGACCTCCATATCCTTGCCACCCCCACCCATCCCTCCCTATCCCTGTGTCTATACCGTGACCTCCATATCCTTGCTATCCCCACCCATCCCTCCCTATCCCTGTGTCTATACCGTGACCTCCATATCCTTGCCACCCCCACCCATCCTTCCCTATCCCTGTGTCTATACCGTGACCTCCATATCCTTGCCACCCCCACCCATCCCTCCCTATCCCTGTGTCTATACCGTGACCTCCATATCCTTGCCATCCCCACCCATCCCTCCCTATCCCTGTGTCTATACCGTGACCTCCATATCCTTGCCACCCCCACCCATCCCTCCCTATCCCTGTGTCTATACCGTGACCTCCCTATCCCTGTGTCACCCATCCCTCCATTATTCTTTATTTTGGTGCTGCTGATAGTTTTTCATTACTTTATATTCTTTCATAATAATTTGTTTTATGATTCTTCAAACCATAAAATAGTGCATGTAAAAGTATTGAAAATAATTCATCAGCATTGTGTTTGAAATAAATGACTTCTCGGACAGCTCGGACAGGAGAGCTATCGTTATTTTCTTTTGCTGTTTCTTTATCTTGAAATAATTTAAGAACTTTGTTTAAACATGTGCATTGTGAAATGAAATGTTTTTCAAATCTTTTAAAATCACCACCTTGACGAGAATCACAAAAATGATTGAGGTCAGTAGTGGTTTTGGTTATAGAGGCTAGTAAAATCACTTGTCTGACATGTGGTATTTCAATGCATCTTGTCTTTTTTTTTTCAATTTTGTAACCTTGAACCAAATTATTGCTTAATTGGTTGTGATTATTGGATGATGTGTGACAAGAGCTGAGGAGTTGTGCCAAGGTTGTGCAGGTACCTGACAATTTACACAAGAGAATCTGACCTAGGCTAATCAAGTCAATCCCTGGTTGGGAGGAAATGATGAATGGACCCTCTGTAGTAATTAGGGAATTTCTGTCCATGCCTTAAGGGGAATATTATTTATGGACTGGAGACCGCAGCAATTTGTGGACTGTCCAGGCTGTGTGTCAACATGATCATACTCTCCAGATACCTATAAATACGCAGAAATATACATCACAATGCCAGATAGCTGTTAAACAATAAAACACGAGGTGAATAATTAATTAAGAGATGACACTCTAGTTATTAACATGGTCTAGGTCGTACTATAATGTGCATTGTTTCAATAAAATAATTTTGAAATGATAACTAAATTGGAGGCTTTTCACTCAATACAATGACACATGATATGTTTAGAATCCATTATCGTAATGAAGACGAGAGATAAAGTTTTAGGTTTTGCTATGAGTTCTCATGGTTTGCATTTGACATGCAAATTTCAATTGTTTTATTGTAATATTAACGTATACTAGATTTATGATCTTAGGCTCGCCTTACAGCTATGCATCCATGTGTTTCTGTAATCTGTTTCCTTAATCCATGTGTGCATTGCTGGAAATTGTGTGAAATAATATATGTCTGGTACAAGATTCAACAATGCGGGTGTGTGTTTAAATACTATGAATAAGTCTGGTACAAGGGTCTAGATGATACAAGATTCAACAATCCAAGTGTGTGTTTGAATACTATGAATAAGTCTGGTACAAGATTCAACAATCCGGGTGTGTGTTTGAATACTATGAATAAGTCTGGTACAAGATTCAACAATCCGGGTGTGTGTTTGAATACTATATGAATAAGTCTGGTACAAGATTCAACAATCCGGGTGTGTGTTTGAATACTATGAACAAGTCTGGTACAAGATTCAACAATGCGGGTGTGTGTTTGAATACTATGAATAAGTCTGGTACAAGATTCAACAATCCGGGTATGTGTTTGAATACTATGAATAAGTCTGGTACAAGATTCAACAATGCGGGTGTGTGTTTGAGTACTATGAATAAGTCTGGTACAAGGTTCAACAATGCGGGTGTGTGTTTGAATACTATGAATAAGTCTGGTACAAGGTTCAACAATGCGGGTGTGTGTTTGAATACTATGAATAAGTCTGGTACAAGGTTCAACAATGCGGGTGTGTGTTTGAATACTATGAATAAGTCTGGTACAAGGTTCAACAATGTGGGTGTGTGTTTGAATACTATGAATAAGTCTGGTACAAGGTTCAACAATCCAGGTGTGTGTTTGAATACTATGAATAAGTCTGGTACAAGGTTCAACAATCCAGGTGTGTGTTTGAATACTATGAATAAGTCGGGTACAAGGTTCAACAACCCGGGGGTGTGTTTGAATACTATAAATAAGTCTGATATTTGTTCCCTGCCTCGATATTTGGTGGAAAACTTGTGTGATAAAACGTTTACAGTCTTGTTGCCCACGTTGCAAAATGTGGTCCAAGGTTATATATATATCCAAGGCAATTGAGGTCAAGGTCAAATAGAAAAGACGGGTCCTGGGTGTCTTAGCTATTGAAGATGACATGCTCAGAATGGATAACAGAATTTTAACTTAATTTGGCATAAAGTGTTCTTGTGTAAAGAGGGTATTTCAATATAAATTTGTATTTAGCATCCAGTCACCAAGGGATGTTAATGTTTAAAAAATTAAGGTAATGTTGACTTTCCAATCAGAACAGGGCAGAGCTCGGTAGGGTATGTCATGTTTGATAGCCAAACAAACAAACAAATCCTACAGATCAATCTTAACTGAATGTCGTATGTGTTCCAGTCATTACCATTAGAGTTATATTTTATAATCCTGTGAGTCTGTTCCAAATAAAATGGCCAGCATGCTCTCAAGCTCGTGGCAACACTCAAACTTGTCTTATCTGGTTTAGAAAATTAACCGTGCGAAAAAATTCGAATTAACTTGTTTCGAACAATCAGGTTCAGGTGAGCGATTCAGGCCAATCTTGCCACTTGTTGCGTTTTGTTGTGATGAATTGTATCACAATAGATTGTACGAATCAATTTGTCCGAGTCAGATTTATCAGTCTGGGGAACGGAAACTAAACAAGCTAGAACTCATTTGCCGTTTCTAACTTGAGCCATGTCGTACACAAAAGGCGGAGTGACAAACGAGTGGACATTTTAAGTGTTCAATGTGTTGGGACAACCCAGTGTGCTGGGACATTAGATTGAGAAATAGCGAGGCAATTGCTCCAATTAGATTTTGTCATATGTTCCTTAAATGTCGTAAACGAAGTGATACAATGTCCTCCCTGAAATCAATCAGCCGATCACCGACCAGGATCTTATTTTCTTTGCATGTTTGTTTGAGCATGACTGCCGTTACTGGTGCCTGTACTGCTGAAATATTTATTTGCTCAACTGGCATATATTATTGGACATGTTTGCAGGTTTTCAGAATATTTTCAAATTTTGTTAGCTCAAATTGCTATTAAGATTTTCCAAAATCAATTTCTTCGAGAACTGATAATTAAAATAATACCAGCATATCTTTGGGAAATATTGATATTAGTGTATCATCAAAGATGTCTTAATTAAAATAATACCAGCATATCTATGAGAAATATTGATACATGTATTAGTGTTACTTCAAAGATGTCTTAAAGCATGTAGATTATACTCAAACATTACAATGGTAGCAGGTCTTCAAAATTTTAATCAACCAGGCACAAAGTATCAAAATATCTCGAAAAATTTCTATTTTAGTTTACCCCAAGTTCAAGGTTAGTTCATGTATAAATTACCAGCATCTGCTGAGGGTATTATTCATCCTATGGATGAGAATATTTTCCAATGAGGGCCAAAATGTCCAGTTGAGTGATACAGGACCTCAAGGCCACTTGTTCGAAATCAGATTATTTTTAAGATTAACAAGTCTTAAACTAAGAGATTTTGTACTTTGGTTGTTCGGATGAAAGACTTACTATATTAAGCATGTTCATATAAATGACTTTAAGACTTTATTGGGGTCAAAGGAGTTTTATAAGCATTTGGTTATAATATCAATGTGTGTTTCACATGCAAAATATTATAAGCAAACTTTTAAATATTTGATAGTAATGTTATGAATGTCAAATTGATGTTAATGAATTTGTAACTGAAAGTAAAGTTACATACATGAACAGATTTGATTTGCTTTACCACATGCCGACTTTCAATCTGATTTAAAATAGCATGTCCTAGCATCCTATCAGGTAAACATCAGGTAAATAGCATGTCTTTCAGCATCCCATCCTATCAGGTAAACACCTGATGCTGTGATTGGCGTGTGCATTTTAATCAAATTTGCAGGCAATGACATCATCATTAAAGAAAATTCTTATTTAAAGTGCACAACATATAGGATGAAGTAAAGAGTTTTACCTGTTTAAACCATAACCTGATGCACAAATTGTTACCTGCAGAAAACAGACATTGCTTACGGATCTACATCAAACAGGTTGTGTTTTTCATAGCTATCATTTTTAAAGCAAATTAATGTGTTTACCAACATCATTTACTACATAGAACATAACAGGTTTGTTTAGACATTTATACCTGAAAGTAATTCAAAGGTCCAGATTAGTTTGATAAAATCAAGGTCGATTTCTGAAGTTGTTGGAAATGAAACGAGATTTTAGATGATTGCAGTTTTATTTGCTATTTGGATGTTGAAACTTATAAAAGCCCTGCGTAAGTTTATATTAAGTAATTGGGATGAAATAGTGATTGAATGAATTTGTAACAGATAAGATAGAAATAGCATCATCAAAAAATAGTTTAATTTCTCAATAACATGCGGGAACTCAATCTGATTGAAAAGCATGTTTTTGTAAGGTGAAAGGTAATGTAATTGATATTTATAATCAGATTGTCAGACCAGCTGACAATAAAAAATCACTTCCAGGTCAAAAGATCAAAAGTCAAAGATGCTGTTACTACATATAGAAAATTAGTTTTGCACACAATAACTTGGTTCTCATGGATAAATCAAATTCAAACTACACACAAATATAAACTACACACAAATATAAACTACACACAAATATAAACTACACACAAATTCAAACTACACACAAATATAAACTACACAAAAATATAAACTACACACAAATATAAACTACACACAAATATAAACTACACACAAATATAAACTACACACAAATATAAACTACACACAAATATAAACTACACACAAATATAAACTACACACAAATACAAACTACACACAAATACAAACTACACACAAATATAAACTACACACAAATATAAACTACACACAAATACAAACTACACACAAATATAAACTACACACAAATATAAACTACACACAAATATAAACTACGCACAAATATAAACTACACACAAATATAAACTACACACAAATACAAACTACACACAAATATAAACTACACACAAATATAAACTACACACAAATATAAACTACACACAAATATAAACTACACACAAATACAACTGTCTTCCTGACAGTGCTTGCCTGTGATTGCTTTTCAGGTCAAATTGTTAGTCAATATTTCTCTTCAATCTGATGTGTGATCACTAGGCCATTATTTTGAACCCTCAGTGCTGGAATGTGTACCATACTTCACAGGATTGTTTCTTCTTATCAAATGGCGTGACCTTGACCGAAGGTTTTATCCCCAAGGTCAAGGGGCATCAACATATTGAAGCTGTGTCCTGGCCAACATTTTGAACCATTTGCCTGGATTTGTACTATAATTAATTGACAGGATTGTTTTCTCTTTCTGAAATGAAACGGGCACACTATGCACTAGTTTGCAGTTTCTACTTTTCAAACAGGCCTTCCTTACAGAAAATGTTCAGTCAGAAATGCTTCACCCTTGATTTCACACAATTAAGGTACCTGTATGCGGATTTGGGGGAGGGGGTCGTAATGCTCCACAATACGTTTTTTGAAGCTGCTTTATTTGGCTTAATTGAAGCAACTCTTCTGAAAAATAAAAACACAAACAGAACATATCACTTGGTCAGATCAATCACAAGTTTCTCTTCATTTGTATGGGACATCAAACTAAATAGGGACAAAAAATATGACACCTGGGAAAAGTACAAAGTGAGTATAACATGTCTTGTGGAAAACAAACTACAGCTAAGAAAGTCATGTATTATTTACCCTCGGGAGTCACTGTCTGATAGACAGACAGATCAGGTACAGCTCCTTCTGTCTGAGATCGCCAATAATAGGCCTGGTAGCTAGACGGACAGATCAGGTACAGCTCCTGTCCAAGATCATCAATAATAGGCCTGCAGGTAGCTAGACGGACAGATCAGGTACAGTTCCTTCTGTCTGAGATCATCAATAATAGGCCTGGTAGCTAGACGGACAGATCAGGTACAGTTCCTTCTGTCTGAGATCATCAATAATAGGCCTGGTAGCTAGACGGACAGATCTGGTACAGCTCCTGTCTGAGATCAACAATAATAGGCCTGGTAGCTAGACGGACAGATCTGGTACAGCTCCTGTCTGAGATCAACAATAATAGGCCTGGTAGCTAGACGGACAGATCAGGTACAGCTCTTTCTGTCCGAGATCATCAATAATAGGCCTGGTAGCTAGACGGACAGATCAGGTACAGTTCCTTCTGTCTGAGATCATCAATAATAGGCCTGGCAGCTAGACGAACAGATCAGGTACAGTTCCTTCTGTCTGAGATCATCAATAATAGGCCTGGTAGCTAGACGGACAGATCAGGTAGAGCTTCTGTCTGAGATCATCAATAATAGGCCTGGTATCTAGACGGACAGATCAGGTACAGCTCCTGTCTGAGATCAACAATAATAGGCCTGGTAGCTAGACAGACAGATCAGGTACAGCTCCTGTCCAAGATCATCAGTAATAGGCCTTTTAGCTAGACGGACAGATCAGGTACAGCTCCTGTCTGAGATCGTCAATAATAGGCCAGGTAGCTAGACGGACAGATCAGGTACAGCTCCTGTCTGAGATCGTCAATAATAGGCCAGGTAGCTAGACGGACAGATCAGGTACAGCTCCTGTCCAAGATCAACAATAATAGGCCAGGTAGCTAGACGGACAGATCAGGTACAGCTCCTGTTCAAGATCATCAATAATAGGCCAGGTAGCTAGACGGACAGATCAGGTACAGCTCCTGTCTGAGATCGTCAATAATAGGCCTGGTAGCTAGATGGACAGATCAGGTACAGCTCCTGTCTGAGATCGTCAATAATAGGCCTGGTAGCTAGGCTGTCTGGTGACTTCTAGATTTACCCGAGACCATCTATAAACACTCAAAACTCTCGTCAAACCTCTATTTAACATCGACATCCTCAAACACTGTCATTCCACAAACTGTAAATGAATACAGAACACTCTACCAAACTTTGTTATGACCTGGAAATTGCACGAACACTTCAGATCTGCCCCAGTGTCAAACAGTTTATGCGAGTTGTAGAATTAGGTGCCCACACAACCGCTGGAAGTGGTAGTGGTATACATTCCAGGGTCAGACACGGTACTTAACAGCCAGATTTTGAAAGGTATATCAGGAACATGTGAACCAGAGCACAGTTTAAGTGGTAGGTCATGTAAAACAAATTATATAGATCATGTCTACATAAATGCCTGTCACATATGTTACCCCTGGAATGTCTGTACTTTTCATCAACATTTCCATGAAAATTTGTCAATGCTATGTTCATTGACATTACAAGTCTTCCATTAAATGACAATCATAAGGATTCTCCAAAGAATTCATTGAAAAATTTTGTCCTCCTTTTCCCAAGATTGTATGTCCCCATCTATGTTACTGCAATTGTAACAAATCATTGTAGCCCGTCTAGCAATTTGTGTTAAACTTACCTAGGGCAGTCCCATGTATTGAATAATATATCAAAAACATTTGTTGAGTTATTTGAGTTACAATTTCTGTTTCTTGTGAGATCAACTTGAAGGTCTCTCATTGCTAATAGTCAGATAAATAAAGTCCTGGCCACATTTGTTATTGTTGAATTTGAAATATGTTTCCTTGTAAAGGAAATATTTTATAAGAATATTTTCCAATGCGTGGTACGGAATTATAAATGTTTGAAATGTTTAAAAAGAGAAGAAAAAAAAAACCACAGAAAACTTCTGAGAGTTGTCCTGAAGAAGCATATTGCCTTCACTTAATTATTGCAATCCAGAAAACTAATGATGAACTACACCAAAGCGAAAGTCCAACGTATGAACTTAGATGTGAACATAGAAAAATAAAGGGGAAGTTACCCTAGGCCAGAAAATGTTTTTTTTTTATATTTAAGGGAGATAACTCCATGTAAAAGAAAAACAGATGCAGTGCCTTTACCAATAGAAATAACTTGACTCTGTAACTTAGAGATGTAGGTGTACATTAAAGCAGCATTTAACATGTAAATAAACAAGAATATATTTACATATGTTCAATATCATTTTAATCTCACTATTGTGTAAGTAAGCTAAAGAGTGACCGAAAGGATTTTAAGTCTATGACAGTCTAGATTATTGGAATCAAATAAGAATGTTGATCACTGTTTTAATCCTCGCAGTCAGGTGATGTGTAATGTGCTACAAGAGTTAGCAGACATACAGTCACTCTCTCCGAACTGGCGACTTACATTTTTTTCATCAATATAAATTGCTTGCATGAACAATTTGCAAAACATGGTAGATGATGTTAAGTACGAAGGAGAACATTGAGTGCCCCTACCTGATTTCTTGTTACTTCCAGAGATGTAGGTTACATGTTGTTTCTTACTTGATTCAGGGTTATCGTGGTCTTTTGTATATATTACCTGATGCACAAAAAACACTGGTATTATTGACTGGGAGATGTTGTCATTAAGTATTATTTAATTGATCCTTCTGCTTGGTTAACATATATACATCGAATAAAAATCGTTCAGTGCATTTAAGAGAGAACTGTTAACCTAAGGCACGGAGATAACTAGAGGAGTGTTACTGTCCAACATAAGCTTACATAGTGTTACCACCCTAACCTAAGGCACGGAGATCACTATAGGAGTGTTACTGTCCAACGTTAGCTTACACAGTGTTACCACCCTAACCTAAGGCATGGAGATAACTATAGGAGTGTTACTGTCCAACATTAGCTGACACGGTGTTACCACCCTAACCTAAGGCACGGAGATAACTATAGGAGTGTTACTGTCCAACATTAGCTGACACGGTGTTACCACCCTAACTTGAGGTTTTTGAAGTAAAACCAATGTTTATGATATAATACTCACCACCATATAGACAATAGCGTTATCCCTCCGGCAGCCCATAATTTACATAACAAAAAATGAAAATAAATATCCCGTAAGAGGCCCCTTAATGCTTGGTACGAACGCACCGCGCAAGCCCAATAACCTCACTTCCGCAACCAAATTAATTGGATGAGGAGACAAGGGGAGGAGGGTGGGAACTCAAATATATGGTGGTGAGTATTATATCATAAACATTGGTTTTACTTCAAAAACCTCAAGTTTATTTCAATAATAGCTCACCACCATATAGACAATAGCGAATTTGTCTTACCGTAGAGGAGTCACCGAAGACAATCACTAAAAACCAGCAGCAACAACGTAGTTTAAAAACCCCTAAGGGGCAAGGATATTTACAATAAAAACTCCCACAACATTGAAGCAGCTATGGAGCCTTCCTACAGATTGACTGGGGGACAGGTGACTGCCTGAGCAGTGACAAGAGGACCCAGAGAATACAATCCATCAGAATGGGAGGAAAGCGATCGAAGATAAAAATCAGCAAATGTATTCTTGCCTCTCCAAAAGGCAGATGCCATAACCTCATTAAATGAGGTGCCATTGAAAAGGGCCCAAGATGCTGAAAGAGCCCTTAGCTCATGCGCCCTTACCCGAACACTGTCACGTGTTTCAGAACTGGACCCCTCATAGGCTTTCCTGATGATGTCACAGATCCACCTAGAAATGGTCTGAGACGATATGTCGGACTGCCTTGACTTAATGGGCAAGAACAGACGGGATCTGGGACCCCGCCGCCCCCCCTTAGTTTTATCAAGATAAAACTTCAAAGCCCTACAAGGACAGAGCAACAAATCTTGATCATCTGAACCAGAGACACCCTTTAAGGAAGGAATCTTAATAGGATCTGGTGAGAAACTTGGGACCTGATTCTTAGCCAGGAAAGAAGGATCAGTGATAAGGGTAACCAAAGAATAATCTGGGGACCACCTGAGACAAGAAGGAGAAGACGAAAGTGCATGGATTTCACTTCTCCGTCTACCAGAAGCAAGTGCAATGAGAAACACTGTTTTCCAGGTAAGGAACTTGACTGAAGCTGAAGCCATAGGTTCATAAGGAAACTTAGTTAGAGTCTCCAACACCAAAGCCAAATCCCACTAGGGTGTCAATAGTCTAACTCTAGGCTTCTCTAAGGAGAAAGACCTCAGAAGATTAGAAATGGTGGGACATGTTCCAACCTCAGAACGACCCCTGTAGGATAAGACGTTGGCTATGGCTGAACGATAGCCTCGAATTGTACTTGGAGCTAATTCCTTAACTTTAAAAAGGTAAAGGAAAAACTCGGCTATCGATTGAAGAGAGGCACAGAGTGGATCAATCTTCCTGCTGTTACACCAACTGCAGAAAGATGACCATCTGGACTCATAGATGGCAGATGAGGAAGATCGAATTGACCTCGTGATGCCATCGGTAACCTCTGCAGAAAAGCCTGCCTGCAAGAGGGAGACCGAGATAGCCTCCACGCGTGAAGGTGGAGGCGTTCCGGATTCTGATGAAACTGCCTGGATTTTGGCTGGCTGAGAAGATTCCACCTGGCTGGAATGGCCAAAGGGAGATCTACCAGCAAATCTAGAAGAGCCGGAAACCAAGGCTGCCTGGGCCACAGAGGTGCTATCAAGAGGACTGAGCAATCGTGCTCCCTGACCTTCTGTAGCACCCTGCCCAGGAGATTGAAGGGTGGGAAGGCATATGCCAACAGACCCTCCCAGCTCAGAGACAGGGCATCTACCTCCCAAGCCATTGGGTCTGGAACTGGGGACACAAACGTCTGAATTTGAAAATTCAGGGCTGTGGCAAACAGATCCACTAGAGGAGTCTCCCATGTCATGCAGATGGCCTTGAATATATACTTGTTCAAGGTCCATTCTGTGATGACTGGACTCTGTGACCTGGACAGAGTGTCTGCTAACACATTCAAGTGCCCTGGCAGATGCCTCACTGTGAGGGACAGTCCCATAGTTTGGCACAGAAGAAGAATCTTGATTGTGAGGGCACACAGATTGTGAGACTTTGTGCCCCCCTGATTCTCCAAATAAGCCACTACTGTTGCATTGTCTGTAGCCAGACAAATGGACTGACCCTGAAGCCAATGACCCAGGGACTGAATGGCTAGCAGAACTGCTCTCATCTCCAGCACATTGATGTGCTCCTGGAGTTGATCTCCCCTCCAGACCCCTGACCGACACTGACCGTTGAGGTAGGCACCCCAACCTGTCATTGATGCGTCCGTGTACAGAGTAACTGTATGGGAAGATCTCCGAAGAGAGACGCCCTTCAGAATATTGCTCTCTGAAGCCCACCACATGGCCGAAGCCTTGACGGATGCTTCCAAAGGAATCTGAACGTCCCACTGAAGGGATGCCGGATTCCATTTGGACAAGAGAAACATTTGAAGAGGTTGTATATGGAGACGACCCAACGGCACAACATCCGAAAGGGAATTGAGGAATCCGAGAAGCCTCAAAACCACCTGACCTGAATTGAGTCCAAATTGTTGAGCAGAAGAACCAACTCCCTGGCCTTCTGGAACTTGGACTGGGGAGGAAGAACAAGGCCCCGATCCGTAAGGAAACGGTTGCCCAGGAAGACAAAGTCCTGCGAGGGAATGACCTCCGATTTCTCCCGGGAAGGTATAAAACCTAGGCGAAAGAGTGTTGCCAAGACCGATCTGGTGTTGCAACTCAGAGAATCTGGGTTTAAATGCAGCATCAGCAAGTCGTCGAAATAAATATGGATGTCTACTCCGCGACTGTGTAGATAGCCTGGAACACTTTGCCCTGAGACGTGAATCTCAGGTATTTCCTGACCGATTTCTTTATCGGTATATGGAAATAAGCGTCCTTGAGGTCGATAGAGGTCGCCCACATGCCTGGTACTACTGAAGCCAGAATGCCTCGAGGAGTCTCCATTTTGAAGTGGGCGAGTCCACATGCTTGTTGAAGGCACTTAGGTCTATGATTGGATGCCAGGCCCCGGATTTTTTCTTGACAAGAAACATCCGTGAGTAAAAGCCTGGCGTCCAATGAGACCGAGGAACCTCCTCCACAGCACCCTTGATTAACAAGGCATTGACCTCGTCTAGGAGGGCCTGAGCCTTCTCCTGGTCACCTGGTGGAGGAAAGAAGATGGGATCTATGGAAAGAGGGGGGTCCCGCAAAAGGGGGATACCTAGACCCTCGGAAACCACTGAAATTGCCCACTTGTCCTTGGTAACTTCCTGCCACTCTGGAAGGAAGTGGGATAAACGACCGCCTACTGGAAGGTCTGGCTTTGGAAGCTCGAGGCCTGCCCATGGATCGTCTTCTAGAGTGGACAAGGGACAAGGAGGGACCGAGGGACTGCAAGAGTCAGGAACTCTGCCCCTTCTTACCCAGATTCTTCTTGCCTCCCCTTCCCCCCCTGTGACTCTGACCGCCACGTCCCCGGGAAGAGTGCCCACCGCGAATAGCTGTGGCAACAGGAAGCTGAACCTGAGGCTGAGCTGTCTGTGTACTCTTCTTAGGTTTACCTAGTCGCTGCACCCGACTAGGTTTAGGCTTAGCCCTAAGCTTCTCCAGCCGGGCTGAAGCCGCCTTGTCATTATTGACTCTGTCTATGACAGAGGTGAGAACACCTCCGAACATTTCCGAGCCAGACAAGGGAGCGGTCATGAGGTCCGAAATAAATGGCTCACCGACAGTCAGTCTGGGCTTCAGAACTGAAGCGCGGCGAGCCAGGATGAAGTCAGCCAAAACAGCCAGAATGAGCGCGGTCCCATCCATGTGAGCCCGGTTCATGGCCTTGCTGAGTTCAGCCAAGAGCTTAGTCTTGTTAGGTAGACTTTCCTCAGCACGAGAAGAGGCTACAAACAATGCAGAGGAAAAGGAATCTGCATAAGCCAGCACATGAATGGCAAGGCGAAGCAGTCTTTCCATCCGACTATGCTCTTTAGGAGTCAAATGAACAAAGTCATTTGATCTCCCAGGCCAGCGATGGTCTAAAATGAGATCCACCTTGGCCGTGTTCGGTTCAATGGAGGGATCATGAACAGCATATCGAGCAGGACTGAACCCCTCGATATCGCTCACCCCCAACAGTAAGCCAGAAAGGTCCTGCTTTCTATTAGCAGAACCCTTGGCCTGCAGAACCTATTGAATCTGGGCCAATGCTGAGGAGACCATAGTCCCCTCAGCCAGTAACCTACCTGATGCCCTAGCCTCAGGTTCCGAAGGAAGAAAGGCACTTAAAGTAGAAGTCCTTTCGGGGAGAGCTGAAGCAGAAGGGGGTGGACAAAACTCCACTCCCAAGAGGGAAGCAACCTCCAACCGAAGGCTGGGAAAGGAATCCAGATTCCTCTCAGCCTGGGAAGCTGCAAGACATGACTCTGTGTCAGGAGGGTCAGCCTCAGAGTCTGAAGACTCTTGAAAAGAACCCTCAGGTGGAAGTGATGGGAGCCAAGAGCGAGTCTCTGCTTCAACATCAGAACCAGCATCCAAAGACAGAGTGTCACCATCAGGAAAAGTCTGTTGACCCACACCCTCAACCTCCGACTCTTCACAATCCATTTCCTCAGCCTCATCATGATCTGACTGAGAAAACTGGCCCAAACTAGAGGTGAGACTAGACACCATCTGGTCAGGAACCTCTGTTCTTCGACACTTGGAGGCAGAAGAAAGGCCAGCACTAAGATCTGAAAAGTTAACTCTGCGCTTAGCTCCACGGGAAAGCTTACGAGTTTCAGCCAAAACCTTAGAGGGACGGTGAACCCTCTTAGATTTGTGAAGATGTGAGCGAGAAGGAGGGGGACCCAACTCAACACCAGGCTGATGACAGAGGGTTGAGGGACCCCAAGGTTGACCTGAGTAACCTAACGGGGTCTGACCATATGCAGAATATGGATATCCCACAGGCTGGGATGGGCCCCAGTATTGGCCATGGCCAGAATACTGGGGAGGAGGCAACATTCCGGAACCCGCAGGACCATGAAATGAATTGCCTCCTACTGGAGACCTGCCTGGCAAATAAGGCTGATAATGGCCGAAATTGACAGAAGACTGCAAATTACCACCAAACCCAGGTGCAGACTGAGGGTAGGAGTAAGGTGGGGGATGCCCTTGAGCACCCATAAAACCCACCGAGCCAGGAGCTCTAACTGGTGGAGGACCAGATAGCGGCGAGGTGAACCTAGGAACCGAAGGATATAATACCCTGGTACCTGTACCCGACACAGGGCAAGGAAGACTGACGCCTGAGAATGGGAATGAGCCACTCTCATCTCCTAGTGCAGCCTCTCCAGTGTAACCGTAAAAACTGGCAGTACCAGCCGGCCGACTGTCAGTGGGTACACCGGCACCCCTCAATGGGGCCCGGGTCGCTTGACTGGCCTGTTCGGTAGCCATTCCGCTAACGGAATTGGTACCCGGACACTCGCTCCCTTCGACCTCCAAAGAAATTCCCGGGTGAATGCCCCTCTGATGCACAATAGGAGACCCAAAAGGCCCTATTGCCACAGAAGTAGGTACGTGAATAGGATCCTCTGTAGCCATAGAGGACCTACCACTTTGAGGCAATATCACATCCCCCTCAGGGGGTAAAATAGCCTCACTGCCAGGTGGAAGGCTGACAACAGCTCCACTCTGGGCTTTAGGGTGACGTTTACTGTCTGCCCCAGACTTAACAACCCTTCTACGGGTGCAAGACATATGGGACAGCACCTTGTCCCACATAGTGTTGGACCATGTCAAACACACGGAACACGTACTGTCCCGGGAGCAGTCTCGGCAGGAGGAACAGGAGTCATGATCATCCCCCTCAAGGATGACATGACCACAGTCTCCTGCACGAGTTTTAATACAAGAAGCAAGCTTCTTACCTTTCATACTGCTTTGCGGGCAGCGACCAGCAAACGAAAAAATTCACGCAAAATATCGAGTGAAAAATTCACCGATAAAATTACGTAGAAACATCCCGTAAACTGAAAATGAAATACAAAAACAGTAAAGGACGTAAAACACTAAACAAAACAAGTTGACAGAACCAAACGGTAGAAAAAGACGTGAAAAATAGACACCGAAATGGCCTACTAGACAGCGGTACCGTAGCGAGACAGTCCACGTGTCCGGTAAAAACCCGACACAAAAAGACGAAATACGACACAAAAACGGACTGACAATTCAAACGAAGTCAAAAAACCTGTCAACAAATATCAAATGAACAAATTGCAACTACAATGGAACAGAAAAACTAATTAAATATAAAGAAAATCCTGAAACCAAAAGGCAAGTCGAATCCAACGGGATAGATGAAGGCTGCCATAAGCGGAAGTGAAGTTATTGGGCTTGCGCGGTGCGTTCGTACCAAGCATTAAGGGGCCTCTTACGGGATATTTATTTTCATTTTTTGTTATGTAAATTATGGGCTGCCGGAGGGATAACGCTATTGTCTATATGGTGGTGAGCTATTATTGAAATAAACCTAAGGCACGGAGATAACTATAGGAGTGTTACTGTCCAACATTAGCTAACACGGTGTTACCACCCTAACCTAAGGCACGGAGATAACTATAGGAGTGTTACTGTCGAACGTTAGCTTACATAGTGTTACCACCCTAACCTAAGGCACGGAGATAACTATAGGAGTGTTACTGTCCAACGTTAGCTGACACGGTGTTACCACCCTAACCTAAGGCACGGAGATAACTATAGGAGTGTTACTGTCCAACATTAGCTTACACAGCGTTATCACCCTAACCTAAGGCATGGAGATAACTATAGGAGTGTTACTGTCCAACGTTAGCTGACACGGTGCTACCACCCTAACCTAAGGCACGGAGATAACTATAGGAGTGTTACTGTCCAACATTAGCTTACACAGTGTTACCACCCTAACCTAAGGCATGGAGATAACTATAGGAGTGTTACTGTCCAACATTAGCTTACATGGTGTTACCACCCTCATTTCTGAGAATCGGAGAAACTCTTGTATAAAATATTTTTGGAGATTTACAGATAACCGGGGATTCCTAGTGACTTGTATTGATTGTAGTTTTCCTTCAAATTGGGCTAGGTTTACTTGATTATAACTAGTAAAGCAGAAAGGACACTGGTGCCAGCTGTAGGATAGCATTTGTCTTACATACATACACCTATGGAGAGTCTAGTTTGATCACGTCCTGCTTAACAACTTCATTCTTTGACCTATATTTGAAAAATTTATTACAAAGGTCAATTATACAGAGATAATACCTCAAATATATTGCATTTCAGGGTTTAAAGGTCAAGGTCATGGATGTTGTACTGTGGCAGAGGGGATGCTGATATCTTACAGACATTGTCTAGTTTTGTAAATTATACAAGGTCATGGATGTTGTACTGTGGCAGAGGGGATGCTGATATCTTACAGACATTGTCTAGTTTTGTAAATTATACAAGGTCATGGATGTTGTACTGTGGCAGAGGGGATGCTGATATCTTACAGACATTGTCTAGTTTTGTAAATTATACAAGGTCATGGATGTTGTACTGTGGCAGAGGGGATGCTGATATCTTACAGACATTGTCTAGTTTTGTAAATTATATAACCATGTTTGCCACCACCTGATTGGTTTGATACTTTTTAACTTGTTTTCAACAATTGCCATTAGTGTAAAATATTTCACATGTATAACTCCTACTCCAAAAGTACATGTACTCCACAAATTTGAATGATTCTCAGTACATTTGTAACACTTGAACATTGAGAGATTATGAGTTGAGTTTATACCAAAGAGTTATCTCCCATATTTGTGGAGTTACACCCACTTGTTTGAAAGTTTTCTCAAAGAACTGTTCTTGCAGTTCGTTGTCTAGATGGAGAAAATGTCTGTTGTTCTGGCAACAATCAGAATTCAAACTAAAATACTTTTGAGGCAAGGCAATTTCTGTAGTAAACCTGCACACCGTTAAGTGTAAAAGATGCCCCAAGCTTTTTATAATAAGATTGGTTTGAGTCACATGTAGATTTAAAAAAAAACCCATGTCAGTTATTAGTAAAAGGGTTGAAGGTCCTTTGGTAAAGAGTAATAGTTATGTGTCAAGTGTAAGTAAAAAAGAAATAATTATTTTAGGAGCATATTATGCTGAAAGCATTTCAACATCACGTACCGTCATTAAATGGATATGACAGATATATATGTGTTGGAGAACGTTTTACAGGAAAATGTTCCTAGTGAAATAGTGAGTGTCTATTCCATTCCAGAGAATTTAAAAAAATCAAGTACAGTTGAAATGGAAGGCACTTAGAACGAGAGAAACTGCAATGTGGTAGATTGACAGCAGAACGAGTTGAAATGTGATTGCTATAGGAACGACAGCTCGCAGGCTTCTATAGGTAGTTTCCCTGCTTTCAAAATCTCACAAGAAACAAAATGGTATAAAAGATTCAGAATGGCAGTCGGAGAGGTCGACAGAGAACTGTAAAATAGTATTAACTGAACGTTGATGTTGAATACAAACTACACCTGAGGGAGAGATGGTGTAACAGTAATCTGAGGGATGAACAGTCGGGATTTGACTCTCATGTAAAACTCTTCACCTATAAATCAATTCCAAAAAAAGGTAATGAAAAAAACGAAGACAGGTAGAGCGACAAAAGAAATCCAACTATTTTTGCTTGAACATATATATAGACATCCTTGGGCAGACGACACTTGAATGATCCCAAAGGTCATACTGGTACTAATCTCTGAAACTTAACGACTTAGCTTGTGTGTCAGTTGCGGGGTTTGTGAAATTCATGGTTTTCAATAATAGCCCTCAGCTGAGTTGGTTTGTGGAGTTCATGGGGTTTAATAATAGCCCTCATCTGAGTTGCTTTGTGAAGTTCATGGGGTTCAATAATAGCCGTCATCTGAGTTGCTTTTTGGATTTCATGGGGTTCAATAATAACCCTCAGCAGAGTTGCTTTGTGAAGTTCATGGGCTTCAATGATAACCCTCAATCAACTGAGTTGCTTTATGAAGTTCATGGGGTTCAATAATAGTCCTCGATCAGCTGATTTGCTTTGTGAAGTTCATGGGGTTCAATAATAGCCCTCATTCAGCTGAGTTGCTTTGAGATTTGGTGGAATCTTATTTGTGATTTATGCTGATTCTGAAAGAATTTGAAATCTTAAGTTCCTGTCCTTGGTTCTTTTGGATGGTAGATACTCCATTCCTTGTCTTATTTGGCTCTCTTGGAAGGTATAGTTTGCAGTACTTGTCATATTGGCTTTGTGAAAAGACTGTTGATAAATTGAGTTCTGATATCATTCGTTTGTTGATATATTAAGTTCAGATATCATTGGTTTGTTGATATATTAAGTTCTGATATCATTGGTTCTGAAGTAAGTTGACCTTTACAAGAGAGTTATTCTGACCTCTATTCTCTACGAATGTGAACACTGGTCCCCAGCTGTCTATTACAGACATCAAAACAGTATGACAGTTCCAACACTAAGCAGTGAAACAATATATCGGTAGACGTTTCCAAATCTACGCAATCAGACATCTGGTAGAAAGGATTCTTTGCCTCACAGTAATTGACGTTGAAATTTCCAGAAAGAAACTTATTTTCCTGCAAACATTTATCTAACTTGACTGTAAGTACAGCTATTTTATACGCAAACATATATGAATGTCCTTTTATCTGAAGGTGCGAGTACGAAAGTATAGAAAGAATTTATTATTGATTGATTAGGAAAAAATCTAAGTTACTCACAAGAATACAGCTGATGTGCCTGCCTGCAGAGTTGCTTCTCTTTCTTTTAATTATAAGTTCCTAAATGATTGGTGTTTTATTTATGTTTGAAACCTTCATTATAGCTAATGACGTCACTTAGCGCCCCCCCCCCCCCCCATCATATAAAACTGACCACCATTTCGATCACTGACCAGTCATTAAGGATTGGGATTTGAATGTAATGACACACTTAGGTCTGTTTGTCCCATCAATCATCTTTAATGACATTGATGTCATGATCGGCCATTGGTCAGACTAATATAACAAATTGATATACAGTTACTCTGCCCCATACCTGTTAATGTGCCTATGTCTAATAATGGTCGGTGATTTGTTAAACCTAACTGTCATAAAAGTTATCTTGTTTGTCCGAAGCCTCGGGTATAATGGGTAAGGTAGATGTTATATTGAAGGATTGGAGACACATGTGTCGGAGGAGGTCAGGCTCAATGATTTATACAATTGTTTGTCTCTGATCCCTGATCATTCCTATAATAAGATGAGGAATGGTAATCGTATATAAATGGTCCGAGAATCACAGATATTTTATGCCGAAACTAGGCCTACAACAGCTGATATCGGTCAGATCTCCAGTATCGAGGGACCGATCACATTCATAGGGAATTTTCTGATTTCTCATGGGACTAGCATGCCAAAACATTACCATGTTATGTTGCCATTTTCTCCAATTTGATGAACATCTGTCTGAAATAACTGGTGTAGTATTTACGCAGTGGAGGTATATTTACAGAAGGTCACATGATGCTCTGTTACAAGGTCTGGTGAGACTGGTGCTGGATCCCATGCTGGTTCTGGGACAACTGTTGGGGACTTGGTTACAGCATTATTGTCCAGGAATGCTGAGACTTTGTCATAAGGTTGGGCGACAAGAAAAGGTTTTGACAAAGTCACAAGGCTTCATGACAAGTTATTTTGTGACTAGGGTTTTGTGACAAATGTTTTAACTATGTGACAAGTTATTCTATAACTAGGGTTTTGTGACAAATGTTTTAACTATGTGACAAGTTATTCTATAACTAGGGTTTGGTGACAAAGGTTTTAACTATGTGACAAGTTATTCTATGACTAGGGTTTGGTGACAAATGTTTTAACTATGTGACAAGTTATTCTATGACTAGGGTTTGGTGACAAATGTTTAAACTATGTGACAAGTTATTCTATAACTAGGGTTTTCTGACAAATGTTTTAACTATGTGACAAGTTATTCTATGACTAGGGTTTGGTGACAAATGTTTAAACTATGTGACAAGTTATTCTGTGACTAGGGTTTTTGTGACAAATGTTTAAACTATGTGACAAGTTATTCTGTGATTGCATTTTGACCAGAACTGGGTGTCTTGAATTAGCTTACCTGCCTGAAAATGACAGCAAAACTTACAAAAAAGGGTTAAACTATGCCACAAACTTCAAGCAAACTTCTTCTGAAATATTTAAAGGCCTTTAGACATGATATTTGGCTGATAGATTTTGTGGAAGGAGTTAAACAAAGTTTGTGAATAAAAAATAACCTTTGCATATGTCAAAACCTTCAAACAACTTTTTCAGAAACACAGAAATGCCTAGAGACCTATTTGGCTGGTAACTTCTATGGAGGAGCAGAACAAATTTTGTAAAGAAAAAATACCTGGACTTACTTTCTAGGTTAAAAGGGTCAGTTTAAACATTCAAACAAACTTCTTTTGAAATACTGAAAGACCTAGAGACATGATATTTGGCTGGTTAAGCTAATCCTTGAAAGGAGTTGAACAAAGTTTACAAAGGAAAAGGGTCTTGACATACTTTCCAGGTCACAGGGGTCAAATATTTTAAAATCTGTAAGGTTACATTGACAGACTATATATATAAATACCAGGTAGTTTATACAAGCCTTTTGGGCCTGTTGTGTATAGCTAATTGACAGCAGAGGAAATGTAAACAGAATAAAATTTGTATCTTTGAGAAGAGATGCTATGTAGGTCTTGGTTACCATTGGAGTGTGACTGTGTTGTAGATTGATGAACAGGCTGAGGAAGGAGAAACCTTCCACAAGTTTAATGATAGTTTTCATGACACCAGATCATCAAAAATTGATGTGTTTGTTCTCAAAATGCTTTTCTCCAAAGTTTTTATTGAAAGTAGAATTAATATCACACTTTTTGTTATAGCCTGAAATACACCATCTGTGGTTTTTGGTAAAATAACATTTATATAAAAATGGGACATGGTACACAGTTTGTGTACAGGGTATATAATTAACACTGTAACGTAGTTGGTGTGGTACCAAAAGTAGCCACATTCTCCAGTACGACAAGATGATCCATCAAATGGGTATGCAATTTAATATTAAAAATATGCAGTATTAGCAATTAAAAATAAAATGGTGTTTATTGATGAAAATAAAAATTGATTAATTTTGTTTATTTTCGATGCATATTAAAGTTTTATCGTCACAATAGCATAAACACGGAAATGGAAAGACGTCAGCTCATTAAATTGATGACTTGCAGTGTGTACATTTCAATCTGAGCTCGTGAACATTGCACCAAAACCAAACGTGATATGAATAAAAATTTGAAACCAGCACCCAGTAGAAATATTATGCACATAGTGGTAACATTGCTGTGTCAACATTGTTCAAAACAGGATTTGTCTTAATTAGAACAAATGTTGAAATTCAAACCATTTATTATGAAGACTCTGATGGTGTATAATTGCTTGCTGGAGCACAACTTTTATCTAAACATCGTAGGATTTTGAAGTCTGACTCACAATATTTCTACCCAGTGTACATTTACAGATGTCCACTTTTTTATCATCAAGAGAAACAACATGTTTGAAAACAGCTGGTATATTACTTCTCCGTCAGACTTTGTCTGGAGCCGTGTAATCAAACACTGTCGCCATTTCAAGGTCTGCCCCCTGGTGGCCGTACTTACAATGACCTGGACACCAGGTAAAGCTGCTGGCAGACACACAATTATTGGTAGCCGTTTTGTCACGTACAGAAAGAAGTTTATCATGACCTGCAACTTGATGTTTATTTTTCTCCTTTTAAATTTTTCTATTGCTTCATATGGAACAGAATAGCAATTATAAAACAGGAAAATTTAGAGATACCTCGGATGGGCCTTAATAAATGGGGAAATACCAGGGAAATTTTTGAAATAGCTGATTGACCTATACATAGGGAAATACCAGGGAAAGTTTTGTAATAGCTGATGGACCTATAAATAGGGAAATACCAGGGAAATTTTTTAAAATCGCTGATAAAACAATTCTCACCTCCACCTCTATTGGCCTTGATTGTCTCTTAGTTTCCCCTAGTTGTGTAATTTCCGCCAGGTGTCATTTTCGCAAGGTGTGTTATTCTCAGACAATAGATATATTTAGACAACTGCTGATTCAGCAGCGTGGGAATGATCACTGAATATCTCCCATAAGGGCAGATAGGTTAGGTATTAGACAAGGTTTGTTCCTGGCTTTACCAGAGCTTCCCCTGCATAATGTCTGCTTCATCCAACATTTCAATGATGACTGAAAGACAGCCAAATTACAGTCACAATACATTTTCTGGTCTTGTATGATGGAAGTGAAAATAATTTTCAAAAATCATCAAAATGTATAAACAAATTCCAAAACCTTACGGATTAATTTCTTGATGCAATGGTTTCACCTTCTGCACCTGGTCATGACTAGTCACATGGTTATATTCAGTGCTTGGGTACTGTTCGGAGGTGTTGATTTTACTGATGTTTGATCAGTGGGTTATATATGAATTAGTTTGAGATAAAATCTTTAAGCACCATAAGATTGAAATAAACTAGCTGATTTATGTTTTATTATGCACCCGCCATGAAATGGGGGGGGGGGGGGCATTTAGTGTTACACATGCCTGTCGTGTTGCGTCCCGTCCCGTCCCATCCCGTCCCATGGTAACGTAACTTATGCAGCTTATTTAGATAACTACTGATCCGATTGTGATCAAACTTCGCATACGTAACAAGCATGATGGGGCGGGGGCATTTATGTCTCACAGACATTTCCTGTTTGATATGAAATGTTTTTAAAAAAGTTCTTGCATTAATTTATTTAGTCGTTGAGCGTTTTTTGACTTTGTTAAGGGTCAATTTGTAGCTACAGTATGTGGGCTTTCACATAATCCTCCCTTCCTTAATTGTTACTGAAATGTACAAGGTCGTTTACAGTATGTGAGCTTTGACGAATTCCATGCTTCTTTGCCTTTGTACAAGGTCATTTTACAGAAACTATTTGTGATATTTGACATTTTCTATGCTTCGTTGCCATTGTACAAGGTCATTTTACATAACGGTTTGCAATATTTGACATTTTCCATGCTTTTTTGCCTTTGTACAAGGTCATTTTACAGAATGGTTTGGGATTTTTGACATGTTCCATGCTTCGTTGCCATTGTACAAGGTCATTTTACAGAAACTATTTGCGATATTTGACATTTTCTATGCTTCGTTGCCATTGTACAAGGTCATTTTACAGAAACAGTATGTGAGCTTTGACGATTTCCATGCTTTGTTGCCATTGTGCAAGGCTGATGTCTAAAGTGTTACATCAAGCAGAAACTGTACGAATGTCTGGTATACTTCATTATCCAAACCTGTTCCATTCATTATGATATCAGAACCGTACCAATGGGGTCAGATCCGACACAACATAGGGCCGTACAAGTCCACTGATGGAATTGGACACTCCCGATTTTATAGGAAAAGAGGAACAATGCATGCTGTCCCACGTTTGATTGTAGTCTGATTGTAGGAAATGGGACCGCCGGCCAATCTAATCGGCACTGGAGTGGGTGATGCCCTGCTGACACTTTCTCTGTTACCATTTAATTAACTGTCCACTACCTTGGTGACAGCTAGAGTCACTGCCACATCGCCACTGTCCCCCCTCAAGTTTGTCTACGGTGGCTCCATCTACGGTCTAAAACGGGTGTCTTCGGTCATCGCCGATTAGGAAGTAGTCTGTCCGTCTAATGGCTGTGGTGACGCAGTAGAATACAAGACTATCTCCATCTCAGAAATCTATTGTTGATATTAGTCTAGAGGTTATTGAGTCATATAATTGCTTCTCCTGCTTAGGAGAAGAAGTTTAGAATTGTATTATAGATAATTTAACATTTTTACAGGTATTAGTCCTGTGGTGTATTTTTGATATTGGTTTAGATATTATTAATTGAGTCATATATTCATCTCCTGCTGAGGAGAAGTTTAGAATTATATTATGAATAATTTAACATTTTTACATGAATAAGTCCTCCTCAATTTGATGTATTTACAAATTCTTTTCTGATGCTGTTGAAATGTATGTAAGTCGGATATCTGTAAGGATAGGTAATCATATATTTGGAATTGTTTTCTTATAATCATTTCAACCCTATTTCAAAATATGGGGGTGTAGCCATTTCATTTCTAATAATTGATAATCCTAGCAGTCAATAACCACTATGGTAATTACTGTCTGAAGTACTTTAACTGGCATCACCTCACATTTATAGATCTAGAGTTTATAGAATGATAAAAACAATTCATGAAATGTAGGCATTAGGCATACCAATTTTTATAACATAATTTATTGTTCTTTGGATTTACTGCTCCTGTTTTGGAAAAATAAAATAGAAATAACAGTAAAAAATTACCGCTCCAATTTTAGTGTCATTGAAAAAATGATGAATCCGGATAAATTTTACACTGGTTCAAAATTCAGAAAGTGCCATTCCTGGATCATCGGAATGTTTGAAATGAAGGTGAAATTGATATTTCAGGCGTTTTTTCGGCAGCGACATCCAACTTCAAACACTTCATGGGACTTTGCCAGAAAATATCTTTTAAATACTGAATATTTAAGTAATCAGAAGATATGTTGTTAATACGGCTATAATACACCTCTATACCAATTTGATATCCTCAAGCAGTCAACCCCATTTGGCGGACAACACTGCCTTTTCATCAGTTATTTTAATACTCAGAAGTTTTCTCTGGCCCTGCCATCAGACATTTTGACAGATAGATGTCTGGTAGCAGGACCAGAGCAAACTCTGGCTATTTAATACAATACTGTTGATTGAGTTTCAAAAACGTGTTTGTTCACACAGGGATTCGAGAGAGGCAGGTTGATCAGAACTATGGGCAAGTTTTACGGTCACCATCTTTGTCTCATTTAAAAACATTTTGTATCTTTGTATGATATTAAGATGGATGTTTTTGAGTATGCTCATTAGTATGCTTGTTGGGATTGACAATGATGACTCGGTTATCATTTCGAGGACTTAATGTTTTATATGGGGGATTTCGTTGATGAAGCAGAAGATGCTTCAAAAATTACTCTTCCGGGACACCTGGTCTTATTCTCTTGTACTTTTACAAGGGTCTCCATGTAAATCTTTCCTTTTGTTCATATTTTGACTGTGTCACCAGCTCCATGGTGCCAGTGTAGGTCTATAGACTGTGTCACCAGCTCCATGGTGCCAGTGTAGGTCTATAGACTGTGTCACCAGCTTTATGGTGTCAGTGTAGGTCTATAGACTGTGTCACCAGCTCCATGGTGCCAGTGTAGGTCTATAGACTGTGTCACCAGCTCCATGGTGCCAGTGTAGGTCTATAGACTGTGTCACCAGCTTCATGGTGCCAGTGTAGGTCTATAGACTGTGTCACCAGCTTTATGGTGCCAGTGTAGTTCTATAGACTGTGTCACAAGCTTTATGGTGCCAGTGTAGGTCTATAGACTGTGTCACCAGCTCCATGGTGCCAGTGTAGGTCTATAGACTGTGTCACCAGCTTTATGGTGCCAGTGTAGGTCTATAGACTGTGTCACCAGCTTTATGGTGCCAGTGTAGGTCTATAGACTGTGTCACCAACTTTATGGTGCCAGTGTAGGTCTATAGACTGTGTCACCAGCTCCATGGTGCCAGTGTAGGTCTATAGACTGTGTCACCAGCTCCATGGTGCCAGTGTAGGTCAATAGACTGTGTCACCAGCTCCATGGTGCCAGTGTAGGTCTATAGACTGTGTCACCAGCTTCATGGTGCCAGTGTAGGTCTATAGACTGTGTCACCAGCTCCATGGTGCCAGTGTAGGTCTATAGACTGTGTCACCAGCTCCATGGTGCCAGTGTAGGTCTATAGACTGTGTCACCAGCTTTATGGTGCCAGTGTAGGTCTATAGACTGTGTCACCAGCTCCATGGTGCCAGTGTAGGTCTATAGACTGTGTCACCAGCTTTATGGTGCCAGTGTAGGTCTATAGACTGTGTCACCAGCTTTATGGTGCCAGTGTAGGTCTATAGACTGTGTCACCAGCTTTATGGTGCCAGTGTAGGTCTATAGACTGTGTCACCAGCTTTATGGTGCCAGTGTAGGTCTATAGACTGTGTCACCAGCTCCATGGTGCCAGTGTAGGTCTATAGACTGTGTCACCAGCTTTATGGTGCCAGTGTAGGTCTATAGACTGTGTCACCAGCTTTATGGTGCCAGTGTAGGTCTATAGACTGTGTCACCAGCTTTATGGTGCCAGTGTAGGTCTATAGACTGTGTCACCAGCTTTATGGTGCCAGTGTAGGTCTATAGACTGTGTCACCAGCGTTATGGTGCCAGTGTAGGTCTATAGACTGTGTCACCAGCTTTATGGTGCCAGTGTAGGTCTATAGACTGTGTCACCAGCTCCATGGTGCCAGTGTAGGTCTATAGACTGTGTCACCAGCTCCATGGTGCCAGTGTAGGTCTATAGACTGTGTCACCAGCTTTATGGTGCCAGTGTAGGTCTATAGACTGTGTCACCAGCTTTATGGTGCCAGTGTAGGTCTATAGACTGTGTCACCAGCTTTATGGTGCCAGTGTAGGTCTATAGACTGTGTCACCAGCTCCATGGTGCCAGTGTAGGTCTATAGACTGTGTCACCAGCTCCATGGTGCCAGTGTAGGTCTATAGACTGTGTCACCAGCTCCATGGTGCCAGTGTAGGTCTATAGACTGTGTCACCAGCTTTATGGTGTCAGTGTAGGTCTATAGACTGTGTCACCAGCTCCATGGTGCCAGTGTAGGTCTATAGACTGTGTCACCAGCTCCATGGTGCCAGTGTAGGTCTACAGACTGTGTCACCAGCTCCATGGTGCCAGTGTAGGTCTATAGACTGTGTCACCAGTTTTATGGTGCCAGCACTGTCACTGCTATGGATGAGAAATAAGTATATTCCTCTTGCTGAAATGGTTTTGTTGGATCGTCAGCATGTGACTACTGCAGTAAAGTGATATTTATTTGTTATCTCATCATTGAGGGGCTTCGTGAGGATGTCTAGGCCTTCAAGTAGAAGCTTCACGTTTAAACCCTTTAATCACTTCGAGCTGATACAACTCATCAGTAAAAGCCTATAAAAGGTAGTGTTCTCAAAGAAAAACAAACTGAAATATAATTTCCATGAAAGCCTCAAGACATTGGCCGTCAAGCAGTTTTATTTAGTCACAAGTATGAATGTTTGAATGTCTTGTCACATGTTAAAGTGTACCCCCATTGATGCCTCTTTGAAGGATTTTTTGAAATTAGAAATTGATGAATGTGAAAATTTAATTAGAAGGAAATATGAATTGTGTCTTGTGAGATGTGCATGTAGATTGGCAATCTATCAGGAGTTAATTGTTTTCGTGATCGCACAGAGACAAGGATTGTTATATTCTTGTATTTTAAGCTAAACCTTTCAGTGATTCAGATTAGTAATTAGAGCCAGGCTTTACAGCTAGCGAGAGCTGACTGCTGTCATTGATTACGTCTTACTTTGTAGAGGAGACAGCTTTATTAGCAGTTGAAATTCAGATCTGAACTAAATTTCTTAAGTGGTAAGCTAGTATTGGGAGACATATTGGCTGTAAATGATTACTAATATATGTGGCTGGAAACCAAACTCTTCAGTTTTACAAGTACATTGAGGTAGACTTTGAATTGGTATTTATGAAAACAATCAAAATCTGACTAAAGCAGTTTCTGTTGACCTTGTTTAGCTTTCTTTTCCAGTAATTGGTCAAGCCACGATTTATAAAAAAGAGTTGACCTAGATTTGCTTTTTCTACTCTTTTGCAACTTTGACATTAGACCAGCTCCTGATCCTGTTGCCTAACCTGGATATTAGAACAGCCATCTTATCTAATTACTGTCACATAATTATTCTCTTTATTCCCTTTCAAAGGCAACTGATAGCTCATGAAGAACAGTCCCACCAATTGACTCCTAATTACTTTTAGTACATGGTACAAATATTCTTTATGATATCTTTATTATGCCCCCGCCATGAAATGTGGGCGCATTTACTAGTGTATACCCATGTCCTGTCCTGTCCCGTCCCATCGTCCCATCCCGTCCCATCCCATGGTAATGTGCCAATTAATACACAGTTTATCTAAAAAAGCTGAAACAACATCAACTTGAATTGCTTCACTGACTTATTTATTACTTGGTACAATTGATCTTTATGAAGTTGTGAACATGTGTAGGTGTTAATTTTCTTGCAAGTGTGAAAATTTAAGATGGCCACCCTGGTCTATTGATTGGCACATTTGTTTTATTTGAGGTACATAACTAGAAATCTTGATGGCTGATGTCATGACCCTAACATGACTATTATGTTCTAACTTTCTGTTACCATCTGACAATACAAGATAGCAGCCCTGGCCTCGGACCTTTGTCTCTGATCAGCTTTTTAATTGCAACATCACCGGGGAAAATTCCTGTAATCTTCGGAAATCTACTCCCTCGAATGCATGTATAGAGGGTCACATGGTGTAAACGTCATGTTCCAAAATGGCCGCACCCATGGCTACACCAAAGAATTGATAATTAAAGAGTTGATGAAGTCTGAAGACTTTCGAACCATGTTGTGATACATAGCATAGTTACCAGACGCATGCATTGGAGGGAAAGATTTCTAAGGATTACTGGAAATTTGTCCTTGCAGCTTTTTGTTATGATCTGACAATACGAGATGGTAGCCCTGGCCTCTGATCGGCTACCACCATGGTCTCTGATCAGGTGTGCTGTTTTCACTTCCTCTCAAGAACAAGCAATCAAATTCTAACTGATACACAGGTTCCTTATAAAGTCTTAAAGAAGATGGCCACCTGACTCTTATGGATGGCTTGTGAGCATTAGTTAATAAAAGGCCCGTTGAGCCTTTTTGTTTGGCTTTGACAGTATACTTCACTTTAAATCATCAAAAGTTTCAGATATATTGCAAGAAAGCTTTTAGAAACACATATAGCACAGCCACCTTAAAGCTGACAGTGCAAGTTAAGAGCTTTCAGTTAAGTTTTGAAAAAAAAAATTCAGATTGTGATTACTCAGATTACTCCGAGATGTTCCCTACATTGACCATGTGTCTTCCGGTTTTCGTAACCAAGGAAGTGGCAGACATTTTTTATTTACCCTTGCTTGGTAACGTGTATAGACACTCTTGGGTATAAAAGCACCGATAGTTACAAAACCGGTTTCATTCCGATACTGCCCTCGCTGTAGCTTGTCTTTTACAGGTACTGATAGTCTGTACACATTACGTTTCGGCTCGTTTTCGTGTGGGTTTTTTATGAATATGGATATTGGAAAGATATATAAAGAATGTGAAATAAAATTGTAATAAAAACATCCATATCCCCATGAAACTTGCAACAAAATAACACAACACAACTTTATGTAATATATGTTGCAAGTGAAACAAACAAATGGCTAATTAACGCTTATGCCTACCTTTTTGATATCCAACTAGTACTAACATCCAGCGTAGAAACCATAATAATTCCAAATAAGTCCATGAGAATGGTTCAAGTATATAATTTCACATTGTTGACTACACACCTGGGTGTGTCGTATTTTACACGTGTTTGCTTGTCAAGCGTCTACATGACCAAGACTAAGAGTTTGTGTACGTGGATGTGTTTATATGCACGTGAAAGACCGGCGATATATATTGGATTTATGGAAGTATTTTATTTCGGATACGCAATTTCAGAAATGTGTTATTATACTAAGGAACAACCAACATGGCAGTATATATTGTGGTTCAAAGTCTTTAGGTGAGTGCGTTTGATTTTTGACAGCGGTTGCCGAGTGCGCGGAGCACTGAATGTTGTGACAGTCAGGAGTACTTTGGAAACCGGTTTTACAGGCTATGACCTTTATATACCCATCGGGACCCATACTCGTTACCAAGCAATGGCAAAACTAAAATGTCGGCACTTCCTTAGAAAAACGAAGAACAGATAGGGACGATCTCAAAACCAGAAAAAAAAACCTGTTGCATTGTCAGCTTTAATACACACACACTCATATACCTACCCTCACGTATATGGCATACAATGGAAGGCAGGCTTTTAATGACTTCAGCTGTGCACGTGAACCATGGAAGGCCTGCCTTCAATGACTTCACCTGTGAACTAATATAAAATCAAATCAGACTGATCTGGGATGTCAGATACACCTTTATTTTCTTCTTCCTTTCCAACTTGGATGTAAGAAAAATTCTACATTACGGTTACTCTTTCCCTATCCAGACATTAGACTGACTATTGTTATTATAGTAAGGTACATTTTTCTCTTTAAGATCTTTTTATTTTTCTTTAAGAAATAAAAGAAGGCCCCCTTTCGAATCTTGAGTGACAATTATAGTTGACATTACATTTTATTTTCCTTTCTGGAAACGTATAATGGTCACCAACCAAAAAAGCAACTGACATTTTAATATGTATATATGCCTTTTTTATGAGAAATGAAAAAAAAGTTATCTACTTAATCCAAGTGATGATTAATATAAGGACTCACATCTGTGTTAATTGCACTTTAATTTCCTAAATTATATGTACACATTAAGGATCTATGCTTTGAAACTTCATTTATTTTGAGATGAACTATTTACTTATTGATAACAAGAAAGTGTTTGATTGATAACTATATAAATTATTTGATTATACTTCTTCTAAAAAAACAAAGAAATATCATTTGTCTTTTAATTTGATATCGGCTTCTATAGAATATATTACCGTGCTTTTAGCCATTAGTTGAAATTTCACCGTGACTTTTCCCTGTGGTAATTAGCAGTCAGCACAGAACAGGGTTTCTGTAGAAGGTTCCCAGGAGATGCTAGAATACGCTATCATACTTTTTATATAACCAAAATATGCTGGGAAAATAAATTGAAATGTTGCACTTTGAAATTAAAATGCTGCTCTGGTAGCTATTTTGCAGTCAAGGCAGGCTTGCTGCTGGACATGCGTTAATGACTAGGCTCAATACTGTTACCTTAAGTGTAGCAGACTGTAGCCACAAACCCTGTACATTTAATGGCAGATAGGACACATAGATTTCTGTAGCCAGATTTTTTACACAGGACTGTGTCAAATTTCACCGTTAGGTTCTGTTTCTACATGGTTGGCTTTCACTTCCTGAATTAGCTATGTTGCTTACACAGGCCACAAGTTTGCCGTAAAACAACTGCTTGGATCCATTTTCTTTGAAACCTGTTTTAGTGACATTTTCCTATTTGAACTTTAGATATTTGGGTGTTACACACATATACATTTTTCAGAACCTTAATGTTCTTTTGCAATTCCAAACTTGAAATTCAAATTCTGTTGATGGGTAAGCTTGCATTAATGATTGTCTGTCATCAAGGTAAGTTCAGGGACCTTGAGCAGGAATTATTGCTTAAACCTAGAAAACGCATATCAGAATGAATGGAGATGCTTTGGTATATATCCACTTAAATTCTGGTATTGTACAGACAGGATTTTCTGCGTTTTTTTCCAACTGTGATAGATTTCATATGGTATTGGAACAAGTCAGCATGGCAAAATAATACATGGCATTACATACCTGTACAAACTTTTGAGTACAGCTGTCCAAGTAGGTGCTCAAACATTGATGACATGTCATTATATACCTGTACAATGTGCTCAAACATTGATGACATATGTCATTATATACCTGTACAATGTGCTCAAACATTGATGACAGACATATTTCTCGAGAAGCAATAGTTTATGAAACCAGAGGAAAGTGCCTAATGGATCTGGATATGTTGGGTAGAGAATTTATCTAGTGTTTCAAAGGATTCAGATCTAAGTCTGTCACATGTTTCCTGTCTTGTGAATGACCTAAGAGATGATTACAAACCAATGTCCACATTACCTGGCCTAGGTAATCACACATATGTGTCTTGTATTCATCTTTATAGTCTAAAATCCTGACACCTTACTGTTGGTCAAACTTTGCTACTGCTTTTCAAGGTTTGCATTTGGAGCCCTTCATCATGATAGGTCTGAGATACCTATACATTTCTCTATATTGGCTTACCAATAATATACATGTGTGGCTACCTACCTACATCTCACTGAGACTAATCCTCCAGGTATGTCAAAGATGGGCCTCTGGTTCAATACATCGAGGTATGTCAAAGGTGGGCCTCCAGTACAATTCATCCAGGTATGTCAAAGGTGGGCCTCTAGTACAATTCATCCAGGTATGTCAAAGGTGGGCCTCTAGTACAATACATCCAGGTATGTCAAAGATGGGCCTCTAGTACATTACATCCAGGTATGTCAAAGATGGGCCTCTAGTACAATTCATCCAGGTATGTCAAAGGTGGGCCTCTAGTACAATACATCCAGGTATGTCAAAGATGGGCCTCTAGTACATTACATCCAGGTATGTCAAAGATGAGCCTCTAGTACAATTCATCCAGGTATGTTAAAGATGGGCCTCTGGTATAATTCATCCAGGTATGTTAAAGATGGACCTCTGGTACAATTCATCCAGGTATGTCAAAGGTGGGCCTCCAGTACAATTCATCCAGGTATGTCAAAGGTGGGCCTCTGGTAGTAAATTCATCCAGGTTTGTCAAAGGTGGGCCTCTGCTACAATACATCCAGGTATGTCAAAGGTGGGCCTCTGGTATAATTCATCCAGGTATGTCAAAGATAAGCCTCTGGTTCAATTCATCCAGGTATGTTAAAGGTTGACCTCTAGTACAATTCATCCAGGTTTGTCAAAGGTGGGCCTATGGTACAATTCATCCCCAAGTGTTGACAGGTCTTCTCCACCAATTTTCATATCATGATTATCAGGATTGTGTATCTACCGATGCACCGTGGTTATAAGACTTGCGCAATATTCAGATGACACAGGGTACAAAATACACAGTACACTAAGACTATTTCTTGTTCAAGAAAGTTTGAAGAAAACACATGTAAATCGTCACTTTCAATCCATTGAATTGAAAAGAAATAAAATTATAAACGTGTGGTAACGACACACTTGCCTACATTAAAGGTGCTTCATTCCATTCCTAAAGATTTATTATGGATATACTATCACAGGCCAAACAGTCTGACAAGATGATCTTTCAAAGCTATGGTATGTCTTAAATGCTACTATTTCTATATTATTGTAGAGCTGCTGGCTTACAGACACCAGCTGTTTATGGCCGTACCAAAGTTACTTCCCTTCGGTCGATAACCTATTACATCACCTGTGTTCATTTTAATCTCCTAGAAAGTTTTTAATATGATCCAAAAAATAACGTCAGACATTGATAATGCATTTTTAAATGAACAATAAAGTCCGTGTTATTTTAGGTCTTGTCTTTATGTAGTCTGTGGTATTTTAAGTTTACGTCTCAAGACTTGTGTATTACATAATTACCGAGTATTTTTTTAATACTCTTTGGTGAAATAATCAAGTTCTATCTTACAGAAGACAGATGTTAATGCTGTACAGATCGTATAAATGTTACAATACCTGTATTAGTGTTCAATTTGTCCGTACATCCCATTCGTGTCTCCCTCCATCCCGACCTTGTGTACAATATATCTTGAAAACCCTGGTCAGATTTGGTTCATAATTACACCATAGCATCACACCTAAATACATTTTGGTGGTAATCAGTCAAGGTTAAAAGACAAAGGTCACCTTTCACTAATTTGGGAACAAAAAGCTTGTGTACTAGATTTCTCATGAACCCTTAGACAGTTTTTGTTCATTTTCACACCATAGCATCACCCTAGTCAAGTTCTACTCCTGATTAGATTTTGATGTCATGGTTTAAAGTTAAAGGTCAAAGGTCACCATTGACCACTTTTAGAACAAAAAACTTGTGTACAAGATATCTCCCCTGGACAGATTTGGTTCATATTTACACTATAGCATCAAACAATGAAGTTCTACACCTGATTAGATTTCGGTCATGGTTAAAGGGTCAAAGGTCACACTAGCACATTGTGAGCCATTGATCACTCTGCATAGTTACGCTTTTCTAGTGTGTCCGTTATTCTGATACCTGTATCAGTAGTGACTCTAGAGTGTGTCCGTTAAATGAAAATTTTCAAGGGTGTAAATCATTGCTGGTTTTGCTAACACCAGGTTTTCAGGTTTGCAGGTCAATATTCCCTTCTTTTTTCTGTTGTCTCAATTCATCAGCATTCATTTTGTCAAGATAATTTCCTGTGCTCCTAGATAATGTTCAGTTACGAACGGTTCCTGATATTAACTGTTGGCCTTCAAAACATTACTGGTTACGTTCATGGCAGGAACCGGATCAACCGATGATTCCAGGTGAATTACGACAATTTCTATGTCATTTCAAAGTAATTGATGCTGTCAGTGTAAAGCATTTTAATTCTGAGGTTAATATTAACAGCGGTTATAATGTAATTGTGGGTTTTATTGTTCTTTAAGATCAAGGAGAGGTGCTTAGAACCGTAATGGGATTGAATGCTAGTTTGATTATTGTTTACTTAGTACGGATGTAACCTGCCGGAAATTTTTACAAAAATTTACCTCCACAATTTATTTGTATTGGTCATTAAAGCAGATTGACGTAAGAGTATGGTTGTCGATGGGAGACAGAGATACATAGGTTACTGTAATTAACTAATGGATTGGTAGGTGCTGCCCAGCGCTATCTTATCTCCGACTGGAAAGTACACCTCGTTTACATCAACAGCCACATTTAATTGCAGGGAGAAATCTTTTTTATCTCATGCTCTCAATACGTGATAATAATTGATTATAAAACAATGCAGTGTCCCTACAATAGTAATATTATTGATAATTCACCTTTATATCCTCTATTAGCTAGTTTTCATTAAAGTGAAATACTCGTAGAATACCTGAGTTGAATGCTCAAGTTACTATAATTATGATTGCCCAGTGTAATGTCATTATTTAATTTGATATTGAAAATATTAAAAACTTGCAGATAAATATTTGGTGAAGCATTTGTAAATATTTGAGAAAAAAAGTAAATATTTGATAATGTAATGTAATCAAATACTTGAAAATACTGTTAAGTTAATATCTCTGGTACTTTGTTGTACATGTACATAGATCTATAACTGAAATAGCTAAGAATGTGTCTGTAAAGTAATTATCTAGAAATCATCTTACTTAGATATCTGAGGATGTTACTGTAACTTAGATATCTGAGGAGGATTTTGGACCCAAAAATGTTGCATTTTCAACTTTGGAATTTGCTTAACTGTTCCTATTTTTAAAGATCTGATGACTTCATCTGAAAGAAGAGTGCAAAAGAAGCCATTTAAAAGTGTTATTATTCCTCTGAATGTACCTGTATACATATTATTTATGTTTTCAATTCTGAGCACATTAATCACCCCCATGGAAATTTTAAAAAGTTGGCAAGTATGATGTTGGGAGAGCGGTAGTATCTAAAACAGACAGTTCTACATTGTTATGTGAGTTCTATGGTGGGGGATGTGACTGTAGCTCAGATATCTGAGGTGTTATCCGAGTTATATGAGAATGTGACTCTAAGGTAAATGAAGAAGCTAATGTTACCAAGACATCTAAGGATGTGACTAACTGAAATATCTAGGTCATCTGACAATATTGAAGACTCCATATAAACATCTCATCATCTGTAATGTAAAATCTTCAGAAAAATATTTTTGTTTGTCTTTTATTAAGGGAGCAACTTAACGTAACTAAGGTTTGTTCTGTAAAGGCCAGTTGGGCCTCTTGTAAACAATCCATCTTTAGATACGTATGTTCAACCATAAAGGCAGCCTGATAGACTGAAATAAGTGAAATCTCCAGCTGGACTAGTGATACCCTTCAAGATCAATGAAATCTCCAGCTGGACTAGTGATATCCTTCAAGATCAGTGAAATCTCCAGCTGGACTAGTGATACCCTTCAAGATCAATGAAATCTCCAGCTGGACTAGTGATACCCTTCAAGATCAATGAAATCTCCAGCTGGACTAGTGATACCCTTCAAGGTCAATGAAATCTCCAGCTGGACTAGTGATACCCTTCAAGATCAATGAAATCTCCAGCTGGACTAGTGATACCCTTCAAGGTCAATGAAATCTCCAGCTGGACTAGTGATACCCTTCAAGATCAATGAAATCTCCAGCTGGACTAGTGATACCCTTCAAGGTCAATGAAATCTCCAGCTGGACTAGTGATACCCTTCAAGGTCAGTGAAATCTCTAGCTGGACTAGTGATATCCTTCAAGGTCAGTGAAATCTCCAGCTGGACTAGTGATACCCTTCAAGATCAATGAAATCTCCAGCTGGACTAGTGATACCCTTCAAGATCAATGAAATCTCCAGCTGGACTAGTGATACCCTTCAAGGTCAATGAAATCTCCAGCTGGACTAGTGATACCCTTCAAGGTCAGTGAAATCTCTAGCTGGACTAGTGATACCCTTCAAGGTCAGTGAAATCTCTAGCTGGACTAGTGATACCCTTCAAGATCAATGAAATCTCCAGCTGGACTAGTGATACCCTTCAAGATCAATGAAATCTCCAGCTGGACTAGTGATACCCTTCAAGGTCAGTGAAATCTCCAGCTGGACTAGTGATACCCTTCAAGATCAATGAAATCTCCAGCTGGACTAGTGATACCCTTCAAGGTCAGTGAAATCTCCAGCTGGACTAGTGATACCCTTCAAGATCAGTGAAATCTCCAGCTGGACTAGTGATACCCTTCAAGGTCAGGGAAATCTCCAGCTGGACTAGTGATACCCTTCAAGGTCAGTGAAATCTCCAGCTGGACTAGTGATACCCTTCAAGGTCAGTGAAATCTCCAGCTGGACTAGTGATACCCTTCAAGATCAATGAAATCTCCAGCTGGACTAGTGATACCCTTCAAGGTCAGTGAAATCTCCAGCTGGACTAGTGATACCCTTCAAGATCAGTGAAATCTCCAGCTGGACTAGTGATACCCTTCAAGGTCAGGGAAATCTCCAGCTGGACTAGTGATACCCTTCAAGGTCAGATAAATCTCCAGCTGGACTAGTGATACCCTTCAAGGTCAGTGAAATCTCCAGCTGGACTAGTGATATCCTTCAAGGTCAGTGAAATCTCCAGCTGGACTAGTGATACCCTTCAAGGTCAGTGAAATCTCCAGCTGGACTAGGGATATACCCTACTAGATCAGTGAAATCTCCAGCTGTATTAGTGCTAGCCTACAAGATCTAGTGCTAGCCTACAAGATCATTGAAATCTCCAGCTGGACTAGTGCTAGCCTACAAGATCAGTGGAATCTCTTGCTGGACTAGTGCTAGCCTACAAGATCAGTGGAATCTCTTGCTGGACTTAAGATTTTCAAAATTAATTTCTAGTTTGTCATACTGAATTTTCATATTACAAAAACCAGAAATGTTAATGAGCCTGAAATGAAAAGAATAGTTACCTGTCAAAGATACATTTCATAATTTCATAGTACAGTTTATGGAACATGTGGAAATTGATTATCATTGAATATTGGTAAAGTGGGAAATGATCACAGTGATTGGGGAGCAGTTTGATGCTGACAGGAAATTAAAAAATGGGGTTCCTATTGAAAGTTATCAAGTAATTTTCATCAAAGGAAATGATTTGTCCGTTGTTCGTGATGGATTATGACCAGGATTTCAGATATGATGTGTGGATGGTGTTTCATTGGATTAGTGAGATGCTATATATGATCAAGTAAATACTCTGTACATGGGAGACCCTCTACCTTGGAGATTTAGTACAAAATTTATCGTAACTGATCAGCCACCAGTCTCTATATCCATCATGAAATCGGAAATTGGTAAAAACAAATCTGATAAAGTTTAAGACTGTAACATGTGAAGACTGTCGGAACCACATTTTTCATAATAAAAACATACTTTATCAATACTTACTGTGTGTCTGTTTAACGATTTGTACATCCACTCAAACTTTTTGTCATGCATAAAAGAGTTCCACTTAAATTCACAACCGAGGACAGCTTCACAGGTTCATATGTTCTTACAGGAGTCTGGGTATGGCTATGAAAGTTGATAAAGAGATTATGAGAACAATTCTATAATTGTTGTTGATAGAATTCCGACATGAGTTTAGACAGAGACACTTCTGCGACTCCCAGCTATTGGTCACGGTGCACCTGACCGAGGCCCTAAACAGGAGGAAATCCAGGTGGATTTGACTGTGATGAGCTTTGCAAAGGCCTTATACTGATGGGGTCAGTTCTGACATCAAAAAGGCTACCTCCAGAGTACCACAAGGAACATGGATAGGCCCCATCCTAGTCCTGATCTCCATCATCAAATAAATAAATAAAATAAGTAAATGAATAAATATACAACATTTGATATAGTGCCCTATCTAGCTAGCATAAGCCACTCTAAAGTGCTTTACAGTACATATATATACAATTCTTATACAATCATTACAATTAACACATTTAATTCTATCATATACAATTCTGAGGAGTTCACAGGAGCTGCCTAATCAGATGCTAACTTAACTTGTCCAATACCACCTGACTAATATCTCCCTATGTGTGTGTATGTATGTGCGTGTGCTGTATATGATATACACAGCAACATCAGACGATTCGCAGACGACTGCCTCATCTACAGGGAAGTAAACAGTACTGAAGACCAAACCTCTTGTAGAAGGACATTGATACCCTACACGAATGGACACAGAGATGTAACATGACCGTCACCCTACTCATCATATTCAGGGAGGATTTCACATCTGCTCAATATTTAGGGATAGTCATCCGCCAAGACCTGAAGTGAAACCACGAAGACAGCATCACGGCCAAGGCACACAAGGTTTACTATGACATGACCTGCGACCTGTACCAAGGGAGATAAAATCTAAGACCCACACCACCATTGTTAGCCCAACCCTAGAATACTGTAGTGCTGTGTGAAATCTGTGCCAACAAATTAAAGGTACATCTAGAAGTTGGAGGCTGTTCATATTAAAGAAGAGCGGATAGATTCACATACACTTATTTACCAACCTGAGAAGTCAAGACAGAATCAACAACATTATGAAGGTTTGAGGCTGGGAGTCATTGTAGCAAAGAAGGAAGAATAAAGAGTTTCACATGCAGTAATAGGATAAATGGTGGGTCTGACCCCCTTGAGTCTGAGGGGCAGGGCCAAATAACGGAAATATTATCAATTCTTTGAAATTCTTCTTCTTTAGAAATGACAGGTTTTGTCCAAATTTGGTGTTAAGTATCCTTTAATGAAATTATTCAAATTTTCATTAATGATTATAAGCTGATCCTGGAGCCCAATAGGGGACATTTATCTAAGCATTTTCAATCCTTTATCTTAAGGAATGACAGCATATTGTTCAAATTTGATCTGAAGCATCCTTCAATGAATGGGAATCAATTTTGTGTAAACTGTGGTTAGGAAACCCCTGGGAGCAAGGCCTAATGGGGAAAATGAAGTAAACTCTTTTGTATTGAATGACAGAATCTGGTCCAAATTGGTAAAAAACCATCCTTGGGTGAAGAGAATTAAATTTTGTATATATATTCCCCCTCCCCCCTTCCAGCTGGGGCCCAATAGGAGCGATTTAGTAAACACCATAAAATCTTTTCTTCTAAAGAAATGACAGAAAGTTGTCCATTTTCTGATGATTGCTCTGAAACAACTCTATGCAGGTGAGCAATACAGACCCTCTGGGCCTCTTGTTAAAATATTTAATTTAACACATATAGAAAATCTTGGTCATTGCTCAAGTGACTTCAGTTTTTATGAAATCAATTTTGTTTATTGAGGTAAATGGTCAAGTATGATATACCTTGAATGAGTTCTTGTTTCAGGGAGATAACGAAGGTCATTTCATCAAGGTCACTGTTACTATCAAATAGAAAATCTTTGTCATCACTCTAGCAACTTAATTTTTAACCAAACATTATATAGATGTCAAGCATGGAAAGATTCTGAACAAGTATGTTTCACGGTGCCAAGATTAATGTCAACATATACCAGTGTTAATCTTAATAACCCCATGCTTGCAATTAAGCCCGCCATATCCTATTGGGCTTTAGTGGATGACAACTCATGCTGTTTTATTGTCCTGCAATAAATCCCAACTGTCGATTAATTTATGTGGTAACTCTCCTGAGTTTAATGATAGCAGGATAATTACAGCAGATATATGTTACGCTTGGAGATTTGTATACTTGCAATGTTATTATAAGGTTACATTATATTTTTGCATATCTGTATTGTGTTTCCAAACATATCCACTGTTTTTAGTGATGTGAAAATCTTGTGTGTAAATTAACCGACAATGGGAAGCAGGTTGTCAATTACATTAGCTAGTTTATTGCTAAGGAACAGAATTTCTCTAAGTAGGTACCTAACCCAGACATGCGTGTGTCTGACAAATATATGTCATGTTGTAGGTCATGTCAACTGGTAAAGGTCTGTCATGTTCTCCTGCATTTCTCACCTAGAATGAAGTCATTATTTATAGTAGTTCCAGGTATAGTTTCTTGCACAAATAAATGTTGTCAGTTTATTTGTAGCCAAGGTTGTAATATAGATTAAAGTATTTACGGTAAACCTTCGGTCAGTTCGACCAAAATTAAATAAATATTGTCAATCCTGATGAACAATGATTTATATAAGTAGGACTTAAATGTTCACTTTCATATTAGGCCTTATTATCAAGTTAATTCGCAAAAAAAAAAGAGAAAATATTTTATGCCGTAACCATCGTCGAAAGTAAATGTAAATGAGAATGTTGGATTGAAACTGCACGGATTAATACTTCGATCGAATACCTGATAGATTATTTGGTCTCGGCAGTTGTATAGGTAATATATCAATAAATCAGGTATCGGTGACCAGGCCGCGATTATATAATCAAAATTTAACACAGTAATGCCATGATAATACACACGTACCTGTCAGCATGTGTGACACTTTATTCCGCGCTTCGATGCTAATCTGGGTCATAAAGATGTTTGATTATTAGCGCGTGCACATGTTTATGTTTACAAGAAAGAAACATCGGGAATGTGGCTTGTTTATGCAAAAAATGTCCGAAAAAACTGACAACAATATCGCACATCATGAGTACTACACTTTATACTTTTGTTGAACATCGATGGTGTGAAAATAGATCAGTTTACGCAAGTTTTGAGAGGCTGTAAATTGCATCGCCGAGAGCAATCCATTACGTAAGTTCAGTACACAGGCTTAATCAAATTCTGTGTGTTCGAACTATCCGAAACCTGTGTAAGCAAGGTTCGAACTTTTAGGAGTCAAAAAAAAATTTTTTTTTATTACTGAAAGGCTGTGTTCGAACTATACGCCGATTCGAACTAACCGAAGGTTTACCGTAGCCAATCATCAGCTGTTTAAATCACCCGGCTTCCATGGTCTGTGTTCCATACTTAAACAATTTCTTGAGAAGTAATGCGTTCTTAGGTTCCCCTTCGCCCCTTAAAGCTGCATTGATTTTGGAACTGATCAGAAAACAAAATGGGTGACGGGCAGCCATATTGAATTTGACAAAGAAATTTGCTATTGCTATTTCTTAAGAAGTACTGGATGGGTCTTTCTCAAATTTCTGGAATAGCAGTTCTTTGGCCTTTAGTTTACAGCCATCCAAGGACAAAATACAGAAATAGATGTTTAAAGTTTATAGACTTTGATTGCTTGTTAAATGTAGATATTTAAAATCTGTTTTGATATTAAGACCCCTGTGTCTATCTTCCATAGTCCAAAACTTATTCTGAAGAAACAGCTTTGTAAGGAGCCTATACATACTCTCGAGTCAGGGATAAGGAATATCTTGGTTGTGGAGTAAAGAGATCTAGCCATGATTGAGGACAAAATCTGTGAAAGGCAGTATGTGCTACGTATACAGACCTGCCATTGTTGGCTGGAACTGAAGCACCTTTTAGTACACCTCACTAGTTATCCTGTTGTCTAACCCACACATGCTTATATTAAAATGTAATATATTGAATGTGGTAAGGTGTAGGTGATACGGTCAAGGTCAGTGGCAGACACGAGATTGGTCTGAAGTGAATGTTAGACCTTCAAGAATTCAGATAAAACAAGTGATCTGAAGATGTGTGGGAGAAACGGAGGAAATTAATATAAGCAACAGACATGTTGTCTGCCAGTTTGAAACATTTATTGTTATTGTAAGAGTCTGCCACACAATTTGTGTTTGCACAACCTTGAAAATGATATTTGTGATAAGAGAAGCTTTGTTTTGATACTGAAACTGAATATTTGAGAGATTAAAGGGAAGTAAAATAATCATTGACGAGCATGTTGGTTTGTTGTTGAAGACATACATAAAGATGTCACAGCGAGAAAAGAAAAATTGAGTGATTGACAATTTTTTTGTTAATATCTCCTTGGAATACAATATTTGCCGAGGACTCTGACCTTACCAAGGAAGATGATGTCACAATGTTACTGTTATAATTATCAGAACGTCAAATTTCAGGACATTATGTTATGGGAACAGTTTGGTAGGATGACAGGCACAAAGTGTCCACTAATTAGCTCATGTTGTTTTCAATGGATTAATTTTAAACTTTATAGGAAGTAAATGACAATGATAGCTCAGACAAGTTTGATAACCGTAATTATCAAGAGTTATGGCCCTTTATTCAATATTGTCATAATAGCTAGGGCTTATATAATATCTCAAGTAGTTTATCCAATGGATTAACATTAAACTTCATATGAAGGTTCATTGTCATGACAGCTGAGACATGAAGTTGGATCGTCTCCATCATCAAACTGTAATTATGGAGTTACGGGCCTCATGTACACCAAATCAGAAACTGCTTATTGAATGCATGACGGGCAGATCATATTCTGCTTTCGCATTACCCTTGATGTAATATTGACCAGTGAAATAACATTCAGGATGTTTACCCACTAGTTAACCTAATTACTCTTAGTAAGTTAATGTAAGGATATTGAGGAAACCTCTGTAGTGGAGTGGGTGGAAAGATTTCCTTATTTTTTAAAAGAAGTTCATAATTTTCCTATTTGAGGCCCCACATTTTGGATATTATATATGAACAAATTTTAAAGATATATTTTGAAAAAAGAGGTCCTCCTTTTGGGATTGCTCGAAGAAACAAATGAAATTGACTTTTCACAATTGAAATAAATATGTCTGACAATACAGTAGCTAGATTGTTGTATTGTTCTCATTGGAATATATTGTGATTTGCAGTCAGAATAGATGTCAGGCTTTTGTCTAGAGTTTAAATAAATTGCTTGAACTAAGGTAGTTTAATTTATTATATTCTGTAATTCCTATATTGTTTCTCCAATTAAGTAGTTTTGGTGTCTCGCTCGAAGATAGCAAGACTATTATGTTGCTTTTCCGGCGGCGACAACCACGTCATCATTTGTTTAAACAGTCCGCTTTTCACAATGTTATAATGATTCATTTGAATTGAAAGTTGGTCACATTAATCAAACCATCCTACTCAATTCTAACCTCAATTTAAAAGAAATTGTGTTACAAGTTGTGGCATTTAGGGGCAAAACCATTGGAATTTTGAGAATTTGCGTTAAAGTCCACTTTTTATGGTGTCACTGATATCTGATTCAATTGAAACTTTAAGTAGTTACTAATATAATCATACTGAACTCTTTACTGAAATTTTGGGGACATTTATTTGCAGGTTCTGCTGTTTTGGGGCAAAAATTTGGTGAATTTAGAAAATTTATGTTAGCATCCACTATTTGTAGTGTCTAATATATATAATAATTGATATGTAATTATATTGAACTTTGGCCAAGTTACTGATATCATATTACTGTATGTATTTTGTCATACTAATTTTTCTGTTGGGACTTAAACTTTATCGGCAAAGCAGGAAAGGTGAGAAATATAATACGTGTAATTCTTGTCTTAAATTCTTACAATTCTCCTTTGTTTCTGTATTGTATTCACTATCATTAAAATGCTGTTTTAAGAGTGCAAATGCTTTACTTACATAAGGACTTATTTACGTAAGGACTTCTGTGATAAAGGATGTATCTGAATGAATGATTTTAGCTTTGGAATCTATTTTTGATATAAAATGATATATGTACAAACCAAACGAATGTGTGGGCTGAAATATGATTTATGTGATGTTTGCTCCTTTAGAATACCAAAAGATCAAACTGGGTTAAACAGTCTGTTTTTAGAAACATGATGCCAATAATACTTACACTATTGTTATAAAAATATCTGTAGCCACATCATTATAACAAGTGTTTGAAAGCTTTGTGAAAATAGCTTCGCCTCAAATCAGGCAACTTATGATTTCAGACAGAAGACACTACATATTAGATAAAATGAAATTAAGAAAAAATAATGACAGGAAGAATAAATGTCAAATTCAGTGTTATAATGACTCTTTTGAGTGGATCAGGTTTGATTCCAAGGGAGCAATAACTGTCAGGACAAGGAGAAGGTTTAGGAACACGGGTATGAGAGAGAGCAGACTGCCACAGATCAATACCATCACAGACGTGTTTAACCACTGCTGACACTGACACTATCAAGGAACCAACCTGTATTATTTCTTAGTCAACTTCCATTGAACTGTTCATTTATCAGAAATTTATCTTGGCAATTTGAAATTTCTGGACAATATGCATGCCTATCATGTCTTAGATCCAAGCATCCGCTGTGGCATTGGAAAGGAGGTGCCTCAAACTGCAGGATGATACATGCCATATATTATAGCTTCACTGTGTGTTCTGCACGCTTTGTATTTTCTGCATTCTGGTTTCGTAAAAACTTGGTATAGAATGCTTAGAAATAAGATTACTATATTCCTCAAAATGTGAGTTTAATGTTATGTTATGCATATTGATTGTTTGATTCATGGGGGGGGGGTTCAGTATTTTACACAAATGTAACTTCTCGATGGCCGAGTTATAGGTTAAGGTGTCCCGACATTCTACCACTAGCCCAGGTCCACCTCTGGGTTGCGAGTTTGAAAACCACATGGGGCAGTTGCCAGATACTGACTGTAGGTTGATGGGTTTTCTCCGAGTACTCCAGCTTTCCTCCGCCTCCAAAACCCTTAAATGACTCTGGCAGTTTAAATAGGACATTAAATAAACCAAAGTAACTTCTTTAAAAGTTTCTCCTCCTTACCCCTTTGGTGCGACATCTTTTCTCTAATTGTTAATGAGATCTTTGAAATTCATGCAGTTCGTTGTTACGTCATTTATATTCACTTTCAGAGTGCAAGAGATTATATCTTGTTTAATTAGAAATAGACCTATTCTTCCCCAAAAACAAAAGGATAAATATTCTGAAAAGCAATTTTATAGGAATTTCGAAATTTGTGGTATAGATCTGTCTTTGTCTCTTGTCATTAGCAAATATATATTTACAGTCAACCGTGTTAATTTGAACTTGTATAACTCCAAGACTCAAGTTCAGTACCTTGCCAAAAGTATTCGTCCACGTCATACTATCATATATTTCATGCATTTTGATCAATCTTCAACCAATTTGTAGGATTTTGTTTGTCTGCAGGATTTCTTGAAATTGCACATACTTGCAGATGATATTGTAAGCACTTTAATCTGATAACCTTAACATAGTTTTCACATGCTTCATTTTCGAGAAATCATGAATATCTATGCACTGTACCAAAAGTGTGACACAGTTTTGTTCTTTATAATTATCCTTACTTCATAATATCATTGCTAAAATTTTTGAAATATATAATGCAATATTTCTTGAATACAGCTATGGAAAATCATGCAATTTTTATGGCCAGCAAAATCATTCTTGACATGCATGTCAATAAATTACTTCAAAATCATTGAAAATTTGTCACAATGCATGAAATATATAGAAAAAATATGACATGACTGAAGACTTTTGGCACGGTACTGTATATTGTTGGTCAAAGTTTTCTCATGGTTCCACTGTGGTTCGCCTGTCTTAAAGAAAAATACTCCAGTTCTGTTCCCTCACAGCAGATAAAAACAACCTGTGAGGAATCCTTGTTACGACAGTTATGTCCCACACATTTCAAATTCCAACAGTCCAAACTGACGCTTACTTTGTCTGAATCAAAAATGTGTTGGTGGAGGCAGCATAAAACAAGGAATAACACCAGGAATAAATTATTCTCATAGATTTGGAATGATTGGTTTTCTTACTTGGAAGTCTGACACAGCCAAATGGCAAATCCTATTATAGGATATCACTGTGAATTCTGGTCACGACAAACCCCTTTCTAGACATATAGATAGGTTAAAACGTTCAAAATGAATAGTTGATATGGAAGAAATTGCATGCCACAGAATAACGTCGAAAAATACATTTAGAATCTGTCATGCGTCAATATCCTCCGTAGGTGTCCTACAGCAGTGGAACATACCGATGGACAGGGCCATTTCCTGGGTAAAGATCTGCGGAAATGTTTGTATTTTGATTCCAACACTGATATCTGTAATCAAACAATACCAGACATATTGATTGGCTGTATTCACAGGTCACATGGTTCTCTGACCCTGTCGTGATGTGCACTGACATATTTAGGGACTCCTCAGCGTCTCTGTCTGACTCCCCTATCGCATGCGGCAGACATGTTGATTCCAAAAGTGGTGTTCATTCTCCAGTTATTGGATTGACAGCCAAATAATGTGTATTCCCAAATTAGAAATCTTCAGCAAATTAATCAAATCATCTCTCAGCAGCCTTCTTAATAAAACAAGCTGACAGTGTACACAAGTGTATCTACTTTACTAGAGCTACTTACAGATAAACTGAAAAATTACAAGGCTGTTAAATGAAACTTCACATTAATATTGTGCAGAAATATGTATATGAAAGACACCTTTGTATTGAAATATAAATATCGAAGATGGCTGCTCAGTGACCTCTGACTTGGCGAAGTTTGATATTTACCAAAAACTTACTTCTGGACTGAACCAAAATAAATTAGAAGATTCTAAACAAGTTCTTATAGTAACCGACTATTACAGAAGTCTTATAGTAACCGACTATTACAGAAGTCTTATAGTAACTGACTATTACAGAAGTCTTATAGTAACCGACTATTACAGAAGTCTTATAGTAACTGACTATTACAGAAGTCTTATAGTAACCGACTATTACAGAAGTCTTATAGTAACTGACTATTACAGAAGTATTATAGTAACCGACTTTTACAGAAGTCTTATAGTAACCGACTTTTACAGAAGTCTTATAGTAACCGATTTTTACAGAAGTCTTATAGTAACCGACGATTACAGAAGTCTTATAGTAACTGACTATTACAGAAGTCTTATAGTAACTGACTATTACAGAAGTCTTATAATAACTGACGATTACAGAAGTCTTATAGTAACTGACGATTACAGAAGTCTTATAGTAACTGACGATTACAGAAGTCTTATAGTAACTGACTATTACAGAAGTCTTATAGTAACTGACTATTACAGAAGTCTTATAGTAACTGACGATTACAGAAGTCTTATAGTAACTGACTATTACAGAAGTCTTATAGTAACTGACTATTACAGAAGTCTTATAGTAACTGACGATTACAGAAGTCTTATAGTAACTGACTATTACAGAAGTCTTATAGTAACTGACTATTACAGAAGTCTTATAGTGACTGACGATTACAGAAGTCTTATAGTAACTGACTATTACAGAAGTCTTATAGTAACTGACTATTACAGAAGACTTATAGTAACTGACTACTACAGAAGTCTTATAGTAACTGACTATTACAGAAGTCTTATAGTAACTGACTATTACAGAAGTCTTATAGTAACTGACTATTACAGAAGTCTTACAGTAACCGACTATTATAGCAGTCTTATAGTAACCGACTATTACAGAAGTGTTATAGTAACTGACTATTACAGAAGTCTTATAGTAACCGACTACTACAGAAGTCTTATAGTAACTGACTATTACAGAAGTCTTATAGTAACTGACTACTACAGAAGTCTTATAGTAACTGACTACTACAGAAGTCTTATAGTAACTGACTATTACAGAAGTCTTATAGTAACTGACTATTACAGAAGTCTTATAGTAACTGACTATTACAGAAGTCTTATAGTAACTGACTATTACAGAAGTCTTACAGTAACCGACTATTATAGCAGTCTTATAGTAACCGACTATTACAGAAGTCTTATAGTAACTGACTATTACAGAAGTCTTATAGTAACTGACTATTACAGAAGTCTTATAGTAACCGACTATTACAGAAGTCTTATAGTAACTGACTATTACAGAAGTCTTATAGTAACCGACTACTACAGAAGTCTTATAGTAACTGACTATTACAGAAGTCTTATAGTAACTGACTACTACAGAAGTCTTATAGTAACTGACTATTACAGAAGTCTTATAGTAATTGACTATTACTGTCTGGTTAAGACTTTGGGTATTTGTACCACGATGCTGATTTTTGCAATGATAATTTTTATGGGATTCAACATCCATTTCACAGTCAAATTTGGAGCAAATCTACTATGAATTTTCCTTTTTTGCCCATCATCTTGATTTTACTTGGAAAAAAGAAGAAATATTAGCCTTCAATTAGGGAGGGGGGGGGGAATGCAGTGTATAAACATTATTTCAAATTGAATTTCTGATGTTGCTAGAAAATATTATTTAATAATAACTCTTGAGTTTTTAGTGTTAAGAAATTCATATATTCATGAAAGATATTCTTATGATTTGAATAACTATAATTGTCCTATTTACCTTATATTGGGATTTGAATTCAATTATGTGTGGAAATGAAATTCGTTTACAGACGGGAATCCTTGAAATTGAAATATGATGAGCTTGATGAAAATGAAAAAAAATTCATATATATATGAACAAGTCTTCTTTGCTTGAATTTTAACAACTTGAAAGATTATGCCTTGATAAGTTGGTGATAGACATGACTTTACTGCATTGTAATGGCTTATGTACTGTAGGTTTGACAAGTGAAATATTTATGAAATAAATGTACACAAGGAGAGATAGTAGTTGTTAAGATTGTTTTCAACAGGTACATATAAAGTGACTAAATGACCGATGTCGCAGCTGTACATTGCTGAAAACAACACACTAACTCAGTGTGCTGGATCAGTGTCGTTCACCCCTTCACCTCGGAGGACACATTTGGACTCTTCTTATTCAAATGATAGAAAAGTTCATAATGAAAATTTCAGGGTGAGAGGTAAACTGTCAGAAGTCATTGAGGCATTTGTCCAAATAGCACTTTAATACTGCAGGTACATGTCGTTCATATATGGTCGAGTAACAAGTTTAATGCATTCGTCTTTTGGTGGATGTTAAAATGGTCATAAAAATGACTCAGTGAGTGGCCCCCTTCATCCCTGTTTATTGAATTCTAGGTGTTCTTCTGACCAAGATGGATTTTTAGGTGACCTGAGATGAAGACTCAGTTAAGTGACCTATTGCAATTGTCTTTTGTCCGTCGCTGTCTGTCTTAAACAATTTATATTTACGACTTCTTCTCAATACCCAAATGGCCCAGAACTATGATATAGGGCTAGTAGCATCCTAGGATGAATAGCTAACTTTCCAAAGTTGTTCAGTTGAAATACCCTGACCTACTTTCAAGGTCACAGGGGTCAAAAGTGTTAAAACATCTTTCAGCAACTTTTTCTCAGTAACTTAAAGGCCAAAGGAACTGATATTTGGCATATAGCATGCTGGGATGAATTAAGGGTTACCAAGCTTGTTCAAATAATTGACTTTGACCCAATTTGAAGGTGACAGGGGTCAGATGTCTTAAAAATCTTCCAGCAACTTGCTTCAACAACTAAGAGGCCAAGAGAACTGATATTTGTTATGCATTATGCTGGGATAAAGGGCTACCAATTTGTTCAAATAATTGACCTTGACCCACTTTTAAGGTGACAGGGGTTAGATGTCTTCAAAATTTTCCAGCGACTTTTTCTCGATAGCTTAAAGGCCAAGAGAACTGATATTGGGTCTGCAGCATGCTAAGATGAAGGGCTACCAAATTTCTTCAATGAATGACATTAATCCACTTTCAAGGTGTTTATAGTCAGATGACGGTCAAGGTCGATGGGCTTCTTTAATGTATATTGTATAGTAAACATTGTACAATCATGTTTCCATTAGGTTCATTCCCATTGCTTTACCCCTGTGTCTTTATCTGCTTTCCTTATAGACCATTTGGGGTATCCACATACTTTCTATTGTCTGTGTCTTCCAGTGAAGATATATTTATGAAACTATCTAGGAGAGTGCTAACTACCCTAATCTTCTTATACAATAGATAATTAGAATTGGAGGTACTGGTGTATGTATGTGCTTGAAGCTTACCTATATATATGTAGAAAGAAGGCATGTTGTTCTGTTCTTCAGGGGTTTGGCTCCTCTTTTCTCTATCCTATGACATTGCCTAGTCAATTGATGAATGGGCTAAGAAAAACAATATGTCATGAAAGTTCAAAATGTTGTATTTTTATACAATTATGTTAGCCGAATCTGACGCCAAATCTCTCGAGTTTTTCACGTGATGTTCTGTTTTTCCCAACAGTGGACCCAGAAAGTCTGCAAGCCATCTTGATACCCTAGCTAATTGTGTTAGTGTTATCCACGATTGGTCCCTATGGATAGTCCAGCCTGTGGAACCTTGGCGTACAGTATATGTGTGGACTGTTGGAGAGTGAACCATTTTACAGTGTTCTCATGGTAACAGCTAGCAGGCCCTCATTCTTTATCTTTGGAGAATCGTGACCAGTTTACTTCGTATGGTTAGTTGTCACAAGACATGATGGCTGTCTTCAGATTCTGCTTTATCTTTATCAATAGCTGCTTGTCCCTTATCAGCTTGTGAAATTGTTATGGACTTTTCTAACTTTAATCCATCAAGATCCTTCGTTCTCTCTTATCAGTTTTGTCCTTTTGCATTTCAGCTCTTTTTAGGACCTAAATCAGCTCCAGCCTTGTTTGGTGGTGGAGCCTCTGTGAACTTTGAATTTGCAGTACCTGTGTCTGCTACAAACTTTTTCACCAACGAATGTTTAGGTGTTATAGAATAATTAAGGTTCCTATTTGGTGTGGTTGTCAATCTAATTAAGGTTCCTATTTGGTGTGGTTGTCAATCTAATTAAGGTTCCTATTTGGTGTGGTTGTCAATCTAATTAAGGTTCCTATTTGGTGTGGTTGTCAATCTGAACATGCTAACTTAAACACTAATTTCTAGAGCTGATTAATAAACAGATAAAAGTTTTAATTCTTTTCTCAACATGCTACCAATCTACAAAGATATAGAAAAGGTGAATATGCTGCCAGTCCCTGGACTGTCTGTAGTATTATGGTGCTATTGGGGAAACCTTGGACAGTTCTGATCTGGCACAGTTCTGTAGCTCAGAGTTATGATATAGGGTCAGTAGCATGCTAGGATGAATAGTGTACTTTCCAAAATTGTTCAAACGAAAGATGCTGACCTACTTTCAAGGTCACAGGGGTCAAAAGTGTTAGAATATCTTTCAACAACTGCTTCTCAGTAACTTACAGGCCCAGGGAACTGATATTTGGCCTGCAGCATACTGGGATGAATTAAGGGTTACCAAGCTTGTTCAAATAATTGAGTTTGACCAACTTTCAAAGTCACATTGGTCAAATGTCTTAAAAATCTTTCAGCAACTTACTTCAATTACTAAGAGGCCAAGAGAACTGATATTTTTTATGCATTATGCTGGGATAAAGGGCTACCAAGTTGTTCAAATAATTGACCTTGACCCTTGACCCACTTTGAAGATGATAGCTAGGGGTCAGATGTCTTAAAAATTTTCCAACGGCTTTTTCCCGATAGCTAAAAGGCCAAGAGAAACTGATATTGGGCCTGCACTCAGCTGTATGCTAAGATGAAGGGCTACCAAATTTCTCATAAGCTTAGAGTCAATACAGCAGTCATCTTTACTCCTTGCTTGACAAAGAAAAGGCATTTCTCAATGCATGAGTTTAATTTTGGTTTATATTTAAAACAAAATGAGGAATTATTATCCATATCAAACTGCTGAGTATTAGTTATTTCTAAGAGATGGAAATAAATGTATTTGGTTACATGTAAAATGATGCTCAACAAGGACAATAAGCAGTGAAATTTGCTCATAATACACTTGTAAAAAAACGGAGCCAAGTGAATAACATCAGATTTAAAATGACATGCACTGCCAATTGAGTGAGAAATGAAGGAGTAATAATATTACGTTTCTGTCTGAAGCAAACCTTTTCCGTGATGATGACCTAACCAGATAAATAAAGCCCTTCTGTTATATAGCTTGGTGAAGCTGTTACTTCTGCCCAGTGTTATCCCTTAACAATGCTGACGTGTCAGAAGGCCACTTGTTTTATTCCTAAAACTAATGACCACTTAAGGTGTGTCATTATTACTGTCTGATTTTTGTAGCCATGCATTATAATTTTGTTTTGTTCTAGACGAGAAAATATTGGATGGCCAGACAAGTGTTAATAGGTCATTTAATGCATATAGTGTGTTTCAGGGGGGTATATCCTGTGTATAGAACAGCCCCCAGAATATATGTACATACAGTGTGTTTCAGGGGGGTATATCCTGTGTATAGAACAGCCCCCAAAATATATGTACATACAGTGTGTTTCAGGGGGGTATATCCTGTGTATAGTACAGCTTCCAGAATATATGTACATACAGTGTGTTTCAGGGGGGTATATCCTGTGTATAGAACAGCCTCCAGAATATATGTACATACAGTGTGTTTCAGGGGGGTATAGCCTGTGTATAGAACAGCCTCCAAAATATATGTACATGCAGTGAAAGCTGTACAATGGAGACTTTTCTGTCCAAATCCAATAGGTGGTCTCCTAACAATAGGTGGTTTGTGTACCCTGAATACCCTGATATCACTTCAATGGGGACATGACATCGGTCTCATAACACTGATGGTTTCTTGATAGAGGTTCAGTTTACCATGAAATAACTATAATGAGGACATTTAGTGTGGTCCCTGTACATATATGGCCTCTTGATAGAGGTACAGACTTACACTGAAATCACTACAATTGGGGACTTTAATGTGGTCTTATTATACAGGTGGTCTCATTATAGAGGTACAGTTTACACTGAACAACAAGGACATTAAAACTACAGGTCTCTTAAGGGTCCCCCTAGCAGTGGCCAAAACCGGAACTAAATGTTAGAAACTAAAATCATTGCTGAATATGTTTAAGACTTCAATTTCAGATGTAGTTCTGGAACAGTGGTGATCACAGGATTGTGGTTGTTTGTTACTATATCGGCTAAGACATGGCCACAGGAGCATGGTTGTTTGTTACTATATTGGCTAAGACATGGTCACTGGAGCATGGTTGTTTGTTACTATATCGGCAAAGACATGGTCACTGGAGCATGGTTGTTTGTTACTGTATTGGCTAAGACATGGTCACTGGAGCATGGTTGTTTGTTACTATATCGGCAAAGACATGGCCACTAGAGCATGGTTGTTTGTTACTATATCGACTAAGACATGGCCACTGGAGCATGGTTGTTTGTTACTATATCGGCAAAGACATGGCCACTAGAGCATGGTTGTTTGTTACTATATCGACTAAGACATGGCCACTGGAGCATGGTTGTTTGTTACTATATCGGCAAAGACATGGCCACTAGAGCATGGTTGTTTGTTACTATATCGACTAAGACATGGTCACTGGAGCATGGTTGTTTGTTACTATATCGGCAAAGACATGGCCACTAGAGCATGGTTGTTTGTTACTGTATCGGCTAAGACATGGCCACAGGAGCATGGTTGTTTGTTACTATATCGGCAAAGACATGGCCACTAGAGCATGGTTGTTTGTTACTATATTGGCTAAGACATGGCCACAGGAGCATGGTTGTTTGTTACTATATCGGCTAAGACATGGCCACAGGAGCATGGTTGTTTGTTACTATATCGGCTAAGACATGGTCACTGGAGCATGGTTGTTTGTTACTATATCGGCTAAGACATGGCCACAGGAGCATGGTTGTTTGTTACTATATTGGCTAAGACATGGCCACAGGAGCATGGTTGTTTGTTACTATATTGGCTAAGACATGGTCACAGGAGCATGGTTGTTTGTTACTATATTGGCTAAGACATGGCCACGGGAGCATGGTTGTTTGTTACTGTATCGGCAAAGACATGGTCACTGGAGCATGGTTGTTTGTTACTGTATCAGCTAAGACATGGTCACTGGAGCATGGTTGTTTGTTACTGTATCGGCTAAGACATGGCCACAGGAGCATGGTTGTTTGTTACTGTATCGGCTAAGACATAGCCACAGGAGCATGGTTGTTTGTTACTATATTGGCTAAGACATGGCCACAGGAGCATGGTTGTTTGTTACTATATTGGCTAAGACATGGTCACTGGAGCATGGTTGTTTGTACTGTATCGGCTAAGACATGGCCACAGGAGCATGGTTGTTTGTTACTGTATCGGCTAAGACATGACCACAGGAGCATGGTTGTTTGTTACTATATCGGCTAAGACATGGCCACAGGAGCATGGTTGTTTGTTACTATATTGGCTAAGACATGGCCACAGGAGCATGGTTGTTTGTTACTGTATCGGCGAAGACATGGTCACAGGAGCATGGTTGTTTGTTACTGTATCGGCGAAGACATGGTCACAGGAGCATGGTTGTTTGTTACTGTATCGGCTAAGACATGGCCACAGGAGCATGGTTGTTTGTTACTATATCGGCTAAGACATGGCCACAGGAGCATGGTTGTTTGTTACTATATTGGCTAAGACATGGCCACAGGAGCATGGTTGTTTGTTACTATATTGGCTAAGACATGGTCACTGGAGCATGGTTGTTTGTTACTGTATCGCCTAAGACATGGCCACAGGAGCATGGTTGTTGTTTTACTGTATCGGCAAAGACATGGCCACTAGAGCATGGTTGTTTGTTACTATATCGGCTAAGACATGGTCACTGGAGCATGGTTGTTTGTTACTATATTGGCTAAGACATGGCCACAGGAGCATGGTTGTTTGTTACTATATCGGCTAAGACATGGCCACTGGTATGTATATGTATTAACATTAGCCAACCATCTATGCTAGCATATATATATTTCTGGCCCCTATTGGCACCGCACATCTGGTCACTGTAATTTTGGTTTCACCCTCATTCATCTGGCGCTCTGAATTTATCTTGCTACCAAGATAGATATTTGCCATCTTTGTCAACCGTTAACACATATTCAGCTGCCAGCATATATCAATGGCGTACAATATATATATATCCACCAATCAGAATATAAGTTATGAGATTGGTTTATATATGGTCCCCCATCAGAACAGATATTTTATTTCTGTAACACAATTGCTACCACAAACTTGTATGATGGATGTCATAATATCCCAACTAGAAGTTCTAGCTACATTGCTACATTCAAAGAAATTGGGCCACCATGAAGGCTCAATAATTGAGCTGACAATGTCCTTTCTTTGGAATGGTCAAACGAAGTGAACCAGTACTGGTCAATATAACTTCATTGGTTAGTGTGTGTGTTAGACATGGCAAGGTCACGCTTGATTTATTTGTGAATTCCGGTCTGTCCATGTTTCTCACTAGCAGTGTGTATTGGATACATCCCTTGGGTCATTCTGTACTATATTGTCACAGCTATATTGGTACAGGCAACAGCTTCATGTATCAGCCGCTGGTCAATTCATTTGTAAAACTACAATTTCGTGTCTTAACTGTCTGGGTTTAAATGTCAGTTGTCTTGGTTATTTATCTCCCAAACTGTATAATATAGGTTTGGTGAAGTAGAGGTACAAACTCTTCAGTAGACCTGCTGCTTGATTGAATGAATTAAAACACATGGGTGAATCAGATTAAACATGTGATTGACGCTGACTTTGTTACAGAGGTCAAGGTCATTAAAGCTGGTGGCTTGGATAAGTGTAGTTATTGGATTTAAACATAAGCATATCATCTAGTCATATTGGAGGTCCATTATTTTATTAACTGAATGACAGAGAGAAAATACCCTTTTCCTGACTGGTAAAACGATCCTGGCTTACAATGAAGCCAAGCAATATCCAAGTTATTAGGTTGATAGGATTAAGACATGTAATTACTGAAAATATCTGTAAATAATATGTTTAACGCATCCTCGGTCAACCTGTTGTTGCATGAAATCCTAGTAAGTGTTGATATGGACAAAAACATTTCTAGAACATTAGTAACCATGGTAACAGAAGCTTAGCCTAAATATACCCGCCTCTTTAGTACTCTTTATCAGCTCGTTTGGCACCAACTATGAGATGGCATATTCTATTACACTCCTCACAGATGTCATTTACTAGCTTGTACATTCACTCTTCCCTGTATCAGACTGTTGGAACCTGACCTAATGGTCTTTTACAGTCGTATACATATACTTAATGCTAATATTGTCCACTCATTCAAATTAAAAGAATAAGCCACCATTTCTTCTACCATAACTTTTTCTGTTTCTTTTCTTCGAGATTTTGGACTGATTGTGGGGTTATCATGGCTGTTTGACCTAGTGGCTATCAAAAAAAAAGATGATTAAAATCAAGATAGTTGTTGTGAAATTAATAAATAAAGCATTTCCATTACACAATTAAAGCACAAATCACCAGCTAGTGAACTTATGGTGTCTTCTTTGATAGACCTTAGTATGATGTCTTACGTCAAAGATATGAAGGTTTCTGCAGCAATGTTCTTCCAAGTCTGTTCAAACAAATGACTATTACCTATTTCCAAGGTCAGCCATGGTCTGTGGTGTAGTTTTATGTGAACCAAAGTCCATGTACTTTGGTAACAATACCAACTAGGGAAGGTCTCTTCACCGATACTACATGAACAAGGGCTCAAATGTAGGGTTGTCTTGTGAGCTACATGGTTTACAGACTGATATTCATTAGGCCTAAGGTCAATAGAACAGTGTCATCAGTACCTACAATCCCTAGTATGAAGGTGTATGTTATTATAAGAACCAGGGCCACTAACGGCATATGTTATGTGAACAAGATCTAGAGCCACTGGACTTTTGTTAGCTGAACTAAGGCCAATGAACTAGTGTTATAAGATCAAGGGCCACTGGAGCACAGTGTAATAAGATCAAGGGCCAGTGGAGTACTGTGTAAATAAGATCAAGGGCCGGTAGAGTACTGTGTTATAAGATCAAGGGCCAGTAAAGTACTGTGTTATAAGATCAATGGCCGGTGGAGTACTGTGTTATAAGATCAAGGGCCGGTAGAGTACTGTGTTATAGGGTCAAGGGCCGGTAGAGTACTGTGTTATAAGATCAAGGGCCGGTGGAGTACTGTGTTATAAGATCAAGGGCCGGTGGAGTACTGTGTTATAAGATCAAGGGCCAGTGGAGTACTGTGTTATAAGATCAAGGGCCACTGGAGCAGAGTTATAAGAACAAGGGCCGGTGGAGTACTGTGTTATAAGATCAAGGGCCGGTGGAGTACTGTGTTATAAGATCAAGGGCCGGTGGAGTACTGTGTTATAAGATCAAGGGCCAGTGGAGTACTGTGTTATAAGATCAAGGGCCACTGGAGCAGAGTTATAAGATCAAGGGCCAGTGGAGTACTGTGTTATAAGATCAAGGGCCACTGGAGCAGAGTTATAAGAACAAGGGCCGGTGGAGTACTGTGTTATAAGATCAAGGGCCGGTGGAGCAGAGTTATAAGAACAAGGGCCGGTGGAGTACTGTGTTATAAGAACAAGGGCCGGTGGAGTACTGTATTATAAGAACAAGGGCCGGTGGAGTACTGTGTTATAAGATCAAGGGCCACTGGAGCAGAGTTATAAGAACAAGGGCCGGTGGAGTACTGTGTTATAAGAACAAGGGCCGGTGGAGTACTGTGTTATAAGAACAAGGGCCGGTGGAGTACTGTGTTATAAGATCAAGGGCCGGTGGAGTACTGTGTTATAAGAACAAGGGCCGGTGGAGTACTGTGTTATAAGAACAAGGGCCGGTGGAGTACTGTGTTATAAGATCAAGGGCCACTGGAGCAGAGTTATAAGAACAAGGGCTGGTGGAGTACTGTGTTATAAGAACAAGGGCCGGTGGAGTACTGTGTTATAAGAACAAGGGCCGGTGGAGTACTGTGTTATAAGAACAAGGGCCGGTGGAGTACTGTGTTATAAGAACAAGGGCCAGTGGAGCACAGGTTTATAAGAACAAGGGCCAGTGTACCGCAGTGTTTGTTGAAGTTGAGAAACATATTGATCCCATGGTGACTGTTGACAGAATCTCTATGTAGGGGATTAACCTCTCAGCTGATGAAACATCTTACTCCTTCATTCTTCGTTTATTGATCAATCTTCACAAAAACATATTATGCAAATCAGTCCAAGTGGACATGATCAATGGACAACAGAGAAGTTCTTTGTCACATTCGATTGGCTACTAAAGCTGGGGGCCTCAGCTCAAGGTCAAACTTGACCGGTATTTTCTGACCTCAGCCAAGTTTTGGTAATTTTTTTCTGTCTGGTTACAATAATATTCCATCCACTGGTCGGAGAGATATGCATTGTGAAAAAAAAAATACTGTATTATTCATTTGTTTGTTCCAACTAGAAAATGTCTAAGCTGGTTCTGAAATAAAGCATCGCAGCAAAGGTACTGGAGGTCAGTAAATCATAGTGAAGGTCAGACTGATGTTATATCAGAGGTTTATGTGTTGAGGAATGAATTATGGAGCCTAACCTTACCATAATTAAACTCTGTGTTTAGGAGTGAATTATGGAGCCTAACCTTACCATAATTAAACTCTCACAGTTTATTGGGGAAAAGTGTGGTTTATAGATAAGGTTAAGGCCACCGTAACTGTTTATTTATGGATAGAAGGTCAGGTTCTGTGGTTTATGATCAGACAACAGGAACACAATACAGTAACAGTTAAATCCCATATAGTGGACTAAAAACACCCCAAAGATCAAGGGTGAAGGTCACTAGTTCCTGTTTGGTCAGTGAATCTGGTGCTATGTGTATGTAAATTGCCTCCTGATGGTATTACTGTTCTGACTGTGCTAGGTTCCTATCTATAATAACCATTCACATGTTAATTTTCTGGGTGTATATCTTTCAATGAGAGAAACGTTTGAATGTTCAATAAGCTGTAGGGGATCTGTGAATATATTAACAGAGCTGTAAATATGTTGGTAACTGGACCAGGTGATGGTATGGGTATCAGTGCCACACCAGTCCTGTTAGTGGAGTAAATTATGACCAGTAATTGGTCAGACTAGAACTGCCACTGACCATCCTAAGTGTTCATTTCCTAAGTATGATATATAGATGTATGTCACGGTGGAGTGGAAATTGACCACTCATGGTGAGGAAAATGACCAACTTTGGACAGAGGATGAAATGTGATTATTCTGTAACTAATTGAAGCTTTGCCTTATTTGAACAGTGGTCATTGGTAATTGAAGCATTACCATGTATGAGGTTTTGCTGATAGTTATTCCTATATATTAGCTTGAATATAATTGCAGAGTTAACTCCCTTCTCTTTCCTGAAAACTTCAGAAATAGTTGTAACAAAAGGAGGAGAATGGGAAAAAAATGTTGGAGCCCCTACTTGATAATTAAAGAATATACTGGAGAAAGGGAAGAGAAGAGAGGAGATAGGAAAAGGAAAGTGGAAAAGGGCAAAAAGAATAGATAAAGGGAAGGAAGTCTGACACTCCAGGATCCCGTATACCTATAATAGGTCAGTGTTAAACTATTGTTATTGTTTGACTGTATGGCGATCCCTCCCCAGCTTTGGATATGGTGAGGTGTGGGATTTAGAGTTGGTACATATCTGACCATCAATCCTAGGTTTGATAAAAGGAGATCATTTGTAGGATATTGTCTCTTTTCTTTAAGATACCAATGTTCACTAAATCTTGTGCTTTTTGATAAGCCCTTGTCGAAAGGAAGTATGTTGTCTCCTGAATGAAGTTTTATTGACAATTACAGAATCTGAAAAAAAATCTGATTTATAATTATAGAAATGACCTTCTCTCCGGAAGGAGAGTTCCTAAGGGGAGGTTATAAATCTTCAGTGTTGGGCCAGGCTTTCTTCAGCGCCTGAATTCTCATCTAATGATGTACCGGTCTTTCTCAGCTGGAGATCAGAATTTTTTTACAAGAAAAAATCGTAAAAAGACATTTTAACACTGCTTCATTGGTTTAAATTTAGACCTTTATTGGCTTTAAGTCTTCATGTATTTTGTTTGAGTCACATGCCAGTGGATTTATCAACATTTGTCATTTCACATCTCGTCACAGAATTCTTTAGAGAGTTGGGAGTGGGAGTACTCTGTATTGATCTCATCAATAACCAGTTTTTTTGAAATAACAAGATATAATGTCTGTAAAAAGGTTTTATAAACAATGGCTGACAGTATAATAGAAGGCCCATAGAGAGCGCTAGTAGACATGTTCAAAAAGGTGTGCTGTCCAAATTGTACTGAGACATAGGGGCAAGTATGCCATTAACTGTAGACACCGGTGAAATATCACATGAAACATGCATAATTTCAGCAAAATGTCTGTAACATACTGAGATTAGATGAGGTTAAAAGATGATGGGAAGGGTGACCGTGAGATATGGGCTTACGGGCTTGAAAACACTTTACTTTGTTTAGTTTGGTTGTTTTTATTCCAGTCAAGAATTAGATTGTTACCTGTATGTGAATTACATGATACTGCTCTAAGCATATCGGTGAGAATAGGAAATTTGTGTTTGACATCTAAATAGCATGCATGTTGAGTGTGTCAGCATCCCTTAACTAGTAAAACTTTTGCCATATTCCATACGTGAAAATTCAGTTTGGTTTCTGTGTTAGGAGGAAATGCTGTTTGCAGATATTGAATACAACTTTCCCATCAGTTTTATTCTTGCCTATAAATTTTCTCCTCACATTATTCAATGGGATCAGCTTTTATCTAATCAAGTTTAAATCTTTTAACAAGAATTTCTGAAAGTATTGCTTAATCCAACCAACTACTTTCAATTTATACCGAGGCATATTCCTTGGAATGAAAAAGTATTAGAATCAGATGTGACATCAAAAGCAGTATAAAGTGGAACTCTAGAACTTGCTGCGTCTAGCGACAACCTTTGTTGCTGCATTGCAAGGGAAAAACCTATATGGCTATAAGTAACCATTAGTTATACTTAGTACATTTATGGCTTATAGCCATTAGTCATTATTAACTTAGTAAATTCAAGATGTTTCAACATTATTATATTATTAAACAATAATTTCAATAAAGAAATCAATCATTTCCGATGTATTTAGGGAAAAAATTACTTTTTAAAGGGAGACAACTACAAGTCCCTAAATTATCTGGATCAGCTTGCTTTGGCTGTTGCCTGATGGGTACCCTGAAACAAACTGCATGTGTGCTTTCAATGTCAGTTCACTGCTTCTACAAACACTTACTTGTATGATAGTATATATATGCCTTTCAATATCATGTCACCTGGACATTCAAGTCTAGTTTTCAATCTGGTCAAGCTAACTATTGGAAATCTGGACAGAGACTGTCATTTTCTCCAACTGTTATGACCTTGGCGCTGATTGGTCTGTTTAATTTAGAAGCCAATCAGTGGCAGGGTCACAATAGTTGGAGAAATGTCAGTCTCTGTTCTGATTCCCAATCTGTAATTTACAAATTATGAATTGTCTAGATGGATTACTTCCTTTTCCCAGTTTATGAATGCCTCAGGCAGTACTTTCATTGCTTTGATATTCATTTTTTCTGCTATTTTAAAATCTGAAAACTATTTCTAGCTCGTGATGTAATTCTGGAAATGGAATATTTTAAATGTAAAAGTGATGTTGTGGCAATCGTAATTGAATTAGATTGAGTTACCCCTATATCTGCTATTGATTCGTTTCTGAGCATAAACAAAATATTAGATTATATCTTGTCAAAATAAGATACACTATTGGTTTTAAATGGATAATTTCTTTATGCTTCCAGCATGTACACCACTTCCTGTAATGTACATACATTAATTGGCTAACTGTGTTTTGCAGATTTTAAGTGGTATAAGTTTGTTTTATCAGTAACGATATAAACATTCAGCTCGCATGCAGACATTCTGTACATCTCCCTTGTTATTTTGCTCACACACGGTTGCTATATTGGCACTAACATTGTAGAATAAACCACAAATTTCAAAGTTATGATACACATTGAGTCTTTATTAAAAAAAAAGGTGTTTAATTTGTTTTCAAGAGATAAAAGGATTTTTAATTGATTGTCACTTTTTTCCCAAAGAAAATCTTGAAGCACAACAGAAAGAAACACAATTTACTTTGGCATTGGTCATATAGAATCATCAGACAAGGTTACCATAGAAAAACATTTTACTGAGGCTTGGTCTTATAGAAGTTACCATAGATACACATTTTACTTGGGCTTGGTCTTAATAGGTCATCAGAAAAGGTTACCATAGATAAAAGGATAATCAGAAAATGGTAACCATAGAAACAAGATTCACGAAGGATTGGTTTTTAACAATAGGATCATCAGACATGGTTACCATAGAAACAATTTTTACTGAGGCTTGGTATTAATATACTTCATTTAATCATCAGACATGGTTGCCATAGAAACATGATTGCATGGTTATGGCTTGGTCATAATAGGATACAAGGACAAGGTTACCATAGATAATAGGATCATCAGACAAAGTTACCATAGAAACAAGATTTACCAAAGCTTGGTCTCAACAATATGAGCATCAGACAAAGTTACCATAGAAACATAATTGACTTAGACTTGGTCTTAAAAAGATCATCAGATAAGGTAACCATGGAAACAAGATTTACCAAAGCTTAATGGTCTTCAACAATATGAGCATCAGACAAGGTTACCATAGAAACATGATTGACTTAGGCTTGGTCTTAATAAGATCATCAGACAAGGTTACCATAAAAACAAGATTTACCAAAGCTTTAATGGTCTTCAACAATATGAGCATCAGACAAGGTTACCATAGATGCAAATTTTACTGAGGCTTGGTATTAATAGGGTCATCAGACAAGGTTACCATAGATAATAGGATTATTGGACAATGGTTACCATAGAAACATTTTTTTTCAGAGAATGTCTATGCATGGCAACCTAGGTAACTATGAGGCTTCAGTTCTTGAAGGATCATTATTTATAGTAACTCTAGCAACATATTTACCAAGGCATTCTTAAATCATCAGATATGATAAATGTTGCAATAATCACATGACATAAATAGGTTTAGGGCGAGATAATCTTCACAAACTTAATAATTTTAGAGAAAATTCCAGTAGTATGTTTACAACTTCACTTCCTTTTCTGAATCTGTCTTTGAATTGTTGAGTGGAACATCCTCCGTGACTTCCTCTTTGTCCTTGTAGCCATTATGGGACACCCTTGAACTTGATGTAATGTTACCATTCTTGGGCTCCTCTTTTGACATCCTGATATGCAGTGCATTAAAACATTGCTGTCGTATTTGTTTATCCATTATTCCATACACTATGGGGTTACTGCTGTTAGCTATGGCGAAAAACACTGTAATTGCCACATAAAAATCTGCATGCCATTCCAAACGCTTGTCCATCGCTCGCACAATACCGTATGGAAGATACCCAATCAAGATTAGGAGAAACACCATACCAAACATTTTGGTAATTTTGATCTCACGTTTGAGCCATTCACGTTGTCGTGATACTCTCGATGCTCTTGAAGACTGATGCACTTTGATGAAGATTGCGATGTAACAGACGATGAGGATGACCGATGGTAGCATCATCAAAAACACACTAACCAGTAGTGTGAAAGGTCCATAATTTTTCTTCACGATGCATCGAAGAAGTTTCGGCTCATAGTAGGCCATGTTGCCTAGTGATGGTTGACACAGAAACAGAAGCGGCACAACACGAGCAAACACTAGCACAAATATGGTATAAGCTTTCTTGGAAATTATTTTGTAAAAATTGTTGAACACAACAACAATGAGGCGATGAATGGCGATGAGTCCGGTGTGCCACAGAGATGATCCCATAAGCAACACACTGAAGTGTGTGGCTAGTTCACATCCAAGCATTCCTGTCGGAAAACGTCCCAGGAAATAGGAGAGGAGGACCATGTTATTGTTGAACCCAAGGTTTATTATGTCGTTGATACACAGGCTGATGATGAAGATGTTGATTATGTTGCTGAGATCTCGCTTGGTGAATATTACAATCATGACTAAAAAGTTTCCAAACAACCCAGAAAGAAGGGCGAGAAGCATTATTATACCTCCAATGTGAAGAGCTGTCTGGGATGGCCCGACAGAGCCCATGTCTGTCAGATTGGTTGCGTTGTTATCCACAAGATTATTCATCGCTGTTTTTGTAAAGTTGCACAATATTGGAATGTCCGTTTAGCGATTGTCTTAACCAGACAGTCGAGCCAGGGCCATTTTTATCACTGACAAAGGGTCACAGACTTTCCGGAGATATTAGCCAGTTGTACATCTATCACCGGACGGGTTGAAATGTAACACTTCCAAGTATTAGCCTATGATCTGTCTCTGATCAGGTGCGTTGACATTTGAATAAAAATCATTTGACTGGAAAAATCAGTGGAGAAATCGTGGAACAAAATCCATTTATTGATGGGCGGATGAATGTGGAATGACAATATGATACTGACTGTATTGATATCTGTCAAATAGGTAGCCGAGTTACTGACAGCTTAATCCACAGCACATCGCAAGGTTTTGGCATCAACTGCAAGCCACCACTTCTAATTAATCTTGAGGAATTTTCTGGCTCGGGGACTCTGTGTTCATGGCTACTGTGGACAGAACAAACTGGATTGGCAGATGACGGTCATTTATCGCTGTTTGTGTGAGTCCTGTAACAAACAAACAGTTCCTTACAAACATATATCTTCATTGTCATATAATCTCTGGAAAAATTAGCCAGATCAAATTCTGCCATTAAAAAAATTGTAAAGATGCAAGACAGCAGCTGTTACTAAGAAATAAATGACACAACAATGTGTGATAGAGAACAGTACAATACGATATTGTCCGAATCAATACCCCAATTATTGTGTCCTGTGTACTAAACAGATATAGGCCTATAGCTATCCGATTGATAGACATGTGGGAGGGGGAGAGGGGGGCTAGCTTGTTATGATGGCCGTATCTCACCCTTCCACCCATAGAACTCCGAAGTGGACTAAATATTTCCATTGATTTAGAATGTATAAAGCTCAGATTTGGTTCCCGGTTGAGGGCCTATTCTGTTTTTGTTTTATTATGTACACAGCTGTTTCAATGTGAAAAAAATGTAATTTTTCTGATACTAATCAAATTTTGATTATTTCATTCTTCAATTTGAATTCAATTCAATTGAAAACAAAAATGGAACAGAAATTGATCCATGTATATGTAAAGTAAAATTGATAAAAAAAAACTGGCATGGTACTTTCAATTACAGTTCTGGAGTATTTTCACTTTCTGAGTAATTAATGATAAAATGTATTGTTGGCGACCTATAAATATGATATTTATCCTTTTACTGGGCGACCCTCCAGTTGAATTTTCTGACGTTCTGATACAGGTGTCTTTTATAGATATTATTGAGAATTCTAATATGCTCTGCAATCAGTCTTGTTTTCAATATTGCGAGGTATCAATTTTATGTGTATTACTGTCTTAAGTAGCAATGACTTCTGTGACATAGTATTATGAACCTGGAGAATAATGACAAAATTACTAAGCCTTGTGCTCATGAGAATTGCTGCACTTGTGTCTAGAAGTACTCAGAAGTTCTTTCCTGTAAGACGAGCATGTTAGTCTGGTATTTTAGGTAAAAGTCTCCACGATCACCAACTTGGCTAAATGGAGATTTTCTATTGCTTATCTAGTAGAGCTTGAAGTTGTAAGCCAGAAGCTGCTGGTTTAATCCCTAGCAGAGTCATTAAAAAGTGATTAACTCTGTAACAAATTAAACAACAGAGTTTAAAATATCAGTAAAATTACCATTTTAAGCTCATCTGGCCCGAAGATGACACACTGACAAAATTTTATAATGTTCCCTTTAACCTTACGTAAACAACCCGAGGGCTTTAACTTTGTAGGGGTGACAGACATACATAACACAGTACAGTGTTACAGCATTCTGACCACACTGAGTATATCTGTTTGTGTGAGGGTTCAGTTTGTAACTGTGAGTTATGGAGAGTGTATATGTGTCCTGCTTGTTATGGGTTGTACTTCCAACAGCTCATTGGTGGTCAAGTGGTGCAGTAATAATTCCCTCCTCTTTTAACCAAAACAGGTGGAGCTTGACTCACTAATTGAATGTGAAAAGGTATAATATAGGTCACCTGCCCAATCATGTCTTGGGTTTTCTTCAGGTACTTAAGTTTTTCCCTTATTAAGTACAATAGAGTTACTCCCTTACGTTTTTCCCTTATTAAGTACAATAGAGTTACTCCATCCTGCCTCTGTTGTAAGTTGATGATAATTTTTTTTTATAATTATTATAAAATACATACAGATGAGAAAAACCCTTTATTACTTGAATAAATACTGGTGCTCAGAAACTTTAATACTCAGTGAACCCTAATCATATATTCCACTCAGTCAAAGAAATAATCACATTATACTGACTGTGTGATTTGAGCCTCAAAGTCACGAGGCCAGCCCTTAATATCAGCAAAGTTAGATTTTCACCCACTCTCCGCACCTCCGTCTCTCACCACCCCGCCGAAATCACAAAAATGGAACATTGAAATGAAGATTTTTTTCCAATGTACTGTAAACATACATATATTCTTTGTGGTTATCTTATTTTAGCGATTTACATGCCGAACTGACCTTCCACTTAATTATATAATTTGTTAGTACTTAATGACAGTTTTCGTAACTTGCTTCTACAGCAAGAATTGTGAGCACCATGCAGTTCATCATTACTCCTATCTGTTTAAGTTCTGTTAGGCGGTAAAATTTGAGTACACCAAAATAAGTATGTTAACATTATTTAGCATGGAATCTGCAGTATTCCAAAGATGATAGAACATGACTGTGATTATGAGGTTTACAATGGATAGCACATGTGATGATGAGGTTTACAATGGTGCTAATCATTTAGTGATTACTGCTGGATAATCAGAAACTCTGAAAATCTCCAAACACGTGCCTATTGTGAACATGACTGGTAATAGGACATCTCGTGGCGACAAGGGGCGCCTAATTGGTCATTAGGCGGTGCCATCACTGTCGTTAGTCTTCTAGCACTGACCAGCTCTCCCAGAGAACCAGCTGCACTGCTGACGTACCAAACTGGTACGTGAGATTACAGGGGATTACGCTGTTTGTCAGTTGTAAGGTTTAGGCTGTTCCATGTTGGCTGTTATTAAGCTAAAACTTGGAACTGTTATGGAGGTAAAAGTGTAAGGAGGGACAGAGATGCTAGTTTAACACTAAGTCTGTAAGCCCCCATCTCATCCTGCCTGGAAAGGAGTTATACTATCAGAAATTGATTAATCAACATTATGATTGACACTTGAAAATATACACTTCATTTGTTCAGTTTTCATCATATAACAAGTTCATACATGGAGTTTTAGAATATGATGAGTGATGACTATATACAGACATTAATTGTTGTGGTGCTCTTAATGGCAGTAATTGACCCATTTTTAAAATGAAACCGCTTTGACAGCTACCAGCTGTGCATACAAGATATTGTCCCTGTAGGCTGATGGACTGAAATTAACTTGCTATGCTGTTTTTCTAAATTGTCAGCATTACTCCACATCTAGATATTTATCTACACATAATTTTGGTTTTTCAATCAGATGGTTAACAAAAATCAATATTCACACTTCTCAGCTTTGTTGTCCCGAAAAATAGATAAACTTTGATTCAAATTTAATTTACATTTGAATTAATTTATCTCTAACTCGTTTAGCTAGAAGACCCTGTTAAATTCAAAGTATGTAATGTTGGTCCTGGTAAAACTTAACACTAAACATTTTTACTCCGATCACTTAATTTTAATTTTTTCAAATTGGATTTAACTTTAAGATTTTTCACAGTTTTCCCCTCACCAGGTAACGAAGCTTGACTGCACAAAGATTTTTCTGTTATCAACAGTTTCCCCTAAGATTGGTCTTGTCTGTCTCTCTATCATTGTAGACATCATATACATGTTTATGTTTCTATCATTGTAGACATCACGCACATGTTTATGTTTCTATCGTTGTAGACATCACGCACATGTTTATGTTTCTATCGTTGTAGACATCACACACATGTTTATGTTTCTATCGTTGTAGACATCATACACATGTTTATGTTTCTATCGTTGTAGACATCATACACATGTTTATGTCTCTATCGTTGTAGACATCATACACATGTTTATGTCTCTATCATTGTAGACATCATACACATGTTTATGTCTCTATCGTTGTAGACATCATACACATGTTTATGTCTCTATCATTGTAGACATCATACACATGTTTATGTCTCTATCGTTGTAGACATCATACACATGTTTATGTCTCTATCGTTGTAGACATCATACACATGTTTATGTTTCTATCGTTGTAGACATCATACACATGTTTATGTTTCTATCGTTGTAGACATCATACACATGTTTATGTTTCTATCGTTGTAGACATCATACACATGTTTATGTTTCTATGGTTGTAGACATCATACACATGTTTATGTTTCTATCATTGTAGACATCATACACATGTTTATGTCTCTATCGTTGTAGACATCATACACATGTTTATGTCTCTATCGTTGTAGACATCATACACATGTTTATGTTTCTATCGTTGTAGACATCATACACATGTTTATGTCTCTATCGTTGTAGACATCATACACATGTTTATGTTTCTATCATTGTAGACATCATACACATGTTTATGTTTCTATCATTGTAGACATCATACACATGTTTATGTTTCTATCATTGTAGACATCATACACATATTTATGTTTCTATCGTTGTAGACATCATACACATATTTATGTTTCTATCATTGTAGACATCATACACATGTATATGTTTCTATCGTTATGGACATCATACACATGTTTATGTTTCTATCGTTGTAGACATCATACACATATTTATGTTTCTATCATTGTAGACATCATACACATGTTTATGTTTCTATCGTTATGGACATCATACACATGTTTATGTTTCTATCGTTGTAGACATCATACACATATTTATGTTTCTATCGTTGTAGACATCATACACATGTTTATGTTTCTATGGTTGTAGACATCAAACACATGTTTATGTTTCTATCATTGTAGACATCATACACATGTTTATGTTTCTATCATTGAAGACATCATACACATGTAACAGAGGTCATATTTATTTAAATGCCTCCGCTAGGAGTCGAACCCGGAACCTCTGGCTACTAGTCTTACGCTCAACCAATCGAGCTAAAGAGAAGATCTCTCTAGCCGAGCGGTATATTGCAGCTAGTATTTACCAGGGTTACATACTCCCCCTCAAGGAAAGAACTCGTACCGAGTTTTCCGGGGGTCATAGGGATTCCTTTACAAGTATCCATAGGTATGATTCCCGGGTCCCTACGTGGGCGCCATATGTAACAGAGGTCATATTTATTTAAATGCCTCCGCTAGGAGTCGAACCCGGAACCTCTGGCTACTAGTCTTACGCTCAACCAATCGAGCTAAAGAGAAGATCTCTCTAGCCGAGCGGTATATTGCAGCTAGTATTTACCAGGGTTACACACATGTTTATGTTTCTATCATTGTAGACATCATACACATGTTTATGTTTCTATCGTTGTAGACATCATACACATGTATATGTTTCTATCGTTGTAGATATCATAATGTTTCTATCGTTGTAGACATCATAATGTTTCTATCGTTGTAGACATCATAATGTTTCTATCATTATAGACATCATAATGTTTCTATCATTATAGACATCATACACATGTTTATGTTTCTATCGTTGTAGACATCATACACATGTATATGTTTCTATCGTTGTAGACATCATAATGTTTCTATCGTTGTAGACATCATAATGTTTCTATCATTATAGACATCATACACATGTTTATGTTTCTATCGTTATGGACATCAAACACATGTTTATGTTTCTATCATTGTAGACATCATACACATGTTTATGTTTCTATCATTGTAGACATCATACACATGTTTATGTTTCTATCATTGTAGACATCATACACATGTTTATGTTTCTATCATTGAAGACATCATACACATGTTTATGTTTCTATCATTGTAGACATCATACACATGTTTATGTTTCTATCGTTGTAGACATCATACACATGTATATGTTTCTATCGTTGTAGACATCATAATGTTTCTATCATTGTAGACATCATACACATGTTTATGTTTCTATCATTGTAGACATCATACACATGTTTATGTTTCTATCATTGTAGACATCATACACATGTTTATGTTTCTATCATTGAAGACATCATACACATGTTTATGTTTCTATCATTGTAGACATCATACACATGTTTATGTTTCTATCGTTGTAGACATCATACACATGTTTATGTTTCTATCATTGTAGACATCATACACATGTTTATGTTTCTATCATTGTAGACATCATACACATGTTTATGTTTCTATCGTTGTAGACATCATACACATGTTTATGTCTCTATCGTTGTAGACATCATAATGTTTCTATCATTGTAGACATCATACACATGTATATGTTTCTATCGTTGTAGACATCATACACATGTTTATGTTTCTATCGTTGTAGACATCATACACATGTTTATGTTTCTATGGTTGTAGACATCTTACACATGTTTATGATTCTATCGTTGTAGACATCATACACATGTTTATGTTTCTATGGTTGTAGACATCATACACATGTTTATGATTCTATCATTGTAGACATCATACACATGTTTATGTTTCTATCATTGTAGACATCATACACATGTTTATGTTTCTATCATTGTAGACATCATACACATGTTTATGTTTCTATCGTTGTAGACATTATACACATATTTATGTTTCTATCGTTGTAGACATCATACACATATTTATGTTTCTATCGTTGTAGACATCATACACATGTTTATGTTTCTATCATTGTAGACATCATACACATGTTTATGTTTCTATCATTGTAGACATCATACAAATTGTTTATGTTTCTATCGTTGTAGACATCATACACATGTTTATGTTTCATAAATTTCATTAGTTACACAATCAACATTATTTCTAATCAGATACTTAATTGACATTGATTTTGATCAGATGCCTAATTAACAGTATTTTTAAACAGATACCTAAATGACAGTAATTTTGATCAGATACTTAACTTACAGTAATGTTGATTGAGATACTTAATGATACCTAATTTATTGTAATGTTGATTGAGATACTTAATTTACATTAATTGTAATCAGATGCCTAATTAACAGTAATTTTGATCAGATACTTAATTTACAGTAATGTTGATTGAGATACTTAATTTACATTAATTGTAATCAGATGCCTAATTGACAGTAATTTTGATCTAATACTTAATTTACAGTAATGTTGATTGAGATACTTAATTTACATTAATTGTAATCAGATGCCTAATTAACAGTAATTTTGATCAGATACCTAATTTACAGTAATGTTGATTGAGATACTTAATTTACATTAATTGTAATCAGATGCCTAATTGACAGTAATTTTGATCTGATACTTAATTTACAGTAATGTTGATTGAGATACTTAATTTACATTAATTGTAATCAGATGCCTAATTAACAGTAATTTTGATCTGATACTTAATTTACAGTAATGTTGATTGAGATACTTAATTTACATTAATTGTAATCAGATGCCTAATTAACAGTAATTTTGATCAGATACTTAATTTACAGTAATGTTGATTGAGATACTTAATGATACTTAATTTACAGTAATGTTGATTGAGATACTTAATTTACATTAATTGTAATCAGATGCCTAATTGACAGTAATTTTGATCAGATACTTAATTTACATTAATTGTAATCAGATGCCTAATTGACAGTAATTTTGATCAGATACCTATTGTAATATAGTATTGATGAGCTTTGAAGTTTTCTTGAGAAGTCTTTCTGATCAATATGTGGATCATGAAGGGAATACATTCCTCACCAGATGGTATAATTGAGAAAGTGTACTGTAAGAGGGACCTGTTTTCTCCAGATACTGACAATACAGCCCATTCATTAGGGTAGGTAAACAGAGACGTAGGCCCATTACAGGGCCTCGTGTAACGTGATATAACTGATCAATCGGCATTAAAGTAATTTAACAGATGATGGTGCTGCCACTCTAGGGTATCCGTGTGAGAAGTAATGAGGATACATATAATGTCTATTAAAACCTTAAAGAAAAAAGAAGTATTACAGAACGACCAGCCATCGCTGCCAGTAGCACATTTTCACATTGGAAAGTGCACTTCAAGGTCTGAATGAGACCAGCTTAATGAGACAATCCTTTGTGGAGAGAATGTACTGAGAGTACAAAGAAGACAACAGCTAATAGAATATCAGATCATTTAGAAAGACCATTCAAAATGTGACAGAGTCAGCTCTTTTAATTAGACCATTCAATATCATTTAGGATTTCAATATTTTAATATTTTTTTAATATTTCTATTAGATAGGAGATGCACCAATCGTTTGTAAACAATATGAAAAGCCACTGATAAGATATATATGTACATGTATCATGTTTGTTAAGAGACCTCTCTAGATTGGTAAGATAGTCATTATCACATTGACAGAATTTGTCATACTGTACTTTAAACTATCTCTGAATTCACTTAAATTAAACTTAACACAGCACCAATACAGATCAATCTTTGACATGTTCACTTTCTAAATGTTGAGACTTTGGCAAGTGGATCGATCTGTCAACATAGTGCTTCAAGGAGAAGTTTTACAACATTTGAATATAAAACAGGTTGTCTAATAACTACAAACTTCATCAGCAGCTCGGTGGGGGGGGGGGGGGGGGGGTTATCACGTTTCCTGGAAATGTTCCTAGAAATTCAGAGAAGCCGTACCAAGGTTTTTCCAAACAACTCCTTAAAGTTCACTCACCCCACCCCTTAGACGAGTGCAGCTTCAACACAATGCATAACGTCATCTGTGTGAGGTGAACTTTACTTTTTATTCAAATAGGATATTGCGTGATTTCAGTGTGGGTGCATGCTCTTTACACAGAAAAGCCTTGATTGGAATTGAATTAAAAAGTTATTTCGCCGCTGATTACATATAACGTATATTTTCCAAGCTGTATATAGAGCTCTGAAAAGAAACCAGTGTTAAACAGTTTACTACCTTAACGAGAAATCAATTTCTTATCTAACAGCCGTTTAGCTGTAAACAATAATTAAGGAATGGTACATCATTTAAACAGTTTTAATTTAGCCAGCTGATGGTGGGTCTGACATTACACATCACTGATTGTATTCACAACACTTGTATTATTCTCTTAATTGGTTCAGAGATAGTAAGGGAGGAAACTCTTGCAAAAATTGTAGCGTTTATGATAGCATACAGCCTTAACTGTACTTGCTGTCAGGTACTATATGGACTTTCTGTTGCTCATATATTATCTAAACAGCTGTACAAAGTCAGCAGTTACTGATGCTGAATTAATTCTTCACAGTAATGTATTATGTTACTTTCTCCCGATAAAATCATCATTATTTAATGATTTAGAATACATTTGCAGTTCTCTGTTTGTCTAGAAGTTTTGCAAAAAACGATTACATGTATATCATATGAATATGAAAATGTCTTCTGACAGCTAAAAGTTAACTAATTCCTTTATAAAAGAACATGAAAATAATGAAATACCAAACCCAGTGTAGAGAATGCCCCTGGTCAATTTTGAACCGTCCGTATCAGTATTATTAGCCAGGGACCACAGCCATAATACATATCTGAGCGACTGACCTGGCCAAGAGATTGTCAACTTCTCTACCACTTAACAATATTGTTTACTAAATAGAATGTTGTGTTTATGTGTCAGCATCCAGCGTACCTATTATATATGGTCACCTCTGTGATCTGGGTTTGTAGTGGTGGGGATGGTAGGGGATGGGAGTGGTGGTGGTGGTAGGGGGTGGGGGTGGGGGTGGTAGTGGTGGTAGGGGATGGGGGTGGGGGTGGGGGTGGTGGTGGTGGGGGTGGTGGTGGTGGTGGTGGTGGGGGTGGTGGTGGTGGGGGTGGGGGTGGTGGTGGTAGGGGGTGGTGGTGGTGGTGGTGGGGGTGGTAGGGGATGGGGGTGGGGGTGGTAGTGGTGGTGGTGGTGGTAGGGGGTGGGGGTGGTGGGGATGAAGCAGGCCCTTTTTATACTGCTTAGAGAATGACATGAGACACTCCCAGTTGTGGTAGGAAGTTCATTCTGTGATTACAAGAAGGTGGGTTTGTTGATCATTCCAAACTGGCTCTCAGCAGATTGATAAAAATCTTCATCAACCTTTCAAAATGATATATTCAAGCAGGGACAGTGATTGATAAACTGAGTTTAAAAGGATTAGCACAGTAATGATATTCTCAATTTGTGGAGACCAGATATTTCGTTCACATATAAAGTTCTCTAGAGAGTTCTGGGTATAGTGTTGGTTACGTGACCTATTATTGGTTGCTTTAAAACATTATCTATGTTGCATACAAGTGTTTTGCATGAAAAATAATCCTTTCTTTTCTTCCATATCATTTAATTAACACCTTGTAAATCCAGGTACTGAATATGAGAATCGCACACCAAAATATTTATAATCTGTTGGTCAAATATACACTCCATTTTCAAAAGAAAAATAACAATTACAGTAATCCTTCTGATCGCCAACCAGTGGCTTCAAATACCACGGAATAAAGGTGATTAAATAATCCATTGGATTATTTTCTTAAAACAAAGGTGAATGGATTATCTACTGAGAACCAAGGTAGCTGGATTATCAGTAGATTTTTCTACTGAACTAAGAATCGAAGCTAAGGAAATGCGGCAAAACCCTCCGCAATCCCTCAACCACTCTTGCTACGTAGAACATCGGTGGTGGTAGCTTTACCCAATCTGGCTACGTAGAACATTGGTGGTGGTAGCTTTACCCACCCTGGCTACGTAGAACATTGGTGGTGGTAGCTTTACCCACTCTGGCTACATAGAACATTGGTGTTGGTAGCTTTACCCACTTTGGCTATGTAGAACATTGGTGGTGGTAGCTTTACCCACTTTGGCTACGTAGAACATTGGTGGTGGTAGCTTTACCCACTCTGTCTACATAGAACATTGGTGGTGGTAGCTTTACCCACTCTGGCTACATAGAACATTGGTGATGGTAGCTTTACCCACTCTGCCTACATAGAACATTGGTGGTGGTAGCTTTACCCACTTTGGCTATGTAGAACATTGGTGGTGGTAGCTTTACCCACTTTGGCTACGTAGAACATTGGTGGTGGTAGCTTTACCCACTTTGGCTACGTAGAACATTGGTGGTGGTAGCTTTACCCACTCTGCCTACATAGAACATTGGTGGTGGTAGCTTTACCCACTCTGATAGAACATTGGTGGTGGTAGCTTTACCCACTCTGATAGAACATTGGTGGTGGTAGCTTTACCCACTCTGATAGAACATTGGTGGTGGTAGCTTTACCCACTCTGATAGAACATTGGTGATGGTAGCTTTACCCACTCTAGTAGAACATTGGTGGTGGTAGCTTTACCCACTCTGATAGAACATTGGTGGTGGTAGCTTTACCCACTCTGATAGAACATTGGTGGTGGTAGCTTTACCCACTCTGATAGAACATTGGTGGTGGTAGCTTTACCCACTCTGATAGAATATTGGTGATGGTAGCTTTACCCACTCTGATAGAACATTGGTGGTGGTAGCTTTACCCACTCTGATAGAATATTGGTGATGGTAGCTTTACCCACTTTGATAGAATATTGGTGGTGGTAGCTTTACCCACTCTGATAGAATATTGGTGATGGTAGCTTTACCCACTCTAGTAGAACATTGGTGATGGTAGCTTTACCCACTCTGATAGAACATTGGTGATGGTAGCTTTACCCACTCTGATAGAATATTGGTGGTGGTAGCTTTACCCACTCTGATAGAATATTGGTGGTGGTAGCTTTACCCACTCCGGCTAGGCGTTGATAGATCCTATACTGGATGTGTGAGAGCTATGTTTGAATTCTAGCTTGTTGGGAAAAGCAATTTGAATTTCAGTTCAATTTCACATGAACAGTTAAAGTGAAAGTCTGATTAAAACTAATAGTGCTGGAGAAACATGTTTGTTCTGGCTACAGGCCTGTAATGGTGATGTATGATGATACCAAAGTCTTTATCTCCTATAGGTTTAGCAGCTTTCCTTTGTCTGAAGAGGGAGAACAGCACCAAACACACTGTCATAGACTTATATTACCTCTGAAATTGTTTCCATTTATTTGTTCACATTGTTTCTTTTACCAATATGATAGTTGTATAAAAATGAAGACAATTACACCAAATACCATAGGACCATATTGTTATAACAGTCGGCAGCCTGTCCTTGTTATAACAGTCGGCAGCCTGTCCTTGTTATAACAGTCGGCAGCCTGTCCTTGTTATAACAGTCGGCAGCCTGTCCTTGTTATAACAGTCGGCAGCCTGTCCTTGTTATAACAGTCGGCAGCCTGTCCTTGTTATAACAGTCGGCAGCCTGTCCTTGAATATGACTTTTTAACCCCAAAGCTAAACAGGAGAAGAGAGTTCTATATAATGCTGGGAAGATAATTTGCAAAAGGCTGATGTCCTAGTTTCCAATCAGAGTCTAACGTACTGTTGGCGTTTAATACTACGGGAGTTATGGATTAATGCTGTGGTAGGTGGCGCAGCTGTTGATATAGGACAGGCGAGTGTCCCTCTGTCCACAGACCAGGGATTGGTGGACCTATTTTGTTGCTCCTGAGCCTATAATGTTGCACGACTTGATTGTAAATCGTCAGTCTCTGTTATACGGTTATCTGTCTGATCCGTAGATGCTGTCGCTCTATTTCATAGCTAATTCATTTACAGGTACCCCGACTATATACAGCAGCAAAAGAGTAGCTTGCTGTGTTCAAATAAATCCTGCATTTCTTGGAAGAAATACACATTTCTAGAAATCAGTGAGAAGTCCAGTTTTTATTCATGATTAAGAATGAGCATTTGTTGTCTGATGTAGAAGATAATAAGCCGAAGCTCAAGTGAGCGGAACTTTCAAAGACCAAGTAAAGGGAAGCGTGATTGCTGTTTAGATACAGTATGGATCAGTATGGCATGAAAGGTTTGAAATGGTGATGATAATGTCACAATATCAGCTTTCAGTTGTCACAGGGTTTAACACTAATAGCTTCTTACAGTCTTTTCTGGGTTTTTCATTTATTTCCTGGTGCTTGTAATTGATCTTTCCCTGGTTTTAGTTTATCTGCTGCCTTTTGGAATTTGTGGTGTTGTTATTTATGGAGTACGGTTCTACCACTGGCTGCCTAACTAGATCTGTAAATAAACAACTTGCACTTTTATCTTTAATCTGTTCATCTTGTTTTCCTATAAAGGCAAATTAACCTATTAAAAATACGGAGCCTGCAGCCTCCGGTTACTGAACCAATGAATGTGGTAGGAAGGGTGTAATGATTCTGTTACATTTTTTGTCATTTAGAAATAAAAATAATAATTGATTACGATAACAAGTGCTGAAAGCTTTTTAAACCTAAAAAGATCACCCAATTTTAGAATTGCCTTATTAGTGCTGTTTAAATTATTTAGTTTTTTATTTTCATCATGTAACCTGGCACTTTTCTGGCATGTTATTAAAGATTTCTTAATATACCTACAAAGTGTTGACAAATTTGGCCAAAATATTATACATATATGAATATTCCTGAAAACTATATATGATATCCTTCATCACTCGCCCACACTGTGGGGAAATGCATGTTACCAGACCTGATGGAAAAGCATAAAGATCTCGTATAGATGTTAATAGAAGGCGGTACATAGACACACTGTTGACAGGTTTTGATGTGATCCTGTGTGGTTTTACCTCTGGGAATTAATAAATGATCACTAGAAAATATTAATATCTTCGCCATCTTTGCGAAATTGAATCAAGATAAAATATGGACCTCGGCCGGTCACCAAGGGACATCAGTCTGTCCTCCTTCTGTATTGATCAAGTAGAGTTGTTCACATTTAGTGGTGGCGTTAAATACCAGTCCAACTTTCGAATTATTTCTCATCAAATAGAAAATGCTGTTTAAACATTGAAGTGTAGATGTTTTTCAAGTCACAGATTATAAAACAAATTTGATAACTTTACAGACTGTAAAACAAATTTGATCATTTTACCGACTATCTCCTAAAACAGAATTTCACAGATTTTTTCACTTAATTTAAATTATACTCCCCATATCAAACCCTCCCAAGTTGTCCCAAATAAAAAATTGATTAAATTTATCTACTTTAACAGTTTCTGCAGGTTGCCCCCCCCCCCCCCCCCCCCCGGGTAACAAAACTTAGTCTATTTCCCCGACAGTAAAAGTTCACAGATTGTCACCAATCATTGTTTGCCTTCAACAATAATTTGTATGCCCCCGCCATGAAATGGGGGGGCATATAGTGTTACCCTGGTGTCCATCCTCTCCCGTCGCATTGCTACCCTGGTGTACTCTGTCCTGTCGCGTTGCGTCCCATCCGGTCGCATTGCATCCTGTCTCATGGTAATGTAACCAGCTTATTTAAATAACTACTGATCCGATTGTCATCAAACTTCGCATACGTAATAAGCATGAAGAACTAATTTCATATGGGGGGGGGGGGGGGGGGGGGGTTGTTACATAATTATCATCCCCTAGCTATAGTCGATCATGTCAGGGGAATATCTGGTATTACTGACTTGTGATCAGAAAGCTTTGGTCGGCTAATTTGATATATTAGAATGATGACAATATATTGTATCCCTGGATTTTAGGTAAGATTTCATCGTACTTATTGATTCGCTCTTGGGTTGCATAATGAAAACCTATGGAGAATATATATGGTATTACTTGTTCTGCTTTCGTAACAATTACAGAGACAATTGATCCTTAGGTTTCAGTAGAAAACATGCATACTTGTTTCCCGGTTTCAGCTAATTCAATATAATGCATGACAGTTGCTGTGGTGTAAATTTGTGCAATGGAATTCGGAAACAAGATACTTGTTTTAAGTGAGTGTATGAATTCTTGATTTCAGTAATTAAAGCGTTTCTAGTTACAAATTATCATAGTTAAACACTATTTAGCAATGTTTAACATATGTAGAGTTGCTGTTGTTTGTACTACAGTAAGATCTATACAACTGCCTAGTAATGATTTAGTAATTTGTCCTAGTGAGGAAGGATAATGAACACATCCACACTGCATATGTACAGTGTAAATTTCACAATCAAATTAGTCCTGTAATTGTAGAACTTTAATTCAGACAGTGTGTCAGTGAATTGATTGAACCATTCGTGGAATTGTTCCATCCGAATTGTGGTTGAGAATAAAACTTCATTTTAATTCTTTGAGAAATGTTACCGTGTTTTCAATTACAAGCCCTGACAATAGATCTGTCTGATAGCCTACAGGACACTGAGGTTTGCCTTGTGTTGCTTGGTGCCGACAATAACTGCGGTTTCATTAAGTTTTAATGATGTAGACAAGTTGTCAGGTAGGTAATCAGAATGGTGTAATCCACACAGCATGCTGGTCACAGATAAGGCTCCTTATAAAATCATTGTAATTAAAGTGTCCGTACATTCAGTTGATGAAATCATGGAGATTTGAGGTCCAAGGGGACAATATTGATGTCTAAATCCGGAGACGACATGGACTCGGGGTATAGAAAAATAATCTCATTTTTATCTTCATTGTATAAGTTATTGAAATTTTGAAATACTATCAGGAAAAAAGGATGTTTGTAGGACAGTAAGCTATTTAATTGTGTAACCTTACTAACAGTTAATGTAATCTAACTAGCTGTCAATGTAATCTAACTAGCAGTCAATGTAATCTAATTAACAGTCAATGTAATCTAACTAATCTAACTAACAGTCAATGTAATCTAACTAGCAGTCAATGTAATCTAACTAGCAGTCAATGTAATCTAACTAACAGTCAATGTAATCTAACTAGTAGTCAATGTAATTTAACTAGCAGTCAATGTTATCTAACTATAGCAGTCAATATAATCTAACTAGCAGTCAATATAATCTAACTAACAGTCAATGTAATCTAACTAACAGTCAATGTAATCTAACTAGTAGTCAATGTAATTTAACTAGCAGTCAATGTTATCTAACTAGCAGTCAATATAATCTAACTAACAGTCAATATAATCTAACTAACAGTCAATGTAATCTAACTAACAGTCAATGTAATCTAACTAACAGTCAATGTAATCTAACTAACAGTCAATGTAATCTAACTAACAGTCAATGTAATCTAACTAACAGTCAATGTAATCTAACTAACAGTCAATGTAATCTAACTAACAGTCAATGTAATCTACCTAGCAGTCAATGTAATCTAACTAGCAGTTAATGCAATCCTACTTGTAGTTATTATAATTGTACTAGCAGTAAATATTTCTAATAGTTAATTTATTATTACACAATGTAATTTTACTGGTAGTACCTACAATTTCTAGGTAACTTCGTCTTTTCACAATAGGCAATTAGGAAGTACTGTAGAAACAAGAGTTCCAGATTTATTATAGTGGTTTGTTGGGTTTTATTATTTTGTTTGCATCACCTTTATTGGGGTTTAAGATTGCTACTGGCACCAAAGGCAGGGGTGTCTGATTATATTGTGTATCAGTTTACCACATGGTGGATTACCAAGGCCTTCTCCTCTGTAGATTTGAGAACAGATGTTTAAATAGTTGGGTGTCTTCTCACAATGGTTTGGAGATATAATATCAGACAACTGTTACTGATGATAAACACTGGCATTTGATATATGCCTGCTCTCAAACATCTTCATAATGGTTTGGATATGGAAACTGCTGAGCGCTGAGGTAAAAAGTTAAAAGTGAACTTGAAGTTTGATTGAAGCCGTCCTTATCGTGGGAGATCAGCTAACTGCATGTTCTTCATATCTGATTCGATACCACATGCTATTTTGAATCTTAACTGTCAGAGAAAATATGTTTAGTAAAAAATGTCTTCAAAATAATATTCCTTTTTGTTTTATATGCAGTTCTCATGGGAATTTTATATCCTTTTGTTGATTTTTAAAAGATTAAAGACTTTTTGCAAGTCTTCAGAACATCGACAAAATGTCTTCACCATGCTGAGGAGGATTCTTTTTGCATTGCAGACCACAAATTTTTGATTTCAGATTCCGTTCAGAGAAATAAAGTACAATGTAGTTTTAATTTTGTCCTATTGGTTGTGACCCTGGAATTGTTTTCATTCATTTTAAATTTTCTGTAGCAGAGTTATGCGTGTCTTTATCACTATATTACCTGCTACTACTGTAACAGTTATTAGCAACAGACCATTTTCTAAGCAATTTTTCCCTAGAGTTTGATGAAAAACTGACCTCATTTGAGTTTAACAGATCAGTATAATAACATATTTAAAAAGTTTTGTTTGATGTTTTCATCCATAACATAAATATTTCAAAGATTCTGTAGGATTTGATCACTAACTGGTAACTTAGAAGAAATCAGAAGAAAACTTTATTCCTGAAATATACACACATAGTTCTGCAGAAATAACAGGTTTTTCTTTTCTATTTCATACCCCTGAATCAGAGATATTTTTATTTAGACAGCCAGACGCTAATTAAGTGAAATTCAACAAAAAAAAAATGTTTAAGGAGGTTTGACAAATTTTTGACAAATGACTGTAATTATCAGAGTTGTCTTTTTGATATGTGTAACTTTATGAACTGACTAACAAGTAGCCATTGCTCATACCATTAGCGAAGACTTCCTGATTCTAACCAACATCTTCATGTCTCAGTGAAAGTTATCAATTGACATTGATTTGACAAAGATCTTCCTGTTAGTTTTTCAGAAAACTCTTGGCTGTCCCGTGATGAAGCCATTGCACGGCTCACAGACAGCTGGTGGCCATTAAATTACTGAAAGAACGGTGTCATAGGAGTGAAAATATATACAAGATCAGTAAATACTAGACAGAAACTATACTGGCTCCAAGCTTTCTGGGAGCTTACAATGACAACCCAGTCCAATATCAGTAAATGCTAGACAGAAACTATACTGGCTCCAAGCTTTCTGGGAGGTTACAATGACAACCCAGTCCAATCTCAGTAAATACTAGACAGAAACTATACTGGCTCCAAGCTTTCTGGGAGCTTACAATGACAACCCAGTCCAATATCAGTAAATACTAGACAGAAACTATACTGGCTCCAAGCTTTCTGGGAGCTTACAATGACAACCCAGTCCAATATCAGTAAATACTAGACAGAAACTATACTGGCTCCAAGCTTTCTGGGAGCTTACAATGACAACCCAGTCCAATCTCAGTAAATACTAGACAGAAACTATACTGGCTCCAAGCTTTCTGGGAGCTTACAATGACAACCCAGTCCAATCTCAGTAAATACTAGACAGAAACTATACTGGCTCCAAGCTTTCTGGGAGCTTACAATGACAACCCAGTCCAATATCAGTAAATACTAGACAGAAACTATACTGGCTCCAAGCTTTCTGGGAGCTTACAATGACAACCCAGTCCAATATTAGTAAATACTAGACAGAAACTATACTGGCTCCAAGCTTTCTGGGAGCTTACAATGACAACCCAGTCCTAAATCAGTAAATACTAGACAGAAACTATACTGGCTCCAAGCTTTCTGGGAGCTCACAATGACAACCCAGTCCAATATCAGTAAATACTAGACAGACACTATACTAGCTCCAAGCTTTCTGGGAGCTTACAATGACAACCCAGTCCAAAATCAGTAAATACTAGACAGAAACTATACTGGCTCCAAGCTTTCTGGGAGCTCACAATGACAACCCAGTCCAATCTCAGTAAATACTAGACAGAAACTATACTGGCTCCAAGCTTTCTGGGAGCTTACAATGACAACCCAGTCCAATATCAGTAAATACTAGACAGAAACTATACTGGCTCCAAGCTTTCTGGGAGCTTACAATGACAACCCAGTCCAATCTCAGTAAATACTAGACAGAAACTATACTGGCTCCAAGCTTTCTGGGAGCTTACAATGACAACCCAGTCCTATCTCAGTAAATACTAGACAGAAACTATACTGGCTCCAAGCTTTCTGGGAGCTTACAATGACAACCCAGTCCAATCTCAGTAAATACTAGACAGAAACTATACTGGCTCCAAGCTTTCTGGGAGCTTACAATGACAACCCAGTCCTAAATCAGTAAATACTAGACAGAAACTATACTGGCTCCAAGCTTTCTGGGAGCTCACAATGACAACCCAGTCCAATGTCAGTAAATACTAGACAGAAACTGTACTGGCTCCAAGCTTTCTTGGAGCTTACAATGACAACCCAGTCCAATCTCAGTAAATACTAGACAGAAACTATACTGGCTCCAAGCTTTCTGGGAGCTTACAATGACAACCCAGTCCAATATCAGTAAATACTAGACAGAAACTATACTAGCTCCAAGCTTTCTGGGAGCTTACAATGACAACCCAGTCCAATCTCAGTAAATACTAGACAGAAACTATACTGGCTCCAAGCTTTCTGGGAGCTTACAATGACAACCCAGTCCAATATCAGTAAATACTAGACAGAAACTATACCGGCTCCAAGCTTTCTGGGAGCTTACAATGACAACCCAGTCCAATATCAGTAAATACTAGACAGAAACTATACTGGCTCCAAGCTTTCTAGGGGCTTACAATGACAACCCAGTCCAATCTCAGTAAATACTAGACAGAAACTATACTGGCTCCAAGCTTTCTGGGAGCTTACAATGACAACCCAGTCCAATATCAGTAAATACTAGACAGAAACTATACTGGCTCCAAGCTTTCAAGGAGATTACAATGATAACCCAAATAATTTCAATGACAAAGACCAAATAATTGAAGACTAGAATGTTGTCTTTATCTATGAAGATCATGTCACAAAATGTACAAATCAGGGTATCTATAATCTCTGCACCAAGTACACAAAGTTCTACTTTTGTCATGGGAAAATAGAATAAATGTACCAGGAATTAGTAAGAGGCTAGGGAAAATAGAATAATGTACCAGGAATTAGTAAGAGGCAAGGGAAAATAGAATAAAAGTACCGGGAATTAGTAAGAGGCTAGGGAAAATAGAATAAATGTGCCAGGAATTAGCAAGAGGCTAGGGAAAATAGAATAAATGTGCCAGGAATTAGCAAGAGGCTAGGGAAAATAGAATAATGTACCAGGAATTAGTAAGAGGCTAGGGAAAATAGAATAATGTACCAGGAATTAGTAAGAGGCTAGGGAAAATAGAATAAATGTACCAGGAATTAGTAAGAGGCTAGGGAAAATAGAATAAATGTACCAGGAATTAGTAAGAGGCTAGGGAAAATAGAATAATGTACCAGGAATTAGTAAGAGGCTAGGGAAAATAGAATAATGTACCAGGAATTAGTAAGAGGCTAGGGAAAATAGAATAATGTACCAGGAATTAGTAAGAGGCTAGGGAAAATAGAATAAATGTACCAGGAATTAGTAAGAGGTTAGGGAAAATAGAATAATGTACCAGGAATTAGTAAGAGGCTAGGGAAAATAGAATAATGTACCAGGAATTAGTAAGAGGCTAGGGAAAATAAAATGAATGTACCAGGAATTAGTAAGAGGCTAGGGAAAATAGAATAAATGTACCAGGAATTAGTAAGGGGCTAGGGAAAATAGAATAAATGTACCAGGAATTAGTAAGAGGCTAGGGAAAATAGAATAATGTACCAGGAATTAGTAAGAGGCTAGGGAAAATAGAATAATGTACCAGGAATTAGTAAGAGGCTAGGGAAAATAGAATGAATGTACCAGGAATAAGTAAGAGGCTAGGGAAAATAGAATAATGTACCAGGAATTAGTAAGAGGCTAGGGAAAATAAAATGAATGTACCAGGAATTAGTAAGAGGCTAGGGAAAATAGAATAAATGTACCAGGAATTAGTAAGAGGCTAGGGAAAATAGAATAATGTACCAGGAATTAGTAAGAGGCTTGGGAAAATAGTATAAATGTACTAGGAATTAGTAAGAGGCTAGGGAAAATAGAATAATGTACCAGGAATTAGTAAGAGGCTAGGGAAAATAGAATAAACGTACCAGGAATTAGTAAGAGGCTAGGGAAAATAGAATAAATGTACCAGGAATTAGTAAGAGGCTAGGGAAAATAGAATAAACGTACCAGGAATTAGTAAGAGGCTAGGGAAAATAGAATAATGTACCAGGAATTAGTAAGAGGCTTGGGAAAATAGAATAATCGTACTAGGAATTAGTAAGAGGCTAGGGAAAATAGAATAAATGTACCAGGAATTAGTAAGAGGCTTGGGAAAATAGAATAAACGTACCAGGAATTAGTAAGAGGCTAGGGAAAATAGAATAAACGTACCAGGAATTAGCAAGAGGCTTGGGAAAATAGAATAAATGTACCAGGAATTAGTAAGAGACTAGGGAAAATAGAATAAACGTACCGGGAATTAGTAAGAGGCTAGGGAAAATAGAATAAATGTACCAGGAATTAGTAAGAGGCTAGGGAAAATAGAATAAATGTACCAGGAATTAGTAAGAGGCTAGGGAAAATAGAATAAACGTACCGGGAATTAGTAAGAGGCTAGGGAAAATAGAATAAACGTACCTGGAATTAGTAAGAGGCTAGGGAAAATAGAATAAACGTACCTGGAATTAGTAAGAGGCTAGGGAAAATAGAATAAACGTACCTGGAATTAGTAAGAGGCTTTGCAAAATAGAATAATGTACCAGGAATTAGTAAGAGACTAGGGAAAATAGAATAAACGTACCGGGAATTAGTAAGAGGCTAGGGAAAATAGAATAAATGTACCAGGAATTAGTAAGAGGCTTGGCAAAATAGAATAATGTACCAGGAATTAGTAAGAGGCTAGGGAAAATAGAATGAATGTACTGGGAATTAGTAAGAGGCTAGGGAAAATAGAATGAATGTACCAGGAATTAGTAAGAGGCTTGGCAAAATAGAATAAATGTACCAGGAATTAGTAAGAGGCTAGGGAAAATAGAATAAACGTACCGGGAATTAGTAAGAGGCTAGGGAAAATAGAATGAATGTACCAGGAATTAGTAAGAGGCTAGGGAAAATAGAATAAATGTACCGGGAATTAGTAAGAGGCTAGGGAAAATAGAATAAACGTACCGGGAATTAGTAAGGAGCTAGGGAAAATAGAATAATGTACCAGGAATTAGTAAGAGGCTAGGGAAAATAGAATAAATGTACCAGGAATTAGTAAGAGGCTAGGGAAAATAGAATAATGTACCAGGAATTAGTAAGAGGCTAGGCAAAATAGAATAAACGTACCGGGAATTAGTAAGAGGCTAGGGAAAATAGAATAAACGCACCAGGAATTAGTAAGAGGCTAGGGAAAATAGAATAATGTACAGGGAATTAGTAAGAGGCTTGGCAAAATAGAATAAATGTACCAGGAATTAGTAAGAGGCTAGGGAAAATAGAATAAACGTACCGGGAATTAGTAAGAGGCTAGGGAAAATAGAATGAATGTACCAGGAATTAGTAAGAGGCTAGGGAAAATAGAATAAATGTACCGGGAATTAGTAAGAGGCTAGGGAAAATAGAATAAACGTACCGGGAATTAGTAAGGAGCTAGGGAAAATAGAATAATGTACCAGGAATTAGTAAGAGGCTAGGGAAAATAGAATAAATGTACCAGGAATTAGTAAGAGGCTAGGGAAAATAGAATAATGTACCAGGAATTAGTAAGAGGCTAGGCAAAATAGAATAAACGTACCGGGAATTAGTAAGAGGCTAGGGAAAATAGAATAAACGCACCAGGAATTAGTAAGAGGCTAGGGAAAATAGAATAATGTACCAGGAATTAGTAAGAGGCTAGGGAAAATAGAATAAATGTACCAGGAATTAGTAAGAGGCTAGGGAAAATAGAATAATGTACCAGGAATTAGTAAGAGGCTAGGCAAAATAGAATAAACGTACCGGGAATTAGTAAGAGGCTAGGGAAAATAGAATAAACGCACCAGGAATTAGTAAGAGGCTAGGGAAAATAGAATAAACGTACCAGGAATTAGTAAGAGGCTAGGGAAAATAGAATAAACGCACCAGGAATTAGTAAGAGGCTAGGGAAAATAGAATAAAGGTAAACAGAACTGAGAGCCTAGGACTGGTGAGCTCTAGATGAAGGTTCACATATGATTTGGCCTCCAATCGACCCAGTCCTGTTCCAATATACTTGTAATATAAGACAGAATTATGTCCTTTTGAACTATGTCTGGGTTTTAAGAGAGGAAAAGGAAATGCTGTTTGTGATATTAACATCTTACAGCTTTAAGCAACCTGTACTGAGATATTAACCTTTTTCTGCGTGGCAGATAAGGAGAGGTTAGGAATCAATAAGAAAGCTGAGCAAACATCATCACCACCATCAAGATAGATTTGTCGAATCTAAGAAGTCCGACTATGTAGCGTTTTGATTGGATGTCGTATTTACAGAGAGTGCATTGATGGTCTACTGAAGTTTATAGTGAACACCGCCGTCGAGTTGGCTATTACGGATCAGGATATATACATATCACAGAATCGAATGAGGTCGCAGCCACCATTTTAACTCTGTTTCTGACACTTATGATACCTCCTGCTGCTGTCGCTGATGAATTTCGGTAAAAAAAAATTGAATGAATTTATATAATCTCCCTAGTTAATTATATATCACAGGAATCAATAGATCTGTCGGACTGCCGTTAATTTATCAACAAGTTTGTTGAAATTATGCCATTTTCTCAAAGAATTCTTTGAGGTGATCTTCTTGCCACCAAAGTGATAAAAAAAATTGTTAGGTCTTGGTAAATGGAAAAACATAGAGAAATAAATCTCGTATTCATGATTATAACTAGAATTTGATATGAGAACTAAAAATGGTAGCCTTCGATCCCTAATGTAGAGTCGCCCAGTCAAAGGCTATGTTGCTAGGTAAATTATTTCTTTCCGTTTCATGGCACACAAGTATTAGTCGTAAACTTTCCTGTGAGTTTTATGACGTGTTTATAAGGGAAATAAAATGTTTGCTATATTAGAATACAACTCGTCTTCCATAAAACAAACAAAAATTAATCAGAGTTATTTTCAGTCAGTGAACAGCTTATTGTTGCTAATTTATTGTTCATACCATAGATGAAAGTTATAGAGTGAAATTGTTTGTAAAGCCTTTGATGGGGATATAATGGGTATAGATATAATGGTTATAATCATCCACTACAATAAGGACCTTAATTCATTACCTAATTCATTTGAAACTCTACACTGGTATTTTTGTCACCATCCTTTCTTTCTATTTTGTGTGATAACATTTTAATGCTCCTAATTCCCTCCCCCTTTCCCCCTCTTCCTCCTCCTCCTCCATAAATATATGTTTCAGAGCTAAAGTGGGTCTCAACAGTTAATACATTGTGAACCAAATTTTGAGGCAAAAGGAGAAGAACCCTTATCTTTTAAGGGTCTTTTAGTCAAAAGTGAAGGTGGCAGTGAATATAAATAATAATAATAATAGACTTTATTTAAAATTTGATAACACATTGAGTCAGAGACTCGTCTCACATGTGGTCGACATCAAATTTACAATATTTACAGCAGATCTTAAATAAGCTAAATAGTTTCAGAAAATTCTGTTTTATCAGATCAAAACCAAAGTTGAATTTGATCAACCCTTTAGGAAGAGAAAGATTTTAATTGAGTTTGGAGTTACTTTCCAAGATAAAGGTCAAGATCACATTTAAGCTATGAAGTTGGTTTTTAAAAGATCGGAGAATACCAAAGTGTCAAGAAAACCATAATCCAAACTCAAAATCGATTAAACTAGAGGCAAAATAGGAACAAAGGAAAGATTTACATGGAGACTCTCGTAAAAAGCACAAGAGAATAAGACCAGATGTTCTAGAAGAGTAAGCGTCTTCTGCCTCATTGACGACATCCGTCATGTAAATCTAGGTCAAATCCAAGTAAATGTCATGGCTTCAAAGTGAGAACTGAGGCATAATTATCAATCACAACAAGCAGGCATACTAATGATCAGCAATTAATTAAAGAAGCATCCATCTTTATATCATACAAGATTGTAAAATATTTCTCAACGAGGCAAAGATGGCGACCATAAAGCTTGATAGTCTTTATCAACCTGTATCTCTCAAATTCCTGTGCCATAAGTTTGTTCGTCAGTAGTTGACATCTATCATGGAAATCATGATATTCAGAGCATTTTTAGCCCTAGAATAATGAATCAACTGCGACATGTAAGTACCAAATGGCATCAGACTTGGTCCTGTGGGAAATTTGGAAGCACTGACAACCCTTGATTCTGTCAACAGAATTTAGCCATTAAGGGTTGATGGATATAATAAGGACAAAATTGGTTTGATAAATAAGGCATTTATCAACATGTTTGAGGTATTTGTGTTGTGTCAAGTAGATTTTGGTCGCTATATTACCTCAACAATTTCTGCTTCCAAATGGTGTTGGAGAATTGTACGCTTGTAATGCAGGGCCAGAGGAGAATCAGGGCTCATTCCACCCACTCACCCAGGTTATTGGCTCACCTGGTCCGAAGGACTGAGGTGAGCTTATGCCATACCGTGGCGTCCGTCGTCCGTCCGTCAACAATTTCTTTAAACGACTTCTCCTCCATAACCACTCATAGGAAATCAACCTCATTTGGCAGGAAGCATCCTTGGGTGCCCAGGATTCAAAATTGTACTAATGGTGGGACTGACCCCCTAGGGGGCTGAGGGGCGAGCCAAAAGGGGTTATTTAGCTATATCGGTTTAAGCGACTTCTTCTCCATAACCACCGATTGGAAATCAGCCTTATTTGGCAGAAGGTATCCCTGGGTGCTCAGGATTCAAAATTGTACTCATGGTGGGACTGACCCCCTAGGGGGCTGAGGGGTGGGGGCCATAAACAATTATTTAGCTATATTGATATTAGCGACTTCTTCTTCATATAACCACTGATTGGTAATCAACCTTATTTGGCAGGAAGCATCCTTAGGTGCCCAGGATTCAAAATTGTACTAATGGTGGGACTGATCCCCTAGGGGGCTGAGGGGTGGGGCCAAAAAGGGTTATTTAGCTTTATTGGTTTAGTCGACTTCTTCTCAATAACCACTGATTGGAAATGAGCCTTATTTGGCAGGAAGCATCTGTAGGTGCTCAAGATTCAAAATTGTACTAATGGTGGGACTGACCCCCTAGGGGGCTGAGGGGCGGGCCAAAAAGAAAATATTTTATCATGATTACCTAGATACCAATGTATCCAGGTGAGTGATACAGGCCCTCTGGGCCTCTTTTATGTACATTGCTCCCGAAATCATTCCGCTGCTGATATCACTGTCGCTGGTAAAATGTTATTATTTTCAAATGCAGTTCTCCTTTGAAATGCAATAAATGTGATGCTTGTATTAATATTCCGTTGGGGATGTCTGGTAAAATTTCTATGAGCTTATTATGGAACAATGATCTGTAGAGAGGTAATGCTTCGTTTCGAGTGTCTCAGTAGACTCCGTATAATGACACGGTGTGCTGAGACATTGTATATGATCCTAATATCAGTCTGGATTAGCCCAGTCTCTGCCTGCTCCAAACACATGACTGACCACGGACAGCATTATAATATTGGTCTAGGCAAGTCGCTGATGTTACAAGGAATAAAAGGTCTCAAAAACTGATCATTTACCAGAGAACCAAATTAGGATAGTTATCACCAAACTAATGCAGACTGATAAAGTTAATGTTGACCCAATACATATATATATAAATCATTCTTCAACTGCAGAGCTTGTCCAAGCAAGTGAAAGCACTAGTGAATCTGGGTTTGTTTAAAAAAAAATTTATAACCATTACAAGGTCGCTATGGATTTTTAATTTATATGTGCATTAAGTCATATGATACCGTCTTTGTGTACTTATAAATGTCTAGTAAAGCCTGAACATGTATTAATAAGAAATAAACTTAATGATGTCCTTAATTTATGTTGACATGATAAAGTTGATGGTGAATTTGTGTTGACATTCAAAGAAGTTAATGGTGACCTTGTGTCGACATGACAAAGTTAATGGTGACCTTGTGTCGACATGACAAAGTTAGTGGTGACCTTGTGTCGACATGACAAAGTTAATGGCGACCTTGTGTCGACATAACAAAACTGAAAGTTAAGGGTGACCTTGTGTTGACATGACATAACTGAAAGTTAATGGTGACCTTGTGTCGACATGACAAAGTTAATGGTGACCTTTGTACATGTTAACATGGAGATAAGTTAAGGGTGACCTTGTGTTGACATGACATAAAGTTAATGGTGACCTTGTGTTGACATGGAGTTAAGTTATTGGTGACCTTGTGTTGACATTGCATAAACTAAATGGTGACCTTGTGTCGACATGACAAAGTTAATGGTGACCTTTGTACATGTTAACATGGAGATAAGTTATTGGTGACCTTGTGTTGACATTGCATAAACTTAATGGTGACCTTGTGTCGACATGACAAAGTTAATGGTGACCTTTGTACATGTTAACATGGAGATAAGTTAAGGGTGATCTTGTCTTGATATTGAATGAAGTTAATGGTGACCTTGTGTTGACTTGACATAAAGTTAATGGTGACCTTGTATTGACATGACATAAAGTTAATGGTGACCTTGTGTTGACATGGAGTTACGTTAATGGTGACCCTGTGTTGACTTGACATAAAAACTTAATGGTGACCTTGTATTGACATGACATAAAGTTAATGGTGACCTTGTATTGACATGAAGTAGAGTTAATGGTGACCTTATGTTGACATGACAAAGTTAATGGTGACCTTATGTTGACATGAAGTGATGTGTTTGAACATTGAATAATGTTAATGCCAACATAACATTGACACAAAGTACAAAATGTATACGCAATAATCAACACCTTTTCTGCTAGTTGGGCCATACAAAAAATGATATGTTATATAATGTTACAGAATGTAAAGGTTTGACGACCTTCCTTAGTGTATTCATTAATTAATTGTTCACTCTGATACAGTCATTTCAGGAACAAACTTACATTATTCAATGTGAAAGAGATAATATTTATTCTTACTTCAATGTTTAAAATTGAGTTAAGTGTGAAACTTTATACAATACCCATATGGAAGATTAGAGGAGAAAAAATACAGACATGACCATAGTTGTTTTACGCTACAGGTTAATGTATCTCCGATGTGGTGAAGGTTTTTTGCTGAGTGACTAGATTGTCTACAAGAAGAGTAGGACAGAAAGAAAGTGGACCTATATACTGTGAGGCTTCCTGCCAAAGGACTGTCGTTGTTCTGCCTGTACCAGACCCTGCTCGAGGTAACTCAATCAGCTCGCAATTACCAAGTTTTAGCGTGGTTACCATGAAGATCTGCACTCGTCGTGGAACACTTATACAATTATACTACCACAAGAGGTTTCATGACAGAGCAAATCTCTATCAATTTGTCATTATGGCGTTGTTAGATTATTTTTGGTGTCGCTGTACATGAAGAATTTTCAGGGAAGACAAATGTGAAACACAGAGTGACATTCTAGTTTACCATACAAATTGTAGATTGGTTGGAAATTAATTGTCAAGCACTAAGGAAAACGGAGCTGACCGTGATAAACAAGCAGTTTCTGAGGTTTCTTCCTGCCACCATTGTTTGTCGAGGATTCTGGTAGTTGCCATTTACTTCAGATCGAAACCCCACAAATAAACACACTATCAGTAGAGTGATGTATATATTCTTTGGCGTACTCTACCTAATAATCGGCCCATATCACTTATGGTAAGTGCACACTTTCTCCTGTCTATTGATCTCGTCCATTTAATCTCGTCCATTTAAAACAATTTTCCAAATTATCATCATTATGTATGATACAATACCAAAGGAGGCTAGAAAGTGGTTCCTTATCAAAAAGGGTCTGTACAGAAAATATTACTAGTGATATCAAGGTGTGGTTTTTCAGCAGAATTAACTGATTTGTTGACTTTTAAAATTTTATGAGCTGTAAACAAGTTTAACTTATATGAACTGTTCAGCAAATCGGTAGCAATTATTAATTTGATAACAAGTCAATAGTAATTATTAATTTGATAATGAGTCAATAGCAATTATTAATTTGATAATGAGGCAATAGTAATTATTAATTTGATAATGAGTCAATAGTAATTATTAATTTGATAATGAGTCAATAGCAATTATTAATTTGATAATGAGTCAATAGTAATTATTAACACTTTAACGAGTCCATAGTAATTATTAATTTGATAATGAGTCAATAGCAATTATTAATTTGATAATGAGTCAATAGTAATTATTAACACTTTAATGAGTCAATATCAATTATTAATTTGATAATGAGTCAATAGTAATTATTAACACTTTAATGAGTCAATTGTAATTATTAATTTGATAACGAGTCAATAGTAATTATTAATTTGATAATGAGTCAATAGCAATTATTAATTTGATAATGAGTCAATAGTAATTATTAACACTTTAATGAGTCAATAGTAATTATTGATTTGATAATGATTCAATAGTAATTATTTATTTGATAATGAGTCAATAGTAATTATCAACTTTGTAACATCAAGTTGTTCAAGTATTACAGAAAAGGAACGACAGCTGCTGCACGCTATTTACCCAACAAGTACTCGCTACTCCTACTTGCTAACCTATGAAACAATATAACAAAGAAAATTTATTTGTAATAAACACCTGAATTCTATCTGCGGTTTTGTAGTCATGACTACGAAAAGAAGGTCATTTTGTCCTAAAAATATTGTTTTACAGTACTGTCATAGGGTTAATATTGTCATACAGGTCATATTTTCATGGGGTTAATATTGTCAAACAGGTCATATTTTCATGGGGTTAATATTGTCAAACAGGTAATATTTTCATGGGGTTAATATTGTCAAACAGGTCATATTTTCATTGGGTTAATATTGTCAAACAGGTCATATTTTCATGGGGTTAATATTGTCATAAAGATTATATTGTCATACAGTTAATGTTGTCATAAAGGTTATCTTGTCATACAGATAATATTGTCATAACGGTTATATTGTCATAAAGGTAATATTGTCATAAAGGTTATATTGTCATACAGATAATATTGTCATAAAGGTTATATTGTCATACGGATAATATTGTCATAAAGGTTATATTGTCATAAAGGTAATATTGTCATACAGATAATATTGTCGTAATGGTTATATTGTCATACAGATAATCTTTTCATGAAGTAAATAATGTAATTAAGTGAATATTCATAAAGTGAATATTTTCATAAAGCGAATATTAATTGTCATTAAGTGAATATTTTCGTACATTAAATATTGTCATAGAGCAAATATTGTCTGACAGTGAATATTTTCACACAGTATGTATTGTAACACAAGGAGTATTGTCATAAAATAAGTATTTTACAAAATGTGTATCAATGGTCATACATTGAACATTGTCATACATTGACATACAATCAATATTGTCAAATAATGAATATTGTCATACAGTGGATATTGTCATACAGTAGATATTGTCATACATTGACATACAATCAATATTGTCAAATAGTGGATATTGTCATATAGCGGATATTGTCAAACTGTGACAGGGATCACTTTGGGGCGAGATTTGGGGATTTTTACCCATATTTTTCCTGAAAATCTCATTGATATTTTGATGATCCCATAAAATCCCTTGAATTCTCCCATAGGTTTTAAGAGCCAGAATTATCCCTGCTGTGAATATTGTCATACAGTGGATATTTATTGTCATATAGTGGATATTGTTATATAGTGAATATTTTCATACAGTGAATATTAATTGTTATACAGTGAATATTAATTGTCATATAGTGGATATTGTCATACAGTGAATATTAATTTTCATATAGTGGATATTGTCATACAGTGAATATTGTCATACATTGGATATTGTCATATAGTGAATATTAATTGTCATATAGTGGATATTGTTATATAGTGAGTTTGGTCTATTAGTGAGTAAATTTGTTCATACAGTTAATTTAAATTGCCATACAATGAGTATTAATTGTCATACAGTGAATACAATTAATATTGTCTTTAATATGGAGTGTTGTACTATATTGTCATATCATTACCCTTTTTATTCAGGTCATATGATCAAGTTTTGAAATCTTGTTGAATATTGTGTAACTTTGAAATATTACTTTCATGAGTGCATGGTGGTCTGTTGTCATCATCAGTATACTAACACTAATGTTAGGTTAAAATTAGCTTCGTGACATTTTATAGACTTTGGTAAGCTTGCATTACTACCGTATTTTACCGGGAATAAGCCCCCACCCCCTGAGAAAAAGAATTGATTAAAAGTAGGGAGGGGTCTTATTCACGAATACACCTCTGTTCACAAAAGTCTGTCATTAAAGAGAAATTAACATGCTTTTTATTGAGAGAAAGACAAAATTTAGGGTGGGGGCTTATTCCCAGGCTCCCACCCTGTTCCATGAAGCTTTGCCAAAGTGGGGAGGGGGCTTATTCATGAGAGGGGGCTTATTCCCGGTAAAATACGGTACTATCTGTCTCTTTACAATTTGATGAAGAAAGCAGTAATTCCTGAGAACATTTTGATGATTTTAGCTCTATTTGTGTTGCAATGCCTTTCTAGATTATTTACAACTTTTTATGGTCACTTCTGTAATTTTTATCACTGGAGAAGTGTAAGGACATAGATTTGAATTTCAGTGTTTATAATTTCCCTTTGAATTGGAATTTACTCGTCAATATGATATATCAGATATGGTTGCCGTTTTTCTTTCTCTTTGAAGTAAATACAATTAAGAGATACATTTCATTTGCATATAGATATCATAATATCATTAAAACTTTGGTTAGGATAGGGTGTTTGGTATTTGTAGCTAAAGCAGATTAATTTCCTGTTATTAAAAAACAGTCCCATAAGTTTAATATTTCTGGAGGCCGTTTCACAGTTTCTAAAATGATTTGTGGGTGGTTTTGACATTTAGTGTCATCAAATGAGCTGAAAATGTATTGCATTATTGAACATTGTTATCTAGAAATTAGTTCTGATCAAATGACGATAACATATGACTTAGTGATCAATAATGTAATATATGATTATTGATACTATGTTGTATAATATGCTTTTACATATTATTTTGTGAAATATTTACTGATATGGACATAGAGGCTTTTAGCCTGCATCCATTAAATTTAAATTTCCATTAAATTTCCATTAAATTTCCATTAAATTTCCATCAAATTCCATTAAATAACCCCTGTAATATGTAGTATTATATGTATTATATATAAACAATGCTATCTAGTGACCAGATCTAGGTGAACAGTTGTGTGACTTTATATACTTACGTTTGTATGTATTATATATAAACAATGCTATCTAGTGACCAGATCTCAGCGTACAGCTGTGTGACTTTATATACTTACGTTTGTATGGAGTTTTATCCTAGTCCTCCTGTGTTGCGGATCACTTCCAAAGATTTATGAGAAATAACATTCAAAACGGGTGTTTAAATCCTTTGTGGACATGCTTCTGTTTTAGAAACTACCGTCAGGTACTTGTGTGACAAGTCTCTAAAGAGAGTGGACGAGGGCTGTCAAACACTTTATCTGATTGTAAAATAGGATTGTTTATCACTTCCAAATGTCATCAGATTGTTTCATAATTTGGAAAAAGTGAACCAAAATTTCATTCAATATTGTCATATGTTTTCAGTGTGTTAAATCTTATAAAGTGACTTGATGACAATTAATTAAAATTCTTTTTAAAGGAATCAAACTAAGAGTGTCTATTAAATATTATGGAGGTTGTAATTGTTTCTGTCACTAGCGGGACTAAGTTCTGTCATATCCTCCGTCAGTCCTGGATGCCTGAGAACCCTTGGCGACCACTGGTGGCTGTGTGTGAGCTCCGCTATCCTCACCATCCCTTTAATCCAGGCAGGGTCGACTGTCGCCTGGGCTCTGGCAGGCACTACTCGCGGCTACTGGTATCGCAGTACAGCACTGTGGTCATACCTACCGATGGCTGCATGTGTAAGTGTTAGTAGAAAGACAGTATTGGATGAGATTCCATACTCTACTGTCATTGGTGATCAGGCTGCTTCCCTAGCAACCATTGGTTGAACAGCAGCATGTGCGGCGCACAGCCCTGTAGTACATTCCGAGGAATCCGACTGCTTCTGCTGTTCTTTACGCATCGTTTGTCACAGCAGTGTAAGAGCAACACAAATGATTTCACTCCTTTGTGAAACATTTAACACCAACAAATCCTGCAGACAAATTATGAGCTTGCTAGCCATACACATATCTCTACTGAACACAGATATAACAATGTTCTAGACATACACATATCTCTACTGAACTCAGATATTACAATGTTCTAGGCATATACATATCTCTACTGAACTCAGATATTACAATGTTCTAGGCATATACATATCTCTACTGAACTCAGATATAACAATGTTCTAGGCATACATATATCTCTACTGAACTCAGATATTACAATGTTCTAGGCATCACATATTTATCTCTACTGAACTCAGATATTACAATGTTCTAGGCATATACATATCTCTACTGAACTCAGATATAACAATGTTCTAGGCATACACATATCTCTACTGAACTCAGATATTACAATGTTCTAGGCATACACATATCTCTACTGAACTCAGATATTACAATGTTCTAGGCATCACATATTTATCTCTACTGAACTCAGATATTACAATGTTCTAGACATATACATATCTCTACTGAACTCAGATATAACAATGTTCTAGGCATACACATATCTCTACTGAACTCAGATATTACAATGTTCTAGGCATATACATATCTCTACTGAACTCAGATATAACAATGTTCTAGGCATATACATATCTCTACTGAACTCAGATATAACAATGTTCTAGGCATATACATATCTCTACTGAACTCAGATATTACAATGTTCTAGGCATATACATATCTCTACTGAACTCAGATATTACAATGTTCTAGGCATATACATATCTCTACTGAACTCAGATATAACAGTGTTCTAGGCATACACATATCTCTACTGAACTCAGATATAACAATGTTCTAGGCATACACATATCTCTACTGAACTCAGATATTACAATGTTCTAGGCATCACATATTTATCTCTACTGAACTCAGATATTACAATGTTCTAGACATACACATATCTCTACTGAACTCAGATATTACAACGTTCTAGGCATATACATATCTCTACTGAAATCAGATATTACAATGTTCTAGACATACACATATCTCTACTGAACTCAGATATTACAACGTTCTAGGCATATACATATCTCTACTGAACTCAGATATTACAATGTTCTAGGCATACACATATCTTTACTGAACTCAGATATTACAATGTTCTTGGCATACACATATCTCTACTGAACTCAGATATAACAATGTTCTAGGCATACACATATCTCTACTGAACTCAGATATTACAATGTTCTAGGCATACACATATCTCTACTGAACTCAGATATAACAATGTTCTAGGCATACACATATCTCTACTGAACTCAGATATTACAATATTCTAGGCATATATACACATATCTCTACTGAACTCAGATATTACAATGTTCTAGACATACACATATCTCTACTGAACTCAGATATTACAATGTTCTAGACATACACATATCTCTACTGAACTCAGATATTACAATGTTCTAGACATACACATATCTCTACTGAACTCAGATATTACAATGTTCTAGACATACACATATCTCTACTGAACTCAGATATTACATTGTTCTAGGCATATACATATCTCTACTGAACTCAGATATAACAATGTTCTAGGCATACACATATCTCTACTGAACTCAGATATTACAATGTTCTAGGCATCACATATCTCTACTGAACTCAGATATTACAATGTTCTAGACATACACATATCTCTACTGAACTCAGATATTACAATGTTCTAGACATACACATATCTCTACTGAACTCAGATATTACAATGTTCTAGGCATACACATATCTTTACTGAACTCAGATATTACAACGTTCTAGGCATATACATATCTTTACTGAACTCAGATATTACAACGTTCTAGGCATATACATATCTCTACTGAACTCAGATATTACAATGTTCTAGGCATACACATATCTCTACTGAACTCAGATATTACAATGTTCTAGACATACACATATCTCTACTGAACTCAGATATTACAATGTTCTAGGCATACACATATCTTTACTGAACTCAGATATTACAATGTTCTAGCGTTACACATATCTCTACTGAACTCAGATATTACAATATTCTAGGCATACACATATCTCTACTGAACTCAGATATTACAATGTTCTAGCGTTACACATATCTCTACTGAACTCAGATATTACAATGTTCTAGGCATACACATATCTCTACTGAACTCAGATATTACAATGTTCTAGGCACACACATATCTCTACTGAACACAGATATTACAATGTTCTAGACATACACATATCTCTACTGAACTCAGATATTACAATGTTCTAGGCATACACATATCTCTACTGAACTCAGATATTACAATGTTCTAGGCATCACATATCTCTACTGAACTCAGATATTACAACGTTCTAGGCATATACATATCTCTACTGAACTCAGATATTACAATGTTCTAGGCATACACATATCTCTACTGAACTCAGATATTACAATGTTCTAGACATACACATATCTCTACTGAACTCAGATATTACAATGTTCTAGACATACACATATCTCTACTGAACTCAGATATTACAACGTTCTAGGCATACACATATCTCTACTGAACTCAGATATTACAACGTTCTAGCGTTACACATATCTCTACTGAACTCAGATATTACAATGTTCTAGGCATATACATATCTCTACTGAACTCAGATATAACAATGTTCTAGGCATACACATATCTCTACTGAACTCAGATATTACAATGTTCTAGGCATACACATATCTCTACTGAACTCAGATATTACAATGTTCTAGGCATCACATATTTATCTCTACTGAACTCAGATATTACAATGTTCTAGACATATACATATCTCTACTGAACTCAGATATAACAATGTTCTAGGCATACACATATCTCTACTGAACTCAGATATTACAATGTTCTAGGCATATACATATCTCTACTGAACTCAGATATAACAATGTTCTAGGCATATACATATCTCTACTGAACTCAGATATAACAATGTTCTAGGCATATACATATCTCTACTGAACTCAGATATTACAATGTTCTAGGCATATACATATCTCTACTGAACTCAGATATTACAATGTTCTAGGCATATACATATCTCTACTGAACTCAGATATAACAGTGTTCTAGGCATACACATATCTCTACTGAACTCAGATATAACAATGTTCTAGGCATACACATATCTCTACTGAACTCAGATATTACAATGTTCTAGGCATCACATATTTATCTCTACTGAACTCAGATATTACAATGTTCTAGACATACACATATCTCTACTGAACTCAGATATTACAACGTTCTAGGCATATACATATCTCTACTGAAATCAGATATTACAATGTTCTAGACATACACATATCTCTACTGAACTCAGATATTACAACGTTCTAGGCATATACATATCTCTACTGAACTCAGATATTACAATGTTCTAGGCATACACATATCTTTACTGAACTCAGATATTACAATGTTCTTGGCATACACATATCTCTACTGAACTCAGATATTACAATGTTCTAGGCATACACATATCTCTACTGAACTCAGATATTACAATGTTCTAGGCATATACATATCTCTACTGAACTCAGATATTACATTGTTCTAGGCATACACAAATCTCTACTGAACTCAGATATTACAATGTTCTAGGCATACACATATCTCTACTGAACTCAGATATTACAATGTTCTAGGCATACACATATCTCTACTGAACTCAGATATTACAATGTTCTAGGCATACACATATCTCTACTGAACTCAGATATTACAATGTTCTAGACATACACATATCTCTACTGAACTCAGATATTACAATGTTCTAGACATACACATATCTCTACTGAACTCAGATATTACAATGTTCTAGACATACACATATCTCTACTGAACTCAGATATAACAATGTTCTAGGCATATACATATCTCTACTGAACTCAGATATTACATTGTTCTAGGCATATACATATCTCTACTGAACTCAGATATAACAATGTTCTAGGCATACACATATCTCTACTGAACTCAGATATTACAATGTTCTAGGCATCACATATCTCTACTGAACTCAGATATTACAATGTTCTAGACATACACATATCTCTACTGAACTCAGATATTACAATGTTCTAGACATACACATATCTCTACTGAACTCAGATATTACAATGTTCTAGGCATACACATATCTTTACTGAACTCAGATATTACAACGTTCTAGGCATATACATATCTTTACTGAACTCAGATATTACAACGTTCTAGGCATATACATATCTCTACTGAACTCAGATATTACAATGTTCTAGGCATACACATATCTCTACTGAACTCAGATATTACAATGTTCTAGACATACACATATCTCTACTGAACTCAGATATTACAACGTTCTAGACATACACATATCTCTACTGAACTCAGATATTACAATGTTCTAGACATACACATATCTCTACTGAACTCAGATATTACAATGTTCTAGACATACACATATCTCTACTGAACTCAGATATTACAATGTTCTAGACATACACATATCTCTACTGAACTCAGATATTACAATGTTCTAGGCATACACATATCTTTACTGAACTCAGATATTACAATGTTCTAGCGTTACACATATCTCTACTGAACTCAGATATTACAATATTCTAGGCATACACATATCTCTACTGAACTCAGATATTACAATGTTCTAGCGTTACACATATCTCTACTGAACTCAGATATTACAATGTTCTAGGCATACACATATCTCTACTGAACTCAGATATTACAATGTTCTAGGCACACACATATCTCTACTGAACACAGATATTACAATGTTCTAGACATACACATATCTCTACTGAACTCAGATATTACAATGTTCTAGGCATACACATATCTCTACTGAACTCAGATATTACAATGTTCTAGGCATCACATATCTCTACTGAACTCAGATATTACAACGTTCTAGGCATATACATATCTCTACTGAACTCAGATATTACAATGTTCTAGGCATACACATATCTCTACTGAACTCAGATATTACAATGTTCTAGACATACACATATCTCTACTGAACTCAGATATTACAATGTTCTAGACATACACATATCTCTACTGAACTCAGATATTACAACGTTCTAGGCATACACATATCTCTACTGAACTCAGATATTACAACGTTCTAGCGTTACACATATCTCTACTGAACTCAGATATTACAATGTTCTAGGCATATACATATCTCTACTGAACTCAGATATAACAATGTTCTAGGCATACACATATCTCTACTGAACTCAGATATTACAATGTTCTAGGCATACACATATCTCTACTGAACTCAGATATTACAATGTTCTAGGCATACACATATCTCTACTGAACTCAGATATTACAATGTTCTAGGCACATACATATCTCTACTGAACTCAGATATTACAATGTTCTAGGCATACACATATCTTTACTGAACTCAGCTATTACAAAGTCATCGGTCAGGAACACAGATTTATCATTTTCATTATTACTAGAATTTCTAGAGAGCATTACGAAGGATTTAGCATGGATTTTACTTCAATGTTTTAACTTAACAAATTGCTTTTATGTAATATACAAGTAAAATGAAAGGAACTCACTTTATAAGCTGTCAGGGATTTAGATTTTGGGGAAATTCAAGTTAACATTTAAAACCATATCCCTTGTTAACAGGACATTGCAGTTGAACTTGCTCAGAAGCTATTGCTCTGTTTTAAGATTGAATATAGGAAACTTGGAAAATCTTCAAAAAACTATTCGGGGTTGTTGTGTTTCAGGGATCCAAGGTCATTTTTTTTATGAAATTTATACAAAGGATATATCAGACATGACACCTTTTTTTAAAAAAAGTGTTCCAAGGTCAAAGTTAAGGTCACAATTGCTAAATATAGAAAATCATCAACCGGTTCATATATAGTTTTTCATGCAGATTAGTGCATGTTTCAGGACAAAAGGATCAATTTCACATGGCGGTGTGGGTGTTTATGTCTTACAGACATTTTCTAGTTTTGTTACTTTCCAGAATTAACAGCCAACATTTCTAGTTACATAGTGGCCATCAAAACAGCTGGATTGGCACTCCTTTGTAAAGAACAATGGTTTATGATAGGTCTGCGCTATAGGGTTCAGGAACACATGCAATAAAGGAGATGATTTTCCTGTCATGTAGTTTGTTTACACTGCGTTCGTGTACATAATTGTTATTTCAGTCTCTCTAAAAATTGATTTACAATCAATCACAGATTTTTTTCCGAAAGCACCTATTATGTATTTGACACATGACAAATTTTGCTGACATTTTATAGATAATGTTCAGTTTGAATTGGCTCTTCTGTAATCACGGAGTGTAGTTGATGTCTTATGATTTTAGGAGCAGATTAATTGGTGAATAGCCGACAGTTTTTATTTTCCCCCAATTTGTAAGTATGACAGTATTTGAATATTTATCATTCTTCAGTGTCTTACGAAGGATACATCAGGTTGTCTCGAAGTACAGCATAAGCAGAAAAAAACTGTTATACATTCTATCTAAATTCTACTGTAAAGAACCAGAGAATAAATCTATCCTGCGGATACAGTTTGTCAATTTTCTTGTACAGCAAAGAATACCTGCAATATTGTAATGATATTGTCAAACATTTTGATATGCGGGTCTGTGACAAGACACGGAGCCTCGATCAGGACGGGTGTCAATAGCGATTGTCTGAAACATAACTTTCTTTGGGTGTTATGTGTTAAAGTAAGGTAAAATCATCCGATCAGATCAAGGAGATGTAGATTAAAAATATTTACCTTAATTTATTACAAGTGTTACATTTGATATGAATATAAATGTGTTGTTCAAATAAAGATTTAGTGTCTATAAGGCTCTTTTTTGGTCCTTTCCTGGATTTCACCTTCTAAATTTGTTCAATGTTGTCCTCTTGTATTACGTACATGTGCAAAAGCTATATTTAGGTAAAAGTTTGACCAGAAGGGGTGGATCACAGTGTTGGTATGTAGCTTGTTGATGATTCACTACTTACCAGGGTACTTTCAATTTCTGTGACATGGTGAGCAATTCAGGCCCTGTAGACCTTTTACTTGATTGACTGTCTCTGGATCATAGTGTTGGTATATCTATCTTGTTGATAATTCACTACTTACTTACCTTCAATTTCTATAACCTGGTTTCTATAATATTGAGGATGATTCAGGCCCTTTGAACCTTTTACTCAATTGACTGTCTCTGGATCACTGTGTTGGTATATCCATCTTATTGATAATTCACTTATTACCGTCAATTTCTATAACCTGGTTCAGGGCCATGAAATCTCTGACTTTGATTATAAACTACAACATTGAGCCACCTGTAATTTATTGAGTTACTACTTTTGCTTCCATTCGTGCCATACATGTACTAAACATGTTACGTAATGTTGTATTACACTAACTCACCTACTGCTAGTTGAAAGACTTTTCATTTACACCAACATCGTCTTGGTATTATTCCTATCGTCTTACCCTACAAACCTTTGGTCACTTGGTACAAGACATGTATGACTATATGGCTTCACAGGGATGTTTTTACCGTACCAATTAGAGGGTACAGTTTCCCTTCCATCAAATGTCAGCATCTGATGTCAAAAGTATTTGTTTTGATGCTGAACGTTATCCTGGTAATTAGTGATTCCATTAGAAATGATAAAATATTCAGAAGATTATTTATTTATTGCTGACCTTGGTATGGTTTCTCAGAAATTGCTAAAAGATGATAATATTTGTTGAAAATGATGTGTATTTTCCCCCTTTACCAATTAATTAGCAGCTCGCTGATTGTTAGTTAGGATATATGCAGGCTTTGCATGTTACTCGACAATTATGCTGGTGTGTTGTAATGTCAGCTAGCTCTGAGGAAGCTCGCTGTGGTGGTAAAGTCATCCCTCTATATACTGTATGACAGGGGAGAAACGGGACCCTTACAGCAATGGGTTGGTGCTGATGTCTTAGAATTCAAACACTGCTATCAAAACAGGATAAAAACAAGTACCTGATTATCATATTATCGTGACAACAACTCCAGGGCAGTACTGATATAAATCTGTCACTGTTAAAAGAGATCCAAAGACAACACGAAAAAGGAAGAAATGGTGGATCTAAATCTGCAATATCTGTACTGATTGAATAACAGATACAACTGATATCCCCTAATCAACGAATGCTATACTTCAATGTCTTAAATCTACAACAAAAATTCCTGAAACGTTGAAGCAGTGGAGCTGTCATCAGTGATATTTTCAAATGTTTGGATACAAAACTGTGAACTGTAGACCCCCAGGATGTCATATCCTATTAACAGTCTCACTAATCACTGCCCCCAAAGGATGTCACACTTACCAATGCTGAAATAAATTTTCATCATAATTTATGATCTGGTAAGTTTAGTAAATACACAATTAAGCATCAAAGTTATGGTGAAATTTAAAGGAAACTTGTGTAACAGCAGAGGAAAAATGAACAGCTAGAACGGGGTTTGAACCCGGGACCTTCTAAACTCTAGATGGACACTCAACCAATTGAGCTATCTGGTTGCTGACGATCGACTGAGTTCAGATATGCTACATTCCTTCCTCCTTTAACAATGTCTTCAAACAAAAAAACATGCACATGAGACCCTATACCATCCTCCGGTATAGTTTGTTGGGCGCAAAATGTAACAGGAGAGGAAAATGCACGGCCAGACAGTGGTTTGAACGCAGACCTTCCAAACTGTAGACGGACACTCGCTCAACCTACTGAGCTATCTGGTCACCAGCAATCAACCGGTCCAGATCCGCTACATAAGTATAAACACTTATTGAAAGCAGAACTGATTTTATTCCAAGAGAGTGAACAGATTTTGAATAAATGATGATTCTGACCCTCAAAGGGTCAGAGGGGTGGGGTTCAATAAGGGAAATACAGGTAACTCCTTTAAGTCGCTACTAGTCATCAAGTTCATAAATGAATTTTGACCAAATGAGGTCAGAAACATCCTTGGGGGAAGGGGAACGAAGGGGAACATATTTGCATAAATGGTGGCTCTAAATCCTAGGGGCCAGAGGGATGGGGCCCAATAGGGGAAATAGAGGTAATTCTTTTGAATCGCTACTAGTCATAAGTTATTAATGGATTTTGACCAAATATGGTCAAAAACATCCTTGGGGGAATGGGAACAGATTTTGCATAAATGGTGACTCTGACCCCAAAAGGGCCTGAGGGGTGGGGCCCAATAGGGGAAATAGAGGTAATTTCTTAAAATCACTACTTGTCATAAAGTTTTGAATGAATTTTAACCAAAATCAGTCAGAAACATCCTTTGGTAAAGGGGAACATATATTGCAAAAATGGTGGCTTTGACCCTCAAGGGGCCAGAGGAGTGGGGCCCAATACGGGATATAGAGGTAATTCCTTTAAATCGCTACTAGTCATAAATTAATAAATGGATTTTTACCAAATTTGGTCAGAACCATCCTTGGGGGGAAAGGGAACAGATTTTGTATAAATTGTGACTCTGACCCGCCTTGGGCCAGAAGGAAGGGGCCCAATAGGGGAAATAGAGGAAAAACCTTTTAAATCGCTACTTGTTCTCAAGTTATAAATATGACCAAATTTTGAGCATAGTACTGAATAGATCTTTTTGGAAAATATTTTACCATGATTACCTATATACCATTGTATCCAGGTGAGCGATACAGGCCCTCAGGGCCTCTTGTAAAAATGACACTTTATGCATCTTATATTCCCAAAAATTTTGAAAATGTCTTCAAATTGTAATTCTGTTAGCAAAATATTTGAGGAAAGAATGTAAAATTCCCATTTTAATTAACAAACATGCAAACACTAGCTGATATAAGTATTAATCAGAGAAAGTGATCCGTCGATGCTTCGTGCTAATTGGTATTTACGGATAGCTTGTTAACGAGACCTGAAGTAAATTAGACATGTGATTGCTCCTCCTTACTATTACCAAGCTGACTAAATCCTCGATTACTTTTACATGTTTATTTTCTAGGACAAGGACATCAACGTCAAAATGGTGAAACCTTCCACATATGTGAGTTATTTAATACCCAATTCTATGGCCCATCTGGCCTTCAGATGTTGGCAGTAGAGCTACTTGTCCTGAAACAATGTCACAGCCTGATATGGCAAAGGTGTATACTTGTTTCATTGACTGTTACTCCATGGAAATCTCATCAGCTTTTATCGGATCTTTATGAAAATTCAGAGTGATTTACTCTCTTATGTGTATTTTATGGTCTTGGTCAAATCAGGGGAGACAACTCATCTGTGTGAGGAAAAATCAATTGGAACATTTGTAAAATAGTTTTTTTCAGGAGGATCAGAAGTCTTGAATTTTGACATTTGCAACATTGAATCTCTTTCAAAAATTTGTTTGAGAGAAACATTTTGAAATGTGATTGGAATAACAAGCATTAATGCATTTCAGCTATACACATGAGGGTCCTGTGGTAATTAAGTCATCTTAACAAGGAAGACGGAAAAACTTGACACGACGCTGCATTTAAATGTCAAACATAACAAAAATGGTGCAAATTGTTAACTGAGACAGCCTTGAATGTCACACACTCTGGGTTATCTAGGGGCTTTCCATTCAAATTAAGTATTTGTAGAGAGCTCGTTAAAGGGGAGGTAATGACTTACACCTAAAGCTTGTTTGATTGATGGTTGACCTTGGGTATGGTGTAATTGAGACATACAAACTTTCTATAAGGCAGCATAAAGAGTGCATTAACATGTAGGTCTGACATACTCAGAAGATAAGTATATGTTTAACCTCCCCTGTCCAACACAATACCAATATAAGGACCAAAATAAAACTAGTACAGTCTAGACCTATACAGACACAAACTGTAAAAACACAATATTACTGGCCTGTCTGTACATGGGATATAGATCCAGTAATATACAGGTCTGTGTTTATATATCTCCTGATTGTAGAGTGATGTGGCCATGATTTCTATTTCTGGGATCGGTCTTTATAACACTGATCCTGCAGTCTCTGCAACCGGCAAAAACAGATGTGTTCTGTATTGACCTTCAGATTACCGACCATAGGTAAGAGGTTCTACTGCGTTGACCTTCAAACAATTGACCACAGGTGAAGGGTTCTACTGTGTTGACCTTCAGATTACTGACCAAAGGTGATCAGTTCTACTGCATTGACCTTCAAACAATTGACCACAGGTGAAGGGTTCTACTGTGTTGACCTTCAGATTACTGACCAAAGATGATCAGTTCTACTGCGTTGACCTTCAAACAATTGACCACAGGTGAAGGGTTCTACTGTGTTGACCTTCAGACTACTGACCACAGGTGAGGGTTCTACTGTGTTGACCTTCAGACTACTGACCACAGGTAAAGGGTTATACTGCGTTGACCTTCAAACAATTGACAACAGGTGAAGGGTTCTACTGTGTTGACCTTCAGACTACTGACCACAGGTGAGGGTTCTACTGTGTTGACCTTTAGACTACTGACCACAGGTAAAGGGTTATACTGTGTTGACCTTCAGACTAATGACCACAGGTTAAGGGAACTATTCCAAATGAACACAGAATGAGGTATATTGTACACCATGCTGAGTGTGGTTTTAACACTGTCAGTGAGTGAGTTATACACCTGTTTCCTTATTTTGACTTAACCCCCAAAAACAGCTCACAATTTAGCTGTCAGAATAGTATTGAGACATTTTGCAAGGTAGCAGTCTAATTCTCGATTTTAGGGGGAATGAGTTTGATATAGGTGTAATTTTTGACAAATCCTTTAAAGGCCCAATATACGTAACTTAAAGGCCCAATATACGTAATTTCAGGGAAATTTTCGTGATTCTGAAAAATTCTGAAAAAAAATCCAGTTGATAACCATGCAAAAATAAGCCTAAAAAGAAGTAAACCTGAACGGTCACTAACAAGAAACTCTTGACAGAAAAATCCAAAGAATTGATATAATTCAGGTGGGGCCCACTTCAACAACAAACCGAAGTGAGGCGACAGTTCAAAATGGACGTGTGTTTACAAATACCGAGATTCACCTGTTGCTGTACCGGTAACCGCGTAAGAATTCATCTTGAATATTGCTGAATTCAGTTAATCTTAACTAAATATATAAATATAATAAGTTATTAGGTTTGGTTTGTCGCATCGAGTTTTGCCCAAAGTTACGTATATTGGGCCTTTAAGGAAATTTTTCGAGATTCTGAAAAATTATGGGAAAAAAAATCCAGTTGATAACCATGCAAAAATAAGCCTAAAAAGAAGTAAACCTGAACGGTCACTAACAAAAACTCTTGACAAAAATATTCAAAGGATTGAAAATTATTCAGGTGGGGCCCACTTCAACAACAAGCCAAAGGTAGAATACAGTTCGAAATGGACGCGTGTTTACAAATACCGTGTTTTAACTGCTGCTGCTGTACTGGTAACCGCATAAGAATTCATCTTGAATATTGCTGATGTCAGTTAATCTATAAATATAAGAAGTTATTAGGCTTGATTTTCGCTTCAAATTTTGCCGAAAGTTACGTATATTGGGCCTTTAAACATCTTTTGAATAACCAAAGGGCAAAGGATGGGAAAATTTGGCCTGTATTTTGCAGAGAAGAAGGCTACCAAGTTTATTCAAACTAATGGCTTTGATTTACATGTATATTCAAGGTCACAAGGGTCAAATATGTTTATCACCAAGCGGCCTTGGTAGATGATAATTTACCTTCACCTATTTTCAAGGTTAAAGGGGTCAAATATTTTAAAACATGGTGAGATAAAAGGCAATAAATTCTTTTCAACTTGTCCTGTCGTTATTAAGAATATTATTGTCTGAGTATTAAGGTCACAGGGGTAATATGTTTCAATATTTCAAAAGGTTCTTTTGAATAAAATAATACCAGATGAGCGATTCATTCCCAGTTAGTCTGAATTGAAGACCAACTTTAAGACTGACTACACCTGTAATGTGTGAATTGAGATATCTGCTGCACACCCTAGCGTAATGATGATCAACACGGGCCCAGTTGACCTGTTCTCTAGTTGTTAGTGTTTCAGTGGCACTATGATAGTGTTTGATGACACCATGCTAACAGATAACCAATTAGTCTTACTGTAAGATAATCATTATCTTAGGCCATAACAGACATTCTAATCAGATTCATTCCTGCATAACCTAACCAATGAATATCAATTTACACTAGAATTTACCTGCTGCTTTAGGACAGATCTCCCTGTTATCTCTTGGTGTCTTTATTGTTATCCGTCAATGTCTCCCAGTACAAAGTAAGGTTCTATCTTGTTTTTAAAAAGTGTATCTGTGATTCTGATGTTCAGGAGTCTGAAGGTGTTATCCGACGTGACCAGAGCCCCAAGAGACATGTCTGCATGTCTCAGATAATCACTACCCTGAGACGTGTTAACTGGAGATGGATGTTATCATCTATCACTGTCTCTTGTGTATGGTTCCATATGTCAATCTTTAATTGTTTTATTTCATATTTTGTGTTTCTCCCTTCCTGTTTGTTGCCTGTGACAACCTTTAGATTATACATTGGTCCTTGTGTACTCAAGGGAGGTGCAAGGATCCATGGCTGAAGTTTTAATTTTCAGGGCTAATGAGGATCGTATGACAAGGATAGATATTTATGTTCAGTAATACAACCCCAAAGGAGGTATATGTTATGGCATCATTAAGAAAGTTTGGCTCTTTGTTATGTAAGAATTGCGACTGTAAATGTCGGGCCTTGCTTGTTGATGTCACCAAGCTGCTGGTCCTCCAGTCAGGGTGATAGTGTAGTACATACCTAGAGGGGGTCCAATCAGCTGTTAGATAAAGTATTTTATTTTTGTTTTTTATTATTATAAGCCACAGCATCTCAGTCTGGAGCTCTACTGATTAAGTTAAACACAAAGACATAAGACAAACAACACTCACCTTTGGTTGAGGTTGTTTAGTCAGGAGTTTTGTCAGTTGAGTAATTTATATCTTTCCTGAATTTGGTTTATGAAATTTGTTTGATAATACATTTTGTAAGTTTATAACTACACTTTATTTTCTGTTTGACTATTTGAATAGGATTTATGTCCGTTTTCATGTCGTAGTTGATTCAATATTCTATGGCTTGCTCTAAATATCGTGATTTTCGTGATCAATGTCAACTGCTGACAAACAAACTAACAACACAGGGATTCGAGAAATGCAGGTTGATCAGAACTATGGGAAAGTTTTATGGTCGCCATCTTTGTCTCATTGAGAAATATACTTAATCTTGAAATGATATGAAGATGGACGTTTTTGAGTATGCTCATTAGTGTGCTAACTTGTTGTAATTGACAATGATGACTCGGTTCTCATTTTGAGAACTTGATGTTTATTTGGATGTGACAAAGATTTACATGACGGGTGTCGTCGATGAAACAGAAGACGCTTACTATTCCAGAACACCTGGTCTTATTATGTTGTACTTTTATAAGGGTCTCCATGTAAATCTTTCCTTTGTGTATATTTTGCCCCTGTTTTACCATATTCATTTAACTTGTATCTATCTAGTATGGTATATATTTTCAGGTATCCTGTTATCTGATGATCCATGTATATTATGTTGTTATAGAGGTCCATGTGGAAGATTAGCACATGCTAAATATGTCACCCTCAGAAAATAAAGTATTATTATTACAGTGCACTCTTCTGTATATCATGTTGCATTTGTCGGACAAAAACATGATATTAACAGGAATGTGACATTAAGAGGAACATGTTTTCCCACTAAATCTAGTGCATTTCCAATCTCCATTACTAAAAGTAAGCTTTTCAGTGTAAATATGAAGATGTTTCAATATATATAGATAACATTATTTTAATTAAAAATCATTTTGGGGTTATTTTTTATTTTCTATGCAACATTTTGTGCAAGTTGTATCTGAACTTAATGGAAACAACATCATTTTCTGGATATTTCATGTGATTGGTTAAAAGAAACCATGATATTAAGAGGAATTCTCCTCAAAATACATGATATTAACTAAATACAATTACATAGATTATATAGAGAGAAAAATGGTGCTTGGGAAAAACATGATAGAAAGAGGAATGTGATATTAACAGGGGTGATATTAAGTGGAGTCCACTGTATTATTATGAATCAATTTTGAGTTTGGATTATGATTTTGTTAACGCTTCGTTATTCTCTGATTTATTTTCTGCTTTCTGGAGACTTTTCAAAGTAGGCAACTGAATTATCATCTTGTTAATGTGATATTTAAGAAAACAGTCTGAAATAGTCTATCTGCACAGCCATGTTCACAGATGTACATGTATATTTATAATACATTTATGGCCCTCCTGGTTGGGTGATATGAAGGTTTGTCTACCCAAAGCAGTCATTTATCCTGAGGGCATTACCCGAGGGGAATATGACTGCTGAGGGTAGACAAACCTTCATATTATCCTATAAAGAGGGCCATAAATTGTTTATTATACCGAAAAAAAAACCCCAGTGTAAGTCAAATTGAATCCATAAGTAATGTTTTTGATTACATTTTTACAATTTTATCCATGTTTGTTTATGCAATGAAACCCCCCCAAAAAACCAACTCTTGTGAGAATCAGAAAGAGGGTTGACATGGGGACACATGCTCTAGGGAAATTCAAAGTTTTGTCAGCCCTAGGGAAGACAGGATGCTTTGTAACACGTCATGTGATGTGTTTTAACAAATTAGGTTGAGAGGAATCGCGATGAGGTATAATAATATATTATATATTACATGCAGTACTTGTAGACACCTTCATCAGTTATATTCCAGGAACCTCTCCTCCTCTGTGTACTCTACACTATGTAATAGATTGTATATGTGTTGAAGCTAACCTGAATGTTTTATGGATATATTCAAACCCATAAAAGTCTGGAATGATAATAGTACATTAAGTTGGAGTATGAAGTTATTACCTACCGTAGGCTTTTAAACCGGAGGAGTCACGTGGACGGTTACGCAGCAGGATGTCTCGGATGAAATTAAAATCCCTCACCAGAACACAATAGACTTATATCATTGACCATTCCCTACAGTGGCGCCAACAGGCTTCTGGATGGTGATAGGAAAGCTTAAATGCTCTTCAACCAGGGTCTACCTAGAAATCAAAATACCACTTCACAATCACCTGTGGTAGGTGTTACCATACAAAAACAAAATTAGAGTATCTTCATGAATTGGTGAGCTTAATGTCTCCCTGAATTTGTTATTTATTGTTTTCAAATGTGAAATACATAAATTTATAGGGAAGAGATGTCTCACTTATATATGATCACTTATTGCTAATAGAAATGTTAAGAGAAACAACAGCACCATCAATGGCATCAACTTGAAGTGACTGTTTTTAAACATTCTGAATGTAAATTGCTATTTTAACAAAACAAACAACTAGAATTACATTACTGGTATAGTGTGGACTGAGTTCCTAGATCAAAACAGTAGAACATCCAAGATGGCGGACTTTTGTGAACAGGGGTGTTTTCGTGAATAAGACCCCTCCCTACTTTTGATCAATTATTTTTCTCAGGGGGTGGGGGCTTATTCCCGGTCAAATACGGTATACTGTAGGAACTACAGTAGGTATGTTATATGTGACTACCATGTTATCTCCAACACCTGTAAATCGAGGACCCTCCATTAAATTTTCGTTTTTCTGGCCAAACTTGACACTTAACATTTGCATTGATGTCACTTAGCTCAAATTCTCAGATTTCTTGAAGTACAAAGTTCATCTGTGGTACCATTACCGGAGTGAAACCTGTTGGTTGTGTGTTGTCTGTAAATTCTCAATGGTTGAATATGTTAATGAGGATGTTACAAAGCTTGGGGCTGTAGCTAAAAGGTCAAGGTCACAGCCAAGGGTCAGAGTTGAAACTGTTTTGATGGCTAATAATAAAGGAAGTGGGGACAATTAACACAGCCTATTCGAAACAATAAGGATTTATTTGTTCTTTTACTAGTGTGCTACAAGTTAGTCCCTAAATGACTATACAGTGTATAGGACAACATGCAACGCTCATTTACCTCCGAAGACACTATTCAAGGGTTGGAAAAGTTCATTTACAAGACATCATTGGTTCATTTAGCTTTCAAGTGAGGATTTCTACTCGTAAACAACGTAGAAGATGTTGTCTCCATGTGACCAATGCGTTAATGTTAATACATTACCTTAATTCCCATGTGATTAAAGCAGACTCGGGGGACCACAACCTTATATTGCTCAGGATTTAGTGCAAGAGTTGAACTTTAATGTTTTAAGATTTCATTTAACAAAATTATGGTGAAAAATAACTCTTTAATAAAATATTCCTTGTTTTTTCTGCCATTTTAGAAATTGGGTATTATTTATCAAATATATCAATTAATGAGAAACAAGTGTAAATAGAGTGATGATGAAGGTCGAAGGTCAATTGGATGCTGTTAACATTGTCACCAACTTTGTCTTATGAGATTTGACATGCTCAGGTAATTGGTTAATTTTATTGATATTCTGATTCCTGTAATGATTCTGTCAGTGTTGACTCCTTGATCCCCTCGACACCTTGATCCCCTGGTGTCCCACTGCCTCAGTCTACCCACTTCCTCGGTCTACATGACAACTCTCACTCTATGTAGATCTAATTAACATTGTAAGTGGTGTTAGCAGTGATTTAGAATGGCATGGTTGTTGACAGTACAAGGAGATCCCTGACAGTCCCCACAGAATCCGGAGACTCCATGGAACCGTAACCTCCTGTTATTGTCAGCACTGCTCTCAGACTTGTCCAGGAAGGTCAGATCCACACCTCCGGCAAATTCCTGGCTATAATTATCAACAAGACTAGGCACACAATGAGAGTCATCTTATAACCCAGTTACAAAATTGACAGAAAAATGTTCCGGCTATTATTAATTATGAACATGAACAGGAAATGTTTTGATTTTGTGTGCGACTGCTAATTAGATATATAGATATCATATGAAATAAGGCATTCATTCATGATAAAGTAGTAACACATAAAGAGTCTTGGTCAATTAACTGTCTCTGTGTACAGCATTGTCAACTTACAACTGACCGCTAGAAGAGGAAAAAAAGGTAACCAAAAACCTTTGAACTCTTAGACAGATTCTTTAACAATGCAATAGAGCTGCCTGGTAGCTGATAATGGACCCAGACCAAGTGCACTATATTCCTTTAACCAATAGAGCTGTGTGGTAGCTGATGATGGACCCAGTCCAAGTGCACTATATTCCTTTAACCAATAGAGCTGCCTGGTAGCTGAAGATGGACCCAGTCCAAGTGCACTATATTCCTTTAACCAATAGAGCTGCCTGGTAGCTGAAGATGGACCCAGTCCAAGTGCACTATATTCCTTTAACCAATAGAGCTGCCTGGTAGCTGAAGATGGACCAGTCCAAGTGCACTATATTCCTGTAACCAATAGTGCTACCTGGTAGCTGATGATGGACCAATCCAAGTGCACTATATTCCTTTAACCAATAGAGCTGCCTGGTAGCTGGAGATGGACCCAGTCCAAGTGCACTATATTCCTTTAACCAATAGAGCTGCCTGGTAGCTGAAGATGGACCAGTCCAAGTGCACTATATTCCTGTAACCAATAGTGCTGCCCGGTAGCTGATGATGGACACAGTCCAAGTGCACTATATTCCTTTAACCAATAGTGCTGCCCGGTAGCTGATGATGGACACAGTCCAAGTGCACTATATTCCTGTAACCAATAGTGCTGCCCGGTAGCTGATGATGGACCCAGTCCAAGTGCACTATATTCCTTTAACCAATAGAGCTGCCTGGTAGCTGATGATGGACCCAGTCCAAGTGCACTATATTCCTTTAACCAATAGAGCTGCCTGGTAGCTGATGATGGACACAGTCCAAGTGCACTATATTCCTTTAACCAATAGTGCTGCCTGGTAGCTGAAGATGGACCCAGTCCAAGTGCACTATATTCCTTCAACCAATAGTGCTGCCTGGTTGCTGAAGATGCACCCAGTCCTAGTGCACTATATTCCTCCCTTCTGATGCTTTACTCTTAAAGAAAACACAGCTACAAATTAATAAGGTTCAGATATTCCTATGTTTTAAGAACGCTCGGCAAGACTGGGGTTTGAACCAAGATCCTCAAAACCAGAGAGGGACCAGGTGTTCCGGAAGAGTATGCGTCTTCTGCTTCATCGACGGCACCCGCCATGTAAATCTTTGTCACACCCAAGTAGATATCAAGTTCTCAAAATGAGAACCGAGTATCATTGTCAATCACAACAAGTAAACACACTAATGAGCATACTCAAAAACGTCCATCTTCATATCACTTAAAGATACAGAATATTTCTCAATGAGACAAAGATGGTGACCATAAAACTTGCCAATAGTACTGATCAACCTGCATCTCTCGAATCCTTTTGTTGTTAGTTTGTTTGTCAGCAGTCAAAGCACACAAAGAAATAAGTTTTGTTTTACTACTATTCAATGAGTTATATATTATATAGTTTATTATCTTATATATTTAATTATGTCATTTACAACAATACTGTATTAACTTATTTAATTCGTAAGAAGGTGGTACGGGATTTCCTTAAGTTAACTTAGTCTTTTCCACACGTTAGTTGACTATTTAAAAACGGTGATTTGATGTTCATCTTTCCATGCACTGTGTATACATGTGTACGAAGACATTACAACCTGTTTATATTTAGATGATACGGTAATTATAGAAATAATGTCAAAAGAGGAAATTCCCGAACTATTTTTAACCAGTTCTGCGAAACAGCAAGTATCTTACGTGTACACCAAAAATATGTGTCACCAATTGAGCTGCCTAGTCACGAACAATCCACCCTGAGTCCAGGTCTGCTACATCCCCCCCCCCCCCCTTAGCAAAGTAGCTTCCTTCCCAAAGACACATAAAAAACTATACCTCCTTTCCATGGATATATTTCATAGGGCATCAAGAGTAATAGGAGCATAAATATGCACCGGGCTTCGAACCCTGTGCCATTGATCTATTAAGACTGTATCGATTGATTAAGCTACCTATACTCTTATTACTGAACCCAGATCAGTTCTGATACAAGAGCATTATACAGTACTAAAAAATGTTAGGTCACAGTCTCTTGACTACGGTATCAAGTGACGAAAAAAACTCAGCTACAGCAAAATTTGATCCTGACCTAGTTAGTTGGGTTTGTTTGTATTTGACGTACTTTTAATCAAGGAATTGAAAGGTTTTTGTGGTGTAGGCAAGTAGGAGTTTCCGAAGAAAAACCAGTAACCTACGGCCAGTACCTGGCAATTGCCCTATTTAGGCCTGAAACTTGCGAAAAATGGGTGGAGGAGGCCAGTGGTAGCAGAATGTCGGACACCTTAGCAACAGGCCACCTACTAACGGAAGTTGGACACCTTACCACTTGGCCACCTAATAGCGGAATGTTAGACACCTTACCACATGGCGACCTAGTAACAGAATGTTGGACACCTTACCACATTGCCACCTAGTAACAGAATGTCGGACACCTTAACACCTCAGGCCACCAACGTAGTAACTAGGGCTGGGCGGTTTTACCGGTATACCGTGGTATAAAGTTGTGATGGTACGTACCGTGGTACATTAGTCCTGTACTGGTTTTTTAGGGCTTTCATTTAACCTATCAAAGAACTATGTATTACATTGATCAATTGGAATTCCAATGTGGTTTAATTGAAATTTTCAATAAGTTTGCTGATAAACTATTTATATAGCTAGGACAGACATAGCTTCACACAAACAATATTAGAGGATAACACAAAGAGAAACTTATGACAGGCCTCTTGTACCTGTTGATTGGCTTCAGAACAAAAACAGCCAGAGACTTTTAGCTTGCTCAAACATTCAATCAAGGTGGTATACCGTGGTACGTACCGAAGTATTTGCCTAAATACCGTGGTATACTGTGGTACTTTTGATTTTGTGGTACCCAGCTCTAGTAGTAACAGAATGTCGGACACCTTACCACATGGCGACCTAGTAACAGAATGTCGGACACCTTATCAACTGGCCACCTAGGAACGGAATGTCGGACACCTTACCACATGGCGACCTAGTAACAGAATGTCGGACACCTTAACACCTCAGGACACCTATGTAGTAACGGAATGTTGGACACCTTACCACATGGTGACCTAGTAACAGAATGTTGGACACCTTACCACATGGCGACCTAGTAACAGAATGTCAGACACCTTACCACATGGCGACCTAGTAACAGAATGTCGGACACCTTATGAACTGGCCACCTAGTAATAGAATGTTGGACACCTTACCACATGGCGACCTAGTAACAGAATGTCTGACACCTTAACACCTCAGGGCACCTATGTAGTAACGGAATGTCGGACACCTTACCACATGGCGACCTAGTAACAGAATGTCGGACACTTTAATTACCACCTCAGGCCACCTATGTAGTAACGGAATGTCGGACACCTTACCACCAGGCGACCTAGTAACAGAATGTCGGACACCTTACCACATGGCGACCTAGTAACATAATGTCTGACACCTTACCACATGGCGACCTAGTAACAGAATGTTGGACACCTTACCACATGGCGACCTAGTAACGGAATGTCGGACACCTTACCACATGGCGACCTAGTAACAGAATGTTGGACACCTTACCACATGGCGACCTAGTAACAGAATGTCGAACACCTTACCACATGGCGACCTAGTAACAGAATGTCGGACACCTTACCACATGGCGACCTAGTAACAGAATGTCGGACACCTTACCACATGGCGACCTAGTAACAGAATGTTGGACACCTTACCACATTGCGACCTAGTAACAGAATGTCGGACACCTTACCACATGGCGACCTAGTAACAGAATGTCGGACACCTTACCACCTGGCGACCTAGTCAGACGCTCTTACCTACTAATAAAGCTACATGGTCACTCGTAATAGACCCGTCTTATTCTCTTTGACCTTTTAACTTTGGAGATCCTTATCTAAATTTACCTAGAATTGCACATGACCTTGGTTCAGAACCATTTAATGAGACCTAATATTGTTAAGTCCCATCACTTAAATGAGTTCCGCTGTTAAGAACAATTTTTGAGACTTTTAATAAATGAGAAAGTCTGATAGAAACCACCAAGGTGTCACAAGGTGTCGGACAAAAAGTGGCGTTAATTAGACACAAACAAACTCGTGTAATGTTGTTATTTTAAATTGGTGTTACAGTTGTCGCCATGTTGACCTTGGCATAAATCGTTGTTTGTCCAAAAACATTTGATATTTTCTGGTTAAAACCTTCAGTACTCCTAATTACGCGGGAATTTGTTTCGGTGATACCATGACCATGTTAAAAATGTAAATGTTCCAATCATTAGTGTCACATCTCTTAGCTAATATAAATCACACTGGCCTTGTTTAGGCGACAACCTCTTACAAAGGTAGCAGGTTTTGTTGTCAGGCCATGTCTAATGACCTGGTCCATTATGGATGCTTGTACTTGGTGATAACTTGATTGAAAAAGATTCAAAGTTAATGTTTTGGCTAAGATCTTAATGTAATCAGGCCCAAGGAGACCATGAGTGGGAAGAAAGGGGAGTTACAATTAGGGTCAAGAGGGATCGGGGATCCCGGCAGCAGAGCACTAGCTAATGACATAAACCTACAGGCTGACTATACCCACTCATAAAACATGGCTTTATAGTATCGTTTGTCTGGCAAGAAGAAGTAAAGCGCTGTCAATCTTTACCTAATGGCAACTACAAATTCAATTTAAGAATAAAATGATGACCAGATATCAACCATAAACTGTAAAGGGAGACAATGTTCAGCTTGAATATTGAGACAGAGGTAAAACTAGACATACATGAATTGACATATGTCAAGGGCAATTTGAAGAACTAAGTAGTGTAGACATAAAAAATATACTCTACAGCACTGACACACAAGGTCAAATTTCAGACTCAAATTACATTTGAATAAGGGACATTGACAGGTAGAAAAAGAGTCAAACAACAGGCCTGATGGGCCTAAATCACATATCTGCTATTTGTCTCACACTTTTAATCTTAAAAGTGAACTATAACATTTATAAATATAAGTGTCTGAAATCAAGAGAATCCAAAAGGAGTATAACATATCGCACATGTGACCTTGAAAGTGGGTCAAAGTAATTCAATCAACACGCTTGGTAGCCATTCATCTCAATTTGCTACATGTGTAATCACAATTCCTTGGACCATTTGGTTACAGAAAAGAAGTTGTTTGAAGAGTTCAACAGTTTTGACCCCTGTGATTTTGAAAGTAGGTCAAGGTCATTCATTTGAATAAACTTGGTAGCCCTTTATCCAAGCATGCTACTGGCCAACTATCTGAACTCTACATGCAGCCTTTTGATTATTGAGAAGTAGTTGTTAGATCTCGAAGTAGACTCATGTCAATGGATGATAGAGGATTGATAATGGCAAATGGTCACTTACCCTTCGGCAGGTTAGCTGAAAATTTTAGAAGGAAAGTTATGAACTCTGTTAAATTAGATGGAAGAAAAACAGTTTATTTTGGAAATGTTATGATATCGCCTATCACTACATCACTAATGGTGTCCATTATGATAACTCCTGTCGTTTCAAGTGGTACTGTTATGCTGTCTTTGTCATAACATATGGTATCCATTCTTCTGTTACCACATGTGGTACCCATCAGGCTATTTCTTGTCACCACTAGTGGTACCATTATGCTGTCTTTATCACAAGATATGGTTCTCCTGTCCACACATTTGATACCATAATGCTGTCACATTTAGTACAGGGTTTCATCAAGATTTAAATCCAGGACATCAGATTATTGTACTACTGACAGAAAATGAGTGGTATTATATGGTTGTGAAAGACGCTGGACATGGTTTATTCTAGAATATTCTAGGTATTAGTTGAAGATAACTCATTGTAATTTTGAATCAATTATGAAACAAATTAATTGGTATCAAATTGAAAACATGTTGAGGGGCTATATTAAAAGCTTTTATCGTTTTTCAATTAAAATTGGCTTGTTTAGCACGACAGGTTGTAATTTCACACAATGTCAACATGATGAAATTGACTACATTCCAACTGGATGTATCTGAATCTCGCAAAGGCAATATGTATCGGTGTGGGGAGCTACTACGCTCCTATAGTGACAATTAGGACGCTGGAAAAATAGCCCTGTGGCCATTTCTTAGCAACATGAAACATCGGAGAGAAACATCGGAGAGAAACGTATGTTGCACTTGTGCAGGTTCACGTTTAAAGTGCTGGCTCTACACACAGACAAGCTATGGAAGAGAGAAATGGCACAAAAACGTTAAAGAATAAATGTCCTGCAATTTTTAAATGGTTTTTGAGTCAGTGGGTGTTCATGTGATTAAAAAGTTATGCAGAACACCGCAGAGAGAAAACGTTTTAAACAGGTATCAGGTTTTTGTTCTCAGCTATCATTTGGTTGGCTTGTCATAGGATACATGTACAGGTTGGCACGGTGACGGTAAGTAGTTTTCCTAGGAAAGCATGTGCTGCTAATTATGTTTAGTAATCTTTGTCTCAGTTTGACATTCAAATTTTACTGGCAAGGACAATATCTTTAGGATACGTGACTTCTCCTGCATGTGTAGGATTTTGAATCAAAGTAGGTTGGCAGATTTCCAGAATTGCTATTTTAAACTAGAACTAGGAGATAAAGATATCTTAGAATGCACATTGAAACTGTGTAAGAGTAACACATTAAACTGTGTAAGAGTAACACATTCAAACTGTGTAAGAGTAACACATTAAAACTGTGTAAGAGTAACACTTTAAAACTGTGTAAGAGTTACACATTAAACTGTGTAAGAGTAACACATTAAAACTGTGTAAGAGTAACACATTAAAACTGTGTTAGAGTAACACTTTAAAACTGTGTAAGAGTAACACATTAAAACTGTGTTAGAGTAACACTTTAAAACTGTGTAAGAGTAACACATTAAACTGTGTAAGAGTAACACATTCAAACTGTGTAAGAGTAACACTTTAAAACTGTGTAAGAGTAACACATTAAAACTGTGTAAGAGTAACACACTTCAAACTATGTAAGAGTAACACATTAAAACTGTGTAAGAGTAACACATTGAAACTGTGTAAGAGTTACACATTAAAACTGTGTAAGAGTAACACATTGAAACTGTGTAAGAGTAACACATTAAAACTGTGTAAGAGTAACACATTAAAACTGTGTAAGAGTAACACATTGAAACTGTGTAAGAGTAACACATTAAACTGTGTAAGAGTAACACATTGAAACTGTGTAAGAGTAACACTTAACACTGTGTAAGAGTAACACATTGAAACTGTGTAAGAGTAACACATTAAACTGTGTAAGAGTAACACACTTAAACTGTGTAAGAGTAACACATTGAAACTGTGTAAGAGTAACACTTAACACTGTGTAAGAGTAACACATTGAAACTGTGTAAGAGTAACACATTAAACTGTGTAAGAGTAACACACTTAAACTGTGTAAGAGTAACACACTTAAACTGTGTAAGAGTAACACATTGAAACTGTGTAAGAGTACCACATTAAACTGTGTAAGAGTAACACATTAAACTGTGTAAGAGTAACACATTGAAACTGTGTAAGAGTAACACATTAAACTGTGTAAGAGTTACACATTATAAAACTGTGTAAGAGTAACACATTAAACTGTGTAAGAGTAACACTTTAAAACTGTGTAAGAGTTACACATTAAACTGTGTAAGAGTTACACATTATAAAACTGTGTAAGAGTAACACATTAAACTGTGTAAGAGTAACACTTTAAAACTGTGTAAGAGTAACACATTGAAACTGTGTAAGAGTAACACTTAACACTGTGTAAGAGTAACACATTAAACTGTGTTAGAGTAACACATTAAAACTGTGTAAGAGTAACACATTGAAACTGTGTAAGAGTAACACTTAAAACTGTGTAAGAGTAACACACTTAAACTGTGTAAGAGTAACACTTAAAACTGTGTAAGAGTAACACACTTAAACTGTGTAAGAGTAACACATTGAAACTGTGTAAGAGTACCACATTAAAACTGTGTAAGAGTAACACTTTAAAACTGTGTAAGAGTAACACATTAAAACTTTGCAAGAATAACACATTCAAACTGTGTAAGAGTAGCACATTAAAACTGTGTAAGAGTAACACATTAAAACTGTGTAAGAGTAGCACATTAAAACTGTGTAAGAGTAACACATTGGAACTATTTAAGACGTACACATTAAAACTGTATAATGTCAGCCACTTGTTCCTGGGCTGATCATCGCCTATTTTAGAGGTGATATAATGTCAGCCACTTGTTCCTGGGCTGATCATTACCTGTTTTAGAGGTGATATAATGTCAGCCACTTGTTCCTGGGCTGATCATCACCTGTTTTAGAGGTGATATAATGTCAGCCACTTGTTCCTGGGCTGATCATCACCTGTTTTGGAGGTGATATAATGTCAGCCACTTGTTCCTGGGCTGATCATCACCTGTTAAGAGGTGATATAATGTCAGTCACTTGTTCCTGGGCTGATCATCACCTGTTTTGGAGGTGATATAATGTCAGTCACTTGTTCCTGGGCTGATCATCACCTGTTTTGGAGGTGATATAATGTCAGTCACTTGTTCCTGGGCTGATCATCACCTGTTTTGGAGGTGATATAATGTCAGCCACTTGTTCCTGGGCTGATCATCACCTGTTTAGAGGTGATTTAATGTCAATCACTTGTCCCTGGGCTGATCATCACCTGTTTTAGAGGTGATATAATGTCAGCCACTGTTCCTGGGCTGATCATCACCTGTTTTAGAGGTGATATAATGTCAGCCACTTGTTCCTGGGCTGATCATCACCTGTTTTAGAGGTGATATAATGTCAGCCACTTGTTCCTGGGCTGATCATCACCTGTTTTAGAGGTGATATAATGTCAGCCACTGTTCCTGGGCTGATCATCGCCTGTTTTAGAGGTGATATAATGTCAGTCACTTGTTCTTGGGCTGATCATCACCTGTTTTAGAGGTGATATAATGTCAGTCACTTGTTCCTGGGCTGATCATCGCCTGTTTTAGAGGTGATATAATGTCAGTCACTTGTTCCTGGGCTGATCATCACCTGTTTTAGAGGTGATACAATGTCAGCCACTGTTCCTGGGCTGATCATCACCTGTTTTAGAGGTGATATAATGTCAGTCACTTGTTCCTGGGCTGATCATCACCTGTTTTAGAGGTGATATAATGTCAGTCACTTGTTCCTGGGCTGATCATCACCTGTTTTAGAGGTGATATAATGTCAGCCACTTGTTCCTGGGCTGATCATCACCTGTTTTAGAGGTGATATAATGTCAGTCACTTGTTCCTGGGCTGATCATCACTTGTTTTAGAGGTGATATAATGTCAGCCACTTGTTCCTGGGCTGATCATCACCTATTTAGAGGTGATATAATGTCAGCCACTTGTTCATAGGCTGTATGTTGTTGTTCTGAGAGTTCTGCCAGGACTCCCCCCCCTATAAAGTCATATCAATCCCACTTTCTTTGTGCTATTTTCAGAACTGATATAATTTTGGCACGGATGACATAATGACGATAACCACAGGGTAAGTGTGGTGCTGTGATTTGATTATCAGGCTAGTATAGATGATGGCATTAGTTGGAGACAGTTGCCATTACAATACAGGTCCCCACACTGCAAGAGGTCATCAAACTTCAGAGTTACAAAAAATTATATTGGATGTGATATCAAATTTACTGTAAAACTTCTTATACTGCCACAGTAAACAGCTTTTCCTGCCACAGCAAACAGCTTAAACACTGCCACAGTCAAACTTCTTATACTACCACAGTCAAACTTCTTATACTACCACAGTCAAACTTCTTATGCTGCCACAGTCAAACATCTTATGCTGCAACTTCTTATAATGCCACAGTCAAACTTCTTATACTGCCACAGAAAGCATCTTATACTGCCACAACAAACATCTTATGCTGCCACAGTCAAACTTCTTATGCTGCCACAGTCAAACATCTTATGCTGCCACAGTCAAACATCTTATGCTGCCACAGTCAAACATCTTATGCTGCCACAGTCAAACTTCTTATGCTGCCACAGTTAAGATTGTCCAGAGAAATGATTGTATTCTGGCCTGAAGATTCGATAGATAAAAAGTCATGATATTGGCTTCTCTAGCATACTTGGATGAAAGAAACCTGACAATATTTGTGAAAAAAATGACCTACTCTCAAGGTCATAGGAGTCGAATGTGTCAAAACTTTCAATCACTTTCTATGGAATTACTGAAATGCCTAGTGACATGGCATTTTGCTGGTAGCTTTCTTGTCAGGAACTGAACAATATTTACAAATGAAAATTGTTTACCTACTTTCAATGCAACAGTGGTCAAATATGTCAAAACATTATAACTTCTTCTGAAATACTGAAAGTATCATGGTAAGTTTTCTGTAGCTTGCTTGTAAGGAGTAAAGCACAGTGTTGTAACAAAATGACATTGCTTCTTTCTCATGGTCATGCTTCTTTCTCAAGGTCACAGGGGTCAAATATGTCAAATCCTTCAAACAACTACTGAAAGGCCTTGTAGCATGATCTTTTGCATGTAGATTCCTTTGAAGATGCCAAACAAAGTTTGAGATTAAAACTGACCAAGAATTAAGTCATAGCTGGGTCAAATATGTCTGAACCCTGAAATGACTTCATCTAAAATACCAAAAGGCTTAGTGACATTACATATTGCTGGTAGCTTTCTTCCAAGGTGCTGAACAAAAGGTATGAATAAAAATGATCTAGGAATGCTTTCAAAGTCACAGGAGTCAAATATGTAAAAACCTTTAAATGACTTTTTTTTTTAAATATCCAAAGGCATACACACATGATGTTTCACGGAAGGAGGCTCAGCCTGAACAAAGTTTTGTAAATATGACCTTGACATACGGTCAAAGGGGTCAAATTTGTTGTTTCAATTCTTTCAATGAATAGTGGACACTGTTTTTGTGGGTTTACACTGTTATCTTCTACAAAAAACATGTTCCATAAATGTAGAACACAATAGTTCTGCCATATCGACAGCTTACAAGATGGCAAGATATGCCTAACTTGATGTCTTTAGGAAATGATCATGTGATATGACCATGTTGCCATGGACAGGTTGATTTATGTCCTGTGACTACAACATAGATTGTCAGTCACCGCATCATTTATACGTGTAACATTCTCACTTCATAGCAATAGACCAGATTTGAACAGTCTGTACTTAAGTGGACTGGCTATTTTAGAGAGTTTGGCTTTTAATTCTGATTGTTCTTTTGATGATTTTGTATGATTTTTGTGTTGTTTAAGCTAAAAAATTATGTTGACATTCTAAGTACTTCTTGGTTCTGATGTCATTTCTCAGACAAAAATAGATTTAAAATTGGCTGCTGGTTGAATCTAGTCCCAGTCTAGCTGGTAATGCTGGAACTTCATTCTGCAGTAATGTTGGTATTGCTCCGGTGTCAGGACTTGACAATTTACGTTGATTAATAGGTCGTGATTATAACTGACAGACCTTTGAAATAGATATGGAGAGACAGAAAATAATGGTGACTTTTGTATTCTATGCGTGTTAGTTCTTCATGATTGACTTTTAAAATGTGATGTTTTAAAGGAAATGGCTAATGTTTTAAGTGGAGAATGTCCTTGGTATTAAACTTATGAAAATGTATATACAGAGGACCCTCATTAGTGTGGTTCATCTCAAGCTAAAAGCAGCATAAAACACCCGGATTACTGGCGCACCATAAAATACTGTCATTAAAACCCCTGTCTGTAATATTGGGAGAACTGTATTATTATTAGTAACCAGATTAACGAGACTGTATATATACTTCCCCACATTGTACAATACCCTTCTGAAGTAACATACAAATTGCTAATTGTTTGGACAATAAAGTTGGCTAGCTGAGTGTAGCCGTTAATCCAGACATCCTGGGTGTCCGTCTCCATACCCACTGATTTCCGTGTGTTTTTATTGCCATTATCACTACTTGTCGCAGACATCCGACACATTTTCTCCTATCCGGTGTTAAGACATTTTTATAACAGTGTCTCTTGACAATGTATAATCCAGTGTATGACCAATCAAGTATCTTCATTGTTACCAAGGAAACCAAGTTATAGCTTGACCTAAAACATAACGTCATTAACTCAGATTTGGGGTGATCTAAAACCTGTAGTTGGATTGATTATGCAGAGTATCATTGCAAAGTAACAGGGAAATAGACAGAAGTCTTTCCTTGGTGGAACTGACCAGAACTCCAAAGTAACAGGGACATATAGACAGAAGTCTTTCCTTGGTGGAACTGACCAGAACTCCAAAGTTACAGAGACATAGACAGAAGTCTTTCCTTGGTGGAACTGACCAGATCTCCAAAGTAACAGGGTAATAGACAGAAGTCTTTCCTTGGTGGAACTGACCAGAACTCCAAAGTTACAGAGACATAGACAGAAGTCTTTCCTTGGTGGAACTGACCAGAACTCCAAAGTTACAGAGACATAGACAGAAGTCTTTCCTTGTTGGAACTGACCAGAACTCCAAAGTAACAGGGACATAGACAGAAGTCTTTCTTCATGGAACTGACCAGAACTCCAAAGTAACAAGGACATAGACAGAAGTCTTTCCTTGGTGGAACTGACCTGAACTCCAAAGTAACAGGGACATAGACAGAAGTCTTTCCTTGGTGGAACTGACCAGAACTCCAAAGTAACAAGGACATAGACAGAAGTCTTTCCTTGGTGGAACTGACCAGAACTCCAAAGTAACAGTGACATAGACAGAAGTCTTTCCTTGGTGGAACTGACCAGAACTCCAAAGTTACAGAGACATAGACAGAAGTCTTTCCTTGGTGGAACTGACCAGAACTCCAAAGTAACAAGGACATAGACAGAAGTCTTTCCTTGGTGGAACTGACCTGAACTCCAAAGTAACAGGGACATAGACAGAAGTCTTTCCTTGGTGGAACTGACCACAACTCCAAAGTAACAAGGACATAGACAGAAGTCTTTCCTTGGTGGAACTGACCAGAACCCCAAAGTAACAAGGACATAGACAGAAGTCTTTCCTTGGTGGAACTGACCAGAACTCCAAAGTAACAGAGACATAGACAGAAGTCTTTCATTGGTGGAACTGACCAGAACTCCAAAGTAACAAGGACATAGACAGAAGTCTTTCATTGGTGGAACTGACCAGAACTCCAAAGTAACAGGGACATAGACAGAACCCTTTACTGTAAGCATACTTATTTTGGCACTTTTGAAGATCAGTGTAATCATGGATTGCCACACTTACAATACTTCTGTAGAAAACAGTATACAGAAGCTGGTATTAGCACTATCATAATTAAGGGGAATGCTTTCAGCTCAAAAATTGCTAAAATGATATTTACCGCAGAAATATTTACATTTACAGCATGCTTTGGGAGTAGCAGGGGGACTGTAGGTTTGCAACTCTTCACTATTTTAATATTTTGCATGTAAGGCACAAAAATCAGCTGCAATATATTCAGAGTTAAGGCCCTTGAAGCTGACTGGAGGTGTTCACAATGAATTACTCAAAATACTATGTTTTGTGGAATCATCTTACATTGATCTCCACCACACACACACCACACACCACCACACACCACCACCACACGTTGGTCTTCATTGTTGTAGCCTGGTATTGTGGAACTCCTAGAAGAGCCCTGGTCATGATTAGCAACTAGTGACCTAGTGTTATTGAAGGAAAACATACAACACATGACCATTAAATGTTGAGCCAGTCTCTTCTGGGAAAGCTTACAATATGTTAATAAATCAAACTTAAAGCCAGATTGTGCACTTTCCTCCTATAATTCCACATGCAACATTAAGCTGGGCAATAAGCTGACAAATCGTGTTGTAACAATACAGGAAACCAAAGGGCACGAACTAAACATAAGTCTCAGGGATTCCACGATCTCAGCAGCAATATGTCATCAAAGGGTAAATTAACAGAAGAGGTTTTCTTAGAGATATCATTACATTTATTAGAATTGAATTATGCGGAAAGAGGATGCACTTTTCTTTGTTTTAGCCAACTTGCCTTGGATTAAACTTTTGTCTTCAAACACCAAAAGATATTTTTGCATTTTTTCCTTATTCTTGAAAATATTGAATTTATTCTACTACACTCTTTCCGAGACACTATAGTCAATAGAAAATAGATAGTGTTATCCATAACTTTCTTGTTATGACCTTTGTCAGTTATCATGTAAAAACCTTGTGATGATAATGACAGCATTGCTAGGTCAACAAAGCTTTAGATTGTCGCCATGCTTTAGTCTGGTTACTTTTTGGCATGACTTTCATTTTCAAAGGATATCATGGTCTTTACAAGACTTTGCCTTTTATAGGTTACCATGAGTTCTGCTGGTTACCATGTTGGTTACCCGATGGTTTCTGCTGGTTACCATGACCTTGTTGGATACCTGATGGTTTCTGCTGATTACCTTGACCTTTTTGGTTACCTGACAACATCTGCTGGTTACCTTGACCTTTTTGGTTACCTGACAACATCTGCTGGTTACCTTGACTTTTTTGGTTACCTGACAACATCTGCTGGTTACCTATACGTTGTTAGTTACGTGATGACATCTGCTGGTTACCATGACCTCATTGAATACCTGATGACTTCTGCTGGTTACCATGACCTTGTTAGATACTTGATGGCATCTGCTGGTTACCATGACCTCATTGGATACCTGATGACTTTTGCTGGTTACCATGACCTCATTGGATACCTGATGACTTTTGCTGGTTACCATGACCTTGTTAGATACTTGATGACATCTGCTGGTTACCATGACCTTATTGGATACCTGATGACTTTTGCTGGTTACCATGACCTCATTGGATACCTGATGACTTTTGCTGGTTACCATGACCTTGTTAGATACTTGATGGCATCTGCTGGTTACCATGACCTCATTGGATACCTGATGACTTTTGCTGGTTACCATGACCTTGTTAGATACTTGATGGCATCTGCTGGTTACCATGACCTCATTGGATACCTGATGACTTTTGCTGGTTACCTATACGTTGTTAGTTACGTGATGACATCTGCTGGTTACCATAACCTCATTGGATACCTGATGACTTTTGCTGGTTACCATGACCTTGTTAGATACTTGATGGCATCTGCTGGTTACCATGACCTCATTGGATACCTGATGACTTTTGCTGGTTACCATGACCTCATTGGATACCTGATGACTTCTGCTGGTTACCATGACCTCATTGGATACCTGATGACTTTTGCTGGTTACCATGACCTCATTGGATACCTGATGACTTTTGCTGGTTACCATGACCTCATTGGATACCTGATGGTTTTTGCTGGTTACCATGACCTTGTTAGATACTTGATGGTTTTTGCTGGTTACCATGACCTTGTTAGATACTTGATGGTTTTTGCTGGTTACCATGACCTTGTTAGATACCTAATGGTTTCTGCTGGTTACCATGACCTTGTTTGTTACCTGATGGTTTCTGCTGGTTACCATGACCTTGTTAGATACTTAATGACATCTGCTGGTTACCATGACCTCATTGGATACCTGATGACTTCTGCTGGTTACCTTGACCTTGTTAGATACTTGATGACATCTGCTGGTTACCATGACCTTGTTGGATACCTGATGGTTTTTGCTGGTTACCATGACCTCATTGGATACCTGATGACTTCTGCTGGTTACCTTGACCTTGTTAGATACTTGATGACATCTGCTGGTTACCATGACCTTGTTGGATACCTGATGGTTTTTGCTGGTTACCTTGACCTTGTTAGATACTTGATGACATCTGCTGGTTACCATGACCTTGTTGGATACCTGATGGTTTTTGCTGGTTACCTTGACCTTGTTAGATACTTGATGACATCTGCTGGTTACCATGACCTTGTTAGATACCTGATGGTTTTTGCTGGTTACCATGACCTTGTTTGATACCTGATGGTTTTTGCTGGTTACCATGACCTTGTTAGATACCTGATGGTTTCTGCTGGTTACCATGACCTTGTTAGATACTTGATGACATCTGCTGGTTACCTCATGACTTTTATTGATGCCATGACTTTTGGTTGCCAGCTCACTTTTGTTACCATGGTTGCTACTAACTGTGATTCGGAATGCTATATCACAATAATGTCTGTCATTTAATCATTGTGTCCATTATCACACAATATCTTTCACCATTCCCTAAGAAATACCATATCTATAAGAAAAGAGGTCCTGCCAGATGTGTTAAATAAATTACCTAGACCAATTTTCATGATCCATACTTTAAAGAAAGGTTATGCTGGAGTGCTGATAATCATCCTGTCACATAAATGTTTACAGGAGTGCATTATATTTGCACATTGTGTTAAAGTTTTGTCCCATTTTCATGTACTCTAGGTATTAAGAATCAAACTTGTTGAGTTCTCCCACAGCCAGGGAGCTTGTTGTCAACAATAGTATAGTGGACAGTTTGATGTGACAAGGAGTCAGACTGTACAGAGTGACGTCTGCAAAGAACAAGTACAGGTTGGGTATAAGGTGGTTTCAGTTCAATTCTAAATCTTTTGAAAAAAACCTGATCTATAATTTCTATTTAGTTGAATTTTCTTGATACAGAAATAAATTGTTTATGTTGAGATTGCTATGTAATTTCAGGAGTGAATGATTTATAGATATCTAAGAAACTGAAGAGTTTCATCAAAGGGAACTAACCATTGGTGCAAGAATCAATTTGGTTTGTGGTGTGAAGGTGCAGTGGTATGATTGATTACCTGGGCAGAGCTAATGATCTATGTTACATAACCATGTGTCAGGGGACTGAACTCCGTAGTGAGCTGTGCTGTATTAATTGTGTTGCACACGAGGGGATAATTGTAAGAAATGTGGTGTTAGACTGACAACATCACCGTCACAAACACATTCACATGTCTGTATGTTCACATAATGGCCTATTTGTCAGCTCGACCAGAAAAAGCAAAAAGCACCAAGCAATTTCACACATTCATGATGAATGGATTTAGTAGGTAACAAGAAGATTTCAGGAGAAAATTGGAATATTTCTCTCTTGTCAAATAAATGCACGGACAATTTGCATGGTTTGGTCAGAGCTGTAGGAGATATTCTTAGAAGTAGATATTGGATAAACAAAATGGAGTGGCGGATTACTTGAAACAGAAAATGAGATCATTGACCTATAATGACATTTCCGTAAAATCTGTTGGTTTTTGGCATCCTGTTTAGTGTTCTTTGCTTTATAGTTCAGAGACAGGATTTAAAGTAAAATCAGAACGATGACAAACGAGGCAAAAGGGGACCACACAGTGTTATGAATACAGGGCTCCGTTAGTGGTACTGTAATGTATGTAATAAAGATCTGCTTTCTATGAGAAGGGGGGCCAGCTCAGCACACTTCATTCCCAGCAAAAGGCTGGGTTCTCAGACAGTTATAGATTACTGGAATAATTTCTACATAAAAATAAGAATGTTCCATTACAGGATAGTTATAGAGGGACAACCATGCATGTTAGTGGTAGCTGGATAGGGGGACAAATGGATTAGTGGTGGCTGGATAGGGGGACAAATGGAGTAGTGGTGGCTGGATAGGGGGACAAATGAATAAGTGGTGGCTGGATAGGGGGACAAATGGATTAGTGGTGGCTGGTTAGAGGGACAAATGGATAAGTGGTGGCTGGAAAGGGGGACAAATGGATAAGTGGTGGCTGGATAGGGGGACAAATGGATTAGTGGTGGCTGGATAGAAGGACAAACAGATTAGTGGTGGCTGGATAGAAGGACAAACAGATTAGTGGTGGCTGGATATTACGGACAAATGGATTAGTGGTGGCTGGATAGGGGGACAAATGGATTAGTGGTGGCTGGATAGGGGGACAAATGGGTTAGTTGTGGCTGGAAAGGGGGACAAATGGATTAGTGGTGGCTGGATAGGGGGACAAATGGATTAGTGGTGACTGGATAGGGGGACAAACAGATTAGTGGTGGCTGGATAGGGGAACAACCAGATTAGTGGTGGCTGGTTAGAGGGACAAACGGATTAGTGGTGGCTGGATAAAGGACAAACAGATTAGTGGTGGCTGGATAGAGGACAAACAGATAAGTGGTGGCTTGATAGAGGGACATCATATTAGTGGTGGCTTGATAGAGGGACAACCAGATTAGTGGTGGCTGAATAGAGGGACAACCAGATTAGTGGTGGCTTGATAGAGGGACAACCAGATTAGTGGTGGCTGGATAGAGGAACAACCATATTAGTGGTGGCTAGATAGAGGGACAACCATATTAGTGGTGGCTGGATAGAGGGATAAACAGATTAGTGGTGGCTGGATAGAGGAACAACCATATTAGTGGTGGCATGATAGAGGGACAACCAGATTAGTGGTGACTGGATAGAGGGACAACCAAATTAGTGGTGGCTGGATAGAGGGACAAAGGGTTTATTGGTGACTGCATGGATAGAGAACAAAGGGTTTATTGGTGACTGGATAGAGGAACAACCAGATTAGTGGTGACTGGATAGAGGAACAACCAGATTAGTGGTGACTGGATAGAGGAACAACCAGATTAGTGGTGACTAGATAGAGGAACAACCAGATTAGTGGTGACTAGATAGAGGAACAACCAGATTAGTGGTGACTAGATAGAGGAACAACCAGATTAGTGGTGACTAGATAGAGGAACAACCAGATTAGTGGTGACTAGATAGAGGAACAACCAGATTAGTGGTGACTAGATAGAGGAACAACCAGATTAGTGGTGACTGGATAGAGGGACAACCAGATTAGTGGTGACTGGATAGAGGAACAACCAGATTAGTGGTGACTAGATAGAGGAACAACCAGATTAGTGGTGACTGGATAGAGGAACAACCAGATTAGTGGTGACTAGATAGAGGAACAACCAGATTAGTGGTGACTGGATAGTAGGACAACTAGATTAGTGGTGGCTGGATAGGGAAATAACCAGATAAGTGGATTAGAGAAAAAACTGAATTAGTGGTGGCTGGATAGGGAAATAACCAGATAAGTGGATTAGCAGTACACCTGTTTTAGTGGATCAGAAGGACCATTGGATGTCGAGCATTCCCCATCTCTGACTCCTGACTGTATATGACAATTGACAGCCAACTGCTGTAGAAATGTAATATGGCATGGCAGTTCAATCACCAACATCTTTCACTGTCTGTCCCGCTTCACTTTATACAATCAAGTGTCCAACATCACAGACCTTCATTTGAAGGGACTCAGTTTATGTCATCATGGAAATGAAAATTGTCATTGCCAACATAAACAGAATCGGACAGCCAAATTATTCAAACTTTTGTGTGGATCACCCCTGATGACAGACATACAATGTTAGGAAATGCTGTGTTTGTTCTAAGGCAAAGAAATGGATTATAAAAGGAAAAAAAGGCTTACCTTCATTTTGAAAACCTATTTCTTACTATAACTGCATGTAGGTTGACCTTACTTACATATAATGATTAATAATGTATGGCCAAAGAACAGTTAGGTCACTGGGGACACAGTGCCCAATTAAAGTTGCTTCCAAGGTCAAGAGGTCAAAAATCAATATAACTGCTTGCATAGAAATAAAACCAATCTCAAAGAAGTAAATTGAGCACCCTTAATTGACTCAATGAAACCTCTGCTTAATACATGCCTGAAGTCAGTGCCTGATTTCCATGTTAGACAGCGGAAGTACTTAGAGCCGGGATATCCACTGCCTTAGCGAATCTCACAATGGACTGCTGTTCCTGATAACTTTCTATTTTTTCTGTTTAATCCGGGGTTTTTGTCTTTGTTTAATTTGTTTCCTTATTCATTGAAAATCTTTTTTAAATGAACTGATGACAAGTTTACATCTATCATATTGTGTCAGATTTAAGAGATAACTTTTCGTAATTATTAGATAACAAGATTTCTGCTGGTACTCTATAAAGGTGGTCTCTGTAGAAAACAAAAATAGATGAACCATAATAGAAGATTTAATTTACTGAGAAGCAATCTTCTTATTAGTTCCAAGCAAATTATTCATTAGGAAATTATGAATGTTGAATCAATCCAGGTAATCATCTATGAATTTAACAGTAATTCTATTTCACATAATCTAGAAAAGAAATCAGTTTAGAATCTGTTCAAATGAGCTCATAAGATTATAAAGACTTCAATTGAAACAAGAAAAAATATTGTTGTAGATGGTGTACTAGTTCTTTAGAGCCTTATAACTAGTTGTAGGTCATCTGACCCGAAGGATTGGGGTGACCTATGGTCATTGTGCTTTGTCCATTATCGTCATTTGTGTGTTGTATGCTATCCACTGTGCATAACCTGATTTTTCAAACGAATTCTTTTCAATAACCCAAAGACCAAGGGTGCTGATATTATACAAGTAGCATGCTGGGATGAAGAGTTTAGTTTTTGTTCAAATGAATGACCTTGACCTACTTCCAAGGTCACAGGGTTGAAATGTCTTCAAATCTTAAAGCAACTTCTCATTAATCGAAAGCCCCATGGCACTGACATTTTGCCTGTAGCATGCTTGGATGAAGGATTTCCAAGTTTGTTCAAATGAATGACCTTGGCTTACTGTCAAAGTCATGGGAGTCAATACTTTTAAAATTTTCAAGAAACTTCTACTTAATAACCAAAAGGCTCTGGGTACAGAACTTTGCTTGTAGCTTGCTTGGATGAAAGTCTACCAGGATTGCTCAGATGAATGACCTTGATCCCCTTTCAGTAATACAAGGTATAAATCTGTATAAATTCTTCAAGCAGCTTCTTAAAAAGACCTAGGGTACTGATATAAGGCATACAGCATGCTGGGATAAACATTTACTAAGTTTGTTCTAATGAATGACCTTGACCCACTTTCAAAGATAGTATTAAACTCATAAAGACTTCAAACAACTTCTTCCCAATAACCAAAAGGTCCTCGGTATTGATTTTTGGCCTGTACCCAGCAATTTGCTTGAATCAATGGCTACCAAGTTTGATAAAATGAATGGTATTGACCCACTTTCAAGGTCACCAAGGTGAAATGTATTTAGTAGTCGCTTTTAAGATTAAAAGTGTGAGACTAATTGAAAGTGATCAATTCAGGCCCATTTGACCTCTTGTCTAATGTAATTCTAAACCTTGTGATTAGCACTACAAAGTACAGCTTTGTAGTACAATGTAAAACACTACAAAGTACAGCTTTGTAGGACAATGTTTAACACTACAAAGTACAGCTTTGTAGTACAATGTTTAACACTACAAAGTACAGCTTTATAGTACAATGTAAAACACTACAAAGTACAGCGTTGTAGTACAATGTTTAACACTACAAAGTACAGCTTTATAGTACAATGTTTAACACTACAAAGTACAGCTTTGTTGTAACACTATACAAAGTACTTCAAAGTATAAGTTTATTTACTTTCTGTAATGAATCTGTAAAATTGAGAACGAAGCACACCTTAAGTTATTGAGAATCCTCCCAGGAATACAAACACAGCTCTTACAAGCTTTTACTACTTCAGCATTTAATCAGCCTTATCTCATAATACCAATCATCGCTTGTCCCCCGAAGTTGTTTGATTTGCTTGGTGTAGTGGGTAATGTTCTCTAAATGCGGAACAAAGAAAATAAACCTACAAACATTTTATCATGTAAACGTATGCTAGTGATGAGATGCCCAGATCCTTCCTGGGCCAAGTTATTTATTGACAGAACTCCTGGAGCAGAAAATATCGCAATCTCACGGCAGTTTTACCTCAGACACTGTCAGTATTCACCTCTACCATTATTTGATAGGGACAGCTTCACAATCAATAACGCAACCACACATAAGACATTTCTCTTAGTTTTATGACAAACATTTTCTATTTTAAGGAAATCTGTACAAATTGATTGCTTGAGAAATATTAAATACTTTTCATCTCGATAATTCTGTTCCATATGTTACAAAATGATGTTGTTATCTTGATGACAGTGGTGTACTAAAATCAAATTTGTTTTCTCTTGTGTGTTTATCTCTTAATAAGCTTGAAGAATTTTGCCCAGTATGTCCATCTTAGCCATCAGTATTCAAATATCTAATTTCTGAATTAAAACCCTCCTGAACCTCCGTGTGATTCAACTATATTTAGAGTTATTGCCCCTTTCATATTTCACACTCTAGATCCCTTATCAAGATATCTTCTCCCAATTTTCAACCGATTTCATTCACACTAAGTAGGTTTTAATGTATGAGGAAGAAGAAATCTGTGCTTTCTTTGTGATATTGCAATTGAACAAAAATGGTCATTGTTTGTTTGACCTTACTTTAATTAAATACATCCAGCCTGTATATTGGTATACTTAATTATTTTCCAGATTCTTTAAGGCTAAGAGGAAGCAGCATATTACTGTCTGTTGTTAACAGATTATAAACACTTTACAGTGCGAAGACAGTGAAAGTCGGTGATGTAAATGTATTTTGCATGAAAATGCGGAATTGCTGTTAATCATTAAAATGGCTGTATGACAATGTACTTTTATTTTCAATTATAGACAGACATGGCATGAACGCATTAATGGCAATTTACAGATAGGATCTGAACATATATCAGGAAGAGGTAACACAGGATTAAGTCATTCCGCAACATCTAAACATGACAACATTCCGCGGACACCAATCATCACTTCTTTCTGTAACCTAGATCTCCTACCAATATCATGTCTACAAAATTAATCAGCGCCATTCCAGTGTTTGTGTCACTTTATACCTGCTGTGAACTAAACGAGGAATAACAAATCTCGGGGATTACTTCACCAGTCTGTTCGGTCAAACAAACTTATACGTTTTCCCTGAGAGGAAATTTATCAATATAATTGTTTGTACCTGGTATCAATAAAATCCCAGACTCATTAATTAATTTGCCAGGTGTACTTTTATAACAAATGGTGTGTCCTAGTGGAGCCATTGTGTTGACAGGGAAGGGAGATAATTAGATAAGATATATCACAGGGATATTGCTTTCTGATAAAAGCTGAAAATGACATGTATCCCATCCATCAGTTCGTAGCAGAAAATTATCAATATTCTCATTAATACCCCTTATGTTACAAAACTGTTATGATGACTTTGAATGAGATAATTTTCCTAAAGCAGTATAACCCTTGTTTATGTTAATCATGTCTGACCATTGTGTTAATCTAGATGTCAGCTACAGGTTAGTATTAAACCTATTACTAGGTATACACCTAAACGATATAGGAAAAGATGGATCTGTTTGTAAACTCTATGCGTATCAATTTTGCGATAGGATATTCTAACATTCTTGGATACTCGAGATGCAACTCTCGAATACTATATAGTATAGGACAATCTCACGTAGGACGTACTGTCTTCAGACTTTCTGATGTAAGCTATTATAAGCTGGTACCATTTAGAATTCTTCACACTATTGCTACCATTTAGGATTCTTAGACTATTGCTACCATTTAGGATTCTTAGACTATTGCTACCATTTAGGATTCTTAGACTATTGCTACCATTTAGGATTCTTAGACTATTGCTACCATTTACGATTCTAAGACTATTGGTGCCATTTACGATTCTAAGACTATTGGTGCCATTTACGATTCTAAGACTATTGGAACCATTTAGGATTCTAAGACTATTGGTACCATTTAGGATTCTAAAACTATTGGTACCATTTAGGATTCTAAAACTATTGGTACCATTTAGGATTCTAAAACTATTGGTACCATTTACGATTCTAAAACTATTGGTACCATTTACGATTCTAAAGCTATTGGTACCATTTACGATTCTAAAACTATATTGTGTTTACACTTTAATTACAATGACACTAGACTGCCACCATACTTGATATGACTATAACTATATTGACCCAATAAGACCACCCCCATCTTTTTCCAGGGAAAAGTTTCTTATCTCACTGACCTTCAATTACAATCTTCAGTCTTTTATAGGCCCAATATATGTAACTTCAGGGAAATTTTCGTGATTCTGAAAAAATCTGGAAAAAAAATCCAGTTGATAACCATGTAAAAATAAGCCTAAAACGAAGTAAACCTGAGCGGTAACTAACAAGAAACTATTGACAAAAAAATCCAAAGAATTGAAAATAATTCAAGTGGGGTCCACTTCAACAACAAACCGAAGGTAGAAGACGGTTCGAAATGGACGCATGTTTACAAAAAGCGTGTTTCAACTGCTGCTGTACCGGTAACCACAAAAGAATTCATCTTGAATACTGCTGATATAAGTTAATTGTAACTAAATCTTTAAATATTATAAGTTATTAGGCTTGATTTTCGCTTCAAGTTTTGCCGAAAGTTACGTATATTGGGCCTTTAAACAAAGGCTCTATTCCAGGAAAATGGAGAAAAAAAAATAAAAATTGGTTTGTTTTTTTCCACCAGAAATTTTCACATTGTAACTTTTACCTGTGCATGTTTTTATGGATCACGGCTGCTGTAAACAAGTTTCTTATATAGCTACAAACTTTTGTAATTTAAGCATCACAACTACCTGTAGTTTGAGGAGATCAAATTTCGTTAAAAATGTTTTGAGTTATTCCAATCATAATTCGCAAGATTAAGTTTGGAGAACTTGTTTTAATCACGAAATTTGCAAAGGGAAATAGCATGTGAAACAAACTTTGTAAGTAATGTAACTAACTTTAATAATAATAATAAATAATATACAACATTTGATATAGCGCCCTATCTAGCTAACATAAGCCACTCTAAAGCGCTTTACAGTACATAGATATACAATTCTCATACAATCAATACAAATAACACATACAGTTCAATCATATACAATTCTGAGTTCGCAGGAGCTGCCTTATCAGGCGCTAACTACTTGTCCTATACCACCTGGCTAATATCTCCATATGTGTGTGTGTGTGCTGGAGATGAATTGTGTTCCGTTTGTAGTGGGACCGTGTTTCCAACGGCATCTTTTAGTGTGCCACCTCACTTGAATGCTACAGCACAGATACTGCAACACCCACCCCAGACCATTTTATACTCCACCTGGGTTGTTGGAATTGTGTGGGCAGGAGAAAAACACTTTCTCTGAATGTTCCATGCATATGACGATTACGGGGATTGAACCCCGGCCGCCTGCATGGAAGGCCAAAGTGTTAACCACTCGACCAATCCGCCCATAATAACTTTATGATTTATACCTATGTAATTTAAAGATATGAAATTATAGCATTATTGAGACACTTTACCTCTTGTGTATTTTGTAAGGTGCCTTCATGTCTTATTTAAAAAACAATAAATTTGAATTATAGAAAAATATTAGATCATGCACGGTTGTTTAAGAGATATATTGGAAAAATGCTTGGTCCCTTGTTTGTAGTAATTATATATATAATGAGATAAATGTCGAATATAACCATTCCTGGCTGTAGTATTTGAATTCTCAAATTTAAGTGATTATGACTTCATTCAGTTAGATAATATCTTTAGTTTCCCTGTTGTGTTCATGTTAGGGACACATGTATGATAAATTTTGACTGTGTTAATATGTGAAATTGACACCGCTTTGGATCATCAGCCAATCAAAAGTTATGTTGTAAATAGGATGCAACATTATAATCTTCAATACCCAAGAGTGTCTCCAGACTCAATACCTAATCTGTTAACGACTCCGATATTTATCTTTTACTTCAATGGTAATGGAAAAATGCACCACTCTTAACAACTTTTGGGACACACTGATAAATGTTGGGGGTTTTAGGAGGGAGAAAACATCTGTCTTATGTCTGTAGTCTTATTTCTTAGCCTTACACTGATGTAATACCTAAATAAATCCGATCATCTTTTATGGTGGAAGACGTGTCTTAACTAGGACAGGGACTTGAGACCTGCTGCAGAGTTAGTCAGTCTTCTTGTCCATCAATAGATCTGGTATTAAACTTTATCTGGTGGGCAAACCTTCGCTAGTGTTGGTAGTAGACCTTTACTTTGACATCTACCTAAGATATAGCTCTGAATACATCCTTACCTAGTAAAGGTAGCACTACACCAGTAAGCTAAACAAGCTAATGAGGTATTATAGATATATACTAGGTCTGTTTTGTACACAAACAGGAATTGAAAACTTAATTTGTGAGTTTCGAAAACGTTGTCAAGCAAAGAGTACAATAGCTGAGTGTCAGTGTTCTGACTGCTGAAATCAGCTCACTACCCAAAATAGGGCGAGTTAGAGAAGTCAGCTGTCAAAAACGTGGCACCACATTTCATCCAAATGTACTCTAATACTTGCTTGACAAAGGAAACAGACATTTCAGGAAATCAGGAAACTTGATTGCGCTATCAGACAACAGAGGTACTTCTATGTTGAAAACAAATGGGGATTCATAATACTTCTGTTCAGATCAATAATATATGTATTTAGCACACATTGGTCACATACATATTTACTGTCTGTATATGTAACTGATTTGCATTGATAACTGCATGTCACATTGAAAAATTGTTCTTCAATCCTTGTATAATTTTAAAGATTACATAGAAAGTTAGAATCATTTTGTCTATTTCAAACTTTACAGCACTCTCTTATGATACATACTTGAGATTACTTTTCACATCTGAATGTCAAAAGTCACTGTCACAAAGTTGTTTGCTGGGTTACAATTGCATTCCAGGTGAAAGGTTGAAGGTCACATTTACTTTAACTAGAAAACTTGATTCTGAATAGGAATTCCAGGACTTTTAGACTGATAACACTCAAATCTCATATCAATAGTCTATGGTTCACTATGGAAAGTGTTTCAGTTGAGGTTGCTTTTCAGGGCCCAAGGTCAAAGATTATATATTGACTGTGAGAACTCAAAACAAAAAGCTAATTTCTGTGCGATAGTTTCTGTCCCAATGGGCCATAACAAACTGTCCCAAACAGGCCATAACAAACCAAATGTCATACACTGCTTCCTCTTTGATGTCTGCCTGTATTTTCATTAGGTCCGATGGTCGAAGGGCAAAGTCACAATTTCTATAAATAGAAACATGGTTTCTTCATAATCACATGAAGATTATTATAGACTTGAGCTGTTTTACTGATGAAATGCTTGCTTGAGATTGCTTTTCTTTCATTAATATTAATGATGTGATCACAACGGCCAGGTTATTGGTATAAAACCAGCTTTGTATAAATGATATACTTATATGTATAAATGATATACTTATATGTATAAATGATATACTTATATATATAAATGATATACTTATATGTATAAACGATATACTTATATGTATAAACGATATACTTACATGTATAAACGATATACTTATATGTATAAACGATATACTTATATGTATAAATGATATACTTATATTTATAAATGATATACTTATATGTATAAACGATATACTTATATGTATAAACGATATACTTATATGTATAAATGATATACTTATTTGTATAAATGATATACTTATAAACAGTTTGGCGGGGAATAGATGTATATCAAGTTGTCATTACGGTGTCATTTCCAGTCACAATATTTCTTCAGCACATAAAACTATAAAGACATTTATATCGGGAAAGGGCAGGTACGTTTATCATGACCTAGTACCTATCATGATTTGTTCAAAGGTCACCAAGGCTATATATCAAATGCCATGTCACGACACTCCTGGTGATTTTACAATACAACATGTTTTATGGTGAAGAGGTGTGTGGATCATAGATTTTGTCTTGGCATGAAAATTACAAAAATAAATGTTTGCTCAATACACACATTTCTGTATTTGATTGAATGTTTCCTAAACCAATAACCTTTTATCTGAACACATGCAATATTTGTCTGAGATAAGAAAAAGTAAGAGGATGAAATCAGTTGTTGGTACATTATACATCATATTATTCCTGGGATACAGACAGGTGTAGATTTTATCCCTACCAAACGAGTGGATCGCATGAGGTAGGAGCAGCCTTTATCAGTCTTGAGAATACATCACTGGGGACGACATCGCTGGGCACGGAAAGATGAACGGTATCACTGGGGACGGAAAGATGAACGGTATCACTGGGCACGGAAGGATGAACGACATCACTGGGCACGGAAGGATGAACAGCATCACTGGGCACGGAAGGATGAACGACATCACTGGGAACGGAAGGATGAACGGTATCACTGGGCACGGAAGGATGAACGGTATCACTGGGAATGGAAGGATGAACGGTATCACTGGGCATGGAAGGATGAACGGTATCACTGGGCACAGAAGGATGAACAGTATCACTGGGAACGGAAGGATGAACGGTATCACTGGGCACGGAAGGATGAACGGTATCACTGGGCACGGAAGGATGAACAGTATCACTGGGCACGGAAGGATGAACGGTATCACTGGGCACAGAAGGATGAACAGTATCACTGGGAACGGAAGGATGAACGGTATCACTGGGCACGGAAGGATGAACGGTATCACTGGGCACAGAAGGATGAACAGTATTACTGGGCACAGAAGGATGAACGGTATCACTGGGCATGGAAGGATGAACGGTATCACTGGGCATGGAAGGATGAACGGTATCACTGGGCACGGAAGGATGAACGGTATCACTGGGAACGGAAGGATGAACGGTATCACTGGGCACGGAAGGATGAACAGTATGACTGGGCACGGAAGGATGAACGATATCACTAGGAACGGAAGGATGAACGGTATCACTGGGCACGGAAGGATGAACAGTATGACTGGGCACGGAAGGATGAACGGTATCACTGGGAACGGAAGGATGAACGGTATCACTGGGCACGGAAGGATGAACAGTATCACTGGGCACGGAAGGATGAACGGTATCACTGGACACGGAAGGATGAACGGTATCACTGGACACGGAAGGATGAACAGTATCACTGGGCACAGAAGGATGAACGGTATCACTCGGCACAGAAGGATGAACGGTATCACTGGGAACGGAAGGATGAACAGTATCACTGGGCACGGAAGGATGAACGGTATCACTGGACACGGAAGGATGAACGGTATCACTGGGCACGGAGAATGAAAGGTATCAATGGGCACGGAAGGATGAACGGTATCACTGGGCACGGAAGGATGAACAGTATCACTGGGCACGGAAGGATGAAAGGTATCACTGGGCACAGAAGGATGAAAGGTATCACTGGGCACGGAAGGATGAACGGTATCACTGGGCACAGAAGGATGAACGGTATCACTGGGCACGGAAGGATGAACGGTATCACTGGGCATGGAAGGATGAACGGTATCACTGGGCACGGAACGATGAATGGTATCACTGGGCACGGAAGGATGAACGGTATCACTGGGCACGGAAGGATGAACGGTATCACTGGGAACGGAAGGATGAACGGTATCACTGGGCACGGAAGGATGAACAGTATCACTGGGCACAGAAGGATGAACGGTATCACTGGGCACAGAAGGATGAACGGTATCACTGGGCACGGAAGGATGAACGGTATCACTGGGCACGGAAGGATGAACGGTATCACTGGGCACGGAAGGATGAACAGCTGGTCACTGGCCTATAAACAGTCATATTATTAACGAGCTGTTACCTAGGATGAATGGCTGTCATCTGTAGATTTTTACATGTACTTTGTTAATATATAATTTTCATAATATGAGTGGATACTGTATACAAGGTAAACTTGGCCACATGCAGTTTGTATATTTCTGTTGAACATGTTGGAATACACTTGTTAAAAAACACATGCTGAAGTAAATAATGCACAGGAAAAATAAATCCTGATTACACAAAAAGCCTTGCCATAGTAATGCTATCTCTTCTTCAACAGACAGATCTACTTCCGGACATTGACAGGTAACGAGCCTACAGCTCAAACAAATTGTGTTCCAAGAGGTGAAAAAAGTTTATTATCTCTCCGTAGTCGTAATCAGCGATGCTGCCATTTTTCCTGTCAATCAATCGCTGCATTATTAGCCAATCATAACGTATCTACATCAATTCCGTCTCCGAGAATCCATTTTGAATTTTGATTGATGGTTAAAAAGAATTCCAAATAACTGTTCAAATTGAGGTTTTACAACCGAGATAAGTGGAGAAGCAGTGAAGTTATTTTTGTGTGCAGCGAGTTTTCAGAAACGGAAAAAAAAGCAATTTTCCTTGTGCTATATACCTATCAGATTGATGTGGCGTAGCTTGGGAATCTAGAAATGAGTGGCGTCTGTACCACACTTCCTCATTGAAATTTAATCATGTTGCCAAATCATTGTATGTATTTAAAGAAAACATTATGAGGGTCAATTCAGACTTAAATAGCATGTAACCTACTTCTTAGTCGACTCAGCCGAAACAATGTTACAGATTGAAAGATTTGAAATCTTAAACAAAATTTGATTAAAAAGATCGATTTTTAGTTTTTGCCAAATGTATTCCCCTGCTGCTTGTTTTACTAAGTGTTTCCCCTGCTGCTTGTTTTACTAAGTGTTTCCCCTGCTGCTTGTTTTACTAAGTGTTTCCCCTGCTGCTTGTTTTACTAAGTGTTTCCCCTGCTGCTTGTTTTACTAAGTGTTTCCCCTGCTACTTGTTTTACTAAGTGTAAGTTTGTAGCCATATGTCTCAATCCTTTGGATGACGGGCATTTACATAAAAACCAAACAAACAAATAACAGTCTCCCAAGAATTTGATTTGAAACTAAAATAAATGGACTCTGATGTCATCGCTCTATCACATTTCTCAACCTGAGTAAATTGCGGTCACCAATACTATAAATAGAAATTGACAGAATCTTTAACAATTTCCACTCTACAGGCTGCATTTCTCATCTGATTAACACTTAATTTCATACAAACATCATCCCTTGTACAAGTTCATGTTTCAACTTTTGTACAAGTTCATGTTTCAACTTTCTTTAGTCAAAAACTACAGGTCATAATATAGATTTAAGAAAGTGACAGAAATTTGGATGTCACCAACCTACAGACTGCATTTCACAAATGATTGACACAAAATTTCACACAAATTTTCTTGAACATCACCTCTTATACCAGATGTTTCAGCCTTCTTAGGTCAAAAACTAGGTCACTGTTGCTTTAAATAGAAATTGACAGGTAATTTGATGTCATCATGGTTCTACAGGCAGTATTTTGCAATGGATTGTAAAAAAAGAAACTTCACACAAGTGTGAACATCACTCCTTGTACAAGTTTGCATTTCAATCTTTTTTTGATCAGAAACTAGGTCAGTGTTAGTATAAATAAAATTTCAGCATTATCATTAAAGTTACATTTATCCTTTGAACATACCTGCTCATGAAAACATGAGTAATAACAAATCACTCAATATCATCCCATCCCATCCCGTCCCATCCCGTCCCGTCCCATGGTAATGTAACCAATTTATTTAAATAACTACTAATCCGATTGTCATCAAACTTAGCATACATAATAAGCATGAAGAGTTCATTTCATATGGAGGCGGGTCATTTATGTCTCGGAGACATTTCTAGTTTATTTTTGAAATTGAAGTGTGAGGGTATTAGTAATGTCTACAATGCCTTAATGTTTGTTTTGCTTTTTGGTTGTGATTGATTGTTATTGTCTGAACATTAAAAACAACCAGATATAAACTGTGCTATCATTTTAACACATGATAGTCAACACATGAGGCAATCCTTTTTTTGAAGTATTGATATTTTCAGAAAAAGGTGTGCAGGAAATGTGTTTCCATGTCCTGTCCATAGAGATTCATCTCTTCTCTACTTAAAATGACAATGATTTATTCCTATTTCCTGTTGGTGGTGGAGGACAGATTTGACATCAAACACAAACTGTTGCTGCTGTTCAAATAGAAGTTAAGTAGATTTCATTTTTCTGCCTGTGTGATATCTCAAGTTTTGATTGTTGCTTTTTTTTAATGTGTCCATAAAAAGTCTAGGATAAGTGACTTATGGATCCCTTGGCTTTCTTGTTGCCTGGATTCTGTGGGTGACTCGGATACTGCTGTCACCCTCCAGTCTGCTGTGTCCTACAGTAAAATCTTCTGTGGGTGACTCGGATACTGCTGTCACCCTCCAGTCTGCTGTATCCTACAGTAAAATCTTCTGTGACTGACTCAGATACTGCTGTCACCCTCCAGTCTGCTGTGCCCTACAGTAAAATCTTCTGTGGCTGACTCAGATACTGCTGTCACCCTCCAGTCTGCTGTATCCTACAGTAAAATCTTCTGTGACTGACTCAGATACTGCTGTCACCCTCCAGTCTGCTGTATCCTACAGTAAAATCTTCTGTGACTGACTCAGATACTGCTGTCACCCTCCAGTCTGCTGTGTCCTACAGTAAAATCTTCTGTGACTGACTCAGATACTGCTGTCAGCCTCAAGTCTGCTGCATCCTACAGTAAAATCTTCTGTGGCTGACTCAGATACGTACTGCTGTCACCCTCCAGTCTGCTGTGCCCTACAGTAAAATCTTCTGTGACTGACTAAGATACGTACTGCTGTCACCCTCCAGTCTGCTGTGCCCTACAGTAAAATCTTCTGTGACTGACTCAGATACTGCTGACACCCTCCAGTCTGCTGTGCCCTACAGTAAAATCTTCTGTGACTGACTCAGATACTGCTGTCAGCCTCCAGTCTGCTGTGTCCTACAGTAAAATCTTCTGTGACTGACTCAGATACTGCTGACACCCTCCAGTCTGCTGTGCCCTACAGTAAAATCTTCTGTGACTGACTCAGATACTGCTGTCAGCCTCCAGTCTGCTGTATCCTACAGTAAAATCTTCTGTGACTGACTCAGATACTGCTGACACCCTCCAGTCTGCTGTGCCCTACAGTAAAATCTTCTGTGACTGACTCAGATACTGCTGTCAGCCTCCAGTCTGCTGTGTCCTACAGTAAAATCTTCTGTGACTGACTCAGATACTGCTGACACCCTCCAGTCTGCTGTGCCCTACAGTAAAATCTTCTGTGACTGACTCAGATACTGCTGTCAGCCTCCAGTCTGCTGTGCCCTACAGTAAAATCTTCTGTGACTGACTCAGATACTGCTGACACCCTCCAGTCTGCTGTGCCCTACAGTAAAATCTTCTGTGACTGACTCAGATACTGCTGTCAGCCTCCAGTCTGCTGTGCCCTACAGTAAAATCTTCTGTGACTGACTCAGATACTGCTGACACCCTCCAGTCTGCTGTGCCCTACAGTAAAATCTTCTGTGACTGACTCAGATACTGCTGTCAGCCTCCAGTCTGCTGTGCCCTACAGTAAAATCTTCTGTGACTGACTCAGATACTGCTGTCACCCTCCAGTCTGCTGCGTCCTACAGTAAAATCTTCTGTGGCTGACTCAGATACTGCTGTCAGCCTCTAGTCTGCTGTGCCCTACAGTAAAATCTTCTGTGGCTGACTCAGATACTGCTGACACCCTCCAGTCTGCTGTCTCTACAGTAAAATCTTCTGTGGCTGACTCAGATACTGCTGTCACCCTCCAGTCTGCTGTCTCTATAGTAAAATCTTCTGTGACTGACTCAGATACTGCTGTCACCCTCCAGTCTGCTGTCTCTACAGTAAAATCTTCTGTGGCTGACTCAGATACTGCTGTCACCCTCCAGTCTGCTGCGTCCTACAGTAAAATCTTATGTGGCTGACTCAGATACTGCTGTCACCCTCCAGTCTGCTGCGTCCTACAGTAAAATCTTCTGTGACTGACTCAGATACTGCTGTCATCCTCCAGTCTGCTGCGTCCTACAGTAAAATCTTCTGTGACTGACTCAGATACTGCTGTCATCCTCCAGTCTGCTGCGTCCTACAGTAAAATTTTTCTGTGGCTGACTCAGATACTGCTGTCATCCTCCAGTCTGCTGTGTCCTACAGTAAAATCTTCTGTGACTGACTCAGATACTGCTGTCAGCCTCCAGTGTGCTGTGTCCTACAGTAAAATCTTCTGTGGCTGACTCAGATACTGCTGTCACCCTCCAGTCTGCTGTGTCGTACAGTAAAATCTTCTGTGACTGACTGGGATACTGCTGTCATCCTCCAGTCTGCTATGTCCTACAGTAAAATCTTCTGTGACTGACTCAGATACTGCTGACACCCTCCAGTCTGCTGCATCCTACAGTAAAATCTTCTGTGGCTGACTCAGATACTGCTGTCAGCCTCCAGTGTGCTGTCTCCTACAGTAAAATCTTCTGTGACTGACTCAGATACTGCTGTCAGCCTCCAGTGTGCTGCGTCCTACAGTAAAATCATCTGTGACTGACTGGGATACTGCTGTCATCCTCCAGTCTGCTGTGTCCTACAGTAAAATCTTCTGTGACTGACTCAGATACTGCTGACACCCTCCAGTCTGCTGCATCCTACAGTAAAATCTTCTGTGACTGACTCAGATACTGCTGTCACCCTCCAGTCTGCTGCGTTCTACAGTAAAATCTTCTGTGACTGACTCAGATACTGCTGTCATCCTCCAGTCTGCTGCGTCCTACAGTAAAATCTTCTGTGGCTGACTCAGATACTGCTGTCACCCTCCAGTCTGCTGTGTCCTACAGTAAATCTTCTGTGGCTGACTCAGATACTGCTGTCAGCCTCCAGTCTGCTGTGTCCTACAGTAAAATCTTCTGTGACTGACTCTGATACTGCCTTCACCCTCCAGTGTGCTGTGCCCTACAGTAAAATCTTCTGTAACTGACTCAGATACTGCTGTCAGCCTCCAGTCTGCTGTGTCCTACAGTAAAATCTTCTGTGACTGACTCAGATACTGCTGACACCCTCCAGTCTGCTGTGCCCTACAGTAAAATCTTCTGTGACTGACTCAGATACTGCTGTCAGCCTCCAGTCTGCTGTGCCCTACAGTAAAATCTTCTGTGACTGACTCAGATACTGCTGACACCCTCCAGTCTGCTGTGCCCTACAGTAAAATCTTCTGTGACTGACTCAGATACTGCTGTCAGCCTCCAGTCTGCTGTGCCCTACAGTAAAATCTTCTGTGACTGACTCAGATACTGCTGACACCCTCCAGTCTGCTGTGCCCTACAGTAAAATCTTCTGTGACTGACTCAGATACTGCTGTCAGCCTCCAGTCTGCTGTGCCCTACAGTAAAATCTTCTGTGACTGACTCAGATACTGCTGACACCCTCCAGTCTGCTGTGCCCTACAGTAAAATCTTCTGTGGCTGACTCAGATACTGCTGTCACCCTCCAGTCTGCTGCGTCCTACAGTAAAATCTTCTGTGGCTGACTCAGATACTGCTGTCAGCCTCTAGTCTGCTGTGCCCTACAGTAAAATCTTCTGTGGCTGACTCAGATACTGCTGACACCCTCCAGTCTGCTGTCTCTACAGTAAAATCTTCTGTGGCTGACTCAGATACTGCTGTCACCCTCCAGTCTGCTGTCTCTATAGTAAAATCTTCTGTGACTGACTCAGATACTGCTGTCACCCTCCAGTCTGCTGTCTCTACAGTAAAATCTTCTGTGGCTGACTCAGATACTGCTGTCACCCTCCAGTCTGCTGTCTCTATAGTAAAATCTTCTGTGACTGACTCAGATACTGCTGTCACCCTCCAGTCTGCTGTCTCTACAGTAAAATCTTCTGTGGCTGACTCAGATACTGCTGTCACCCTCCAGTCTGCTGCGTCCTACAGTAAAATCTTATGTGGCTGACTCAGATACTGCTGTCACCCTCCAGTCTGCTGCGTCCTACAGTAAAATCTTCTGTGACTGACTCAGATACTGCTGTCATCCTCCAGTCTGCTGCGTCCTACAGTAAAATCTTCTGTGACTGACTCAGATACTGCTGTCACCCTCCAGTCTGCTGCGTCCTACAGTAAAATCTTATGTGGCTGACTCAGATACTGCTGTCACCCTCCAGTCTGCTGTGTCCTACAGTAAAATCTTCTGTGACTGACTCAGATACTGCTGTCATCCTCCAGTCTGCTGCGTCCTACAGTAAAATCTTCTGTGACTGACTCAGATACTGCTGTCATCCTCCAGTCTGCTGCGTCCTACAGTAAAATTTTTCTGTGGCTGACTCAGATACTGCTGTCATCCTCCAGTCTGCTGTGTCCTACAGTAAAATCTTCTGTGACTGACTCAGATACTGCTGTCAGCCTCCAGTGTGCTGTGTCCTACAGTAAAATCTTCTGTGGCTGACTCAGATACTGCTGTCACCCTCCAGTCTGCTGTGTCCTACAGTAAAATCTTCTGTGACTGACTGGGATACTGCTGTCATCCTCCAGTCTGCTATGTCCTACAGTAAAATCTTCTGTGACTGACTCAGATACTGCTGACACCCTCCAGTCTGCTGCATCCTACAGTAAAATCTTCTGTGGCTGACTCAGATACTGCTGTCAGCCTCCAGTGTGCTGTGTCCTACAGTAAAATCTTCTGTGACTGACTCAGATACTGCTGTCAGCCTCCAGTGTGCTGCATCCTACAGTAAAATCATCTGTGACTGACTGGGATACTGCTGTCATCCTCCAGTCTGCTGTGTCCTACAGTAAAATCTTCTGTGACTGACTCAGATACTGCTGACACCCTCCAGTCTGCTGCATCCTACAGTAAAATCTTCTGTGACTGACTCAGATACTGCTGTCACCCTCCAGTCTGCTGCGTTCTACAGTAAAATCTTCTGTGACTGACTGGGATACTGCTGTCATCCTCCAGTCTGCTGTGTCCTACAGTAAAATCTTCTGTGGCTGACTCAGATACTGCTGTCACCCTCCAGTCTGCTGTGTCCTACAGTAAATCTTCTGTGGCTGACTCAGATACTGCTGTCAGCCTCCAGTCTGCTGTGTCCTACAGTAAAATCTTCTGTGACTGACTCTGATACTGCCTTCACCCTCCAGTGTGCTGTGCCCTACAGTAAAATCTTCTGTGACTGACTCAGATACTGCTGTCACCCTCCAGTCTGCTGCGTCCTACAGTAAAATCTTATGTGGCTGACTCAGATACTGCTGTCACCCTCCAGTCTGCTGTGTCCTACAGTAAAATCTTCTGTGACTGACTGGGATACTGCTGTCATCCTCCAGTCTGCTGTGTCCTACAGTAAAATCTTCTGTGACTGACTCAGATACTGCTGACACCCTCCAGTCTGCTGCGTCCTACAGTAAAATCTTCTGTGACTGACTCAGATACTGCTGTCACCCTCCAGTCTGCTGCGTTCTACAGTAAAATCTTCTGTGACTGACTGGGATACTGCTGTCATCCTCCAGTCTGCTGCGTCCTACAGTAAAATCTTCTGTGACTGACTCAGATACTGCTGTCATCCTCCAGTCTGCTGCGTCCTACAGTAAAATCTTCTGTGGCTGACTCAGATACTGCTGTCACCCTCCAGTCTGCTGCGTCCTACAGTAAAATCTTATGTGGCTGACTCAGATACTGCTGTCACCCTCCAGTCTGCTGCGTCCTACAGTAAAATCTTCTGTGACTGACTCAGATACTGCTGTCATCCTCCAGTCTGCTGCGTCCTACAGTAAAATCTTCTGTGACTGACTCAGATACTGCTGTCATCCTCCAGTCTGCTGCGTCCTACAGTAAAATCTTCTGTGGCTGACTCAGATACTGCTGTCATCCTCCAGTCTGCTGTGTCCTACAGTAAAATCTTCTGTGACTGACTGGGATACTGCTGTCAGCCTCCAGTGTGCTGTGTCCTACAGTAAAATCTTCTGTGACTGACTCAGATACTGCTGTCAGCCTCCAGTGTGCTGCGTCCTACAGTAAAATCATCTGTGACTGACTGGGATACTGCTGTCATCCTCCAGTCTGCTGTGTCCTACAGTAAAATCTTCTGTGACTGACTCAGATACTGCTGACACCCTCCAGTCTGCTGCGTCCTACAGTAAAATCTTCTGTGACTGACTCAGATACTGCTGTCACCCTCCAGTCTGCTGCGTTCTACAGTAAAATCTTCTGTGACTGACTGGGATACTGCTGTCATCCTCCAGTCTGCTGCGTCCTACAGTAAAATCTTCTGTGACTGACTCAGATACTGCTGTCATCCTCCAGTCTGCTGCGTCCTACAGTAAAATCTTCTGTGGCTGACTCAGATACTGCTGTCACCCTCCAGTCTGCTGCGTCCTACAGTAAAATCTTATGTGGCTGACTCAGATACTGCTGTCACCCTCCAGTCTGCTGCGTCCTACAGTAAAATCTTCTATGACTGACTCAGATACTGCTGTCATCCTCCAGTCTGCTGCGTCCTACAGTAAAATCTTCTGTGACTGACTCAGATACTGCTGTCACCCTCCAGTCTGCTGCGTCCTACAGTAAAATCTTCTGTGGCTGACTCAGATACTGCTGTCATCCTCCAGTCTGCTGTGTCCTACAGTAAAATCTTCTGTGACTGACTGGGATACTGCTGTCAGCCTCCAGTGTGCTGTGTCCTACAGTAAAATCTTCTGTGACTGACTCAGATACTGCTGTCAGCCTCCAGTGTGCTGCGTCCTACAGTAAAATCATCTGTGACTGACTGGGATACTGCTGTCATCCTCCAGTCTGCTGTGTCCTACAGTAAAATCTTCTGTGACTGACTCAGATACTGCTGACACCCTCCAGTCTGCTGCATCCTACAGTAAAATCTTCTGTGGCTGACTCAGATACTGCTGTCACCCTCCAGTCTGCTGTGTCCTACAGTAAAATCTTCTGTGACTGACTGGGATACTGCTGTCATCCTCCAGTCTGCTGTGTCCTACAGTAAAATCTTCTGTGACTGACTCAGATACTGCTGACACCCTCCAGTCTGCTGCATCCTACAGTAAAATCTTCTGTGACTGACTCAGATACTGCTGTCACCCTCCAGTCTGCTGCGTTCTACAGTAAAATCTTCTGTGACTGACTCTGATACTGCTGTCATCCTCCAGTCTGCTGTGTCCTACAGTAAAATCTTCTGTGACTGACTCAGATACTGCTGTCATCCTCCAGTCTGCTGCTTCCTACAGTAAAATCTTCTGTGGCTGACTCAGATACTGCTGTCACCCTCCAGTCTGCTTTGTCCTACAGCAAATCTTCTGTGGCTGACTCAGATACTGCTGTCAGCCTCCAGTCTGCTGTGTCCTACAGTAAAATCTTCTGTGACTGACTCTGATACTGCCTTCACCCTCCAGTGTGCTGTGCCCTACAGTAAAATCTTCTGTGACTGACTCAGATACTGCTGTCACCCTCCAGTCTGCTGCGTCCTACAGTAAAATCTTATGTGGCTGACTCAGATACTGCTGTCACCCTCCAGTCTGCTGCGTCCTACAGTAAAATCTTCTGTGACTGACTCAGATACTGCTGTCAGCCTCCAGTGTGCTGCGTCCTACAGTAAAATCATCTGTGACTGACTGGGATACTGCTGTCATCCTCCAGTCTGCTGTGTCCTACAGTAAAATCTTCTGTGACTGACTCAGATACTGCTGACACCCTCCAGTCTGCTGCGTCCTACAGTAAAATCTTCTGTGGCTGACTCAGATACTGCTGTCACCCTCCAGTCTGCTGCGTCCTACAGTAAAATCTTATGTGGCTGACTCAGATACTGCTGTCACCCTCCAGTCTGCTGCGTCCTACAGTAAAATCTTCTATGACTGACTCAGATACTGCTGTCATCCTCCAGTCTGCTGCGTCCTACAGTAAAATCTTCTGTGACTGACTCAGATACTGCTGTCATCCTCCAGTCTGCTGCGTCCTACAGTAAAATCTTCTGTGACTGACTGGGATACTGCTGTCATCCTCCAGTCTGCTGTGTCCTACAGTAAAATCTTCTGTGACTGACTGGGATACTGCTGTCAGCCTCCAGTGTGCTGTGTCCTACAGTAAAATCTTCTATGACTGACTCAGATAATGCTGTCAGCCTCCAGTGTGCTGCGTCCTACAGTAAAATCATCTGTGACTGACTGGGATACTGCTGTCATCCTCCAGTCTGCTGTGTCCTACAGTAAAATCTTCTGTGGCTGACTCAGATACTGCTGTCATCCTCCAGTCTGCTGCGTCCTACAGTAAAATCTTCTGTGACTGACTCAGATACTGCTGACACCCTCCATTCTGCTGCATCCTACAGTAAAATCTTCTGTGGCTGACTCAGATACTGCTGTCACCCTCCAGTCTGCTGTGTCCTACAGTAAAATCTTCTGTGACTGACTGGGATACTGCTGTCATCCTCCAGTCTGCTATGTCCTACAGTAAAATCTTCTGTGACTGACTCAGATACTGCTGACACCCTCCAGTCTGCTGCATCCTACAGTAAAATCTTCTGTGGCTGACTCAGATACTGCTGTCAGCCTCCAGTGTGCTGTGTCCTACAGTAAAATCTTTTGTGACTGACTCAGATACTGCTGTCAGCCTCCAGTGTGCTGCGTCCTACAGTAAAATCATCTGTGACTGACTGGGATACTGCTGTCATCCTCCAGTCTGCTGTGTCCTACAGTAAAATCTTCTGTGACTGACTCAGATACTGCTGACACCCTCCAGTCTGCTGCATCCTACAGTAAAATCTTCTGTGACTGACTCAGATACTGCTGTCACCCTCCAGTCTGCTGCGTTCTACAGTAAAATCTTCTGTGACTGACTGGGATACTGCTGTCATCCTCCAGTCTGCTGTGTCCTACAGTAAAATCTTCTATGACTGACTCAGATACTGCTGTCATCCTCCAGTCTGCTGCGTCCTACAGTAAAATCTTATGTGGCTGACTCAGATACTGCTGTCACCCTCCAGTCTGCTGTGTCCTACAGTAAATCTTCTGTGGCTGACTCAGATACTGCTGTCAGCCTCCAGTCTGCTGTGTCCTACAGTAAAATCTTCTGTGACTGACTCTGATACTGCCTTCACCCTCCAGTGTGCTGTGCCCTACAGTAAAATCTTCTGTGACTGACTCAGATACTGCTGTCACCCTCCAGTCTGCTGCGTCCTACAGTAAAATCTTATGTGGCTGACTCAGATACTGCTGTCACCCTCCAGTCTGCTGCGTCCTACAGTAAAATCTTCTGTGACTGACTCAGATACTGCTGTCACCCTCCAGTCTGCTGTGTCCTACAGTAAAATCTTCTGTGACTGACTCAGATACTGCTGTCACCCTCCAGTCTGCTGCGTTCTACAGTAAAATCTTCTGTGACTGACTCAGATACTGCTGTCACCCTCCAGTCTGCTGTGTCCTACAGTAAATCTTCTGTGGCTGACTCAGATACTGCTGTCAGCCTCCAGTGTGCTGTGTCCTACAGTAAAATCTTCTGTGACTGACTCAGATACTGCTGTCAGCCTCCAGTGTGCTGCGTCCTACAGTAAAATCATCTGTGACTGACTGGGATACTGCTGTCATCCTCCAGTCTGCTGTGTCCTACAGTAAAATCTTCTGTGACTGACTCAGATACTGCTGACACCCTCCAGTCTGCTGCATCCTACAGTAAAATCTTCTGTGACTGACTCAGATACTGCTGTCACCCTCCAGTCTGCTGCGTTCTACAGTAAAATCTTCTGTGACTGACTGGGATACTGCTGTCATCCTCCAGTCTGCTGTGTCCTACAGTAAAATCTTCTATGACTGACTCAGATACTGCTGTCATCCTCCAGTCTGCTGCGTCCTACAGTAAAATCTTATGTGGCTGACTCAGATACTGCTGTCACCCTCCAGTCTGCTGTGTCCTACAGTAAATCTTCTGTGGCTGACTCAGATACTGCTGTCAGCCTCCAGTCTGCTGTGTCCTACAGTAAAATCTTCTGTGACTGACTCTGATACTGCCTTCACCCTCCAGTGTGCTGTGCCCTACAGTAAAATCTTCTGTGACTGACTCAGATACTGCTGTCACCCTCCAGTCTGCTGCGTCCTACAGTAAAATCTTATGTGGCTGACTCAGATACTGCTGTCACCCTCCAGTCTGCTGCGTCCTACAGTAAAATCTTCTGTGACTGACTCAGATACTGCTGTCACCCTCCAGTCTGCTGTGTCCTACAGTAAAATCTTCTGTGACTGACTCAGATACTGCTGTCACCCTCCAGTCTGCTGCGTTCTACAGTAAAATCTTCTGTGACTGACTCAGATACTGCTGTCACCCTCCAGTCTGCTGTGTCCTACAGTAAATCTTCTGTGGCTGACTCAGATACTGCTGTCAGCCTCCAGTCTGCTGTGTCCTACAGTAAAATCTTCTGTGACTGACTCTGATACTGCCTTCACCCTCCAGTGTGCTGTGCCCTACAGTAAAATCTTCTGTGACTGACTCAGATACTGCTGTCACCCTCCAGTCTGCTGCGTCCTACAGTAAAATCTTATGTGGCTGACTCAGATACTGCTGTCACCCTCCAGTCTGCTGCGTCCTACAGTAAAATCTTCTGTGACTGACTCAGATACTGCTGTCAGCCTCCAGTGTGCTGCGTCCTACAGTAAAATCATCTGTGACTGACTGGGATACTGCTGTCATCCTCCAGTCTGCTGTGTCCTACAGTAAAATCTTCTGTGACTGACTCAGATACTGCTGACACCCTCCAGTCTGCTGCGTCCTACAGTAAAATCTTCTGTGGCTGACTCAGATACTGCTGTCACCCTCCAGTCTGCTGCGTCCTACAGTAAAATCTTATGTGGCTGACTCAGATACTGCTGTCACCCTCCAGTCTGCTGCGTCCTACAGTAAAATCTTCTATGACTGACTCAGATACTGCTGTCATCCTCCAGTCTGCTGCGTCCTACAGTAAAATCTTCTGTGACTGACTCAGATACTGCTGTCATCCTCCAGTCTGCTGCGTCCTACAGTAAAATCTTCTGTGGCTGACTCAGATACTGCTGTCATCCTCCAGTCTGCTGTGTCCTACAGTAAAATCTTCTGTGACTGACTGGGATACTGCTGTCAGCCTCCAGTGTGCTGTGTCCTACAGTAAAATCTTCTGTGACTGACTCAGATAATGCTGTCAGCCTCCAGTGTGCTGCGTCCTACAGTAAAATCATCTGTGACTGACTGGGATACTGCTGTCATCCTCCAGTCTGCTGTGTCCTACAGTAAAATCTTCTGTGGCTGACTCAGATACTGCTGTCATCCTCCAGTCTGCTGCGTCCTACAGTAAAATCTTCTGTGACTGACTCAGATACTGCTGACACCCTCCAGTCTGCTGCATCCTACAGTAAAATCTTCTGTGGCTGACTCAGATACTGCTGTCACCCTCCAGTCTGCTGTGTCCTACAGTAAAATCTTCTGTGACTGACTGGGATACTGCTGTCATCCTCCAGTCTGCTATGTCCTACAGTAAAATCTTCTGTGACTGACTCAGATACTGCTGACACCCTCCAGTCTGCTGCATCCTACAGTAAAATCTTCTGTGGCTGACTCAGATACTGCTGTCAGCCTCCAGTGTGCTGTGTCCTACAGTAAAATCTTCTGTGACTGACTCAGATACTGCTGTCAGCCTCCAGTGTGCTGCGTCCTACAGTAAAATCATCTGTGACTGACTGGGATACTGCTGTCATCCTCCAGTCTGCTGTGTCCTACAGTAAAATCTTCTGTGACTGACTCAGATACTGCTGACACCCTCCAGTCTGCTGCATCCTACAGTAAAATCTTCTGTGACTGACTCAGATACTGCTGTCACCCTCCAGTCTGCTGCGTTCTACAGTAAAATCTTCTGTGACTGACTGGGATACTGCTGTCATCCTCCAGTCTGCTGTGTCCTACAGTAAAATCTTCTGTGACTGACTCAGATACTGCTGTCATCCTCCAGTCTGCTGCGTCCTACAGTAAAATCTTATGTGGCTGACTCAGATACTGCTGTCACCCTCCAGTCTGCTGTGTCCTACAGTAAATCTTCTGTGGCTGACTCAGATACTGCTGTCAGCCTCCAGTCTGCTGTGTCCTACAGTAAAATCTTCTGTGACTGACTCTGATACTGCCTTCACCCTCCAGTGTGCTGTGCCCTACAGTAAAATCTTCTGTGACTGACTCAGATACTGCTGTCACCCTCCAGTCTGCTGCGTCCTACAGTAAAATCTTATGTGGCTGACTCAGATACTGCTGTCACCCTCCAGTCTGCTGCGTCCTACAGTAAAATCTTCTGTGACTGACTCAGATACTGCTGTCACCCTCCAGTCTGCTGTGTCCTACAGTAAAATCTTCTGTGACTGACTCAGATACCGCTGTCACCCTCCAGTCTGCTGCGTTCTACAGTAAAATCTTCTGTGACTGACTCAGATACTGCTGTCACCCTCCAGTCTGCTGTGTCCTACAGTAAATCTTCTGTGGCTGACTCAGATACTGCTGTCAGCCTCCAGTCTGCTGTGTCCTACAGTAAAATCTTCTGTGACTGACTCTGATACTGCCTTCACCCTCCAGTGTGCTGTGCCCTACAGTAAAATCTTCTGTGACTGACTCAGATACTGCTGTCACCCTCCAGTCTGCTGCGTCCTACAGTAAAATCTTATGTGGCTGACTCAGATACTGCTGTCACCCTCCAGTCTGCTGCGTCCTACAGTAAAATCTTCTGTGACTGACTCAGATACTGCTGTCAGCCTCCAGTGTGCTGCGTCCTACAGTAAAATCATCTGTGACTGACTGGGATACTGCTGTCATCCTCCAGTCTGCTGTGTCCTACAGTAAAATCTTCTGTGACTGACTCAGATACTGCTGACACCCTCCAGTCTGCTGCGTCCTACAGTAAAATCTTCTGTGACTGACTCAGATACTGCTGTCACCCTCCAGTCTGCTGCGTCCTACAGTAAAATCTTATGTGGCTGACTCAGATACTGCTGTCACCCTCCAGTCTGCTGCGTCCTACAGTAAAATCTTCTATGACTGACTCAGATACTGCTGTCATCCTCCAGTCTGCTGCGTCCTACAGTAAAATCTTCTGTGACTGACTCAGATACTGCTGTCATCCTCCAGTCTGCTGCGTCCTACAGTAAAATCTTCTGTGGCTGCCTCAGATACTGCTGTCATCCTCCAGTCTGCTGTGTCCTACAGTAAAATCTTCTGTGACTGACTCAGATACTGCTGTCAGCCTCCAGTGTGCTGTGTCCTACAGTAAAATCTTCTGTGACTGACTCAGATACTGCTGACACCCTCCAGTCTGCTGCATCCTACAGTAAAATCTTCTGTGACTGACTCAGATACTGCTGTCACCCTCCAGTCTGCTGTGTTCTACAGTAAAATCTTCTGTGACTGACTGGGATACTGCTGTCATCCTCCAGTCTGCTGTGTCCTACAGTAAAATCTTCTGTGACTGACTCAGATACTGCTGTCATCCTCCAGTCTGCTGCGTCCTACAGTAAAATCTTCTGTGACTGACTGGGATACTGCTGTCATCCTCCAGTCTGCTATGTCCTACAGTAAAATCTTCTGTGACTGACTCAGATACTGCTGACACCCTCCAGTCTGCTGCATCCTACAGTAAAATCTTCTGTGGCTGACTCAGATACTGCTGTCAGCCTCCAGTGTGCTGTGTCCTACAGTAAAATCTTCTGTGACTGACTCAGATACTGCTGTCAGCCTCCAGTCTGCTGCGTCCTACAGTAAAATCATCTGTGACTGACTGGGATACTGCTGTCATCCTCCAGTCTGCTGTGTCCTACAGTAAAATCTTCTGTGACTGACTCAGATACTGCTGACACCCTCCAGTCTGCTGCATCCTACAGTAAAATCTTCTGTGACTGACTCAGATACTGCTGTCACCCTCCAGTCTGCTGCGTTCTACAGTAAAATCTTCTGTGACTGACTGGGATACTGCTGTCATCCTCCAGTCTGCTGTGTCCTACAGTAAAATCTTCTGTGACTGACTCAGATACTGCTGTCATCCTCCAGTCTGCTGCGTCCTACAGTAAAATCTTATGTGGCTGACTCAGATACTGCTGTCACCCTCCAGTCTGCTGTGTCCTACAGTAAATCTTCTGTGGCTGACTCAGATACTGCTGTCAGCCTCCAGTCTGCTGTGTCCTACAGTAAAATCTTCTGTGACTGACTCTGATACTGCCTTCACCCTCCAGTGTGCTGTGCCCTACAGTAAAATCTTCTGTGACTGACTCAGATACTGCTGTCACCCTCCAGTCTGCTGCGTCCTACAGTAAAATCTTATGTGGCTGACTCAGATACTGCTGTCACTCTCCAGTCTGCTGCGTCCTACAGTAAAATCTTCTGTGACTGACTCAGATACTGCTGTCACCCTCCAGTCTGCTGTGTCCTACAGTAAAATCTTCTGTGACTGACTCAGATACTGCTGTCACCCTCCAGTCTGCTGCGTTCTACAGTAAAATCTTCTGTGACTGACTCAGATACTGCTGTCACCCTCTAGTCTGCTGCGTCTTACTGTAAAATCTTCTGTGACTGACTCAGATACTGCTGTCACCCTTCAGTCTGCTGCGTCCTACAGTAAAATCTTCTGTGACTGACTCTGATACTGCCTTCACCCTCCAGTCTGCTGTGTCCTACAGTAAAATCTTCTGTGACTGACTGGGATACTGCTGTCACCCTCCAGTCTGCTGCGTCTTACAGTAAAATCTTATGTGGCTGACTCAGATACTGCTGTCACCCTCCAGTCTGCTGCGTTCTACAGTAAAATCTTCTGTGACTGACTGGGATACTGCTGTCATCCTCCAGTCTGCTGCGTCCTACAGTAAAATCTTCTGTGACTGACTCAGATACTGCTGTCATCCTCCAGTCTGCTGCGTCCTACAGTAAAATCGTATGTGGCTGACTCAGATACTGCTGTCATCCTCCAGTCTGCTGTGTCCTACAGTAAAATCTTCTGTGACTGACTCAGATACTGCTGTCATCCTCCAGTCTGCTGCGTCCTACAGTAAAATCTTCTGTGACTGACTGGGATACTGCTGTCATCCTCCAGTCTGCTATGTCCTACAGTAAAATCTTCTGTGACTGACTCAGATACTGCTGACACCCTCCAGTCTGCTGCATCCTACAGTAAAATCTTCTGTGGCTGACTCAGATACTGCTGTCAGCCTCCAGTGTGCTGTGTCCTACAGTAAAATCTTCTGTGACTGACTCAGATACTGCTGTCAGCCTCCAGTGTGCTGCGTCCTACAGTAAAATCATCTGTGACTGACTGGGATACTGCTGTCATCCTCCAGTCTGCTGTGTCCTACAGTAAAATCTTCTGTGACTGACTCAGATACTGCTGACACCCTCCAGTCTGCTGCATCCTACAGTAAAATCTTCTGTGACTGACTCAGATACTGCTGTCACCCTCCAGTCTGCTGCGTTCTACAGTAAAATCTTCTGTGACTGACTGGGATACTGCTGTCATCCTCCAGTCTGCTGTGTCCTACAGTAAAATCTTCTGTGACTGACTCAGATACTGCTGTCATCCTCCAGTCTGCTGCGTCCTACAGTAAAATCTTATGTGGCTGACTCAGATACTGCTGTCACCCTCCAGTCTGCTGTGTCCTACAGTAAATCTTCTGTGGCTGACTCAGATACTGCTGTCAGCCTCCAGTCTGCTGTGTCCTACAGTAAAATCTTCTGTGACTGACTCTGATACTGCCTTCACCCTCCAGTGTGCTGTGCCCTACAGTAAAATCTTCTGTGACTGACTCAGATACTGCTGTCACCCTCCAGTCTGCTGTGTCCTACAGTAAAATCTTATGTGGCTGACTCAGATACTGCTGTCACTCTCCAGTCTGCTGCGTCCTACAGTAAAATCTTCTGTGACTGACTCAGATACTGCTGTCACCCTCCAGTCTGCTGTGTCCTACAGTAAAATCTTCTGTGACTGACTCAGATACTGCTGTCACCCTCCAGTCTGCTGCGTTCTACAGTAAAATCTTCTGTGACTGACTCAGATACTGCTGTCACCCTCTAGTCTGCTGCGTCTTACTGTAAAATCTTCTGTGACTGACTCAGATACTGCTGTCACCCTTCAGTCTGCTGCGTCCTACAGTAAAATCTTCTGTGACTGACTCTGATACTGCCTTCACCCTCCAGTCTGCTGTGTCCTACAGTAAAATCTTCTGTGACTGACTGGGATACTGCTGTCACCCTCCAGTCTGCTGCGTCTTACAGTAAAATCTTATGTGGCTGACTCAGATACTGCTGTCACCCTCCAGTCTGCTGCGTTCTACAGTAAAATCTTCTGTGACTGACTGGGATACTGCTGTCATCCTCCAGTCTGCTGCGTCCTACAGTAAAATCTTCTGTGACTGACTCAGATACTGCTGTCATCCTCCAGTCTGCTGCGTCCTACAGTAAAATCGTATGTGGCTGACTCAGATACTGCTGTCATCCTCCAGTCTGCTGTGTCCTACAGTAAAATCTTCTGTGATTGACTCAGATACTGCTGTCAGCCTCCAGTGTGCTGTGTCCTACAGTAAAATCTTCTGTGACTGACTCAGATACTGCTGTCAGCCTCCAGTGTGCTGCGTCCTACAGTAAAATCATCTGTGACTGACTGGGATACTGCTGTCATCCTCCAGTCTGCTGTGTCCTACAGTAAAATCTTCTGTGACTGACTCAGATACTGCTGACACCCTCCAGTCTGCTGCATCCTACAGTAAAATCTTCTGTGGCTGACTCAGATACTGCTGACACCCTCCAGTCTGCTGCATCCTACAGTAAAATCTTCTGTGGCTGACTCAGATACTGCTGTCACCCTCCAGTCTGCTGTGTCCTACAGTAAAATCTTCTGTGACTGACTCAGATACTGCTGTCACCCTCCAGTCTGCTGTGTCCTACAGTAAAATCTTCTGTGACTGACTCAGATACTGCTGTCAACCTCCAGTCTGCTGCGTTCTACAGTAAAATCTTCTGTGACTGACTCAGATACTGCTGTCACCCTCTAGTCTGCTGCGTCTTACAGTAAAATCTTCTGTGACTGACTCAGATACTGCTGTCACCCTTCAGTCTGCTGCGTCCTACAGTAAAATCTTCTGTGACTGACTCAGATACTGCCTTCACCCTCCAGTCTGCTGTGTCCTACAGTAAAATCTTCTGTGACTGACTGGGATACTGCTGTCACCCTCCAGTCTGCTGCGTCTTACAGTAAAATCTTCTGTGGCTGACTCAGATACTGCTGTCACCCTCCAGTCTGCTGCGTTCTACAGTAAAATCTTCTGTGACTGACTGGGATACTGCTGTCATCCTCCAGTCTGCTGTGTCCTACAGTAAAATCTTCTGTGACTGACTCAGATACTGCTGTCATCCTCCAGTCTGCTGCGTCCTACAGTAAAATCGTATGTGGCTGACTCAGATACTGCTGTCATCCTCCAGTCTGCTGTGTCCTACAGTAAAATCTTCTGTGATTGACTCAGATACTGCTGTCAGCCTCCAGTGTGCTGTGTCCTACAGTAAAATCTTCTGTGACTGACTCAGATACTGCTGTCAGCCTCCAGTGTGCTGCGTCCTACAGTAAAATCATCTGTGACTGACTGGGATACTGCTGTCATCCTCCAGTCTGCTGTGTCCTACAGTAAAATCTTCTGTGACTGACTCAGATACTGCTGACACCCTCCAGTCTGCTGCATCCTACAGTAAAATCTTCTGTGGCTGACTCAGATACTGCTGTCACCCTCCAGTCTGCTGTGTCCTACAGTAAAATCTTCTGTGACTGACTGGGATACTGCTGTCATCCTCCAGTCTGCTATGTCCTACAGTAAAATCTTCTGTGACTGACTCAGATACTGCTGACACCCTCCAGTGTGCTGCATCCTACAGTAAAATCTTCTGTGGCTGACTCAGATACTGCTGTCACCCTCCAGTCTGCTGTGTCCTACAGTAAATCTTCTGTGGCTGACTCAGATACTGCTGTCAGCCTCCAGTCTGCTGTGTCCTACAGTAAAATCTTCTGTGACTGACTCAGATACTGCTGTCAGTCTCTAGTCTGCTGCGTCCTACAGTAAAATCTTCTGTGACTGACTCAGATACTGCTGTCACCCTCCAGTCTGCTGCGTTCTACAGTAAAATCTTCTGTGACTGACTCAGATACTGCTGTCACCCTCCAGTCTGCTGCGTCCTACAGTAAAATCTTCTGTGACTGACTCAGATATTACTGTCACCCTCCAGTGTGCTGCGTCCTACAGTAAAATCTTCTGTCACTGACTCAGATACTGCTGACACCCTCCAGTGTGCTGCGTCCTACAGTAAAATCTTCTGTGACTGACTCAGATACTGCTGTCACCCTCCAGTCTGCTGTGTCCTACAGTAAAATCTTCTGTGACTGACTCAGATACTGCTGTCAACCTCCAGTCTGCTGCGTTCTACAGTAAAATCTTCTGTGACTGACTCAGATACTGCTGTCACCCTCTAGTCTGCTGCGTCTTACAGTAAAATCTTCTGTGACTGACTCAGATACTGCTGTCACCCTTCAGTCTGCTGCGTCCTACAGTAAAATCTTCTGTGACTGACTCAGATACTGCCTTCACCCTCCAGTCTGCTGTGTCCTACAGTAAAATCTTCTGTGACTGACTGGGATACTGCTGTCACCCTCCAGTCTGCTGCGTCTTACAGTAAAATCTTCTGTGGCTGACTCAGATACTGCTGTCACCCTCCAGTCTGCTGCGTTCTACAGTAAAATCTTCTGTGACTGACTGGGATACTGCTGTCATCCTCCAGTCTGCTGTGTCCTACAGTAAAATCTTCTGTGACTGACTCAGATACTGCTGTCATCCTCCAGTCTGCTGCGTCCTACAGTAAAATCGTATGTGGCTGACTCAGATACTGCTGTCATCCTCCAGTCTGCTGTGTCCTACAGTAAAATCTTCTGTGATTGACTCAGATACTGCTGTCAGCCTCCAGTGTGCTGTGTCCTACAGTAAAATCTTCTGTGACTGACTCAGATACTGCTGTCAGCCTCCAGTGTGCTGCGTCCTACAGTAAAATCATCTGTGACTGACTGGGATACTGCTGTCATCCTCCAGTCTGCTGTGTCCTACAGTAAAATCTTCTGTGACTGACTCAGATACTGCTGACACCCTCCAGTCTGCTGCATCCTACAGTAAAATCTTCTGTGGCTGACTCAGATACTGCTGTCACCCTCCAGTCTGCTGTGTCCTACAGTAAAATCTTCTGTGACTGACTGGGATACTGCTGTCATCCTCCAGTCTGCTATGTCCTACAGTAAAATCTTCTGTGACTGACTCAGATACTGCTGACACCCTCCAGTGTGCTGCATCCTACAGTAAAATCTTCTGTGGCTGACTCAGATACTGCTGTCACCCTCCAGTCTGCTGTGTCCTACAGTAAATCTTCTGTGGCTGACTCAGATACTGCTGTCAGCCTCCAGTCTGCTGTGTCCTACAGTAAAATCTTCTGTGACTGACTCAGATACTGCTGTCAGTCTCTAGTCTGCTGCGTCCTACAGTAAAATCTTCTGTGACTGACTCAGATACTGCTGTCACCCTCCAGTCTGCTGCGTTCTACAGTAAAATCTTCTGTGACTGACTCAGATACTGCTGTCACCCTCCAGTCTGCTGCGTCCTACAGTAAAATCTTCTGTGACTGACTCAGATATTACTGTCACCCTCCAGTGTGCTGCGTCCTACAGTAAAATCTTCTGTCACTGACTCAGATACTGCTGACACCCTCCAGTGTGCTGCGTCCTACAGTAAAATCTTCCTTCCTTTGTTGACCAGTGACTCCCAATAATATGACTATACATGGAGTTGCACACTATCTACATCAAATTCTACCTCTGGTCTAATATTGAGTCTATTTTGTGTTCTGATAGGGTTTTTTTGCAAATAACTAAATTATAAGTTTTCTTTCTATGCACATTTGATATCAAGTTATTCCAGTCTGGAAGACTGCTCTTAAAGTATCTCAGATATGATTGGTCCTGCGTGTGAAGATATTTTCTAGATGTTACTTTTGTTTTTGCTTCAATCTGCAGTTTCCCACGATTTAAATACAAACATTTCTGCACTTTCAAGAAAAAAACCCAGGAAATTTACTGCTTTCAAACTGAGCAAAATGAGTGGACCTTTCTCCTAGTGTGGTATTTATAGCAACTCAAAACCTAGGATCCACAAATATTTAATGAGATTAATAGCACATCCTGAATGCCTGTATGTCTGAACTTTTGTACATATATATATTGATAATAAGAGGTGTTCTCGGACCCCATTTACCGGCATTTGTTTGATTTTCTCCGAGGAATTCTAACATGTAGAACATTGGTTTTATGGCAAAGGGACAGAAATTCTGAACATCAGTTTTAATGGCTTACAGACAACAATCTGATGGGTTGTAGAACAATATGGTAATTAGTGTGAGTTGTTTAGGATTCCAAAGGAGGTAAAAACTGTATTGTCCCAGTGGATAAATAAGGAATGGCTTTATATATCATGTTGTATTCTCTGAAGCATTCTCCCAGACGAAATTAATCCTACCTCTTGGTTTTTCATAATCTGCCATCTGTAAAACACGACAAACAGTAAAACTATGGCACCTTTGATTTAGATGGTCTACATGAAATAATCATCTACGTTATGTACTTTTATATATGTACGTAAAAAGTCACCGTATGTTGTACTTTAGTATAACAATAGTGCCACGTTCCTAGGATGCACAATACTTCACCACTCACTTAAAATGATATATCCTGGCCAATATCAACGTAATTCTGCTCCCATCAGGAGTTTAACAGAAGAAGGGGATGCAACATATTGCCTTTTTTACCTGCTATGTTTTTCACTTTTTTTGGTTTGCTCTGCGTCATTGAGATATCGGACTTGTTAAATGTCATTCCCTGTATAAATCTTGTATTTGAGCACTCAATGTTTGTCTCACACTCCACATTCCATATCTTCTGTTTTACAAAAATGTCTTCCAATCCATCAAGTCGAATGAACGTTTCTGCCAGCTCCAGTGACAATGAAAAGGCGCCACAGTGCATTGCGGGCAAATCCTGTTTTCACGTGGAACAAATTTAGTTCCTAGACAGAAAAGAATATTGTATAAATTAAAAATAAGGTGAACTTAATGTCACATGTCGAACAACTACAACTTCACATTTAATGTATTTACCTTACATCCATATTATATAATCCATGTTTCGTAGGTCTACCTGTATGTTACCATCATCACCCTTTGTTTTGTAGCAGAGGATCATGAATTCTGAAATGTAAAGATTGCTAGTGATATTTCCAGGGACAGCTAGATAAGAACGATCTTTTGCAACTGGTAACTCAGTCTGCTATAGCTTTGTTACAGCTGGTAACTCAGTCTGGTATAGCTTTGTTACAGCTTGTATCTCAGTCTGCTATATAGCTTCGTTACAGCTGGTATCTCAGTCTGCTATAGCTTTGTTACAGCTGGTAACTCAGTCTGCTTTAGCTTTGTTACAGCTGGTATCTCAGTCTGCTATAGCCTTGTAACAGCTGGTATCTCAGTCTGCTATAGCCTCGTTACAGCTGGTATCTCAGTCTGCTATAGCTTCGTTACAGCTGGTATTTCAGTCTGCTATAGCTTTGTTACAGCTGGTAACTCAGTCTGCTATAGCTTCGTTGCAGCTGGTAACTCAGTCTGGTATAGCTTTGTTACAGCTGGTAACTCAGACTGGTATAGCTTCGTTACAGCTGGTATCTCAGTCTGCTATAGCTTCGTTACAGCTGGTATCTCAGTCTGCTATAGCTTCGTTACAGCTGGTATCTCAGTCTGCTATAGCCTTGTAACAGCTGGTATCTCAGTCTGCTATAGCCTCGTTACAGCTGGTATCTCAGTCTGCTATAGCTTTGTTACAGCTGGTATCTCAGTCTGGTATAGCTTCATTACAGCTGGGTCCCAGTCTGGTATAGCTTTGTTACAGCTGGTATTTCAGTCTGTTATAGCTTTTTTACAGCTGGTATCTCAGTCTGCTATAGCTTTGTTACAGCTGGTATTTCAGTCTGTTATAGCTTTTTTACAGCTGGTAACTCAGTCTGGTATAGCTTCATTACAGCTGGTATCTCAGTCTGCTATAGCTTTTTTACAGCTGGTATCTCAATCTGCTATAGCTTTGTTACAGCTGGTATTTCAGTCTGTTATAGCTTTTTTACAGCTGGTAACTCAGTCTGCTATAGCTTTGTCATAGCTGGTATCTCAGTCTAATATAGCTTTGTTACAGCTGGTAACTCAGTCTGCTATAGCTTAACTACAGCTGGTATCTCAGTCTGGTATAGCTTTGATTCAGCTGGTATCTCAGTCTGCTATTGCTTCGATTCAGCTGGTATCTCAGTCTGCTTTTGCTTCGATTCAGCTGGTATCTCAGTCTGCTATATATAGCTTCACTACAGCTGGTATCTCAGTCTGCTATTGCTTCGATTCAGCTGGTATCTATGATGATCTGTATAAAATAATGCCAAGTTAGTACCATAAGTGTTGATAAAACATTACAACCAATAGTTAGTCTCTAACTATTTACATCTTTTAATATAGGGAAGTATATTGCTGCAAACTTTTTAAGGTTTCTTTTATAGATGTGAAATAGTATGAGTAAAAAAGCAACAATTTTATACCTTATTATAACCCCCACAACGTCGTCCCCCAGACCACTGTGCAGTTCTACTTTTATCTAAAACTAAATAATACCAGTAAAACTCAATATATTGAGTCAGCATTAGTGTCCGCACATGTAAAATACCGGAAACTGTATTGTTGATAACATCACACACAATTTCTAAATTGCACACTATTTACAGCATCAGCTCCAGGGGCTGGCAGTACCGGCCGGGGTCAAGTTTGTTTGCAGGAGTGACTGAAGTTTCAAAGGAGCTCAAATGTATGTCATGTGACTGATGGTTCTGGCCATGTTGTGAACCCTAGGTGAGGAGACACAATGATACACGATGGTTCTGGCCATGTTGTGAACCCTAGGTGAGGAGACACAATGATACACGATGGTTCTGGCCATGTTGTGAACCCTAGGTGAGGAGACACAATGATACACGATGGTTCTGGCCATGTTGTGAACCCTAGGTGAGGAGACACAATGATACACGATGGTTCTGGACATGTTGTGAACCCTAGGTGAGGAGACACAATGATACACGATGGTTCTGGCCATGTTGTGAACCCTAGGTGAGGAGACACAATGATACATGTTGTCAGGATAGAATTAACCTTCCATAAGTCTGACTATCAGCACCCACGTCTGCCACTGTAACCGTGACTATATCAGCAACTGGGTCTTCCCTGATCTCTACACCAGTGACTCCACGGTCAATGAACAACACATCAAAATGCATGAATCTGTGTAAATACTTAACAGTTGTAATTACTCTCGTGAGATTTATGTTTGTGCCGAGGTTACTCTGGGTCATACATGTAAATACAATATTCAGCCTCTACTGGAATTCTGTTAACCTCTGACATCTACGCTGTAGATCTAGCCTAACAATGCTGGATGTTTGATGAAAGAGTGCATAAAGGTACTTGACCAGACAATCTGTAAAACTGCTTAAATTAAAAGTACAATGATTGTTGGGTGTTTGATGATGAAAGAGTACATAAAAGGTACTTGACCAGACAATTTGTATGCTGGATCTACGTAAGCATTTCTCTCATTATCAATGTACCATTTGCGACCAGACACAGAATTTCTAGTGCATGCAATTTAGTTTTGCTACTGTTGTCATGATGATAGCAAATTAAATTAAATTTTTTTTGACACTCATCAACGGTTGGATGTATATTGTCGTTTTTAGGGAAATGTTCATTTGTCCACGTTTGGTGTCAGCAAAATATTGCTTTAATTGTTTAAATTTCATCAAATTTAGATGAAACTTGGTATGCATGTACACTTATATACATCATGATACAAAGACAAATATATTAGGTGCAAATTTGCACAAAATCTGCAAATAATTTGCATATTAATCTCAAATTGGTCACTCTCAATTTTGGTGAAATTTGAAAGCATGGATAATATTATATATTTACAGTCTACACTGACATTCACTCGATAACCATTGCACTGCAAACTAGGGTTATTTTCCGATAACTATACTTGAGATTGGCAAAAATTCTATGACGTCGACAACAATACATGTGGGCGGAGCTATGCAAATTATCCTGTTCGAATCACAATTGTATGACGTCATTAACAATTGACATGGGCGGAGCTAGCTACGGCTTGTGCAAACTTCATGCTGTTACATTTATTGAACCGTTTTCACGTTTGTAAGTTTTGAAATGAAATATATGTCCGCAGATGGGGCTAAATTGAACAGAAAAGTTATGACCCATTTACAGAAAAATACTGTAAATATAAGGATTAACCTTTGATTTTGTTTAGTTTATGAGATCATAAATCCAATGGAGCAGTCGGTAAATTTACGCAATTTACCTCGTGCTCCATTCGATTTATGATCTCATAAACTAAACAAAATCAAAGGTTAATCCTTAAATGAAGACTGAGACTGCTTCAAAATTGAGCAAAATATACTCATCAATAAATTTAGCATCCAATACCCTGCTTTGGTTGATAGTTTCTTAATAATTACTTTTGTCAAATAAGATTTGATTATGATAAAAGGCCAACATTATACAATAACAGGATTCTGATTGGTTGACAGTTTCCCGTAATTACAGGACAGGATTCTGGTTGGTCGACAGTTGATTGGTGGATAGTTTCCCCATAATTACAGGACAGAATCTGATTGGTCATCAGTTTCCATATAATCTCAGAATGATATTTTTATCAATATTTACACTTTGTCTAATCGCATATTCATTCAGGCCTGGTACGTCTCTTAATTTTGTCACTTGTGTTACATAATTCTTCTTGGCATATTTATAGCTTTGATCAATTGTTTCTGAAATGAAAACAAATACCTTGTCTAATGTGGGAATGTCATAAAAAAAAAGTTAAAGAAGAAAGACTAGGATTTGACCACTAGTCATTAGACTGTATATATATATATATAACCATCTGAGCTACCTGAAGTCCATCGCAATATCCCACCCACTAAGTCCTGTTAAAATATCCCGCCCACTAAGTCCTGTTAAAATATCCCGCCCACTAGGCCCTGTTAAAATATCCCACCCACTTAATCCTGTTAAAATATCCCACCCACTAAGTCCTGTTAAAATATCCCACCCACTTAATCCTGTTAAAATATCCCGCCCACTAGGTCCTGTTAAAATATCATGCCCACTAAGTCCTGTTAAAATATCCCGCCCACTAAGTCCTGTTAAAATATCCCACCCACTAGGTCCTGTTAAAATATCCAACCCCCTAAGTCCTGTTAAAATATCCCGCCCACTAAGTCCTGTTAAAATATCCTGCCCACTAGGTCCTGTTAAAATATCCCACCCACTTAATCCTGTTAAAATATCCCGCCCACTAAGTCCTGTTAAAATATCCTGCCCACTAAGTCCTGTTAAAATATCCCGCCCACTTAGTCCTGTTAAAATATCCCACCCACTAAGTCCTGTTAAAATATCCCGCCCACTAAGTCCTGTTAAAATATCCCGCCCACTTAGTCCTGTTAAAATATCCCACTCACTTAGTCCTGTTAAAATATCCCACTCACTTAGTCCTGTTAAAATATCCCATCCACTTAGTCCTGTTAAAATATCCCGCCCACTTAGTCCTGTTAAAATATCCTGCCCACTAAGTCCTGTTAAAATATCCCGCCCACTAAGTCCTGTTAAAGTATCCCGCCCACTAAGTCCTGTTAAAATATCCCACCCACTAAGTCCTGTTAAAATATCCCGCCCACTAAGTCCTGTTAAAATATCCCGCCCACTTAGTCCTGTTAAAATATCCCACTCACTTAGTCCTGTTAAAATATCCCACTCACTTAGTCCTGTTAAAATATCCCATCCACTTAGTCCTGTTAAAATATCCCGCCCACTTAGTCCTGTTAAAATATCCTGCCCACTAAGTCCTGTTAAAATATCCCGCCCACTAAGTCCTGTTAAAGTATCCCGCCCACTAAGTCCTGTTAAAATATCCCACCCACTTAGTCCTGTTAAAGTATCCCACCCACTAAGTCCTGGTAAAATATCCCGCCCACTAAGTCATGTTCAGTGATACGTTTCCAAAACGGGATGAAGGGGAAGTTACTATCAAAAACATAGTGGAATTCTGAAGTGGGACAGATACTCTTGATGTTTAACACTCCTCACTGGGGATCTAAATCAGTTGCCACGACAACACATACACATTACAATAAACTGCTCTAATTGATTCCAGGTTCCTCCACTGGTCCTGTCTGTTCTTCACCAGTTCAAATCTTGGTCAGTTCTGATAGCCATGGCCGACCTACAAGTATCTATCAATAAATTCATCACAAAGTACGGTTGGGGTTATGGTATTTTCTAGATTGAAAGTGCCGAATAGGAATTGATAAGAGCATGAAACAAGAAGCATTTGAATAAAGGGCCACAGTGTGCAGACCTATCAGTGTTAATCTTTGCCTGGAGCTAATCAGTTAACTAATTTGAGGGACGGGTATTCTGAACCTTCAGCCTGCAGTTCCAATTCTTATCTTTAATGAATCTCAAACCATATTCTAGCAAATTATCAGCTATAGCCAATTCAAAAAAAGAATTATCAGCTATAGCCAATTCAAAAAAAAATTATCAGCGATAGCCAATTAAAAAAACAAGTATATTCATTCGGCCAATGATTCATGACATGGAAATCCTGCTTTGTTGTGGAACGAAGTCCTTTGTTGTAGTCGACATATATAAAGACTTTTGCCATGTGGACATCATTGTACTTTTTTGATGATCTGTAGAAATGGAAATATGATCTGCTATTTTGGTATCATTATACCCTGCAGGTACCTTGTTTTCTAATCTTTGACTAAACTCCAGCATTTTGAAAACCATCATTATATATTCACTATCAGTATTTTATTATGCATGATGATAGGGCCTATAAACCATTGTTTCCAACTTTATATTTGGCCATTTATTGTTTTTCAGTCACATTTCTGGTTAAAGGGCAAACTTCTAGGCAAACTCGAGAAGTTTGCCGATTTACTACTTGCAAAATTAAAATTATAAATGCTTTCATTGAGTATGAGGTCACAGTCAACTGTTTTACATTAAGTTTGAATAAAAAATGCTGAAACATTTATTTCAATTTATGGATATTAATAGACACATTGATTAATCTTTTGTGAAACAAAAACAAACCATGTCATTAGCAAGATCTTTATTATCTATACGAAATCACTATTTTATTTGTTCTTACTTGTCTGTAAAGATTGTTAGAAACATGCTCTTCATTTGTCATAAAATATTGATGGAAACCATGGTAACCGTTTTACAGATAAGACGTTAAACATTTTCAGAATGTTCTGTCTGTAAGGTCACAGAGTAAATTATCAGAGAGCGAGCAATAAATGTCATGAGGAGTGTCGTTTTATTAATTTGCTCATTTAGAGTGCTCTCCCCTGGTGTGTTGGGATTATCATTAGCACTGCTGCCTATTTGTTTTTTTGGTGTTACATAACAATATTGTACCATCCTTCTGCAGGATTTCTTCTCCCAGATCTGTCAGATGTAAATCTTTATTCTCATTTAATTTGATCTCATGCTTTTAAATTCCTGAAGCATTAATTCCAATCATATAAGTGCAGTCAGCTTGCTGTACCAAGTGCACTACCTGACACTACCAGTGGTCGGGGAGAAATTCCTGTTTATAGTTCTCCTTTAAAGTTGGTGCAGACAGGGGAATCCTTTCTGTTGACAGGGGAATCCCTTCTGTTGACAGGGGAATCCTTTCTGTTGACTGGGGAATCCTTTCTGTTGATTAGGGAATCCCTTCTGTTGACAGGGGAATCCTTCCTGTTGACTGGGGAGTCCTTTCTGTTGACAGGGGAATCCTTTCTGTTGACTGGTGAATCCTTTCTGTTGATTAGGGAATCCCTTCTGTTGACAGGGGAATCCTTTCTGTTGACTGGGGAATCCTTTCTGTTGACAGGGGAATCCCTTCTGTTGACAGGGGAATCCTTTCTGTTGACTGGGGAATCCTTTCTGTTGATTAGGGAATCCCTTCTGTTGACAGGGGAATCCTTTCTGTTGACTGGGGAATCCTTCCTGTTGACTGGGGAGTCCTTTCTGTTGACTGGGGAATCCTTTCTGTTGATTAGGGAATCCCTTCTGTTGACAGGGGAATCCTTTCTGTTGACTGGTGAATCCTTTCTGTTGATTAGGGAATCCCTTCTGTTGACAGGGGAATCCTTTCTGTTGACTGGGGAATCCTTTCTGTTGACAGGGGAATCCCTTCTGTTGACAGGGGAATCCTTTCTGTTGACTGGGGAATCCCTTCTGTTGATTAGGGAATCCCTTCTGTTGACAGGGGAATCCTTTCTGTTGACTGGGGAATCCTTTCTGTTGACTGGGGAATCCTTCCTGTTGACTGGGGAGTCCTTTCTGTTGACTGGGGAATCCTTTCTGTTGACTGGGGAATCCCTTCTGTTGACAGGGGAATCCTTTCTGTTGACAGGGGAATCCTTTCTGTTGACAGGGGAATCCCTTCTGTTGACAGGGGAATCCTTTCTGTTGATTAGGGAATCCCTTCTGTTGACAGGGGAATCCTTTTTTGTTGATTAGGGATTCCCTTCTGTTGACAGGGGAATCCTTTCTGTTGACTGGGGAATCCTTCCTGTTGACTGGGGAATTCTTTCTGTTGACTGGGGAATCCCTGCTGTTGATGAAAATCCCTTCTAAAGAATCCTTCTGTTGCCAGGGGAATCTCTTATGACAATTGACTGGGGATATCCCTACTATTGATGGGAATCCCTACTGTTGACAGCTAGGGGAATCCCTTCTGCTGATGGGAATCCCTTCTGTTGACAGGAGTAAAACAAAACCTGTTCTTCAATTTTTTAGGTCAAAAATATAATATTTGTAAAGGGAAGCTACTTTATACAATTTCTTAAAAAAAACAATTTTTTATTTATAAGCTTTCAACTTGTAGCTTGAAAGCGTTGTCAGAATTATGCTTTCTATTAAACAGATTTTAACTTAGAAAAAACTTTAGGGACAATTTTAAATACCCCCATAACGATTAATTGTAAGGACAATTTTAAGTGTCTCATAAAGACTAATTGTAAGGATAATTAGGAGTACCCCAAAATGACTGAATGGAAGGACAATTTTGAGTATCCCATAAGGACTGATTGTAAGGACAATTTTGAAGACAAATGCATAGTAACAGGATTTTGAGTAGTAGATTCATAGTTCCTGTTGTGAAGTGATTTGGCTCTGCTTTGTGAGGTTTTGTACTAATGTGACCGGAGGTGCTTTGTGGTGTTAGAGGCAGTGAAAGTGTACTAACGTGACCGGAGGTGCTTTGTGGTGTTAGAGGCAGTGAAAGTGTACTAACGTGACCGGAGGTGCGTTGTGGTGTTAGGGGCAGTGAAAGTGTACCAACGTGACCGGAGGTGCATTGTGGTGTTAGGGGCAGTGAAAGTGTACTAACGTGACCAGAGATGTTTTGTGGTGTTAGGGGCAGTGAAAGTGTACCAACGTGACCGGAGGTGCAATGTGGTGTTAGGGGCAGTGAAAGTGTACTAACGTGACCGGAGGTGTTTTGTGATGTTAGGGGCAGTGAAAGTGTACCAACGTGACCGGAGGTGCATTGTGATGTTAGGGGCAGTGAAAGTGTACCAACGTGACCGGAGGTGCATTGTGATGTTAGGGGCAGTGAAAGTGTACTAACGTGAACGGAGGTGCATTGTGGTGTTAGGGGCATGGAAAGTGTACTAACGTGACCGGAGGTGCATTGTAGTGTTAGGGGCAGTGAAAGTGTACCAACGTGACCGGAGGTACATTGTGGTGTTAGGGGCAGTGAAAGTGTACTAACGTGACCGGAGATGTTTTGTGGTGTAAGGGGGAAGTGAAAGTGTACCAACATGACCAGAGGTGCAATGTGGTGTTAGGGGCAGTGAAAGTGTACTAACGTGACCGGAGGTGTTTTGTGATGTTAGGGGCAGTGAAAGTGTACCAACGTGACCGGAGGTGCATTGTGGTGTTAGGGGCAGTGAAAGTGTACTAACGTGACCGGAGGTGTTTTGTGGTGTTAGGGGCAGTGAAAGTGTACTAACGTGAATGGAGGTGCATTGTGGTGTTAGGGGCAGTGAAATCGTACTAACGTGACCGGAGATGTTTTGTGATGTTAGGGGCAGTGAAAGTGTACTAACGTGAACGGAGGTGCATTGTGGTGTTAGGGGCAGTGAAAGTGTACTAACGTGACCGGAGATGTTTTGTGATGTTAGGGGCAGTGAAAGTGTACCAACGTGAACGGAGGTGCATTGTGGTGTTAGGGGCAGTGAAATCGTACTAACGTGACCGGAGGTGTTTTGTGATGTTAGGGGCAGTGAAGTGTACCAACGTGAACGGAGGTGCATTGTGGTGTTAGGGGCAGTGAAAGTGTACTAACGTGACCGGAGATGTTTTGTGATGTTAGGGGCAGTGAAAGTGTAAGCCAGGTGATCAGTAGTTGTTTGGGTGATCTCATGTTAAACGCCCTTAGTATAATTTGATGGTGTACATAAGTGATGATAGCTAGGTACTTTCTTCCCTCCTAAAGGATAGGGTTTGGAATAATATTAGAATGTGTCTAGACAATTTAACGATTTTAGTCAAATTTTAGGCCTTTTTAAATGGAAATTTAATTCAATTTCAAATTCTTGTGGCTGTCTATGACTGGTGTAATCAACGAGAGGAATTCCCCTCAGAGGGGCAGTGATGCCTGATTACTGGTGTTAAATAAACCATTCCTTGATGATCACTGCATTCCTGTGTAGATTTTTTATTATCATTATTTAGAAAAGTTTGAAACGAATGACAAAATTTAAGAGGCATGGAGCGGTCTCAGGTCTGGTTGTTTGTACAAAGATATAAACAAGAACATCTAGAGTCTTTCTCAGCTGTAGGGGTCAACCAGCATCCGTAACTGGTATAATCCACTGCTGTAGGGGTTGACCAGACTTCTAGCTGGTACGTTAGATATCCTCAGAAATTATATAAATTTTATGACTAGATATGATATTGTATAAACAAATGTCGGGTAGCAGATTATCTGAAACAAACACACACCTGTTTCTGGAGGATGGGTGATAATGTTTAATTCAAACAACTTCCGTCCTTCTGTTTCCGAGAGCTCCAGATTGATCCATGCGGTTAAGGTGACGGGAGATTGGTGCTTTCCTGTGAATTAACAGAAATCGTGTTACAAACTATACTTTGGCAGTGTTTTCTCTATCATGGTTGTAGTACGTGTCCATTTTGACATCTGCTTCCTCTGATAGGGAACACAGAAGCTTATCATCTTTCTAACATTGAAAAGGGTGCTCTTTATGTAAAAAAGGATTTATTTTGCGACATGCAATTTTCTTAAAATATGAGGGATTGTTTTTAAAGGTAGGGCTGTTTCAACAGATGCATTGCTTATCAAATAATTGGCCACAAGACTTAAATATATCACGAAAATTGAGAAAGATAACATTTATCAAAAGGCATTGGTTGTAATGATTTTTACAGAAGCTATGTGATGATGGAGGTTTTACCCCTCAAATCTTTGATATCGGAATTCCTTCCGCCTTCTCACTCCACGGGTGTATGTGTTATGAGGTGCATTGAGAACGTAATCACCTTGGAATTATCACACGTACACATTTGCACTTTTGGCTGTAAAAACATCAACCATACAAGCTTTTAGATCTTTATTAACTTGTAAACCTAGAATCTTTGTAATGATTTTGATCACAGATGTGTTTAATGCAGTTAACAAGGTCATACTTGTAGGTCAGTGCTCACAGTAAAATTATCCCAGCTACAGGTGTAGCAGACAATGTTCTCCAGGCAAAGGTCAAGGTCACATGTTAATTAGGATCAAATTTTGTTTATCATTAATTCATTACATATTTTAACAATTATCATACTAAACATGTAACTTATTCAAAGGTTTGCTTCTCTAATATTTCTTTAAAAGATATCGGTGGAATGTTGTAATTGTTTGCATACATCTTCAAGACATTGCCAAGGGCAGAGCTCACCTGTATATATAGCTTAATATATGATAGCAGAGAGGGGATGATATATGTTACAGAGAGTAGAGTTATAGATCAGGAGATGATATGTTACAGAGAGTAGAGTTATAGGTCAGGAGATGATATGTTACAGAGAGTAGAGTTATAGATCAGGAGATGATATGTTACAGAGAGTAGAGTTATAGATCAGGAGATGATATGTTACAGAGAGTAGAGTTATAGGTCAGGAGATGATATGTTACAGAGAGTAGAGTTATAGGTCAGGAGATGATATGTTACAGAGAGTAGAGTTATAGGTCAGGAGATGATATGTTACAGAGAGTAGAGTTATAGATCAGGAGATGATATGTTACAGAGAGTAGAGTTATAGATCAGGAGATTATATGTTACAGAGAGTAGAGTTATAGGTCAGGATATGATATGTTACAGAGAGTAGAGTTGTAGGTCAGGAGATGATATGTTACAGAGAGTAGAGTTATAGGTTAGGAGATGATATGTTACAGAGAGTAGAGTTATAGGTCAGGAGATGATATGTTATAGAGAGTAGAGTTATAGATCAGGAGATGATATGTTACAGAGAGTAGAGTTGTAGGTCAGGAGATGATATGTTACAGAGAGTAGAGTTATAGATCAGGAGATGATATGTTACAGAGAGTAGAGTTATAGATCAGGAGATGATATGTTACAGAGAGTAGAGTTATAGGTCAGGAGATGATATGTTACAGAGAGTAGAGTTATAGATCAGGAGATGATATGTTACAGAGAGTAGAGTTATAGGTCAGGAGATGATATGTTACAGAGAGTAGAGTTATAGATCAGGAGATGATATGTTACAGAGAGTAGAGTTATAGATCAGGAGATGATATGTTACAGAGAGTAGAGTTATAGGTTAGGAGATGATATGTTACAGAGAGTAGAGTTATAGATCAGGAGATGATATGTTATAGAGAGTAGAGTTATAGGTCAGGCGATGATATGTTACAGAGAGTAGAGTTATAGGTCAGGAGATGATATGTTACAGAGAGTAGAGTTATAGATCAGGAGATGATATGTTACAGAGAGTAGAGTTATAGATCAGGAGATGATATGTTACAGAGAGTAGAGTTATAGATCAGGAGATGATATGTTACAGAGAGTAGAGTTATAGGTCAGGAGATGATATGTTACAGAGAGTAGAGTTATAGGTTAGGAGATGATATGTTACAGAGAGTAGAGTTATAGATCAGGAGATGATATGTTACAGAGAGTAGAGTTATAGATCAGGAGATGATATGTTACAGAGAGTAGAGTTATAGGTCAGGAGATGATATGTTACAGAGAGTAGAGTTATAGATCAGGAGATGATATGTTACAGAGAGTAGAGTTATAGATCAGGAGATGATATGTTACAGAGAGTAGAGTTATAGATCAGGAGATGATATGTTATAGAGAGTAGAGTTATAGGTCAGGAGATGATATGTTACAGAGAGTAGAGTTATAGATCAGGAGATGATATGTTACAGAGAGTAGAGTTATAGGTCAGGAGATGATATGTTACAGAGAGTAGAGTTATAGATCAGGAGATGATATGTTACAGAGAGTAGAGTTATAGGTCAGGAGATGATATGTTACAGAGAGTAGAGTTATAGGTCAGGCGATGATATGTTACAGAGAGTAGAGTTATAGGTCAGGAGATGATATGTTACAGAGAGTAGAGTTATAGGTCAGGCGATGATATGTTACAGAGAGTAGAGTTATAGATCAGGAGATGATATGTTATAGAGAGTAGAGTTGTAGGTCAGGAGATGATATGTTACAGAGAGTAGAGTTATAGGTCAGGAGATGATATGTTACAGAGAGTAGAGTTATAGATCAGGAGATGATATGTTATAGAGAGTAGAGTTATAGATCAGGAGATGATATGTTATAGAGAGTAGAGTTATAGATCAGGAGATGATATGTTACAGAGAGTAGAGTTATAGATCAGGAGATGATATGTTACAAAGAGTAGAGTTATAGGTCAGGCGATGATATGTTACAGAGAGTAGAGTTATAGGTCAGGAGATGATATGTTACAGAGAGTAGAGTTATAGGTCAGGAGATGATATGTTACAGAGAGTAGAGTTATAGATCAGGAGATGATATGTTACAGAGAGTAGAGTTATAGGTTAGGAGATGATATGTTACAGAGAGTAGAGTTATAGATCAGGAGATGATATGTTACAGAGAGTAGAGTTATAGGTCAGGAGATGATATGTTACAGAGAGTAGAGTTATAGATCAGGAGATGATATGTTACAGAGAGTAGAGTTATAGGTCAGGAGATGATATGTTATAGAGAGTAGAGTTATAGATCAGGAGATGATATGTTACAGAGAGTAGAGTTATAGATCAGGAGATGATATGTTACAGAGAGTAGAGTTATAGGTTAGGAGATGATATGTTACAGAGAGTAGAGTTATAGGTTAGGAGATGATATGTTACAGAGAGTAGAGTTATAGATCAGGAGATGATATGTTACAGAGAGTAGAGTTATAGGTCAGGAGATGATATGTTACAGAGAGTAGAGTTATAGGTTAGGAGATGATATGTTACAGAGAGTAGAGTTATAGGTCAGGCGATGATATGTTACAGAGAGTAGAGTTATAGGTCAGGAGATGATATGTTACAGAGAGTAGAGTTATAGGTCAGGCGATGATATGTTACAGAGAGTAGAGTTATAGATCAGGAGATGATATGTTATAGAGAGTAGAGTTGTAGGTCAGGAGATGATATGTTACAGACAGTAGAGTTATAGGTCAGGAGATGATATGTTACAGAGAGTAGAGTTATAGATCAGGAGATGATATGTTATAGAGAGTAGAGTTATAGATCAGGAGATGATATGTTATAGAGAGTAGAGTTATAGATCAGGAGATGATATGTTACAGAGAGTAGAGTTATAGGTCAGGAGATGATATGTTACAGAGAGTAGAGTTATAGGTCAGGAGATGATATGTTACAGAGAGTAGAGTTATAGATCAGGAGATGATATGTTACAGAGAGTAGAGTTATAGGTTAGGAGATGATATGTTACAGAGAGTAGAGTTATAGATCAGGAGATGATATGTTACAGAGAGTAGAGTTATAGATCAGGAGATGATATGTTATAGAGAGTAGAGTTGTAGGTCAGGAGATGATATGTTACAGAGAGTAGAGTTATAGGTCAGGAGATGATATGTTACAGAGAGTAGAGTTATAGATCAGGAGATGATATGTTATTGAGAGTAGAGTTATAGATCAGGAGATGATATGTTATAGAGAGTAGAGTTATAGATCAGGAGATGATATGTTACAGAGAGTAGAGTTATAGATCAGGAGATGATATGTTACAAAGAGTAGAGTTATAGGTCAGGCGATGATATGTTACAGAGAGTAGAGTTATAGGTCAGGAGATGATATGTTACAGAGAGTAGAGTTATAGGTCAGGAGATGATATGTTACAGAGAGTAGAGTTATAGATCAGGAGATGATATGTTACAGAGAGTAGAGTTATAGGTTAGGAGATGATATGTTACAGAGAGTAGAGTTATAGATCAGGAGATGATATGTTACAGAGAGTAGAGTTATAGGTTAGGAGATGATATGTTACAGAGAGTAGAGTTATAGGTTAGGAGATGATATGTTACAGAGAGTAGAGTTATAGATCAGGAGATGATATGTTACAGAGAGTAGAGTTATAGATCAGGAGATGATATGTTACAGAGAGTAGAGTTATAGGTTAGGAGATGATATGTTACAGAGAGTAGAGTTATAGGTCAGGCGATGATATGTTACAGAGAGTAGAGTTATAGGTCAGGAGATGATATGTTACAGAGAGTAGAGTTATAGGTCAGGCGATGATATGTTACAGAGAGTAGAGTTATAGATCAGGAGATGATATGTTATAGAGAGTAGAGTTGTAGGTCAGGAGATGATATGTTACAGACAGTAGAGTTATAGGTCAGGAGATGATATGTTACAGAGAGTAGAGTTATAGATCAGGAGATGATATGTTATAGAGAGTAGAGTTATAGGTCAGGAGATGATATGTTACAGAGAGTAGAGTTATAGATCAGGAGATGATATGTTACAGAGAGTAGAGTTATAGGTCAGGAGATGATATGTTACAGAGAGTAGAGTTATAGGTCAGGAGATGATATGTTACAGAGAGTAGAGTTATAGATCAGGAGATGATATGTTACAGAGAGTAGAGTTATAGGTTAGGAGATGATATGTTACAGAGAGTAGAGTTATAGATCAGGAGATGATATGTTACAGAGAGTAGAGTTATAGGTTAGGAGATGATATGTTACAGAGAGTAGAGTTATAGGTTAGGAGATGATATGTTACAGAGAGTAGAGTTATAGATCAGGAGATGATATGTTACAGAGAGTAGAGTTATAGATCAGGAGATGATATGTTACAGAGAGTAGAGTTATAGGTTAGGAGATGATATGTTACAGAGAGTAGAGTTATAGGTTAGGAGATGATATGTTACAGAGAGTAGAGTTATAGATCAGGAGATGATATGTTACAGAGAGTAGAGTTGTAGGTCAGGAGATGATATGTTACAGAGAGTAGAGTTATAGATCAGGAGATGATATGTTACAGAGAGTAGAGTTATAGATCAGGAGATGATATGTTATAGAGAGTAGAGTTATAGATCAGGAGATGATATGTTACAGAGAGTAGAGTTATAGATCAGGAGATGATATGTTACAAAGAGTAGAGTTATAGGTCAGGCGATGATATGTTACAGAGAGTAGAGTTATAGGTCAGGAGATGATATGTTACAGAGAGTAGAGTTATAGGTCAGGAGATGATATGTTACAGAGAGTAGAGTTATAGATCAGGAGATGATATGTTACAGAGAGTAGAGTTATAGGTTAGGAGATGATATGTTACAGAGAGTAGAGTTATAGATCAGGAGATGATATGTTACAGAGAGTAGAGTTATAGGTTAGGAGATGATATGTTACAGAGAGTAGAGTTATAGGTTAGGAGATGATATGTTACAGAGAGTAGAGTTATAGATCAGGAGATGATATGTTACAGAGAGTAGAGTTATAGATCAGGAGATGATATGTTATAGAGAGTAGAGTTATAGATCAGGAGATGATATGTTACAGAGAGTAGAGTTATAGATCAGGAGATGATATGTTACAGAGAGTAGAGTTATAGGTTAGGAGATGATATGTTACAGAGAGTAGAGTTATAGGTTAGGAGATGATATGTTACAGAGAGTAGAGTTATAGATCAGGAGATGATATGTTACAGAGAGTAGAGTTATAGGTCAGGAGATGATATGTTACAGAGAGTAGAGTTATAGGTTAGGAGATGATATGTTACAGAGAGTAGAGTTATAGGTCAGGCGATGATATGTTACAGAGAGTAGAGTTATAGGTCAGGAGATGATATGTTACAGAGAGTAGAGTTATAGGTCAGGCGATGATATGTTACAGAGAGTAGAGTTATAGATCAGGAGATGATATGTTATAGAGAGTAGAGTTGTAGGTCAGGAGATGATATGTTACAGACAGTAGAGTTATAGGTCAGGAGATGATATGTTACAGAGAGTAGAGTTATAGATCAGGAGATGATATGTTATAGAGAGTAGAGTTATAGATCAGGAGATGATATGTTATAGAGAGTAGAGTTATAGATCAGGAGATGATATGTTACAGAGAGTAGAGTTATAGGTCAGGAGATGATATGTTACAGAGAGTAGAGTTATAGGTCAGGAGATGATATGTTACAGAGAGTAGAGTTATAGATCAGGAGATGATATGTTACAGAGAGTAGAGTTATAGGTTAGGAGATGATATGTTACAGAGAGTAGAGTTATAGATCAGGAGATGATATGTTACAGAGAGTAGAGTTATAGATCAGGAGATGATATGTTATAGAGAGTAGAGTTGTAGGTCAGGAGATGATATGTTACAGAGAGTAGAGTTATAGGTCAGGAGATGATATGTTACAGAGAGTAGAGTTATAGATCAGGAGATGATATGTTATAGAGAGTAGAGTTATAGATCAGGAGATGATATGTTATAGAGAGTAGAGTTATAGATCAGGAGATGATATGTTACAGAGAGTAGAGTTATAGATCAGGAGATGATATGTTACAAAGAGTAGAGTTATAGGTCAGGCGATGATATGTTACAGAGAGTAGAGTTATAGGTCAGGAGATGATATGTTACAGAGAGTAGAGTTATAGGTCAGGAGATGATATGTTACAGAGAGTAGAGTTATAGATCAGGAGATGATATGTTACAGAGAGTAGAGTTATAGGTGAGGAGATGATATGTTACAGAGAGTAGAGTTATAGATCAGGAGATGATATGTTACAGAGAGTAGAGTTATAGGTTAGGAGATGATATGTTACAGAGAGTAGAGTTATAGGTTAGGAGATGATATGTTACAGAGAGTAGAGTTATAGATCAGGAGATGATATGTTACAGAGAGTAGAGTTATAGATCAGGAGATGATATGTTACAGAGAGTAGAGTTATAGGTTAGGAGATGATATGTTACAGAGAGTAGAGTTATAGGTCAGGCGATGATATGTTACAGAGAGTAGAGTTATAGGTCAGGAGATGATATGTTACAGAGAGTAGAGTTATAGGTCAGGCGATGATATGTTACAGAGAGTAGAGTTATAGATCAGGAGATGATATGTTATAGAGAGTAGAGTTGTAGGTCAGGAGATGATATGTTACAGACAGTAGAGTTATAGGTCAGGAGATGATATGTTACAGAGAGTAGAGTTATAGATCAGGAGATGATATGTTATAGAGAGTAGAGTTATAGGTCAGGAGATGATATGTTACAGAGAGTAGAGTTATAGATCAGGAGATGATATGTTACAGAGAGTAGAGTTATAGGTCAGGAGATGATATGTTACAGAGAGTAGAGTTATAGGTCAGGAGATGATATGTTACAGAGAGTAGAGTTATAGATCAGGAGATGATATGTTACAGAGAGTAGAGTTATAGGTTAGGAGATGATATGTTACAGAGAGTAGAGTTATAGATCAGGAGATGATATGTTACAGAGAGTAGAGTTATAGGTTAGGAGATGATATGTTACAGAGAGTAGAGTTATAGGTTAGGAGATGATATGTTACAGAGAGTAGAGTTATAGATCAGGAGATGATATGTTACAGAGAGTAGAGTTATAGATCAGGAGATGATATGTTACAGAGAGTAGAGTTATAGGTTAGGAGATGATATGTTACAGAGAGTAGAGTTATAGGTTAGGAGATGATATGTTACAGAGAGTAGAGTTATAGATCAGGAGATGATATGTTACAGAGAGTAGAGTTGTAGGTCAGGAGATGATATGTTACAGAGAGTAGAGTTATAGATCAGGAGATGATATGTTACAGAGAGTAGAGTTATAGATCAGGAGATGATATGTTATAGAGAGTAGAGTTATAGATCAGGAGATGATATGTTACAGAGAGTAGAGTTATAGATCAGGAGATGATATGTTACAGAGAGTAGAGTTATAGGTCAGGCGATGATATGTTACAGAGAGTAGAGTTATAGGTCAGGAGATGATATGTTACAGAGAGTAGAGTTATAGGTCAGGAGATGATATGTTACAGAGAGTAGAGTTATAGATCAGGAGATGATATGTTACAGAGAGTAGAGTTATAGGTTAGGAGATGATATGTTACAGAGAGTAGAGTTATAGATCAGGAGATGATATGTTACAGAGAGTAGAGTTATAGGTTAGGAGATGATATGTTACAGAGAGTAGAGTTATAGGTTAGGAGATGATATGTTACAGAGAGTAGAGTTATAGATCAGGAGATGATATGTTACAGAGAGTAGAGTTATAGATCAGGAGATGATATGTTACAGAGAGTAGAGTTATAGGTTAGGAGATGATATGTTACAGAGAGTAGAGTTATAGGTCAGGCGATGATATGTTACAGAGAGTAGAGTTATAGGTCAGGAGATGATATGTAACAGAGAGTAGAGTTATAGGTCAGGCAATGATATGTTACAGAGAGTAGAGTTATAGATCAGGAGATGATATGTTATAGAGAGTAGAGTTGTAGGTCAGGAGATGATATGTTACAGACAGTAGAGTTATAGGTCAGGAGATGATATGTTACAGACAGTAGAGTTATAGGTCAGGAGATGATATGTTACAGAGAGTAGAGTTATAGATCAGGAGATGATATGTTATAGAGAGTAGAGTTATAGATCAGGAGATGATATGTTACAGAGAGTAGAGTTATAGGTTAGGAGATGATATGTTACAGAGAGTAGAGTTATAGGTTAGGAGATGATATGTTACAGAGAGTAGAGTTATAGATCAGGAGATGATATGTTACAGAGAGTAGAGTTATAGGTCAGGAGATGATATGTTACAGAGAGTAGAGTTATAGATCAGGAGATGATATGTTACAGAGAGTAGAGTTATAGGTTAGGAGATGATATGTTACAGAGAGTAGAGTTATAGATCAGGAGATGATATGTTACAGAGAGTAGAGTTATAGATCAGGAGATGATATGTTACAGAGAGTAGAGTTATAGGTCAGGAGATGATATGTTACAGAGAGTAGAGTTATAGGTCAGGAGATGATATGTTATAGAGAGTAGAGTTATAGGTCAGGAGATGATATGTTATAGAGAGTAGAGTTATAGGTCAGGAGATGATATGTTACAGACAGTAGAGTTATAGGTCAGGAGATGATATGTTATAGAGAGTAGAGTTATAGATTAGGAGATGATATGTTACAGAGAGTAGAGTTATAGGTCAGGCGATGATATGTTACAGAGAGTAGAGTTATAGGTCAGGAGATGATATGTTACAGAGAGTAGAGTTATAGGTCAGGAGATGATATGTTACAGAGAGTAGAGTTATAGATCAGGAGATGATATGTTATAGAGAGTAGAGTTATAGATCAGGAGATGATATGTTACAGAGAGTAGAGTTATAGATCAGGAGATGATATGTTACAGAGAGTAGAGTTATAGATCAGGAGATGATATGTTACAGAGAGTAGAGTTATAGGTCAGGAGATGATATGTTACAGAGAGTAGAGTTATAGATCAGGAGATGATATGTTACAGAGAGTAGAGTTATAGATCAGGATATGATATGTTACAGAGAGTAGAGTTATAGGTCAGGAGATGATATGTTACAGAGAGTAGAGTTATAGGTCAGGAGATGATATGTTACAGAGAGTAGAGTTATAGATCAGGAGATGTTATGTTACAGAGAGTAGAGTTATAGGTCAGGAGATGATATGTTACAGAGAGTAGAGTTATAGGTTAGGAGATGATATGTTACAGAGAGTAGAGTTATAGGTCAGGAGATGATATGTTACAGAAAGTAGAGTTATAGATCAGGAGATGATATGTTACAGAGAGTAGAGTTGTAGGCCAGGAGATGATATGTTACAGAGAGTAGAGTTATAGGTCAGGAGATGATATGTTACAGAGAGTAGAGTTATAGATCAGGAGATGATATGTTACAGAGAGTAGAGTTATAGGTCAGGCGATGATATGTTACAGAGAGTAGAGTTATAGGTCAGGAGATGATATGTTACAGAGAGTAGAGTTATAGGTCAGGAGATGATATGTTACAGAGAGTAGAGTTATAGATCAGGAGATGATATGTTACAGAGAGTAGAGTTATAGATCAGGAGATGATATGTTACAGAGAGTAGAGTTATAGATCAGGAGATGATATGTTACAGAGAGTAGAGTTATAGATCAGGAGATGATATGTTACAGAGAGTAGAGTTATAGATCAGGAGATGATATGTTACAGAGAGTAGATTTATAGATCAGGAGATGATATGTTACAGAGAGTAGAGTTATAGATCAGGAGATGATATGTTACAGAGAGTAGATTTATAGGTCAGGAGATGATATGTTACAGAGAGTAGAGTTATAGGTCAGGAGATGATATGTTACAGAGTGTAGAGTTATAGGTCAGGAGATGATATGTTATAGAGAGTAGAGTTATAGATCAGGAGATGATATGTTATAGAGAGTAGAGTTATAGATCAGGATATGATATGTTACAGAGAGTAGAGTTATAGATCAGGAGATGATATGTTACAGAGAGTAGAGTTATAGATCAGGAGATGATATGTTACAGAGAGTAGAGTTATAGATCAGGAGATGATATGTTACAGAGAGTAGAGTTATAGATCAGGATATGATATGTTACAGAGAGTAGAGTTATAGGTCAGGAGATGATATGTTACAGAGAGTAGAGTTATAGATCAGGAGATGATATGTTACAGAGAGTAGAGTTATAGATCAGGAGATGATATGTTACAGAGAGTAGAGTTATAGATCAGGATATGATATGTTACAGAGAGTAGAGTTATAGGTCAGGAGATGATATGTTACAGAGAGTAGAGTTATAGATCAGGAGATGATATGTTACAGAGAGTAGAGTTATAGGTCAGGAGATGATATGTTACAGAGAGTAGAGTTATAGGTCAGGAGATGATATGTTACAGAGAGTAGAGTTATAGATCAGGAGATGATATGTTACAGAGAGTAGAGTTATAGATCAGGATATGATATGTTACAGAGAGTAGAGTTATAGATCAGGAGATGATATGTTACAGAGAGTAGAGTTATAGGTCAGGAGATGATATGTTACAGAGAGTAGAGTTATAGATCAGGAGATGTTATGTTACAGAGAGTAGAGTTATAGATCAGGAGATGTTATGTTACAGAGAGTAGAGTTATAGGTCAGGAGATGATATGTTACAGAGAGTAGAGTTATAGGTTAGGAGATGATATGTTACAGAGAGTAGAGTTATAGGTCAGGAGATGATATGTTACAGAAAGTAGAGTTATAGATCAGGAGATGATATGTTACAGAGAGTAGAGTTGTAGGCCAGGAGATGATATGTTACAGAGAGTAGAGTTATAGGTCAGGAGATGATATGTTACAGAGAGTAGAGTTATAGATCAGGAGATGATATGTTACAGAGAGTAGAGTTATAGGTCAGGCGATGATATGTTACAGAGAGTAGAGTTATAGGTCAGGAGATGATATGTTACAGAGAGTAGAGTTATAGGTCAGGAGATGATATGTTACAGAGAGTAGAGTTATAGATCAGGAGATGATATGTTACAGAGAGTAGAGTTATAGATCAGGAGATGATATGTTACAGAGAGTAGAGTTATAGGTCAGGAGATGATATGTTACAGAGAGTAGAGTTATAGGTCAGGAGATGATATGTTACAGAGAGTAGAGTTATAGGTCAGGATATGATATGTTACAGAGAGTAGAGTTATAGATCAGGAGATGATATGTTACAGAGAGTAGATTTATAGGTCAGGAGATGATATGTTACAGAGAGTAGAGTTATAGGTCAGGAGATGATATGTTACAGAGTGTAGAGTTATAGGTCAGGAGATGATATGTTATAGAGAGTAGAGTTATAGATCAGGAGATGATATGTTATAGAGAGTAGAGTTATAGATCAGGATATGATATGTTACAGAGAGTAGAGTTATAGATCAGGAGATGATATGTTACAGAGAGTAGAGTTATAGATCAGGAGATGATATGTTACAGAGAGTAGAGTTATAGATCAGGAGATGATATGTTATAGAGAGTAGAGTTATAGATCAGGATATGATATGTTACAGAGAGTAGAGTTATAGGTCATGAGATGATATGTTACAGAGAGTAGAGTTATAGATCAGGAGATGATATGTTACAGAGAGTAGAGTTATAGATCAGGAGATGATATGTTACAGAGAGTAGAGTTATAGATCAGGATATGATATGTTACAGAGAGTAGAGTTATAGGTCAGGAGATGATATGTTACAGAGAGTAGAGTTATAGATCAGGAGATGATATGTTACAGAGAGTAGAGTTATAGGTCAGGAGATGATATGTTACAGAGAGTAGAGTTATAGGTCAGGAGATGATATGTTACAGAGAGTAGAGTTATAGATCAGGAGATGATATGTTACAGAGAGTAGAGTTATAGGTTAGGAGATGATATGTTACAGAGAGTAGAGTTATAGATCAGGAGATGATATGTTACAGAGAGTAGAGTTATAGGTCAGGAGATGATATGTTACAGAGAGTAGAGTTATAGATCAGGAGATGATATGTTACAGAGAGTAGAGTTATAGATCAGGAGATGATATGTTACAGAGAGTAGAGTTATAGGTCAGGAGATGATATGTTACAGAGAGTAGAGTTATAGGTCAGGAGATGATATGTTACAGAGAGTAGAGTTATAGGTCAGGATATGATATGTTACAGAGAGTAGAGTTATAGATCAGGAGATGATATGTTACAGAGAGTAGATTTATAGGTCAGGAGATGATATGTTACAGAGAGTAGAGTTATAGGTCAGGAGATGATATGTTACAGAGTGTAGAGTTATAGGTCAGGAGATGATATGTTATAGAGAGTAGAGTTATAGATCAGGAGATGATATGTTATAGAGAGTAGAGTTATAGATCAGGATATGATATGTTACAGAGAGTAGAGTTATAGGTCAGGAGATGATATGTTACAGAGAGTAGAGTTATAGATCAGGAGATGATATGTTACAGAGAGTAGAGTTATAGATCAGGAGATGATATGTTACAGAGAGTAGAGTTATAGGTCAGGAGATGATATGTTACAGAGAGTAGAGTTATAGGTCAGGAGATGATATGTTACAGAGAGTAGAGTTATAGGTTAGGAGATGATATGTTACAGAGAGTAGAGTTATAGATCAGGAGATGATATGTTACAGAGAGTAGAGTTATAGATCAGGAGATGATATGTTACAGAGAGTAGAGTTATAGGTCAGGAGATGATATGTTACAGAGAGTAGAGTTATAGGTCAGGATATGATATGTTACAGAGAGTAGAGTTATAGATCAGGAGATGATATGTTACAGAGAGTAGATTTATAGGTCAGGAGATGATATGTTACAGAGAGTAGAGTTATAGGTCAGGAGATGATATGTTACAGAGTGTAGAGTTATAGGTCAGGAGATGATATGTTATAGAGAGTAGAGTTATAGATCAGGAGATGATATGTTATAGAGAGTAGAGTTATAGATCAGGATATGATATGTTACAGAGAGTAGAGTTATAGGTCAGGAGATGATATGTTACAGAGAGTAGAGTTATAGATCAGGAGATGATATGTTACAGAGAGTAGAGTTATAGATCAGGAGATGATATGTTACAGAGAGTAGAGTTATAGATCAGGAGATGATATGTTACAGAGAGTAGAGTTATAGGTCAGGAGATGATATGTTACAGAGAGTAGAGTTATAGGTTAGGAGATGATATGTTACAGAGAGTAGAGTTATAGATCAGGAGATGATATGTTACAGAGAGTAGAGTTATAGATCAGGATATGATATGTTACAGAGAGTAGAGTTATAGGTCAGGAGATGATATGTTACAGAGAGTAGAGTTATAGATCAGGAGATGATATGTTACAGAGAGTAGATTTATAGGTCAGGAGATGATATGTTACAGAGAGTAGAGTTATAGGTCAGGAGATGATATGTTACAGAGTGTAGAGTTATAGGTCAGGAGATGATATGTTATAGAGAGTAGAGTTATAGATCAGGAGATGATATGTTATAGAGAGTAGAGTTATAGATCAGGATATGATATGTTACAGAGAGTAGAGTTATAGATCAGGAGATGATATGTTACAGAGAGTAGAGTTATAGATCAGGAGATGATATGTTACAGAGAGTAGAGTTATAGATCAGGAGATGATATGTTACAGAGAGTAGAGTTATAGATCAGGATATGATATGTTACAGAGAGTAGAGTTATAGGTCAGGAGATGATATGTTACAGAGAGTAGAGTTATAGATCAGGAGATGATATGTTACAGAGAGTAGAGTTATAGATCAGGAGATGATATGTTACAGAGAGTAGAGTTATAGATCAGGATATGATATGTTACAGAGAGTAGAGTTATAGGTCAGGAGATGATATGTTACAGAGAGTAGAGTTATAGATCAGGAGATGATATGTTACAGAGAGTAGAGTTATAGGTCAGGAGATGATATGTTACAGAGAGTAGAGTTATAGGTCAGGAGATGATATGTTACAGAGAGTAGAGTTATAGATCAGGAGATGATATGTTACAGAGAGTAGAGTTATAGATCAGGATATGATATGTTACAGAGAGTAGAGTTATAGATCAGGAGATGATATGTTACAGAGAGTAGAGTTATAGGTCAGGAGATGATATGTTACAGAGAGTAGAGTTATAGATCAGGAGATGTTATGTTACAGAGAGTAGAGTTATAGATCAGGAGATGTTATGTTACAGAGAGTAGAGTTATAGGTCAGGAGATGATATGTTACAGAGAGTAGAGTTATAGGTTAGGAGATGATATGTTACAGAGAGTAGAGTTATAGGTCAGGAGATGATATGTTACAGAAAGTAGAGTTATAGATCAGGAGATGATATGTTACAGAGAGTAGAGTTGTAGGCCAGGAGATGATATGTTACAGAGAGTAGAGTTATAGGTCAGGAGATGATATGTTACAGAGAGTAGAGTTATAGATCAGGAGATGATATGTTACAGAGAGTAGAGTTATAGGTCAGGCGATGATATGTTACAGAGAGTAGAGTTATAGGTCAGGAGATGATATGTTACAGAGAGTAGAGTTATAGGTCAGGAGATGATATGTTACAGAGAGTAGAGTTATAGATCAGGAGATGATATGTTACAGAGAGTAGAGTTATAGATCAGGAGATGATATGTTACAGAGAGTAGAGTTATAGGTCAGGAGATGATATGTTACAGAGAGTAGAGTTATAGGTCAGGAGATGATATGTTACAGAGAGTAGAGTTATAGGTCAGGATATGATATGTTACAGAGAGTAGAGTTATAGATCAGGAGATGATATGTTACAGAGAGTAGATTTATAGGTCAGGAGATGATATGTTACAGAGAGTAGAGTTATAGGTCAGGAGATGATATGTTACAGAGTGTAGAGTTATAGGTCAGGAGATGATATGTTATAGAGAGTAGAGTTATAGATCAGGAGATGATATGTTATAGAGAGTAGAGTTATAGATCAGGATATGATATGTTACAGAGAGTAGAGTTATAGATCAGGAGATGATATGTTACAGAGAGTAGAGTTATAGATCAGGAGATGATATGTTACAGAGAGTAGAGTTATAGATCAGGAGATGATATGTTATAGAGAGTAGAGTTATAGATCAGGATATGATATGTTACAGAGAGTAGAGTTATAGGTCATGAGATGATATGTTACAGAGAGTAGAGTTATAGATCAGGAGATGATATGTTACAGAGAGTAGAGTTATAGATCAGGAGATGATATGTTACAGAGAGTAGAGTTATAGATCAGGATATGATATGTTACAGAGAGTAGAGTTATAGGTCAGGAGATGATATGTTACAGAGAGTAGAGTTATAGATCAGGAGATGATATGTTACAGAGAGTAGAGTTATAGGTCAGGAGATGATATGTTACAGAGAGTAGAGTTATAGGTCAGGAGATGATATGTTACAGAGAGTAGAGTTATAGATCAGGAGATGATATGTTACAGAGAGTAGAGTTATAGGTTAGGAGATGATATGTTACAGAGAGTAGAGTTATAGATCAGGAGATGATATGTTACAGAGAGTAGAGTTATAGGTCAGGAGATGATATGTTACAGAGAGTAGAGTTATAGATCAGGAGATGATATGTTACAGAGAGTAGAGTTATAGATCAGGAGATGATATGTTACAGAGAGTAGAGTTATAGGTCAGGAGATGATATGTTACAGAGAGTAGAGTTATAGGTCAGGAGATGATATGTTACAGAGAGTAGAGTTATAGGTCAGGATATGATATGTTACAGAGAGTAGAGTTATAGATCAGGAGATGATATGTTACAGAGAGTAGATTTATAGGTCAGGAGATGATATGTTACAGAGAGTAGAGTTATAGGTCAGGAGATGATATGTTACAGAGTGTAGAGTTATAGGTCAGGAGATGATATGTTATAGAGAGTAGAGTTATAGATCAGGAGATGATATGTTATAGAGAGTAGAGTTATAGATCAGGATATGATATGTTACAGAGAGTAGAGTTATAGGTCAGGAGATGATATGTTACAGAGAGTAGAGTTATAGATCAGGAGATGATATGTTACAGAGAGTAGAGTTATAGATCAGGAGATGATATGTTACAGAGAGTAGAGTTATAGGTCAGGAGATGATATGTTACAGAGAGTAGAGTTATAGGTCAGGAGATGATATGTTACAGAGAGTAGAGTTATAGGTTAGGAGATGATATGTTACAGAGAGTAGAGTTATAGATCAGGAGATGATATGTTACAGAGAGTAGAGTTATAGATCAGGAGATGATATGTTACAGAGAGTAGAGTTATAGGTCAGGAGATGATATGTTACAGAGAGTAGAGTTATAGGTCAGGATATGATATGTTACAGAGAGTAGAGTTATAGATCAGGAGATGATATGTTACAGAGAGTAGATTTATAGGTCAGGAGATGATATGTTACAGAGAGTAGAGTTATAGGTCAGGAGATGATATGTTACAGAGTGTAGAGTTATAGGTCAGGAGATGATATGTTATAGAGAGTAGAGTTATAGATCAGGAGATGATATGTTATAGAGAGTAGAGTTATAGATCAGGATATGATATGTTACAGAGAGTAGAGTTATAGGTCAGGAGATGATATGTTACAGAGAGTAGAGTTATAGATCAGGAGATGATATGTTACAGAGAGTAGAGTTATAGATCAGGAGATGATATGTTACAGAGAGTAGAGTTATAGATCAGGAGATGATATGTTACAGAGAGTAGAGTTATAGGTCAGGAGATGATATGTTACAGAGAGTAGAGTTATAGGTTAGGAGATGATATGTTACAGAGAGTAGAGTTATAGATCAGGAGATGATATGTTACAGAGAGTAGAGTTATAGATCAGGAGATGATATGTTACAGAGAGTAGAGTTATAGGTCAGGAGATGATATGTTACAGAGAGTAGAGTTATAAATCAGGAGATGATATGTTACAGAGAGTAGAGTTATAGATCAGGAGATGATATGTTACAGAGAGTAGAGTTATAGATCAGGAGATGATATGTTATAGAGAGTAGAGTTATAGGTCAGGAGATGATATGTTACAGAGAGTAGAGTTATAGATCAGGAGATGATATGTTACAGAGAGTAGAGTTATAGGTCAGGAGATGATATGTTACAGAGAGTAGAGTTATAGATCAGGAGATGATATGTTACAGAGAGTAGAGTTATAGGTCAGGAGATGATATGTTACAGAGAGTAGAGTTATAGGTCAGGCGATGATATGTTACAGAGAGTAGAGTTATAGGTCAGGAGATGATATGTTACAGAGAGTAGAGTTATAGGTCAGGCGATGATATGTTACAGAGAGTAGAGTTATAGATCAGGAGATGATATGTTATAGAGAGTAGAGTTGTAGGTCAGGAGATGATATGTTACAGAGAGTAGAGTTATAGGTCAGGAGATGATATGTTACAGAGAGTAGAGTTATAGATCAGGAGATGATATGTTATAGAGAGTAGAGTTATAGATCAGGAGATGATATGTTATAGAGAGTAGAGTTATAGATCAGGAGATGATATGTTACAGAGAGTAGAGTTATAGATCAGGAGATGATATGTTACAAAGAGTAGAGTTATAGGTCAGGCGATGATATGTTACAGAGAGTAGAGTTATAGGTCAGGAGATGATATGTTACAGAGAGTAGAGTTATAGGTCAGGAGATGATATGTTACAGAGAGTAGAGTTATAGATCAGGAGATGATATGTTACAGAGAGTAGAGTTATAGATCAGGAGATGATATGTTACAGAGAGTAGAGATATAGGTTAGGAGATGATATGTTACAGAGAGTAGAGTTATAGATCAGGAGATGATATGTTACAGAGAGTAGAGTTATAGGTCAGGAGATGATATGTTACAGAGAGTAGAGTTATAGATCAGGAGATGATATGTTACAGAGAGTAGAGTTATAGGTCAGGAGATGATATGTTATAGAGAGTAGAGTTATAGATCAGGAGATGATATGTTACAAAGAGTAGAGTTATAGATCAGGAGATGATATGTTACAGAGAGTAGAGTTATAGGTTAGGAGATGATATGTTACAGAGAGTAGAGTTATAGGTTAGGAGATGATATGTTACAGAGAGTAGAGTTATAGATCAGGAGATGATATGTTACAGAGAGTAGAGTTATAGGTCAGGAGATGATATGTTACAGAGAGTAGAGTTATAGGTTAGGAGATGATATGTTACAGAGAGTAGAGTTATAGATCAGGCGATGATATGTTACAGAGAGTAGAGTTATAGGTCAGGAGATGATATGTTACAGAGAGTAGAGTTATAGGTCAGGCGATGATATGTTACAGAGAGTAGAGTTATAGATCAGGAGATGATATGTTATAGAGAGTAGAGTTGTAGGTCAGGAGATGATATGTTACAGACAGTAGAGTTATAGGTCAGGAGATGATATGTTACAGAGAGTAGAGTTATAGATCAGGAGATGATATGTTATAGAGAGTAGAGTTATAGATCAGGAGATGATATGTTATAGAGAGTAGAGTTATAGATCAGGAGATGATATGTTACAGAGAGTAGAGTTATAGGTCAGGAGATGATATGTTACAGAGAGTAGAGTTATAGGTCAGGAGATGATATGTTACAGAGAGTAGAGTTATAGATCAGGAGATGATATGTTACAGAGAGTAGAGTTATAGGTTAGGAGATGATATGTTACAGAGAGTAGAGTTATAGATCAGGAGATGATATGTTACAGAGAGTAGAGTTATAGATCAGGAGATGATATGTTATAGAGAGTAGAGTTGTAGGTCAGGAGATGATATGTTACAGAGAGTAGAGTTATAGGTCAGGAGATGATATGTTACAGAGAGTAGAGTTATAGATCAGGAGATGATATGTTATAGAGAGTAGAGTTATAGATCAGGAGATGATATGTTATAGAGAGTAGAGTTATAGATCAGGAGATGATATGTTACAGAGAGTAGAGTTATAGATCAAGAGATGATATGTTACAAAGAGTAGAGTTATAGGTCAGGCGATGATATGTTACAGAGAGTAGAGTTATAGGTCAGGAGATGATATGTTACAGAGAGTAGAGTTATAGGTCATGAGATGATATGTTACAGAGAGTAGAGTTATAGATCAGGAGATGATATGTTACAGAGAGTAGAGTTATAGGTGAGGAGATGATATGTTACAGAGAGTAGAGTTATAGATCAGGAGATGATATGTTACAGAGAGTAGAGTTATAGGTTAGGAGATGATATGTTACAGAGAGTAGAGTTATAGGTTAGGAGATGATATGTTACAGAGAGTAGAGTTATAGATCAGGAGATGATATGTTACAGAGAGTAGAGTTATAGATCAGGAGATGATATGTTACAGAGAGTAGAGTTATAGGTTAGGAGATGATATGTTACAGAGAGTAGAGTTATAGGTCAGGCGATGATATGTTACAGAGAGTAGAGTTATAGGTCAGGAGATGATATGTTACAGAGAGTAGAGTTATAGGTCAGGCGATGATATGTTACAGAGAGTAGAGTTATAGATCAGGAGATGATATGTTATAGAGAGTAGAGTTGTAGGTCAGGAGATGATATGTTACAGACAGTAGAGTTATAGGTCAGGAGATGATATGTTACAGAGAGTAGAGTTATAGGTCAGGAGATGATATGTTACAGAGAGTAGAGTTATAGATCAGGAGATGATATGTTACAGAGAGTAGAGTTATAGGTTAGGAGATGATATGTTACAGAGAGTAGAGTTATAGATCAGGAGATGATATGTTACAGAGAGTAGAGTTATAGGTTAGGAGATGATATGTTACAGAGAGTAGAGTTATAGGTTAGGAGATGATATGTTACAGAGAGTAGAGTTATAGATCAGGAGATGATATGTTATAGAGAGTAGAGTTGTAGGTCAGGAGATGATATGTTACAGACAGTAGAGTTATAGGTCAGGAGATGATATGTTACAGAGAGTAGAGTTATAGGTCAGGAGATGATATGTTACAGAGAGTAGAGTTATAGATCAGGAGATGATATGTTACAGAGAGTAGAGTTATAGGTTAGGAGATGATATGTTACAGAGAGTAGAGTTATAGATCAGGAGATGATATGTTACAGAGAGTAGAGTTATAGGTCAGGAGATGATATGTTACAGAGAGTAGAGTTATAGATCAGGAGATGATATGTTACAGAGAGTAGAGTTATAGGTTAGGAGATGATATGTTACAGAGAGTAGAGTTATAGATCAGGAGATGATATGTTACAGAGAGTAGAGTTATAGGTTAGGAGATGATATGTTACAGAGAGTAGAGTTATAGGTTAGGAGATGATATGTTACAGAGAGTAGAGTTATAGATCAGGAGATGATATGTTACAGAGAGTAGAGTTATAGATCAGGAGATGATATGTTACAGAGAGTAGAGTTATAGGTTAGGAGATGATATGTTACAGAGAATAGAGTTATAGGTTAGGAGATGATATGTTACAGAGAGTAGAGTTATAGATCAGGAGATGATATGTTACAGAGAGTAGAGTTGTAGGTCAGGAGATGATATGTTACAGAGAGTAGAGTTATAGATCAGGAGATGATATGTTACAGAGAGTAGAGTTATAGATCAGGAGATGATATGTTATAGAGAGTAGAGTTATAGATCAGGAGATGATATGTTACAGAGAGTAGAGTTATAGATCAGGAGATGATATGTTACAAAGAGTAGAGTTATAGGTCAGGCGATGATATGTTACAGAGAGTAGAGTTATAGGTCAGGAGATGATATGTTACAGAGAGTAGAGTTATAGGTCAGGAGATGATATGTTACAGAGAGTAGAGTTATAGATCAGGAGATGATATGTTACAGAGAGTAGAGTTATAGGTTAGGAGATGATATGTTACAGAGAGTAGAGTTATAGATCAGGAGATGATATGTTACAGAGAGTAGAGTTATAGGTTAGGAGATGATATGTTACAGAGAGTAGAGTTATAGGTTAGGAGATGATATGTTACAGAGAGTAGAGTTATAGATCAGGAGATGATATGTTACAGAGAGTAGAGTTATAGATCAGGAGATGATATGTTACAGAGAGTAGAGTTATAGGTTAGGAGATGATATGTTACAGAGAGTAGAGTTATAGGTCAGGCGATGATATGTTACAGAGAGTAGAGTTATAGGTCAGGAGATGATATGTTACAGAGAGTAGAGTTATAGGTCAGGCGATGATATGTTACAGAGAGTAGAGTTATAGATCAGGAGATGATATGTTATAGAGAGTAGAGTTGTAGGTCAGGAGATGATATGTTACAGACAGTAGAGTTATAGGTCAGGAGATGATATGTTACAGACAGTAGAGTTATAGGTCAGGAGATGATATGTTACAGAGAGTAGAGTTATAGATCAGGAGATGATATGTTATAGAGAGTAGAGTTATAGATCAGGAGATGATATGTTACAGAGAGTAGAGTTATAGGTTAGGAGATGATATGTTACAGAGAGTAGAGTTATAGATCAGGAGATGATATGTTATAGAGAGTAGAGTTATAGATCAGGAGATGATATGTTACAGAGAGTAGAGTTATAGGTTAGGAGATGATATGTTACAGAGAGTAGAGTTATAGGTCAGGAGATGATATGTTACAGAGAGTAGAGTTATAGATCAGGAGATGATATGTTACAGAGAGTAGAGTTATAGGTCAGGAGATGATATGTTACAGAGAGTAGAGTTATAGATCAGGAGATGATATGTTACAGAGAGTAGAGTTATAGGTTAGGAGATGATATGTTACAGAGAGTAGAGTTATAGATCAGGAGATGATATGTTACAGAGAGTAGAGTTGTAGATCAGGAGATGATATGTTACAGAGAGTAGAGTTATAGGTCAGGAGATGATATGTTACAGAGAGTAGAGTTATAGATCAGGAGATGATATGTTACAGAGAGTAGAGTTATAGGTTAGGAGATGATATGTTACAGAGAGTAGAGTTATAGGTCAGGAGATGATATGTTACAGAGAGTAGAGTTATAGGTCAGGAGATGATATGTTACAGAGAGTAGAGTTATAGATCAGGAGATGATATGTTACAGAGAGTAGAGTTATAGGTTAGGAGATGATATGTTACAGAGAGTAGAGTTATAGGTTAGGAGATGATATGTTACAGAGAGTAGAGTTATAGATCAGGAGATGATATGTTACAGAGAGTAGAGTTATAGGTCAGGAGATGATATGTTACAGAGAGTAGAGTGATAGGTCAGGAGATGATATGTTACAGAGAGTAGAGTTATAGATCAGGAGATGATATGTTATAGAGTGTAGAGTTATAGGTTAGGAGATGATATGTTACAGAGAGTAGAGTTATAGATCAGGAGATGATATGTTACAGAGAGTAGAGTTATAGATTAGGATATGATATGTTACAGAGAGTAGAGTTATAGATCAGGAGATGATATGTTACAGAGAGTAGAGTTATAGGTCAGGCGATGATATGTTACAGAGAGTAGAGTTATAGATCAGGAGATGATATGTTACAGAGAGTAGAGTTATAGATCAGGATATGATATGTTATAGAGAGTAGAGTTATAGGTCAGGAGATGATATGTTACAGAGAGTAGAGTTATAGGTCAGGCGATGATATGTTACAGAGAGTAGAGTTATAGGTCAGGAGATGATATGTTACAGAGAGTAGAGTTATAGGTCAGGAGATGATATGTTACAGAGAGTAGAGTTATAGGTCAGGCGATGATATGTTACAGAGAGTAGAGTTATAGGTATGGAGATGATATGTTACAGAGAGTAGAGTTATAGATCAGGCGATGATATGTTACAGAGAGTAGAGTTATAGGTCAGGAGATGATATGTTATAGAGAGTAGAGTTATAGGTCAGGAGATGATATGTTACAGAGAGTAGAGTTATAGGTCAGGCGATGATATGTTACAGAGAGTAGAGTTATAGATCAGGAGATGATATGTTACAGAGAGTAGAGTTATAGGTCAGGAGATGATATGTTACAGAGAGTAGAGTTATAGGTTAGGAGATGATATGTTACAGAGAGTAGAGTTATAGGTCAGGAGATGATATGTTACAGAAAGTAGAGTTATAGATCAGGAGATGATATGTTACAGAGAGTAGAGTTGTAGGCCAGGAGATGATATGTTACAGAGAGTAGAGTTATAGGTCAGGAGATGATATGTTACAGAGAGTAGAGTTATAGATCAGGAGATGATATGTTACAGAGAGTAGAGTTATAGGTCAGGCGATGATATGTTACAGAGAGTAGAGTTATAGGTCAGGAGATGATATGTTACAGAGAGTAGAGTTATAGGTCAGGAGATGATATGTTACAGAGAGTAGAGTTATAGATCAGGAGATGATATGTTACAGAGAGTAGAGTTATAGATCAGGAGATGATATGTTACAGAGAGTAGAGTTATAGATCAGGAGATGATATGTTACAGAGAGTAGAGTTATAGATCAGGAGATGATATGTTACAGAGAGTAGAGTTATAGATCAGGAGATGATATGTTACAGAGAGTAGATTTATAGATCAGGAGATGATATGTTACAGAGAGTAGAGTTATAGATCAGGAGATGATATGTTACAGAGAGTAGATTTATAGGTCAGGAGATGATATGTTACAGAGAGTAGAGTTATAGGTCAGGAGATGATATGTTACAGAGTGTAGAGTTATAGGTCAGGAGATGATATGTTATAGAGAGTAGAGTTATAGATCAGGAGATGATATGTTATAGAGAGTAGAGTTATAGATCAGGATATGATATGTTACAGAGAGTAGAGTTATAGATCAGGAGATGATATGTTACAGAGAGTAGAGTTATAGATCAGGAGATGATATGTTACAGAGAGTAGAGTTATAGATCAAGATATGATATGTTACAGAGAGTAGAGTTATAGGTCAGGAGATGATATGTTACAGAGAGTAGAGTTATAGATCAGGAGATGATATGTTACAGAGAGTAGAGTTATAGATCAGGAGATGATATGTTACAGAGAGTAGAGTTATAGATCAGGATATGATATGTTACAGAGAGTAGAGTTATAGGTCAGGAGATGATATGTTACAGAGAGTAGAGTTATAGGTCAGGAGATGATATGTTACAGAGTGTAGAGTTATAGGTCAGGAGATGATATGTTATAGAGAGTAGAGTTATAGATCAGGAGATGATATGTTACAGAGAGTAGAGTTATAGATCAGGAGATGATATGTTACAGAGTGTAGAGTTATAGGTCAGGAGATGATATGTTATAGAGAGTAGAGTTATAGATCAGGAGATGATATGTTATAGAGAGTAGAGTTATAGATCAGGATATGATATGTTACAGAGAGTAGAGTTATAGATCAGGAGATGATATGTTACAGAGAGTAGAGTTATAGATCAGGAGATGATATGTTACAGAGAGTAGAGTTATAGATCAAGATATGATATGTTACAGAGAGTAGAGTTATAGGTCAGGAGATGATATGTTACAGAGAGTAGAGTTATAGATCAGGAGATGATATGTTACAGAGAGTAGAGTTATAGATCAGGAGATGATATGTTACAGAGAGTAGAGTTATAGATCAGGATATAATATGTTACAGAGAGTAGAGTTATAGGTCAGGAGATGATATGTTACAGAGAGTAGAGTTATAGGTCAGGAGATGATATGTTACAGAGTGTAGAGTTATAGGTCAGGAGATGATATGTTATAGAGAGTAGAGTTATAGATCAGGAGATGATATGTTACAGAGAGTAGAGTTATAGATCAGGAGATGATATGTTACAGAGAGTAGAGTTATAGATCAGGAGATGATATGTTACAGAGAGTAGAGTTATAGATCAGGAGATGATATGTTACAGAGAGTAGAGTTATAGGTCAGGAGATGATATGTTACAGAGAGTAGAGTTATAGGTCAGGAGATGATATGTTACAGAGAGTAGAGTTATAGATCAGGAGATGATATGTTACAGAGAGTAGAGTTATAGATCAGGATATGATATGTTACAGAGAGTAGAGTTATAGATCAGGAGATGATATGTTACAGAGAGTAGAGTTATAGGTCAGGAGATGATATGTTACAGAGAGTAGAGTTATAGGTCAGGCGATGATATGTTACAGAGAGTAGAGTTATAGATCAGGAGATGATATGTTACAGAGAGTAGAGTTATAGATCAGGATATGATATGTTATAGAGAGTAGAGTTATAGGTCAGGAGATGATATGTTACAGAGAGTAGAGTTATAGGTCAGGCGATGATATGTTACAGAGAGTAGAGTTATAGATCAGGAGATGATATGTTACAGAGAGTAGAGTTATAGATCAGGATGTGATATGTTATAGAGAGTAGAGTTATAGGTCAGGAGATGATATGTTACAGAGAGTAGAGTTATAGATCAGGATATGATATGTTATAGAGAGTAGAGTTATAGGTCAGGAGATGATATGTTACAGAGAGTAGAGTTATAGGTCAGGCGATGATATGTTACAGAGAGTAGAGTTATAGGTCAGGAGATGATATGTTACAGAGAGTAGAGTTATAGGTCAGGAGATGATATGTTACAGAGAGTAGAGTTATAGGTCAGGCGATGATATGTTACAGAGAGTAGAGTTATAGGTCAGGAGATGATATGTTACAGAGAGTAGAGTTATAGATCAGGAGATGATATGTTACAGAGAGTAGAGTTATAGATCAGGAGATGATATGTTACAGAGAGTAGAGTTATAGATCAGGATATGATATGTTACAGAGAGTAGAGTTATAGGTCAGGAGATGATATGTTACAGAGAGTAGAGTTATAGATCAGGCGATGATATGTTACAGAGAGTAGAGTTAGGTCAGGAGATGATATGTTATAGAGAGTAGAGTTATAGGTCAGGAGATGATATGTTACAGAGAGTAGAGTTATAGGTCAGGCGATGATATGTTACAGAGAGTAGAGTTATAGATCAGGAGATGATATGTTACAGAGAGTAGAGTTATAGGTCAGGAGATGATATGTTACAGAGAGTAGAGTTATAGGTCAGGATATGATATGTTACAGAGAGTAGAGTTATAGGTCAGGAGATGATATGTTACAGAGAGTAGAGTTATAGGTCAGGAGATGATATGTTACAGAGAGTAGAGTTATAGGTCAGGAGATGATATGTATAGAGAGTAGAGTTATAGGTCAGGAGATGATATGTTATAGAGAGTAGAGTTATAGGTCAGGAGATGATATGTTACAGAGAGTAGAGTATAGGTCAGGAGATGATATGTTATAGAGAGTAGAGTTATAGATTAGGAGATGATATGTTACAGAGAGTAGAGTTATAGGTCAGGCGATGATATGTTACAGAGAGTAGAGTTATAGGTCAGGAGATGATATGTTACAGAGAGTAGAGTTATAGGTCAGGAGATGATATGTTACAGAGAGTAGAGTTATAGGTCAGGAGATGATATGTTATAGAGAGTAGAGTTATAGATCAGGAGATGATATGTTACAGAGAGTAGAGTTATAGATCAGGAGATGATATGTTACAGAGAGTAGAGTTATAGATCAGGAGATGATATGTTACAGAGAGTAGAGTTATAGGTCAGGAGATGATATGTTACAGAGAGTAGAGTTATAGATCAGGAGATGATATGTTACAGAGAGTAGAGTTATAGATCAGGATATGATATGTTACAGAGAGTAGAGTTATAGGTCAGGAGATGATATGTTACAGAGAGTAGAGTTATAGGTCAGGAGATGATATGTTACAGAGAGTAGAGTTATAGATCAGGAGATGATATGTTACAGAGAGTAGAGTTATAGATCAGGATATGATATGTTACAGAGAGTAGAGTTATAGGTCAGGAGATGATATGTTACAGAGAGTAGAGTTATAGGTTAGGAGATGATATGTTACAGAGAGTAGAGTTATAGGTCAGGAGATGATATGTTACAGAAAGTAGAGTTATAGATCAGGAGATGATATGTTACAGAGAGTAGAGTTGTAGGCCAGGAGATGATATGTTACAGAGAGTAGAGTTATAGGTCAGGAGATGATATGTTACAGAGAGTAGAGTTATAGATCAGGAGATGATATGTTACAGAGAGTAGAGTTATAGGTCAGGCGATGATATGTTACAGAGAGTAGAGTTATAGGTCAGGAGATGATATGTTACAGAGAGTAGAGTTATAGGTCAGGAGATGATATGTTACAGAGAGTAGAGTTATAGATCAGGAGATGATATGTTACAGAGAGTAGAGTTATAGATCAGGAGATGATATGTTACAGAGAGTAGAGTTATAGATCAGGAGATGATATGTTACAGAGAGTAGAGTTATAGATCAGGAGATGATATGTTACAGAGAGTAGAGTTATAGATCAGGAGATGATATGTTACAGAGAGTAGATTTATAGATCAGGAGATGATATGTTACAGAGAGTAGAGTTATAGATCAGGAGATGATATGTTACAGAGAGTAGATTTATAGGTCAGGAGATGATATGTTACAGAGAGTAGAGTTATAGGTCAGGAGATGATATGTTACAGAGAGTAGAGTTATAGGTCAGGAGATGATATGTTATAGAGAGTAGAGTTATAGATCAGGAGATGATATGTTATAGAGAGTAGAGTTATAGATCAGGATATGATATGTTACAGAGAGTAGAGTTATAGATCAGGAGATGATATGTTACAGAGAGTAGAGTTATAGATCAGGAGATGATATGTTACAGAGAGTAGAGTTATAGATCAGGAGATGATATGTTACAGAGAGTAGAGTTATAGATCAGGATATGATATGTTACAGAGAGTAGAGTTATAGGTCAGGAGATGATATGTTACAGAGAGTAGAGTTATAGATCAGGAGATGATATGTTACAGAGAGTAGAGTTATAGGTCAGGAGATGATATGTTACAGAGAGTAGAGTTATAGATCAGGAGATGATATGTTACAGAGAGTAGAGTTATAGATCAGGATATGATATGTTACAGAGAGTAGAGTTATAGGTCAGGAGATGATATGTTACAGAGAGTAGAGTTATAGGTTAGGAGATGATATGTTACAGAGAGTAGAGTTATAGGTCAGGAGATGATATGTTACAGAAAGTAGAGTTATAGATCAGGAGATGATATGTTACAGAGAGTAGAGTTGTAGGCCAGGAGATGATATGTTACAGAGAGTAGAGTTATAGGTCAGGAGATGATATGTTACAGAGAGTAGAGTTATAGATCAGGAGATGATATGTTACAGAGAGTAGAGTTATAGGTCAGGCGATGATATGTTACAGAGAGTAGAGTTATAGGTCAGGAGATGATATGTTACAGAGAGTAGAGTTATAGGTCAGGAGATGATATGTTACAGAGAGTAGAGTTATAGATCAGGAGATGATATGTTACAGAGAGTAGAGTTATAGATCAGGAGATGATATGTTACAGAGAGTAGAGTTATAGATCAGGAGATGATATGTTACAGAGAGTAGAGTTATAGATCAGGAGATGATATGTTACAGAGAGTAGAGTTATAGATCAGGAGATGATATGTTACAGAGAGTAGATTTATAGATCAGGAGATGATATGTTACAGAGAGTAGAGTTATAGATCAGGAGATGATATGTTACAGAGAGTAGATTTATAGGTCAGGAGATGATATGTTACAGAGAGTAGAGTTATAGGTCAGGAGATGATATGTTACAGAGAGTAGAGTTATAGGTCAGGAGATGATATGTTATAGAGAGTAGAGTTATAGATCAGGAGATGATATGTTATAGAGAGTAGAGTTATAGATCAGGATATGATATGTTACAGAGAGTAGAGTTATAGATCAGGAGATGATATGTTACAGAGAGTAGAGTTATAGATCAGGAGATGATATGTTACAGAGAGTAGAGTTATAGATCAGGAGATGATATGTTACAGAGAGTAGAGTTATAGATCAGGATATGATATGTTACAGAGAGTAGAGTTATAGGTCAGGAGATGATATGTTACAGAGAGTAGAGTTATAGATCAGGAGATGATATGTTACAGAGAGTAGAGTTATAGATCAGGAGATGATATGTTACAGAGAGTAGAGTTATAGATCAGGATATGATATGTTACAGAGAGTAGAGTTATAGGTCAGGAGATGATATGTTACAGAGAGTAGAGTTATAGATCAGGAGATGATATGTTACAGAGAGTAGAGTTATAGGTCAGGAGATGATATGTTACAGAGAGTAGAGTTATAGGTCAGGAGATGATATGTTACAGAGAGTAGAGTTATAGATCAGGAGATGATATGTTACAGAGAGTAGAGTTATAGATCAGGATATGATATGTTACAGAGAGTAGAGTTATAGATCAGGAGATGATATGTTACAGAGAGTAGAGTTATAGGTCAGGAGATGATATGTTACAGAGAGTAGAGTTATAGATCAGGAGATGTTATGTTACAGAGAGTAGAGTTATAGATCAGGAGATGTTATGTTACAGAGAGTAGAGTTATAGGTCAGGAGATGATATGTTACAGAGAGTAGAGTTATAGGTTAGGAGATGATATGTTACAGAGAGTAGAGTTATAGGTCAGGAGATGATATGTTACAGAAAGTAGAGTTATAGATCAGGAGATGATATGTTACAGAGAGTAGAGTTGTAGGCCAGGAGATGATATGTTACAGAGAGTAGAGTTATAGGTCAGGAGATGATATGTTACAGAGAGTAGAGTTATAGATCAGGAGATGATATGTTACAGAGAGTAGAGTTATAGGTCAGGCGATGATATGTTACAGAGAGTAGAGTTATAGGTCAGGAGATGATATGTTACAGAGAGTAGAGTTATAGGTCAGGAGATGATATGTTACAGAGAGTAGAGTTATAGATCAGGAGATGATATGTTACAGAGAGTAGAGTTATAGATCAGGAGATGATATGTTACAGAGAGTAGAGTTATAGGTCAGGAGATGATATGTTACAGAGAGTAGAGTTATAGGTCAGGAGATGATATGTTACAGAGAGTAGAGTTATAGGTCAGGAGATGATATGTTACAGAGAGTAGAGTTATAGGTCAGGATATGATATGTTACAGAGAGTAGAGTTGTAGGCCAGGAGATGATATGTTACAGAGAGTAGAGTTATAGGTCAGGAGATGATATGTTACAGAGAGTAGAGTTATAGATCAGGAGATGATATGTTACAGAGAGTAGAGTTATAGGTCAGGCGATGATATGTTACAGAGAGTAGAGTTATAGGTCAGGAGATGATATGTTACAGAGAGTAGAGTTATAGGTCAGGAGATGATATGTTACAGAGAGTAGAGTTATAGATCAGGAGATGATATGTTACAGAGAGTAGAGTTATAGATCAGGAGATGATATGTTACAGAGAGTAGAGTTATAGGTCAGGAGATGATATGTTACAGAGAGTAGAGTTATAGGTCAGGAGATGATATGTTACAGAGAGTAGAGTTATAGGTCAGGAGATGATATGTTACAGAGAGTAGAGTTATAGGTCAGGATATGATATGTTACAGAGAGTAGAGTTATAGATCAGGAGATGATATGTTACAGAGAGTAGATTTATAGGTCAGGAGATGATATGTTACAGAGAGTAGAGTTATAGGTCAGGAGATGATATGTTACAGAGTGTAGAGTTATAGGTCAGGAGATGATATGTTATAGAGAGTAGAGTTATAGATCAGGAGATGATATGTTATAGAGAGTAGAGTTATAGATCAGGATATGATATGTTACAGAGAGTAGAGTTATAGATCAGGAGATGATATGTTACAGAGAGTAGAGTTATAGATCAGGAGATGATATGTTACAGAGAGTAGAGTTATAGATCAGGAGATGATATGTTATAGAGAGTAGAGTTATAGATCAGGATATGATATGTTACAGAGAGTAGAGTTATAGGTCAGGAGATGATATGTTACAGAGAGTAGAGTTATAGATCAGGAGATGATATGTTACAGAGAGTAGAGTTATAGATCAGGAGATGATATGTTACAGAGAGTAGAGTTATAGATCAGGATATGATATGTTACAGAGAGTAGAGTTATAGGTCAGGAGATGATATGTTACAGAGAGTAGAGTTATAGATCAGGAGATGATATGTTACAGAGAGTAGAGTTATAGGTCAGGAGATGATATGTTACAGAGAGTAGAGTTATAGGTCAGGAGATGATATGTTACAGAGAGTAGAGTTATAGATCAGGAGATGATATGTTACAGAGAGTAGAGTTATAGGTTAGGAGATGATATGTTACAGAGAGTAGAGTTATAGATCAGGAGATGATATGTTACAGAGAGTAGAGTTATAGGTCAGGAGATGATATGTTACAGAGAGTAGAGTTATAGATCAGGAGATGATATGTTACAGAGAGTAGAGTTATAGATCAGGAGATGATATGTTACAGAGAGTAGAGTTATAGGTCAGGAGATGATATGTTACAGAGAGTAGAGTTATAGGTCAGGAGATGATATGTTACAGAGAGTAGAGTTATAGGTCAGGATATGATATGTTACAGAGAGTAGAGTTATAGATCAGGAGATGATATGTTACAGAGAGTAGATTTATAGGTCAGGAGATGATATGTTACAGAGAGTAGAGTTATAGGTCAGGAGATGATATGTTACAGAGTGTAGAGTTATAGGTCAGGAGATGATATGTTATAGAGAGTAGAGTTATAGATCAGGAGATGATATGTTATAGAGAGTAGAGTTATAGATCAGGATATGATATGTTACAGAGAGTAGAGTTATAGGTCAGGAGATGATATGTTACAGAGAGTAGAGTTATAGATCAGGAGATGATATGTTACAGAGAGTAGAGTTATAGATCAGGAGATGATATGTTATAGAGAGTAGAGTTATAGATCAGGATATGATATGTTACAGAGAGTAGAGTTATAGGTCAGGAGATGATATGTTACAGAGAGTAGAGTTATAGATCAGGAGATGATATGTTACAGAGAGTAGAGTTATAGATCAGGAGATGATATGTTACAGAGAGTAGAGTTATAGATCAGGATATGATATGTTACAGAGAGTAGAGTTATAGGTCAGGAGATGATATGTTACAGAGAGTAGAGTTATAGATCAGGAGATGATATGTTACAGAGAGTAGAGTTATAGGTCAGGAGATGATATGTTACAGAGAGTAGAGTTATAGGTCAGGAGATGATATGTTACACAGAGTAGAGTTATAGATCAGGAGATGATATGTTACAGAGAGTAGAGTTATAGATCAGGAGATGATATGTTACAGAGAGTAGAGTTATAGGTCAGGAGATGATATGTTACACAGAGTAGAGTTATAGATCAGGAGATGATATGTTATAGAGAGTAGAGTTATAGATCAGGAGATGATATGTTACAGAGAGTAGAGTTATAGATCAGGAGATGATATGTTACAGAGAGTAGAGTTATAGATCAGGAGATGATATGTTATAGAGAGTAGAGTTATAGGTCAGGATATGATATGTTACAGAGAGTAGAGTTATAGATCAGGAGATGATATGTTACAGAGAGTAGAGTTATAGGTCAGGAGATGATATGTTACAGAGTGTAGAGTTATAGGTCAGGAGATGATATGTTACAGAGAGTAGAGTTATAGGTCAGGAGATGATATGTTACAGAGTGTAGATTTATAGGTCAGGAGATGATATGTTACAGAGAGTAGAGTTATAGGTCAGGAGATGATATGTTACAGAGTGTAGAGTTATAGGTCAGGAGATGATATGTTATAGAGAGTAGAGTTATAGATCAGGAGATGATATGTTATAGAGAGTAGAGTTATAGATCAGGATATGATATGTTACAGAGAGTAGAGTTATAGGTCAGGAGATGATATGTTACAGAGAGTAGAGTTATAGATCAGGAGATGATATGTTACAGAGAGTAGAGTTATAGATCAGGAGATGATATGTTATAGAGAGTAGAGTTATAGATCAGGATATGATATGTTACAGAGAGTAGATTTATAGGTCAGGAGATGATATGTTACAGAGAGTAGAGTTATAGATCAGGAGATGATATGTTACAGAGAGTAGAGTTATAGATCAGAGATGATATGTTACAGAGAGTAGAGTTATAGATCAGGATATGATATGTTACAGAGAGTAGAGTTATAGGTCAGGAGATGATATGTTACAGAGAGTAGAGTTATAGATCAGGAGATGATATGTTACAGAGAGTAGAGTTATAGGTCAGGAGATGATATGTTACAGAGAGTAGAGTTATAGGTCAGGAGATGATATGTTACACAGAGTAGAGTTATAGATCAGGAGATGATATGTTATAGAGAGTAGAGTTATAGATCAGGAGATGATATGTTACAGAGAGTAGAGTTATAGATCAGGAGATGATATGTTACAGAGAGTAGAGTTATAGATCAGGAGATGATATGTTATAGAGAGTAGAGTTATAGGTCAGGAGATGATATGTTACAGAGAGTAGAGTTATAGATCAGGAGATGATATGTTACAGAGAGTAGAGTTATAGATCAGGAGATGATATGTTATAGAGAGTAGAGTTATAGGTCAGGAGATGATATGTTACAGAGAGTAGAGTTATAGATCAGGAGATGATATGTTATAGAGAGTAGAGTTATAGATCAGGAGATGATATGTTATAGAGAGTAGAGTTATAGATCAGGAGATGATATGTTACAGAGAGTAGAGTTATAGATCAGGAGATGATATGTTATAGAGAGTAGAGTTATAGATCAGGATATGATATGTTACAGAGAGTAGAGTTATAGGTCAGGAGATGATATGTTACAGAGAGTAGAGTTATAGATCAGGAGATGATATGTTACAGAGAGTAGAGTTATAGATCAGGAGATGATATGTTACAGAGAGTAGAGTTATAGATCAGGATATGATATGTTACAGAGAGTAGAGTTATAGGTCAGGAGATGATATGTTACAGAGAGTAGAGTTATAGATCAGGAGATGATATGTTACAGAGAGTAGAGTTATAGGTCAGGAGATGATATGTTACAGAGAGTAGAGTTATAGGTCAGGAGATGATATGTTACAGAGAGTAGAGTTATAGATCAGGAGATGATATGTTACAGAGAGTAGAGTTATAGGTCAGGAGATGATATGTTACAGAGAGTAGAGTTATAGGTCAGGAGATGATATGTTACACAGAGTAGAGTTATAGATCAGGAGATGATATGTTATAGAGAGTAGAGTTATAGATCAGGATATGATATGTTACAGAGAGTAGAGTTATAGATCAGGAGATGATATGTTACAGAGAGTAGAGTTATAGGTCAGGATATGATATATGTTACAGAGAGTAAAGTTATAGATCAGGAGATGATATGTTACAGAGAGTAGAGTTATAGGTTAGGAGATGATATGTTACAGAGAGTAGAGTTATAGATCAGGAGATGATATGTTACAGAGAGTAGAGTTATAGGTCAGGAGATGATATGTTACAGAGAGTAGAGTTATAGATCAGGAGATGATATGTTACAGAGAGTAGAGTTATAGGTTAGGAGATGATATGTTACAGAGAGTAGAGTTATAGATCAGGAGATGATATGTTACAGAGAGTAGAGTTATAGATCAGGAGATGATATGTTATAGAGAGTAGAGTTATAGATCAGGAGATGATATGTTACAGAGAGTAGAGTTATAGATCAGGAGATGATATGTTACAGAGAGTAGAGTTATAGATCAGGAGATGATATGTTACAGAGAGTAGAGTTATAGATCAGGAGATGATATGTTATAGAGAGTAGAGTTATAGATCAGGAGATGATATGTTACAGAGAGTAGAGTTATAGATCAGGAGATGATATGTTACAGAGAGTAGAGTTGTAGGTCAGGAGATGATATGTTACAGAGAGTAGAGTTATAGATCAGGAGATGATATGTTACAGAGAGTAGAGTTATAGGTCAGGAGATGATATGTTACAGAGAGTAGAGCTGAGTTATAGGTCAGGAGATGATATGTTACAGAGAGTAGAGTTATAGATCAGGAGATGATATGTTACAGAGAGTAGAGTTATAGGTTAGGAGATGATATGTTACAGAGAGTAGAGTTATAGATCAGGAGATGATATGTTACAGAGAGTAGAGTTATAGGTCAGGATATGATGTGTTACAGAGAGTAGAGTTATAGGTCAGGAGATGATATGTTACAGAGAGTAGAGTTATAGGTCAGGAGATGATATGTTACAGAGAGTAGAGTTATAGGTCAGGAGATGATATGTTACAGAGAGTAGAGTTATAGGTTAGGAGATGATATGTTACAGAGAGTAGAGTTATAGATCAGGAGATGATATGTTACAGAGAGTAGAGTTATAGGTCAGGATATGATGTGTTACAGAGAGTAGAGTTATAGGTCAGGAGATGATATGTTACAGAGAGTAGAGTTATAGGTCAGGATATGATGTGTTACAGAGAGTAGAGTTATAGGTCAGGAGATGATATGTTATAGAGAGTAGAGTTATAGGTCAGGAGATGATATGTTACAGAGAGTAGAGTTATAGATCAGGAGATGATATGTTATAGAGAGTAGAGTTGTAGGTCAGGAGATGATATGTTATAGAGAGTAGAGTTATAGGTCAGGAGATGATATGTTACAGAGAGTAGAGTTATAGATCAGGAGATGATATGTTACAGAGAGTAGAGTTATAGATCAGGAGATGATATGTTATAGAGAGTAGAGTTATAGGTCAGGAGATGATATGTTACAGAGAGTAGAGTTATAGTCAGGAGATGATATGTTATAGAGAGTAGAGTTATAGGTCAGGAGATGATATGTTACAAAGAGTAGAGTTATAGATCAGGAGATGATATGTTACAGAGAGTAGAGTTATAGGTCAGGAGATGATATGTTATAGAGAGTAGAGTTATAGGTCAGGAGATGATATGTTACAGAGAGTAGAGTTAAAGGTCAGGAGATGATATGTTACAAAGAGTAGAGTTATAGGTCAGGAGATGATATGTTACAGAGAGTAGAGTTATAGATCAGGAGATGATATGTTATAGAGAGTAGAGTTATAGGTCAGGAGATGATATGTTACAGAGAGTAGAGTTATAGATCAGGAGATGATATGTTATAGAGAGTAGAGTTATAGGTCAGGAGATGATATGTTACAAAGAGTAGAGTTATAGGTCAGGAGATGATATGTTACAGAGAGTAGAGTTATAGGTCAGGAGATGATATGTTACAGAGAGTAGAGTTATAGGTCAGGAGATGATATGTTACAGAGAGTAGAGTTATAGGTCAGGAGATGATATGTTACAGAGAGTAGAGTTATAGGTCAGGAGATGATATGTTACAGAGAGTAGAGTTATAGGTCAGGAGATGATATGTTATAGAGAGTAGAGTTATAGGTCAGGAGATGATATGTTACAAAGAGTAGAGTTATAGGTCAGGAGATGATATGTTACAGAGAGTAGAGTTATAGGTCAGGAGATGATATGTTACAGAGAGTAGAGTTATAGGTCAGGAGATGATATGTTACAGAGAGTAGAGTTATAGGTCAGGAGATGATATGTTATAGAGAGTAGAGTTATAGGTCAGGAGATGATATGTTACAGAGAGTAGAGTTATAGGTCAGGAGATGATATGTTACAGAGAGTAGAGTTATAGGTCAGGAGATGATATGTTACAGAGAGTAGAGTTATAGGTCAGGAGATGATATGTTACAGAGAGTAGAGTTATAGATCAGGAGATGATATGTTACAGAGAGTAGAGTTATAGATCAGGAGATGATATGTTACAGAGAGTAGAGTTATAGATCAGGAGATGATATGTTACAGAGAGTAGAGTTATAGGTCAGGAGATGATATGTTACAGAGAGTAGAGTTATAGATCAGGAGATGATATGTTATAGAGAGTAGAGTTATAGATCAGGAGATGATATGTTACAGAGAGTAGAGTTATAGGTCAGGAGATGATATGTTACAGAGAGTAGAGTTATAGATCAGGAGATGATATGTTACAGAGAGTAGAGTTATAGATCAGGAGATGATATGTTACAGAGAGTAGAGTTATAGATCAGGATATGATATGTTACAGAGAGTAGAGTTATAGGTCAGGAGATGATATGTTACAGAGAGTAGAGTTATAGATCAGGAGATGATATGTTACAGAGAGTAGAGTTATAGGTCAGGAGATGATATGTTACAGAGAGTAGAGTTATAGGTCAGGAGATGATATGTTACAGAGAGTAGAGTTATAGGTCAGGAGATGATATGTTACAGAGAGTAGAGTTATAGGTCAGGAGATGATATGTTACAGAGAGTAGAGTTATAGATCAGGAGATGATATGTTACAGAGAGTAGAGTTATAGGTCAGGAGATGATATGTTACAGAGAGTAGAGTTATAGGTCAGGAGATGATATGTTACAGAGAGTAGAGTTATAGGTCAGGAGATGATATGTTACAGAGAGTAGAGTTATAGGTCAGGAGATGATATGTTACAGAGAGTAGAGTTATAGATCAGGAGATGATATGTTACAGAGAGTAGAGTTATAGGTCAGGAGATGATATGTTACAGAGAGTAGAGTTATAGGTCAGGAGATGATATGTTACAGAGAGTAGAGTTATAGATCAGGAGATGATATGTTACAGAGAGTAGAGTTATAGATCAGGAGATGATATGTTACAGAGAGTAGAGTTATAGATCAGGAGATGATATGTTACAGAGAGTAGAGTTATAGGTCAGGAGATGATATGTTACAGAGAGTAGAGTTATAGGTCAGGAGATGATATGTTACAGAGAGTAGAGTTATAGATCAGGAGATGATATGTTACAGAGAGTAGAGTTATAGATCAGGAGATGATATGTTACAGAGAGTAGAGTTATAGATCAGGAGATGATATGTTACAGAGAGTAGAGTTATAGATCAGGAGATGATATGTTACAGAGAGTAGAGTTATAGATCAGGAGATGATATGTTACAGAGAGTAGAGTTATAGATCAGGAGATGATATGTTACAGAGAGTAGAGTTATAGATCAGGAGATGATATGTTACAGAGAGTAGAGTTATAGATCAGGAGATGATATGTTACAGAGAGTAGAGTTATAGATCAGGAGATGATATGTTACAGAGAGTAGAGTTATAGATCAGGAGATGATATGTTACAGAGAGTAGAGTTATAGATCAGGAGATGATATGTTACAGAGAGTAGAGTTATAGATCAGGAGATGATATGTTACAGAGAGTAGAGTTATAGATCAGGAGATGATATGTTACAGAGAGTAGAGTTATAGATCAGGAGATGATATGTTACAGAGAGTAGAGTTATAGATCAGGAGATGATATGTTACAGAGAGTAGAGTTATAGATCAGGAGATGATATGTTACAGAGAGTAGAGTTATAGATCAGGAGATGATATGTTACAGAGAGTAGAGTTATAGATCAGGAGATGATATGTTACAGAGAGTAGAGTTATAGATCAGGAGATGATATGTTACAGAGAGTAGAGTTATAGATCAGGAGATGATATGTTACAGAGAGTAGAGTTATAGATCAGGAGATGATATGTTACAGAGAGTAGAGTTATAGATCAGGAGATGATATGTTACAGAGAGTAGAGTTATAGGTCAGGAGATGATATGTTACAGAGAGTAGAGTTATAGGTCAGGAGATGATATGTTACAGAGAGTAGAGTTATAGATCAGGAGATGATATGTTACAGAGAGTAGAGTTATAGGTCAGGAGATGATATGTTACAGAGAGTAGAGCTGAGTTATAGGTCAGGAGATGATATGTTACAGAGAGTAGAGTTATAGGTCAGGATATGATGTGTTACAGAGAGTAGAGTTATAGGTCAGGAGATGATATGTTACAGAGAGTAGAGTTATAGATCAGGAGATGATATGTTACAGAGAGTAGAGTTATAGGTCAGGAGATGATATGTTACAGAGAGTAGAGTTATAGGTCAGGAGATGATATGTTACAGAGAGTAGAGTTATAGGTCAGGAGAT